>OX451740.1:986370122-987825280 GCA_948472305.1 Vicia faba | reverse complement strand
TACAGTCAAAGGGGCCTCCAATGCGTGGGGGATCTCATGCCTCCTTTTTTGGGATTACTCCCTCAAAGTTAACATGACTATACCGCCCGTCCTATCTTAAAGTTTGCCCAAGTCCGGGTATAGGACTCATGAGTAATCACCAAGCACCCTGAAAACCAGGAAAATCCAAACACACATATATACAAAATATAACACATAAACAACAATAGCACATATACATATATAAACAAATATATGCTCAACCCACTTAGGGATGGACCAGCAAGAGGTCAATATTTCCCCAGTGAAGTCTCCATTTTTCTGTAGCGGTAGAATTGTTTAAGACTAAGCCATTGGATTGACTAGACTTTATACAAATCAAAAATAAAAATCTCCACCGTGCTTTATTGTTTCTAAAGGAATGGGAAAAGAGCGAATAACCCAAAAAGAGGGGGAAAGATTCAAGGTAAGGGGGTTGGTTATGAAAAGGGAAAGTATTAGCACCCTAAACATCTACGGTACTCCGCAGGAACCTCTTTGAAAAATCTGTATATTTTGGCTATAAAATATGTTGTATATAAAATGGATGGTGGAGGTGAGAAAAGAAATATATTTTTTATGATTTTTGCACCTGCTGCGGTTGCGAACTTTATTGCCTACGTACCACCTTTCGTGCAATAGGGGATCAGGGTACACGTATTTCCTATTTTAAAAATTTGAAACACAAGTATGTTGGTTAATTTTATGAGATAAGACATCATCGTCATTGTCCATGTGGAAAACATACTTACTACCCACAATCATGAGAAAGGAGAATTTGCATCATCTCAAAGTGGAGGATATGGCTTAGATTTTAAAATCAACAATGCCTCACTCAACACCCTAGTGGAAAATACCTCACTTCACTACATATTGTAGAAGTATAGTTGTTTGCATCACTACAAGGATCGACAAGAGTTTAATCTTTTGAGAAAAGTTTAAAGTAAAAGCCAAAGTGGCAAAATGGTTTGAATGAGATTGATTGACTTTTAGTCTTCCCACAAAAAAATGTCAAGGTATTATTAAACTGATTGAAGTTTATTTATGAAAATATTTTGAAAATGAATGGACATAAGTCCAAGTTTATTATGAAAATGTTTCAAGTTTAGAAATAATAAGAGTTTTCAAAAGGAGGGATGAGATTTTTGAAATTAAAGAAGATGGGAGGAGAAGAAGAGACTATCCTAAAGAATAAGGTAAAAGCTAAGGATAAGAATCATCTAACCAACAAGAAGCCAATACTTGACATTATGAGTCAAGATAGAATTCCCATTCTTTGGATTGAAACCAAGCAAGCAAAGATACTAGACCTCTTGAGAGAGCCAAACTTCAATCATATTAAGTCTTCATAAAAATTGGGCAGAGTAACGGCTGTATGCGGGTGAATTCCAGATTACAAACCAAGAGTGTAATCACAATAACCTGCACACAAAACAAACAAACAACCCAATGTCTTGAGGTAAACCTCAAGAACTCTAGACAAAATATCAATTAAGGATCACAAGGTCTCCAAGATAGGCCAAGGTTTCTAATCCTAAGTCCAGGAAAAAGTCCCATGCTTCATAATGCCAAGGATAGTGACCAAATAGTCCAAGTGCCATTAAAGGTTTTTTTAGGGTTTATGTTGATTATTAAGTATCTTCAAAAAGAAAAGAAAAGCTCAAGTGAGCAAAATAAAAATTACATAAAAGTAAATGCTCATGTGAGCAAAGATGAAAATATCATGAAATGTAAATGCTAAAGTAAATAGTACATAAAGCATAAAAGCATAAGGTAAAGAGCATAAAATAGAGTCAATTGTTAGAAATTAGTGGTTAGTTGGATGACCATCTTGAAACTTGCATTTGGAACTCATTAGAGGATTGGTAGAACCAAAGCCTCCACACAACAAGTTGCATTTGCTTTATGTCAAGTATATCATCCATTTAATAAATTCTCAAGGCAACATTTAATGATCAACGATGTTTAAGTGATCCGCGTTGACCAAAATTGATGAAGATCCATTAGAGGATTGGTATAACCAAAGCCTCCACACAATGAGTCTCAAGGTTATTGGATCAAAGGGATCAAATTAACATACTTGGGCTTGCAAACATAGGTTTGGGCCACAAATGATAATTTATTCGAATCGGGACAAAATTTAGCGCTATGTTAAGCAATCGTTAGTGGACTTATGTAGAAGTCGCACCTATTTTGAGGCCGGTCAATAGCAATCTATGTACTTCGTGTTTGTATAAATGATATAAAGATCATAACCCCTTAACATGTAGCACAATTAAAAAGAAATGGATAAGATAAAGAGGGAGGGGAATGATAAGCTAATTTGGATCACTACCTTAAATTTCTTTCATCTTTAAATTCAATCACTCATCTAGATGGATTAAAGCACTAAACATATCATTAATCCAAAGCACCAAGAATGAATTAAATAATTCACTCTTTGATAGATTTGAATTGATGGACATTTATCCAACTTCATCTACACCACAAAGTCCATTGAATTTAAAGAGAAATTGGATATTTAAAATTGTAATCCAAATTATCCATCAAAGAGAGTGAGCAGAAAAAATATTTGAGTCAAACAACCCCAAAATAAGACAGAAAAAGTATTTTTTGCACTATTATAATCGATTGTGCTTAGACAGCAACCAATTGCATCAGTGCAATTTTTTTTTCAAATCAAATTTCTGTGACAATCGATTGCAATGTTACAACAATTGATTGCAACCTGTTAAAATCAGTAGAAAACAACATTTCAAGGATCAAATTCTTGTTCCAACTTTTCATCAAACACCTTATGATCATGGATCTAATTGAGCATGAAAATTCCATCAAATTATGAGAAAATAGCACTAATGGAATCATAAAACAGTGCTGAATAAATCAAAACTAGAAATCCACAAGAGATCACATTGTGAAAGATGATGATCCAATTTACCAAAGGTAGAATCAGAGAATTATCAAACAACTTCCAGAATTTGCTTCAATTCAACCACAAGAATCAATTACCAATGCTTGGATGTAGAGAATTGATGAAGAAAAAGTGTTTGGATGAAGGTTTAGCTCAAAGATTAGTAAGCTTCAATGCAAAGCTTACTATCCTTTTTTTGAAAGTGGAGCTTTGAGTGAAATTGGTAGATGGAGAGAATTGAGAGATTTTTTAGCAAAATGAGTTTGGCTATCAAAAGCTTATCATTTGAATGAAATGAGGTCTCTATTTATAGAGTTTAGGATTGGGATTAGTGGTAATTTGGTAATTGATTCTTGGAGCCAAAAATTGAATTAATGATATAATTTTCAAATTATGCAGAAAAATTGGAGCCAAAAAGATGACAGTTTTGAAATTACTGGCTTTTTTTTTCCAAAAATCACGTGTGTTTTGCTGCTATGAGTCGACACAAGAGTCGTATACGTCGACACATTCTAGTTGTATAAAACAGCATGAGTCGACGCAAGCTTCTATGGATCGATACAAGCTGCCTTTTCAACTCAATACAGAATCAATCAATTTGCATGAGTCGACGCAAGCTTCTATGAGTCGATACAAGCTGCTATTTCAACACAATACATAATCAATCAATTTGCATGAGTTGACACATAATGAAATTCTGGCTGCAGATACTCAATGTCACGTTCAATGTTATGACACCGTATCTGACTTACTATATGACAGTAAATACAAAAGCAATAAAGAACACAGTCAATTGTTTACCCAGTTCAGTGTGCAACAACACCTACTCTGGGGGCTACCAAGCCAGGGAGGAAATCCACTATAAGAGATGTTAATTCAGGAATAAACCAACCAGTTTATCTCCTTCACTTAAGACCTACCCAATGCAATTTCAATCTAAGTACAACTTAAACCTGAGTTCCTACTCACTCCCCCTCAATCACAGCAGTGATACATAAAACAATTTGACTAATGAATTGATGAAGACACTCTTCAAAAACATACACTTGATTAAGCTTCACAGCTTTTTAATCAAGCAACACAACCACTCTTGCTTCACAGCTTTGAGTGATACACAAACTTAACTTGACTCTGCTTCACAGCTTTAGTCAAGAAACATTCAAACACTCTTGCTTCAAAGCTTTGAGTGCTACACAACCCTTACAATTAAAAACCTATTCCAAGTCACTTATCACAATGATAATTTCTTGGAGTACAATAATTAAACCTATACAGTTTACAAATGATCTTCTGACCAAAAAGGGATTACTTGCAAAACAGCAGCTCTGTTGAATATATAGCAGCTGCAACTTCAGTTAGGGTTTCCACAAAAACCTAGGGTTAAATCTGTTTGACCTTAAGACTAGGTCACAAGACTTTATTAACCAGGTTAGGGTTGAGCTAGGTTACCCCTCAGAAAACGCAGGATTCTGTTCTGGAAAGACTGAGTTATTTTCCTGAAAAAACTCAGAATTAACCAACCTGCAAACCTGTTAGTTCAGAACAGGATGTCTTAACATCTGTTATGACATATGAGGAACCTGTCTACTGATTTAGGAAAATGTGATCATTTTGCAAAATGCTCAGATACACACTTATAAACATCAGTACCTGAATGACAATATTTTTCTGCAAAGGTACCTAATGAATCAGTACAAACTAAACTAGAATGTTATGACATCAGTCATGACATTCACACATACACTTGGGTTTTACCAAAAATGCAAGCCAATACCTAAACAACTACACATAACATATATGTGTCGACACATGCTAGTTATACAAAACATGATGAGTCGACACAAGCCTTTATGGGTCAATGCAAGCTGCTTTTGTCAGCACATTACATGATTGATTGTCTTGCATGGGTCGACACATACTAATTTTTTTTGATTTTTGAAGGTTAAAAATACACTTTTTTTCAAAGATTGTGCACAATACACTCTGTGCAATTGATTGCACTATGGGAGAAATCGATTGTATAGGAAAAAAAATGAAAATTTTTAATTATTATTATTTTTCTTTGCAAATAGAGATTTTAGGGAAATAATACCGGAAAAACTTATTTGTCGGATGCTTTGACTCGGTACCTACAAAACACAAATATGCAAAGGCAAAGACAAATTTTTTTGTATTTGGGTTAGAGGTTAATTACCAACACATATACAAAATACACAACTAAGGTGCTGGGAGATTCCTCAAGAGAAAACTTAAATATATGAGATAGAAAAAGAGGAAGAACCAACACTAATGTGATTTTATTATGATCAAGTTAACATGATATGATAGGGGAATCTTAGGGGCAAAAATTAGGGTACAACACTACGAAGTTAATACTGATGGAGTAGAGGAAAATCCTTAGTTTCATGAAGTGAAAAGATACCTCGAGGCTCAAGAGTACCCCAAGTGGGGCGTCTATAAATGATAATAAGTTTCTAAGGAGGTTCTCCTCCAAGTTATTTATGAGTAACATAATCTTATACAAGCGCAATCGCGATTCAACTTTTCTTTGTTGTGTAGACAAGAAAGAAGCTGAGAAAATTATAGAAGATACGCACTGTTGTACCCCAAAATTTTCCCTCTCACTTATCAAGAATTTTCTCACAAGATCTCCTTGACTCAAGACTGCACTGGGGTTTGATCAGCTCAAGACACCTCCTTGAGCACTGATGACCAAAATTAGGGTTCGAGTTTGCACAAGGATTTTTGAACTTCCAATGACCCATATGACTTTAATGGATCATTATGGACCGCCAAGATCACTCATGTCAAGTTTCAAGCCTTGGATCACACTTTTGCTCAGTCAATTGAGCAGTTGACCTAAAAATCAACTGTATTGGGGAAAACTCAACCATGGCCAATTTACAGTCAAAATTCATAATTTTTGATCCACATCAACATTTTAAACTCATATGTATCATTTGATCAAGTTTGGACCATAATTTCTCAAGAAATTTGATCAAATCTCCAAAAGGGCAAAATGGTCAAAATTATGGTTTTGACTAGGAAAGGGAAATTTCTGATTTTTGACCTAGCAAATGGTCAATTGGTTTAAGGCATGATCTCAAGAGTACAATTGCATCATTTTTACCTAATGACATGGTTCAAAATATTACAAGTCCATTGGATAGACAGATGAATTTTTCAGTCAACTGTATACTGAAAAGTCAAACATTTGACTTTTTGGTCAAATTCAAGTGCCAAAGATCAAAATTCATCAAAACATGTAAAAATATGAAACTTATTCATCAAGATTTGAAAAATTCAAGATTTCATTTTGAAAAGTCAAAATTTCTAAACTTAGAAATTTTTCTAAGTGTTGGAAATTTCATATTTTTTCACAACTTTGAACAAATTTTTCACCATGATGCAAGATGATTCAAGAGAAACATCCAACATGAAAGTTGTAGATCTCCATGAAATCTACAACTTTTCTTTACACAACTCCTTCCAAAAATGCATGGATCTCAAGTTACAATTTTATGAATATGTGGTCATGAAACAAAACACTTAGTGAATTTTTGCCCTAATTTGGTCAGGATTTTGACCCAAATTCATGGCACATTTTCATATAGTTCCAAGAGGAATATTCAAAAGCAATTCAAATATGGGTTGTAGAGAAAATTTCAAGCTTTCCAAAATGTCCAAGAACTCCTTGAGATCATTATTGAGTAGGGAGAATCGAAGAGATGAAGTTAGGGTTATATCACTTTAATTACAAGTCATTTTAGTGATGAACAAAATTCAAATTCAAACTATGCTGCATAAACACTACTTTGCAGGCCTCAAACTTGTTAGGCACTCCATAATTAATGGTTTACACATCTGTTAGAGGCCTCACTTCAAGCATTCAATGCATAGACATGCTTTATATCCATTTTTGGAAGAAAGGTTACATTGCCATTTTGATAAAGTGACTTTTTGTACAAAACTTGTTCTTGAGCCTTGCACTTGTTCTCTTCTGATCAAACAAGTCCTATAACTCATGAGAAATGTTTCAAACACTTACAATCACCCATCCCATGCTTGTACCTCTTCTTGAAACTTATTTCCCTCTTTTCTTCAAAATCAAGTAACCTAGCCAAAAGCTAAGAACTTGTACTTCTGACTTGCCAATGCACTCAAACACTTTTGTTTATACATACACAAACTATTTGAACCAAAAAAACGAATGCTCAAGCCTTGAAAGAACCTAGAACTCATAATCACACTTCACACTTCCATTTTCACACAAACTGACCAAAAACTTGAAACTCATAATCTACTCGTGCGTTTCTTGGCCTTTTGGTTTCTAAAGTTTCTAAACATCATATAGAGTTGATCCCACACCCTGTTATAGAACTGTAACACCATTAACACCATCATCCATTTCCAAAAATAGAGCTCTGCATATTGACTTCTCCAAACCATTTCAGCCATCCATTGCTCAAGCTAATCATTGCATTAGCTTCCTGGGAACTCAAGGAAGCTAACCTGATCACCACCATCACTTGAAACAAGCTAAAACTCAAAACACGATTTCCAGTTTTGAGGTATGTTTTCTAACTTTGGAACTCTTCATACAGGCATCATTAATGATTTATTTGTGAACAAAACATGATGTAGATATCATTGCCCTAAAGCTAACCATGTCCATAATTTCCATTAATTTTGCTTGAGGTTAGAGAATTTTGAAACTGAAATTTATGAGATTTTCAGGGTTCAGATTAGGGCCATAAAAATTAATGCTTATCTTTGATCTATAGTTTTAATGCTTTACATTTCTGAAACCGTGAGAAAATTTGATACAAGTTTCATGTTTACAGTTTTCATTTTTGATGAGAAATGAGTAAGTTACAGTTGGTCTGGCTGGAGGTTGAAGACGAAGTCATCAGGGCGCGTTTTGCCTTGTATATTTATTGATTTGCCTATGTTAACGGACGTATGGCCACCCCAGTGGTAGAAGCGCGCGCCTGTAACCTTTGGGACATGGGTTCGAGCCCCAGTGGTACCCTTTTCATTTTTTTCACATTTTGCTTTCTGATTTTTGTCTTTTTGGCAGGCGCTGGGCCTCTTTGGGCCTGGCTTGTTTTTTTTTTTGCTAGTTAAACCCCCTACTTCATTTATATGCCCCTGGACCATTTTATTTTATTTCCTTATTTTTATTTCATTTTATTCTCTTAATTATTTTCATAATACTAAAAAATCATGAAAAAACACAAAAAAATTAGATTTTTATTTTAACTTAGTTTATTTTATTTTTCTCACAAAAAATATTTTATTTAACTATACTTTATTTATTTTATCAACTAGTCTTGTAAATTTAATTAAAACTAGGTTAGTATTTTTTTTTCTTTTACACCTATTAAAATATATCTTTTTAATATTAAAAAAGGCCAAAAATATTTTATAATATTATAAATATTTTCAAGACAAAAATACCAAAAAAATATTTTTCTTAAACTTATTTTCTTTTGATCAATTAATAGAACTAGGGTTTTATTTAAAATCTTTTCTTAATAAATTTAAGTTTAATTAATTATTTTCTTTATTTAATTAGGTTAAGACAATTTCCCTTTTTCTTATGAAAACCAAACAAAGATCCATTTTCTTTATATTTTGCATTTTTTTACATTTATTCATTTTGCACTTTGTATTTATTTATTTCCTTGTATATTGGTACCAATTCAATATGGCTGTAATAGACTAACTAGGTTTACATTTTTGTAATCCCCTTTAAATTTGTACACCCCCTCCCACAAATGTTGTAATAGCGTAGTAACTTTAAACTCCGCAATTTATCGCTTTTATACATACTATGCTAGTAATTAAGGCTTGTATGGAAAGACTAAAACCAATACTTAGAAAACCCTAATTCAAGACAAAAACAAGCATGAAAACAACACTTTCACACAAGCATCCCTAGGATTATTCCACTCGGTTGCCTTATAAAAAATGACCATATTACGCATGTAAGTTATCTTAGAAAAACAAGCAAATACAAGATCATAGTCCCTTGATGACGCTATCTAAGCTGCCTTTCAAATGATCTTAGTCCCTAAAGAGAATGCTAAGATACCTTGCAAAAAATTGCTAATCATGGTTATACGATGACCCACGCCTGTCCCGTTTACATCCAAAGATAGGGTTACTTACCAAATCAATGGTAAGATAACAATGTCAAAGGAATAGGAAAATGAACAAGAAAGACTTTTGAATAGGTATAATGCTTCTAATTACTTGCTCAATTTCAAACAAAGCATCCTTGCTATTTCAAAACAAACAACTACACTTTCAAACAACTTACAAACTTGAAAACATTTTCAAAAGATCAAACATCTTTGTATACATTCTTACAAACAAGAATCATTAAAAAGATTGCCTAAACAATGGCCTCTTTACAAAATACTTTCAAAAACCACACCAAGCACAATTTCAAACAAAAGCAAGTGATCTAGCAAGTAACTAAGAGCCCATGGAAAACCATGGATGAAAAGGGTGCTAATACCTTCCCTTTTCATAATCTACCCCCCGAACTCAAGAAATAATCTCAAAGGTCTTTCCTGTGCTTTTTACATTTTTCCTTTTGGATAAAAGAAAAGTCGGTGGTGACTCTTGCTAACCGCAACATTTGTGATCAAACGCAAAACCTCTAAGTCAGTTCTTCCACCGTATCACAGAACTGGTGACTCTGCTGGGGATAATTCTAAAAGCGGAGTTACCTCAGGGTTAGATCATATTTACTTGCTTTCAATTGTTTGACTTGTTTTCTTTATATTATGGTTCTTTGTTTGGGTTTGAATCCTCTACCAGGATTTGGGATATATTATAGGTAAGTAGCAATACATTGTGGAAACTGTGCGGGGTATACCGATATGGTCTAAGCAATAGCTACGTTAGTGTGACATATTTATGGGTACCGGTAGCCTTTAAGTTAATCAAAGAGAATACGGGGCCACTGAGTGATGTCATGAATCACTAATGAACTTTTAGAACCTTTACTTGACCAACTTGGCATTTAGGACGTAGTGAGATGACCGACTTTGGTGCAGTCTGAAGTTGGTAGATACTCGATACTACACTTATTGAGGTTTGGTTTCTTCGGATATTTCGGTCGCCATTAAAGAGGCTTGTGCTGAAACAATGAACAAGGAAACAAACCAGTGATATTGAGCTCCTTAGAACCCGGTTACTATTACTAGGACAGGTTTGAGCCAACTAAACTTCAAAAGGGTACTTACCCATGAGACTCCATGCAAGCCTAAACCTAAGGACTTTTTGATTTGTTTGTATATACATACTTGTACATAACATCATGAACATTATAACATCATACACATTCACTAACCATTTCAAGGATTTTGGGATTCATCTTTGTTCTTGTTTTGTAGGACATGGATTCTATTCGCAGGAAAACTATTCAAGTCAACCTTGAAGGATCCCTCTACAACTTAAGGAACTAGCTTCAAGGATTCCTGAAAACTCTCTGTTCACTGAGAGACATGGTCGCCTACTCAACTTGGTCACCTCCAACACAGATGAGGACATGATGAAGGTGCTCTTTCAGTTCTTTGACCCCTTACACCATTGCTTCACATTTCCCGACTATCAACTTGTGCCTACTTTGGAAGAATTCTCACGAATCTTGAGGATTACCATTCTCAATCAACTACCTTTTAACGATACAAAAATAGACCCAAAGCCAGAAGAGATTGCTCAAGCTCTACACTTGCACTCATATGATGTCACAACTCATTGGGAAACAAGGAGTGGTGTCAAGGATTTCCTAGCAAAGTTCTTGTCTGAGAAAGCCCAAAGCTGTTGGAATTCCTTGGATTTGAAAGCCTTTGAGGAAATTGTGGATCTCCTCATCTATGGGATGGTTTTGTTTCCAAATCCTGACCAACTCATAGATGTGAACACCGTCAAAATCTTCATATCCCGCAACCCGGTGCCTACATTGCTAGGAGACATCCTACACTCTTTTCACACTCGCACAATGAGGAAAAAAGGTGTCCTTATGTGTTGCACTCCTCTCTTGGCAAGATGGTTTATTTCGCATCTTCCCCAATCTGTATTAAAGAATGAGAAAGGTTCAAGGTGGACACAAAGGTTGATGACGCTCAAACATTCAGACATTCATTGGTGCTCCCGATCCATAGACAATGTTACTATTATTGACTGTTATGGAGAGTTCCCTAATGTCCCCTTACTTGGAATTAGGGAAGGTATCACCTACAACCCCTGTTTAGCTTTAAGACAGTTTGGTTACTCCCAAAGGGATGGCCCGTATGAGATGCTGATTAAAGGTTTGGTATTTGACTACGACAACGACGATCAAGGTCTTCGCCAGAGATTTATCCGAGCTTGGAGGATGTTGAACAAGGTAGATAGCAAGACATTGGGGCATAAGAATTCCATCCCTCTTGAGCCTTACCTCAAATGGGTACGAACTCATGCTCAGAGTCTTATGATGCCTTATCCTTCCATTGTCCCGGTAATCATTGAACCTGTCATGGAAGGAGATATTCCATACACTATCCTACATCCTGACATGCCCACCTCTCTTGAAGACTTACAAAGAGATTGGATACAACTCAAGGGGGAGCGAGATACTTTCGAAGCCCAATTCTACACAAGAGAGAAGAAGGTTTTGGAAATCACTAGGCTACTTCATGAGGAGCAGACTCTGAATGCCTACATTGCACCAAAGAGGATGCGTACTACCTTTCTATCTTAGAGTTTCTTGTATTTTTTTCCCAAAGAGGCATTATTGTACTCAAGCTTTAATTTATTAATATAACGTGTGTTTCCTTTTTGTCTAAAACAAATTTGAATCTTAAAATCCTTGAAATCATTGCATATGCATTCACCATTCATCATAACATAAGAAGGTTTCTCGCAACAAGTCTCCTCATCTCTCTACTGTTTATTTCAGTAAGATGGATCTCGAGCAAATGGTGAAGGACCTCCAAGCTCAGAATGCACAGTTTCAAAAGTTGTTCTTAACCCTAGCCAAAGGACAAGAAGAGTTGAATACCTTACTGGTTGAGGAGAAGAAAAAGAAGACAAAGAAGATAACCGGAGTTCTAAACATGGGAAGAAGATTCCAAGGGCAAACAAGAACGGCCTTAGACTTTGCAACGACATCAAGTGAGAAAGACAATCAAGATGGGAAGGGAAAAGAAACAGTTATCCAGTCAGAGTCAGAAGAGGAAGAGGAAGAAGAAGACTATTCCGAAGAATAATACCCTTCGGCCGACGACAAGTATAAGCATCTAGAAGAACGGTTGAATGCAATGGAAATCCAAAAAGTGCCTGGATTGGACTTTGAGGAGTTGGGCTTAGTGTCAGGGATTGTCATTCCTCTAAAATTCAAAGCACATGTGTTTGCCAAATATGACGGAGTCTCATTCCCCAAAATCCATCTCCGGTCCTACGTGAGGAAAATCCAGCCTCATACCGCCGACAAGGACTTATGGGTACACTTCTTCCAAGACAGTCTGTCTGGTACTCAACTTGATTGGTTTTATCAGTTAGAAAGAGCCAATGTTCATAACTGGGAAGATCTTACTGCAAACTTTTACAAACAATACCAATAAAATGCTGATCTTGCACCCACCCGTACTCAACTCTAGAGTACGGCCATGGTTTCAAGTGAAGGCTTCAAGGACTATGCACAAAAATGGAGGGACTTGGCCGGAAGAGTTCAACCTCCCCTATCTGAAAGAGAGTTGGTAGACATGTTTTTGGGAACCTTGTCTGGTCCCTTCTTCAATCACTTAATTGGGAGTTCATCGGTAGGTTTTATTGAATTGATATTGACCGGAGAAAGGGTAGAAGCCGGGATAAAGAATGGAAAGATTCAAAAAGATGCGTCCTCTGCTGCTGTAAGGAAGCCATTCACCGGAAAGAAAAAAGTGGTTGCTGTATATCATAGAAATCAAGATAGAGCCGAACGCCGTCCAATGGTAGGGGCTGTTATGATTCCTAAACCTACGCCTGATCAGCAAAGAAACAATCAGACAAGAATGGAAAGACCAGTCAGACAGTTCACCAGAATTAACATGACACTATCTCAGGAATAACCATATCTGTTAAGATCCAACCTAGTGACTTTGAAAGAAGCTCCAAAGAACCCTAACACAACCTCTCCTCACTATCATCCCAATGCCCGCTGTGCATACCATTTTGAGAGTCCCGACCATGACACTAATAACTTTTGGGCTCTAAAGAAAAAAGTACAAGACCTCCTTGATGCCAAAGAGATTGAATTCATGCGCCAGAAAAGCCCAATGTCATTTCTGCCCCTATGCCCAAACACGGCCATAATACCAACGCCATTGAAGAGGATATGTTTGTTATTTCAGATGATGAACTTATGAACCCATTCCTAATTATCAAAAAGAACTTATTGAATGCCAGTGTTTTCCCAGGCTGTGATGAAAGCTGTCATTTCTATTTGTCCTCATCAACTAGCTGTCCTTTGTTGAAAGCAGGCGTTCAGTGCCTAATAGATAACAAGGAAATTTTGTTCGAAAAGACTTTTGTTCTACCTGTTCCTTATAATGTTGTTTCCATCGTTACCATTTCCTCCAATTCTTCTAGGGTATCCACCCAAAGACCCGTTAGAATTACATCAGTTCCAAAAGTAGCTCCTTTGATAATTACAATGCCTGGACCAATTCCGTATTTGTCAGACAAAACCGTACCATGGAATTATGGAGGGGATGTTTACTACCACGGTATCAAGCAATATTGGCCAGCTACTGAAGATTCAAGTTCTTAGAAGGTTGACTCCAATATCAATAATATTGCAGGGACTAGCAAGATTACCCAAAGCGGAAGGATATTCTCTCCAGAAATTGCTCCCCCAAAAGCAGTTCTTGGATCCGTAATCATTCCTGTTGTCGTTGCTCCTCCGAAGGCTATTCCCAGTCCTACAATCATCTCTGCTAATGCTCCAACAGACAAAGCTGTTACGACCCCTGCTATCACTTCTACTGACATTCCCGCTGCCGAGTCAACCGAGACTCGAGGTAAAGGTATTCTGATTGAGCCTGTCCGGACGAAGGCACAATCATTGACTATCCCTGATACCTCCCAGAAAGAGATGGAGGAAATTCTAAAGATCATAAAAAGAAGCGACTACAATGTAGTCGAGCAATTGGGGAAAACTCCATCAAAAATTTCCATGATGGCTTTATTACTATGTTTCGAGGCGCATGCAAAGGCCTTGGTAAAGTTCCTGAAAACTTCCCATGTACCCCAAGAAACATCTGCCGATCAGTTCCAAGACTGCGTAGCCAGCTTGACTACAGATAATGGTTTAGGTTTTTCAGATGCTGATTTAACTCCAAGAGGGAGAAAGTATAATGAGGCATTTCATGTCTCAGTGGAATGTAGGGGCACAACTCTGGCTCATGTCTTAGTGGACACTGGCTCGTCTCTGAACGTATTTCCTAAAAAGGCTCTTGATAGGCTTGACTGTGAGGGATTGACAATTAAACCAAGAAACATAGTAGTAAGGGCTTTTGATGGCTCGAAAAGGATGGTGCATGGGGAAGTGGATATCCCTATAAAGGTTAGAACCCAAACATTTGATTCAACTTTTTATGTAATGGATATCCGCCCTTCATATTCCTGCTTGCTAGGCCGACCGTGGATTCACAATGCTGGCACTGTTACCTCTATGTTGCACCAAATGCTGAAGTATCCGATTCAAGGGAAGATTATCACTGTTCACGGAGAAGAAGAGTATATGATCAGCCATCTCAATTCCTTCAGATATGTGGAATTAGATGGTAAATTTATTGAAACTCCATTCCAGCATTTTGAAGAAGTCCCGCAAGATATGGCAGTAACCAAGGCTGTGACTCAGGTTCCCAAGATCACAATGCCTCCACTCAGGATGTCATCTTTGAAGGATGCCAAGGAAGTGATAGAAGAAGGTGGGTGCACTATTTTGGGACAACTCCCAGACATCCCATACAAATCTGACAAGTTTGGCCTGGGTTTCACTTCAGGTGCCCAGAAGGTTGTACGCCGCGCTCGTGCTAGAGGACCACCCTTGAAGATCAGCAATCGTGAAGTCAATGCCGTGGAGGATGATGAAGATGGCTACAACTTGGAGGATTGGATCTTCCCAGCTGTCAGCGGAGGGCTCAACAACTAGGAGGCCAGAGATTTTGTCCCGATCACTTTTATCCCATAATAATTTGTCTTTACATTTTGTTGGATATGTAATATTAAAACAATTCAGACTCTTAAAACCTTGTGTCTTACCCGAGGAACAATGGTCCATTTGTAAGGGTTATTATCTTATTTCCATATGACATCAATGAATCATGGACGTTTTTGCATACACAATTTGTGCTCATTGTTTTTATATTTTACATTTTAATTTCTTTCAAAGATAGATATACTACACACTCACACTCACAATGTAGGTCTACGTCCATTCGGGATCCCATGGGTAACGATTCTTCTATCGCCTTCTGTGATTATGAAAATCTAATCTACCAAGCCGAAGACGAAGGTGAGGAAGATTGTGAAGTACTAGGGGAACTCGCCAGGTTACTACAACAAGAAGAGAGAACCATTTAGCCCCACGAGGAACCCGTGGATACGATCAACCTAGGAACTGAAGAAGACAAAAGAGAGGTCAAGGTGGGTGCCAATCTGGAACCAAGTGTCAAAGAGCGTCTGATTCAGTTGCTGCACGATTATGTTGAGGTCTTTGCCTGGTCGTATGAAGACATGCCAGGACTTGATGCAGATATTGTGATACATCGTCTACCTACAAAAGAGGACTGCCCACCAGTAAAGCAAAAGGTTCTTCTTATGCGACCAGATATGTCGCATAAAATTAAAGCAGAAGTCATGAAACAATTCAACACTGGATTCTTGGCCATCACCTCTTATCCGCAATGGGTTACCAATGTTGTTCCCGTGCCCAAAAAGACAACAATGTACGTATGTGCATGGACTACAAAGATTTGAATAGGGCAAGCCCTTAGGATGATTTCCCACTTCCCCACATTGATATTCTAGTTGACAATACGGTACATCATAAAGTGTTTTCCTTCATGGACGGTTTCTCAGGTTACAACCAAATCAAAATGGCGCCTGAGGACATGGAGAAAACAACCTTTGTCACACAATGGGGCACATTCTGCTACAAGGTTATGCCATTCGGACTGAAGAATGCTGGGGAAACCTATCAGCGAGCCATGGTAGCTCTATTTCACAACATGATACATCACTAAATAGAGGTCTATGTGGACGACATGATAGCTAGGTCTCAAACAGAAGAAGAGCATCTTGATCATTTACAAAAACTGTTTGAGAGGCTAAAGAAGTACAAGCTTAGGTTGAACGCAAATAAATGCACGTTTGGAGTAAGGTCTGGTAAGCTCCTAGGCTTTGTCGTCAGCAATAAGGGTATTGAAGTAGATCCTGTCAAGGTGAAAGCGATACAAGAGATGCCTGCTCCTCATACCGAGAAGGAAGTCAGAGGATTCTTGGGACGTTTAAACTACATTGCCAGATTCATTTCTCACCTGACAGCTACTTGTGAACCAATCTTCAAATTACTGAAGAAAGATGAAGTAGTCAAATGCAATGATGAATGACAAACTGATTTCGACAAGATCAAAGAGTATGTGCAAGAGCCTCATGCTTTGATGCCACCAGTCGAGGGAAGACCATTGATCATGTATCTAACCGTTTTGGAAAATTTAACGGGGTGTGTGCTGGGGCAGCATGACGAGTCTGGCTGAAAAGAGCACACTATTTATTACTTGATCAAAAAGTTTACCGACTGTGAAACAAGATATTCATTGCTCGAGAAAACTTGCCGTGCTCTGGCATGGGCTTCTCGCCGGCTAAGACTGTATATGTTGAATCATACTACCTTGTTGATATCTAAAATGGATCCAATAAAATACATCTTCGACAAACCTACCCTCTCTGGGAGAATAGCTAGATGGCAGATGATCCTGACAGAATATGAAATATAGTACATTACCCAGAAAGCAATAAAGGGCAGTGTACTAGCTGATCACCTTGCTCACCAAGCTGTGGAAGACTACCAGTCCATGAAGTTCGAATTCCCAGATGAAGACATCATGATGGTAAACAACTATGAAGAATTCAGGCCATGTGACAGACCTGAACAAGGATCCCGATGGACCCTGGTTTTTGATGGGGCATCTAACGCACTCGACAATGGTATTGGTGCCATACTCATATCTCCTGAAGGGTGTCATACTCCATTTACCGTGAGACTCTACTTCAATTGTACAAATAACATGGCAGAATACGAAGTGTGCATCTTTGGCCTCAAAGCTGCCATAAACTTGGGGATCAAATCCTTGAATGTATTCAGAGATTCAGCTTTGGTCATTAGCCATATCAAAGGGGAATAGGACACCAAACACCATAACCTTATCCCTTACAAAGAACATGTTTTGACATTGCTCCCACATTTTGAGAAGATTACCTTCGAGCATTTCCCGCGAGAAGAAAATCAGCTAGCAGACGCACTAGCCACAATGTCATATATGTTTAAACTTAAATGGGATAAAGAGGCTCCCAAGATCACCATTGAACGAAGGGATGAACCAGCACACTGTCACGAGATTAATACTGAAGAAGTAGTGGACCAGCCTTGGTTTCACGAAGTCAAGAGGTATCTCAAAACCCAAGAATATCCAGAAGGAGATTTAGTAAATGATGAGAAGTTCTTAAGGAGATTCTCTGCTAAATTCTTCCTTAGTAATGACATTCTTTACAAATGCAACCATGACTATGTGTTACTTCGGTGTGTAGACAAGGTTGAAGCTGAAAGGATCATGGCTGAGTTACATGAAGGCACTTTGTGCACCCATTCCAGTGGGCATACGATGGTGAAGAAAATCCTACGGGAAGGCTATTACTGGTCTACCATGGAAGCAGATTGCTATCAACACTCTCAAACCTGCCACAAGTGTCAGATTTATGCTAATAAGGTGCATGTACCTCCGATTCCTCTGAATGTCTTGATGGCTCCTTGGCCCTTTGCTATGTGGGGAATTAATATGATTGGGGAAATCAAGCCAACAGCCTCCAATGGACACCGCTTTATCTTAGTGGCCATTAACTATTTTATAAAGTGGGTGGAGGCAGCCTCCTTCGCTTCTGTCACCAAGAATGTTGTCGCCCGGTTCATCAAGCAGAATCTCATATGTCGTTACGGCATCCCAGAAAGGATCATCACAGACAATGGTACGAACCTAAACAATACTATGATCATCGCCCTGTGCGAGCAATTCAAGATCCAGCATCACAATTCTTCCCCTTACCGACTAAAGATGAATGGTGTTGTCGAATCCGCGAATAAGAACATCAAAAAGATCATACAGAAAATGACAGTCACATACAAAGACTGGCATGAGATGCTATCATTCGCTATCCACAAATATCGTACCACAGCTCGCACATCAACCGGGGCAACACCCTAATATCTGGTATACGGCATGGAGGTTGTCTTGCCTATTGAGGTCCAGATCCCCTCTCTACGAATTATGAAGGATGTAAAGCTGAATGAAGACGATTGGATCCAGACTCAACTTGATCAACTGAACTTAATTGATGAGAAAAGGCTTACTGCTGTCTGTCATGGTCAAATGTATCAAAAATAAATGATCAAGGCTTTCAACAAAAAGGTCAGACGCCAAGTATATCAAGTTGGAGATCTGGTGATCAAACGCATCATACCGCCGCAAGGTGATCCCAAGGGCAAATGGACTCCTACATACGAAGGACCATTTGTAATCAAAAGCATATTCTCTGGTGGAGCGATGATCTTAACCACCATGATATGGACGACCTTCTGCACCCCGAACGCAGACATAGTCAAACGATACTACGCATAAGAGACCCGCTAGGTTGACACACCTAGGAAAAACAAGGGCATCCCGGTGAACCAAAAAGGTTTGGGAAAAAATTAGGGATAAAACCAAAAAATCTGTACACCCGGCAAGTTGAAAACCCGAAAGGGCGGCTTGGGCAAAAAAGGGTTTCCCGGTGGACTGAAAACCCGAAAGGGCGGTCCAGACAAAAGTTAGGGAATTAAAGCGTATGACTATGTCCTGTTGGATCACCTTACAGACAACCTTTGGCTTCCACTGACAAACTCAAAGGTTCTGATCAGTTCAATCATCTTCGGACGAGGCAACAAATAGACAAGATGCTCGGAGATACTAAGGCTATAGCAGAATGGGAACCCCATGGGATTATTTCACATATCTATCGTTTCTTTGTATCAATTTTTTTTCCATTTTTTACGACAACATTCTCTTACTAGAATGTTTGTCTCATTGTACAAAAATACTTACTTAAAGTCAATACAAAGATATCCCTTTTTAAGTTCAAAACTATCTGTTTTTCTTTACTCTTGTGTTTTGTTTACAAAAACGTCCAATGATTTATTTTTGAACATATGCATTTGAACATAATTACTGTTTACAAATAAACAAAATAGAAATACAATAACTGATGGCTTTAAGAAATAGGGAAATTTCTCCAAGTTATTTCCATAAAGTCCCCCGTAGTGTGCAGTTTAATCCCCAGCAGAATAAAGCCTCCAGTTATCAATCTCCAGTAGAAGTCAACAAGTTTCTCAGAATTCCCCAACAGGATTTTACAAGCAGTACACGACATTTCCCTTACAACAAAGTTTATTTCTCTTAGCGGGAATTCATTAACACTTCAACTTCACAACACAAATACTTACACTCCATATCCTCAGCAGCAGTCATGGATTTATTTTCCCCAATCCCCGCAGTGTAGTAGATTAGCTCGCATGCGCATACATCACATTCATATATCATAAACATTGATAACGCGGATGCATTATATCATGCATTTCATACAACATGAATTTTCATTTTAGATAATGCTTTACCCTTTTCAGGATAAGGTTAATCAATAGCTACCATTAACAATGTTCAAAGATACAACTCTCAGATATAGTCCAGATACGCTCCAGACACGGATGCCATTCTGATACTCATTCAGACTCAACTCTCAGATATAGTCCGTATACGCTCCAGAAACGGATGTCATTCTGATACTCATTTAAACTCAACTCTCAGATACAATCCATATACGCTTCAGACACGGATGCCATTCTAATACTCATTCAGACTCAACTCTCAGATACAGTCCAGATACGCTCCAGACACGGATGCCATTCTGATACTCATTCAGAATCAACTCTCAGATACAATCTAGATACGCTCCAGACATAGATGTCATTCTGATACTCATTCAGATTCAACTTTCAGATACATTTCAGATATGCTCCAGACACGGACGCCATTCTGATACTCATTCAGACCCTCTTTCAAATTCAGTTCAACAACCATTTTTGGATGGAATTTATAAGCCCATCTCTAAGAAACTTTCCATCATCTCTCCAAATGGCATCTTTAATCCTATTCCCTCAACCATCACATCATCAACTGCAAATTTCTGGGTCCTCTAGTGTCCAATCATCTTTTACCTTCGAGTCACGAATGGAAAAACTTGCCAACCTAACTCTTCAGGCTTAAGAAGATTGAACAGGGGCAGTTGTTGTACCCTAAAATTTTCCCTCTAACTTATTAATAATTTTCTCACCAGATCTCCTTGACTCAAGACTGCACTAGGGTTTGATTAGCTCAAGACACCTCCTTGAGCAATGATGACCAAAATTAGGGTTCGAGTTTGCACAAGGATTTTTGAACTTCCAATGCCCCATATGACTTTCATGGATCATTATGGACCCCCATGATCACTCATGTCAAGTTTTAAGCCTTGGATCACACTTTTGCTCAGTCAATTAAGCAGTTGACCTAAAAATCAACTATATTGGGGAAAAAGTCAACCATGGCCAATTTACAGTCAAACTTCATGATTTTTGATCCACATCAACATTTTAAACTCATATGTATCATTTGATCAAGTTTGGACCATAATTCCTCAAGAAATTTGATCAAATCTCCAAAAGGGCAAAATGGTCAAAATTAGGGTTTTGATTGGGAAAGGGCAATTTCTGATTTTTGACCTAGCAAATGGTCAATTGGTTTAATGCATGATCTCAAGATTCCAATTGCATCATTTTTACCTAATTACATGGTTCAAAACATTGCAAGTCCATTGGATTGACAGATGAATTTTTCAGTCAACTGATCAAAAGTCAATTGTATACTAAAAAGTCAAACTTTGACTTTTTGGTCAAATTCAAGTGCCAAAGATCAAAATTCATCAAAACATGTCAAAATATGAAACTTATTCATCAAGAAATCAAAAAGTCAAGATTTCATTTTGAAAAGTCAAAATTTCTAAACTTAGAAATTTTTCTAAGTGTTGGAAATTTCATATTTTTTCACAACTTTGAACAAAATTTTCACCATGATGCAAGATGATTCAAGAGAAACTTCCAACATGAAAGTTATAGATCTACATTAAATCTACAACTTTTCTTTACATAACTCCTTCCAAAAATTCATGTATCTCAAGTTATAATTTTATGAATTTGTGGTCATGAAACAAAACACTTAGTGAATTTTTGCCCTAATTTGGTCAGGATTTTGACCCAACTTCATGGCACTTTTTCATATAGTTCCAAGAGGAATCTTCAAAAGAAATTCAAATATGGGTTGTAGAGAACATTGCAAGCTTTCCAAAATGTCCAAGAACTCCTTGAGATCATTCTTGAGTAGGGAGAATCGAAGAGATGAAGTTAGGGTTTTATCACTTTAATTACAAGTCATTTTAGTGATGAACAAAATTCAAATTCAAACTATGATGCATAAACACTACTTTGCAGGACTCAAAATTGTTAGGAACTCCATAATTAATGGTTTACACAGCTGTTAGAGGTCTCACTTCAAGCATTCAATGCATGGACATGCTTTATATCCATTTTTGGAAGAAAGGTTTCATTGCCATTTTGATAAAGTGACTTTTTGTACAAAACTTGTTCTTGAGCCTTGCACTTATTCTCTTCTGATCAAACAAGCCCTATAACTCATGAGAAATGTTTCAAACACTTACAATCACCCATCCCATGCTTGTACCTCTTCTTGAAACTTGTTTCCCTCTTTTCTTCAAAATCAAGTAACCTAGCCAAAAGCTAAGAACTTGTACTTCTGACTTGCCAATGCACTCAAACACTTTTGTTTATACATACACAAACAATTTGCACCAAAGACACGAGTGTTCAAGCCTTGAAAGAACCTAGAACTCAGAATTACACTTCACACTTCCATTTTCACACAAACTGACAAAAAACTTTAAACTCATAATCTACTCGTGCGTTTATTGGTCTTTTGGTTTCTAAAGTTTCTAAACATCATATAGAGTTGATCCCACATCATGTTATAGAACTGTAACACCATTAATACCATCCTCCATTTCCAAAAACAGAGCTCTGCATATTGACTCCTCCAAACCATTTCAGCCATCCATTGCTCAAGCTAATCATTGCATTAGCTTCCTGGGACCTCAAGGAAGCTAACCTGATCATCACATCACTTGAAACAAGCTCAAACTCAAAACACGATTTCCAGTTTTGAGGTAAGTTTTCTAACTTTAGAACTCTTCATACATGCATCATCAATGATTTATTGGTGAACAAAACATGTAGATATCATTGCCCTAAAGCTAACCATGTCCATAGTTTCCATTAATTTTGCTTGAGCTTAGAGAATTTTGAAACTGAAATTTCTGAGATTTTTAGGGTTCAGATTAGGGCCATTAAAAATCATGCTTATCTTTGATCTATAGTTTTAATGCTTTACATTTCTGAAACCGTGAGAAAATTTACTACAAGTTTCATGTTTACAGTTTTCATTTTTGATGAGAAATGAGCAAGTTACAGTTGGTCTGGCTGGAGGTTGAAGATGAAGTCATCAGGGCGCGTTTTGCCTTGTATATTTATTGATTTGCCTATGTTAACGGATGTATGGCCACCCCAGTGGTAGAAGCGCGTGCCTGTAACCTTTGGGACCTGGGTTCGAGCCCTAATGGTACCCTTTTCATTTTTTCACATTTTGCTTTCTGATTTTTGTCTTTTTGGCAGGCATTGGGCCTAGCTTGTTTTTTTTTAAAATTTTTGCTATCTAACCCCCTACTTCATTTATACGCCCCTGGCCCATTTTATTTTATTTCCTTATTTTTATTTCATTTTATTTTCTTAATTATTTTCATAATACTAAAAAATCATGAAAATATACAAAAAAAATTAGATTTTTATTTTAACTTAGTTTATTTTATTTTTCTTAAAAAAAATATTTTATTTAACTATACTTTATTTATTTTTATTAACTAGTCTTGTAAATTTAATTAAAACTAGGTTAGTATTTATTTTTCTTTTACACTTATTAAAATATATATTTTTAATATTAAAAAAGGTCAAAAATATTTTATAATATTATAAATATTTTAAAGACAAAAATACCAAAAAAATATTTTTCTTAAACTTATTTTCTTTTGATAAATGAATAGAACTAGGGTTTTATTTAAAATCTTTTCTTAATAAATTTAAGTTTAATTAATTATTTGCTTTATTTAATTAGGTTAAGACAATTTCCCTTTTTCATTTGAAAACCAAACAAAGATCCATTTTCTTTACATTTTGTATTTTTGTACATTTATTCATTTTGTACTTTGTATTTATTTATTTCCTTGTACATTGGTACCAATTCAATATGGTTGTAATAGACTAACTAGGTTTTCATTTTTGCAATCCCCTTTCAATTTGTATACCCCTCCCACAAATGTTGTAATAGCGTAGTAACTTTAAATTCCGCAATTTATCGCTTTTATACATAATATGCTAGTAATTAGGGCTTGTATGGAAAGACTAAAACCAATACTTAGAAAACCCTAATTCAAGACAAAAACAAGCATGAAAACAATACACTTGCACACAAGCATCCCTAGGGTTATTCCACTTGGTTGCCTTATACAAAATGGCCATATTACGCATGTAAGGTATCTTAGCATAAACAAGCAAATACAAGATCAGAGTCCCTCGATGACGCTATCTAAGTTGCCTTTCAAATGATCTTAGTCCCTAAAGAGAATGATAAGATATCTTGCAATATTGCTAATCATGGTTATATGATGACCCACGCCCGTCCCGTTTACATCCAAAGATAGTTTTACTTACCAAATCAATGGTAAGATAACAATGTCAAAGGAAAAGGAAAATGAACAAGAAAGACTTTTGAATAGGTAGAATGCTTCTAATTACTTGCTCAATTTCAAACAAAGCATCCTTGCTATTTTCAAAATAAACACCTACACTTTCAAACATCTTACGAACTTGAAAACATTTTCAAAAGATCAAACATCTTTGTGTACATTCTTACAAACAAGAATCATTACAAAGATTGCCTAAACAATGACCTCTTTACAAAATACTTTCAAAAACCAGACCAAGCACAATTTCAAACAAAATCAAGTGATCTAGCAAGTAACTAAGAGACCATGGAAAACCATGGATGAAAAGGGTGCTAATACCTTCCCTTTTCATAATCTACCCCCCGAACTCAAGAAATAATCTCAAAGGTCTTTCATGTTCTTTTTTCACCTTTCCTTTTGGATAAAAGAAAAGTCGATGGCGACTCTTGCTAACCGCAACATTTGCGATCAAACACAAAACCTCCAAGTCAGTTCTCCCACCGTATCACACGCACGAAGGTGTCTTTGGTACTCACTCCAGTGGGCATACAATGGCTAAGAAGATTCTGAGAGCAGATTATTATTGGTCTACCATGGAAACCGATTGCCATCATTATTCCAAAACTTACCACAAATGCCAGATTTATGCTGACAAAGTACATTTGCCTCCAGTTCCTTTGAATTTCTTGACTTCTCCTTGGCCATTTCCAATGTGGGGCATTGATATGATTGGAGAGATTAAACCTACTTCTTCTAATGGACATTGTTTCATCCTGGTCTCTATTGATTACTTCACGAAGTGGGTTGAAGCAGCCTCGTTTGCTCCCGTTACCAAGAATGTTGTGGCTTGGTTCATTAAATATAACTTTATCTATTGGTATGGCATCCCTGAAAGGATCATCACGGGAAATGGTATCAATCTTAATAATACTATGATCACAGAACTCTGCACGTAGTTCAGGATTAAGCATCACAATTCTTCTCCGTACCGACCAAAGATGAGTGGTGCAGTGGATGCTGCCAATAAGAATATCAAGAAGATATTGCAGAAGATGAGAGTGACATATAAAGATTGGCATGAGATGTTACCATTTTCTCTTCATGGTTATCGCACTTCAGTATGTACATCAACTGGAGCAACCTAGTTCTCTCTAGTCTACAATATGGAGGTTTTCTTACCCGTTAAAGTCCAAATTCCTTCCCTAAGGATTACGAAAGACGCAAATTTAGATGAAGACGAATGAACTCAGACTCGACTGGACCAAATAAATTTGATCGATGAAAAAAGGCCTGTGGCTGTTTGTCTTGGTCAAATGTATCAGAAACACATGATCAAAGCCTTTAATAGGAAAGTCAAACATTGGATATCCTAGGCTAGTGATTTGGTAATAATGCGCATTATCCTACCACAAGGTGATCCCATGGGCAAATGGGCTCCCACATACGAAGGGCCATTTGTGATTAAAAAGATATTTTCTGGTGGTGCTATGATACTTACGGCCATGGACGGTGAAGATTTTCCATATCCTGTGAAGGCGGACATAGTCAAAAAATACTATGCATAAAAGAGACCTGCTAGGTTGACAGGCCTAGGCAAAAGTAAGGGCATCCCGATGAACCAAAAGGGTGCGGGCAAAAATTAGGGATATATATATATAAATTGTACATCCGGCAAGTCGAAAACCTGAAAAGGCGGCTTAGGCAAAAAAGGATATCCCGATAGACTGAAAACCTAAAAGGGCAGTGTTGTACCC
Organism: Vicia faba; assembly: GCA_948472305.1. NCBI lineage: Eukaryota > Viridiplantae > Streptophyta > Magnoliopsida > Fabales > Fabaceae > Vicia > Vicia faba. The sequence goes on along the minus strand of OX451740.1, from coordinate 987,799,363 downwards.
AAAAATCTGCCCTCTCATTTCATAAGGGATCACCCTGGATCCTAGGTTTGCTTCCATCAAGTTTCCAGGCCTTGAACTATCAATTTTTCCAAGGAAATCACTTCCAAGGGCAAAATGGTCATTTGCATGCTGAAAAGTCAAACTTTGATTTTTGGATTAAAAATCAAGCTTCAAGAATCATATTTCATCAAGACATGATTGGAATATGAAGTTTGTATCATCAAAAAGTTCAAAAGTCAAATTTACTATGGAAAAGCCAAATTTCTAAATACTTGGATTTTTTCTAAGTATTTAAGAAAAATGACACTTTAGAACTTCTGAGCCAGCCTCAAGGCAGGTGCAGTCAGAAGATGTAAACATGGTTCAACATATAACATTCAGTCAGAATGTGGCTCTTCAGCGGCTACGCCAATTCAGTCAGAATGTGGCTCTTCAGCAGCTATACCAACTCAGTCAGAAGTTGCAAACTTGGCTCAACACATAACATTCAGTCAGAATGCAGCTCTTCAGCATCTACGCAAGTTCAGTCAAAGTTTTCCAAAATAATGCAAATAAGGTTATAAAACATGATATAAAGTCTGAAAGCTCCTTCATAACATGTTGAATCCAGAAGATAAGAGGAACAAAATATGGGATGCTACGCTGAAGCAAAACTTCTGATCTAGAACAAAGCCTTGGTGTAGAGTATCACGTTGCAGGATTTCTAGTTGTGACAAGTCTCGTCATCATTTAATGCTCATTTAATGCTCACAACCACCTTCTGAGTCTTTATCCAAAGGATCTTCACCACGTGTACCTCTACTGTCTTAAGATAGCAACTCTACTTTTGCTTTTCCTTAATTCCTGCTGACAACCACCATGCTTGCTTCAAAGACAAGGCAGCGCTTCAGCACATGAAGGCTATTTTCAAAGCTTTGGTCAGAACTTGACCAAATCCCAAAATCTTGTTTATGCAACTTGCTGTAGACCTATGACCAACAGCTAGCTCAGCCTACGCCTGCATCCCAGGATTACATCAAACTAGCATACAAAAACCGTGATGAAAAAGAAAAGGAAGAGGATGCCAAAACAGGTTCAAATCCTATTTGTTTTTCCCCCAAAAAAATCATAATAAATTCATCTATAAATACTTGGCTCCATCACACGTTCAAATGGGATTTTTTGGACGAGAGGCTGAAGGCTGCTGGCTGGCTTTTGGAAAGAAAGAACCATCAAAGAGAGAGAGAGAAGGAAGTTGTGAAACCTTCATAAAATATCCATATTTCTCATACATAAAAACAAACCTTTGTTCTTCCCTTTGAACAAAAGGATACAACCACTCTTCCGTCTCTCTTGCTGACTCAGAACATTCAGAGGCAGCCACTCAAAGCTCCAAGAACGCTCCAGGTAAGTCTTTATGACTTTACTTGCTTTTCATTTTGAACATCATTAACATGTAAATATCATGGTGTTAATGTTGTACATATCATTGTATGAATAGAAAAAATATGGATCATAACTTCTAGAATAATGCTTGGCTCAGACTTAGGATTGGAACTTCTAGATCTGTTGTGCTGTGATTATTCTGATTTGTTAAACTGAATAAATTGTTGTTATGCTGATTAAGAGCTGAAATGTAACACATAATTCCTGTTTTTCACTCATCATTTTAACACACAGAACTTCTAGGATTTTCTCACTGTTTTAACACACTGAACTTCCATGATTTTTCTCACTGTTAACACACACTGAACTTCTGATGTTCACCCACTGGCTCGGCACAATACAAAACTTCTGAGTTCGCTTCACTATTTTAACACACAAAACTTCAATGATTTTTCTCACTATTAACACACACTGAACTTCTGATGTTCATCCACTGGCTCAGCACACTATTGAACTTCTGATGTTCACTCACAATCTTAATACAACACAAAACTTCTGATTTCTCCTTACATGTCAAATACACTGAACTGCTGACTTTTCTCACTATTTCAATGTAATACAGAACTTCTGACTTTTGGTTCACTGGTTGGACACCACCCAAAACCTCTGTGTTTTCCCTCTAACGTTTTTGCAGGACTTCAGAGTGTATCCATCCAGAACCTCTGTTTCCCTTTTCCTATGACGTTTTTTGCAGGACCTCAGAGTGTACAAATCCAGAACTTCTGATCCCACTAACTTTTCCTGCTGAGTCACGCTCCTGGCTTCAGAACTTCTGATCCTTGTTTCTTTGTTTGCAGCAACACGCTTTTTCTATTTTGCATTTATTTTCCTTTTCAATTTTTTATTAACATAAAAAACATAAAAATATTTTCTTTTATTAACTAATTTATTCCTTTTTCATTAAGACAAAAACATTTTCTAAACAAGTCCATTTCTATCTTGCATTGTACATTTCAATATGGTTGTAATAGTAATTTAGGACTTATTTTTACTTGCAAACCCCATTCATGAATTTGTACCCCATCCCCTAAATATTGTAATAGCGTAGGACTTTACATTTCTGCAATTTATTACTTTCAAATGTAAATGCTAGTAATTAGGCATGTATGACAAGATAAAATCAACAAGTAGACCACCAAAAATCAAAGACAAATGAATGCCATCAAACACACTTGCACACATGCACACTTAGGGTAATCTCACTTGTTGCCTATCGGAAAATAGTCATGTCCCTCGAGCATGGGCGTTTTAGCAAAGACCCTCGATAAAAGATCGTAGTCCCTCGATGACCCTCGATGTTCCCTTCAGTAGACGATCTAGTCCCTAAAATGACATTGCTAAAACGTCCCATATATTGCCTTCTATGACTATACAAACGTCCCACACTCGTCCCTTCACATCCAACGATGGGGATTCTTACCAAATCAATGGTGAGATAGCAACATATAAAGGAGGAGGAAAAACACATCTAAGACCTTTTGAGTAGGTAGGTTCGCTCTTAGTTACTCGCTTGCTCACAACAAAAACATTTATACACCAACACTCTCACTTTGAAACATTTTCAAAAGATAAACACTTTGTACGTGTTCTTATAGATACGAGAGCCATTACAAAGGAAACCCTTTTCAAAATCACTTTCAAAAACACATCTCACAAACACATCTTTGAACTATTTTCAAAACAGCACTTTGTATGCGTTCTTATAGAAACGAGAATCATTACAAAGTTACATTTTCAAAATACTTTCAAACACCACACCACAAAGCACATTCAAACAAAAGCAAGTGATCTAGCAAGTAACTAAGAGCCCATGGAAAACCATGGATGAAAAGGGTGCTAATACCTTCCCTTTTCATAATCTACCCCTCGAACTCAAGAAAACATCTCTAAAGGTCTTGCTTATACTTTTTCATCTTTCCTTATTGGATAAAAGAAAAGTCGGCGGCGACTCTTGCTAAACCGCAACATTTGCAAACACAAACGCAAAACACCTCAAGTCAGTTCTCCCACCACATCACAGGAGGTCCAGGAAAAAGTTAGGGATTAAATCCTACGATTATGTCCTGTTGGATCACCCATCTACTTACAGCCAGCTTCATTACTAGCGTCAAGTCCAAACGGTACAGAACTATTCAATCATCTTCTTCCAACAACAAGTGACTAGATGCTTGAATACATATGGGCAATAACAAAGTTGAAACTTGATGGGATCGTTTCCACATAGTTGTTTTTCCTTGTTTTTCTTTGTACCCTTTCTTCATTCTTATGACGATTTCCTCTACTAGGATTTCTGTCTCTTTGTACAAAACTGGCTACTTATAGGCAAACTTTCAAAATAAATGTAATTAGATTTCAAAATTGTTTTACTTTCTTTGTTTTGTTTGCAAAAATGTCCAATGGTTACATTGAATGAACATATGCATTTGAACATGATTACTGTTAACAAAATATATGCATAAAAATAGAATTAGCATTTAATGAAGACTCTAAGAGTTGGGATAATGTTCAAGTCATCCACAAATCTTCACAGAGAAATTTCCATGGAACTATCTCTACATAGCTATCTTCACAAGCTCATCCCCAACAGATATATATTCCCCACAAAATCTAATATGCCATCAGAAAAAAATTGGGGCATCTTCCAGCGGTTCACCTCTATATCCCTGACGGATAACTCGACATGATCATCTTCCCTAATAGGCCCCCTAGTTGATAAGGAAGTTTGATCATTTCCCCAGCATATGATGGAAACTTCCTTAGCGCAACCTATGAAATCCCGATCCCTGTCAAAGATTATTTCCTCAGCGCAGCCTATGAAATCCTGATCCCCATTAGAGATTATTTCCTCAATCCAGTCTACATAGTTCATTTCCCCAACAGAGTTTATTTCTCCGATATTGCAATTCCCTGGCAGGATTCTCTTCCCCGGTCACATGTCATTCAACTTTATCCTCCCTAGAAGAGTTGACATCCATATCTGAAACTTGGCCAAACAGCACATTAGAGGACTATCCATCTCTTTTGTTCCCAGTCAGGGTAAATAAGAATCAAATCCTTCAAAAGAATGATGAACAACTAATTTTCCTGGAATTCTTCTATCCCCAAGCAGAAGTCGAACGTCCCCAACGGAGTGTCCTCAAAGAGAAAGAGGGAATCCCCAACAAATACGTTCTAAAAAAATTGAGAAACTACTATCTTCATCCCCAGCAATAGTCAGGAATTTCCCCCCCAGCCAAAGATGTTATAAGAAGCTATCGATATGTTCCAGTGACATATTGCACCCATACATCATTTACAGAATATCATAGCATATGCATACGAAACACATATAGTATTCTCGTTTATTTTAAGAGCATAATTACGCAATGCATTTCATGCATCATTACATTGCATAAAACTAACTTTGTCTTTTCAGGTTAAGTTCCCGAATAGACTAATATTATCATTGATCTATAGACAAGTTGTAGAGCAATCCCTGAAACAGGAAGGGGCGACTATGTACATGACCAGATGATTTCCTTCAGAGATCCATTCTGAAAAGCATTCCCCTCAGAGACTAAATCTAACGAGCATTTCCTTCAGAGACTGGTTATGACGAGCATTTCCTTCAGAGATTTATTCTAAAAAGCATTTCCTTCAGAGATTTATTATGAAAAGCACTTCCTTCAGAGATTTATTCTGAAAAGCACCTCCCTTAGAGATTCATCCTGACGAGCATTTCCTTCAGAGATTTATTCTAAAAATCACCTCCCTTAGAGGTTTATGCTGACGAGCATTTCCTTCAGAGATTTATTCTGAAAAGCACCTCCCTCAAAGATTTGTTCTGATGAGCATTCCCCTCAAAGACTAAATCTTACGAGCATTTCCTTCAGAGCATCATTCTGAAAAGCATTTCCTTCAGAGATTCATTCTAAAAAGCATTTCCCTCAGACAGGATCAAATAGATTCATTCTAAAAAGCATTCTTTAGATAAAGTCAAGCGTAGACTCATTCTGATACTCCTACCAACTGTTACTTTGGATGGGATCTATAAGCCCATCTTCGACGACACTCTATCACCTCTCTGAATGGCACCTGTAAGCCTATTCAAGAAATACAGTCAACCAACAGTGTTACTTTGTGCACATGTGAGTGCAAATTTCTAGGCACTTAAGTGTTCAATCCTCTTCCACCTTCAAATCATGAATAGTGAGCATGCCAATCTAACTCTTCAGGTTTAAGAAGATTTAACAGGGAAATCTATTATACCCCAAAACTTTCCCTCCCATTATTCAAGACAAATTATTTCAATAGGTCTCCCCTACTCATAGGGTTTTCAATTGCTCAAGACTACTCAAGGATTGATCAGACAAACCCTCCTCCTAAGCAGTTGACCTACAACTAGGGTTTTGATTCTCTCAAGGAAAATTGGACTTCTAATGCCTCAAGTGGATTTAATGGTTTCTCATATGTCTCAAAGAATCCTGATGTCAAATTCCAATCCTTGTAGCACAAGTTTGCTCAGTCAATTAGTCAGATGATTGAAAATCAACTATATTGGGCAAAAAGTCAACTTTGACCAATTTACAGTCAAACTTCAAGATTTTTGGTCAACATAAAAATTTTGAAGCCACATTCATCATTTGATCAAGGGATGATCATGATTCATCAAGAAAACTCAAGATTCATCAAAAGTCAAAAGTTATTAAATTATGGTTTTCTTAAGAAGAAGTCAACTGAACTTTGACCAAGCGTAACTTTCACATGCTTCATTAGAAATTTCTCAACCAAAGCTCATTTTTAAGGAAATTAAATTCTCTACAACTTTGTATCTCTAAGCTCAAGGCCAAAAATGCTTCATTTGAGAGATATGGGCCAAAACATTACAGGTCATTTTAAAAGTCAACAAAAAGACACTTTTTGTCAAAGCAATTTACATCAAGATAAAGGCTTCAAATGAAAAAATGACCAACATGAAGATTATAAGGGATATCTTGAGCTTTCCAAAGAGTCCAAGATCACCTTCATATTACAAAAATTGAGTGAGACATGATTTGTGCAAGTTGGGAAATTTTGAGAAAATTCATGAAATCCAAATTAAGCAAATTTAAATATTTGGGCTAATGGGCCTATCTTTTAAGGTCTAAACGTGTTCCTGACCTCATAATAGACTACTAAATCCATTCATTTACTTTTGTGGTTTTTATTTCTTTTATTTTTTATTTTATTCAATTAAAAGAAAAATAAATCAAATAAAATACCAAGTGAATGAATCGAGGCATTCAAATCTATTTTTGAATTAAATCATAAGTCTAAAAAGTTGGTGACAACTTGCAAAAAAACGTGCAAAGATTTATTGGTACATGATTGGCCTAAAAAAGAAAGATTTCATGCAAAACTTCATTCAAATATTTGATCATGAAATACAAAAGATTGATTCCACTTTTGTTGACCTAAATCTTCCATTATAAATAGAGAACATATTTAGACCAAGGGTCACACAAAAATTGCCTCAAGAACACCCTCTCAAAAGATCTCATTTTTTGTCAAAACTAGGGCAAAGTCAAAACCAAAGATCCAGCCACTTCCAGTCTAAGCCATCAATTGAAAATCACTCCCGAGGTATATATGGGTAAGAATAGGTCGAAAGTCATGGCCATTGATTCTCAAAACAAGCATACTTATCTTCTCCAATTAGATTTTCTTTCAAACATTCACATAATTAATTTCATGCATTGCTAATGTTTATTAACTTTCCAAATGAGTTCCTGTTGTTACTTAGAACAAGTTTGAATCATAAAACAGAATCTCTAATGTGAGAATCATGTTTTGCCATGGCTAGGGCAGTTTGAGATGTCTTCTTCGAAACTCATGATACAACTGTCTTCAGGCCAAACAAACACCACCATTGGATTCACAAGGGTCGAATTAGGGGGATAAGGTCCTTTTTATGGTATAAAACATGTTATTTGGCAGGTTTGAAAATCCTCTCACCAGAGAAGACGACCGGAGCTAGGGCTATGGCGCTTCCCTGGTTCACTTGCTTTAGTATATATTTGTTTGCTTATATTTTAATAACAGAAATGAAGCACAACGCAGTTTGGACAAAGGCATGTAACATGAAGGGTGTGGGTTCGATCCCTGCGTCTTACAGTTATTTTTTTGTTATTTTTCAAACTAACGTGCAGGTTATATATATATATATATATATATATATATATATATATATATATATATATATATATATATATATATATATATATATATATATATATATATATATATATATATATTAATCAATGCCTATTTCTCAAACACCAACAGGCGCTTGGCCTAGTAGCAAGCATTACAGTTTATGAAGCCAGGGGGTGTGGGTTTAACACCCACCCCAAGCAGTTTTTTTACCCTATTTTTCTAACCTAATTTTTTTATTTTCTTTCTTAATTATTCCTTAATTATTTTTTAATTAACAATTAACTAACCTAATCTTTTTTCTTAATAACTAATAAATTAGGGTTAGGATTTTAGTTAGTAATTAATTTTTTCTTATATTTTTTATTTACTAACTAATTAAATTGGCTTTTTCTTAATATTAAAATAAATTAGGATTTAGGTTTTAATTACTATTATTAACTTAAATTATTTTCTACAAAAAATCATAAAACATTTTAACATTCTTTTTCTATTTTCTTTCTTCTTGCTATTTATTTTTCATAGAAAATTGTATAGATTGCATTCTTTAATTGTAATAGTGTATGTTTTTTTTCTCGCATTTTTTTCTAATTATGTAACTGCTCACAAAATATAATAGCGTAGGTTTACTTTCTAGCGAATTTTTATACTTATGTACCTCTCCTAAAGCCATGTAATAGCTTAGGACTTTACATTCCACACTTTATTTTTCTATACATATTTAACTACTAGTAACTAGGGTTTGCATGACAAGACTAAAAACAATCTAGAAAACCCTAATATTCAAGATAAATAACTGAATCAATACACTTCGCACACTTGCACCTCTAGGTTAACCTCTCTTGTTGCTTTATGATATTGGTCACGTCCCTCGAAAGTAGGGATACTTTAGCAAAAGAACCACGATCAAACCATCATGTCCCTTTCGAATAAAGATCATAATCCCTCGATGACCCTTCGAGCTACCTACAAAACGATCTAGTCCCTTCGAGTTACCTACAAAATGATGATATTCCCTTCAATATAATTGCTAAAGTGTCCTTACTTGTTGTCCTTGATGACCATACGATGACCCCACGCATGTCCCTTCACATTCAACAAATAGGGCTACCTACCAACTAATGGTATGGATAGTACTATCTATAAAGGATAAGGAAAATAATAAGAAAAAATTTAGTGGGTAAGATGCTCTTAATTGCTTGCTCAAAACTTTTCTCAAAAATTTTTTATACACTACACTTTCAAATAAATATTTTCAAAAAATAACACTTTGTATACATTCTTGAGGATTGATACAAGAATCATTACAAAGTCAACCTTACATTGGTGATTTCAAAATATTTTCAAACAAATCACACACACAAAGCAAGATTTTCAAAAGTGAGCTAAGCAATTAAGAGCCCATAGATACTACAGATGAAAAGGGTGCTAATACCTTCCATTTTCATAACTTACCCCCTGAACTCAAAATCTATCAAAGGTCTTTCATGTTCTTTTCACCTTTCCTAAATATTAGATAAAAGGAAAGTCAGTGGCGACTCTAGCTATCCGCACATTTGGATAAAACCAAAAAGTTAGTTCTCCTACCATATTACACTAAGGACAAGCCATTTCATTTTATATGGGAATCAACTCAGGGTGACGGTGATGATGATGATGATGATAGTGGAGAGACTATCGGAGAGGTGAAAGCGACCTCGAATGGGGAGGAGGACTGATTGGTTTGATGTTTGATGTTTGTTTAGTTTTTGTTATTTCATCAGTATCAACTTCATAGCAATGTACCGATTTGTCCAGCATTTCAATTAATTCGAGGAGCTTCATTATCCCATCTGACTTTGAACATAGATGACATGGTAGCAAGTGCATCTACTAATTGATTCTCTTCTCGTGGAATATGTTCAAAAGTGATTTCTTCGAAGCATGGAATTAACGTCAATACATGCTCTCGATAAGGAATGAGATTTGGATGCTTAGTGTCCCATTCTCCCTTAATCTGACTGATCACCAGGGTTAGGTCCCCATACACATCCAAGAATTTGATTCTCATATCAATGGAAGCTTCGATACCCATGATTCATGCTTCGTACTCGTCCATATTGTTGGTAAAGTCAAAGAAAAGTTTAGCGATAAACAGCGTATGGCAACCTTTGGGAGAGACAATCACAACACCAGTTCTATTACCAAGCGCATTAGAAGCTCCATCAAAAACCATAATGTAACGGTAAAATCAATGAAGTCTCCACCGAGTATTTATTTATCCCATAAAAGGGAAAGGAAAATCATCGAAGAAAAACCTAAAGGGGAAATCAAGGTCTTGCAAACGAGAGATTGGGTAAGGGAGTCGATTACGCGAGGGGAAGGTATTAGAACCCCACACGTCCATAGTATTCTACAGGATCCACTCTTGTTGTTATTATTAAAGGGCGTGTTAAATCTAATTCTTAAGAGTTATAAACTAAGAGGGAATGCATGCAAAGAAAACACGGGGAAAAGAAGGAAATATTTACAAATTTTTGCTCGGCTGAGCCCCGCGACCAGATGCCTACGTATACCTTTTAAGGAATCAGAGCACCGTAGTTAGGCTCACATATTTTGTTTGTTTGTATTTTTTAAATGAACAATGTTGAATTCGATCATTCCACCGCTGCTCTACCTTTGGAGACTTACGACCTGTAGTGGAAAGGAACTAACAATTCTCTTAGAAGAGAAAAACCGAATGGCGAAAATAAGTGGATTGGTTGGTATTCTTCACTGCAGATAATGGCTAGCTAATCTAAAGAGAGAGATATTAGCCATTTCTCTACTTATTCATGAAGTAAGTCTTTGAGACTTGAACCACACAAAGCTTAGAATGGAGGAATAATAAGATCGAGAAGAAACTCACTTATCATTTCCCATACTCGACAAAGGTATGACTCTCATCAGTTATCTTTAAGTGTCTTGAAGTTTGCAAGGAAAATACGTTTTTTGTTTTAATGCAAATGAAAAAGAGGAAAGAAAAAAGTCTAAAGGGAGACTAACCTGAATCTAACCTAATGTTATCATACAAAGAGTGGTCCTATCTAGGTTAGCATTCCAAAGAAAGTCTAACAAACTATCCTATAGGGAACATACAATGAGAGCGAAGTCGTGATCTCAATCTCTAAATTGAGTGACTCATCGATCAACAAGAAATAAAGGAAAGTGATAAAATCCTATATGGAGCATGCACTGAGAGCGAAGTCGTGATCTCAATTTATAAATTGAGTGACTCATTGATCAACAAGAAAGGATACAAACACAAGCATAACACATATGATAAATGAAGTGCGGAATGCCTTCTACAGGTCTTTAAACAACGACTTCGAGCGCACACTCTTTATTTCCTACTTCTCATGATATCTAGAAAAGCGATAAATGTGAAAATATAGCTTGGAATCAGTATAATACCAAACGAACAATAATGTCCGCAAAAGGTGCAACCAAAGCAAAGAAACCCGGAATACTTCACGCAAGCTGACATCAATAAACAAACAGTCAGAGATCAAATGTTCAGAATAGGTGTCGAAGCTTCATCGATGTAAAAGTAAATCACAATTGAAATCTAAGCACCTCCGCATACCAAATAATGAACCTGCATAAGACTTAACTCAACAAGCAAAGGTGATTCACAAGTTTCAAGTAGTCGAAAATTAGGAATTAATTTCCTAGAAATCAAATGAGAAATCTAACAAATTTTATTGATTTTTGTAGTTTATTACACCAAAAAAAAATCCTAAAATATGTATTTTATTTATTATTTTTTTGTTATGTTAAAAACAGAATTTAAAACTAAACTAAAAAAAATAATAAAAGAACAAGGAATTAGAAAGGGGCCAGGGGGTGTTAAGCTGAATTCTAGTGGTGTATAGTCTAGCAAGGGAAATATGGGCGCTAAGCCCACTGAACCAAGTCCACAATTCCCTTCTTTTGTCTTATCCAACAATCAAACTTATGAAAAAAACGCTAGGCTTATGGGATAAAAGGTGTTTCGGTCTAGGTCCAATCTGCTTAGTCCAAGAAAGTTTTGTACAAGCCTCATGTTAAAAAAACGTATCAGGCCTCTAGAAAAAGGGGTAGCGCGACCCAGGCCCAGATGGAAATGTATTTCGGTCCAACTGCGGAACCGCTATCATCCCCATAAACCTCTGTTCATCTTTATTCTTTGTTTAATTTCACACCCAATTTCTTCTCCAACACAAGATCACCACACCATGAACAACAATTCAGAACCTCTCTGCTTCGTATCACTTTGTTCTTATTTGTTCTCCTATCACCATCGTCTCCGTTTTGAGTTTCAATTCCCAAAACTCCATCTCAGTTTCATCTCTTCTGCGTATTCAACCTAGTTCTCAATTTAAACCGAAATTGCAGAAGGAAAGATTGAAGAAGGCTTACTAACTGATATTTGTCTGAAGCATCTCCGATTACGACTCAGGCGACGAGAAAACCAGAGAACAATTAGGTATTCACATTCTGAATCTTCTTCTTCTTCTTTTCTTCTTCTTCTTCTTCTTCTTCTTCTTCTTCTTCTTCTTCTTCTTGTATTGTTGTGCATATGTTGCTATTTTGCAATGTGTGTGCGTGAATTTGATCCTGCAGTGATGGAGATTGAGGAAGATATGATCAAAGGTGGTGATGAAGATTCCCAGTCTTGCAGAAGATGATTTTGAAGGACGTTGGTGAAATGGTGGAAGAAGAAGGTGTGGCCGTTGAAGATGGTCGAGAAAAAGATCAATATATGAGAAAGAAGCAGAGACAAGTTGCGAGCTCACTTTGGGGATTCTCCGATCAGTTGAAGAATGGTTATGGATGAAGATCAAGATTGAAGAGGAGTGATATGAGAGGATGAAGAAAGTGAAGATAGTTCAGAATGGAGTATGGAAGAGAGAGTGAGATTATGGAGAAGATGATTGAAGGAAGATTATGGAATCATGATGACTGAAGCTAGCCTCTACAGAAGAAGAGAAAGTGAAGGTTTTTTCTGAATTTTCTGGTGAGTTTCTTTGGATAATTTTTGTTATGTCTTCACTGAAAATTTTCTCTCCCCCTTTCCTTCTCTTTTATATTCTGTTATATAGATTGTTGAGGACTTGGGATTCAGTTTAGTGAGGATTAATATAAGCCTTTGGATTGAGAAATTCATTTATGAGACCGAGGGTTGGATTGAGAGTTGGTTAGAGATTTTAGATGCAGTTTAGAAGTTTCTGTTATGAGCTGTTAGTTTGTGAGTTTGTTACATTGGTTTTGGAAATCAGTTAGAAACAGTTAGGGGGGTTATTAGAATGGTTGGAAACTGTTATGGAGAAAAAGTTAGTTACAGGTTGTTAGGTTGGGAATTCTGTTATGGGTTTGCCTCTTCTTTCTTTTTCTGTTATGCTACTGGAAATTAATTATGCAAGCTGTTATGACAGTTATATGGTCTGTCATCTTTGTTATGAGCTTCTGAACTGAGATTTCTTTGCTGACTTGTTAGTTAGTTTGGGATAAGCTTCATGTTCTTACTTCTGTAAACAAAAGTTTTACAAAATTATAATGGTTTTTGGTTTGAAGATGATGGCAGGGCTGAAGATAACTGTGGACTGGAGAATCAGTTTTAATGAACTAGATTCAACTAGAAATCGGTTAGAAAATATTGGCTCTGAAACTTCTGCTAACATTAAGAACTGTTATGCTGTTAGAATTTCTATTTGGTGACCATATCTCCTTTGAATTTTTTTATAGTTTTGGCAACCTAAACCATTTTGAAATATTTTCTATTTTTTTGTAGCGAAACTGATATGGTTTTACGTATATATGCAGGGAAATATGAATTTGGGCAGCATCAAGTTGCTTCTTTTGTATCTAGACAAGCTGACTGAGGAAGGAAAATGACCTATGAACCTGTTGAGAATCTATAGCACCGTGGGGCTTGATGCATTATGAGGCAAGAAAGATTGGCTTGAAGATTTAGACTTGAAACTTGAAATTTAGGCTTTTAAGAAAACTCATGTAATCTTGTAGTATAGCATATGATATTTTTGTAATCAACATTAATGAAAACATGACTTGAGGATCATTCTCCTTCAACTGTATGAATCATGAATGAAAAACCCTTTGAATTGTTTGAATTTGAGCCTTTTCATTTTGTCTTGCAAACTTGAATGTCACTTGAAGTTTTGAACTCGACATGGATATTGGAAACCCTTAATTGAATGTTGACTTGCAAAGTGAATTTTAAAATTTGAATCTTGAATCAATACAATGCATCACTTTTGAAAAGAACCTTGAAGGAATCTTGCACAAATCAAGCATAATTGAATGAGACTTGAATCAAACTTTGAATAATGTCTTGAAATTTGAATGAAGTTGAAATTGCCTCTTGAATAAAAGAACATTGCTTGCAAAATCATGAGGAATGCCTTCTTTTAGAATGAGGAATCCTCTTGCTTTTTATTTGCAGCTTGAACTCAAGATAATCTTTGTGAATAAACTTGAACTTGTACCCTGAATTTCAAGTAATCACTTGCATGCTTGCACTCTCATTCTTGACATTATGAACAATTATATGTACTTAAGAATTTCGACGCCTTGATGAAATCAAAGGTCAATACTTTACACCATGCTTTTTTAAATCACTTGGAAATGACACACTTAAATGAATACTTCATCATAATGAAACCAAATCAATTTGAAAACAACAATTAGTTGAATGGACGGCATGACCTTGTCCTCGAAGAAATCACGATTTTATCCTTTTATCTTGCTTGGTTAATGAACCTCAACCCCCAATTGAATTATAAACTCAAGAGACCACTTAATCCTATTTGAAAGGTTAATGAGATCTTAAACCAAATCATGAGCATCATGAAACGCCTTAACTCGAAAAAACCTCAAAGCAACATTTTAACCACTTGACCAGTATCACAACAGAAGGAAGACCTTGATTCAATCTTTTAAGCCTCTCGACAAGGGTTGAATTGTGGTGTAAGAAATTAAGAGGAACCCTGCTAGCAACGATGCCTATGTTGCTTGAGATCCAAAACCCTAATCTCATAATAAGAATGATGAGAGCGCCAGTTGAATCAACATGAAGAATGTAATGACCTTAGTCCATACAAAACAACCCTAATGCCAAACTCTTCGATCCTGTAACCATGGGGCTGCTATGTGTGAGATATACAGAGTATGATGAGGGATCTTAGGGGAAAAATTGGGGTATAACAGCTGCCCTTATTTAAGTGTCTTCTATCCGGAGATACGAAGATTAAAATATTCGTTTCGACGCGGTTGAAGATGCTTAAATATAAAACAAGCCCTATTTTTGGCCATAAGATGCCATGCGATGCTTATGATTATGGATGTAACATATAAACTTCATGCAGATGAGCAAGGCACACACTTGAGAAGCAAAAGTAAAATAAAAAAGACCTAACAAAAAGAAGTCGACCAGGAAAGTAAATCTCTGGAGAGCAACACGACTCCGGGGATACAAATTTGAATCTATTGGAGATAAACCGGCTCCGCTGGGGAGTAGAAGACTTGGCTTTACTGGGGTAAGGTCCAGAGAGGAGACAAAATAATATAAACTCAACAAAGTGAGGATAACAGCGGTTAGTCGAGAACTGGGAACTATCCACTCATAGAGGAGATAGCAAAAAAAAGAAAAAAGAGTAACATCAACACATAGGATCTTCAACTGCTAAACAGAAGAGCGAAAATAGAAATAGTGAAGATAATACCGACTCAGAGACGATGATAAACATCAACAACTAGAATAGTGAGTAAATTATTGGTATTAGTACTTATGCCTGGTATTCAAAGATTTTGCGTCAGCACTTATGGCTGGAAACATACCAAATTAATCGGAGTAAGGTCCAATGAGGAGAAAGAGATAAATCTTGACTAAGAATGATGATGAACTACCAACTCAAAGATAAAGGTAAAAAACAAAGAATCGATACTGATTTTGACTTTTTCTTTTATTAAAGGTAAAGAAACAGAAAATACACCGATGTTTACTGAAGGTGAAATTTGTATTAACGATAATGAGTTTCCTAAAATTCTGGCGTCCTACCTAGAACGAGTAAAAATACAAGCTATCTCAAATAAAGAGACTACCACTTGTAAAGATTTCACAACAAACTTCTATTGCGAAGCTTCCTCGAAGAGATACCATTTGATGGAGAATCAGATAAACTTCCCCTCGATCCTGACTATAAGCCACGAATTGGTCTCAGTTTCTTCTTTAACCAAGATATTTCACCTGGAAAAGGTAAAAGATACAAGCTATCTCAAGTAAAGAGACTACCACTTGTAAATATTTCACAACAAACTTCTCTTGCAAAACTTCCTCGAAGAGATACCATTTGATGGAGAATCAGATAAACTTCCCCTCGATCCTGACTATAAGCCACAAACTGGTCTCAGTTTCTTCTTTAACCAAGATATTTCACCTGGAAAAGGAAAAAGATACAAGCTATCTCAAATAAAGAGACTACCACTTGTAAAGATTTCACAACAAACTTCTCTTGCAAAACTTCCTCGAACAGATACCATTTGATGGAGAATCAGATAAACTTCCCCTCGATCCTGACTATAAGCTA
This sequence comes from Vicia faba, assembly GCA_948472305.1. NCBI lineage: Eukaryota > Viridiplantae > Streptophyta > Magnoliopsida > Fabales > Fabaceae > Vicia > Vicia faba. The sequence continues at coordinate 987,783,161 of OX451740.1, read as the reverse complement.
AGAACTGGTCTCATTTTCTTATTTAACCAAGATATTTCACCTGGAAAGGGTAAAAATAATGCTGCAAGAATATTTCAATGAACTGTCTTTACCATTTAAGTACATCCAAACTCAGCAACGGACTATCTCCCATAATGACGAGACTACCATTCATTGGAGTAACAAATTTTCATCAACGAACTATCTCCCATAATGACGAGATTACCATTCATTGAAAAAAATGTATTCTCTAGCATTAATAGACCTACAAAGGTTGCTCAAATAAAGACATATGTCGCCTGTTGTTTTAGAAGGAATTGTAACAAGACTGGCGGGAAATGAAGCTCAATTTCCTGGGGAAATGCTAATACATTCCTGTTGAGGAGAAATAGTCTTTGCATGAAAAATAAATGCACATTTTCAAATCAAGGCTCGAAGCCTGCAGAAATCAGAATAATAATATTATCGGGGACTACCGATTCAAACCATAAATAAACTAGAATGAAATAATCAACCAAGACAACACTTGATGAGAAATAAACTCAAAAGGGGATCACACTCCATCTAGATAATGAACTGAATAGGAAGGCTGAAGCAAAATTCTCCCCCAAGGGATAACTCGGTGGGGAAATTGAAGGGATATACACTTTCTATTTAATGTTGATAACTCTATTGGAGAGAGAGTAACATAACTTTGCAAAGAAGATAATATGTTGACAAAACATCAATGAATGCAAATGAGTAATGAAATTCAAATTCATCTATGCATGATGTGTATGAATGTATGAATGTTATTATGTATATGCTGACAAAACAACCGTAATACAATTGAGATAACCATACAAATCTAACTTGGCTGAAGACAACACCCGACCAAGTCACATGCAGGATGAAGATTTTGTAAGAGGATAAGCATCAACAGAGGAAACGAAGTCTTGTTTCACGGCTTAACTTCGCTGGGAAGAACATGGCTTGAAAACAATCAAAGAACCACCTGACTAGCAACAAGTAAAGTTACAGGAACATCACAGACTCCTCTAGGTTTCATAGGGGAATATCAATACGAACTTTGATAAGGGAAGAGAAAGCTTCGTCGTTTAGAATTCACTGGAGATTCTGATACAAACCTTATTAGGGAAGGTGAAAACCATATCATTGAGACCTCAATTAGGGATGTCAATACAGACCTCACAGGGGAAGATGAAAAACTACATCATTGATACTTCAACTGGGGATTGTTACGCCAACTTCATTGGGGAAAATGAAACCGCACACTAAAGAGAACCCAAATACAGTCTTCAATATCAAGCATAATAATTGTGTAGACTTATTTGAAGAGAAATCGTGAAATTCCATGGGATAACAGCTTTAGAGGGAAGCATCACCCTCGACTCATCTAGAGAATTAAGAAGTCGAAAACACCATAATAGGTCAGCTCATGGGGATTTTAAATCACACTCAGCGCATAGAGAGAGCAAACCCAAGGAGTAGACACTTATCTCAAAACTTCTTAGAAGGTATATTGCCCTTGTCAGGTTACTTAGAGGCACACCGCAACAACAATATCATAATTTGAGGGCGTAATATCTCTCAGTCGGAGAAATCTGAATCGGGACCTGACTGGGGAGGATGGGAACATCAACCCAACATCAAATAGCTGCTTGAAGACAAACTGGACTAAAACTTAGCTGGGGAAAGATGGGAACATAAGCCCAAATTCCAAACCATATATCAGCTTATATGAGATTCATTTATCCCAAGAAGCAATATCATAAATGGAATACGCACATATCAATAAGCGCAACCAGGGAACTTTTTAAAACTTAGGAGTTCGTTCATCCTTGAAATCACCACTTTTGTTCCACTCAAATCACAACATCCGAAGTAAAAAGTAATTTGTAAATTATTTACAAAACATTTTTTATCATTAAGTCTTTTTGTTTTGAAAATTTCTATCGATAATAAACAAAATCTTTGCAAACAGAATAAAGTAAGAACTACAAAGAATTGGATAAACGCTCAAACTTTATTAATAGAAGGGTAGTCTGCGAACGACAAGACTCCATAGATGATTAAAAAGTTTGGAAGATGGTAAATATATGGAAACGATACATTGGAATACAATGACCACTATTCTCCCTAACAACTTCGAACTCGTGAGCAAAAACTTCAGTCGAAGTGTGATGAGAATCTGAGAAGATTGTTTCTCCAATGATCAAGTCTTGTCTGTCACAATTACTTGCCAAGAAATCCCTAACTTTTTCCTAGGTTGCCCTTACAGGTTTTCAACCTACCGGGAAGGTTTATTCTGTTTGTGTCTCTAATTTTTGCCTAGACTTCCCTTTCGGTTTTTCAGCCTACCGAGACGCTCCTTTTTTCCTAAGTTGCCCTTTCTGGTTTTCAACTTAGCGAGCTGTTCTTTTATTTCTTTAGGCGAAGTATTTCTTGACTGCATCAGCATTCAAAGGACGTGGGAACTCCTCGCCATCCATAGTTTCAAGAATCAATGCACTGCCAGAGAAGGCTTTCTTAACAACATATGGGCCTTCATAATTGGGAGTCCACTTGCCCCTAGAATCAGCGTTAAAAGACACGATCTTCCTGAGCACGAGGTTGCCTTCTCTAAATTCACGAGGCTTGACCTTCTTATCAAAATCTTTCTTCATTCTCTTTTGGTATAACTGACCGTGACACAAGGCCGTCATCCTATTTTCTTCCATTAAATTCAACTGTTCAAACCTGTTCTGGATCCATTCAGCCTCTGACAACTTGGTTTCCATCATCATGCATAAAGAGGGAATCTCAACCTCGATGGGGAGCACTACTTCCATACCGTACACAAGCGAGAATGGGGTTGCCCCTGTTGAAGTATAGATGGATGTACGATACCCATGCAAAGCAAAAGGAAGCATCTCATGCCAATATTTATAAGTAACAACCATCTTCTGGATGATTCTCTTAATATTCTTATTGGCAGCTTCGACGGCCCCATTCATCTTTGGCCTGTAGGGAGATGAATTATGATGGACAATCTTGAATTATTCATAAATTTCCATTATCATCTTATTATTTAAATTCGAGCCATTTCCAGGATAATCCTTCTTGGCACGCCATACCGACAGATAAGATTGTGCTTGATGAAGCGTACTACCAACTTCTTAGTAACATTGGCATACAAAGTTTCTTCCACCCACTTGGTGAAATAGTCAATCGCTACCAAGATAAAATGATGTCCATTCGATGCCTTAGGTTCAATCATTCCAATCATGTCAATACCCCACATAGAGAAAGGCCATGGGGAAGAAATAACATTGAGAAGTGTCGGAGGCACATGAATGTTGTTAGCATAAATCTAACACTTGTGGCACTTCTTCGCAAATTTATAATAGTCAGATTCCATTGTCAGCCAATAGTAACCTTCCCTAGGCATCATCTTTGCCATCGAGTGTCCATTAGCATGGGTACCAAAGGAACCTTCATGGATCTCATACATCAACATGTCTGCTTCGTGTCTATCCATGCATCTGAGCAATACCATGTCATGATTTCTTTTGTATAACACATCTTCATTAAGGAAAAAGCTACCCGCCAACCTTCTCAGGGTCTTCCTATCTTTATTTGATGCACCCAGCGGGTATTCTTGAGTCTGGAGAAAATGCTTGATATCATATACCAAGGCTTTTCGTCTGACGCTTCCTCTGCTGCAAATACATGGCTGGTCTATCCAGACGTCGCACTGTGATACAAGGCACATCATTCAAAGTATTCACTTGATACATAGACGCCAAAGTTACCAAAGCATCCGCCATTTGATTTTCCTCTCTAGGAATATGATGGAATTCAACTTTGTTAAAGAAGGGTAATAATCTTCTAGCATAGTCTTTGTAAGGGATCAAGCGGGATGACGAGTATCCCATTCTTCTTTAATCTGGTTTATTACTAAAGCTGAATCACCATAAACATCAAGGATTTTGATTCTGAGATCCATAGCTGCTTCGAGACCCATGATGCATGCTTCATACTCTGCCATATTATTGGTGCAATCAAAGGTCAACCTTGCAGTGAAAGGGATATGAGACCCATGAGGAGTGATAATCACAACACCAATTCCTTTTCCGTAAGCATTCACAGCTCCATCAAACACCATACCCCATCGGGACTCTAGATCAGGACCTTCCTCAGGCAAAGGTTCATCACAATCTTTTACTTTCAAAATCATCACATCTTCATCGGGGAAGTCGTATTTGACAGACTGATAATATTCAACCGGTTGGTAAGCAAGGTATTCTGCCAACACACAACCTTTAATAGCCTTCTGAGTACGGTATTCAATATCGTATTCAGACAAAAACATCTGCTTCTGGTAAGAGCAAGTTTTTCGAAGATATACTTAATTAGATCCATTTTGGATATCAACCAAGTAGTGTGATTCAACATATACTGACGCAGACGCTTCGCTGCCCAAGACAAAGCACAACATGTCTTTTCAAGTAGAGTGTACCGCGACTCGCAATCAGTGAACTTTTTACTCAGGTAGTAAATGGCATATTCTTTTCTTCCTGTTTCATCTTGCTGTCCCAAAATACAACCTATAGAGTTATCCAACACTGTCAGATACATAATCAATGGTCTTCCTTCAACGGGAGGGAGCAAGATAGGAGGTTCGAGTAGATACTCTTTAATGCTTTCAAATGCCCTCTGGCAATCATCAGTCCATACACACCCTTGATCTTTCTTCAGAAGCTTAAAGATGGGTTCACATGTTGCAGTCATATGGAGATGAACCTGGAAATATAATTCAAACGCCCGAGGAAACCTCTAACTTGTTTTTCAGTCCTTGGAGCAGGCATTTCTTGAATTGCCCTGACTTTATCAGGATCAACTTCAATTCCTTTTTGGCTGGCAATGAAACCTAGCAACTTTCTAGAACGAACACCAAAGGTACATTTATTTGGATTCAAACGAAGGCGATACTTCCTCAAGCGCTGAAATAACTTCAACAAATCTTCCATATGTCCTTCCTCGGTATGAGATTTAGCGATCATATCATCAACATATACTTCGATTTCCTTATGCATCAGATCATGGAATAGGGTTGTCAAAGCCCTCTGGTACGTTGTGCCAGCATTCTTCAACCCGTAGGGCATCACTCTGTAATAGAATGTTCCCTAGGGTGTGATAAACATTGTTTTTTCCATGTCCTCAGGAGCCATCTTAATTTGATTGTACCCAGAAAATCCATCCATGAACGAGAACACTTTGAATTTTGTTGTGCTATCTACTAACATATCAATATACGGTAATGGAAAGTCATCTTTTGGACTTGCTTTATTTAGATCTCTATAATCAACGCAAATGCGAACTTTTCCATCTTTCTTTGGTACCAGAACAATATTGGAAATCCATTGAGGATACACTGATGTTACAAGAAAACTAGCGTCAATCTATTTTAAGACCTCTTCTTTAATCTTCACTGCCATATTAGGGTGAGTCCTTCTTAACTTTTTCTTGATGGGCGGACATTCTGGCTTCAACGGCATGTGATGCTCCACAATATCAGTGTCTAATCCATGCATGTCCTGGTAAGACCAAGCAAAAATATCAGAATATTCCTCCAGTAGCTCAATCAACTTTCCTTTCACGTCGGGATGAAGCAATGCTCCAATCTTGACTTCTCTTGGGTATTTCTCTGATCCCAAGTTAATCACCTCCAACGGCTCTTTATACGGCTGAATAGTATTCTCCTCGCACTCAAGCAACCATGAAAACTCTTCTGGGATTTCATCGTATTCTTCTTCCTCGGCCAAATACATAGGATATTCGAAGTTGGGAGAGGGCGCATGGTTATTGTATTCAATGTTTTTCTTAGTTAATATGCACATGCGATTATGATTGGTTTTAGAAACTGACCGATGTATAAGTGATTATGCAGATTTGCTAATGATTATAATTTATTTCGAAAGGTTTTATCTGATTACCATTTTCCAAGAAAAAGCAATAAATAAAACATAATTTGGAAAACAAAAATATCTTTTATTAATGATGTAAAAGTCCAAAACAAAAGACATGCCCATACAATATCACTTTCACCTTGGGCAGAGTGAAAGGATTTTTGGAAAGATAAACAAAAAAAATAAATTACTTCGAGATGTGGATGCAAGAAGGCACATCAATGGTGATCAAATTATGGACCCTCACTCCATGAGTTACGAAATTCGTCATCTCTTGCCCTGGCTCATCCTCAAGGATAGCATTGATCTTCGAAGTAGTTGGATGTAGATATCCTGCACTGTGGAATATGTCTTGATACTTGCTGAAAGCAGACTTTGGCTTCAAAATCTCACACATATTATTCTTCATCGAGAAGCCCAGACCAACTTTATTCTTATTCACTGGTGGATTAATAATTTTCCCCCATGCCTTGCTAGGGTCATTCTGTACTACCTGTTGAGCATCTTTGAATGAAGAAATAAAATCCTCATTTTTCCTTATATTATCAATCGACAAAGCTTGGAACTATGTCCCAACAACAGCCTCGCCAGCCTCTACAAAGCTGAAGAAAGATAAATGAGATATTAATAATTGCTCGCCGTCTATGATAACCACCTCCCTTATCGGACAAACTTTAACTTATGATGAAGAGTCGATGTGACAGCCCCTGCCTCGTGGATCCATGGTCTTCCCAATAGACAACTATAAGCGGGAACAATATGCATCACCTGGAAAGTAATCTGGAACATGTGTGGACCTATATGCATAGGTAAGTCCACCTCTCCAATGACTGACTTCCTGGAGCCATCGAAGGCTTTGACTATGATACCACTGGGACACGTGGGGGCTCCTTGGTACTTAAGCTTTAAGAGAGTGCTCCTTGGTATCACGTTTAAGGAAGAACTGTTATCAATCAATACATTGGATAAATAATCATTTTTTTAATTCATCGAGATATGTAGAGCCATATTGTGGTTTCTTCCCTGCTCGGGTAACTCTTCATCACAAAATCTCAAATTATTACAAGAAGTAATGTTCCCGACAACACCGTTAAACTGATCTATGGGCATATCTCTTTCAACAAACGCCTGATCTAGCACTCTCATTAGGGATTCCCGATGGGAAGCAGAATTCAACAATAAATCCAAGATAGAAATCTTAGACGGGATCTGTAACAACTGATCTACGATCTTGTAGTCGCTCATCTTAATGATCTTCAGCACATCATTAACTTCTTTATCTAGGGTAGTTCCACTAGATTCCTCGACCACCTTTTTAGGTTTAACATTAGTTTTGACGACTTTCTTGCCATGATCAACATCTCCCTAAAAAGTAGGAGCAAATACACGGCCACTACGTGTCACTCGACTGGCTTCAGCGATATTCTCTACATGTGTCAAAGGTCTTATCAGAATCTCCACCCCGTCTTCTAGGATCGTCGCATTGTATTTATAGGGTACAACTCTAACTGATTCATACGGGACGCGACCAGGTAAACATATAACAATAGGGGTTATTGCAGGCTTGCTGCGATATGTAATCTCCACCGGAGCAGGAATGTCAAAATGGGGGTACAATAACATTCACCCCTACCTCTTTTATACATTCATACTTCATAGAATCACCAACAAAAGTATCATCTTCAACCACAAGCTTAGACTCATCATCAGGAAAGAAATCATCAACATGAATATATTCATCATCCGACACGATCTCACCAGAATTGTTTTCAATCATGTTGGCTCCAATGTAACCATCTCTATTTCTTGTGACGCTAATAGTTCCTTCATCTAGAAGTAATTGGATACCTCTCTTCACGACGGAACAGCCACGGGGGTCCCTACAACAGATCCGACAACCACCATATTGATGTACCTCTTGTTCTGGCATATGGCAAAAGTTGGCATGTAACTGCACCAAATTGCCTTTTATCAAATTCACATCATAAATCTTGGACTCTCCTAGATTATCAGAAATCATATTCACCATTCCTCCACCTCCATGTTTAGGCAACGAGTTGTCTTTTATGTTGGGACCAACGTCTTTAAAGGACAGAAGGCCAAATCTAACCATTTTATGAACCTCAGACTTCAAAGGATAGCAATTCTCGATACTGTTCCCAGGGGCTCCCTGATGAAAGGAATATGTCTGGTCTGCCTTGTAGTACCATGGCAGAGGAGATGGTATGGCAGGAGGATTCCTGGTTTGCACTAAATTTTTTTGAATCAATGTTGGAAATAGCTCTGTATAGCTCATAGGGATGAGATCAAATGCTTCTCTCTTTTGACCCTACCCTTGATTGCTTTGTTGGGGCGTTCTTTGATACGCAACGACAGTCAGAGCTACGTTAACAACCAGAGTCACCGAAGCAACCTATTGTTGATGCACATGACGCCTTCTAGGAGGTTTAGCTCTTCTCTCTTGAATAATGACATTTTCATCTCCTTCTTTCTTTCTAGAAAATCCATATGATGGTTTTTTGTACAACTAGAACTTTCGTCTCTTGTCAAACGACCTTCCCTCATAGCTTCTTCTAAGCGAACACCCATACACACCATTTCAGTGAAATCACTTAGCGCACTCGCCACCATTCTTTCATAGTAGAAGGAACCTAAAGTCTTTAGAAATATCTTCGTCATCTACTTCTCTTCCATTGGAGTGATTACCTAGGCGGCCACCTCACGCCACCTTTATGTGTATTCCTTAAACAACTCCTTGTCTTTCTGGACCATAGCCCTGAGTTGATCATGGTCAGGCGCCATGTTCATATTGTACTTGTACTTCTTAATGAACGCCTCTCTTAGGTCATTGAAGGTATGAATATTGGTACTATCCAAGCTCATGTACCAATTAAATGCAGCATTTATGTGTATTCCTTAAACAACTCCTTGTGTTTCTGGACCATAGCCCTGAGTTAATCACGGTCAGGTGCCATGTCCATATTGTACTTGTACTTCTTAATGAATGCCTCTCCTAGGTCGTTGAAGGTATGAATATTGGTACTATCCAAGCTCATGTACCATTTAAATGCAGCATCGGTCAGACTATCTTGAAAGAAATGGATTAGAAAATGTTGATCGTTAGTGTGAGTGGACATCCTCCTCACATACATCACCAGGTGAGCACATGGGCAAGTATTTCCCTTGTATTTCTTGAATTCCGACACTTTGAATTTCGTAGGTATTTTTACATTTGGAACTAAGCATAGATCGCTTACATTTTGTCTGAACAATTATTTTCCCTGGAGGGCTATCATTTCTTTTCGCATCTCATTAAATTAATCTTGGAAGTCATTCATTCTGTCATAGAATCCAATTCCTTCACTTGGTGGGGGAGTAGTATGGTGAACCATATCATTAATAAAAGGGACATCATTCATTACTGGAGGCACAACATGACAAATCTCATTGTTAACAGTAGGAGCAACGTGTACCACATGAGGGGCATAAGCCATAACTTGTTAAGCAGATTGAGCAATTTGAGAAGTAGGGTTATATCCATCTGGCGTATAACCTTCAGGCATTCCCCATGGATAACCAGGAGGTTTGCGATGTTGAGCAGCGGTAGTATTCGTAGTAACTGAGATGAGAGCTGTCATAATTTCAGAGATAGCCGCTGCTTTGTTGTGGTTGCGTAGCATGAGGAGGTAGAGGTGGTGGTGGCTGATTCTGAGCAGCCACCAACAACTCTACCAAAGCAGTTAAGTTCACCATTCCAGTTCTTAAAGTGGTAACCTCTTCGCGTAGTTCGTGATTCTCCTGTTCGAGATTTTCCATTTTCTTATTAGAGTTGGCTTGGGTGTTGTACCGGTGAGACAACTTGATTCTGAAGACCAAAGGACCTTGAGTAATACTTCAAGGAGACTCATGAAATGCATAATCACATGTAACATGATGCATGACATGTAATGCAAATTCCATGTTCTTATTTCCAAAAGTCTATACGCCTTGATTCCGGTTATTAAGTCACAATTATATTATATATTTTTTCATGTTTTTACTATATATCATCATTTTTTTTATGTTTATTTTTTTTGTCTTAACAATTGGAATCAAGGAAGAAATGTTTGGAAACAAAAAAACATATATGCTTATAATTATTAACATGCTATGTATGCAAACATATGGGATCAAAGATTCCACAGTACTTAATGGTTGCTGAACTGATAATAGAACCACTGTTACGTGTAATAAGATCAAAAGTCTGGACCAATTCAGAATACCAAGAACCAAAGTTACCAGTAGAACATATATATAGTCACCATCTGTATTTGTAAATATTATTCCCTTCCCACTCACGGGTAAAGACTAGGTCAGGGTAAGTCAAAGGTAACTCAAAATCACGGGTCCGCCTGAAAGTACTACCGTGTTACCCACAGACGTAGGTGTCGATAGTAATCCATTTGAACCTCATCCGAGCGTGGTATATGACATTACTTCACTAATCAGACCGCGTCTTATAGCCGTCATGTCCCCACTATATTCCTAGTGTCCTAGTGCACTCTGGCCTGGGTACTGGGCCTTTTACCTCAGTAGTAACACCCACCCAATCAAGGAAACAGAGAAGCCAACACAACAACAATATAATAAATTACAACAAAGATGCAATGTAAACATATGCTCAAAATTATACAAATGAATAAACTATAAAAGCAAAATGACAAACACCCTAAGAAAGAAAAATGGGATCTAGGATTGACTCACGGGATGGACTAGCAATTGCAATCTCATTAAATCCCCAGTGAAGTCGCCATTTTTCTGTAGCGGTAAAATCAATGAAGTCACCACCGAGTATTTATTTATCCAATAAAGGGAAAGGAAAATTATCGAAGAAAAACCTAAATGGGAAATCAAGATCTTGCGACCGAGAGATTGGGTAAGGGAGTCGATTACGCGAGGGGAAGGTATTAGCACCCCACACGTCCATAGTATTCTACGGGATCCACTCTCGTTGCTCTGATCAAAGGGTGTGTTCAATCTAATGCTTAAGAGTTATAAACTAAGAGGGAATGCATGCAAAGAAAACACGGGGAAAAGAAGGAAATATTTACAAATTTTTGCTCGGCTGAGCCCCGCGACTAGATGCCTACGTAACTCTTTTAGGAATCAGAGCCCCGTAGTTCGGATCACATATTTTGTTTGTTTGTATTTTTTAAATGAACAATGTTGAATTCGATCATTCCACCGCTGCTCGACCTTTGGAGACTTACGACCTGTAGTGAAAAGGAACTAACAATTCTCTTAGAAGAGAAAAACCTAATGGCGAAAATAAGTGGATTGGTTGGTATTCTTCACTGCAGATAATGGTTAGCTAATCTCAAGAGAGAGATATTAGCCATTTCTCTACTTATTCATGAAGTAAGTCTGAGACTTGAACCACACCAAGGCTTAGAATGGAGGAACAATAAGATTGAGAAGAAACTCGCTTATCATTTCCCATACTCGAAAAAGGTATGACTCTCATCAGTTATCTTTAAGTGTCTTTAAGTTTGCAAGGAAAAGACGTTTTTTGTTTTAATGCAAATGAAAAAGGAGAAAGAAAAAAGTCTAAAGGGAGACTAACCTGAATCTAACCTAGGTTAGCATGCCAAAGAAAGTCTAACAAAGTATCCTATAGGGAACATACAATGAGAGCGAAGTCGTGATCTCAATATCTAAATTGAGTGACTCATCGATCAACAAGAAATAAAGGAAAGCGATAAAATCCTATAGGGAGCATGCACTGAGAGCGAAGTCGTGATCTCAATTTCTAAATTGAGTGACTCATCAATCAACAAGAAAGGAAACAAACACAAGCATAACACATATGATAAATGAAGTAAGGAATGCCTGCTACAGGTCTTTAAACAGCGACTTCGAGCGCACACTCTTTATTTCCTACTTCTCATGATATCTAGAAAAGTGATAAATGTGAAAATATAGTTTGGAAGCAGTATAATACCAAACGAACAATAATGTCCGCAAAAGGCGCAACCAAAGCAAAGAAACCCGGAATACTTCACGTAAGCTGACATCAATAAACAAACAGTCAATGATCGAATGTTTGGAATAGGTGTCAAAGCTTCATCGATGTGAAAATAAATCACGATCAAAATCTAAACACCATCGCATACCAAATAATGAATCTGCATAAGACTCAACTCAACAAACAAAGGTGATTCACAAGTTTTAAGTAATCGAAAATTAGGACTTCATTTCTTAGAAATCAAATGAGAAATCTAACAAATTTTATTGATTTTTGTAGTTTATTACATAAAAAAATCCTAAAATATGTATTTTTTTATTATTTTCTATTATATGTATTTTATTTATTATTTTTTTGTTATGTAAAAAACAGAATTTAAAACTAAACTAAAAAACAAAACCTAAAAGAATAAGGAATTAGAAAGGGGCCAAGGGGTGTTAAGCTGGATTCTAGTGGTGTATAGTCTAGCAAGGGAAATCTGGGCGCTAAGCCCACTGAACCAAGTCCACAATGCCCTTTTTTGTGTTATCCAACAATAAAACATATGAAAAAAAAACGCTAGGCTTATGGTGTAACACCCTGATATTTAATTATTTATTTAATTAAATATTTTTGAATATTTTATGTTAATTCGAATTTTTATCGTCGAAGTCAGAATTATTTTATTTAGTGGCATGATAAATAATCTGATTTAATTTGGTGGAATTAAGTTGAAGCATTTTATTATTAAGCTTAAATATGATATTGGGCTTAGTTTGCGGTGTTGTGAAGTAATAAGGGGGTATGCCTCTTAGGCCCATTTAGATTTATTAAGTAATATAATATTATTGCATTAGAGATATAAATAGAGGAGAAAGAGAAAATAGTGTATCAGGAAAAGAAAGAAAGATAAGAGAAAGAGGAATAGGGCTTTGAGAGGAGAAGAAGAACAAGATGGAAGTTTCTACTAGTGCCAAATCCCCAGAAATTCCATTGAAATTTCTTAGAGCTGCACTAAATTTAAGGTAAGGGTGGGGTTCTTGCCAAATAAATGGGAGTATGATGAATTTTAATTTGGGTCTAGGGTATTAGTTTCTCTACTATGTTGTGCAAAAAAATTGTTTATGTTGCTATTAAAATTGACAATTGCTTAGGTTGTGTTGTTGTTTGTTGTATTTGAACTGTGTTGGTTAATGATAAACTAGGATAAATGGGTGAATTGAAACAAGAATGAACAAGAACTAGGCATATGTGAAAAGGGAGGCAAAACTGGTATTTAGCTCTAGGCCTTCTAACACGGCCGTGTCAGCTGACGCTGCCACCCGTGTCATCCCCCATGCTTCACGCTTTTCCCCTTTCTTCTCTTGACACGGCCGCGTCAGCTGACGCTGCCACCCGCGTCAGCTGTTGTAGCAAATTTTTCTGAACTTAGAATTATGCAGCTTTTTTTGACCCGATTCGTCCTGTTTGATTCTTATGCAAACCAAAACATAGGATATGGTGATTGGGAATAAAACATAAATTAGTTGAAGGAAGAAATGATTAAGTAACTACTGAATTCCTGTGTAGAACCATTGAACGGTAGCCGAATTAGGCGGTATAATTAGTTGTCCAGAATTTAACGAAATTTTACCGGGTAACTAAGTTTAATTAGTACGTAATTGTGAATATATCTTTTGTTGAAATTATGTCGATTACGCCGAATTGTCGGTACAATTGGTTAAGTCATTTTGTCTGGTTTATGGACATGGTTGATTATAGGTCTTATGACCAATGTTGTTTTATTTTGTGTTGATTGATGAATGTGTTGGTGTTGTGAGATATCATTGAATAGATGTGGAATTCGATATTGATAATGTGATTATGAATTACTTCTGTGGGTAGCCTTATGGTGTGAATCCTAGTGGATATATGAAGAATATGTTGTGGCCATGAAAAGTTGTTGATTTGGTGGACATGTTGTGTTGTAGGCCTTATGCCAATGTTGAACGGTGTGATTTGTTGTTATGACAACCGTTATTATGTTGTTGTTGATGTTGCATTATCCAGTTGTGGTTGTTTATATCGTCACATAACATATCATAGCATAACATTAAAGTTGGCCTGGATTGGCATGTTTTAAGTTGGAGTGAATGCTCACCCATGTTGGCCTGAATTGACACTTTTTATGTTGGAGCTAAATGCTCACCACATTGGCCTTTATTGGCAAGATTTAGTGTGGTAGGCTTATGCCTTATGCCTCGGAATTACTGGCAATTCCTAAGTTGGAAGTTCTGCTCCAATGGTACCACATGCATTTGCGCAGTTGAGTCGCATTTGGAGTCGTTGATTTGTTGCTTGTTTAAAGTGTTGTTTATGCCTGGTGATGTTATAAGTTGAATTGATGTGTTGGTAAATTGCGTTGCTTTATGTTGTTGTTGTATGAAGTGGTGATTCTTTTTATTCTTTACCTAATATATTGTTTATCATAACCCTATTTATATAGTTTGATATCTCACCCCTTCTGTTTGAATGTTGCCCTTTATTGGTAACGTGCAGGTAACTAAGATGAGTAGCTGATTGTGTTGTTAGTTCAAGTTTAGTGTCATTTGCTCTCATACGTAGCACTCGGGGGAAATGAACGCTTGTATGTTTTGTTGTTTAATTATTGAACCTTATGTTGTTAATTGAGGAGTTCATTGTATTGATGTTGTTTCATGATTCAAAAGATGCTATATCTTGTTTAGAGAATTATTATGAATCCGCTGCGTAATTAATTAAAGTTTGGTTTATGTTATGAAGACTATATTTATGAGTTGTGTTCATTCCGCTTATTTAAGTGTTATGTATCTATTCTAAAAGTATGACATGTTTATGTGTTTTGTGTAATATGTGACATCCTGATTATATTGGAAATTTTTATACTTTGATTTTTCGATAATTGTTTGGGGTAGAATTGGGGTGTTACATTAGTGGTATCAGAGCAGGTCGGTTCGTCCGGCCAAGTTATCTAATGTTGTTTGTTCCGTAGTACGCGAAAAGTGTGTGAAAAACTATCGGTGCTTGTTGTTTTTCTAATCGAGTTATATGTAGGAGTTGGTTTGAAGATAAGCGAGGAAGAAACCTTGTTTCTCAGACATGTTTTGGTTGTAAGATGTTAGTTCAGTATGCTGTTGATAGTGACAGTGCAAGTATTGCTGAAGTTTTGTTGTTTCCCGAATATGAGTGTGTCATGGATTAAAGACTTTGTTTGTTAATCAAGTTGGAACATCTTGAGGGAGGATGCTTAGACATTGTTAATGTTTACTTCTCGAAGGATGAGGAGTAATGTAACGATTGTTAATATACGAGTAGATTGTAAATCCCTAATGTTTCTGAAAGTGATTTCTAAGTAACAAGGACAATTTTTAGAAGATGGAATTTAGAAAGTTGCGATGTTTCAGCACTGCTGGTGGACTGTGAAGTTATCGGTTTGAGTAGCCCTGTCTAATATGTTAACGTTTGAACGGTGATAGAGTGACAGATTTATGTAGACCTTGTCGTGGGATCCTTGTGAGTGACTGTAAAAGTTGTTGAAGTTGTTGGAATGTTTTGAATCATGAGTCAGAGTCGGAAATGCAAGGAGATAAGTAAGATTTCAAGAATGGTAGGTGTTGGTACTGGTACAAATAAATTTTGTTCGGATGCTATCGTAAGGTGTGTGATAGTATGTCGCTGCATGATGTCGGTGTTCGCATTTTTGGATAACTTTGGAAATTCATATCTTGTGTTCCGAGTATCGGATTAGTGTTCTGTTTGAACCTATAAGGAGATAGAAATGTATTCTATCATATGAGAGTGTTTTCGAATATGGTTGATGCATTCCCATATGGAGGAACTCTGAAGTCGTTTATGGAACTAGAGTCTTTTTGGGCATGATTGTTATTATCGCGGTTGTTCGAGACGAGGTTAAGCGTAATATGTTGTTGGCGAATAAGTTGAGAAATGAGATGTTCGACATTAAAAAGGATAGTCGTTCATCATTTCAAGTATGGGATGTTGCATGTGAAGAAAGTTTTGTAGAACTAATGAAAAGATTGACGACTGCTTCGATATTGGTTTTGCCTAATTCGAGTGAGTAATTTGTAGTGTATTATGAATGCATCTAAGATGGGACTTAGTGGTGTTTATGTTGAAGATTTGGAGACATTGTCTTTTTGGTTCTAGATTTGAATTATTTAGCGACCATAAGAGTTTAAAGTATTTATTTGATCAGAAGGAATTGGATAGGAGACAATGAAGATGGTTGGAGTTATTGGAAGATTATGATTTCAGTTTGAATTATCATCCAAGGTAAAGCTAATGTGGTGGCTGATGCGTTAAGTCAAATGCCTTTACGTATGCCGGTAATGATGGTTAAAGGGTTGGGATTAATTGAACAATTCAGAGATATGAGTTTAATTCGCAAGATGGCACCGAAGGGTGTTATGTTAGGACTGTTGAAAATTATCAAATGGTTTTCTGGATAGTATCAAAGAAGCTCAGAAGCTAGATGTGAAATTGGTAGATTCGATGGTTGGACTCGATCAGTCTGAGAATGATGATTTCAAGTTAGATGCGCAGGGTGTGTTGAGATTCCGTAATCGAATTTGTATTCCTGGTGATGCGGAGATGAAGAAAGTAATTATTGAGTTCGAGGATACTTAACCTTCGTGTGAGGCTAAGTAAGTATAATGTGGACCATGTAATATGTTGAGAGTTGGTGTCTCATCAATAAAATCGAATGAGAGGGAAATAAATGGGAGTATTTGTAAACCTCATTGGAAATTATTGGATTATGGTGCGTTAGGTGACTTGATTACAAGTTCTAAAAGAAAACTATTATAGTTTAGTAACGCTGGTTTATACTCCATTATGATTGTCGGCTATCTATTGAAAAATTGAGGAACTGATCACCCTTAATCTCTTGTTGATAGTAGACGAGATCATGTTGGATGGTATAGACTTGTCTTGCTATCTTAATGGTGAGTAAAGCGGTTAATGTTATATCATGAGGTAGTCGTTCACTAGTTTGTGTGAAGTAATAAAGGAATTACTAGGAAAGAGTTGTGACGTATTGAACAATTCGGAGTAGCGGGTTTATATGTGAGCTAACATCGCAAAGTTAAAGATTGAGAATATCAAGTGAATAATGTTTTTATGGTGGGTGTTGAGGAAAGTCTGAAACTGGAATGAGAATTGTAAACTGTATAGTTGGCAGAAACTTTATTGAGGACGGTGACTTAAGATGGATTATTAGAGTTGCGCAGCTGAAGCGTATGTGGCGCAGTTGCTACGAGTATACGACTATACATGCCTGATTTGGTAGATTGTTGATGTAGGGATTATGTGCCAAGGTGTTGTGATATCTCAGGGATATTTGTTGATCCTATAAGGAATTTATTGTGGTTGTAGTTCATGGTGAGTTGTGTATATATTTGTTGAGTTATATTGTTAAGTTGGTGTTATAATAATTTTGTCCCCGTTGTTGTGATGTTGTTGTTAGTTATCGTAAATGATGGATAGTACTCCATAATATGACGAAGTTGACTATGTTGGATATGTTGATGTCACTATAAGGGTGATACGATGATATGAATGAAGTTGTTGATATTATGTTGATAATTGACATACATATGTATATATGAGAATGAAATTGTGTACGTGTTTTTGGTGTTGAAAATGTTGTTAAGATGATAATGTGATGTTGTATATCCAAGTATAAGTGTCTTACCAATTTATGTGTTGATGTGTTAAAATATTATTGAAATGGTTGATAGGTTATTAACGATTATGTTGCGATGTTGTTGAATGATTAGCACGTGTGGATTTGAATTATATCATGTTGAGCGTTGTTATGTCGAGAAAGTAGTGGTCAAAGTGTTTCTAAACGCGAATTGAAGATCAGAGAGTTGGATGCAAAATTCGCATTAAGAGTGACTGTATCAAGTAGATTTTCGAGGATGAAAATATTCCAAGTGGGAGAGAGTTGTAACGCCCTGATATTTAATTATTTATTTAATTAAATATTTTTGAATATTTTATGTTAATTCGAATTTTTGTCGTCGAAGTCGGAATTATTTTATTTAGTGGCATGATAAATAATCGGATTTAATTTTGTGGAATTAAGTTGAAGTATAATTTTATTATTAAGCTTAAATATGATATTGGGCTTAGTTTGTGGTGTTGTGAAGTAATAAGGGGGTATGTCTCTTAGGCCCATTTAGATTTATTAAGTAATATAATCTTATTGTATTAGAGATAGAAATAGAGGAGAACGAGAAGATAGTGTATCAGGAAAAGAAAGAAAGAGAAGAGAAAGAGGAATAGGGTTTTGAGAGGAGAAGAAGAACAAGATGGAAGTTGCTATTAGTGCCAAATCCCCAGAAAGTCCATTGAAATTTCTTAGAGCTGCACTCAATCTAAAGTAAGGGTGGGGTTCTTGCTAAATAAATGGGAGCATGATGAATTTTAATTTGGGTTTAGGGTATTAGTTTCTCTACTATATTGTGCAAAAAAATTGTTTGTGTTTCTATTAAAATTGACAATTGATTTGAGTTGTGTTGTTGTTTGTTGTATTTGAACTGTGTTGGGTTAATGCTAAACTAGGATAAATGGGTGAATTGAAACAAGAATGAACAAGAACTAGGCATATGTGAAAAGGGAGGAAAAACTGGTATTTAGCTCCAGGCCTTCTGACACGGCCGTGTCAGCTGACGCTGCCACCCGTGTTAGCCCCTCTGCTTCACGCTTTTCCCCTTTCTTCTCATGACATGGCCGTGTCAGCTGACGCTGCCACCCGTGTCAACTGTTGTAGCAAATTTTTATGAACTTAGAATTATGCAGTTTTTCTGACCCGATTCGTCCTGTTTGATTCTTATGCAAACCAAAAAATAGGATATGGTGATTGGAAATAAGACATCAATTAGTTGAAGGAAGAAATGATTAAGTAACTACTGAATTCCTGTGTAGAACCATTGAACGGTAGCCGAATTAGGCGGTATAATTAGTTGTCCGGAATTTAACGAAATTTGACCGGGTAACTAAGTTTAATTAGTAGGTAATTGTGAATATATTTTTTGTTGAAATTATGTCGATTACGCCGAATTGTCGGTACAGTTGGTTAAGTCATTCAGTCTGGTTTATAAACATGGTTGATTATAGGTCTTATGACCAATGTTGTGTTATTTTGTGTTGATTGATGAATGTGTTGGTGTTGCGAGATATCATTGAATAGATGTGGAATTCGATATTGATAATGTGATTATGAATTATTTCTGTGGGTAGCCTTATGGTGTGAATCCTAGTGAATATATAAAGAATATGTTGTTGCCATGAAAAGTTGTTGATTTCATGGACATGTTGTATTGTATGCCTTGGGCCAATGTTGAACGGTGTGATTTGTTGTTATGTCAACTGTTGTTATGTTGTTGTTGATGTTGCGTTATCCAGTTGTGGTTGTTTATATCATCGCATAACATATCATAGCATAG
Organism: Vicia faba; assembly: GCA_948472305.1. NCBI lineage: Eukaryota > Viridiplantae > Streptophyta > Magnoliopsida > Fabales > Fabaceae > Vicia > Vicia faba. Next base: position 987,763,758 of record OX451740.1, on the reverse strand, counting down.
CATTAAAGTTGGCCTGGATTGGCATGTTTTAAGTTGGAGTGAATCCTCACCCATGATGGCCTGGATTGACACTTTTTATGTTGGAGCTAAATTCTCACCACGTTGGCCTTTATTGGTAAGATTTTATATTGAAGGCTTATGCCTTATGCCTCGGAATTACTGGAAATTTCTAAGTTGGGAGTTTTGCTCCAATGGTACCACATGCATTTGCACAGTTGAGTCGCATTTGGAGTCGTTGATTTGTTGCTTGTTTAAAGTGTTGTTTATGCCTGGTGATGTTATAAGTTGAATTGATGTGTTGGTAAATTGCGTTGCTTTATGTTGTTGTTGTATGAAGTGGTGATTATTTTTATTCTTTACCTAATATATTGTTTATCATAACCCTATTTATGTAGTTTGATATCTCACCCCTTCTGTTTGAATGTTGCCCTTTGTTGGTAACGTGCAGGTAACTAAGATGAGTAGCTGATAGTATTGTTAGTTGAAGTTCGGTGTCATTTTCTCTGATACGTAGCACTCAGGGGAAATGAACGCTTGTCTGTTTTGTTGTTTAATTATTGAACCTTATGTTGTTAATTGAGGAGTTCATTGTATTGATGTTGTTTCATGATTCAAAAGATGCTATATCTTGTTTAGAGAATTATTATGAATCCGCTGCGTAATTAATTAAAGTTTGGTTTATGTTATGAAGACTATATTTATGAGTTGTGTTCATTCCGCTTCTTTAAGTGTTAGTATCTATTCTAAAAGCATGACAGGTTTATGTATTTTGTTGAATATGTGACATCCTGATTATATTGGGTATTTTTATGCTTTGATTTTCCGATAATTGCTTTGGGTAGAATGGGGGTGTTACATATGGCACAAAGGGTGTTTCGGTCTAGGTCCAATCTTCTTAGTACAAGAAAGTTTTGTACAAGCCTCATGATAAAAAAATGTATCAGGCCTATAGCAAAAGGGGTAGCGCGACCCAGGCCCAGCTGGAAATGTCATTCGGTCCAGAAATATTGGATTTGAATTTTTTATCACAAACAACAACAAACAAAAAAAGGATGTTGTTTAAACTAGGGTTCAGAAGGGATGTTGCTTCATCTTCTTCTTTCAGACAAACTGCGGCACCGCTATCATCCCCATAAACCTCTGTTCATCTTCATTCTTCTTTGTTTAATTTCACACCCGATTTCTTCTCCAACGCAAGATCACCACACCATGAACAACAGTTCAAAACCTCTCTGCTTTGTATCACTTCGTTCTTATTTGTTCTCCTCTCATCATCGTCTCCATTTCGAGTTTCAATTCCCAAAACTCCATCTCAGTTTCATCTCTTCTGCGTATTCAACCTAGATCTCAATCTAAACTGAAATTGCAGAAGGAAAGATTGAAGAAGGCTTACTAACCGAAGTTTGTCTGACGCGTCTCCGATTACGACTCAGGTGACGAGAAAACCATAGAACAATTAGGTATTCACGTTCTGAATCTTCTTCTTCTTTTTTTCTTCTTCTTCTTCTTGTATTGTTGGGCATATGTTTCTATTTTGCAATGTGTGTGCGTGAATTTTATCCCGCAGTGATGAAGAATGAGGAAGATACGTTCAAAGGTGGTGATAAAGATGAACAGTCTTGCAGAAGATGATTTTGAAGGACGTTGGTGAAGTGGTGGAAGAAGAAGGCGTGGCCGTTGAAGATGGTCGAGAAAAAGATCAAGATATAAGAAAGAAGCAAAGAGAAGTTACGAGCTCTCTTTGGGGATTCTCCGATCAGTTGAAGAATGGTTATGGATGAAGATTAAGATTGAAGAGGAGTGAGATGAGAGGATGAAGAAAGTGAAGATAGTTCAGAATGGAGTGTGGAAGAGAGAGTGAGATTGTGGAGAAGATGATTGAAGGAAGATTATGGAATCATGATGACTGAAGCTAGCCTCTATAGAAGAAGAGAAAGTGAAGGTTTTTTCTGAATTTTCTGGTGAGTTTCTGTGGATAATTTTTGTTATGTCTTCACTGAAATTTTTCTCTCCCACTTTCCTTATCTTTTGTATTATGTTATATAGATTGTTGAGGGCTTGGGATTCAGTTGAGTGAGGATTAATCTAAGACTCTGGATTGAGAAATTCAATAATGAGATCGAGGGTTAGATTGAGAGTTGGTTAGATATTTTAGATGCAGTTTGGAAGTTACTGTTATGAGTTGTTAGTTTGTGAGTTTGTTACATTGGTTTTGGAAATCAGTTAGAAACAGTTAGGGTTTATTAGAATGGTTGGAAACTGTTATGGAGAAAAAGTTAGTTACAGGTTGTTAGGTTGGGAATTCTGTTATGCTACTGGCAATTAATTTTGCAAGTTGTTATGACAGTTATATGGTCTGTCATCTTTGTTATGAGCTTCTGAACTGAGATTTCTTTGCTAACTTGTTAGTTAGTTTGGGCTAAGATTCATGTTCTGACTTCTGTAAACAAAAGTTTTACAAAATTCTAATGGTTTTTGGTTTGAAGATGATGGCAGGGCTGAAGATAACTGTGGACTGGTGAATCAGTTTCAATGAACTAGATTCAACTAGAAATCAGATAGAAAATAATTGCTCTGAAACTTCTGCTAACATTAAGAACTGTTATGCTGTTAAAAGTTCTGTTTGGTGACCACATCTCCTTTGAATTTTTTTAGTTTTGGCAACCTGAAACATTTTGAAATATTTTCTACTTTTTGTAGCGAAACTGATATGGTTTTACGTATATATGCAGGGCAATATGAATCTGGGCAGCAGCAAGTTGCTTCTTTTGTATCCAGACAAGCTGACTGCGGAAGGAAAAGGACCTATGAACCTGTTGAGAATCTATAGCACCGTGGGGCTTGATGCATTATGAGGCAAGAAATATTGGCTTGAAGATTTAGACTTGAAACTTGAAATTTAGGCTTTTAAGAAAACGCATGTAATCTTGTAGTATAGCATATGATATTTTTGTAATCAACATTAATGAAAACTTGACTTGAGGATCATTCTCCTTCAACTGTATGAATCATGAATGAAAAACCCTTTGAATTGTTGGAATTTGAACCTTTTCATTTTGTCTTGCAAACTTGAATGACACTTGAAGTTTTGAACTTGACATGGATATTAGAAACCCTTAATTGAATGTTGACTAACAAAGTGAATTTGAAATATTGAATCTTGAATCAATACAATGCACTACTTTTGAAAAGAACCTTGAAGGAATCTTGCACAATTCAAGCATAATTGAATGAGACTTGAATCAAACTTTGAATAATGTCTTGAAAATTGAATGAAGTTGAAATTGCCTCTTGAGTAAGAGAACTTTGCTTGAAAAATCATGAGGAATGCCTTCTTTTAGAATGAGGAATCCTCTTGCTTTTTTTTTGTAGCTTGAACTCAAGATAATCTTTGTGAATAAACTTGAACTTGTACCCTGAATTTCAAGTAATCACTTGCATGATTTCACTCTCATTCTTGACATTATGAACAATTATATGTACTTAAGAATTTCGACACCTTGATGAAATAAAGGTCAATACCTTACACCATGCTTTTTTAAATCACTTAGAAACGACACACTTGAATGAATACTTCATCATAATGAAACCAAATCAATTTGAAAACAACAATTAATTGAATGGGCGACATGACCTTGTCCTCGAAGAAATCACGATTTTATCCTTTTATCTTGCTTGGTTAATGAACCTCAACCCCAAATTGAATTATAAACTCAAGAGACCACCTAATCCTATTTGAAAGGTTAATGAGATCTTAAACCAAATCATGAGCATTATGAAACGCCTTAACTCGACAAAACCCCAAAGCAACATTTTAACCACTTGACCAATATCACAACAAAAGGAATACCTTAATTCAATCTTTTAAGCCTCTCGAGAAGGGTTGACTTGTGGTGTAAGAAATTAAGAGGAACCCTGCTAGCGACGACGCCTATGTTGCTTGAGATCCAAAACCCTAATCTCATACTAAGAATGATAAGAGCGCCAATTGAATCAACATGAAGAATGTAACGACCTTAGTCCACAAAGAACAACCCTAATGCCAAACTCTTTGATCCTATAACCACGGGGCAACTATGTGTGAGATATACAGAGTATGATGAGGGATCGCAGGGGAAAAAATTAGGGTATAACACATAGTCTATCAGGATCCCAGTTCAGGTTCTTCATACGTTCCAGGTTCTTCACAATCAGTAACTAGCATGATATCCTCATTTGGGAACTCAAAATTTATAGAGTGATATTCATATACAACTTGATGAGCCAAATGATCTACCAATACACTTCCTTTGATCGCTTTCTGAGTAGTGTGCTGAATGTCGTATTCTATCAAGACCATCTGCCATCTTGCTATTCTTCCGGAGAGATCAGGATTCTCGAATATGTATTTTATTGGATCCATCTTAGAGATCAACAAAGTAGTATGAGTCAACATATATTGTCTTAGTCGGCGAGCAACCCATGCCAAAGCGCAACAAGTTTTCTTGAGCAATGAGTATATTGTTTCACAGTCAGTAAACTTTTTGCTAAGGTAGTATATTGCATGCTCTTTTCGACCAGACTCGTCATGTTGCCCTAATACACACCCCATTGATTTCTCTAACACTGTTAAGCACATGATAAGGGGTCTTCCTTCAACTGGAAGCATCAGAACCCGAGGTTCTTAGAGGTACTCCTTGATTTTGTCAAAAGCTATCTGAGATAACATAGATATTTTGGAGGGGGTCTGCTCCAAGTGTTCAACGATCTTATAGTCACTCTTTCAAATAATTTTCAGTACTTCTTCCATCTCTTGCTTGGACTTATCTTTAACAGTAACCTCTTCCGGTGCCTCAGTTTGGGCAGGGTCACTCATATGTTCTTTGCCTCGAGTTTCAATAATTAATTTAGTGGTAGTGATATGAACTGGTGTAGTAACGACTTTTAGAGAGATCTCTGGAGAGAAAGTCCTTCCACTTATGGTAACTTTACTAGTCCCAGCAATATTTCCAACATTGGGATAAGTAATTTCAGTATTTTTATCTTCAACAGTCAACGGTACTTGCTTGACGCCATGGTAGTAGACATCAGCTCCATAATTCCAAGGGATAACATTGTCAGAGGAATATGGAATTGGCCCAGGCACGATAATAATCAGAGGAGTAACCCTAGGTTCGGAAATAATCTTTATAGGACCCTTAGAAGTGATCCTTACAAGGGTACTAGAAATTTCAGACGCATCTTCAAGCTTTAGGTCTTGAGACATACTCTTTATAGAAGGAGTATTCTCAAATAGAATTACATGGTCATCCATCAAACGCTGAACACCTTCTTTCAGAAGTGCACAACCATTGGATTGGGACGCACACTAGTAGCACATTTCAATGCAACCCGAAAATAAACCGACTTGCAACAACTTCTTCTTAATAATCATCAAATGAGTAGTCAAGTCATTCATAGCAGAAACATAAGAAACATCATCAATAGCATTAATGCCCTTGTTGTGATTAGGCATAGGTGCAATGATCACATTAGGAGTCTCAGAAGGATCAAATTCAATCTCCTTAGCGTCAATCATGTCTTGGATCTTATTCTTCAGAGCCTAACAATTGTTAGTGTCATGTCCGAGACTGTTGGAGTGATATGCACACCTTGCATTGGGATTGTTATGGGGAGAGGAAGTATTAGGATTCTGAGGAGGGCCCTTCAATGTGATTAGTTCCGCCTTTAACACATGTTGCAATGTTTGAGACAACAACATGTTGATTATTATGAAATGTCTCCTGGGTGCATCTTGCCTATGCTGATTACTTTGTTGTTGTGGTTGTGGTACTGACGCGGGATTAGAGATCAAAATTTCCCCCACAGATTGGTTGCAATTACTCTTACTACGACCCTTCTAGTCGTACACAACATTGGATTCTTTCTTACTATTGTATGAAATCTTTGCAGTATTTGAATATGTAGCTACCTGAATTTTACCACTTCTAATTCCATTCTCAACACATTCCCCTATCAATATCAGCTCAGTGAAACCGGATGAAGAACTTCCAAGTAGGTGATTATAGAAAGGACCTGTTAGCGTACTCATGAACATGTCAACCAATTCCCTATCAACTAAAGAAGGTTGAACTCTGCCTGCAAGATCTCTCCATTTATATGTGTACTCTTTAAATCCTTCATCAGAACCCATGGACATACTCTATAGTTGTATGCAGGTGGGTGCCAAATCAGAATTATACTAATACTGTCATAGAAAGCTGTAGCCAAATCTTCCCATGTATGAATGTTGGTACCTCCGAGTTGATAGTACCATTCCAAATGTGTTTCAGATAGACTCTCTTGGAAGAAATGAAACCATAATTTCTTGTCAGCAATGTGTGGTTGGGTTTTCCGAACATATGATCTCAAATGCAGCTCCGGGCAAGAAACACCGTCATACTTGGAAAAGGTAGGAGTTTTAAACTTATGAGGAATGACGACTCCTGAGTCTAAACCTAATTCTTCAAAGTTCAAGCCAGGCACCTTATGGATCTCCATAGCTTTCAGACGTTCTTTTAACAACTTATACTTCTCGTCGGCAGAGGGATATTGTTCATCCAAATAATACTCTTCCTCTTCATCGGGAAACTTGTCAGAACCAAGGTTGTTTCTTTTAGTTTTAACACTTTTACCATCTTCATCCTGGTTGTCATCTTCTTCCGATGGGATATCAAGATCTTGAGCTCGCTTGACTGAACCTCTGAACCTCCTTCCCATGTTAAGGACGCTGATTGGTTTCTTTGTCTTCTTCTTCTTCTTCCCATTGGTGATGAGCTCCTTCAGTTCTTCTTGCCCCTTGGCTAAGTTTAGGAACATCTGTTAGAACTGGGCATTCTGAGCCTGAAGATCTTTGACTGTCTGTTCAAGAGCCATTTTCTACTGAAATAAACAACAAGAAGATAAGAAAACCTGTCTTGGAAACCTGCTATGTAATGATATTATTGGTATGTAGATGCATATGCAATGTTTTCAAGGACCTCGCGGGATTTAAACTCGTTAATAAAAAGGAAACAACAATAAAGATTCTTGTTAGTAAGTTCAGATTATAAACGTCTTTTAGGCTTACAATGAAAACAAAAAGAAGGGTTACAAAGGAATAAATTATGACTCAAGTCTCCCATGGACACTTCCTCTTTGTGTTGACATATGAATTAAGGCTCTGCTCTTCGTGAAGGAGTTTGGTCAGCTCCAATACTTTCTTCTCACTAGCATAAAACAGAGTTTCAAAGATGTCCCTTTCTTCTTTCAGTTGAATCAAAGACTTTTGTAGCTCTTCAAGGTCATTAAGCATATCTGGATGAAGAATGGTATGAGGAATATCTCCTTCAGCAACAGGTTCCACAATTACTGGTAGGACAGCGAGATATGGCATTATAAGATTTTGAGCACGAGATTACACCCATATGAGGTTGGCCTCTAGAGGGATAGTGTTTTTGTCCCAAAGTCTTGCTATCAATATTATTCACCATTCTCGAAGCACGTATAAACCTTTGACGGTAACCTTGAGGATCATTCTCGTAATAGAATACAATACCCTGGATGAGCATATCATAAGGACCGTCTCTTCGAGCATAACCAAATTGACGTAGAGCTAGGGAAGGGTTGTAAGTGATACCTCCCCTTATGCGAAGGAGTGGCACATTAGGGAATTCCCCACATTGGTCAATAATAGTGATATCCTCCTGAGATCGAGAACCCCAATAGATATCTGAATGAGAGAGTGACATCATCCTTTGAGACCACCTTAAACCTTGTTCATTCTTCATCACTGATCGGGGAAGGTGCGAAATAAACCACCTGGATAGTAAATGTATGCAATATATAAGAGTCCATGGCTTCCTCATAGTACAAGAGTGAAGAGAATGCAAAATATCTCCAAGCAAAGTAGGCACAAGATCATGAGTAAGAAATATTTTGATGGTGCTCACATCTATGAGTTGGTATAGATTGGGGAATAGTACCAAAACATAGATCAACAGAGCCAAGATCTCCTCGAAAGAATGAAAACTCATAGAATCCAGAAACAACTGAGCCTTCTCTATCATAAATTTAGCAAGAAGGACCTTGACTCCACTTCTTGTTTCCCAATTAGATACAATGCCGAACCGATTCAGATGTAAGGCTGCTGCAATATCTTCAGGTTTAGAACTTTCTCTAAACCGGTGAAGGGTGTCTGATCAAGAATAGGTACTCCAAGTAGCTTAGAGAACTCTTTCTTTATGGGTATCAACTGATAATCTGGAAAGGTAAAATAGTGATGCTCAAGATCAAAGAACTGGAACAGAACACTCATCATGTCTTCTTCAAAACCTGAGGTAACCAAATTGAGTAAATAACCATCCCTTTTGGTGAATTGAGAGTTTTCAGGAACCTTTAAGACTAAATCCTTAAGCTGGGAAGGTACCTTTACAAAGTTGATCCAGATAGTGTTTCTGCGAGTGGAGGCCATAACCCACAACAAAGAACAAAGATAAATCCCTAGGTCTTTGAAATGGTTAGTGAAAATGTTATGTTATGATGATATGATGTTATAATGTCATGTTCATGTTAGATAAGTAGCAAACACATACAAGTCACACAAGAGCCTTAGGTTTAAAAGCTTGCATGAAGTCCATAGGCAAGTACCTTTCCCCATGGAATTTAAGTTGGCTCAATCTATCCTAAAATATTAACCGGGTTCTAGGAATCTCATATCGCCGATCTTTCTCGCAGGCTATATTTTAGCACGACAACTGGCTTGCCACCAAAACATCCCAAAAGTTGAATCTCAATGAGCGTAGCCTTTAGTATCAACCAACTTCGGACTGCACCAAAGCCGACTATCTCACTACTTTCTAATGGCCAAGATGGGTCAATTAAGGTTCTAAAATCAAGTTAGTGTTAACGACACCACGTGGAAGCCTAATGTTATCCTTGATTGACTCAAGGAACATCAACACAAACCAAAGTGTCACACTAACTATAGCTATCATGTTAACCATATCGGTCTATACCGTACAATCTTTATGATCTATTGCTACTTACCTAAGGAATCATTAGATCCGGGTGTAGGATCTTTCACACAAGTAATATCCAAACAAGTCCTTAAATTTAAAGAGAACAATTCAAATAATTAAAGCAAGTAAAAGTGATCTAAACTCTACGGTAACCCCTGTTTTTAAGTTTACTGTCCCCAGCAGAGTCGCCAGTTCTATAATATGGTGGGAGAATTGACTTTTTGGTTTTATCCAAATGTGCGGATATCTAGAGTCGCCACTGACTTTTCTTTTATCCAATATTTATGAAAGGTGAAAAGAACAGGAAAGACCTTTGATAGATTTTGAGTTCGGGGGGGAGGGGGTAAGTTATGAAAAGGGAAGGTGTTAGCACCCTTTTCATCCGTAGTTATCTACGGGCTCTTAATTGCTTAGCTCACTTTTGAAAATATTGCTTTGAGTGTGTGATTTGTTTGAAAATATTTTGAAATCGTCAATGTAAGGCTGAGTTTGTAATGATTCTTGTATCAGTCCTCAAGAATGTATATAAAGTGTTATTTTTTGAAAATATTTGTTTGAACGTGTAGTGTGAAATTTTTTTTGAGAAAAGTTATGAGCAAGCAATTAAGAGTATCTTTCCCACTAAAGTTTTTCTTATTCTTTTCCTTCTCCTTTAGAGATAGTACTATCCATACCATTAGTTGGTAGGTAGCCCTATCTATTGGATGTTAAGGGACAGGCGTAGGGTCATTGTATGGTCATCGAAGGCAACAAGTAAGGATACTTTAGCAATTGTATCGAAGGGACTATCAACATTTTGTAGGCTGCTCGAAGGGACTAGATCATTTTGTAGGCAACTCGAAGGGTCATCGAGGGATTATGATCTTTATTCGAAAGGGACATGATGATTTGATCGCGGGTCTTTTGCTAAAGTATCCCCATTTTCGAGGGACGTGGCCATATCATAAGGCAAGATGAGAGGTTATCCTAGAGGTGCAAGTGTGCGAAGTGTATTGATTCAGTTATTTATCTTGAATATTAGGGTTTTCTAGATTGTTTTTATTCTTGCCATGCAAACCATAGCTACTAGCAGTTAAATATATACAGAAAAATAAAGTGTGAAATATAAAATCCTAAGCTATTACATGGCTTTGGGAGAGGTACATAAGTATAAAAATCCGCGAGAAAGTAAATCTACACTATTAATTCCTTTGAGTAGTTCCACAATTAAGAAAAAATGCGAGAAAAGAAATCTACGCTATTACAATTAAAGAATTCAACCTATACAATTTTCTATGAAAATTAAATTGAAAGAAGAAATAAAATAGAAAAAGAATGTTAAAATGTTTTATGATTTTTTGTAAAAATTAATTTAAGTTAATAATAGTAATTAAAACCTATATCCTAATTTATTTTAATGTTAAGAAAAAATCCAATTTAATTAATTTGTAAATAAAAAATATAAGAAAAAATTAATTACTAACTAAAACCCTAATCCTAATTTGTTAGCTATTAAGAAAAAAGATTAGGTTAGTTAATTTTTAATTAAAAAATAATTAAGAAAGAAAATTGAAAAATTAGGTTAGAAAAATAGTTTAAAAAAACTACATGGGATGGGTGTTGAACCCATCGCCATGGCTTCACAAACTGCACTGCTTGCTACTAGGCTAAGCGCCTATTGGTGTTTGAGAAATAGGAATTGATTAATATATATATATATATATATATATATATATATATATATATATATATATATATATAATCCGCGCGTTAGTTTGAAAAATAACAAAAAATAACTGTAAGACGCAGGGATTGAACCCATTCCCTTCATGTTACATGCCTCCGTCTCAACCAACTGTGTTGCGCTTCGTTTCTATTACTAAAATATAAGCAAAAAATATATAATAAAGCAAGTGAACCAGGGAAGTACCGGAACCCTAACTGATCGTCTTCTCCGGTGAGAGGATTTTCAAACCTGCAAAATAACATGTGTTAGACCATAAAAAGGACCCTATCCCCCTAATTCGACCCTTGCAAACCCAATGGTGGTGTTTGTTTGGCCTGAAAACACTTGTATCATGAGTTTCAAAGAATACATCTCAAATTGACCTTGCCATGGAAAAACATGATTCTTACGTTAGAGCTTCTATTTTATGATTCAATCTTATTCTAAGTAACAACAAGAACTCATTTGGGTAGTTAATAAACATTAGAAATGCATGAAATTAGTTATGTGAATGTTTGAAAGAAAAGAAAATTAGAGAAGATGAGTATGCTTCTTTCAAGCATCAATGGCCATGACTTTTGACCTATTCTTACCCTTAGATACCTCAGGAGAGATTTGCAATTGATGGCTTGGACTGAAAGTGGCTTGATCTTTGGTTTTGACTTTGCCCTAGTTTTAACAAAAATTGAGATTTTTTTAGAGGGTTTTCTTGAGGCAATTTTCATGTGTCCCTTGGTCTGAATGTGTTCTCTATTTATAATGGAAGATTTAGGTCAACAAAAGTGGAATCAATATTTTGTATTTCATGAGCAAATCTTTGATTGAAGTTTTGCATGAAATATTTAGTTTTTAGGCCAATCATGTACCAATCAATCTTTACATGTTTTTTGCAAGTTGTCACCAGCTTTTTAGACTTATGATTTGATTCAAAAATAGATCTTCTTGCCTTGATTCATTCACTTGGTATTTTATTTGATTTATTTTGCTTTTAATTGAATAAAATAAAAAATAAAAGAAATAAAAACCAAAAAAATAAATGAATGTATATAGGAGTCTATTATGAGGTCAGGAACACGTTTGGACTTTAAAAGATAGGCCCATTAGCCCAAAAATTCAAATTTGCTTAATTTGGATTTCATTCATTTTCTCAAAATTGCCCAACTTGCATAAATCATATCTCACTCAATATTTATCATATGAAGGTGATGTTAGACTCTTTAGAAAGCTCAAGATATCCCCTAAAATTTTCATGTTAGTCATTTTTTCATTTGAAGCCTTTTTCTTGATGTAAATTGCTTTGACAAAAAGTATCTTTTTGTTGACTTTTAAAATGACCTGTAATGTTTTGGCCCATATTTCTCTAATGAAACATTTTTGGCTTTGAGTTTAGAGAGACAAAGTTGTATAGAATTGAATTTCCTTTAAAATGATCTTTGTTTGAGATATTTCTGATGAAGTATGTGAAAGTTACGCTTGGTCAAAGTTCAGCTGACTTCTCCTTAAGAAAACCCTAATTTAGTAACTTTTGACTTTTGATGAATCTTGAGTTTTCTTGATGAATCATGATTAACCCTTGATCAAATTATGAATGTGACTTCAAAATGTTGATGTTGACTAAAAATCTTGAAGTTTGACTGTAAATTGGTCAAAGTTAACTTTTTGTCCAATATAGTTGATTTTCAATCATCTGACTAATTGTTGGAGCAAACTTGTGCTGCAAGGCTTGGAAATTGGCATGGGGATTCTTTGAGACACATGATAAACCATGAAATCCACTTGACGCATTCGAAGTCCAATTTTCCTTGATAGAAGCAAAACCCTAATTGTAGGTCAACTGCTTAGGAAGAGGGTTTGTTTTATCAATCCTTGAGTAGTCTTGATCAATTGAGAACCCTAGAAGCATAGGGAGACCTATTAAAATAATTTGTCTTAAATAATGGGACGGGAAATTTTAGGGTACAACACTCAGGCTAATCACAAATGTCTACAAACTCCTGACTAGTGGGTAAAGGATGGTCAACAAGCGGCTTGTTGCATCCAAAATTTTGCCCTTGACTCTCAATCACAGTTAACCCAAATATAACATTCATTCATCTCCGCATAAATCTTCTTCTGCATCACAATCATTCACAATATGTGTTCTCAAAGCATGGGATCACATTCTTCCTCAATATTAGGGAGGCTCATCTCTCAAGTGTTGGTATCATCATGATCATCATTCTCAAAGCATCATCATTTATTTGGTCTCATCACTATGGATTGGGAAGAATTAGGGTTTTGACCCTCATCAAGGAAAATTCCGGAATTAGGGTTATTATGGTTTGAAGTTCAAGGTTGATTGTTGCAAAGTATCATCAACAATATCATTTCATGGTCATTACATCATCTCAGTTTGCATCATGCTCACAAGATCCCATTGGTTATAGAGGAGTTGATTTCATCTGAAGAAAGTCAACTATCACAAAAAGTCAAACTTTGAACTTTTTGGTCAACTTTGAAGTTCAAAGTCAAAGTATCATCAACATACTCAAAATTATAAAACTTGATCATCAAGAATCAAAAAGATAAAAAAAGTCAACAAAAGTCAAAGTTGGAAGATTTTAAAGTACTTAGAGAAAATTCAAGTGTTTTGTGCCTAAAAAAACCTAACTTCATAAGCAAGTTTCCTCAAGATGCAAGCTGATTCAAGGAAAACTTTCAACATGAAAGTTATAGGGAATGAGGAATTCTACAACTTTGTTAACTTGAGATGATCTTAAGAAAGTGATTGGATTAACAGATATGATCCCATGAAGTTTTGATACTTTTTATCCAACACTTATAAATATTTTTGATCAGTTTTTCATCTCAACTTCTTGGCCAATTTTCACCAAGACTCCTTTTGATTTAGCCTAAATTGTCAAAATAAAAGTTTAAGATCATGTTCTAAGCTTTCCAAAATGTCTAAGAGCATAAAAGGATCATGCTTGAGCTAAGACATTCGAAGAGACAAAGTTGGCCATTTTCGCTTGGATTAGAGGTCATTTCTTTGATGAACATATAGCCAAATCTCATAACCTTGCTATACAATCCCACTTTTCAGGTCAACTAGCTTGCAAATATCTCCATAGTCAGAAGATTACATATTCTTTATAGCTATTATCCAAGTGGTTCAAGCTTTAACCAATTTTTTTTGCTATTTTGAGAAGAAAGGCAAGACTTCTATTTTGATAAAGCATGCTTTTTGCAAAATGTCAATGCATTGAGCTTTGTAATGTTTCTCTCTGATCACAAGCAAGCTCAAAAGCATGGAGTAAATCTTCTGCACCTAAAAACTTCAAAACATGCTTGTACTTGAGCATTGAAACCATGGAAACTCAACCAACTTAATTTTTCACTTCCAACCAAACAATAAATTGCTATCGTAAAAATATTGTTGCTTCAGAATTCCAAACCTCTTGCCTATAAATAGTGAGATCAATTGCAAGCTAATACACCAATTCACAAGCCCTCAAAACCTCTCACACTCTCAAAAGTCAGAATTGGCTACAAAACCTCCATTCTTGAGCTTCAAAGTCCAAAACTTAGAAACTCACAGTTCTTGCAATCTCTTTGCAAACCAACCACCAAATCATCATTAATACACCATGTATAAGTGATCCAAGCACTTGTTTCATCAATATAACTCCATTATCATCGTCCACCATTTTCAATTTCCATCCTTGCAACTTGACTTGAGTAGATCGTTCCATCCACTCTCAAAGAAAAGTAAGGATTGCAATACACTCCTCAAGGCCCCAACAAGCTAAAATAATCATCACTTTGCTTCTGGAAGTTCTTAAAGAAGCGTTGGACTTTCTCCAACTTGGTACAATTTTCAAACTTTGAATTTTCTATTTAAGCATCATTTTCATATACTTTCTGAAGATAAAATGTAGATATCATACCCATAAAGCTAACCATGTCCTTAAATTTCATTTTAATTGACTGTGTGATGAGAATTTTGAAACTAAAATTTCCTAGGGTTTATTTGGTATGAACAAAATTAATTTTAATCTTTGATTTATAGCTTTTGGAAGTTACATGGTTGGATTCCTTGTTAAAAATTAAGCAAGTTTTGTGTTTGAACTTTTTGAAACGGATGAGAAATGAGAGTTTTCTAAAATCATCCATGGTGGTTTGTTGGTCTGTTCGCGCAATGAAGAAGAAGAGGGAAATTTCAAATTTTCAAAATTTGTTTCATATTATATTGAATGGGGGCGTTTCATAACCGGATGAAATAGTCACCCTAGTGGTAAACAATATGCGTCTGTGACTATAAGGACCTGGGTTCGAGCCCTAGTGGTACCCTTTTATACATGTTCCTCATTTTTAACTTCTTTTTTCCACATATTTTTCATCATTTTCAATCATTTCTTTTTTCACTCAAATTTAACTTTTAAGCTAATTTTTTGCATACTACTAGTTCACTACCCTACTTTATGAATATAAAAAAATTTCACAAAAATATTTTTTATTTCATCATTTTTTAATTAAATCAAAGTCATCACTTTTTAGGGTTTTCAAAGATATTTTTGATGATCCCTTGATCAATTTCTCAACTTTGCTCATAAAGCTTGATCTTACCATGATAGGTCTTGATTATCATAAGATATCTTGACAATTGAGTAAGCTTTTCATGATAGCTTGATCCCTTTTTAGAACTTCTTCTCATTCAAAATTCATATTAAAACATGAAACATGTTCAAAATCAAAAGCTATGCTCCTTGACTTTCAATCTTGATTGTGATGCATACACTTGTTTCAAACACTCAATTCATCTATGTTTTCACTAGCTTGTCTTATTTTTGAACATATTTCCTTCATAAAAACTTTTAAAGCATAAACCATAAAAACATTAAAAAAACATGCTTTCAACTTTCACTCCTTTGTCATAACTTTTACCAAATAAACCTATGGATTCTCATCCACTTGTGTGATCATTGCTTATTGAATGACATGTACCCTTAAGATAACTTGGTTCATCTTAAACCCTTGATGAAATTTGAACCAAGTTAGACATTAGGATTTCAATCCAATCATGACAATTTTAGGATATAATTTCCCCTCAATCCAAACCCTAAGTCCAGTATTGCATGATAACATTATGTTAGATTCCCTGTAATCTCAACTATATGATCAACTTTGTATGACAACTTTAAGATCAATAAGTCCCCAGAAGATATGGAGAAAACTACTTTCATTACCCCTTGGGGTACCTTTTGCTACAAAGTGATGCCATTTGGTCTGAAAAATGACGGCGCAGCATATCAACGTGCCATGGTGACTCTTTTCAATGACATGATTCACAAAGAGATCGAGGTTTATGTTGATGACATGATTGCAAAGTACCAAAATAAGGAAGAGCATCTGATACACCTGCAGAAACTTATTGAAAGGCTAAGAAAATTCCGATTGAGGTTGAACCCAAACAAATGCACCTTTGGGGTACGATCTAGTAAAATTTTGGGTTTCATAGTAAGTTAACAAGGCATTAAGGTTAATCCTGCAAAAGTAAAATCAATATAAGAGATGCCCGAGTCAAGATCGGAGAAAGAGGTCAGTGGGTTCCTAGGAAGATTAAACTACATCACCAGATCCATTTCTCACTTAACAGCTACATGTTATCAAATTTTCAAGTTGTTACGGAAGGATCAAGTCGTGGAATGGAATGACAATTTCCAATAAGCCTTTGATAAGATCAAGAAATATCTTCAAGAACCTCCAATTCTCATACCTCCGGTACCAGGAAGGCCTTTGATTATGTACCTGACAGTCCTTGACAATTCTATGGGTTGTGTACTCGGTCAACATGACGAAACAAGAAGAAAAGAGCAAGCAATATACTATATGAGTAAAAAATCCACTGACTTCGAATCAAGATATTCATTGCTCGAGAAGACGTGTTGTGCACTTGCGTGGGCCGCCAAGCGCTTAAGGCAATACATGTTGACACATACAACATTTTTAATATCCAAGATGGACCGGGTTAAGTACATATTTGAAATCTAGCTTTAACAGGAAGAGTTTCCCATTAGAAAATGGCGTTAATAGAATATGACATCCAATATGTTACCCATAAATAAATCAATGGTAGCGTATTATCAGATTATCTTGTCCACCAACCAATGGATGATTATCAACCCAGGAAATTTGACTTTCCAGATGAAGACATTATGGGAGTATAAGATACAGAAGAAGGACCCGAACCAAGAGCGTGATGGACGCTCCTGTTTGATGGTGCCTAGAATGCTCTGGGACACGACATTGGAGCATTCATTACTTCCCCTACAGGTTTTCGCCTTCCGTTCACCTCAATAATTTGTTTCGACGCCACCAAAAATGTTGCAGAATATGAAGCTTGCATCTTTGGTTTGGAGGCATTCATTGACTTAAAAATCAAGACTCTAGTAGTATATGGAGACTCAACCTTGGTAATCTGCCAAATCAATAGAGATTGGGAGACCCATCATCCCAACTTGATCTCCTACAGAGAGCATGTCATGCAACTAATTCCCTACTTTGATGAAATCACCTTCAGCCATACCCCGAGAGAGGAGAATAAACTGGATGATGCCTTGGCCACCTTGTCTTCCATGTTCAAAGTCAAATGGGCCAATGAAGCAACTAGCAGCAGAATTGAGTGTTTGGATGAACCAGCTTGCTGCCTTGAATTGGAAAGGACTAAAAATGACAAACATTGGTACTACGACATTCGAAGTTACCTTGAAACACAAGAATATCCAGAAGGGGTTTCCATAACTAATAAAAAGACTTTATGGAAACTATCATCCGAATTCCTCCTTAGCGGAAAAATTCTCTGTAAAAGAAATTATGATTCGGTGTTGCTCAGATGCGTGGATATACACGAAGCAACTAATATCATAGAAGAGGTACACGAGGGATCCTTCGGAACATATTCCAGTGGTTACACCATAATTAAGAAAATCCTGAGGGCAGGATAATATTGGACCACTATGGAAGCTGGTTGCTTTTATCATGCCAGAGCTTGCCACAAATGTCAGATCTATGCAAATAAAATGAACATGCCACCAGCACCTCTGAATGTCATGACATCTCCTTGGCCCTTTTCTATATGGGGCATTGATATGAATTGCCGAATCGATCCAACTGCTTCTAATGGTCACTATTTCATCCTAGTTTCCATTGACTACTTTACTAAGTGGGTAGAAGCTGCTTCATATGCCAACGTCACCAGACAAGTGTTGGCCCGCTTCATCAAAAATCAAATCATTTTTCGCTACAAAAATACATAAAGGATCATTACTGATAATGGATCCAACCTCAATAATAAGATGATAAAAGAGCTATGCCAGAGTTTCAAAATCCAGCATCACAATTCTTCACCATATCGGCCAAAAATGAATGGCACCGTTGAAGCCGCCAATAAAAGTATCAAGAAAATTGTCCAGAAGATGGTTGTGACATACAAAGATTGGCACGAGATGTTGCCTTTTGCTCTTCATAGATACCGTACTTAGGTCCACACCTCGACTGAGGCAACCCCTTTTTTACTTGTCTATGGGATGGAGGGTGTTTTACCAGTAGAAGTAGAGATAACTTCCTTGAGAATTATAATGAATGTCAAGTTGAATGAAGTAGAATGGGTCCGAACAAGGTTCGATCAGTTGAACCTTATTGATGAGAAACGATTGGCAGCCATTTACCATGGTATATATCAGAAGAGAATGAAAAAAGCTTTCGACAGGAAAGTATGGCCTCATAACTTCCAAATTGGAGACCTCTTGTTGAAGAAAATCTTGCCTCTCAACAGTACAGATACTTGGAGACCAGTTGTAAAGAAGGTTTTCTTAAGAGGATCTTTATTGCTCACTACTATGGATGGAGAATATTTGCCACTCATAGTGAATGCAAATGTATTTAAAAAATACTTTGCATAAATAGACCCGCTAAGTCGACGACTTAGGAAAAAATGGGCATCTCAATGGATCATAAAAGGAAAATATCCGGGAAAAAATTAGGGATAGAAATACAAAAAAAAGTACACCCGCTAAGTCAAAAATCTGCAAGGGCAACTTAGGCAAAAAAGGGTATCCGGTGGACTGAAAACCCCAAAGGGGAGGTCCAAGCAAAAGTTAGGAATTTAAAAGTGAATGACAGCAATCTGCGACTCTTCTCTACAAACAAAAATTGACATCCCGGAGGGGCATGAGTTAATCAAGTCATCTTCTTCTAAAAGAAAAGGTGACAAGAGCTTTGAGGATATAATAGTTATAACAGAATCAGAACCCAGTGGAAATCAGACTTCTTCATTGCCAGTTTGGACTTTTAACCATATGATCACCTCTTTTTAGAGATTTTTCTCATGTAAAAAACATCTATTTACAGGCTAAATTCAATAAATTTTCTCTTCATCTAAAAACAAGTTATGTTTTTCTTTTACTGCTTTGAATATTAAAATGTTTGATATTTTTCTGAAAAGACAATCACATTGAGAGTCACGAAAACCTTTTGAAAAAAATAATAAACATTGGAAATTTCTTAGAAATGTTAAAGGAATGTATACAATCATGTACACCATGCCGAGGCATAAGTGATGATGCATATATTCAAAAAGGCTGTCGCCCACTCATAAAATAGATACATACTATCTCCTTAAAGATGACCATACAGTAAAATCCGCTCCTCGCAAAGATCAGACCTGACAATGCTCTTCCCTAATATGGCCTCCTTTTACAAACAACATTGCATAACAAAATCACATCATGGCATCCAAGCTATATAGAATATCCTATAAATAGGATCATTACATCATAAAAATCAAACATGTATCAGAAATGTGAGTTAGCTTGATTTTTCCCGCATAAAGCAATCTGAAAGACTTGCTCATCATCATCACTATTCCCTAGTAACATAGTGTGGAGCCACTACTCATCCGCTTCAAGCTTTATCATTTCCCGCCTTGTATCTTTTGTTGATACTCGTCCATATAGATTCCAACGCTCATTCACGCTGATCTTTTCCTAAACATTCATCTGTGTCTGATTTAAATACTCGTCTGTATGAAATCCTTCTTTGATACTCATCTGTGTATAATTTAAAACACTTGTCTGTTTCTGATTTAAATACTCACCTACATCAAATCCTTCTTTGATACTCGTCTATGTATGATTTAAAACACTCGTCTGTGTGTGATTTAAATACTCGTATGTATTAATTCCTTCTTTGATACTCTTCTATGCCCGATTTAAAACACTCGCCTGTATCTAATTTAAATACTCGTCTATATTAAATTCTTCTTTGATACTCTTTTGTGTATCATTTATAACATTCGTATGTGTCTGATTTAAATATTCGTCTATATCAAATCTTTCCTTGATTCTTGTCTATGTCTCATTTAAACACACATCTGTGTTAAATCTTTCTTTGATACTCGTCCTTTTCTGATTATTGTTCACCTCCAATACTCATCTGAATTATTTCTACTCTTTGAATCCCCAGTAGAGAAATTGGTTCAAAACTTGTCTGTGTTTAATTCCTTCCAACACTCATTTATGTCCAATCTTAACCAACAAAACAAGTTTTATTTTCCCAATAAAGATCAAACTTATCCCTTTCTCAAGACAAATTTTTGGTTCATTAAGTATTTAATCTACTTATACCTTGAATTCTTTAAAGGCGAAAGCCAATCTCACCTCTAGGTCTAAGATGATTAAATAGGGGCAGCTGTTGCACCCTAAAATTTCCCTTAACTCTCAATCACAGTTAACCCACATCTAACATTCATTCATCTCCGCATACATCTTCATCTGCATCATAATCATTCACAACATGTATTCTCAAAGCATGGGATCACATTTGTCCTCAAGATTAGGGAGGCTCATCTCTCAAGAGTTGGTATCATCATGATCATTATTCTCAAAGCATTATCATTTATTTGGTCTCATCACTATGTATTGGGAAGAATTAGGGTTTTAACCCTCATCAGTGAAAAGTTAGGAAATAGGGTTGTTATGGTTTGAAGTTCAAGGTTGACCGCTGCAAAGTATCATCAACAATATAATTTCATGGTCATTACATCATCTCAGTTTGCATCATGCTCATAATATCTCATTGGTTATAGAGGAGTTGATTTCATATGAAGAAAGTCAACTGTCACAAAAATTCAAACTTTGATCTTTTTGGTCAACTTTGAAGTTCAAAGTCAAAGTATCATCAACATACTCAAAATCATCAAAATTGATCATCAATAATAAAAAAGATAAATAAATCTAACAAAAGTAAAAGTTGGAAGGTTTTCAAGTACTTAGAGAAAATTCAAGTGTTTTGTGCATAAAAAACCTAACTTCACAAGCAAGTTTTCTCAAGATGCAAGCTGATTCAAGGAAAACTTTCAACATAAAAGTTATAGGGAATGAGGAATTATACAACTTTGTCGATGTGGGATGATCCTCATAAAGTCCTTGGATTAAGATATATGAGCCCATGAAGTTTTGATACTTTTTATCCAACACAGAAATATTTTTGATAAGTTTTTCATCTCAACTCCTTGGCCAATTTTCATCAAGTTTCCTATTGAATTAGCCAAAGTGGCCAACATGAAAGTTAAATATCATGCTCAAAGCTTTTCAAAATGTCTAAGATCATAAAAAGATCATGCTTGAGCTAAGATATTCCGAGAGACAAAGTTGGCCATTTTTGCTTGGATTAGAGGTCATTTCTTTGATGAACATATAGCTAAATCTAATAAACTTGCTACACAATACCACTTTTCAGGTCTATTAGCTTACAAATATCTCCATAATCAGAAGATTACACATTCTTTATAGCTATTATCCAAGTGGTTCAAGCTTTAACCAAAATATTTTTCTATTTTGAGAAGAAAGGCATGACTTCCATTTTGATAAAGCGTGCTTTTTGCAAAATGTCAATTCATTAAGATTTTTAATGTTTCTATCTGATCACAAGAAAGCTCAAAAGCATGGAGCAAACCCTTTTCACCCAACAACTTCAGAATATGCTTGTACTTGAGCATTGAAACCATGGAAACTCATCCAACTTGATTTTTCACTTCCAACCAAACCATAACTTGCTATCTTGCAAATCTGGTTGCTTCAGCCTTCCAAACCTCTTGCCTATAAATAATGAGATCATTTGCAAGCCAATATACCAATTCACAAGCCCTCAAAACCTCTCATACTCTTAAAAGTCAGAATTGGCTACAAAACCTCCATTTTTGAGCTTCCAAGTCCAAAACTTCGAAACTCATAGTTCTTGCAATATCTTTGCAAACCAACCATAAAATCATCATTAATAAACCATGTATAAGTGATCTAAGTACCTGTTTCATCACCGTAAATCCATTATCATCATCCACCATTTTCAATTTCCATCCTTGCAACTTGACTTGGGCAGATCGTTCCAACCACTCTCAAAGCAAATTAATGTCTGCAATACACTTTTCAAGGTCCCAACAAGCTAAAATGATCATCACATTGCTTCTGGAAGTGCTTAAAGAAGCATTGGACTTTATGCATCTTAGTACAATTTTCAAACTTTGAATTCATTATTTAAGCATCATTTTCATATACTTTATGAAGAGAAAATGTAGATATCATATCCATAAAGCTAACCATGTCCTTAAATTTCATTTTAATTGATTGTGTGATAAGAATTTTGAAAATGAGATTTCCTAGGGTTTATTTGGTCCGAACAAAATTCGTTTTAATCTTTGATTTATAGCTTTTGAAAGTTACTTGGTTTGATTCCTTTTTAAAAATCAAGCAAGTTTGGTGTTTGAACTTTTTGAAATGGATGAGAAATGAGAGTATTCAAAAATCATCCATGGTGGTTTGTTGGTCTGTTCGTGCGAGGAAGAAGAAGATGGCAATTTCAAATTTTCAAAATTTGTTTCATATTATATTGAATGGGGTGTTTCATAACTAGATGAAATAGCCACCCCAATGGTAGACAAATCACACCTGTGACTATAGGGACCTGGGTTTGAGCTCCAGTGGTACCCTTTTGTACATTTTCCTCATTTTTAACTTCTTTTTTCCACTTAATTTTCATCATTTTCAATCATTTGTTTTTGCACTCAAATTTAACTTTTTAAGCTGATTTTTTGCATAATACTAGTTCACTACCTCTACTTTACGAATATAAAAAAATATCACAAAAATATTTTTTATTTCATCATTTTTTAATTAAATCAAAGTCATCACTCTTTAGGGTTTTTAAAGAGATTTTTGATGATCCCTTGATCAATTTCTCAACTTTGCTTATAAAGCTTGATCTTACCATGATAGGTATTGATTCTCATAAGATATCTTGACATTTGAGTAAGCTTTTCATGATAGCTTGATCCCTTTTTAGAACTTCTTTCATTCAAAATTCATATTAAAACATGAAACATGTTCAAAATCAAAAGTTATGCTCCATGACTTTCAATCTTGATTGTGATACATACACTTGTTTCAAGCACCCAATTCATCCATGTTTTCACAAGCTTGTCTTATTTTTGAACATATTTCCTTCATGAACTCTTTTAAATCATAAACCATAAAAACATTAAAAAACCTTCTTTCAACTTTCACTCTTTTGTCACAACTTTTACCAAATAAACCTATGGATTCTCACCCACTTGTGTTATCATTGCTTGTTAAATGACATGTACCCTTAAGATCACTTGGTTCATCATAAACCCTTGATGAAATTTGAACCAAGGTAGACATTAGGATTTCAATCTGAGCATGAAAACTTTAGGATAGAATTTCCCCTCAATCCAAACCCTAAGTCCATCATTGCATGACAACATTAGGTTAGATTCCCCGTAATCTCAACTATAGGATCAACTTTGTATGGCAACTTTAAGATTAATAAGTCCCCCATTAGACTTTTATTTTCTTTTTGCATTGCATCATTAAGAACAAAATCTTTTCTCAATCAAATCTCAAAATATTTAACGATAATCAAAACCCTTTCAAAACTTAAAGGCATGAAGGTGATGGGTGTCTCCTTGGATAAGGGTCCACTTAACACCTTCTTCCTAACAAAAACACAAACAAAATCCAAATAATTTTTACCTTAGGGCTTTTTCATTTTAAAATATTTTCAAAAAGGATATGTTAACTCCATTCTACACAAAAAAACGGCGCGTAGTCTCCAATGGTCGAGTTGTAACGTTAACCATTTTAGAATGCGAATTTAACATCATCTATAAAAAACACACAACAAACAGAACAGTTTTAAGAAGAACTACGATGTTCTGATTCCCTTAAGGATACATAGGCATGGAGTTTCAATGCTCACGCGAACTCACAGATAAAAACTTTATCTTTTTCCCAATGAATTTATGCATACGTTTCCCTTTAGCAAGATAAACTTTATATAAACACACTCATTGAATAGAATAACAAGAGTGGTTCCCGTGGAGTACCACAGATGTGAGGGGTTCTAATACCTTCCCTTTGCATAATCGACCCCCTTACCCAATATTTGGTTGCGAGACCACGTTCTTTTCCCGATACCAAAGGTTTTCTATATATTTTCCTTTCCCTATTATTTGGGATAAATAAATTCAGGTGGAGACTCTGTTTGTTCCATCTGAAGTTATTCTGTCTTATTTTTTTTGAGTAGCTTCACGGCTCACAGATTTGCAACTGCAGCCTGCGCAAAGAATCATGAAAACAAGTGAAAGCTCTCTAATGATCAATGAGCATGTCCCAAGTATACATACAAGCGACCATATCGTCATACTCTACCAGAGCTATAAGATCTGCTAGTGGCTTCTACAGTGCTCGGGCTACATCCAACTTAGGCATACAATGCCTCCCTATGTACTTATCATTCAAGACATCGTCAATGGTCTCATGAACCACTGTGGGAAGTTTAACACTTGCCTGGCTGCATAATCCCATGATCAATCCAGAAAAAGCAATAATGGGTAGAGTATATTGATCCTAGCCACATATATCTTCCTTTCATCCAGAATATAATACAACAAATAAACAGTGTCAACAGGAATGGATGAAGTATAACTCATGGGCCTTATGTTGTGAAGGACCGGGGTCAAGAGTACCTATGAATGCATGTTCATATATCTCCTTACCATCTTCACAGGTCTTCCTGCAGCTTTGAGAACAAAGGACCTACCCAGATTCACTAAAGAATCACTCACATGCTCAAGGTTCCAGTCCTTCTGAGCTACCCTTTTGTAGTAAGCACACTGCTCACCCTCCGCTAAAGTAAGAGGGTTACCCAAATAATTGTTGATGACATCTAGGGTGAATGGAACTTGTACCTCTCTTACAAAATTAGTAAAAGAATATCACATTCCTTCCACTGGAATCACATTAGCATAAAATTCTCTCACTATCTCGTAGTTCAACCTAGTGGGAATAGTCAATAACCTGTGCTAATTCATGCCTTCAATCAAAGTGAGGTATCATAGATCATCTCCTTGCGGATTAATGTGAAATATTCTTTTTGACCAAATTCTCTGGTCAGTCAACTCAAGGTAACAAAACTCTTGCTCAATTCCTAGGAATTTGTTGTTGTCGAAAGCACTAGTGCATGGCCTCTATTGGGGTGTTAAGCCAACATTGGTTCTTGCTCTCTTCGGGGCCATCTATAAAATACGGAAAGAAACCTTCACCAAAACCTATCAAACATAATTTCAATAATTCACATAAATCCCTTTGCACCAACAACACAACTCACATCAAGCAATCAAGCAATAAACAAAGCAGACAATTTTTCAACATACAACAAGGCACACTTAGCCCCTACTGACCATGCTTAGCGCGACTGTGAATTCCATAATAGACGCTTCTGTATAAAGCTCAACTCTCAATAACACAATAATATCCTAACAACATTCTAACAACCATTACACCCATAAGCTTATTCTGCATTTACCAAATCATCACCTATACAAACTTTAACGTGTATAAACCTAACAATCATACAACTATGGAATCCCTAAAGCTAACATACAACTATGCATAATTAATAATTTATCATGAAATTAAAGAAGAAAAAAGTGTAGGATGATGCAAAAATGAAAAAATGCTAAGGATTTGAGAGCACAAAGCGAAATTCTTGAGTGGGTGAAAATGAGAGAGTGGAAGTTAGGGTTCAAGTATGAGAGAAAAGTGAGAAATGAGGATGTAACCCTCAATTTCGTATGCTAAGCTTACTGATGGGCCTTGGTTCAGAAATGGGCCCTTTTGAAAACATATTTTTTTTAAGTGCAGTGCACTCAGCGCGCCCTGACCGTGCTCAACAGTAGTAGAGAAACCAAGTTTCTCAATTCTTCCTCAAAATTGGAATATGCCCAATTTTTCTGACCCGATTTCATTCTACTTAATAGAAAAACAAGAAATACATACAATATTGGGGGTGCCTCTTAACAAACACTTTTTTTAACTTCATTTGAGCTCGACGGTCCAAGATGACTTAAGGATCAGCAAACAGATTTATTGTCGCACTCTGATCGATCTCGCCACCAAGATAAATTTTCAACCTTTGACCATTGATTTTCCAAATTTCTTTTGAAACAAGGTCCTCAAGAATAATTTCTCCATAATGCTTGACCTTCTTAGTCCGGAATGGACCAGACCTCTTGGATTTCAATTTACCTTTGGAAAAACTTTAGTCTCGAGTTGAACAATAAGACCAACTACCCTATTTTAAAACTTTTGCTGACAATATTCTTATCATGATAATGTTTCACCTTTTGCTTGTAAAGTTTTCTGGATTCATAGGCTTGAAGTCTCAATTCATTAATCTCAAGCAGTTACAATTTTCTTTTTTCACCACTTAGTTTTGGATCGAAATTCAAAAACTTCATGACCCATAATGCTTTATGCTCCAACTCTATTGATAAATGACAATATTTTCCATAGATCATTTGAAAGGCTGTGAGACTAATCAGTGCTTTGAATGTGGTCTGATAAGCTCATAAAACTTAATCTAGCTTGAGAGACCAATATTTTATCAAGAAAGAAACCATTTTTTCTAAAATTCTCTTAATCTCACGATTCAATACCTCAACTTAACCATTTTCTTCTGGGTGGTATGGTGTTGTAACTTTGTGTGTTCACACCATAATGTTCCAAAGCTTTTTCTAATTGAGAGTTTCAAAAGTGAGATCCTCTATCACTTAACAACACTTTAGGAGTACCAAAACGCAAAAAAAAAATTTCTTCATAAATTAGATCATGGTTTTACCATCAGCTTTCAGAGACGCAATTGCTTCCACCCACTTGGACACTTATTCCACATCAACCAAAATGTATTCACAAGAAAATGATGGTGGAATGGGTTGACAAACTCAATGCCACAATAATAAAACACTTCAACCTCAAGCATATTTTTCAATGGAATCTCATTTCTTCTACTTATTCCTCCACTCCTTTGGCAATTATCACAACTTTGAGCATGCACATGTGCATCTTTAAACAAGGAAGGCCAATAAAATCCCAATTTAATAACTTTCTCCGCCGTCATTTGCCCATTGTAATACCTACAATAATGTGACTTATGACAATTCCATAAAATTCTTATTACTTCCTCCTTTGTAACACACCTCCTTAACAAATTATCCACACCAATCTTAAATAAATACCGTTCTTCCCACACATAGAAAGTTGCATCATGAAGGGATTTTTTTCTCTCATTCCAACTCAAATCCTCTGGTATCCAACTGGTAGCTTTGTGATTAGCTAAATCCGAAAACCACAACCTTTCTTAAATCATGAGCAGTTTCTCGTCCGGAAAAGCCTCCACAACTTAACTTTCTTTTCCTGTGATCTCATTGTTCACCAACCTTAACAAGTGATCCGCCACCAAATTCTTCGAGCCCTTTTTATCTCAAATCTCTAAGTCGAATTCTTGAAACAACAAGATCCACCTAATGAGTCTTTGCTTTGAGACCGGTTTAGAGAGCAGGTACTTTAAAGCTACATGGTTAGTGTATACAACAACTTTCAAACCAATTAATCCATTAACTTTTAGTTTTTGTGGTTTTTTAAAGTTTTTTTTCCCGCTATTCAATTTAGTTTGATCTTAAAGAATAATAACATAGTTCATAAGTAATAAAAACATAAATTTAATCGTGAATTTTGAATACCATAATTCACCCATTTCTTGTGCTTGAAGTCACTTGTCCAACAATCTGGTCCAACCTGATTTCTTAAAAGAATTTTTGTTTTCCTAAACCACGGTGTTATAATGTTGAGCACTAGACACACACATCCAAATTTTGGTGACAATGATGTCCTAGAAAGGATGTAAGTATCCATGGATGAGAGCATCCTAAACATCAAACAACAAAAAAACAAGGTGGATGCGCAATAAGGCACATAAAGTTTAACCCCTAACCTCTCTCTATGAAAATTTGCCACACATATGTCCCAAATTTTAAATTGCCTTCCTTGGTAACATTTAATGGAAATATGGATCCATTGGAATATGTCACTGCCATCAACACGTGAATGACAAAAATTGGTGCGGAGGATTCCGTGACATGTAAACTCTTGACAAAATGTTGAAGGAAGCGGCCCTGCTTTGGTATATAAACATTCCTTGGTTCTCTTTGACCAATTATCAAAATATTTTAAAAAAAATGAATCCACCAATTCTCAGTGATCAAACATCATAAAATGTCTAGCTTTGTTTAATGTTCGTTAGGAACACTTAGAATCACTACAAGAATACTTCAAAAGGTTTAATGAGGCTACCATCAGCTGGACATGTAACTTCACACACAAGAGGGGGTTTTAGAAAAACATGGATTTGAAAAAAATTTATAATTAAAATTAGAGTTTTAAAACATTTTAGAGAAGTTATAAAGTTATGCAGCGGAAAATAAAGTTGCAGAAGATAAAATACGAAAATATAAAAAGTTAAGGGAAGAGAGAAGACACCGTAAATTATAGAGGTTCGGTCAAAAGAGAAAAGGAATTAGTCCTCTCCCCAAGAATTGCTCTCGAATCCCCCTATACAAGGAAAAATGAAGTTTGTGGCTAACTTACAACCAAATAGCAAAACAAGAAGTAAAGCGGTGAGTCTTCCTTCCAAACGGTGGATCAAAGCAGTTAGTCTTCTTTCAAAAGAAACATGGAGCGGTTAGTCTTCTAGCTTCTAAAAAAGGATTTGACTGCAGGCTCTTCTTGAACCCTGTAGAGCTTTTAATACTGGGCTGAGCTCACAAACCTAAACTTGGTTTTATACCGGGCTAACCAAGAACCTATGAGATTTTACCAATGGGATGATCTCAAATTGAAACAAGATTTTATCATAGGCTAAGGTTTATCCTAAACTTGGTTTTATCATTGTCTAATCAAGAACCTATGAGAGCTTTTATCATGGGATGAACTTTCGAACCTAAACGGAGACTTAATCACACAACCTCCAAACCAAAACTTTTTACGGGTTTAGCTTCGAACCTAAATAAACAATACCTAAATGGATAAAATGTTTAACCAATTTAAAAATAAACTTCCTTAGTGAACTTACAAAACTACACTTCCAGAATAACAACTTCCTCACTCGAAAAAGGACTTTCTCGAAAAGCACAATGACTAAACTTTTAGTGAGAGAAAGTAAACAAACAAATTTTTTTAGAGATAAAGTGAGAAGTGAGAAATGAAACTACATTTCTGGATATGAAAAAGAGTAGAAGAGGACCTTTATTTATACGCTAAATGTTGGCACAAAAAAGGAATAGTTTTTAAGCCTTTTTATTGCTTGCCTATCAGTTGAAAATATGCACCAATTGACTGGTTGCCTTCAAAATAATCAATTAATAAGTTAAAAATTGTAAGAAAAGATATATAGTCGTTACTCATAATTAAGATGTTGTCCTAATCTCCTAGGGCACATTTTTGAACTCTCTCAATCAATTGGGATTAGGTGCTAATCAATTGGCATAACTAAAATTTTTCCCAGAGCTATTCTAATAGCTCCTAACTCATCTAGCATGACTTAAAGGTACTCTTGAAAATGTTTTCTTGGTAGAAATAAGTTTGAAAACATTTTTATGTGTGTGTGATTATCCATGAACTTTTACAAAAAAACCCTGATGCTTTTGTAATGTATTTACTTAAGCGTATTGAGGCTTTCATATGCTTCAAGTCTTTTAAGATTTTTCACTTGTAGGAACTTGCTTGAGTTCACTTGATATGAGGCTTGAGTTATGTTCCATTTGGTTGCCATCATCATAGCGTCAAGTCCATCAAAACCTGATTCTTTGGTTTTCATCTTTAATTTATTATGTTTGCCTTGTCATTAAGGACTAGTTGTCATCATTAGAAATTAATTATAATCATCAAAAGTTGTTATCCTCATTAAAGGCACATCACCTAAAAGTTAACCTACAAAATAATGTTCCACATTCTCCCCTTTTTTGATGATGACAATGCATCTCTTATAGGAGGTAGTAAAAGAAATAACACATGTGTGTTTGGAGTAATTAAACTCCCCCTAAATAAGTAGCAAGTATACCCTACTCCCCCCGAGAGTATACTTGTCCCCTTTTGTCGAAATAAAAAAGGTGGGTAAAGATACATTACAGTAATTTAAATATGAAAATATAGGCAATTAAACATTTCGGAAAGAAAAAATATTCTTTTATTCATTAATAGAAATTACTAGGAATTCAAATTACAAACGGGAAATTATTGAATGGAAAATTTGCTAAAAACAGGAAAAACATATAAATGAGATTATTCTATATCAAAATCATCATAAAAAAATATGTATTCAGGTAGTTGTGTTTGGTAGGGATGAAATGTCGAGTTATAAAGTCAAACTTATCATTAATCACATTTATTTTCCCAATCATGACTTTGAGTAGGTTTTTAGTTGTGGGTAGTTGCGAAGGTTGAAGAATATAGTAGTTAAAACTGTCTAACTATGGGTACTTCTTGGCTGCTTTCTTTTCTTTTCTTTTCATTTGAGGGAGGATTTCTAGTTATTCTTCCATTGATCATCTCAAATTTCACTGATGATAGGATTGATTTTCTTATTTTAATCATTTCCTCCTTGAACTCTTCATCTCCAAATTCATATCCAGTTTCTTCAAGAAATTTGGGGTTAGATTTCCGCATGGCATATATACTCCTTCTTTATTGCATTCCATCATGTACTTTATTACTTATTTTACTCAGTTCACATTGATTTTTTTTATTAACCATATCCATTATACATCAACTTGGGTTATGAGGTTGAAGTTGTTTTTTCTTGGAAAGAGTATGTGATTAATTACATAGGGAATCACAC
This sequence comes from Vicia faba, assembly GCA_948472305.1. Classification (NCBI taxonomy): domain Eukaryota; kingdom Viridiplantae; phylum Streptophyta; class Magnoliopsida; order Fabales; family Fabaceae; genus Vicia; species Vicia faba. The sequence continues at coordinate 987,732,750 of OX451740.1, read as the reverse complement.
AAGTTTCAGGGTGGGTATATCCAGTGGTGAAGGGATTTGGTATGAAGTGTAACACCCCATATAATATACATCTAGAAAATACATTATATACAATGTTAATTAATACTGATACGACACAAGTGCCTAATGGCATCATTATATATACATGTCCAAAAAGAATAATATACAACCATGACACATGATATACAAGAGTGCCTAATCAAAAAATAAGATCTAGTTACAATATCCATAAATACACATAATCCACAACGAAGTATCACGATATCAAAAGTCTTCGAAACATCATCAGACAAGTTTGTCCTTGCCTTTAAATTGCAAACAATCATCTAAAAGGAAACAATAATATTGGGGTGAGATAATAATCCCAGGTAGCTCTCTTATATCATGGGTCCAATTGGCTATAAAGGGTTCTTTTATCGATTTCTTAACTTAGGCCATTCAACTTCGTTCTAATTGTGTAAACTTACACAATAGAACAAGGACTTAAGCATATAAGGGAATTTATGCTTCATATGGAAACACACAACATGAGTTCATTTAACTCAATGAATCACTATTCGAGAATGTACAATAAAGTATCTATCCCCGGCCTATCCTATGTCTAGGATTATAGACACTAGTCACTGATCTCTGCTTCCTCGTACAATTTCTCCCCGACCAATATGAATCCACAGACTATGGACATGGTTCATGATTTTCCATACAACAAAGATGTCTCCTCGACCGATTTGAATCTACATATTAGGGTCATGGATTATGGACTTCCCCCATCATGGAACACTTCTCCCCATCTGATCCGAATCCATAAACTATAAACACGGGTCATAATAACCACCAAATAATCTTCTTCTTCTTGATCACTACTCTATATTAGTATTGAACTTGGGATACATACGGATATGGGTCATTCCCAAATACATGGTTAGTCTCATTAATCTCCATGTGCCTATGTCACAACCATCATGGGATGATACATAATTTTGATGTGATTAAATCATAATCACAATATCTCAATAGCATATGATTATATCACAATCACAATACAATAATACCATGTGATTATATCATAATCACAATATGTTTACATACTAAGCCCATTGTATGCAAATAGACCATTGCTTACCATCCATGCCATTCATCTCAAGCGATCACACATCCATGGGTACCACCGAGGTACTTATCAAGTTCGAGTATCACAATCTAAGTTATTTACCATATCCTAAGTCATCTTAACTAATTTCATTCACCTATCTATAACTCTAGGTTTACTCTAACTTATAATCATGGAACTTAATTTATTCATGATTCATTCAATACATACACATCATAATATTATACATGAAACACACATAATAGTCATCACCATTATCCAAAAAATAATTAGAACATAAGCGTGGTTCCTTACATTATTTCATAAGACACATAACAATATTCTCACTTAATTGGTGTATTAACCGAGACAATCTTTTTCTTTGATACTTTCATTAATATCGATGTATCTGTATGATTTCCCTTACCAGAAATTCCAGATACCCTCATGAACATAATCCTCCCGATTAGAACTTAGTCATATATATAATTAGGACCCTGCTCGGTTGGATTTAGCATATTGCATACCATTTCTAATTATGATCCTCACAATTGGGATTTAGAGATGTATAACTAATTACGGCCCTGCACAGTCGATTCACATAATATTATGTTACTTTGCCACCAGAACATAATCATGAAATAAGATAATAATAATAAGCATAAAATATGCACACAAGTATTATCTTATTACACTATGGGATATATCTCTTGACAGGCTTTCCAACACATCCGACTGCATCTCATTTTGAGTTATGAAACTCAAGATAGAATATTTTCAATACTGCTAGGATTTTCATGACAGTAGATCTCACTAGGCTAGGATCTCAGCCGTTCACCGAGATTGACATGACATAATACCCAAAATATCTCTTTGAACCCATCTTCTTCAATCTTTAACCATCGAAACTATACCCAATTATGTCATAACATACTCAAGCATTTAAGCATTATTCCAAAACACATATGCAACCACACTTTGTTATCATTAATCGACCAATATATGGGATTCAAGTATGGTTTCCATTTTAATAAATGGTATAGCCTTGGGTTAGCTTTATGATATATCCAACTTTATGTCAATCGAAACTATGATTCTCGTTTTATGGTGGAAACATGGAAAAAGTATTTTCAAAACATTAGAACCCTCACTTAGCGAGCTCCAAGCGAGCTTTCGCCTAGCAAGCTCTCAGCGAGGCTCAAGTGAGAGAAATCAAAAATACATTTTCCTTTAAAATAACATGTCTCTCTTAGTGAACCCTGTTCTCGCCTAGTTAGAATTACGGAATAGCTTATGCATTGGAATTGATACGCTCGCTTAGCGAACAATTCCCTCACCTAACGAGAGCACCAAAACAAAACTAGCGAGAATACATAACAGGAAGGGAGATAAGAAACAATACATTATCACATAACATCATATTTCATCAACAACATTAATTATCATGGATTAACAACATGAATCATGCACAAAAAAAAAACAAGTAGAATATGCATCATCATTCAATTCACATATATAACAAGTTTCACAAATACCCTAGCTCCCAAATCATGGATTTTCCCACCAAAGCTATGTCTAACTAGGAATCCACCTTAATTCAAGAAAATGATGAAATATTGAGTTGAGTTCTTGATGATCCAATCTCTTGATCTTTAATTTCTAAGTTTTTTCTCTTTTTTCCTCTATCTTTCTCTTTTTTATCTTCTTTCTTACTAACAAAGGGATAAGTAATGGTGAGGAAGAGATGAGAGAAAATATTTAAAAAGGATATTTATCCTCTGGAACATAAATGACTAATCACCAATGATTCCAATATGTACTTTCTTTAAAAAATTAGTAAAGGTCAATCAATTGAGTACAAATTAATCTCTTATGAATTCACTAATTACTCTATATGTCTCAACTGATAAGGAATGGCGCATTTAGGAACTCAATATGTCCCAACTGACAAGGAACATAACACTTAAGAGAATATGGGATGTTACATGGAGGGTGATGGATCCTTCATAATAGAGGATGCAGTGAGATTGTAGTTGTATTTATCTACTTTGTCTATGGGTTCGACAGTAGTATCTTCATTATGAAGATTTATAATCTCTAAGAATTCATCTACTGATAGACTTATGATGTGCCTTTTTTTAGTTTAGTCTGAAGTATTCCAGCTGTAAGGTTAATATTTGATAAGATCATCTTGACTAATGATGGGTATACCCTTTTTCAGGGGAAACATGGGAAGGTGGACATGTTGAGTTCTTAGAAGGTTTTAAATAATTTGCATTCCTTGAAATATTTTGGATCTAGAGTGTGAATTATCACAAGGGATGGATCGACAAACTCTTGAAAAATATTACTCTTTCTTGTTTAGTGGTGAAGAAATCAGAAAAAGGGCTAGTGGAGAAGTTTATCCTTTTAGGAGCCATGATGATTTTGAAAGGACAATCTCACGCTCACCGAATTTGAAAAAAATATGCAATGCAAAAGAGGGAAAGATAAATACCTATTTATAGTGTCTCATCTGATGATTTGTTTATTTATTCCTAGAAAGTAATCAATGGAGATTGTGGTGATTGAAAATTAAATCAAAGTCTTTTTGGATTGAGTGTTCCAATCAATTGGCTAATGGCTCCAATCGATTGGTTAATCAAATCTCTCAGGATTTTATGCGTTCATCATTAATATTGAGATTTGATTTGCTTGGAGGGAATTTTTTTCTTAGATTTGATATGAAAGTAGGTGCGTCAAGCTTCTCCTATTGATTTCTATAAGATTCCAATTGATTAGGCTTTCGTTGTTTAGCCTTCTTGTTCAGCGTTCTTGCTCTAGTTAGTATAAACATTGAGATGAACAAGTCCATTACATAAATATCCATTCAATTGATCACTAAGGATAATAAAACTTGATATATTCTCAATAACACTTGCTTTGATCATAATGGTCAACATTTTCCATCGTCGTACATTCTTAGACCAGAGACTTCATACATATTGTATACTTGAAAGTATACTCTTTCTTTGCAAAACTCCATTAATAATCGTTAGAGTTTCGAGATGCAAAGTATACTTGAAAAACACTTAGGGTTTCACCTTTGGTAACCATATCTTCTTTGGTCCAGGTGTATTAGTTATAGAAGATCTAAGTTTATTGCCTTTATATCTTTTTAATTTGTCACACTACTACAAATAACACATCTAACGTCGGTCGCAAAATGCATTTAACCCTGACTACCCAGGCGAGGTAACGAAGGTTGACATGAAAAGCTATCACTTAACACCTCGGTGTTTTTAAAACCGATGTTATAAATTAAAAGGTAATTGGTTCGACCCCTAGAAACTGCATATTTTTATTTTCTAAATTTTGTTGCGTACACCATATACCTCTTGGTTGTATTTAAAGACCAATGTTATAAAGTATTCATTTACCGAGATTTTAAGTAATAACCAAAGGAAGGATAATTCATCCTCGTCATCAGAATCTTCATCATCAAATTCTTCTGCTTCTCCATCTTGGAAGCCTTTGTACTTTTCTGACTTGGTCCTTTCTGATCTTGACCTTAGAGCAATAGATTTACCTCTTTTCTGGGGCTCATCTTCTTCTAGCTCTATTTCACGACTTCTAAGGGAGCTAACCAACTCTTCAAGAGATAAGTTATTAAGATCCTTAAACAATTTCAAAGCAGTGACCATATGTCTCCATTTCTTAGGAAGGCTTATGATGATCTTTTTAATATGATCAGATGTAGAATAGCCTTTGTCCAAAACTTTAAGTACTGCGAATAAAGTTTGGAACCTTGAAAACATAGTTTTAATGATTTCATCTTCTTCCATCTTGAAGACTTAATATTTTATAACTAAGGCTAAAGCCTTCGTCTCCTTGACTTGAGTGTTGCCTTCATGTGTCATTCTCAGCAAATAAAAAATATATTTCGCTGATTCTCTCTTAGTGATCTTCTGATATTGTAAGATGTTGAGTTGAGAAAAATAGTTCTAGCTTTATGATGATTCTTGAGAACATGCTTCTGATCATCATTCATTATGTTTCTGGGAATGGGAATACCAATCGCAAATACAAGTTCTTCTTATAAAAAAATGATAATATCCCAAATATCATCATCATATCCTAGAAAGAAACTTTCTAATCTATCTTTCCAATAGTCAAATTTCTCTCCATGAAAAATAGGAGGCTTAGTACTGTAACCATCTCTTTTGTTTGTATGAGCAACAACCATAGAATTTTTTCTCACACTGCATCTCTCTACACGGTTAAGTGTTTCATTTGAAAATCAATAACAATGTCGGAGCTCTGACACCAATTGAAGGTTGAGAAAAACATAAGAAATGGGGGTTCGAATTGAGGTTTTCAAAAACTATTTCTTTTGAAAATTATTCTCACAAACAAACAATCATAACTAAGCAAGAAATAAAAGTGACACACTTGGTTTATACAAGTTCACCTTGGAAAAGGCTAATATTGTCCATCCGCCAAGGTGATTTTGTCTTAGAAAATGACTTAATCCAATAATCTAGAAAGATTACAACAACCTCTAAGAGTTTAGAAAAACAACTTTGTCGTCTCAAATAATTATGACTACAACTTAGTAACTTGAGGAAATAAATCCAGAAAGATTTACAATCAAATATTGTTTACAATAGTGCTTCTAAAATGTAGATTTAACACCACAATGAAGAATAAATGTTTACACACAAATATGAGCAACAACTATTGTGCATACAACAATGATAAATAGCACAATAATGAGCAACTCTTTTGTTATAGAGAATGAATAGTTAACACAAAATTGAGCAATAACTCTTTGTGTTATAGATAATGAATAGTTAACACAAAACTGAGCAACAACTCGTTGTGTTTTTGAATATTTCTTTGAATATTTTCTCTCTTTGATTTTCTTTCACTTTTGATGCTTTTCCTTTGAGTAGTTTATACATTCATCGTTGGTTTCTGTAACTCTCCATTTAAATATTTAGTCATTATTTGTTGACCTTAAATTATGTTGGCATAACTAAGGGTACGTGAGAGCTTAATTTTAATTAAATAATTAGGATAAGCTTAGCATATGGTGAAACATTGATAATAGTGGAAATTGAAGGACAATATTATTATTATTAATATTATAGTTATTATTAATATTATTATTAATATTATTATTAATATTATTATTAATATTATTATTATTAGTTAGTATTAGTAATAATAAAATATAATTAAAAGAGGTTATAACAATTGGGAAAAATTACTGTCACGTAGAAATAGAGAAGAGAAGAGAAGGGAAAAACTAGGGCAAGAGAGATTCATCCATTTTTTTGTTGAAGAATCAAGGCTGTAAATAAGGTAAGGGGGTGAATGGGTTCTCTAAATGGTGATATTATCATGTGAGGATAGTGAGGGTTCCTTCCCCTCTTTAGGTTTCATGAACAATTGATGAATGTTCTTCTTTATTTGATTTTGTGTTGTTCCCATGTGACTTTGTGTGAAATTCATGAATCCAATCATGCCATGAATGTGTTGCTGTTTTTGATCTTGCTAGTGTTGTGTTATTCATGAAGTCCCAGATCTGGAAAATTGTAGATCTAGGAACATGATGAAAATTGAAGAATTATAGGTAGATATTATTGTGGAATCGTAGGATAATGAAATTAGATGGAGCCTATGAATTAATATGTGTAAAAACACTATCTGGACCCAAATTAAGAGGTTGAAAGTTCTCAAAATGAGTGGAAATTGTTCTGATGCGATAGCAGAAATTTTGAAGTAGTAGACTGGCCATACTCGTATGACACGTATATGGGGGGCGTTCCCAGGGGCCACCCGCGTATGGAACACATCGTGTACCCAGTTCTAGCACGGCCTTCTACCGGTATGCATATGATACGTGTATGAAGGGGAGGCCAAACGCGAATGGGATGGTCATACAGATATGGGAAGTTTGGGAGGATTTTGAGAAGAAAAACGTCTTTGGTCAAACATGTATGGTACACGTATGAGACTCGGGCGCTAGAGCGGAGTATGATATGAGTATGGATGGACATAGAATGGAGCCAAACGCGTATGGTACGCGTATGGGCAGGCTGAGGTGCAAAAATTCCCGTTTTTGCGTTTTTTTCTCGTTTTTGTGTGCAGTGCAGTTTCTCTTGATTCTTAATGACTAGTATGACTTAGGTAAGTATAGGAAGGTTAGTAACAATGGAAATTGGGATTAAACCATGATACTTTTTATGAATTACTTATTTATATTCATGATGATAATGATGTGGTGGCCATATTGGCAAATGTAGAAGGCTTATGCCTTGTTGTCACATAGTTGTGTTGTTGCATGTTGATAATGCATACATTTCATTGGTAAGGGATCATTCCCTAGTGTTGGCCTATAATGGCGTTATGTTGAGGGCTTATGATATATTGTTGCCCAAATTTGACACTATGTTTGGGGCTTATGCCTTGATGGTACCATATGCATTGAGTTGAGGTCGCTCTCATTGCATTGCATTATTTTGAGTTAATAATGTATTATGTGAATGGTGGATTGTGTTGCGAAGTATTGTGTAATGTATGAATTGTGTGAATTGCTACTCCTTAGCATGTGATATTCACCGTATATTTATTGAATGTAATTCTCACCCCTTTTGTGTTGTTGTGTCTGCGCTTCTCGGGGAGTATAGATAATTAGGTGCCCGAGTAATGCTTAAAGAGAGTGTTACCTGATCGAGTCTTAGGAGTCACTTTGATACGTAACACGGGATTTTGGGAATTTGCTATGTTTTTTCATTAGTTCATTTGTTACGTATCTTATTTTTATACTTATGTTGGACCACATGTTGTGGAGTTTTTATTACTGTTGAGGCTTCAATGCCATGGAAATAAACTGATTTAATTATTCCGCTGCCGAATTAATTATCTTGAATAAATTAAGTAATAAAGAGACTTGAGACCTTATGAATTTGACATTCTACTTGTGTACTCTGGTATATGTATTCGGTAGATTATGTCGTAATTATTATTATGGGAAAGTGGGGTGTTACAATTGGTATCAGAGTAGGTCGATCAATCCAACCAGGTTGTTCGGTCAGTAGTATGATAGTTGAATATTGTCGATGTGTTTCTTTCAAACCCTTGTTTAATGTTATGATGTTAAAGAGAGTAATGGCTGGAAGAAACGATACTGCACTTGCTGCTGCTTTGCAGGCGTTGGCTCAGGCTGTACAACATCAGCCTAATGCTGGCGGGGTCAATGGATCTCGTGTGTTGGAGACGTTTCAGAGGAACTATCCACCTACGTTCAAAGGGAAGCATGATCCTGAAGGAGCGCAGGAGTGGCTCAAATAAATTGAAAGGAACTTCCAGGTCATGGACTATTATGAGGCACAAAAAGTGCGTTTTGGCACGCATGTGCTGGTGGGAGAGGCTGATGACTGGTGGGTTGCCACTCGTCAAATATTGGACGGTGCAGGTGAGGTTATTACTTTAGTTATGCTTCGCATGGAGTTCCTGGTGAAGTATTATCCAGAAGATGTCTGCGGGAAGAAAGAAATTGAATTTCTAGAACTGAAACAAGGGGAATTGTTGGTGACTGAATATGCTGCCAAGTTCCTGGAATTAGTAAATTATTATCCTCATTACAGCAAGGTGAATTCTAAAATGTTCAAAGTGCATCAAGTTTGAAAATGGGTTGCACTCAGAAATCAAGAAGGAAATTGGGTATCAGCGGATTCGTAAATTTCTGGATTTGGTGAGTAGCTGCAAAATTTATAAAGAGGATATTAAGGCTCACTACAAAACTATAACTGAAAGAAGAGGCACACATCAACAGAATCGTGGGAAGCCTTACAATGCTCCAAATGATAAAGGCAAGCAGAAGGTTGCTGATGGTATGACAACAAGTGGGGGAGGTGCTCCTATCGACGTCGTGCATTACATATGTGTAAAGCCAGGTCATCGAAGTAATGCATGTATTGGAGAAGTGAAAAGGTGTTTTCGTTGTGGTAAGATTGAGCATGAGGTAGCTGATTACATATGCAAGGCAGTGATATGTTTCAACTGTGGTGAGGAAGGACACATCAGTACTCAGTTCCAGAAACCAAAGAAAGCTCAAGCCAATGGGAAAGTTTTTGCTTTATCCAGAACTCAGACATCCAGTGGAGACCGTTTGATCGTAGGTATTTTCTTCATTAATAGTACTCCTCTAATTACTATTATTGATATTGGTGCTACTCATTGCTTTATTGCTGCTGACTATGTGAAACAGTTGGATCTTGTGTTATCTTCTATGAACAGAGATATGGTTGTCGATACTCCAACTAAAGGATCCGAGACTACTTCTCTTTTATGTTTAAAGTGTCCTTTATCGATCTTTGATAGGGACTTTGCTGTGGATTTAATTCGTTTATCATTGTGCGTTTTATACGTGATTCTAGGCATGAACTGGTTGGAATACAATTACATTTATATAAATTGTTACAACAAATCGGTGTGGTTTTCCACTCTTGACGAGGAAGGGGAAACTAAATTCTTATCTGCTATTGCGGTGGAATTATTATAGACCCATCCAAGGTAGATGCAGTATTGCAGTGGGAAACTCCAAGGTAAATTATCGAGATTAGAAGCTTTTTGGGATTGGCTGGTTATTATAGAAGATTCATTGAAGGTTTTTCTAAGTTGGCACTTCTGTTGACTCAACTGACTTGCAAAGGCAAAGCATTTGTATAGGATATCAAGTGTGAAGAAAGTTTTACCGAGCTAAAGAAGAGATTGACGACCACTTCGATTTTGACATTACTTAATCCTGACAAATCATTTGTTGTGTATTTTGATGCTTCTACATTGGGTTTATGTGGTATGCTCATGCATAATGATAAAGTTGTGGCCTATGTGTCAAGGAAATTAAGGATTCATGAAATTAATTATCCTACTCACAATATTGAACTAGTTGCAGTGGTGTTTGTACTAAAGATTTAGAGGCATTACCTTTATGGGTCCAGATTTGAAGTGTTTAGTAATCATAAAAGCTTAAAGTATTTGTTTGATTAGAAGGAATTGAATATGAGGCAAAGAAGGTGGTTAGAACTATTGAAAGACTATGGCTATGGATTGAATTACCACCCTAGTAAAGCTAACATTGTAGAGAATGCTTTAAGTAGGAAGACATTACATATGTTGGCTATGATGGTTATAGAATTAGAGATGATCGAGCAATTCAGAGACATGAGTTTAGTATGTGAAGTGACACCATAGAGTGTGATGTTGGGAATGTTGAAGATTTATAATGATTTCTTGGATAATATTAAAGAGGCTCAGAAGTTAGATGTTAAGTTGGTAGACTTCATGGTTGGGAGTAACCAGTCTGAGGATAGTGAATTTGAAATAAATGCCCAAGGTGTGTTGAGATTTTGCAACAGGATTTGTATTCCAGATAACTTTGACCAATTTACAGTCAAACTTCAAGATTTTTGGTAAACATCAATATTTTAAAGTCACATTCATCATTTGATCAAGGGTTGATCATGATTCATCAAGAAAACTCAAGATTCATCAAAAGTCAAAAGTTACTAGATTAGGGTTTTCTTAAGAAGAAGTCAACTGAACTTTGATCAAGCATAACTTTCACATACTTCATCATAAATTTATCAACCAAAGCTCATTTTGAAGGAAATTCAATTCTCTACAACTTTTTCTATCTAAGCTCAAGGCAAAAAATGCTTCATTTGAGAGATATGGGCCAAAACATTACAGGTCATTTTAAAAGTCAACAAAAAGACACTTCTGGTCAAAGACACATTTACATCAAGATAAAGGCTTCAAATGTAAAAATGACCAACATTAAGATTGTAGGGGATATCCTGATCTTTCCAAAGAGTCTAGGATCACATTCATATGATAAAAATTGTGTGAGATATGATTTGTTCAAGTTGGGAAATTTTGAGAAAATACATGAAATCCAAATTAAGCAAATTTGAATTTTTGGGCTAATTGGCCTATCTTTTAAGGTCTAAACATGTTCATGACCTCATAATAGACTTCTAAATCCATTCATTTATTTTTTTTTGTTTTGTTTTTTTATTTTTTTTATTTTATTCAATTAAAAGAAAAATAAATCAAATAAAATACCAAGTGAATGAATCAAGGCATGAAGATCTATTTTTGAATCAAATCATAAGTCTAAAAAGCTGGTGACAACTTGAAAAAAACGTGTAAAGATTGATTCATACATGATTGGCCTAAAAAATAAAGATTTCATGCAAAACTTCAATCAAAGATTTGATCATGAAATACAAAAGATTTATTCCACTTTTGTTGACCTAAATCTTCCACTATATATACTCACTACATTCAGACCAAAAGGACACAAAAATTGCGTAAAGAATACCCTCTCAAAAAGTCTCAATTTTTGTCAAACCTAGGGCAAAGTCAAAAGCAAAGATACAACCACTTTCAGTCCAAGCCATCCATTGCAAATCATTCTTGAGGTATCATAGAGTAAGTTCCAATCATTCTTGATGATCAAAGGTGCCTAAAACATGCATTCCAAACATCGTCAGTTTTACATATGTTGTGAAATTAATATTTTGATATTTATGAGGCTTTGATTTAAACTAACAGTTTTAATGTGTTCCTGAGACAAAATAGCGCAGTTTTAATCCCTTGCATGAGGCCCATGATGTCAGAATACTCCATCACCATTATTGCACCATGTTGCTTTATTTTGATCGTAACTCACTGTACAAGTTGAATTAGCCAAAAAGAATGCCACCATTGGATTCGCAAGGGTCGAATTAGGGGGATAGGGTCCTTCTTAATCTCTAACGCACGTTATTTTTGCAGGTTGAAGAATCCTATCACTGGAGAAGACGACCGGAGCTAGGGCTCCGACGCTTCTCTGGCCCACTTGTTTATAATATATTTATTGGTTTATCTTGTATAACCGAATTGAAGCGCAATGTAGTTGGTTGAGACAGAGGCATGTAACGTGAAGGGCATGGGTTTGATTCATACCTCTCACAATATTTTGTTATTTTTCAAACTAATGCGTTGGTTTCATATATATATATATATATATATATATATATATATATATATATATATATATATATATATATATATATATATATATATATATATATATATATATATATATATATATATATATATATATATATATATATATATATATATATATATTATTCAATTCCTATTCTCAAACACCAAAAGGCGCTTGGCCTAGTGGCAAGCAGTGCGGTTTGTGAATCCAAAGGGCTTGGGTTCAACACTCACCCTATGTAAATCCTTTTACCCTATTTTTGTAACCTAATTTCCTTTCTTATTCTTTTCTAACCCTAATTATTTTAATTAATCAATCATTAAACTAACCTAATCTTTTTTCCTTAATACTAACAAATTAGGATTAGGGTTTTTAATTAATACTTAATTTTCTTGATATATTTTTATTTATTTACTAAATTAATTAATTAATCAAACTTTTTTTCTTAAATATTCAAATCAATTAAAATTTAGGTTTTATTAATTATTATCACTTAAATCATTTTCTACAAAAAAATCATAAAACATTTTAAAATTCTTTTTCCATTTTCTTATTTCTTTTTAATTCATAAATCAAATGTATAGGACACACTCTCTATTGTAATAACGTAGATTTATTTTCCGCATCTTTTTTCTTATTATGTATCTGCTCTGAGGATGTAATAGCGTAGGACATTTATATTCTCAAATTTATACTTTTGTGCTATGATTAGTAACTAAGGTTTGTATGGCAAGACTAATAACTAAACCTATAAAACCCTAATTCTCAAGATAAAGTAAACTGAAAACAAACACTTCGCACACTTGCACCTTTAGGGTAACCTCTTTTATTTCCTTACAAATATTGGTCATGTCCCTCGAAAGTGGGGATACTTTAGCAAAAGACCCGCGATCAAATCATCATGTCCCTTTCGAATAAAGATCATAATCCCTCGATGACCCTTCGAGTTGCCTACAAAATAATCTAGTCCCTTCGAGTTGCCTATAAAATGATGATAGTCCCTTCAATACAATTGCTAAAGTATCCTTACTTGTTGCCTTCGATGACCATATGATGACCCTACGCTTGTCCCTTCTCATCCAATAGATAGGACTACCTACCAACTAATGGTATGGATAGTACTATCTCTAAAGGATAAGGAAAATAATAAGGAAGACTTTAGTGGGTAAGAAACTCTTAATTGCTTGCTCACAACTTTTCTCAAAACTTTTTTTTTTCACACTACACTTTCAAACAAATATTTACAAAAATAACACTTTGTATACCTTCTTGAGGACTGATACAAGAATCATTACAAAGTCAGCCTTACATTGGCAGTTTCAAAATATTTTTAAACAAATCACACACACAAAGAAAGATTTTCAAAAGTGAGCTAAGCAATTAAGTGCACGTAGATAACTATGGATGAAAAGGATGCTAACACCTTCCCTTTTCATAACTTACCCTCCGAACTCAAAAATCTATCAAAGGTCTTTATTGTTCTTTTAACCTTTCTTAAATATTGGATAAAAGAAAAGTCGATGGCGACTCTAGATATCTGCATATTTAGATAAAACCAAAAAGTCAGTTCTCCCACCGTATTATAGAACTGGTGACTCTGCTGGGGATTACTACTTAAAAAAAGAGGGGTTTCCTTAGAGTTTAAGATCACTTTACTTGCTTTTAATTGTATGCTTTGATTTCTTTACTTTAAGGGTTTGTTTGGATTTAATTTCTTGTAAGATCCTACACCCAGATGTAGGGATGCCTTAGGTAAGTAGCAATAGATCATAAAGGTTGTAGGACGTAGACCAATATGGTTAACATGATGGCTACAATTAGTGTGACACTTTGGTTTATACTGATGTTCCTTGAGTCAATTAAGGATAACATTAGGCTTCTGCGTGGTGTCATTAATACTAACTTACTTTTAGAACTTTAATTGACCCATCTTGGCCATTAGAAGGTAGTGAGGTAGCCGACTTTGGTGCAGTCCAAGGTTATTTGATACTCGAAACTACGCTCATTGAGATTTTACTTTCGGGATGTTTTGGTGGAAAGCCAATTGACGTGCTTAAATAAAGCTTGCGAGAAAGATCGGCGATATGAGATTCCTAGAACCCGGATACTATTTTAGGACAGGTTGAGCCAACTTTACTTCAAGGGGGAATGGTACTTACCTATGGACTTCATGCAAGCCTTTTGTGTGACTTGTGTGTGTTTGCTACTTATCTAACCTGAACATGACACCATAATATCATATCATAATAACATAACATTTTCACTAACCATTTCAAGGACCTAGGGATTTATCTTTGTTCTTTGTTGTAGGTTATGGCCTTCGCTCGCATAAATACTATCCAAATAAACTTTGTAAGGGTACCTTCCCAGCTTAAGGAGTTAGTCTCAAATTTCCCGAAAACTCTCAATTCACCAAAAGGAATGGTTATCTACTCAGTTTGGTTACCTCAGGTTTTGAAGAAGACATTATGAGTGTTCTGTTCCAGTTCTTTGATCCTGAGCATCACTATTTTACCTTTCCAGATTATCAGTTGATACCTATAATGGAAGAGTTCTCTAAGTTATTCAGAGTACCTATTCTTGATCAGACACCCTTCACCGGTTTATAGAAATTTCCAAAACTTGAAGATATTGCAGCAGCCTTACATCTGAAGCGGTCCGACATTGTATCTAACTAGAAAACAAGAAGTGGAGTCAAGGGCCTTCTTGCTAAATTTCTGATAGAGAAGGCTAAATTGTTTCTGGATGCTACGAGTTTTCATTCTTTCGAGGAGATCTTGGCTCTGTTGATCTATGGTTTGGTACTATTCCCTAATCCAGACCAACTCATAGATGTGAACGCCATCAAAATATTTCTTCCTCATAATCTTGTGCCTACTTTGCTTGGAGATATTTTGCATTCTCTTCACACTCGTACTATGAGGAAGTGAAGGAATCTTATGTGTTTCATACGTTTACTATCTAGGTGGTTTATTTCACACCTTCCCTGATAACTGATGAAGAATGAACAAGGTATGAGGTGGTCTCAAAGGATGATGTCACTCTCTCATTCAGATATCTATTAGTGTTCCCGATTCTCAAGAGGATATCACTATTATTGATCACTGTGGGGAATTCCCTAATGTGCCACTCCTTGGCATAAGGGGAGGTATCACTTACAACTCTTCCCGAGCTCTACGTCAATTTGGTTATGCTCTAAGAGATGATCCTATGATATGCTTATCCAGGGTATTGTATTAAATCACGAGAACAATCCTCAAGGTTACCGCTAAAGGTTTATACGTGCTTGGGGCATGATGAATAAGATTAATAGCAAGACTTTGGGACAGAAAAATTCATTCCTTTGGAGCCCTACCTCAGATTGGTGCGATTGATAAGTGCAAATTGTAGCTATTTTTGTATATACTTTTTGTTGCACTTATCGACTTTTTGTTTGTTAATATTGTTGAATAATCCTGACTTTTGTGTAAATTAATTTAGTTTATGTTTAATTGTGTTTTTGTGTACATAGTTTACCGTTTTATGTTTTACTATTCATTTTATAGGTATTGATGCGTATTTGGAGCATGAGCAATAAAGTGTCGAAGACACGACTTCAAACGTAGGATTTTGAGCAACTCGTCAACAAATAAGGCTCAAAATCAAAGAATAAGAAATCATCAATTCAGTTTATATTTTGTAATTGTTAGAATTAGCATTGAGTAAGCTTTCTAACGCTTCGAACCGGGCGCAAATTGGAGTTACGATTCAAAAGTTATGGTTGAAACAGTGTAGAATGTTGTGTTGGTTTTTCATCTTGCTGTCATCTGTCGTCGGGCGATACTTTTTGGTCACCAGGTGATACTGGACAGTCAGAAATGCGTATTTAGGGCCAAAAACACATTTTTTTAGTTTATGTTTTGGGTATTTTTGGTCCCAATTCATCATACCTCCATTTTTGGTTTTGAGAAGCTATAAAATAATATTGGAGCTTGCATCTTGATGGTCCGGAGTCAGATTTCTCATCAATCGACACTGACAATCAGTGAGATTTTTGGTTTTTCTCCATTTCTTATCTATGCATTTCACTATTTGTTGGGTATGTTTGTACATTTACTTTGAACATATGTATATTTATTGATCATGGTGTTGTATAAAGTTTGATTTACAAATTAATCTTGATGTCTTCTTTGATCTTTACTTTATGTTTGGAATTGGGTTGTTATAGACATATACCTCACAAATCTTGATTAAGGATGGATATCTATTAGTTTTTAGATTCTAGAGATAGATTTAGAGCTAATATTCACTTTGGATGCTAAAGCTTAATGCCTCTGTATTGTTGTAGCGCGCAAGACATTGCCGATTGGCGTTAGACATAACCTTCTTTGTGGGTACACCTCGTGGTGTCCCTGGTGATTTTGACGAGTATAGTAGGTTGAGTGCAATTGATTAATAGGTTTAAGTTTTTGACGAGTAGTGTAAATTCCCTCCTGTTAGGTTTCTCCTTTCTATTTAATGTATTTATTTTCTTGTCAATAGTTTTTACCCTTTCCTTACAAACAAACCCATTTAAAACCAAACTCATAAACGCGATAATTTGTCGAACATAAATTCAATAACCAATCTCTGTGGTCATGATAAATTCCGGGATAAATATTTCCAAAACTTTTGTTGCTTCCAGCTACACTGCACAACCAAAATAGTGATGTTGTCGGGGATTGGTTCTATTGATTTCTCATTGCGATAATATCTTTGTTTTTGAGTTTTGTAATTAATGTATATGTTGTATAAAAATTGTACATTAACTTGTATATGATATTTGTGCATATATGTGTTTTTACATATTGTTGTGAATTGTCTCATTTTCGTAATGTTTGTTGTATGATTTTTAGGACACTTTCTTTAGGTTTGCGCGGTTTGACAATACCATGAAATGATGAGAGGAGGTTACTAGCTCGCACAATAAAGGCGTCGAGCTTATGACGTAAAACAAGCATGTTTGTTTGTATTTGTTTATCTGTGTGGTGATTTGTGTTTTAACAAGTTGAAACAAGGAAATTTCTTAATTTCAAATCTTCACTTTTCAACTTGATAATTCATTTTCACTTGGTTTTCATATTTTTATTTGTATTTGTTTTGTTATGTTAATTTGTGTTTTCCGAAAGCTTGTCGTGTTTAGCTTGAGGAGTTTTCTTCATTGTATATATTGTAAATTTTGCACATTAAAATTTTGTTTGAGTATTGTTTTTTTAATTCTTTTGTTGTTGTTTGGACTCGAGTTTTGGTCCAGTAACTTGTAGAATATTGAGATGATTTGTCAAGTTTGATCGTTTCGACTTGCGAATACATGGTAATGATTTTGTTAAAGTTTTGTACATGTTCGAGGTATGTGTTTATCGCTTTCTATACTTTAGCATATTCATGATACTTAGACTTTTTACAATTTTATGCCATTCATTCCTTTGTATACTTGTTCATTTATGAATCAATTTAGTTCCCATCCTTTTTTTGAGGTAGCTTTACATTGTTCACATATGCTGGAGGCCACAATTCTTGTTTTAACTGGATTTTATTATGGTTAATCTTTTGTTTTGTGTTGATTGTATGAATGCAAGAAAGTGATCAAGGCATTTTTGTTCCATTTTGAGCACAACTACCTATCCAAATAGTCAATTCACCTTGTGAGTGTATGATCATTGGTAACCCCTTTGAGCTTTTTGTCGATATCCATGTTGTATTTGCTAAATGTTTGTCTATGAGTGTTTAGGTTCCCTTTTTGTATGGATATTGATTCCTTGTTTTCTTAAACCATTAACTATGATTTGTAGTTGAATTTTCACCTTGCCTTATGTTATACCCCAAAATTTACCCTCTCACTTATCAAGAATTTGCTCATAAGATCACCTTAGCTCAGGACTGCATTAGGGTTTGATCAGCTCAAGACACCTCCTTAAACACTGATGACCAAAATTAGGGTTTGAGATTGCACCAGGATTTTTGAACTTCCAGTGCCCCCATTTTACTTTCATAGATCATTATGGACCCCTAAGATCACTCGTGTCAAGTTTCAAGCCTTGGATCACATTTTTGCTCAGTCAATTGAGTAGTTGACCTAAAAATCAGCTGTAATGGGAAAAAGTCAACCATGGCCAATTTACAGTCAAACTTCACAATTTTTGATCCACATAAACACTTTAGACTCATATGGATCATTTGATCAAGTTTGGACCACAATTCCTCAAGAAATTTGATCAAATCTCCAAAAGGGCAAAATGGTCAAAATTAGGGTTTTGATTGGAAAAGGGCAATTTCTGATTTTTGACCTAGAAAATGATCGATTGGTTTAAGGCATGATCTCAAGAATCCAATTGCATCTTTTGACCTAATGACATGGTTCAAAACATTGTAAGTCCATTGGATTGATAGATGAATTTTTCAGTCAATTGATCAAAAGTCAACTGTATACTGAAAAATCAAACTTTGACTTTTTGGTCAAATTCAAGTGCCAAAGATCACAATTCAAAAAAAATGTCAAAATATGAAACTTATTCATCAATAAATAAAAAAGTCAAGATTTCATTTTGAAAAGTCAAAATTTCTAAACTTAGAAATTTTTCTAAGTGTTGGAAATTTCATGTTTTTTCATAACTTTGAGCAAAATTTTCACCATAATGCAAGATGATTCAAGAGAAACTTCCAACATGAAAGTTGTATATCTCCATGAAATCTACAACTTTTATTTACACAACTCCTTCCAAAAATTCTTGGATCTCAAGTTATAATTTTATGAACATGTGGTCATGAAACTAAAACACTTGGTGAAATTTTGCCCTAACTTGGTTAGGATTTTGACCCAACTTCATGGCACTTTTTCATATAGTTATAAGGGGAATATCCAAAATCAATTTAAATATGGGTTATATATAACATTTCAAGCTTTTCAAAATGTCAAAGAACTCCTTGAGATCATTCTTGAGTAGGGAGAATCGAAGAGATGAAGTTAGGGTTTTATCACTTTAATTACAAGTCATTTTATTGATGAACAAAATTCAAATTCAAACTATGCTGCATAAACACTACTTTGCAGGCCTTAAACTTGTTAGGCACTCCATAATTAATGGTTTACACAGCTGTTAGAGGCCTCACTTCAAGCATTCAATGCATGGACATGCTTTAGATCCATTTTTGGAAGAAAGGTTACATTGCCATTTTGATAAAGTAACTTTTTGTACAAAACTTGATCTTGAGCCTTGCACTTGTTCTCTTCTAATCAAACAAGTCCTATAACTCATGAGAAATGTTTCAGACATTTACAATCACCCATCCCATGCTTGTACCTCTTCTTGAAACTTGTTTCCCTCTTTTCTTCAAAATCAAGTAACCTAGCCAAAAGCTAGAAACTTGTACTTATGATTGTCCAAAGCTCTCAAACACTTTTGTTTATACATACACAAACCATTTGACACAAACACACGAATGCTATAGCCTTGAAAACACCTAGAACTCAGAATCACACTTCACACTTCCATTTTCATACAAACTGACCAAAAACTTGAAACTCATAATCTACTCGGGAGTTTCTTGGCCTTTTGGTTTCTAAAGTTTCTAAACATCATATAGAGTTGATCCCACACCCTATTATAGAACTGTAACACCATTAACACCATCCTTCATTTCCAAAAATAGAGCTCTGTGCGTTGACTTCTCCAAACCATTTCAGTCATCCATTGCTCAAGATAATCATTGAATTAGCTTCCTGGGACCTCAAGGAAGCTAAACTGATCATCACCATCACTTGAAACAAGCTCAAACTAAAAACACGATTTCCAGTTTTGAGGTAAGTCTTCTCAACTTTGAACTCTTCATACAGGCATCATCAATGATTTATTTGTGAATAAAACATGTAGATATCATTGCCATAAAGCTAACCATGTCCATAGTTTCCAGTCGTCCTCATTCAAACCTGCATCCTTCATAATTCTCAAAGAGGGGATCTGAACCTCAATGGGCAAGACAACCTCCATGCCATAAACTAAGGAATATGGTGTTTCCCCAGTTGACGTGCGAGCCGTGGTACGGTACCCGTGGAGAGCAAACGGTAGCATCTCATGCCAGTCTTTTTAGGTGACTGTCATTTTCTGTATGATCTTTTTAATGTTTTTATTAGCAGCTTCGACTGCACCATTCATCTTCGGCCGATAGGGGGATAAATTGTGATGTTGAATCTTGAACTGCTCGTACAAGGCGGTGATCATAGTATTGTTAAGATTTGTACCGTTATCAGTGATGATCCTTTCTGGGATACCATACCGGCAAATAAGATTCTTCTTGATGAAGCGGGCAACAACATTTTTAGTAACGGATGCGAAGGAAGCTGCTTTGACCCACTTTGTGAAATAGTCAATGGCCACTAGAATGAAGCGGTGTCCATTGGAGGATGTAGGCTTGATCTCCCCAATCATATCGATTCCCCACATAGCAAAGGGCCAAGGAGCTGTTAAGACATTTAGGGGAACCATAGGCACGTGTACCTTGTCTGCATATATTTGACACTTATGACAGGTCCGAGAGTGTTGATAGTAGTCTGCTTCCATGGTAGACCAATAATAGCCTGCCCGTAGGATTTTCTTCGCCATCGTATGCCCACTAGAATGAGTGCCAAAGGTACCTTCATGTAATTCAGTTATAATCTTTTCAGCTTCAATCTTATCCACACAACGGAGAAGAATAGAATCATGATTATGTTTGTACAGGATGCCATTACTTAGGAAGAACTTAGCGGATAATCTCCTTAGGAACTTTTTATCTTTGATTGAAGCTCCTTTTGGATATTCTTGAGCCTTGAGATACCTTTTGACTTCATGAAACCAAGGTTGGTCCACTACCTCTTCAGTATTAATCTCGTGACAGTGTGCTGGTTCGTCCATTCGTTCAATGGTGATCTGGGAAGCCTCCTTATCCCAATTAAGTTTAAACATAGATGACATCATGGCTAGAGCATCTGCTAGCTGATTTTCTTCTCGCGGGAAGTGCTCGAAGGTAATCTGCTCGAAATGTGGTAAAAATGTCAAAACATGTTCTTTGTAAGGGATAAGGTTTGGATGCTTAGTCTCCCATTCTCCTTTGATCTGACTGATGACCAAAGCTGAATCTCCGAACACATCTAAGGATTTGATTCCCAAGTCTATGGCAACCTTAAGACCAAAGATGCATACTTCGTACTCCGGCATGTTGTTCGTACAGTTGAAGCAAAGTCTGGCGGTAAAAGGAGTATGCCATCCTTCCGGAGATATGAGTACAACGCCGATACCATTACCAAGTGCATTGGATGCCCCATCAAAGAACAGGGTCCATCGGGATCTTTCTCCAAGTTTGTCATATGGTCTGATTTCTTCACAATTGTCTAATGTCATGATGTCTTCATTCGAGAATTCAAACTTCATGGACTGATATTCTTCTACAGCTTGATGAACAAGATGATCAGCTAGCACACTGCCCTTTATAGCTTTTTGGGTAGTGTACTGTATGTCATATTCTGGTAAGATCATCTGCCGTCTAGCTATCCTTCCAGACAGAGCAAGCTTCTCAAAGATGTACTTTATCAGATCCATCTTAGATATCAGCATAGTGGTATAAGTCAACATATACTGTCTTAGCCGGCGAGCATCCCATACCAGAGCACAACAAGTTTTCTCGAGCAGTGAATATCTGGTTTCACAGTCGGTAAACTTTTTGTTCAGGTAGTAAATACCGTGCTCTTTTTGGCCAGACTCGTCATGCTGCCCCAATACACACCCCATTGAATTCTCTAAAACGGTCAGATACATGATCAGTGGTCTTCCCTTGACTGGTGGCATCAAGACAGGAGGTTCTTGTAAATACTCTTTGATTTTGTCCAAAGCAATCTGACATTCATCATTCCATCTGACTACTTGATCTTTCTTCAACAGTTTGAAGATTGGTTCACAAGTAGATGTTAGGTGAGAAATGAATCTGGCAATATAGTTCAGGCATCCCAAGAATCCCCTGACTTCCTTCTCAGTACGAGGAGCAGGCATTTCTTGTATCGCTTTGACCTTGGCAGGATCAACCTCGATGCCTTTGTTGCTGACAATGAAACCTAAGAGTTTACCGGACCGGACTCCGAATGTGCACTTGTTTGGATTCAATCTTAACTTGTACTCCTTCAACCTTACAAACAACTTTTGCAAGTGATCAAGGTGTTCCTCTTCAGTTTGTGATCGGGCTATCATGTCATCTACGTAGACCTCTATCTCATGATGTATCATATCATGGAATAAAGCTATCATGGCGCGTTGATAGGTTGCCTCAAAATTCTTCAGTCCGAATGGCATCACTTTGTAGCAGAACGTTCCCCATTGTGTGAGAAATGTAGTTTTCTCCATGTCCTCAGGTGCCATTTTGATCTGGTTATAACCTGAGAATTCATCCATGAAGGAAAACACTTTGTGCTGGGCTGTATTATCAACCAGGATGTTGATGTGGGGAAGTGGAAAATAATCTTTAGGGCTAGCCCTGTTTAAATCTCTATAATCCACACACATTCGTACTTTAGTGTCCTTTTTAGGCACGGGAATAATGTTGGCTACCCATTGAGGATAAGAAGTGACAGCCAGAAATCCAACATTGAACTGTTTCATAACTTCTGCTTTGATCTTCTCTGACATGTCAGGTCTCATGCGGCGAACTTTTTGTTTCACTGGTGGACAGTCTTGTCTTATGGGTAGACGATGTACCACGATGTCTGTATCAAGTCTCGGCATGTCTTCGTATGACCAGGCAAAGATCTCAACATAATCATGCAATAGCTGAATTAGACGTTTCTTGACACTCGGCTCTAGGTTGGCACCCACTTTTATTTCCTTTTTACCTTCCTCAGTACCCAAGTTGATTGTATCCAATAGTTCCTCATGAGGCTGAATAGCTCTTTCCTCTTGTTGTAGCAGTCTGGCCAATTCCCCTGGCACCTCACAATCTTCCTCTCCTTCGTAATCGGCTTGATATATTGGATCTTCAGAGTCACTGAAGGCTATAGCAGTATCGTTACCCATGGGATCCGGAATGGAGGGGTACCTGCATTTGTGAGTGTGGGTGTGTGTAAGGGTATAGCCATCTTTAAACAATAAAAATGTAAAAGAAAGACAATGAGTACAAAAAGTTTTATATGTGAAAAAGCGTCCATGATTCATTGAATGTCATATGAAGATGAAATAAAAACCCTTAAAAATGGACCATTGTGCCTCGGGTAAGACACAAGGTTTTTAAAGTGCGAATTGGTTGTGAATATTACAAGTCCAACAGAAATGTAAAAGATAGATTACTGAGAGATAAAAGTTATTGGGACAAAGTCTCTGGCTTCCCAGTTGCGAAGTCCTATGTTGACAGTAGGAAATATCCAATCTTCCAAGCTGCCATCTTCTTCAACATCTTCCACTACGTTGACCTCTATGTTACTAATCTTCAAAGGTGGCCCTCCAGCACGGGCACGACACACAGCCTTCTGAGCAGTTGAAGTAAACCCCAAGCCAAACTTGTCTGATTTATACGGGATGTATGGAAGCTGCCCCCCAGATGGTGCATCCACCCTCTTCCACTACTGCCTTTGCGTCCTTTAGAGATGACATCCGAAGAGGAGGTCTTGTGATCTTGGGAATCGAGGATACCACCTTGGTCGCCGCTACTTCTTGAGAGACTTCTTCAAAATGTTGGAAAGGGGTTTCAATGAACTCGCCATCCAACTCCACATATCGGAAGGAATTTAGATGACTAATCATGTACTTCTCTTCTCCATGGACAACTATGATCTTTCATTGGACTGGGTACTTCAGCATCTGGTGTAGCGTGGAAGTGACAACACCAGCATTATGAATCCAGGGGCGTCCTAACATACAGAAATAAGAAGGACGGATGTCCATCACATAGAAGGTTGAATTGAAAATTTGAGTACCCACCTTTATCGGGATGTCCACCTCCCCGTGGACCATCCTCTTCGAACCATCAAATGCTCTCACCACTATGTTACTGGGTTTTCATGTCAGCCCTTTGCAATCCAATCTATCAAGGGCTTTCTTCGGTAAGACGTTCAAAGATGATCCCGTGTCCACCAAGACATGGGCCAGAGTCGTTCCTCTATACTCCACAGAGACATGCAAAGCCTCGTTGTGTTTTCTCCCTCTGGGTGTCAAATCAGCATCAGAGAAGCCTAGGCCGTTATCAGCTGTCAAAATGGCCACACAATCTTGGAATTGGTCAGCAGACGTCTCTTGTGGCACATGGGATGTCTTTAAAAAATTTACCAGAGCTTTCACATGTGCCTCAGAGCACAACACCAATGCTAGCATGGAGATCTTGGAGGGGGTTTGCCCCAACTGTTCAACCACATCATAGTCACTCTTCTTTATTATCCTCAGGATCTCTTCCATCTCCTTCTTGGATGTTTCGGGAATAGCTAGTGATTGAGCCTTCGTCTCGACAGGCTCTTCTTGAATGCTTTTTCCTCGATTTTCAATAGTAGAAGTATTGGTAGGGATAACAATAGGGGTTGCGTCGTCTTTGTCAGTAGGTACACTTCCAGGTATGATCACTGGTACAGAGGTAATCTTCGGAATGTCCACGAGTCCAAAAACTGCCTTTGGAGGGGCAATCTCTGGAGAGAAGATTCTACCACTACGGATAATCTTGCTAGTTCCAGCAATATTGCTAATGTCGGAATTGTCCTCTTCGGAGCTCTCTTCTTCGGTGGTCAACCGATCTTGTTTAATACCATGGTAGTAGATTTCTCCACTGTAATTCCATGTATTGTTTTATCTGATTCGTATGGGACCAGCCCGGGCATTGTAATCTCAAGTGGAGTAGTCTTTGGAGCAGATGTAATCCTAACGGGTCTTTTAGGGACCCTGGAAGGATTGGCGGAGATGGTTATAATTGAAATGTCTTTAACAGGAACGGGTAAGACGGGAGCATTCTCAAACAGAATTTCTTGGTTGTCAATCAGGCATTGGATACCTGTCTTCAGCAGAGGGTAATCAATTGATGAGGATAAGAAAATACGGAAGTCTTTATCACAACCTGGGAATATCCCAGCTTTCAAAAAGTTCATTTTGATGATCGGGAGCAGAGTCAAGAGTTCATCTATTGTAGAAACAAATAAATCTTCTTCGATAGCATTGGCATTGTGACCATGCTTAGGCATCGGAGCGGAAATGACATTTGGTTTCTCTGGTGCGTCAAACTCAACTTCCTTTGCATCTATTAGGTCTTGAATTTTGTTCTTCAAAGCCCAACAGTTGTTAGTGTCGTGCCATGGACTTTTAGAATGGTATGTGCATCTGGCATTCAGGTGATAATGAAGGGACACAGTATTGGGGTTCTTTGGGGCCTCCTTTAAAGTTCCCAGATTCAATTTTATAAGATGTGGTAGAACATGGGCTAGAGTCATATTAATCCTGGTGAATTGCCGGACTGGCCTTTCCACCCTTGGATGGTTATTTCTTGGTTATTCAGATGCGGGCTTTGGGATCATAACGGCCCCCACCGTTGGTCGGCGTTTAGTTCTTCCCTGATTCCTCTGTGAATAAACAACAGACACCTTCTTCCCAGTGAAAGGTTTTCTCACAGTTGTAGAGGCAGACACATCCTTCTGAATCTTTCCACTTTTTATACTGGCTTCCACCCTTTCTCTGGTTAATATTAGCTCAATAAACCCAGCAGATGAACTCCCAATCAGATGGTTGAAGAAAGGGCCTGATAGGGTTCCCAAGAACATATCCACCAACTCCCTTTCAGACAGAGGAGGTTGCACCCTTCCAGCTAGGCCTCTCCATTTTTGCGCGTACTCTTTGAAACCCTCATTTGAAACCATAGCCATACTCTGAAGTTGAGTACGGGTAGGCGCCAAATCGATATTATACTGGTATTGCTTATAGAAAGTTGCGGCAAGTTCTTCCCAGTTGTGGACGTCGGCCCTCTCCAATTGGTAAAACCAATAAAGTTGTGTTCCGGATAAGCTGTCTTGGAAGAAATGGACCCACAAGTCTTTGTCGGCGGAGTGCGGCTGAATATTTCTGACATATGATCGAAGGTGCATTTTAGGACACGACACTCCATCATATTTTTCAAATAATGACACTTTAAACTTTGGTGGGATCACAATTCCTGACACTAACCCCAACTCTTCAAAATCTAACCCCGGTACCTTCTGTATTTCCATAGCGGTTAAACGCACTTCCAGGTGTCTATACTTATCATCAGCCGGAGGATACTGTTTCTCAGAGTAGTCTTCCTCTTCCTCCTCTTCTCCAGAGTCTGACGGAACTGCCGTTTCTTTTCCTTTTCTTTCCCCTTCATCAGATGTTGCTGGAAAATCTAAGGTCCTTCTAGATTGTCCTTGAAACCTTCTTCCCATGATTACCACACCAGTTGGTTTCTTCTCTTTCTTCTTTTTCTCTTTTTCCAGCAAATTCTTCAGCTCTTCTTGCCCCTTGGCCAGGGTCATGAGTAACTGTTGAAATTGTGTGTTTTGAGCTGAAGGTCTTTGATCGTCTGTTCGAGATCCATCTTACTGAAATAAATAGTAGAGAGATGAGGAAACTGGTTTCAACAGACCTTCTTATGTCATGATGAATGATATGTATACATGCAATGCTTTTAAGGATTTAAAAAATTCAAATTTATTTTAAGCAAAAAGAAATACACGTTATATTAATAAGATAGAATTTGAGTACATCAATGCCCCTTGGGAAAAATAATACAAAATTCTAAGATAAAAAGACATTGCGCATCCTCTTTGGTGCAATGTAGGTATTTAGAGTCTGCTCCTCATAAAGTAGCCGATTGAGTTCCAAAACCTTCTTCTCACTTGCGTAGAATTGGGATTCGAAAGTATCATGCTCTCCTTTGAGCTGTATCTAATCCCTTTGTAGATCTTCAAGTGATGTGGGCATGTCAGGATGTAGGATAGTGTATGGAACTTCTCCCTCCCTAACAGGCTCAATAATCACTGGGAGAATGGAAGGATAAGGCATCATAAGACTTTGAGCGCGGGTTCGTACCCACCTGAGGTAAGGCTCAAGAGGGATGGAATTCTTGTGTCCCAAAGTCTTGATATCCACCTTGTTTAGCATCCTCCAAGCTCGGATGAATCTCTGGCGAAGTCCTTGATCGTTGTTGTCGTAGTCGAATACCAGGCCTTGAATCAGCATATCATGTGGGCCATCCCTTCGGGCATAACCAAACTTTCTTAGAGCTAAACATGGGTTGTAGGTGATTCTTCCCCTAATGCCAAGTAAAGGGACATTAGGGAATTCCCCACAATGGTCAACAATGGTAACATTCTCTTTGGATCGAGAGCACCAATGAATATCTGAATGTTTGAGCGTCATTAACCTTTGTGACCACCTCAAACCTTGCTCATTCTGTAAGACTGATTGGGGAAGATGAGAAATAAACCATCTTGCCAGGAGAGAAGTGCAACACATAAGAACACCTCTTTTCCTCATTGTACGAGTGTGAAAAGAGTGTAAGATATCCCCAAGCAATGTAGGCACCGGGTTGCGTGACATGAAGATTTTGACGGTGTTCACATCTATGAGTTGGTCAGGATTGGGGAACAAGACCATCCCATAGATAAGAAGATCCACAATCTCCTCAAAAGCTTGCAAGTCTAGGGAATTCCAACAACTTTGGGCTTTCTCCAACAGAAACGTTTCCAAGAAGCCTTTGACACCACTTCTAGTTTCCCAATGAGTTGTGACATCAGATGAGTGCAAGTGCAGGGCTTGAGCAATCTCTTATGGCTTTGGATCTCTTTCCGTACCGTTGAAAGGTAATTGATTGATAATGGGAATCCTCAAGAGTTGAGAGAATTCTTCCAAAGTAGGCACAAGCTGATAGTCAGGAAATGTGAAGCAATGATGCAAAGGGTCAAAGAATTGGAAGTGAACTTTCAACATATCCTCCTCTGTGTTGGAGGTGACCAAGTTGAGTAGACGACCATGCCTCTCGATGAATGGAGAGTTCTCAAGGACCCTTGAAGCTAGCTCCTTGAGTTGTGGAGGAATTCTTACAAGGTTGATTTGGATAGTTTTTCTGCGAAGTGAATCCATATCCTACAAAACAAGAACAAAGATGAATCTCCAAAATCCTTGAAATGGTTAGTGAATGCATATGATGTTCATGATGTCCATGATGTTATGTACAAGTATGCATATACAAGCAAAGCATACAAGTTCTTAGTTTAGGCTTGCATGGGGTTTTATAGGTAAGTACCCTCTTAAAGTTTAGTTGGCTCAACCTGTCATAACAATAGTAATTGTGTTCTAAGGAGCTCAATATCACTGGATTGTTTCCTTGGTCATTGTTTCAGCTCAAGCCTCTTTAATGGCGACCGAAATATCCCAAGAAACCAACCCTCAATGAGTGCAGTATCGAGTATCTACCAACTTCGGACTGCACCAAAGCCGGTCATCTCACTACATCCTAAAAGGCCAAGTTGGTCAAGTAAAAGGTTCTAGAAGTTCATTAGTGCTTCATGACATCACTTAACGACTCCATATTCTCTTTGATTAACTCAAAGGCTACCGATACCCACAAATATGTCACACTAACATAACTATTGCTTAGACCATGTCGGTATACCCCGCACAGTTTCCACAACGTATTGCTATTTACCTATAATGTTCCCCAAATCCGGGTGGAGGATTCAAACCCAAACAAAGAACCATAATGTAAAGAAAACAAGTCAAACAATGTAAGCAAATAAATGGGATCTAAAACCCTAAGGTAACCCCACTTTTAGAATAATCCCCAGCAGAGTCGCCAGTTCTGTAATGCGGTGGGAGAACTGACTTGAGGTTTTTGTGTTTTATCGCAAATGCCGCGGTTAGCAAGAGTCGCCACCAACTTTTCTTTTATCCAAAAGGAAAGGTGAAAAATCACAGGAAAGACCTTTGAGATTGTTTCTTGAGTTCGGGGGGTAGATTATGAAAAGGGAAGGTATTATCACCCTTTTCATCCATGGTTTTCCATGGGCTCTTAGTTACTTGCTTTAGATCACTTGCTTTGGTTTGTTTGAAATGGTGTTTGATGTGGTTTTGAAAGTATTTTGTAAAATAGGCCATTCGTTTAGGCAATATTTGTAATGATTCTCGTTCGTAAGAATGTATACAAAGATGTTTGTCTTTTTTGAAAATGTTTTCAATGTTTGTAAGGTGTTTTTGAAATGTGTGTGTTTGCTTTGAATGATAGCAAGGATTTGTTGTTTGAAAGGGAGCAAGTAACTAGAAGCTATCTACCTACTCAAATGTCTATCCTATGTATTTTCTATTCCTTTGACATTGTTGTCTTACCATTGATTTGGTAAGCAACCCTATCTTTGGATGTAAACAGGACGGGCGTGGGTCATCGTATAACCATGATTAGAAATGTTTGCAAAGTATCTTAGCATTTTTGAGGGACCAAGATCATTTTTGTTAGGGAACTTTTGAATAGCGTCATCGAGGGACTATGATCTTAAATTTTTTTTGTTTTGCCAAGATACTTCGCATGCGTAATATGGCCATTTTATTTTAGACAACCAAGTGGAAGAAACCCTAAGGGTGCTTGTGTGCAAAGTACATCATTTTCATGCTTTTGATCTTGCATTTAGGGTTTTCTATTTGTTTTGTTTCGTTCTTGTCATACAGACCCTAATTACTAATCATGGCATATGAAAACAATAAATTGCATAATGTAAATATACTAAGCTATTACAACAATTTTATGGGAGGGGGAAATACAAGTTTGAATGGGGATTTGCACAAATATAAAGCTAAATACATTATTACAACCAAATCGAATTTGTGCGAATTAAGATAAATATAATACAATATTTAAAATGTAATGCAAAGCATATGTAAATAAAAGATGTTTTATGTCTTGCTTTTGTGTAAAAGAATATTGAATTTAAACCTAAAAAATATAAGGAAAAATATTTAATTCTTTTGAAAGGGATTAAACCCTAATTTTCATTTAAAAGAAAATAATGTTTCTATATTATTATTTTGTGCATTTTTGTATGAAAATAATAAATAATATTGTATATAAATATTAAAAATAAATATATGCAAAAAATAGGTATTTGTAAGTATGAAATGTAAAATAAAAATATTAAGTATATTTAATTATATTTATGAGTTTATTAAGAAAATAAATTAAATCCTATTAAAATAAATTAATTTTTTTATATGAGAAATAATAAAAAAATAAAATAAAAGTGTAAAAATAATTAAATTATTTTTTAGGGTTTTTTTATCATTAAGGGTAATTATTTAAAGTATTAAATATAAAAGTGAAAAAAATAAAATATGAAAGAGTTAGCAGGGGGTGAGATAGCAGATCAGTGGTAGTGCTAGCAAAAACAAAAAGCCCAGGAAGCCAAAAAGCCCAATACAACTTTGTCCCTGTCCTGCCTTCTCCTTCCTCACGCCATGGCCGGTTCAACCTGTAACTTCCTAATGCATGCATAAAAATGAAAACTTATAACATAAAAATGTAGCATTTGAACTCACGATTCCAACCATATAAATTATGTAATCTAACTATCAAAGATCAAAGAGAATTTTGAAATCCCTAAATCCTAACCTAAAATTTTCAGAGATTTCAACCTCCAAATTCTCTTAGCACAAGTAATATAAATGCAAGATAATGATATGTACAACTTTGTTATGATGAAAACTACATTTTTTATTCACAGATCGTGGCCTGAGGTTGCCTGTACAAGGAGATAGAGTTTGAAAAATTACCTCCTTCATCTAGAACCGTGTATGGAAATGCAGGGACTTTGATGGAGGCCTGATGATTGCTTGAGCTTCCTTGAGCTTCCCTGAATCTATTCCAACCCTTACCTTGTTCTGAATATGGCTAGAACTCCCTGACCAAGTCCAACTGCAAGCTTCAGAGTTAACAATGGCAGATGATGAAACAGAGGTTACAGAATAGGGATGATAGTTTGGATTAGTTTGATATCAAGTATATAAGGTGTTGGAATGGTCTAAACACAAAACGCACGAGCCAAACAGATGCTGGATGTGTATGTGCAGAAACTGTATGTTTTGGACAGTTTTTGGTGCTTTTCTTGCTCTAAGTGTTTCAGGCCTTTTCTTGGTGTTCTATGTGTTGTATATCCTTTTCATATTAGTATAGAAATAGTTTTAAGTCAGCTCTCTATCAGCTGTACAAGCCCTAGCCTTTTTGCAACTTTTCTTGTACTTGAAGCAAAGTGACAAGACAAAACTCTCATGCTTGTACCAGCTTCCTTAGGGTTGGTATTTCTTCCCTACAAGTTGCCTTTAGTCTGTGGTACTTGCATGTATCAAGGGGACCGGTCCAATGCTCAAGATTACGAAGTTTGCAAAAGTTACCCTTTACGAAAATCGCAATGGAACCCTTTGGCCAAAAATGGAATTACAAGTTGTGTAAAAGTTCAAAAGCATGGATAGAGGCATTGTCAATTGAGTAAGAATTTAATTAAGGAGTTTTTATAAAGTTTAGGACTTGTACAACATGAAATTACCAGCATAAGCTTGATTTGCAACTTGGTTCTTCATGAAATTGCTTGAACAAAAAGTGAGAAAATGCCAATTTCCTCTCTTCGATTCTCCCTACTCAAAAATGATCTTGGAGAGTTATTTGACATTTTGGAAAGCTTTCAATATGCTGTATATCCATATTTTAAATTCATTTTGAGATACCTCTTGGAACTAGATGAAAACTTGCCATGAAGTTGGGTCCAAAACCTGCCTAAATTAGGGCAAAATTTCACTAAGTTAAGAAGTTCATGACCATGTATTCACAAATTTATATCCTGAGATCCAAGTATATTTAGAGAAAGGTTTGTGAAGCAAAGTTGTAGATTTAATGGAGGAATACAACTTTCATGTTGGGGACTTTCCTTGAAACAAAATGCATCATGGGGAAAAAGTGGTGTAAAGTTGAGAAAAAATAAGAAAATTTTTATACTTAGAAAATTTCTAAGTTATGAAAATTTTCAAATTCAAACCCTAATTTTCAAATTTAGTTTTCTTGATGAACAAGTTTCACATTTTGACATATCTTGATGAATTATGACTCTTGGTACTTGATTTTTACCAAAAAGTCGAAGTTTGACTTTTCAGTATACAATTGACTTTTGATTAGTTGACTGCAAATTTCATCTGTCAATCCAATGAACTTGATATGTTTTGAAACATGTAATTATGTCAAGATTATGCCATTGAATCCTTGAAATCATTCTTGAACTCAATTTGTCATTGGCTAGGTTAAAAATCAGAAATTGCCCTTTCTCAGTCAAAACCCTAATTTTGACCATTTTTCCCTTCTGATGATTTGATCAAATTTCTTAAGGAATTGTAATCCAAACTTTATCAAATGGTACATATGAGTCTAAAATGTTGATGTGGATAAGAAATTATGAAGTTTGACTATAAATCGGCCATGGTTGACTTTTTCCCCAATACAGTTGGTTTTTAGGTCAACTGTCCAATTGATTGAGCAAAAGTGTAATCCAAGGCTTGAAACTTATCATGAGCAATCTTAGGGGTCCAAAATGATGTATGAAAGTCACATGAAGCATTGGTGGTCCAAAAATCCTTGTGCAAACTCAAACCCTAATTTTGGGTTATCAATGCAAGATGAGATGTCTTGAGCTGACCAAACCATAATCTTGTCTTGAGTCAAAGAAGTCTTGTGAGAAAAGTATTAATAAATGAGAGGGGAAATTTTGGGGTACAACATATACAAATGCTAGTAATTAGGGTTTTTATGGAAAGACTAAAACCAATACTTAGAAAACCCTAATTCAAGACAAAAACAAGAATGAAAACAATACACTTGCACACAAGCACCCCTAGGGTTATTCCACTTGGTTGCCTTATACAAAATGGCCATATTACACATGTGAGGTATCTTAGCAAAAACAAAGCAAATACAAGATCATAGTCCCTCGATGACGCTATCTAAGTTGTCTTTCAAATGATCTTAGTCCCTAAAAAAGAATGCTCAGATACCTTGTAACGTTGCTAATCATGGTTATACGATGACCCACGCCCGTCCCGTTTACATCCAAAGATAGGGTTACTTATCAAATCAATGGTAAGATAACAATGTCAAAGGAAAATAAAAATGAACAAGAAAGACTTTTGAGTAGGTAGAATGCTCCTAATTACTTGCTCAACTTCAAACAAACATCCTTGCTATTTTCAAAACCAACACCTACACTTTCAAACATCTTACAAACTTGAAAAAATTTTCAAAAGATCAAACATATTTGTATATATTCTTACAAACAAGAATCATTACAAAGATTACCTAAACAATGACCTCTTTACAAAATACTTTCAAAAACCATACAAAGCATAATTTCAAACAAAAAGCAAGTGATCTAGAAAGTAACTAAGAGCCCATGGAAAACCATGGATGAAAAGGGTGCTAATACCTTCCCTTTTCATAATATACCCCCCGAACTCATGAAATAATCTCAAAGGTCTTTTCTGTGCTTTTTCACCTTTCATTTTGGATAAAAGAAAAGTCGGTGGCGACTCTTGCTAACCGCAACATTTGTGATAAAACGCAAAACCTTCAAGTCAGTTCTCCCACCGTATCACAGAACTTGTGACTCTGCTGGGGAAAATTTTAAAAGTGGGGTTACCTTAGGGTTAGATCACAATTACTTGCTTTCATTGTTTGACTTGTATGCTTTACATTATGGTTCTTTGTTTGGGTTTGAATCCTCTACCCGGATTTGGGATACAT
Organism: Vicia faba; assembly: GCA_948472305.1. Classification (NCBI taxonomy): domain Eukaryota; kingdom Viridiplantae; phylum Streptophyta; class Magnoliopsida; order Fabales; family Fabaceae; genus Vicia; species Vicia faba. The sequence continues at coordinate 987,698,824 of OX451740.1, read as the reverse complement.
TATAGGTAAGTAGCAATACGTTGTGGAAATTGTGCGGGGTATACCGACATGATCTAAGCAATAGCTACATTAGTGCGACATATTTGTGGGTACCAGTAGCCTTTGAGTTAATCAAAGAGAATACGGGGCCGCTGAGTGATGTCATGAAGCACTAATGAACTTTTAGAACCTTTACTTGACCAACTTAGCCATTAGGATGTAGTGAGATGACCGGCTTTGGTGCAGTCCGAAGTTGGTAGATACTCGATACTACACTCATTGAGGTTTGGTTTCTTGGGATATTTTGGTCGCCATTAGAGAGGCTTGTGCTGAAACAATGACCAAGGAAACAAACCGGTGATATTGCGCTCTTTAGAACCCGCTTACTACTACTAGGACAGGTTGAGCCAACTAAACTTCAAGAGGGTACTTACCTATGAGACTCCATATAAGCCTAAACCTAGGGACTTGTTTACTTTGTTTGTATATACATACTTGTACATAACATCATGAACATCATAACATCATGAACATCATAACATCAAACACATTCACTAAGCATTTCAAGGATTTTGGATTTATCTTTGTTCTTGTTTTGTAGGACATGGATTCTCTTCGCAGGAAAACTATTCAAGTCAATCTTGTAAGGATCCCTCCACAACTTCAGGAGCTAGCTTCAAGGATCCCTGAAAATTCTCCGTTCACCGAGAGACATGGTCGCCTACTCAACTTGGTCACCTCCAACACAGATGAGGACATGATGAAGGTTCTCTTTCAGTTCTTTGATCCTTTACACCATTGCTTCACATTTCCCGACTATCAACTTGTGCCTACTTTGGAAGAATTCTCCCGACTCTTGAGGATTCCCATTCTCAACCAACTACCTTTCAACGGTATGGAAAGAGACCCAAAGCCAGAAGAGATTGCTCAAGCTTTACACTTGAACTCATCTGATGTCACAACTCATTGGGAAACAAGGAGTGGTCTCAAAGGTTTCCTAGCAAAGTTCTTGTTCGAGAAAGTCCAAAACTGTTGAAACTCCTTGGATCTGCAAGCTTTTGAGGAAATTGTGGCTCTCCTCATCTATGGGATGGTTTTCTTTCCAAATCCTGACCAACTCATAGATGTGAACACCGTCAAAATCTTCATATCCCGCAACCCGGTGCCTACTTTGCTAGGAGACATCCTACACTCTTTTCACACTCATACTATGAGGAAAAGAGGTGTCCTTATGTGTTGTACTCTTCTCTTGGTAAGATGGTTTATTTTGCATCTTCCCCAATCTGTATTAAAGCATGAGCAAGGTTCAAGGTGTTCACAAAGGTTGATGACACTCAAACATTCAGACATCCTTTGGTGTTCCCGATCCATAGAGAATGTTACCATTGTTGACCGTTGTGGAGAATTTCCTGATGACCCTTTACTTGGCATTAGGGGAGGTATAACCTACAACCCCTGCTTAGCCTTAAGACAGTTTAGTTACGCCGGAAGGGATGGCTTGCATGAGATACTGATTCAAGGTTTGGTATTTGACTACTAGAACAACGATCAAGGTCTTCGCCAGAGATTTATCCAAGCTTGGAGGATGTTAAACAAGGTAGATAGCAAGACATTGGGGCATAATAATTCCATCCCTCTTAAGCCTTACCTCAAATGGGTACGAACTCGTGCTCAGAGTCTTATGATAACTTATCCCTCCATTCTCCCAGTAATCATGGATCCTGTCATGGAAGGAGATGTCCCATACACTATCCTACATCCTGACATTCCCACCTCTCTTGAAGACTTACAAAGAGATTGGATATAACTCAAGGGGGAGCGAGATACTTTTGAAGCCCAATTATACGCAAGCGAGAAGAATGTTTTAGAACTCACTAAGAAACTTCATGAGGAGCAGACTCTGAATGCCTACATTGCTCCAAAGAGGATGCATACTACCTTTCTATCTTAGAGTTTTTGTATTTGTTTTGCCCAAGGAGGCACTGGTGTACTCAAGCTTTAATTTATTAATATAACGTGTGTTTCCTTTTTGTCTAAAACAAATTTGAATCTTAAAATCCTTGAAATCATTGCATATGCATTTACCATTCATCATAACATAAGAAGGTTTCTTGCAACAAGTATCCTCATCTCTCTACTGTTTATTTCAGTAAGATGGATCTCGAGCAAACGGTGAAGGACCTCCAAGCTCAGAATGCACATTTTCAACAGCTGTTCTTAACTCTAGCTAAAGGACAAGAAGAGTTGAAGACCCTGCTGGTTGAGGAGAAGAAAAAGAAGACGAAGAAGATAACCGGAGTTCTAAACATGGGAAGAAGATTACAAGGGAAAACAAGAAAGGCCTTAGACTTTGCAACGAAATCTGGTGAGAAAGACAATCAAGATGGGAAAGGAAAAGAAACAGTTTTCCAGTCAGAAGAGGAAGAGGAAGAGGAAGAAGAAGACTATTCTGAAGAACAATACCCTCCAGCCGACGACAATTATAAACATCTAGAAGAACGGTTGAGTGCAATGGAAATCCAAAAAGTTCCTGGATTGGACTTTGAGGAGTTGGGCTTAGTGTCAGGGATTTTCATTCCTCCCAAATTCAAAGCATCTGTATTCGCCAAATATGACGGGGTCTCATGCCCTAAAATGTATCTCCGGTCCTATGTGAGGAAGATCCAGCCTCATACCGCTGATAAGGATTTATGGGTACACTTCTTCCAAGACAGTCTGTCTGGAACTCAACTTTATTGGTTTTATCAGTTAGAAAGAGCCAATGTTCATAACTGGGAAGATCTTGCTGCAGCCTTTTACAAACAATACCAATACAATGCTGATCTTGCACCCACCCGTACTCAACTCCAGAGTATAGCCATGGTTTCAAGTGAAGGATTCAAGGACTATGCACAAAAATGGAGGGACTTGGCCAGAAGAGTTCAACCTCCCCTATCTGAAAGAGAATTGGTAGACATGTTTTTGGGCACCTTGTCTGGCCCCTTCTTCAATCACTTAATCGGGAGTTCATCGGCAGGTTTTACTGAATTGATATTAACCGGAGAAAGGATAGAAACCGGGATAAAGAATGGAAAGATTCAAAAAGATGCATCCTCTGCTGCTTTAAGGAAGCCATTAATCGGAAAGAAAGAAGTTGTTGCTGTATATCCTTAGAGAAATCAAGATACGACCGAACACCGTCCAATGGTGGGAGCTATTATGATTCCTAAACCTGCGCCTGATCAACAAAGAAACAACCAACCAAGAATGGAAAGACCAGTCAGACAATTCACCCGAATTAATATGACACTATCTCAAGTATTTCCACATTTGTTAAGATCCAATCTAGTGACCTTGAAAGAAGCTCCAAAGAACCCTAAGACAACCTCTCGTCACTATCATCCTAATGCCCACTGTGCATACCACTCTGAGAGTCTCGACCATGACACTAACAATTGTTGGGCTCTAAAGAACAAAGTACAAGACCTCCTTGAAGCCAAAGAGATTGAATTCGATGTGCCAGAAAAGCCCAATGTCATTTCTTCCCCTATGCCCAAGCACGACCATAATGCCAACGACATTGAAGAAGATATGTTTGTTGCTTCAGTTGATGAACTTATGACCCCACTCCTAACTATCAAAAAGAAATTATTGAATGCCAGTGTATTCCCAGGCTGTGATGAAAGCTGTCATTTTTGTTTGTCCTCACCAACCAGCTGTCCTTTGTTGAAAACAAGCGTTCAGTGCCTAATAGATAACAAGGAAATTTTGTTCGAAAAGACTTCTATTCCAACTGTTTCTTATAATGATGTTTCCATCGTTACCATTTCCGCCAATTCTTCCAGGGTCTCCACCAAAAGACTCGTTAGAATTACATCAGTTCCAAAAGTAGCTCCTTTGATAATTACAATGCCTGGACCAATCCCGTATTCGTCAGACAAAACCGTACCATGGATTTATGGAGGGGATGTCTACTACCACGGTATCAAGCAAGATTGGCCAGCTGCCAAAGATTCAAGTTCTGAGAAAGTTGACTCTGATATCAGTAATATTGCAGGGACTAGCAAGATTACCCAAAGCGGAAGGATATTGTCTCCAGAAATTACTCCCCCAAAAGAAGTTTCTGGACCCGTAATCATTCCTGTTGTTATTGCTCCTCCAAAGGTTATTCCTAGTCCCACAATCATCTCTTCTAGTACTCCAACTGACAAAACTGTTATAATCCTTGTTATCACTCCTACTGACATTCCTGCTGCCGAGTCAACCGAGACTCGAGGTAAAGGTATTCTGATTGAGCCTGTCCGGAGGAAGGCACAATCATTGGCTATCCCTGAGACCTCCCGGAAAGAGATGGAGGAAATTTAAAGATCATAAAAAGAAGCGACTACAATGTAGTTGAGCAACTGGGGAAACTTCTATCTAAAATTTCCATGCTGCTTTATTACTATGTTCTGAGGCGCATGCAAAAGCTTTGGTAAAATTCCTGAAAACTGCCCATGTACCCCAAGAAACATCTACCGATCAGTTCCAAGACTGCGTATCCAGCTTGACTGCAGATAATGGTTTAGGTTTTTCAGATGTTGATTTAACGCCAAGAGGAAGGGAGAATAATGAGGCATTGCATGTCTCAGTGGAATGCAGGGGCACAACTCTGGCTCATGTTTTGGTGGATACTGGCTCGTCTCTGAATGTATTTCCTAAAAAGGCTCTTGATAGGCTTGACTTTGAGGGATTGACATTGAAATCGAGCAACATAGTAGTGAGGGCCTTTGACGGCTCAAAAAGGATGGTGCATGGGGAAGTGGATATCCCCATAAAGGTTGGAACCCAAACATTTGATTCAACTTTTTATGTAATGGATATTCGCCCTTCATATTCATGCTTGCTAGGCCATCAGTGTATTCACAATGCTGGCGATGTTACCTCTATGTTGCACCAAATGCTGAAGTATCCGATTCAAGGGAAGATTATCATCGTTCATGGAGAAGAAGAGTATATGATCAGCCATCTCAATTCCTTCAGATATATGGAATTAGATGGTGAATTTATTGAAACTCCATTCCAGCACTTTGAAGAAGTCCCGCAAGATGTGGCAGTAACCAAGACTGTGTCTCAAATTCCCAAGATCACAAGGCCTCCGCCTAGGATGTCGTCTTTGAAGGATGCCAAGGCAGTGATAGAAGAAGGTGGGTGCACTATTTGGGGACAACTCCCAGATATCCCATACAAGTCTGACAAGTTTAGTCTGAGTTTCACTTCAGGTGCCTAGAAGGTTGTACGCCGCGCTCGTGCCAGAGGACCACCCTTGAGGATCAGAGCCGCGAAGTCAATGCGATGGAAGATGATGAAGACAACTACAACCTGGAATATTGGATTTTCCCAACTGTCAGTGGAGGGCTCAGCAACTGGGAGGCTAGAGATTTCGTCCCGATCACTTTTATCCCACAATAATTTGTCTTTACATTTTGTTGGATCTGTAATATTAAAACAATTCAGACTCTTAAAACATTGTGTCTTACCCGAGGCACAATGGTCCATTTGTAAGGGTTATTATCTCATTTCCATATGACATCAATGAATCATGGACGTTTTTGCATACAAACTTTGTGCTCATTGTTTTTCTTTTTACATTTTCATTTATTTCAAAGATAGCTATACTCTTACACACACTCACACTCACAATGCAGGTCTACATCCATTCGGGATTCCATGGGTAACAGTTCTGCTATGGCCTTTTGTGACTCTGATAATCTAATCTACCAAGCCAAAGACGAAGGTGAGGAAGATTGTAAAGTACCAGGGGAACTTTCCAGATTACTGCAATAAGAAGAGAGAACCATTCAGCCCCACGAGGAACCCGTGGATACAATCAACCTAGGTACTGAGGAAGACAAAAGAGAAGTCAAGGTGGGTGCCAACCTGGAACCCAGTGTCAAAGAGCGTCTGATTCAGTTGCTACACGAGTATGTTAAGGTCTTTGCCTAGTCATATGAAGACATGCCAGGACTTGATGCAGATATTGTGGTACATCGTCTACCTACAAAAGAAGACTGCCCACCAGTAAAACAAAAGTTCCGTCGAATGCGACCAGGTATGTCGTAGAATATTAAAGCAGAAGTCATGAAACAATTCAACGTTGGATTTTTGGCCATCACCTCTTATCCGCAATGGGTTGCCAATGTTGTTCCCGTGCCCAAAAAAGACGGCAAGGTATGAATGTGCATAGACTACAGAGATTTGAATAGGGCAAGCCCTAAGGATGATTTCCCACTTCCCCACATTGACATCCTAGTTGACAATACGGGACAATACAAAGTGTTTTCCTTCATGGACGGTTTCTCAAGTTACAACCAAATCAAAATGGAGCCTGAGGACATGGAGAAGACAACCTTTGTCACACAATGGGGGACATTCTGCTACATGGTTATGCCATTCGGACTGAAGAATGCTGGGGCAACCTATCAGCGTGCCATGGTAGCTCTATTTCACGACATGATACATCACGAAATAGAGGTCTATGTGGACGACATGATAGCTAGATCTCAAACAGAATAAGAGCATCTTGACCATTTACAAAAACTCTTTGAGAGACTAAAGAAGTACAAGCTGAGGTTGAACCCAAATAAATGCACATTTGGGGTGAGGTTTGATAAACTCCTAGGCTTTGTTGTCAATAATAAAGTTATTGAAGTGGATCCCGCCAAGGTGGAAGCGATACAAGAGATGCCTATTCCTTGTACTAAGAAGGAAGTCAGAGGGTTCTTGGGACATTTGAACTATATTGCCAGATTCATTTCTCATCTGACAGCTACTTGTGAACCAATCTTCAAATTACTGAAGAAAGATCAAGTAGTCAAATGGAATGACGAATGCCAAACTGATTTCGATAAGATCAAAGAGTACCTGCAAGAGCCTCCTGTTTTGATTCCACCAGTTGAGGGAAAACCATTGATCATGTATCTGACCGTTTTGGAAAATTCAATGTGGTGTGTGCTGGGGTAGCATGACGAGTCTGGCCGAAAAGAGCATGCTATTTATTACCTGAGCAAAAAGTTTACCGACTGTGAAACAAGATATTCACTGCTCGAGAAAACTTGCTGCACTCTGGCATGGGCTTCTCGCCGGCTAAGACAATATATGCTGACCCAGACTACCTTGTTGATATCTAAAATGGATCCAATAAAATACATCTTCGAGAAATCCGCTCTCTCTGGGAGAATAGCGAGATGGCAGATGATCCTGACAGAATATGACATACAGTATACTACCCAGAAAGCAATAAAGGGCAGTGTATTAGCTGATCACTTTTCTCACCAAGCTGTGGAAGACTACCATTCCATGAAGTTTGAATTCCCAGATGAAGACATCATGATGGTAAATAACTGTGAAGAATTCAGGCCATATGACGGACCTGAACAAGGATCCCGATGGACCCTGGTTTTTGATGGGGCATCTAACGCACTCGGAAATGGTATTGGTGATGTAATCATATCTCCTGAAGGGTGTCATACTCCATTTACTACAAGACTCTGCTTCAATTGTACAAATAACATGGCAGAATACGAAGCGTGCACTTTTGGTCTCAAAGTTGCGATAGACTTGGGGATCAAATCCTTAAATGTATTCAGAGATTCAGCTTTGTTTATCAGCCAGATCAAAGGGGAATGGGACACCAAACACCCTAACCTTATCCCTTACAAAGAACATGTTTTAACATTGCTCCCATATTTTGAGAAGATTGCCTTCGAGCACTTCCCGCGAGAAGAAAATCAACTAGCAGACGCACTAGCCACAATGTCATCTATGTTTAAACTTAAATGGGATAACGAGGTTCCCCAGATCACCATTGAACGAATGGATGAACCAGCTTACTGTCATGAGATTAATAATGAAGAAGTAGTGGACCAACCTTGGTATCACGAAGTCAAGAGGTATCTCGAGGTTCAAGAATATCCAGAAGGAGCTTCAGTCAATGATAAGAAGTTCTTAAGGAGATTCTCTGCTAAGTTCTTCCTTAGTAACGACATTCTTTAGAAACGCAACCATGACTCTTTGTTACTTCGGTGCGTAGACAAGGTTGAAGCTGGAAAGATCATGACAAAATTACATGAAGGCACTTTTGGCACCCATTCCAGTGGGCATACGATGGCAAAGAAAATCCTACGGGCAGGCTATTACTGGTCTACCATGGAAGCAGATTGATATCAACACTCTCGAACCTGCCACAAGTGTCAGATTTATACTGACAAGGTGCACATAACTCTGGATCCTCTGAATGTCTTGATGGCTCCTTGGCCCTTTGCTATGTGGGGGATTGATATGATTGGGGAAATCAAGCCAACATCCTCCAATGGACACCGCTTCATCTTAGTGGCCATTGACTATTTTACAAAGTGGGTGGAGGCAGCTTCTTTCGCTTCCATTACCAAGAATGTTGTCGCCCGGTTCATCAAGCAAAATCTTATATGTCATTACGGTATTCTGGAGAGGATCATTACAGACAATGGTACAAATCTAAATAATACTATAATCACCGCCCTGTGCGAGCAATTCAAGATCCAACATCACAATTCTTCCCCTTACCGGCCATAGATGAATGGTGTTTTTGAAGACGCGAATAAGAACATTAAAAAGATCATACAGAAAATGACAGTCACATTCAAAGACTGGCATGAGATGCTACCATTCTCTCTCCACATATATCATACCACAACTCTCACATCAACCGGGGCAACACCTTATTCTCTAGTATACGGCATGGAGGTTGTCTTGCTTATTGAGGTCCAGATCCCCTCTCTAAGAATTATGAAGGATGCAGGGTTGAATGAAGAAGATTGGATCCAGACTCGACATGATCAACAGAACTTAATCGATGAGAAAAGGCTTACTGCTGTGTTTCATGGTCAAATGTATCAAAAACGGATGATCAAGGCTTTCAACAAAAAGGTCAGACGCCAAGTGTATCAAGTTGGAGATCTGGTGATCAAGCGTATCATACTGCCGCAAGGTGATCCCAGGGGAAAAATGGACTCCTACATACGAAGGACCATTTGTAATCAAAAACATATTCTCTGATGGAGCAATGATCTTAACCACCATTGATGGCGATGACCTGCTGCACCCTGCGAATGCAGACATAGTCAAAAGATACTATGCATAAGAGACCCGCTAGGTTGACACACCTAGGCAAAACAAGGGCATCCCAGTGAACCTAAAAGGTTCGGGGAAAAATTAGGGATAAAACAAAAAATTTGTACACCCGACAAGTTGAAAACTCAAAATGGCGACTTGGGAAAAAAAGGGTTTCTCGGTGGACTGAAAACCCGAAAGGACGGTGCAGGAAAAAGTTAGGGAATTAAAGCGTATGACTATGTCCTGTTGGATCACTTCACTGATAACCTTTGACTTCAACTGACAAACTCAGAGGTTCTGATCAATTTAATAATCTTCAGACGAGGCAACAAATAGATAAGATGCTCAGAGATACTAAGGTTATAGCAGAATGGGAACCCCATGGGATTATTGCACATATCTATATTTTCTTTGTATCCAAATTTTCTATTTTTACGACAACATTCTCTTACTAGAATGTTTGTCTCATTGTACAAAAATAGTTACTCAAAGTCAATACAAAGATATCCCTTTGAAAGTGCAAGACTACCTGTTTTTATTTACTCTTGTGTTTTGTTTACAAAAACGTCCAATGATTTATTTTTGAACATATGCATTTGAACATTATTACTGTTTACAAATAAATAAAATAGAAGCACAATCACTGATGGATTTAAGAGGTAGGGAAATCTCTCTATGCTATTTCGATAAATCCCCCGCAATATGCAGTTTTATCCCCAGCGGAGCAAAGCTTTCAATTATCAATCCCCAGTAGAAGTCATCCAATTTCTCAGGATTTCCCAACAGGATCTTACAAGCAGCACACGATATTTCCCTTACAACAAAGTTTATTTCTCTAAGCGGATATTCATCAACACTTCGACTTCACAACATGAAGACTTACACTCCATATCCTCAGCAGTAGTCAGGGATTTATCTTCCCCAAATCCAACAAGCAGTGCAGCAAATTAGCTCACATACGCATACATCGCATCCATATATCATAAACATTGATAACATGAATGCATTATACCATGCATTACATACAACATGACTTTGCATTTTAGATAACATTTTACACTTTTCAGGATAAGGTTAACAGCTACCATTAACAATGTTCAAAGTTTGCAGATATAATTCAGATACGCTCCAGACATGGATGCCATTCTGATAGTCATTCAGATTCAGCTTTCAGATACAGTTCAGATACGCTCCAGACACGGATGCCATTCTGATACTCATTCAGAGTCAGCTTTCAGATACAGTTCAAATACACTCCAGACACGGATGCCATTCTGATACTCAATTAGAATCAACTTTTAGATATAGTTCAGATACGCTCCAGACACGGATTCCATTCTGATACTCATTCAGATTCAACTTTCAGATACAATTCAGATACACTTCAAACACGAATGCCATTCTGATACTCATTCAATTTCTCTTTCAGTTTAGCAATCACTTCTGGATGGAATCTACAAGCCCATCTCCAACAACTTTCTATCATCTCTCCAAATGACATCTTTAAGCCCATTCCTTCTACCATCACATCACTGAGTGTAAATTTCTGGGCACTCTAGTGTCCAATCATCTTCCACCTTCGAGTCACGAATGGCAAAACTCGCCAATCTAACTCTTCAGGTTTAAGAAGATTGAACAGGGGCAGCTGTTGTACCCTAAAATTTTCCCTCTCACTTATCAATAATTTGCTCACAAGATCACCTTAGCTCAGGACTGCATTAGGGTCTGATCAGCTCAAGACAACTCCTTAAGCAGTGATGACCAAAATTAAGGTTTGAGATTGCACCGGGATTTTTGAACTTCCAGTGCCCCATATGACTTTCAAAGATCATTATGGACCCCCAAGATCACTCATGTCAAGTTTCAAGCCTTGGATCACATTTTTGCTTAGTTAATTGAGTAGTTGACCTAAAAATCAACTATATTGGGAAAAAGTCAACCATGGCAAATTTACAGTCAAACTTCATAATTTTTGATCCACATCAACATTTTAGACTCATATGTATCATTTGATAAAGTTTTGACCATGATTCCTCAAGAAATTTGATTAAATCTCCAAAAGGGAAAAATGGTCAAAATTAGGGTTTTGACTGGGAAAGGGCAATTTCTGATTTTTGACCTAGAAAATGATCAATTGTTTTAAGGCATGATCTCAAGAATACAATTGCATCATTTTTACCTAATGAAATGGTTCAAAACATTGTAAGTCCATTGGATTGATAGATGAATTTTTCAGTCAACTGATCAAAAGTCAACTATATACTGAAAAATCAAACTTTGACTTTTTGGTCAAATTCAAGTGCCAAAGATCACAATTCATCAAAACATGTCAAAATATGAAAATTATTCATCAAGAAATCAAAAAGTCAAGATTTCATTTTGAAAAGTCAAAATTTCTAAACTTAGAAATTTTTCTAAGTGTTGGAAATTTCATGTTTTTTCATAACTTTGAGCAAAGTTTTCACCATGATGCAATATGATTCAAGAGAGACTTACAACATGAAAATTGTAGATCTCCATGAAATATACAACTTTGCTTTACAGAACTCCTTCCAAAAATGCTTGGATCTCAAGTTATAATTTTATGAACATGTGGTCATGAAACTAAAACACTTAGTGAAATTTTGCCCTAATTTGGTCAGGATTTTGACCCAACTTCATGGCACTTTTTCATATAGTTCCAATGGGAATCTCCAAAAGCAATTCAAATATGGGTTTTATAGCATATTGCAAGCTTTCCAAAATGTCCAAGAACTCCTTGAGATCATTCTTGAGTAGGGAGAATCAAAGAGATGAAGTTAGGGTTTTATCACTTTAATTACAAGTCATTTTAGTGACGAACAAAATTCAAATTCAAACTATGCTGCATAAAAACTAATTTGCAGGCCTCAAACTTGTTAGTAACTCCATAATTAATGGTTTACACAGCTGTTAGAGGCCTCACTTCAAGCATTCAATGCATGGACATGCTTTATATCCATTTTTGAAAGAAAGGTTACATTGCCATTTTGGTAAAGTAACTTTTTGTACAAAACTTGTTCTTGAGCCTTGCACTTGTTCTCTTCTGATCAAACAAGTCCTATAACTCATGAGAAATGTTTTAAACACTTACAATCACCCATCCTATGCTTGTACCTCTTCTTGAAACTTTTTCCCTAATTTCTCCAAAATCAAGTAACCTAGCCAAAAGCTAGAAACCTGTACTTATGATTGTCCAAAGCTCTCAAACACTTTTGTTTATACATACACAAACCATTTGACACAAACACACGAATGCTCAAGCCTTGAAAACACCTAGAACTTAGAATCACACTTCACACTTCCATTTTCATACAAACTGACCAAAAACTTGAAATTTATAATCTACTCGGGCGTTTCTTGGCCTTTTGGTTTCTAAAGTTTCTAAACATGATATAGAGTTGATCCCACACCCTGTTATAGAACTGTAACACCATTAACACCATCCTTCATTTCCAAAAACAGAGCTATACACATTGACTTCTCCAAACCATTTCAGCCATCCATTGCTCAAGCTAATCATTGCATTAGCTTCCTGGGACCTCAAGGAAGCTAACATGATCATCACCATCACTTGAAACAAGCTCAAACTCAAAACATGATTTCCAGTTTTGAGGTAAGTCTTCTCAACTTTTAACTCTTCATACAGGCATCATCAATGATTTATTTGTGAAAAAAATATGTAGATATCATTGCCCTAAAGCTAACCATGTCCATAGTTTCCATTAATTTTGCTTGAGCTTAGAGAATTTTGAAATTGAAATTTCTAAGATTTTTAGGGTTCAGATTAGGGCCATTAAAATTCATGCTTATCTTCGATCTATAGTTTTAATGCTTTACATTTCTGAAACTGTAAGAAAATTTGCTACAAGTTTCATGTTTACAGTTTTCATTTTTGATGAGAAATGAGCAAGTTACAGTTGGTCTGGCTGGAGGTTGAAGATGAAGTCATCAGGGCGCGTTTTGCCTCATATATTTATTGTTTTGCTTATATTAACGGATGTATTATCACTCTAGTGATAGAAGCACGCGTCTGTAACCTTTGGGACCTGGGTTCGAGCCCTAGTGGTACCCTTTTGGATTTTTCACATTTCCTTGTTTTCTGATTTTTCTTTTTGTACGCGCTGGGCCTTCTTGGGCCTATTTTTTTGTTTTTTTTCTTTCTAACCCCCTGCAGGCTAATTGCACCCCTGACCCAGTTTATTTTATTTTCTTATTTTTATTTCATTTGTTTTCTTAATTATTTTTTACTAATATTAAAAATCATAAAAAATACAAAAAAATAGATTTTCATTTTAACTTAGTTTATTTTATTTTTTCTCACAAAAAATATATTTTATTTAACTATACATTATTTATTTTTATTAACTAGTCTTATAAATTTAATTAAAACTAGGTTAGCATTTATTTTTCTTTTTACACCTATTAAAATATATTTATTTTAATATAAAAAGGGCCAAAAATATTTTATAATACTATAAATATTTTCAAGACAAAAATACCAAAAATACTTTTTCTAAACTTATTTTCTTTTAATCAACTAAATAGAATTAGGGCTTTATTTAAAATCTTTTCTTAATAAATTTAAGTTTAATTAATTATTTTCTTTAATTAATTAGGTTAAAACAAATTCCTTTTTTCTAATGAAAACCAAACAAAGATCCATTTTCTTTACATTTTACATTTTTGTACATTTTATTCATTTTGTACATTATATTCATTTTAATTTCCTTGTACATTAATACCAATTTAACATGGTTGTAATAGACTAACTAGGTTTACATTTTTGCAATCCCCATTCAATTTGTACACCCCTCTCCCACAAATGTTGTAATAGCGTAATAACTTTAAATTCCGCAATTTATATTTATATACAAATGCTAGTAATTTGAGTTTGTATGGAAAAACTAAAACCAATACTTAGAAAACCCTAATTCAAGACAAAAACAAGCATGAAAACAATACACTTGCACACAAGCCCCCGTAGGGTTATTCCACTTGGTTGCCTTATATAAAATGGACAGATTACGCATGTGAGGTATCTTAGCAAAAAAAAAGCAAATACAAGATCATAGTCCCTCGATGACGCTATCTAAGTTGCCTTTGAAATGATCTTAGTCCCTAAAAATGAATGTTAAGATGCCTTGCAACATTTCTAATCATGGTTATACGATGACCCACGCCCGTCACGTTTACATCCAAAAATAGGGTTACTTACCAAATCAATGGTAAGATAACAATGTCAAAGGAAAAGAAAAATGAACAAGAAAGACTTTTTGAGTAGGTAGAATGCTCCTAATTACTTGCTCAATTTCAAACAAACATCCTTGCTATTTTCAAAACCAACACCTACACTTTCAAACATCTTACAAACTTGAAAACATTTTCAAAAGATCAAACATCTTTGTATACATTCTTACAAACAAGAATCATTACAAAGATTGCCTAAACAATGGCCTATTTACAAAATACTTTCAAAAACCATACAAAGCATAATTTCAAACAAAAAGCAAGTGATCTAGAAAGTAACTAAGAGCCCATGGAAAACCATGGATGAAAAGGGTGTTACTATCTTCCCTTTTCATAATCTACCCCCCAAACTCAAGAAATAATCTCAAGGTCTTTCTTGTGCTTTTTCACCTTTCATTTTGGATAAAAGAAAAGTCGATGGCGACTCTTGCTAACCGCAACATTTGCGATAAAACACAAAACCTTCAAGTCAGTTCTCCCACCGTATCACACCTTAGAAATTAGGTAGTATTCACTTTAATGTATGGTTGAATTCAAGTTAGGAAGAAAAATGATTGTGTATTTATTGGTTGATTGCTATGAGGTTGAATAGAAAAAGAAAAGAAAGAAAGAAAAAAAGTGTGAAAATGAAAAGATAGAAAGAGAAAGAAAAAAATTTGAAAAAGCTTTGAAATAAAGAAAAACAAAAAGAGTATGGAATAATGTCATGTTAATAAGTGATGTGTGTTGGTGTGAAACTTATGATAAAGAAGAAGTTTGATTGAAATTCTATTGTTTGAAACTTTGTGGAAGTAATTACTCCCTTAGGTTTAGGAAAGTTTTTGTTTAGATTTGCTTTAGAACTTATCACTTATTTGTTAACCAAGCCACATTCCAACCTTGGAAAGCCATTGAGATTCTTGCTTTTATATTTTCAATATAAATTTTTGGATGAATGCATAATTTAATATTGTTTGCAAAATTTGTTAGATGAGTGACAATACCCCATTTTTGTGTGTTTTTTCATTTACCGATGATTATGTTTGCTAGGTGTGATTCATTTGTGACCAAGTATTATTTTAGAATCTTTAGCATATTCTTTGTATTTAGAATTTTTTCATGTTTATGTTATCGTCGTAGTTTTGTGGTAAGTATATTTCTTCGTGTGTACCATTTTTCATTTGAACCATTGCATTTATATTCCATTTTTAAAACTTGTTGATTCATGAAATTTTGGTTGATTACTTTTGGTTCTTTGAATTGTTTGGCTTTGTTTGAGGACAAAAAAGTTTAAGTTGGGGAGAGTTTGATAAGTGCAAATTGTAGCTATTTTTGTATATACTTTTTGTTGCACTTATCGACTTTTTGTTTATTAATATTGTTAAATAATCCCGACTTTTGTGTAAATTCGTTTAGTTTATGTTTAATTATGTTGTTGTGTACATAGTGTACCGTTTGATGTTTTTCTATTCATTTTATAGGTATTGATTCGTATTTGGAGCATGAGCAATAAAGTGTCGAAGACACGGCTTCACAGCAGAATTGTGAGCAATTTCCCAACGAATAAGACTCAAAATCAAAGAATAATAAATCATCAATTTGGTTTATATTTTGCCATTATTAGAAGGAACATTGAATAATCTTTCCAACACTTCGAACTGGGCGCAAATTGGAGTTAATGTTCAAAAGTTATGGCTGAAACAATGCAAAATGTTGTGTTGGTTTTTCAATTTGCTGTCATTTGTTGGCGGGCGATGCTTTATGGTCTCTGGGCGATACTGGATAGTTAGAAATGCGTATTTAGGGCCAAAAACACATTTTTAGGTTATGTTTTGGGTATTTTTGGTCCCAATTTATCAAACCTCCATTTTTGATCTTGAGTAGCTATAAAACAACATTGGAGCTTGCATCTTGATGATCCGGAGTCGGATTTGTCATCAATCGGCACTGACAATCCGTGAGATGTTTAGTTTTTCTCCATTTCTTCTCTATGTATTTCTCTATTTGTTGGGTATATTTTTATATTTACTTTGAACATATTTATATTTGTTGATCATGGTGTTGTATAAAGCTTGCTTTACAAATCAATCTTGATGTCTTCTTTGATCTTTTAGCTTTATATTTGGATTTAGGTTGTTATAGACATATACCTCACAAATCTTGATTAAGGATAGATATCTATTAGTTTCTAGATTCTAGAGATAGATTTAGAGCTAATATTTACTTTGGGTGCTAAAACTTAATGCCTCCGTATTGTTGTAGCGCGCAAGACATTACCGATAGAGTAATGTGGTTTGGTCTCGGGACTTGGCGTTAGACATAACCTTCGTTGTGGGTACATCTCATGGTGTCCCTGATGATTTTGACGAGTACATTAGGTCAAGTGCAACTGATCAATAAGTTTAAGTTTGTGACGAGTAGTGTAAATTCCTGCCTTTTAGGTTTCTCCTTTCTATTTAATATATTTATTTTCTCGTCAATAGTTTTTACCCTTCCTTACAAACAAATCCATTTAAAACCAAATTCATAAACACGATAATTTTTCGAATGGAAATTCAATAACTAATCTCTGTGAACACGATAAATTCTCGGATAAATATTTCTAAAACTTTTGTTGCTTGCTGCTACACTACACCAACAAAATGGCGTCCTTGCTGGGGATTGGTTCTATTGATTTTGCATTGCGATAATTTCTTTGTTTTTGAGTTTTGTAATTAATGTATATGTTGTACAGAAATTGTACATTAACTTGTATATGATATTTATGCATATATGTGTTTTCACGTATTATTTTGAATTGTCTCATTTTCGTAACATTTGTTGTGTGATTTATTAGACACTTTCTTTAGGTTTGCACGGTGTGACAATACCATGGCATGATGAGAGGAGGTTATTAGCTAGCACAATAAAGATGTCAAGCTTACGACGTAAAACAAGCATGTTTGTTTATGTGTGTGGTGATTTGTGTTTTAACAAGTTGAAACAAGAAAATATTCTGAATTTCAAATCTTCACTTTTCAACTTGTTAATTCATTTACACTCGGTTTTTATATTTTTATTTGTATTTATTTTGTTATATCAATTTTTTGTTTTCCGAAACCTTGTCGTGTTTAGCTTGAGGAGTTTTCTTCATTGTATATATTGTAAATTTTGTACATTGAAATTTTTTAGGAGTATTATTTTTTAATTGTTTTGTTGTTGTTTGGACTCAAGTTTTAGTCTGGTAACTTGTAGAATATTGAGGTGATTTGTCAAGTTTGATCGTTTCGATTTGTGAATGCGTGGTAATGATTTTGTTAAAATTTTGTACACGTTCGAGGTATGTGTTTATCACTTTCTATACTTTAGCATATTCATGATACTTAGACTTTTTACAATTTTTATGCCATTCATTCTTTTGTATACTTGTTCATTTATGAATAACTTTAGTTCCCATCTTTTTTGTGAGGTAGCTTTCCATTATTCACATATGCTGGAGGCCATAACTATTGTTTTAACTGGATTTTATTATGCTTAATCTTTTGTTTTGTGTTGATTGTATGAATGCAAGAAAGTGTTCAAGGCATTTTTTGTTCCATTTATAGCATAACTACCTAGCCAAATAGTCAATTCACCTTGTGAGTGTATGATCATTGGTAACCCCTTTGAGCTTTTTGTTGATATCCATGTTGTATTTGCTAAATGCTTGTCTATGAGTGTATAGTTTCCCTTTTTGTATGGATATTGATTCCTTGTTTTCTTGAACCCTTAACTATGATTTGTAGTTGAATTTTTACCTTGCCTTGGAAAGTAGGGAGTATTAACTTTAATGTATGGTTTAGTTCATGTTGGGATGAAAAATGGTTGTGTATTTATTCGTTGGTTGCTATGAGGTTGAATAGAAAAAGAAAATAAAGAAATAAAAAAAATGTGAAAATGAAAAGATAGAAAAAGAAAGAAAAAAATTGAAAAAGCTTTGAAAAAAAGAAAAAAAGAGTACGGAATAATGTCGTGTTAATAAGTGATGTGTGTTGGTGTGAAACTTATGGTAAAGAAGAATTTTGATTGAAATTCTATTGTTTGAAACTTTGTGGAAGTAATTACTCCCTTAGGTTTAGGCAAGTTTTGGTTTCTATTTTATCACTTATTTGTTAACCAAGCCACATTGCAACCTTGGAAAGCCCTTGAGATTCTTGCTTTTATATTTTCAATATAAATTTTTGGATGAATGCATAATTTAGTCTATTGTTTGCAAGATTGTTGGATGAGTGACAATACCCAATTTTTGTGTGTTTTTTCATCTACCGATGATTATGTTTGGTAGGTGTGGTTCATTTGTGACCAAGTATTGTTTTAGAATATTTAGCATATTTTTTGTATTTAGCATTTGTTTCATGTTTATGTTATCGTAGTAGTTTTGTGGTAAATATATTTATTCCTGTGTACCTTTTTCATTTGAACCATTGCATTTATATTCCGTTTTCAAAACATGTTGATTCATGAAATTTTTGTTGATTACTTTTGGTTCTTTGAGTTGTTTGGCTTTGTTTGAGGACAAAAAAGTTTAAGTTGGGGAGAGTTTGATAAGTGCAAATTGTAGCTATTTTTGTATATACTTTTTGTTGCACTTATCGACTTTTTGTTTATTAATATTGTTGACTAATCCCGACTTTTGTGTAAATTCGTTTAGTTTATGTTTAATCGGGTTTTTGTGTACATATTGTACCGTTTGATGTTTTTCTATTCATTTTATAGCTATTGATGCGTATTTGGAGCATGAGAAATAAAGTGTCAAAGACACGACTTCAAATGCAGGATTTTGAGCAACTTTCCAACGAATGAGACTCAAAATTAAAGAATAATAAATCATCAATTTGATTGAAATGTTTTCATTATTAGAAGGAGAATTGAATAATCTTTCCAACACTTTGAACCGGGCGCAAATTGGAGTTACAGTTCAAAAGTTATGGCTGAATCAATGTAGAATGCAGTGCTGGTTTTTCATCTTACTGTCATCTGTTGGCGGGCGATGCTTTATGGTCTCCGGGTGATACTGGACAGTTAGAAATGCGTATTTAGGGACAAAAGATAATTTTAGGTTATGTTTTTGGTATTTTTGGTCCCAATTTATCAAACCTTCATTTTTGGTCTTGAGAAGCTATAAAATGACATTGGAGCTTGCATCTTGATGATCTGGAGTCAGATTTCTCATCAATCGGCACTGATAATCCGTGAGATGTTTAGTTTTTCTCCATTTCTTCTCTATATATTTCTCTATTTGTTGGGTATATTTTTATATTTACTTTGAACATATTTATATTTGTTGATCATGGTGTTGTATAAAGCGTGCTTTACAAATCAATCTTGATGTCTTCTTTGATCTTTTTGCTTTATATTTGGATTTAGGTTGTTATAGATATATACCTCACAAATCTTGATTAAGGATGGATATCTATTAGTTTCTAGATTCTAGAGATAGATTTAGAGCTAATATTTACTTTGGGTGCAAAAACTTAATGCCTATATGTTGTTGTAGCACGCAAGACATTACCAATAGAGTAATACGGTTTGGTCTCGCGACTTGGCGTTAGACATAACCTTCGTTATGGGTACATCTCATGGTGTCCCTGATGATTTTGACAAGTACATTAGGTTGAGTGCAACTGATCAATAAGTTTAAGTTTGTGACGAGTAGTGTAAATTCCTGCCTGTTAGGTTTCTCCTTTCTATTTAATGTATTTATTTTCTCGTCAATAGTTTTTACACTTCCTTACAAACAAACCCATTTAAAACCAAACTCATAAACACGATAATTTTTCGAATGGAAATTCAATAACCAATCTCTGTGGACACGATAAATTCTCGGATAAATATTTCTAAAACTTTTGTTGCTTGCCGCTTCACCCCACCAACAAAATGGCGTTGTTGCAGGGGATTAGTTCTATTGATTTCGCATTGCGATAATTTCTTTGTTTTTGAGTTTTATAATTAATGTATATGTTGTACAGAAATTGTACATTAACTTGTATATGATATTTGTGCATATATGTGTTTTCACGTATTGTTGTGAATTGTCTCATTTTCGTAACGTTTGTTGTGTGATTTTTAGGATACTTTCTTTAGGTTTGTGCTGTGTGACAATACCATGGTATGATGAGAGGAGGTTATTAGCTCGCACAATAAAGATGCCGAGCTTACGATGTAAAACAAGGATGTTTGTTTGTATTTGTTTATGTGTATGGTGATTTGTGTTTTAACAAGCTGAAACAAGAAAATATTCTGAATTTCAAATCTTCACTTTTCAACTCGTTAGTTCATTTACACTCGGTTTTTATATTTTTAGTTGTATTTTTTTGCTATATCAATTTGTGTTTTCCGAAAGCTTGTCGTTTTTAGCTTGAGGAGTTTTCTTCATTGTATATATTGTAAGTTTTGTACATTGATATTTTGTTAGAGTATTATTTTTTAATTGTTTTGTTGTTGTTTGGACTCAAGTTTTCGTCTGGTAACTTGTAGATTATTGAGTTGATTTATTAAATTTGATCGTTTCGACTTGTGAATTCTTGGTAATGATTTTGTTAAAATTTTGTACACGTTCGAGGTATGTGTTTATCACTTTCTATACTTTAGCATATTCATGATACTTAGACTTTTTACAATTTTTATGTCATTCATTCTTTTGTATACTTGTTCATTTATGAATAACTTTAGTTCCCACCTTTTTTGTAAGGTAGCTTTCCATTATTCACATATGCTGGAGGCCATAACTCTTATTTTAACTGGATCTTATTATGCTTAATCTTTTGTTTTGTGTTGATTGTATGAATGCAAGAAAGTGATCAAGGCAATTTTTGTTCCATTTTGAGCATAATTACCTAGCCAAATAGTCAATTCACCTTGTGAGTGTATGATCATTGGTAACGCCTTTGAGCTTTTTGTTGATATCCATGTTGTATTTGCTAAATGCTTGTCTATGAGTGTTTAGTTTCCCTTTTTATATGGATATTGATTTCTTGTTTTCTTGAACCCTTAACTATGATTTGTAGTTGAATTTTTACATTGCCTTAGAAAGTAGCGAGTATTAACTTTAATATATGGTTGAGTTCATGTTGGGGAGAAAAATGGTTGTGTATTTATTGGTTGATTGCTATGAGGTTGAATAGAAAAAGAAAAGAAAGAAAGAAAAAAAATGTGAAAAAGAAAAGATAGAAAAAGAAAGAAAGAAAATTGAAAAAGCTTTGAAGAAAAGAAAAAAAAGAGTACGGAATAATGTCGTGTTAATAAGGGATGTGTGTTGGTGTGAAACTTATGGTAAAGAAGAAGTTTGATTGAAATTCTATTGTTTGAAACTTTGTGGAAGTAATTACTCCCTTAGGTTTAGGCAAGATTTTCTTACGATTAGCTTTAAGACTTATCCCTTATTTGTTAACCAAGCCACATTGCAACCTTGGAAAGCCCTTGAGATTATTGCTTTTATATTTTCGATATAAATTTTTGGATGAATGCATAATTTAGTCTATTGTTTGCAAGATTGTTGGATGAGTGACAATACCCTATTTTTGTGTGTTTTTTCATCTACTGATGATTATGTTTGCTAAGTGTGATTCATTTGTGACAAAGTATTGTTTTATAATCGTTAGCATATTCTTTGTATGTTTATGTTATCGTCGTAATTTTGTGGTAAGTATATTTCTTTGTGTTTACCGTTTTTCATTTGAACCTTTGCATTTATATTCCGTTTTCGAAACATGTTGATTTATGAAATTTTGGTTGATTACTTTTGGTTCTTTGAGTTGTTTGGCTTTGTTTGAGGACAAAAAAGTTTAAGTTGGGGAGAGTTTGATAAGTGCAAATTGTAGCTATTTTTGTATATACTTTTTGTTGCACTTATCGACTTTTTATTTTTTATTATTGTTGAATAATCCCGACTTTTGTGTAAATTCATTTAGTTTATATTTAATTGTGTTTTTGTGTATATAGTGTACCGTTTGATGTTTTTCTATTCATTTTATAGGTATTGATGCGTATTTGGAGCAACTTGCCAACGTATAACACTCAAAATCAAAGAATAATAAATAATAAATTTGGTTGATATTTTGTCATTATTAGAAGGAGCATTGAATAATCTTTCCAACACTTTAAACCGGGCGTAAATTGGAGTTACGGTTCAAAAGTTATGGCTGAAACAATGCAGAATGTTGTGCTGGTTTTTCATCTTGCTGTCATCTGTTGGCGGACGATGCTTTATGGTCTCCGGGCGATTCTGGATAGTTAGAAATGCGTATTTAGGGTCAAAAAAACATTTTTAGGTTATGTTTTGGGTATTTTTGGTCCCAATTTATCAAACCTCCATTTTTGGTCTTGAGAAGCTATAAAATAACAATGGCGCTTGCATCTTGATGATCTGGAATTGAATTTCTAATCAATCGGCACTGAAAATCCGTGAGATGTTTAGTTTTTCTCCATTTCTTCCCTATGTATTTATCTATTTGTTGGGTATATTTTTATATTTACTTTGAACATATTTATATTTGTTGATCACGGTGTTGTATAAAGCTTGCGTTACAAATCTATCTAGATGGCTTCTTTGATCTTTTTGCTTTATATTTGGATTTAGGTTGTTATAGACATATACCTCACAAATATTGATTAAGGATAGATATCTATTAGTTTCTAGATTCTAGAGATAGATTTAGACATAATATTTACTTTGGATGCTAAAACTTAATGCCTCCGTGTTGTTGTAGCGTGCAAGACATTACCGATAGAGTAATACGGTTTGGTCTCGCGACTTGGCGTTAGACATAACCTTTGTTGTGGGTACATCTCATGGTGTCCTTGATGATTTTGACGAGTACATTAGGTTGAGTGCAACTGATCAATAAGTTTATGTTTGTGATGAGTAGTGTAAATTCCTGCCTGTTAGGTTTCTCCTTTCTATTTAATGTATTTATTTTCTCGTCAATAGTTTTTACCCTTCCTTACAAACAAACTCATTTAAAACCAAACTCATAAACACGATAATTTGTCGAATGGAAATTAAATAACGAATCTCTGTGGACACGACAAATTCTCGGATAAATATTTCCAAAACTTTTGTTGCTTGCCGCTACACCGCACCAACAAAATGGCGTCGTTGCCGTGGATTGGTTCTATTGATTTCGCATTGCGATAATTTCTTTATTTTTGAGTTTTGTAATTAATGTATATATTATACAGAAATTGTACATTAACTTGTATATGATATTTGTGCATATATGTGTTTTCACGTATTGTTGTCAATTGTCTCATTTTCGTAACGTTTGTTGTGTGATTTTTAGGACACTTTCATTAGGTTTGCGCGGTGTGACAATACCATGGCATGATGAGAGGAGGTTATTAGCTCGCACAATAAATACACCGACCTTACGACGTAAAACAAGCATGTTTGTTTGTATTTGTTTATGTGTGTGGTGATTTGTGTTTTAACAAGTTGAAACAAGAAAATATTCTGAATTTCAAATCTTCCCTTTTCAACTTGATAATTAATCTACACTTGGTTTTTATATTTTTATTTGTATTTATTTTGTTATATCAATTTTTTGTTTTCCAAAAGCTTGTCGTGTTTAGCTTGAGGAGTTTTCTTCATTGTATATATTGTAAATTTTGTACATTGAAATTTTTTAGGAGTATTATTTTTTAATTGTTTTGTTGTTGTTTGGACTCAAGTTTTAGTCTGGTAACTTGTAGAATATTGAGGTGATTTGTCAAGTTTGATCGTTTCGATTTGTGAATGCGTGGTAATGATTTTGTTAAAATTTTGTACACGTTCGAGGTATGTGTTTATCACTTTCTATACTTTAGCATATTCATGATACTTAGACTTTTTACAATTTTTATGCCATTCATTCTTTTGTATACTTGTTCATTTATGAATAACTTTAGTTCCCATCTTTTTTGTGAGGTAGCTTTCCATTATTCACATATGCTGGAGGCCATAACTATTGTTTTAACTGGATCTTATTATGCTTAATCTTTTGTTTTGTGTTGATTATATGAATGCAAGAAAGTGATCAAGGCATTTTTTGTTCCATTTTAAGCACAACTACCTAGCCAAATAGTCAATTCACCTTGTGAGTGTATGATCATTGGTAACCCCTTTGATATTTTTGTTGATATCCATGTGTATTTTCTAAATGCTTGTCTATGAGTGTTTAGTTTCCCTTTTTGTATGGATATTGATTCCTTGTTTTCTTGAACCCTTAATTATGATTTGTAGTTGAATTTTTACCTTGCTTTAGAAAGTAGGGATTATTAACTTTAATGTATGGTTGAGTTCATGTTGTGGAGAAAAATGATTGTGTATTTATTGGTTGATTGCTATGAGGATGAATAGAAAAAGAAAAGAAAGAAAGAAAAAAATGTGAAAACGAAAAGATAAAAAAAGAAAGAAAAAAAATTGAAAAAGCTTTGAAAAAAAGAAAAAAAAAAGAGTACGGAATAATGTCGTGTTAATAAGTGATGTGTGTTGGTGTGAAACTTATGGTAAAGAAGAAGTTTGATTGAAATTATATTGTTTGAAACTTTGTGGAAGTAATTACTCCCTTAGGTTTAGGCAAGATTTTGTTTCGATTAGCTTTAGGACTTATCACTTATTTGTTAACCAAGCCACATTGCAACCTTGGAAAGCCCTTGAGATTCTTGCTTTTATATTTTCAATATTAATTTTTGGATGAATGCATAATTTAGTCTATTGTTTGCAAGATTGTTGGATGAGTGACAATACCCCATTTTTGTGTTTTTTTCATAATCCGATGATTATATTTGCTAGGTGTGATTCATTTGTAACCAAGTATTGTTTTAGAATCTTTAGCATATTCTTTGTATTTAGCATTTGTTTCATGTTTATGTTATCGTCGTAGTTTTGTGGTAAGTATATTTCTTCGTGTGTACCGTTTTTCATTTAAACCATAGTATTTATATTCTGTTTTCAAAACTTGTTGATTCATGAAATTTTGGTTGATTACTTTTGGTTCTTTGAGTTGTTTGACTTTTCTTTGAGGACAAAAAAGTTTAAGTTGGGGAGAGTTTGATAAGTCAAAATTGTGGCTATTTTTGTATATACTTTTTGCTGCACTTATCGACTTTTTGTTTATTAATATTGTTGAATAATCCTGATTTTTGTGTAAATACGTTTAGTTTATGTTTAATTGTGTTTTTGTGTAAATAGTGTAACGTTTGATGTTTTTCTATTCATTTTATAGGTATTGATGCGTATTTGGAGCATGAGAAATAAAATGTCAAAGACACGACTTCAAATGTAGGATTTTGAGCAACTTGCTAATGAATAAGACTCAAAATCAAAGAATAATAAATTATCAATTTGGTTGATATTTTTTAATTATTAGAAGGAGCATTGAATAATCTTTCCAACACTTCGAACCGAGCGCAAATTGGAGTTACGGTTCAAAAGTTATGGCTGAAATAATGCAGAATGTTGTACTGGTTTTTCATCTTGCTGTCATCTGTTGGCGGGTGATGCTTTATGGTCTCTGGGTGATACTGGACAATCAGAAATGCGTATTTAGGGTTAAAATACATTTTTAGGTTATGTTTTGGGTATTTTTTATCCCAATTTATCAAACCTCCATTTTTGGTCTTGAGAAGCTATAAAACAACATTGGAGCTTGCATCTTGATGATCCGGAGTCAGATTTCTCATTAATCGGAACTGACAATCCGTGAGATGTTTAGTTTTTCTCCATTTATTCTCTATGTATTTCTCAATTTGTTGGGTATATTTTTATATTTACTTTGAACATATTTATATTTGTTGATCATGGTGTTGTATAAAGCGTGCTTTACAAATCAATCTTGATGTCTTCTTTGATCTTTTTATTTTATATTTGGATTTAGGTTGTTATAGACATATACGTCACAAATCTTGATTAATGATGTATATCTATTAATTTCTAGATTCTAGAGATAGATTTAGAGCTAATATTTATTTTGGGTGCTAAAACTTAATGCCTCTGTGTTGTTGTAGCGCGTAAGACATTACCAATAGAGTAATACGGTTTTGTCTCGTAACTTGGAGTTAGACATAACCTTCGTTGTGGGTACATCTCATGGTGCCCCTAATGATTTTGACGAGTACATTAGGTTGAGTGCAACTGATCAATAAGTTTAAGTTTCTAACGAGTAGTGTAAATTCCTGCCTGTTAGGTTTCTCCTTTCTATTTAATATATTTATTTTCTCGTCAATAGTTTTTACCCTTCCTTACAAACAAACCCATTTAAAACCAAACTCATAAACACGATAATTTGTCAAATGGAAATTCAATAACCAATCTCTGTGGACATGATAAATTCTCGGATAAATATTTCCAAAACTTTTGTTGCTTACCGCTACACCGCACCAACAAAATGGTGCCGTTGTCAGGGATTTATTCTATTGATTTCACATTGCGATAATTTCTTTGTTTTTGAGTTTTGTAATTAATGTATATATTGTACAGAAATTTCACATTAACTTGTATATGATAATTGTGCATATATGTGTTTTCACGTATTGTTGTGAGTTGTCTCATTTTCGTAATGTTTGTTGTGTGATTTTTAGGACACTTTCTTTAGGTTTGCGCGGTGTGACAATTCCATGGCATGATGAGAGGAGGTTATTAGCTTGCACAATAAAAACGTCGAGCTTACGACGTAAAACAAGCATGTTTGTTTGTATTTGTTTATGTGTGTGGTGATTTGTGTTTTAACAAGTTAAAACAAGAAAATATTCTGAATTTCAAATCTTCACTTTTCAACTTGTTAATTCATTTACACTCGGTTTTTATATTTTTATTTGTATTTGTTTTTTTATATCAATTTGTGTTTTCCGAAAGCTTGTCATGTTTAGCTTGAGGAGTTTTCTTCATTGTATATATTGTAAATTTTGTACATTGAAATTTTTGTAGGAGTATTTTTTTAAATTGTTTTGTTGTTGTTTGACTCAAGTTTTGGTCAGGTAACTTGTAGAATATTGAGGTGATTTGTCAATTTTGATCGTTTTGACTTGTGAATGCGTGGTAATGATTTTGTTAAAATTTTGTACACGTTCGAGGTATGTGTTTATCACTTTCTATACTTTAGCATATTCATGATACTTAGACTTTTTACAATTTTTATGTCATTCATTCTTTTGTATACTTGTTCATTTATGAATAACTTTAGTTCCCACCTTTTTTGTAAGGTAGCTTTCCATTATTCACATATGCTGGAGGCCACAACTCTTATTTTAACTGGATCTTATTATGCTTAATCTTTTGTTTTGTGTTGATTGTATGAATGCAAGAAAGTGATCAAGGCATTTTTTGTTCCACTTTGAGCATAATTACCTAGCCAAATAGTCAATTCACCTTGTGAGTGTATGATCATTGGTAACCCCTTTGAGCCTTTTGTTGATATCCATGTTGTATTTGCTAAATGCTTGCCTATGAGTGTTTAGTTTCTCTTTATGTATGGATATTGATTCCTTGTTTACTTGATTCCTTAACTATGATTTGTAGTTGAATTTTTACCTTGCCTTAGAAAGTAGGGAGTATTACCTTTAATATATGGTTGAGTTTATGTTGGGGAGAAAAATGTTGTTTATTTATTGGTTGATTGCTATGAGGTTGAATAGAAAAATAAATGAAAGAAAGAAAAAAATGTGAAAATGAAAAGATAGAAAAAGAAAGAAAAAAATTGAAAAAGCTTTGAAGAAAAGAAAAAAAAGAGTACGGAATAATGTCGTGTTAATAAGTGACATGTGTTGGTGTGAAACTTATGGTAAAGAAGGAGTTTGATTGAAATTCTATTGTTTGAAACTTTGTGGAAGTAATTACTCCCTTAGGTTTAGGCAAGATTTTGTTTCGATTAGCTTTAAGACTTATCACTTATTTGTTAACCAAGCCACATTGCAACCTTGTAAAGCCCTTGAGATTATTGCTTTTATATTTTCAATATAAATTTTTGGATGAATGCATAATTTAGTCTATTGTTTGCAAGATTGTTGGATGAGTGACAATACCCTATTTTTGTGTGTTTTTTCATCTACCGATGATTATGTTTGCTAGGTGTGATTCATTTGTGACCAACTATATTTTTATAATATTTTGCATATTCTTTGTATTTAAAATTTGTTTCATGTTTATGTTATCGTCGTAATTTTGTGGTAAGTATATTTCTTTGTGTGTACCGTTTTTCATTTGAATCATTGCATTTATATTCCGTTTTCGGAACATGTTGATTTATGAAATTTTGGTTGATTACTTTTGGTTCTTTGAGTTGTTTGGCTTTGTTTGAGGACAAAAAAGTTTAAGTTGGGGAGAGTTTGATAAGTGTAAATTGTAGTTATTTTTGTATATACTTTGTGTTGCACTTATCGACTTTTTGTTTACTAATATTGTTGAATAATCATTACTTTTGTGTAAATACGTTTAGTTTATATTTAATTGTGTTTTTGTGTATATAGTGTACCGTTTGATGTTTTTCTATTCATTTTATAGGTATTGATGCGTATTTGGAGCATGAGCAATAAAGTGTCGAAGACACGGCTTCAAATGCAGGATTTTGAGCAACTTGCCAATGAAAAAGACTCAAAATCAAAGAATAATAAATCATCAATTTGGTTGATATTTTGTCATTATTAGAACGAGCATTGAATAATCTTTCCAACACTTTAAACCGGGCGTAAATTGGAGTTACGACTCAAAAGTTATGGCTGAAACAATGCAGAATGTTGTGTTGGTTTTTCATCTTGCTGTCATCTGTTGGCGGGCGATGCTTTATGGTCTCCGGGCGATTCTGGACAGTTAGAAATACGTATTTAGGGCCAAAAAATCATTTTTAGGTTATGTTTTGGGTATTTTTGGTCCCAATTTATCAAACCTCCATTTTTAGTCTTGAGAAGCTATAAAATAACATTGGAGCTTGCATCTTGACGATCTGGAGTCGGACTTCTAATCAATCGGCACTGAAAATCCGTGAGATGTTTAGTTTTTCTCCATTTCTTCTCTATGTATTTCTCTATTTGTTGGGTATATTTTTATATTTACTTTGAACATATTTATATTTGTTGATCATGGTGTTCTATAAAGCTTGCGTTACAAATCAATCTTGATGTTTTCTTTGATCTATTTGCTTTATATTTGGAGTTAGGTTGTTATAGACATATACCTCACAAATCTTGATTAATGATGTATTTCTATTAGTTTCTAGATTCTAGAGATAGATTTAGAGCTAATATTTACTTTGGATGCTAAAACTTAATGCCTCTGTGTTGTTGTAGCGTGCAAGACATTACCAATAGAGTAATACGGTTTGGTCTCGTGACTTGGCGTTAGACATAACCTTCATTATGGGTACATCTCATGGTGCCCCTGATGATTTTGACGAGTACATTAGGTTGAGTGCAACTGATCAATAAGTTTAAGTTTCTGACGAGTAGTGTAAATTCAAGCCTGTTAGGTTTCTCCTTTCTATTTAATATATTTATTTTCTTGTCAATAGTTTTTACCCTTCCTTACAAACAAACCCATTTAAAACCAAACTCATAAACACGATAATTTGTCAAATGGAAATTCAATAACCAATCTCTGTGGACATGATAAATTCTCGGATAAATATTTCCAAAACTTTTGTTGCTTGCCGCTACACCGCACCAATAAAATGGTGCCGTTGTCATGGATTGGTTCTATTGATTTCGCATTGCGATAATTTCTTTTTTGTTGAGTTTTGTAATTAATGTATATGTTGTACAGAAATTGCACATTAACTTGTATATGATATTTGTGCATATATGTGTTTTCACGTATTGTTGTGAGTTGTCTCATTTTCGTAACGTTTGTTGTGTGATTTTTAGGACACTTTCTTTAGGTTTGCGCGGTGTGACAATTCCATGGCATGATGAGAGGAGGTTATTAGCTCGCACAATAAAGACGTCGAGCTTACGACGTAAAACAAGCATGTTTGTTTGTAGTTGTTTATGTGTGTGGTGATTTGTGTTTTAACAAGTTAAAACAAGAAAATATTCTGAATTTCAAATCTTCACTTTTCAACTTGTTAATTCATTTACACTCGGTTTTTATATTTTTATTTGTATTTGTTTTTTTATATCAATTTGTGTTTTCCGAAAGCTTGTCATGTTTAGCTTGAGGAGTTTTCTTCATTGTATATATTGTAAATTTTGTACATTGAAATTTTGTAGGAGTATATTTCTAAATTGTTTTGTTGTTGTTTGGACTCAAGTTTTGGTCTGGTAACTTGTAGAATATTGAGGTGATTTGTCAATTTTGATCGTTTTGACTTGTGAATGCGTGGTAATGATTTTGTTAAAATTTTGTACACGTTCGAGGTATATGTTTATCAATTTCTATACTTTAGCATATTCATGATACTTAGCCTTTTTACAATTTTTATGTCATTCATTCTTTTGTATACTTGTTCATTTATGAATAACTTTAGTTCCCACCTTTTTTGTAAGGTAGCTTTCCATTATTCACATATGCTGGAGGCCACAACTCTTGTTTTAACTGGATCTTATTATGCTTAATCTTTTGTTTTGTGTTGATTGTATGAATGCAAGAAAGTGATCAAGACATTTTTTGGTCCATTTTGAGTACAATTACCTAGCCAAATAGTCAATTCACCTTGTGAGTGTATGATCATTGGTAACCCCTTTGAGCTTTTTGTTGATATCCATGTTGTATTTGCTAAATGCTTGTCTATGAGAGTTTAGTTTCCCTTTTTGTATGGATATTGATTCCTTGTTTTCTTGAACCCCTAACTAGGATTTGTAGTTGAATTTTTACATTGCCGTAGAAAGTAGGGAGTATTAACTTTAATATATGGTTGAGTTCATGTTGGGGAGAAAAATGTTGTTTATTTATTGGTTGATTGCTATGAGGTTGAATAGAAAAAGAAAAGAAAGAAAGAAAAAAATGTGAAAATGAAAAGATAGAAAAAGAAAGAAAAAAATTGAAAAAGCTTTGAAGAAAAGAAAAAAAAAAGAGTACGGAATAATGTCGTGTTAATAAGTGACGTGTGTTGGTGTGAAACTTATGGTAAAGAAGGAGTTTGATTGAAATTCTATTGTTTGAAACTTTGTGGAAGTAATTACTCCCTTAGGGTTAGGCAAGATTTTGTTTCGATTAGCTTTAAGACTTATCACTTATTTGTTAACCAAGCCACATTGCAACCTTGGAAAGCCCTTGAGATTATTGCTTTTATATTTTCAATATAAATTTTTGGATGAATGCATAATTTAGTCTATTGTTTGCAAGATTGTTGGATGAGTGACAATACCCTATTTTTGTGTGTTTTTTCATCTACCGATGATTATGTTTGCTAGGTGTGATTCATTTGTGACCAAGTATTGTTTTATAATCTTTTGCAAATTCTTTGTATTTAAAATTTGTTTCATGTTTATGTTATCGTCGTAATTTTGTGGTAAGTATATTTCTTTGTATGTACCGTTTTTCATTTGAATCATTGCATTTATATTCTGTTTTTGGAACATGTTGATTTATGAAATTTTGGTTGATTACTTTTGGTTCTTTGAGTTGTTTGGCTTTGTTTGAGGACAAAAAAGTTTAAGTTGGGGAGAGTTTGATAAGTGCAAATTGTAGCTATTTTTGTATATACTTTTTGTTGCACTTATCGACTTTTTATTTATTAGTATTGTTGAATAATCCCTACTTTTGTGTAAATTCATTTAGTTTATATTTAATTGTGTTTTTGTGTATATAGTGTACCGTTTGATGTTTTTCTATTCATTTTATAGGTATTGATGCGTATTTGGAGCATGAGCAATAAAGTGTCGAAGACACGGCTTCAAATGCAGGATTTTGAGCAACTTGCCAACGAATAAAACTCAAAATCAAAGAATAATAAATCATCAATTTGGTTGATATTTTGTCATTATTAGAAGGAGCATTGAATAATATTTCCAACACTTTAAACCGGGCGTAAATTGGAGTTTCGGCTCAAAAGTTATGGCTGAAACAATGCAGAATGTTGTGATGGTTTTTCATCTTAATGTCATCTGTTGGCGGGCAATGCTTTATGGTCTTCGGGCGATTCTGGACAGTTAGAAATGCGTGTTTAGGGCCAAAAAATCATTTTTAGGTTATGTTTTGGGTATTTTTGGTCCCAATTTATCAAACCTCCATTTTTGGTCTTGAGAAGCTATAAAATAACATTGGAGCTTGCATCTTGATGATCTGGAGTCGGATTTCTAATCAATTGGCACTGAAAATCCATGAGATGTTTAGTTTTTCTCCATTTCTTCTCTATGTATTTCTCTATTTGTTGTGTATATTTTTATATTTACTTTGAACATATTTATATTTGTTGATCATGGTGTTGTATAAAGCTTGCGTTACAACTCAATCTTGATGTCTTCTTTGATCTTTTTGCTTTATATTTGGAGTTAGGTTGTTATAGACATATACCTCACAAATATTGATTAAGGATAAATATCTATTAGTTTCTAGATTCTAGAGATAGATTTAGAGCTAATATTTACTTTGGATGCTAAAACTTAATGCCTCCGTGTTGTTGTAGCGTGCAAGACATTACCGATAGAGTAATACGGTTTGGTCTCGCGACTTGGCGTTACACATAACCTTTGTTGTGGGTACATCTCATGGTGTCCCTGATGATTTTGACGAGTACATTAGGTTCAGTGCAACTGATCAATAAGTTTAAGTTTGTGACGAGTAGTGTAAATTTCTGCATGTTAGGTTTCTCCTTTCTATTTAATGTATTTATTTTCTCGTCAATAGTTTTTACCCTTCCTTACAAACAAACCCATTTAAAACCAAACTCATGAACATGATAATTTGTCGAATGGAAATTCAATAACGAATCTCTGTGGACAGGAAAAATTCTCGGATAAATATTTCCAAAACTTTTATTGCTTGCCGCTACACAGCACCAACAAAATGGCGCCGTTGCCGGGGATTGGTTCTATTGATTTCGCATTGCGATAATTTTTTTTTTTTTGAGTTTTGTAATTAATGTATATGTTGTACAGAAATTGCACATTAACTTGTATATGATATTTGTGCATATATGTGTTTTTACGTATTGTTGTGAATTGTCTCATTTTCGTAACATTTGTTGTGTGATTTTTAGGATACTTTCTTTAGGTTTGCGCGTTGTGACAATACCATGGCATGATGAGAGGAGGTTATTAGCTCGCACAATAAAGACACCGAGCTTACGACGTAAAACAAGCATGTTTGTTTGTATTTGTTTATGTGTGTGGTGATTTGTGTTTTAACAATTTGAAACAAGAAAATATTCTGAATTTCAAATCTTCCCTTTTCAACTTGATAATTTATTTACACTCGCTTTTTATATTTTTATTTGTATTTGTTTTGTTATATCAATTTGTGTTTTCTGAAAGCTTGTCGTGTTTAGCTTGAGGAGTTTTCTTCATTGTATAAATTGTAAATTTTGTACATTGAAATTTTGTAGGAGTATTGTTTTTTAATTGTTTTGTTGTTCGGACTCAAGTTTTGGTCTGGTAACTTGTAGAATATTGAGGTGATTTATCATGTTTGATCGTTTCGACTTGCGAATGCGTGGTAATGATTTTGTTAAAATTTTGTACACGTTCGAGGTATGTGTTTATCACTTTCTATAATTTAGCATATTCTTGATACTTAGACTTTTTACAATTTTTACGCCATTCATTCTTTTGTATACTTGTTCATTTAAGAATAACTTTAGTTCCCACCTTTCTTGTGAGGTAGCTTTCCATTATTCACATATGTTGGAGGCCACAACTCTTGTTTTAACTGGATCTTATTATGCTTAATCTTTTGTTTTGTGTTGATTGTATGAATGCAAGAAAGTGATCAAGGTAATTTTTGTTCCATTTTAAGCACAACTACCTAGCCAAATAGTCAATTCACCTTGTGAGTGTATGATCATTGGTAAACCCTTTGATATTTTTGTTGATATCCATGTTGTATTTTCTAAATGCTTGTCTATGAGTGTTTAGTTTCCCTTTTTGTATGAATATTGATTCCTTGTTTTCTTTAACCCTTAACTATGATTTGTAGTTGAATTTTTACCTTGCTTTAGAAAGTAGGGAGTATTAACTTTAATGTATGGTTGAGTTTATGTTGGGGAGAAAAATGATTGTGTATTTATTGGTTGATTGCTATGAGGATGAATAGAAAAAGAAAAGAAAGAGAGAAAAAATGTGAAAACGAAAAAATAGAAAAAGAAAGAAAAAAAATTGAAAAAGCTTTGAAAAAAAGAAGAAAAAAAGAGCACGGAATAATGTCGTGTTAATAAGTGATGTGTGTTGGTGTGAAACTTATGGTAAAGAAGAAATTTGATTGAAATTCTATTGTTTGAAACTTTGTGGAAGTAATTACTGCCTTAGGTGTAGGCAAGTTTTTGTTTCGATTAGCTTTAAGACTTATCACTTATTTTTTAACCAAGCCACATTGCAACCTTGGAAAGCCCTTGAGATTCTTGCTTTTATATTTTCAATATAACTTTTTGGATGAATGCATAAATTAGTCTATTGTTTGCTAGATTGTTGGATGAGTGACAATACCCCATTTTTGGGTGTTTTTTCATCTACCGATGATTATGTTTGCTAGGTGTGATTCATTTGTGACCAAGTATTATTTTAGAATATTTAGCATATTCTTTGTATTTAGCATTTGTTTCATGTTTATGTTATCGTCGTAGTTTTGTGGTAAGTATATTTCTTTGTGTGTACCGTTTTTCATTTGAACCATTGCATTTATATTCAATTTTCAAAACTTGTTGAATCATGAAATTTTGGTTGATTACTTTTGGTTCTATGAGTTATTTGACTTTGTTTGAGGACAAAAATGTTTAAGTTGGGGAGAGTTTGATAAGTGAAAATTGTGGCTATTTTTGTATATACTTTTTGTTGCACTTATCGACTTTTTGTTTATTAATATTGTTGAATAATCCCTACTTTTGTGTAAATACGTTTAGTTTATGTTTAATTGTGTTTTTGTGTAAATAGTGTACCGTTTGATGTTTTTCTATTCATTTTATAGGTATTGATGCGTATTTGGAGCATGAGAAATAAAGTGTCGAAGACACGACTTCAAATGTAGGATTTTGAGCAACTTGACAATGAATAAGACTCAAAATCAAAGAATAATAAATTATTAATTTGGTTGATAGTTTGTTATTATTAGAAGGAGCATTGAATAATCTTTCCAACACTTCGAACCAGACGCAAATTGGAGTTACGGTTCAAAAGTAATGGCTGAAACAATGCAGAATGTTGTGCTGGTTTTTCATCTTGCTGTCATCTGTTGGCGGGCGATGCATTATGGTCTCTGGGCGATACTGGACAGTCAGAAATGCGTATTTAGGGTTAAAATACATTTTTAGGTTATGTTTTGGGTATTTTTGATCCCAATTTATCAAACCTCCATTTTTGGTCTTGAGAAGCTATAAAACAACATTGGAGCTTGCATCTTGATGATCCGGAGTCAGATTTCTCATTAATCAGCACTGGCAATCCGTGAGATGTTTAGTTTTTCTCCATTTATTCTCTATTTATTTCTCTATTTGTTGGGTATATTTTTATATTTACTTTGAACATATTTATATTTGTTGATCATGGTGTTGTATAAAGCGTGCTTTACAAATTAATCTTGATGTCTTCTTTGATCTTTTTGCTTTATATTTGGATTTAGGTTGTTATAGACATATACCTCACAAATCTTGATTAAGGATGTATATCTATTAGTTTCTAAATTCTAGAGATAGATTTAGAGCTAATATTTACTTTGGGTGCTAAAACTTAATTCCTCTGTGTTGATGTAGCGCGTAAGACATTACCAATAGAGTAATACGGTTTGGTCTCGTGACTTGGCGTTAGACATAACCTTCGTTGTGGGTACATCTCATGATGCCCCTGATGATTTTGACGAGTACATTAGGTTGAGTGTAACTTATCAATAAGTTTATGTTTCTGACGAGTAGTGTAAATTCCTGCCTGTTAGGTTTCTCCTTTCTATTTAATGTATTTATTTTCTCGTCAATAGTTTTTACCCTTCCTTACAAACAAACCCATTTAAAACCAAACTCATAAACAGATAATTTGTAAAATGGTAATTCAATAACCAATCTCTGTGGACATGATAAATTCTCGGATAAATATTTCCAAAACTTTTGTTGCTTGCCGTTACACGGCACCAACAAAATGGTGCCGTTGTCGGGGATTAGTTCTATTGATTTCGCATTGCGATAAGTTCTTTGTTTTTGAGTTTTGTAATTGATGTATATATTGTACAGAAATTGTACATTAACTTGTATATGATATTTGTGCATATATGTGTTTTCACGTATTGTTGTGAGTTGTCTCATTTTCGTAATGTTTGTTGTGTGATTTTTAGGACACTTTCTTTAGGTTTGCGCGGTGTGACAATTCCGTGGCATGATGAGAGGAGGTTATTAGCTCGCACAATAAAGACGTCGAGCTTACGACGTAAAACAAACATGTTTGTTTGTATTTGTTTATGTGTGTGGTTATTTGTGTTTTAACAAGTTGAAACAAGAAAATATTCTGAATTTCAAATCTTCACTTTTCAACTTGTTAATTCATTTACACTCGGTTTTTATATTTTTAATTGTATTTGTTTTTTTATATCAATTTCTGTGTTCTGAATGCTTGTCATGTTTAGCTTGAGGAGTTTTCTTCATTGTATATATTGTAAATTTTGTACATTGAAATTTTGTAGGAGTATTTTTTTAAATTGTTTTGTTGTTGTTTGGACTTAAGTTTTGGTCTGGTAACTTGTAGAATATTGAGGTTATTTGTCAATTTTGATCGTTTCGACTTGTGAATGCATGGTAATGATTTTGTTAAAATTTTATACACGTTCGAGGTATGTGTTTATCACTTTCTATACTTTAGCATATTCATGATACTTAGACTTTTTATAATTTTTATGCCATTCATTCTTTTGTATACTTGTTCATTTATGAATAACTTTAGTTCCCACCTTTTTTGTGAGGTAGCTTTCCATTATTCACATATGCTGGAGGCCACAACTCTTGTTTTAACTAGATCTTATTATGCTTAATCTTTTGTTTTGTGTTGATTCTATGAATGCAAGAAAGTGATCAAGGCAATTGTTGTTCAATTTTGAGCATAACTACCTAGCCAAATAGTCAATTCACCTTGTGAGTGTATGATCATTGGTATCCCCTTTGAGCTTTTTGTTGATATCCATGTTGTATTTGCTAAATGCTTGTCTATGAGTGTTTAGTTTCCCTTTTTGTATGGATATTGATTCCTTGTTTTCTTGAACCCTTAACTATGATTTCTAGTTGAATTTTTACCTTGCCTTAGAAAGTAGGGAGTATTAACTTTAATGTATGGTTGAGTTCATGTTGGGAAGAAAAATGATTGTATATTTATTGGTTGATTGCTATGAGGTTGAATAGAAAAAGAAAAGAAAGAAAGAAAAAAATGTGAACATGAAAAGATAGAAAAAGAAAGAAAAAAATTTGAAAAAGCTTTGAAAAAAAGAAGAAAAAAAAGAGTACGGAATAATATCGTGTTAATAAGTAATGTGTGTTGGTGCGAAACTTATGGTAAAGAAGAAGTTTGATTGAAATTCTATTGTTTGAAACTTTGTGAAAGTAATTCCTCCCTTAGGTTTAGGAAAATTTTTGTTTCGATTAGCTTTAAGACTTATCACTTATTTGTTAACCAAGCCACATTGCAACCTTGGAAAGCCCTTTTCTTTTTATATTTTCAATATAAATTTTTGGATGAATGCATAATTTAGTCTATTGTTTGCAAGATTGTTGGATGAGTGACAATACCATATTTTTGTGTGTTTTTTCATCTACCGATGATTATGTTTGCTAGGTGTGATTCATTTGTTACCAAGTATTGTTTTAGAATCTTTAGTATATTCTTTGTATTTAGCATTTGTTTAATGTTTATATTATCGTCGTAGTTTTGTGGTAAGTATATTTCTTCGTGATTCATTTGGAGAGAGTTTGATAAGTGAAAATTGTGGTTATTTTTGTATATACTTTTTGTTGCACTTATCGACTTTTTGTTTATTAATATTGTTAAATAATCCTGAGTTTTATAAAAATTCGTTTAGTTTATGTTTAATTGTGTTTTTGTGTACATAGTGTACCATTTGATGTTTTTCTATTCATTTTATAGGTATTGATGCGTATTTGGAGCATGAGCAATAAAGTGTCAAAGACACGACTTCAAATGGAGGATTTTGAGCAACTTGCCAATGAATAAGACTAAAAATCAAATAATAATAAATAATCAATTTGGTTGATATTTTATCATTATTAGAAGGAGCATTGAATAATCTTTCCAACACTTCGAACCAGGCGCAAATTGGAGTTACGGTTCAAAAGTTATGGCTGAAACAATGCACAATGTTGTGCTGGTTTTTCATCTTGCTGTCATCTGTTGGCGGGCGATGCTTTACGGTCTTCGGGCGATACTGGACAGTTAAAAATGCGTATTTAGGGCCAAAAACACATTTTTAGGTTATGTTTGGGGTATTTTTGATCCCAATTTATCAAACCTCCATTTTTGGTCTTGAGAAGCTATAAAACAACATTGGAGCTTGCATCTTGATGATCCGGAGTCGGATTTCTCATCAATCAGCACTGACAATCCGTGAGATGTTTAGTTTTTCTCCATTTATTCTCTATGTATTTATCTATTTGTTGGGTATATTTTTATATTTACTTTGAACATATTTATATTTTTTGATCATGGTGTTGTATAAAGCTTGCTTTACAAATCAATCTTGATGTCTTCTTTGATCTTTTTGCTTTATATTTGGATTGAGGTTGTTATAGACATATACCTCACAAATCTTGATTAAGGATGGATATATATTAGTTTCTAGATTCTAGAGATAGATTTAGAGCTAATATTTACTTTGGGTGCCAAAACTTAATGCCTCAGTGTTGTTGTAGCGCGCAAGACATTACCGATAGAGTAATACGGTTTGGTCTCGTGACTTGGCGTTAGACATAACCTTTATTATGGGTACATCTCATGGTGTCCCTGATGATTTTGACGAGTACATTAGGTTGAGTGCAACTGATCAATAAGTTTAAGTTTGTGACGAGTAGTGTAAATTCCTGCCTGTTAGGTTTCTCCTTTCTATTTAATGTATTTATTTTCTCGTCAATAATTTTTACCCTTCCTTACTAACAAACCCATTTAAAACCAAACTCATAAACACGATAATTTTTCGAATGGAAAATAAATAACCAATCTCTGTGGACACGATAAATTCTCGGATAAATATTTCCAAAACTTTTGTTGCTTGCCGCTACACCGCAACAATAACAATCTCGTGCTCAAAATATTATAATGATATATCCCACTGTCGTACCAGTAAATGTGGAGCCTGTTGCTGAAGGAGATATTTCTCATACCGTTCTTCATCCAGATATGCCTACTGACCTTTGTAAACCTTATTTTTATTTTCATTGTAAGCCTAAAAGATGTTTATAATCTGAACGTTCTAACAAGAATCTTTGTTATTGTTTCCTTTTTATTAACAAATTTAAATCCCAAGAGGTCCTTGAAAATATTGCATGTGCATCTATATACCATACATATCGTTACATAACAGGTTTCTAAGACAGGTTTTCTCATCTTCTTGCTGTTTATTTGAGCAGAAAAATGGCCCTTGAACAGAAATTCAAAGATCTCCAGGCTCAATATGCCCAGTTCCAAGAGATGTTCCTAAGCTTAGCCAAGGGACAAAAAGAACTGAAGGCGCTCATCGCCAAAGAGAAGAAGAAGACAAAGAAACTAACCGACATCCTTAACATGGGGAAAAGGTTCAAAGGTATATTCAAGCAAACTCAAGATCTTTATATCCCATTGGACGAAAATGACAACAAGGATGAAGATGATAAAAGTGTTAAAACTGAGAAAAAAGCAACCATGGTTCGGACAAATATTCTGATGAAGAGGAAGAAGATTATTTGGATGAACAATATCCCCTTGCTGATGAGAAGTATAAGCTGTTAGAAGAGCGTATGAAAGCTATGGAGATTCATAAGGTGTATGGCTTGAACTTTGAGGAATTGGGTTTAGTCTCAAGAGTCGTCATTCCTCGTAAGTTAAAAACTCCTACTTTTTCCAAGTATGATGCCGTTTCTTGCTCGAAGTTGCATTTGAGATCATATGTTTGGAAAATTCAACCACACACTGCTGACAAGAAATTGTGGTTGCATTTCTTTCAAGAGAGTATGTCTGGAACACAACTAGAATGGTATTATCAACTTGAAGGTACCAATATCCATACTTGGGAAGATTTGGTTGCAGCTTTCTATAAACAGTATCAATACAATTTTGATTTGGCACCAACCCGCATGAAACTACATAGTATGTCCACGGGTTCTTAGGAAGGCTTTAAAGATTTCACACAGAAATGGAGAGATCTTGTAGGCAGAGTTCAACCTCCTTTGGCTGATAGGGAATTGGTTGACATGTACATGAGCACGCTAACAGGTCCTTTATATAATCACCTACTTGGAAGTTCTTCAACCGGTTTCACTAAACTAATATTAACAGGAGAACATGTTGAGAATGGAATTAGAAGGGATAAATTTAAGGTGGCTACATCTTTGAGTAATGTGAAGAAGTCTTATAATGTTAAGAAAGAATCCAATGTTATGTATGGAAAGAAGGGTCGTAGTAAGAATAACCACAACCAATTGGCGAGGGTAGTTCTTATCTCTAATCTCGTGCCAGTACCACAACAACAACATAGTAATCAGCGTAGGCAGGATGCACCCAGGAGACAGTTCACAAGAATCAACATTCTGTTGTCTCAAGCATTGCAATACATGTTGAAGGCAGAGATGATTACATTGAAGGATCCTCCTCAAAATCCAAATACTTATTCTCTCAATTACAATCCTAATGCAAGGTGTGCATATCACTCCAACATTCCTGGATATGACACTAACGGTTGTTGGGCTCTGAAAAATAAAATTCAAGACATGATTGATGCTAAGGAGATTGAATTTGATCCTCCTGAGACTCCTAATGTGATCACTACACCTAGGCCCAATCACGACAAGGGAATTAATGCTATTGATGATGTTTCTTATGTTTCTGCTGTGAATGACTTGACTACTCCTCTGATGATTGTTAAGAAGAATCTGTTGCAAGCCGATTTATTTCCGGGTTGCATTGAAAGGTGCTACTATTGTGCGTCCCAATCCAATGGCTGTGCATTACTGAAAGAAGGTTTTCAGCGTTTGATGGATGACCGTGTAATTCTATTTGATAATACTCCTCCTGTGGAGAGTATGTCTCAAGACCTGAAGCTTGAAGACATGTATGCAATTTCCGGTACTCCTGTAAGGATCACTTCTAAGGGTCCTGTGAAGATTACTGCTGAACCTGGAGTTGCTCCTCTGATCATTACCGCGCCTGGGCTAATTCCATATTCCTCTGACAAGGCTATCCCTTGGAATTATGGAGCTGATGTCTACTACCATGGCATCAAGCAAGAACCATTGACTGTCGAAGATAAATATTGAAATTATTGATCCCAATTGTGATACGGTGGCAGAACCGACAATTATAATGGTTTTGCATTTTGTATTCGCAAAAGTCGTGGTAAGCAAGAGTCGCCACAGACTTTTATTTTATCCAACAAAGGAAAGGGTGAAAAGAACAGAAAAAGACCTTTTTTGAGATTTTTTGAGTAAGGGGGTAGATTATGGAAAGGGAAGGTGTTAGCACCCTTTCTATCTGTGGTTTTCCACGTGATCTTCGGTACTTGCTCATTTTTTGAAAATTTATTTTCATGTTTGTGTGTTTTGAAAAGCTTGTTTGCTTTATGATAACTCTTGTTTCAGTCCTCAAGAGTGTTGATAAAGCATTTTTTTGAAAAAAAATATTTTGAAAGTGTAGTGTGAAAAAGTTGTTTTTGAGCAAGTACCTAACAGTTATCTACCTCCTGAAAAAGCTGTTATTTTCCTTATTTCATTTAGACAGTGCTATCCTACTACTAGTGAGTAGGTATCCCTAGTCATTGGATGTTGAGGGACTAGCAAAGGGAAGTTTACAGTCACTAAGGAAACTAGGAAAGAACTTTTCGTAATTTTCCTAAAGTCCTAAGATCACTTTTTAACTGAGGTGACGTCAAAAGGGTCATCGAGGGACTTGTGATCTCTTGAATTAAAGGACAACCACTAAAAATTCTCAAGTTTCAAGAATTGTGATTGTTTCCGAAGGCAACCGAAGTGGGAGATACCCTAGGGGTGAGCATGTGCAAGTGTATTAATTCAGTTCATTTATCTTGCGCATTTAGGGTTATCTAATCGTTTTATTTTCAGTCTTTTTCATGCAATCCAATTAATCTAAGCAATTAACAGTAGTAAAAATGATAAAGCAAACAAAAATACCCTACCCTATTACAGGGATTCGGGGAGGGGAATACATAACCAAAACATTGTTAATAAAAGATAGTAAATAGACCATAAGTTAAAAGTTATTACAAATTGTGTACAGTTACAATAATTGAAAATAATAATAAAACATAGAATAATAAACGCGCGAATATTAAAATGGGAACAAGTTGAAAAACCTAAAAAATCTAATTGATTTAGAAAAATATTTTTGGTATTCTATTGAGAAAAAAATTGAAATTTTTAACCTAATTTCTAATTAATTTTAATTTAAAGAAAACAATTAAAATAATTAAATTAAATTAATTTACAACAATTAACTTTAATTATGAAAAACCGTAAATCTGTTTTTTTTTTGTGATTTTGTTGGTTTTATAATTAAAATAAAAATGAATTTAAAAAAATAAAATAATTGAAATAAACTGAAATAATGAAATTCAATGGGACTGGCATTTGAAGCAGTTTGGGAGGTGTGAAGCTCAATTTGGTCTAGGCCCAGAACATGAAAAGCCCAATGGATGAGAGCGAGGACGCATTATGGATGTTTGGGGATGCAACATATAGGATCCTGCAAGCAAACGTTAGAAAAAATGGAAAAATTTCTAGACCTGGGATCGAACCCAGTTCCCTTCCCTCACATGCCTCATGCCTTTACCATCTGTGTTTCCTGCTCATTCATGTATATAATAGCACAATAATATTATAAATGGTAATTTAGTGCTAATCTTAGTAAACAAAAATGCGCGCGTCAACAATATGAATGAGCCAATTAAATTATATCAAAATGCCACGCATGCTCCAAA
Source organism: Vicia faba (assembly GCA_948472305.1). Lineage (NCBI taxonomy): Eukaryota > Viridiplantae > Streptophyta > Magnoliopsida > Fabales > Fabaceae > Vicia > Vicia faba. Next base: position 987,655,245 of record OX451740.1, on the reverse strand, counting down.
TAGAGTCAAACGAGTCAGTGACGTCGGAGTGGATATCCGATCATCCTCTCCGAGGGACTAAAATTCCCAAACCTGAAAAAGCGTGAGATTTGCGAAGAGTTAAAGGTCCTATCCTACACGAAATCGAGCCCTGAATCCGATTCTTGCCTTAAATTGGCCTGGAAGTGTCTCTAACCCTGAAAATAAAACTCTCACATTTCAAAACCCTAACAATGGTTGTTAGGGATTCTGGCTTTGTACCTTACAAGAAACACATTAGAATTCTCACAATCAATGATAATAACATGAATACTAAACTAATTAATATAATGTATTTAAAAGGTTTCAAAGCCAAGTTTTACCAAATTCTGGTGATACGTGGGTCTGGCCTTCTAGAGTGTTGCACGCCTTATGGATGATATGGATGACCTCCTGAGGGCCTCAGAGAGCGAATGATGCAGTTTGTTTGGTCTGGAAACCGCTGGATCGTATGGTACAAACTTCCACTTTTCTTTGGAATTTTTGAACTTTGCTAGGGTTCTTTTTGAGGCAGATGGGCGTATGTGAGGCAGTCTCTGTGTTTTTTCTCTAAGATTATGAGGTTTATATAGGCAAGGGATTTTAGGTCAACATTTGTGTATCAAATCTTGGTCCATTATGATGAAGAGATTTGATTTGATTTCTTCATAAAAACTTGTTATATTTGATTCAATCAGGTGCCAATCTAATATGATGGAAATTAAAAGCTGGCATTCCCCTGTAGATCCATTTCCCTTCGAATTTCTTCTCTTCGAAGGCTCTAAGCTCCAATTCGAATTACTCAGAGCTTTCCTCATCAGAGCATTGTTTCCTTCGAAGGCTCTGAATTCTAATTCGACTTGCACCAACTTCATTATCATGGCTCCTTCGATTGAGCCACTATCTGCTTCAATCGTTTGATTTGAATAAAATCACCCTAGTCGAATCAGCTCTTGTGGAGTTACGAACAAACAAGGAAAGAATCTGGCCCTTAACTTAGGAATTGAAGTCGCAGTCAAAATAGAATTCTTGCCATATTTGCAAGGAAAATATGCCATTTTTAACTTTGAGTGAACCTGGAGAGGTTATGATAGGTGTTTTGTTCGAATTTGGCTCAAGGATTTTGTTGTACCCAAAAATTTTCTCTCTCATTTCATCAACATTTCTCATCACAAGACTCTTGGAACTCAAGATCAAGCTAGGGTTTGCTCTGCTCAAGGCACCTCCTTGCACTGTTGACCTAAATTAGGGTTTGAGTTTGCACAAGGATGTTTTGACCTACAATGCCCAAAGTGACTTTCATACTTCATGTTGGACTCATAAGTTTGTCCATACCAAGTTTCAAGCCTTGAATCAAATTTTTGCCCAGTCAATTGGACAGTTGACCTAGAAATCAGCTGTATTGGGGAAAAAGTCAACTGTGGCCAATTGACAGTCAAACCTCATTAAATTTGACCCACATCAACATTATGAACTCATATGAACCATTTGATCAAGTTTGGATCACAATTCCACATGAAATTTGATCAGATCACCAAAAGGGCAAAATGGTCATTTTTAGGGTTTTGACTGTACAAAGGCAATTTTTCACTGTTTGACCTAGACAATGGCAAATCAAGCTCAACCATGGAATCAATGATTCAATGACATCATCTTGACCCATTCAAGAAGTTTAAAAGATCTCAAATGCATAGGATTGACACATGAATTTTTCAGTCAACTGATCAAAATTTAACTGTATATTGAAAAGTTAAACTTTGACTTTTTGGTCAAAATCAAGTGCCAAGGGTCATTTTTCATCAAGACATGTCAAATTATGAAACTTGTTCATCAAGAAACCCAAAATTGCAAAGTAGGGTTTAAAATGGAAAAATTTCATAACTTAGAAATTTTCTAAGTTATAAAATTTTCTTATTTTTTCCTAACTTTGTCCCATTGTTTCTCCAAGATGAAAATGGATTCAAACAAAACTTACAACATGAAAGTTGTAGTCCATCACAAAGTCTACAACTTTTATTCACAAAGTTTTCTCAAAAGAAGCTTGGATCACAAGTTATGAGTTTTGGAACAAGGGTACCTAAAACTTTTAACTTAGAGAAATTTTGCCCTAGTTTAGGCAGGATTTTGACCCATCTTCTTGGCCATTTTTCACATAGTTCCACTTGGAGTCTTAAGTTGCATTTCAAAGATGGATTATATTACATGTTGCAAGCTTTCCAAATTGTCTAAGAACTCCTCAAACACCCTTGTGGTTAGGGAGAATCGAATGCTTGAAGTTGGCAAAAACTCACTTTGTAACCATGGCCAATACATGTTCATACCACTTGCCAAATCTGACCAAACTAGCTTAGTACATAATTACAAGCCTCTAAACCAATTTACACTCAAAAGTTGAATGCAAATACATTGGACATTGGCATTGTTATGATCAAGAGAGCTTTGTACATTGAACATTTCCATTTTGAGCATAAAGGTCACACTTCCATTTTCATAAAGCACAACTTTTGCAAAGTTGTTTTTCTTGAGCTTTGAACTTCTTCCTTTGCAGCAAACAAGTTCCACAAACTTAGGCAAAGGTACAAGAAGTTGGTACATGCTTGGAGATAGCCTGTACATGCCTATCTCATTTCACTTCAATCTTTGCTTTCAAAACAAGTCAAATGGCCAAAAGCTCATAACTCACACATCTGATATTTTAAACTGAAGCAAAGTTTTGAAACAACTTTTTTACATCCTTGCAAGCCAGAAGCACGAGTCCTTGACCTCTCAAACCTCCTCATACTCAAAAACCACATTTTCTTGGAAAACAGGGCCAATTCTGCAAATCACAAGCCACAATCAAATCCCCTCGTGCGTTTTGTCCCAAATCACTTCAAACACATTCCAAACAATATACCTAAGCTATCCAGACCATTCACAAGTTGCTGTAACTCCATTAACACACATCACCATTTTTGTTTGGAAGCTTTGCAGGTTGAGTTCTGTAGCACGATTCAGTCCACTTCAAAACAAACTAAGCATTGGGAAAGGTTCAGGGGACATCAAGCAAGCTTAAAAGAACCTCATGCCCCATTGAAAGTTGTTGCATTGTCCAGCTCGAACTCAACTGAAATAGGTATTTCATGAACTTCTATCTCTCTATTTAGGAACATTTAGCCTTAGGTTTGTGAATGAAAGATGTTGTATTCATTGCCCTGAAACCATACATGTTCTTAGTTTTCATTTATATTAATTGTGCTAGGAGAATTTCATCCATGAACTTTCTGAAAAAACTAGGTTAGAAATTAGGGCCAGAGAAATTCTCTCTGGTCTTTGAGAGTTAGATTAAGTTTTTTATATGGTTAGAATAGTGGTTTGATGCTCTACAAGTTTCATGTTTTGAGTTTTGTCAAAATATCACAAATACAGGAGATACGAGTTTGTGTAGCAAGCGCGCATTTTTTTCAAAATCTGGAGGAAGAAGATGAAGTTGATGGGTTGGGCTGGCTTGTTTTTGCTTATAACACTTGCTTTTTCAGTTTCACACCCCTGGCCCATTTCTTTGTATATTTATTATTTTTGCATTTTTATTTCATTTTTGACTTTATTATTTTATTTCCAAACATAAAAAATGCCTAAAAAATATTTTCATAAATTTTTATATTTATTTGGTATTTATTTTAATTATTTCTAACATTAAAATGTTTAAATACTTTAAAATATTTTTTTTAAACTTAAAAATAATGTAAAAAATACCTTTATTTTCATTTATTATTTTTATTCACATTTGAAAATATTTTCTTGAAATATTTACATTTTTGTAAATAATTTATTTTATTTTTTTACACACTTAATATATATATACTTTATTTTATTAAAATCATAGAATGAAAAACACAAAAATAATACATTTTATTTTTATTGATATTTTATACTAAAAAATGCTTTTTTTTCAATATACTTTTATTTTTTGTACATATTGATACAATTTTGTATAAATATTAAATAATACCATTTCTTTAAGGAATTAGAGTTTACCCTAAAAAATAATTAAAATTTACTTTTTATTTATTTCTTTACATTTCTTTCCATTAAAAATACTTTACATACTTAAAAAACCTTTTTTACATAATACATTTTATTTAATATTTATTTATTGTATTTATTTAAATATTGTACATTTAAATATTATGCCTTGCAAATTCAATTTGGTTGTAATAATTTAGGGTTTAATTTCTTGCAAAATAATCCCCTATTCAAATTTGTACCCCCTCCCTATATCATGTTGTAATAGCTTAGAGTTTAAATTCTCGCACTTTTACGCTTTCAATTATGCCATGATTAGAGAATTAGGGTTTGTATGCAAAATCAAAACCAATAAATAGTTTGACCTAATCAAAGACAAAATGCATGAAAATCAAACACAATGCACACTTGCACCCCTAGGGTTACAATCCACTTGTTGCCTTCACAAATGGGCCATGGTATGCATGTCAAGTACTTTGGCAAAATAAAAACAAAGCAAAAGATCGTAGTCCCTCGATGACGCTATCTGAGTTGCTTAAACAAAATGATCAAGTCCCTCAAGAAAATAGCCAAAAATACTTGACACAATTGCTATCATGGTCTATACGATGACCCGCGCCTATCCCGTTTAACATCCTAACACAAGGTTGTTCACCAAATACAATGGTGAAGCAACACTGTTAAAATGGTTAAAAACATAAGAAAGATATTTGAGTAAAATAGGGTAGATAACTCTTAGTTACTTGATCAAAACTTGCAAAAACATCCTTGCTATTTTCAAAACACACTTCACAACACAATTTCAAAACCCTACTTTCAAACATTGAAAACTTTTCAAAAGACAAAAACACCTTTGTATACATTCAAATAAGAATCATTACAAAGGTTGCCACAACGATGACCTCTTTTCAAAACATCTTTCAAAATCACACACAAAGCACCATTTCAAACAATTGAAGAGCACCATTTCAAACAATTGAAAAGCAAAGCAAGTGATCTAAATAAGTAACTAAGATCCCATGGATAACCATGGATAGAAAGGGGAAAACATTTGCGAACACAAACGCAAAATCCCAAGTCAGTTCTCCCACCGTATCACAGAACTGACGACTCTGCTGGGGAAAACTTTAAAAGTGGAGTAACCTTAGGGCTTAGATCACCCTTTGCATGATTATATTGTTTGCTTTTATTGCTTTACATTTGGTTCTCTTGTTTGGGCTTGAAATCCTTTACTCAGATTTGGGAAACATTCATAGGTAAATAGCAATACGTTGTGGAAACTGTGCGGAGTATACCGACATGGTTGAAGCAATAGCTATATTAGTGCGACATATTTGTGAGTACCGGTAGCCTTTGAGTCAATCAAAGACAATACGGGGCCGCTGAGTGATGTCATGAAGCACTAATGAACTCTTAGAACCTTACTTGACCATCTTGGCCTTTTATTAGGGGTAGTGAGATGACCGACTTTGGTGCAATCCGAAGTTGGTAGATACTCGATACTACACTCATTGAGGGTTATTTTCTTGGAATATATTGGTCGCCAGTTAAGTGGATAAACCAAAACAATGAACATAGAGAACAATCCAGTGATATTGAGCTCCTTAGAACACGGTTACTATTTATAGGACAGGTTTGAGCCAACTAAACTCAAGAGGGTACTTACCTATGAGACCTCATGCAAGCCTGAAACTAGGGTTTTGTGTGACTTGCTTGTACATGTGCTTGTGCATACATCATGAACATCATAAAGCATGATATGCATCCACTAACCATTTCAAGGGTTTGGATCTTCATCTTTGTTCTTGTTTTGTAGGTCATGGAATCTCTTCGCAGGAAAACAATTTAAGTCAACCTTGTGAGAATCCCTCCTCAACTCAGGGAGCTCACTTCCAGGATTCCAGAGAATTCTATCTTCAGTGAAAGACATGGTAGGCTTCTCAACTTGGTCAACTCCAACATTGAAGAAGACATGGTGAAAGTTCTCTTCCAGTTCTTTGACCCCCTACACCACTGTTTCACATTTCTTGATTACCAACTAGTACCCACTTTGGAGGAATTTTCTCAACTCCTGAGGAATCCTATTCTTCACCAACTACCCTACAATGGTACGGAAAAAGAACCAAAGCCTGAAGATGTTGCTCAAGCATTACACTTGCAACCATCTGACATCAAAGGACATTGGGAAACCAGAAGTGGTGTCAAGGGATTCTTGGCAAAGTTTCTGATTGAGAAGGCACAAGACTGCTGGAATTCTCTAGATCTACAAGCCTTTGAAGAGATTGTGGCACTCCTTATCTATGGGTTGGTCTTGTTCCCAAACCCTGATCAGCTTATAAATGTGAATGCTGTCAAGATTTTCATATCCCGGAATCATGTACCTACATTGCTTGGGACATCCTACACTCATTTTACACAAGAACAATGAGGAAAAGAGGTGTTCTCTTGTGTTGTACTCCTCTCCTAGCAAGGTGGTTTATTTCTCACCTTCCACAATCAGTTTTGAAGAATGAGCAGGGTTTAAGGTGGTCACAACAATTGATGACCCTCACACATTCTGATGTTCATTGGTGTTCTCGGTCTAGAGAAAATGTCATCATCATTGATCGTTATGGGGAATTACCTAATGTCCCACTACTTGGCATTAGGGGAGGCATCCCCTACAATCCTTGTTTAGCTCTAAGACGGTTTGGATATGCTCGGAGGGATGGCCCTCATGACATGCTGATTCCTGACCTAGTTTTTGACTTCGACGACGATGCGCAAGGACTTCGACAAAGGTTCATTAGAGCTTGGAGGATGCCCAACAAGGTGGATAGTAAGACATTGGGGCACAAGAATTCCATCCCCCTTGAGCCTTATCTCAAGTGGGTACGAACCCGAACCCAGAATCTTATGATGCCATACCCTCACATTCTCCCCTTGATCAAAGAACCTGTTATAGAAGGAGAGGTTCCATACACCCTCCTACATCCTGACATGCCAACATCATGGGAAGAATTGCAAAAGAGTTGGATCCAACTCAAGGAAGAACGAAATACTTTTGAAGCCAGCTTCTACGCAAGTGAGAAGAAGGTTTTGGAGCTTACCCGCCGACTTCATGAGGAGGAAACTCTCAACAATTACATCGCACCAAAGAGGATGCGCAATGTCTTTTTACATTAAGAATTTTGTAATATTTTTCCCATGGGGCACTTATGTACTAACAAATTTCTTCTTAATATGACGTGTGTTCTTTTTGTTTGCAATAAACTTGAATTTCTGAATCCTTGAATGCATTACATGAATAACGCATCATTCATCATATGCATAAACAGGTCTTCACACCAGGTTTCCTTATTTTTCTGCTGTTTATTTCAACAAGATGGATTTGGAGAAGACGGTTAAGGATCTGCAAGCACATAATTCTTAATTTCAGCAGCTCCTCATGACCTTAGAAAAGGGTCAAGAGGACCTTAAAGCACTGTTGGAGAAAAATAAGAGAAAAAGAAGAAAAGGCCCAGAGTAGCCACTTTTGGAAGGAGGTTTGAAAGCAATGCTAGAAAAGTTCTCGAGTTCCCCTAAACGTCTGATGAAGGGGCTGGTAAAGGAAAAGGAGCTGCGGGACCTTCTGAATCTGAAGTTGAAGAGGAAGAAGACGAAGACTACTCTGAACAGTAATACCCCCCGGCGGATGAAAAATATAAAAATCTTGAGGATAGATTGGCAGCCATAGAGTTGCAAAGGGTACCTGGTTTAGATTTCGAAGAACTAGGGCTGTTTGCTGGGATCGTCATTCCTCCCAAGTTCAAAGTTCCTACATTTTCTAAGTATGACAGTATGTCCTGCCCAAAGATGCATCTGAGATCCTATGTCAGAAAAATCCAACCCCACTCATCTGATAAAGACCTCTGGGTACACTTTTTTCAAGACAGTTTGTCAGGCACACAATTGGACTGGTTCTATCAACTTGAGAGATCTGAGGTCCATAACTAGGAAGACTTAGCTGCTGCTTTTTACCGTCAATACCAATACAATACTGATTTGGCGCCCACTCGTACTCAGCTACAAAGTATGGGGATGGCTTCCAATGATGGATTTAAAGAGTATGCCCAGAAGTGGCGTGATCTGGCTGGAAGGGTGCAGCCACCATTATCAGATAGAGAGTTGGTCGACATGTTTTTAGGGACTCTGTCTGGCCCTTTCTTTAATCATTTAATCGGGAGTTCTTCCACAGGATTCACTGAACTAATTTTGACCGGCGAAAGGGTGGAGGCCGATATTAAAAGTGGTAAGATTCAGAAAGATACCTCCATGTTCACTGCTGTTAAGAAAACCTTCCCAGCTAAGAAGGAAGCCTCTGTTGTTTATTCTCAGAAAAGTCAAGGAAGAACCGAGCGCCGGCCAACTGTGGGGGTTGTGATGATTCAAAACTCTTCAAATGATCAACCTCACATCAATCAGCCAAGATCTAATCAATAACGGGTAGAAAGGCCACAACGGCAGTTCACCCGAATCAACATGACGCCGGTTTAAGTACTCCCTCATTTGCTAAAGCTGAATCTTACCAGTTTGAAGGAAGCGCCAAAGAACCCTAATACATCCTCTCCATACTACCACTCCAATGCCAAGTGTGCTTACCACTCTGACAATGCAGAGCATGATACCAACAATTGTTGGGCTCTTAAGAACAAAATCCAAGACCTGATTGACGCCAATGAAGTAGAATTCGATGCGCCCGAAAAGCCAAATGTGATTTCTGCCCCAATGCCCAAGCATGGTCATAATGTTCATGCCGTTATGGAAGACCTTCATGTTACTAATGTTGCTGACCTTTTGACTCCCTTATCAGTGATTAAAGTGAATTTGATGAGAGTCGGGATATTCCCAGGATGCGGAAAAGACTGCTACTTTTGTTTAAACATACGAGCTGACTGCCCAATGTTGAAATCAGGTATCCAACGCCTGATGGATACCCGAGAGATACTCTTCCAAAAAACTCTTGTTAATACCTTCACTTCTGTTACTCCTGATACTTTTGCTACTTCAACCAACGATATCGCAATAATAACCATCTTCGACAATCTTCCCAAGGCTTGCAAAAGGCCTGTCAAGATTACGCCTGACCCTAAATTTGTACCATTAAAAATCACCATGCCGGGGCCTGTCCCATATCAATCTAACAAAACGATACCATGGAACTACGGAGGAGAAATCTTCTATCATGGTATCAAACAGATTGAATCAGTCCAAGAGAATTCTGAAGAGGAAACCCCTGATATAGGGAACATTGTGGGAAGAAGCAAGATAACCCGCAACAGACGGATTTTTTCTCCGGAGATCACTCTACTTCGAGCAGTTTTCGGACCCTCGAAAGCTTTTGTGCCTGTTAAGTCATCTGTGCAAGACCCGATAATTGAAGAATTGGATACTCTTGAGGTAAGACCATCTGTTGATACTACCGATAAGGGTAAGGGGATACTAGAAGCGCCTGTCAGGACGAAGGCTCATACTGTGGTTATCCCCGAAACCACCCAGAAAGAAATGGAGGAAATCTTGAAAATAATCAGAAAGAACGACTACAACGTTATGGAACAGCTAGGGCAGACCCCTTCCAAAATCTCAATGTTGGCTCTTCTACTATGCTCTGAGGCCCATGCTAAGGCCATGATCAAATTTTTGAAGGCGGCACACGTGCCCCAAGAAACTTCGGCTGACCAGTTTCAGGAGTGTGTGGCCAGCCTTACTGCTGATAATGGCCTTGGCTTTTCCGATGCTGATCTGACTCCCAAGGGAAGGAAACACAACGAAGCGCTACATGTCTCAGTTGAATGCAGGGGAATCACCCTCGCCCATGTCTTAGTTGATACCAGTTCTTCTTTGAATGTGCTGCCGAAGAAAGCGTTAGACCGTTTGGACTGTGAGGGATTGACCCTCAAACCCAGTAACATCGTTGTTAGGGCTTTTAATGGGTCCAAAAGAATGGTTCACAGAGAGGTTGACATTCCTATCAAAGTGGGCACAAAAGTTTTCAACTCCACCTTTTATGTGATGGATATCCGTTCTTCATATTCGTGTTTGTTGGGAAGACTGTGGATCCATTATGCTGGGGCAGTTACCTCCTCTTTACACCAAATGCTGAAATATCCTGTTAAGGGTAAGATTATAATGGTGCACGGTGAGGAAGAGTACATGATAAGTCACCTCAACTCCTTCTGCTATGTGGAGTTGGATGGCGAATTCATCGAAACGCCTTTCCAACATTTTGAGGAAGCTTCTCATTAGATCGCGGTTGCGAAGACAATGGTCGAGGCGCCTATCATTACCAAGCATGTATCTAGGATGGCATCTCTCAAGGACACAGAGGCGGTAATCAAAGAAGGAAAGAGCACAATGTGGGGGCAACTACCTGATTTTCCCCATAAGACGGACAAATTTGGACTAGGGTTTACCGCTGCAGGACAGAAGGCTATGCGTCGCTCCAAGGCTGGAGGACCACCCGTCAAAATCACCTACCATGGAGTTAATGTTGTAGAAGATGATGAGGAAGAGGACAACTTCGCAGATTGGATCTTTCCAACCGTCGAAGGGGGTTTAAGCAACTGGGAAGCAAAGGATTTTATTCCCATCACCTTCATCAACCAATAATTTTATCTTTGAACAATTTCCTATTTTGGTCTGTAATAACTAAACAATTCATACACTATTTTCACCTCATGCCTTGCCCGGGGCATGTAGGTCCATTTGTAAGGGCTTGATTTTCTTCATTATCATATGCCATGTTTTAATGAATCATTGGACGTCTTCATCTATAAACTGTTGTGTTCATTTTCTTTCCTTTTGCATTTTGTTTTGTTTAAGGATGGCTATCCCTTACACACACCCACACTCACAAATGCAGGTACCCATCCACTCCGGATTCCATGGGTGACTATTCTGCTTTAGCTTTCGGTAACTCTGAAGATTTGGTCAATCATGATGAGTACGAAGTTGATGAATACTGTGAAGTGTCGGGAGAGTTAGCCAGACTTTTGCAACAAGAAGAGAGGGCTATTCTTCCTCATGAAGAGTTGCTAGAAACCATCAACTTGGGGACAGAGGAAGACAAGAAAGAGGTAAAAGTGGGTGCCAACTTGGAACCAAGTGTCAAGGAGCGCTTATTGCAGTTGTTGAACGAATATGTTGAAATCTTCGCCTGGTCTTTTAAAGACATGCCGGGACTAGACACAGATATCGTGGTCCACCGTCTCCCTACAAGAGAAGACTGTCCAGTGGTCAAGCAAAAGGTCCGCCGAATGAGGCCCGACATGTTTGAGAAGATCAAAGCTGAGGTAATGAAGCAATTCAACGCTGGCTTTCTGGCTGTTACTTCCTATCCACAATGGGTTGCTAACATTGTGCCTGTGCCTAAGAAGGACGGCAAAGTCAGAATGTGTGTGGACTATCGGGATTTAAATAGGGCTAGCCCCAAGGATGATTTTCCACTACCACACATCGACATCTTAGTTGACAACACAACTCAACCTAAGGTATTTTCCTTCATGGATGGATTCTCGGAATACAACCAGATCAAAATGGCCCCCGAGGACAGGGAGAAAACTACTTTTGTCACGCAATGGGGTACCTTCTGCTACAAAGTGATGCCATTTGGACTGAAGAATGCAGGGGCAACCTATCAACGCGCCATGGTAGCTTTGTTTCATGATATTATACATCATGAGATCGAAGTTTACGTAGATGACATGATAGCTCGATCACAGACAGAAGAAGAACACCTTGATCATTTGCAAAAGCTGTTTGCCAGGTTGAAGGAGTATAAGCTCAGACTGAACCCAAGCAAGTTCACTTTTGGAGTTAGGTATGGTAAACTTTTGGGATTTATTGTCAGCAACAAAGGCATTAACGTTGATCCAGCTAAAGTAAAGGCTATACAAGAAATGCCTGCCCCCCGCACTGAAAAGGAGGTTAGAGGATTCTTGGGACGCTTAAACTATATCACAAGGTCCATCTCTCACCTAACATCTACCTGTGAGCCAATCTTCAAACTGTTGAAGAAAGATCAGGTAGTTGAATGGAACAATGATTGTCAAGTTGCTTTTGATAAGATCAAGGAGTATTTACTAGAGCCTCCTATTTTGATGCCACCCTTCGAAGGAAGACCGTTAATCATGTATCTGATTGTGTTGGATAACTCAATGGGGTGCGTACTGGGCCAACATGACGAGTCTGGCCGAAAAGAGCATTCCATTTATTACCTTAGCAAAAAGTTTACCGACTGTGAGACTCGCTACTCACTGCTTGAGAAAACTTGTTGCGCTTTGGTATGGGCTGCTCGTCAGCTAAGGCAGTATATGTTGACTCATACCACTTTGCTGATTTCCAAAATGGATCCGATCAAATATATCTTCGAGAAGCCTACTTTATCTGGAAGAATCACTAGATGGCAGATGATTCTGACTGAGTATGATATCCAATATACTACCCAAAAAGCTATAAAGGGGAGTGTACTAGCTGACCATCTAGGTCATCAAGCCGTCGAAGATTACCAATCTATGAGATTCGACTTCCCTGACGAGGACATCATGACATTGGACAACATTGAAGGTAACAGACCGTATGAAGGACCTGAACAAGGATCCCGATGGACCCTGTAATTTGATGGTGCTTCAAATGCACTTGGCAACGGTATCGGTGCGGTACTCATTTCTCCGGAAGGTTGCCATACACCCTTCACTGCCCGACTTTGCTTCAGCTGTACCAACAACATGGCTGAATATGAAGCTTGCATCTTTGGTCTCAAGGCTGCTATAGACTTGGGAATCAAATCTTTGGTCATATTTGGGGACTCGACTTTGGTTATCAGTCAAGTCAAAGGAGAGTGGGACACCAAACATCCTAATCTTATCCCATACAAAGAACATGTCTTGATGTTGTTGCCTCATTTCGAGCAGATTACCTTCGAGCATTTCCCGCGAGAAGAAAATCAGTTAGCCGATACTCTGGCTACAATGTCTTCCATGTTTAAACTCAACTGGGATAACAAGGCTCCCCAAATCACCATCGAGCGAATGGACGAACCTGCGCACTGTCACGAGATTAATACTAAAGAAGTAGTGGAATCACCCTGGTTTCATGAAATCAAAAGGTATCTCCAGACTAGAGAATACCCTGAAGGAGCTTCAGTCAATGACAAAAAGTTCTTAAGGAGATTTGCTACCAAGTCTTCCTAAGCAATGGCATCCTTTATAAGCGCATCCATGATTGTGTTCTACTTCGTTGTGTGGACAAGGTTAAAGCAGATTTAATCATGACCAAAATACATAGTGGCACATTTGGCACCCACTTGAGTGGACATACGATGGCTAAGAAGATTCTAAGGGAAGGCTACTACTGGTCTACCATGGAAGCTGATTGTCATTAACATTCCCGTACCTGCCACAAATGCCAAGTCTATGCCGACAAGGTACATATTCCTCCTGTTCCTCTCAATGTTCTGACAGCTCCTTGGCCATTCGCAATGTGGGGCATTGACATGATTGGATAGATCAAGCCTACCGCATCCAATGGGCATCGCTTCATCCTGGTGGCTATTGACTACTTTACCAAGTCGGTCGAAGCAGCTTCATATGCCTCTGTTACAAAGAATGTGGTTGCCCGCTTCATCAAGCAGAACCTCATATGCCGGTATGGCATCCCCGACAGAATTATCACAGACAACGGTACAAATTTGAACAACACTATGATCACCGCTCTATGCGAGCAGTTCAAGATTTATCATCACAATTCATCTCCCTATCGGCCAAAGGTGAACGGTGATGTTGAAGCTGCAAACAAAAATATCAAGAAGATCATTCAAAAGATGACACTCACCTACAAGGACTGGCATGAGATGCTACCGTTTGCTCTGCATGGATATCGTACCACGACACATACTTCAACAGGGGCAACCCCTTTCTCTTTGGTATATGGCGTGGAAGCTATTCTACCTATGGAAGTTCAGATTCCTTCCTTGAGGATTATGAAGGATGCCGGTTTGAGTGAAGACGATTGGATTCAGACCCGGCTCGATCAACTTAACTTGATCGACGAGAAGCGACTTACTACTGTTTGTCATGGTTAGACGTATCAAAAACGGATGATCAAGGCTTTCAAAAAGAAAGTCAGGCATCAGGTATATCAAGTCGGAGATCTTGTAATCAAGCAGATTATCTTACCACAAAGTGATCCCAGGGGCAAGTGGACTCCTATGCAGATTCTGACCACCATGGACGGCGACGATTTACCGCACCCTGTGAATGCAGACATAGTCAAAAGATACTATGCATAAAACTCCCCGACAAGTTGAAAACCCGAAAGGGCGACTTGGGTAAAAATGGGCATCCCGGTGAATAGAAAACCCGAAAGGGCGGTTCAGGCAAAAATTAGGGATAAAAAAAAGAAAATCTGTACACCCGGCAAGTTGAAAACCCGAAAGGGCGACTTGGGCAAAAAAGGGTTTCCCGGTGGATCGAAAACCCGAAAGGGCGGTCCAGGAAAAAGTTAGGGAATTAAAGCGTATGACTATGTCTCGTTGGATCACTTTAAGAATAATCTCTTCACCAACAAAGCTCTAAGCTTCTGATCAATCCAGTCATAGACGGACAATGCAGCAAATGGACAAGATATTCAGAGTTGTGAAGGCTATAGCAGAATGGGAACCCCATGGAATTATTACACATAGCCATCTTTCTTTTGTATAAAATTTTTCTCAATTTTTACGACAACATTCTCTTACTAGGATGTCTGTCTCCTTTGTACAAAGATACTTACGAAAGTTAATACAAAAATACTTTAAAGTGTAGAAATTTGCTTGCCTTTCTTTTCTTTTTACACTTATGTTTTATTTGAAAAACGTCCAAATGTTTTGTTAAAAAGGCATATGCATTTGAATATGATCACTGCTCACAAATAAAACGAATTTGAGAAAGGATAATTACTGATAGGTTGAAGGTATAGGAAGATATCCTTGTGCTATTTCAGAAGAAATCCCCTATAGCACACCTTTCAGATCCTCAACAATGCTAAAAATTTGGAGTATAATTCCCCAGCGGAGTTAAACTTTAAGACCCCTAGCGGAGCCCGAAAGCCCTGAAAAAAACCTATCCCCAGCGGAGCCCGAAAGCCCTGAAAAAACCTATCCCTAGTGGAGCCAGAATATTATAAACTTTCTTCCCCATCGAAGTCAAATTTCCAACTATCAACCCCCGGTGGGAACTGTTCAACTTCCCCCAATTTCCCCAGCAGGCTATCTTAAAAGTCTTAAAACCAAGCAGATAACAGTTAACTTCTTGAATTATCCCCAACTAGGATGCTTCCTCAATAGTTTGGCGTACAACCCAAGCTCCTGATTTCACAGGCCGAGTAAACATTCTCCCCACAGAGTTATCTCCCAACAGATCGAAGATTCTCGGTCTCATTTCTCCAAGCAGAAGCCTCCCAGGTTTTAACTCCCCAATAGAGATTTTTAGAGTTTTCCCTATTTCCCAGGAAAGTCATGAAGGATTCTCATTCCCTGCAGAAGTTGTCAAAGGCCTTGTTAATCCCCATAAATCGCCAAGGATTTTCAATCTTCAGCAGTGGTCCCGGGATTTCTCCTTCTCAAACAAACAAGAGATCTTTAATCCTCAAGCAGTGGACAAGGATCTCTCATCTTCAGCAATCAAAGAGTTTTGAATCCTCAACATCGGTCAAGGATTTACTTTCCCCGACAAAAGTCAAAGATTTCAATCCCCAGCAGTTATCAAGGATTTATTTTCCTCAGCAAGACAGCCACTCAGCTGACATGCCCATCCATTACATTCATCTATCATAAACATTGATGAAACACAGTTCATTGTATCATACATATCATACAACATAACTTTATGTTTTAGCTAACATTTTACTCTTTTTCGGATAAGATTAAAATTCTATCGTTAACAATTTTTCTGATACAGTATGGATACACCCCAGACACGGCGGTCATTCTATTACTCATTCATAATTTCAAGTCAAAATACAGTACGGATACACCCTAGACACGACGGTCATTCTACTACTCATTCAGACTTCAGCAATCCGATACAGACTAGATACGCTTCAGACACGGCGGCCATTCTATCTCTCATTCAGATTCAACTATCAATTTCAAGTTCAGATACGCTCCAAACACAGATGCCATTCTGGCCCTTACACCAGAAGTTTGATTCTCCCTGGTATAATCGCCACGGAAATCATTCTGTCACTTATTCATATCCCAGTTACAGTTTCAGATACACTCCAGACACGGAAGTCATTCTTCTACTCATACAGATCTCAACTTCAGATACAGTCCAGATATGCTCCAGACACGATTTCCATTCTGCCACTCATTAAGAACTTATCCCCAGCACATAGTTGCTCCATACATAGATTTTTCTCTGTTACCCATTCAGAATACAGATACACTCCAGACACGGAAGTCATTCTGATATTCATTCAAGAATCAAATATGGTTACAGCTCAGATACGCTCCAGACACGAACGCCATTCTTTTGCTCATACAGACTCAGTCTCTAGATACAGTTCAAATGCATTCCAGACACGGATACCATTTTGATGCTCATTCTTCTGACCTACAAAATTGCAATTCAACAAACATTCTTGGATGGCATATTTAAGCCCATCTCCAGCAAGATTCTACCATCTCCAAATGGCATCTTTAAGACCATTTCCTCAGCTATATTTTGACGAGTGCAAATTTAAGGGCACTCTAGTGTCCAATCCTCTTTTACCTTCGAGTCGCGAAAGGCAAACTTGCCAATCTAACTCTTTAGGTTAAAGAAGATTGAACAGGGGCAACTGTTGTACCCTAAAATTTGCCCTCTCATTTCATCAACATTTCTCATCACAAGACTCTTGGAACTCAAGATCAAGCTAGGGTTTGCTCTGCTCAAGACACCTCCTTGCATTGTTGACCTAAATTAGGGTTTGAGTTTGCACAGGGATGTTTTGACCTACAATGACCAAAGTGACTTTCATACTTCATTTTGGGCTCACAAGTTTTTCCATACCAAGTTTCAATCCTTGAATCAAATTTTTGCCCAGTCAATTGGACAGTTGACCTAGAAATCACATGTATTGGGGAAAAAGTCAATTGTGGCCAATTGACAGTCAAACCTCATGAAATTTGACCCACATCAACATTATGAACTCATATGAACCATTTGATCAAGTTTGGATCACAATTCCACAAGAAATTTGATCAGATCACCAAAAGGGCAAAATGGTCATTTTTAGGGTTTTGACTGTACAAAGGCAATTTTTGACTGTTTGACCTAGCCAATGGCAAATCAAGCTCAACCATGGACTCAAGGATTCAATGACATAATGTTGACCCATTCAACAAGTTCAAAAGATCTCAAATGCATAGGATTGACAGATGAATTTTTCAGTCAACTGATCAAAATTTACCTGTATACTAAAAAGTCAAACTTTGAATTTTTGGTCAAAATCAAGTGTCAAGGGTCATTTTTCATCAAGACATGTAAAATTATGAAACTTGTTCATCAAGAAACCCAAAATTGCAAATTAAGGTTTAAAATGGAAAATTTTCATAACTTAGAAATTTTCTAAGTTATAAAATTTTCTTATTTTTTTCTAACTTTGTCCCATTTTTTAACAAAGATGCAAATGGATTCAAACAAAACTTACAACATGAAAGTTTTAGTGCATCACAAAGTCTACAACTTTTATTCATAAAGTTTTCTCAAAAGAAGCTTGGATCTCAAGTTATGATTTTTGGAACAAGGGTACCTAAAACTTTTAACTTAGAGAAATTTTGCCCTAGTTTAGGCAGGATTTTGACCCATCTTCTTGGCCATTTTTCAAATAGTTCCACTTGGATTATTAAGTTTCATTTCAAATATGGATTATAGTACATGTTTCAAGCTTTCCAAATTGTCCAAGAACTCGTCAAACACCCTTGTGGTTAGGGAGAATCGAATGCTTGAAGTGTGCAAAAACTCACTTTGTAACCATGGCCAATACATGTTCATACCACTTGCCAAATCTGACCAAACTAGCTTAGTACATAATTACAAGCCTCTAAACCAATTTAAACTCAAAAATTGAATGCAAATACATTGTAAATTGGCATTGTTCTGATCAAGATTGCTTTGTACATTGAACATTTCCATTTTGAGCATAAAGGTCACACTTCCATTTTCATAAAGCATAACTTTTGCAAAGTTGTTTTTCTTGAGCTTTGAACTTCTTCCTTTGCAGAAAACAAGTTCCACAAACTTAGGCAAAGGTACAAGAAGTTGGTGCATGCTTGGAGATAGCCTGTACAGGCCTATCTCATTTCACTTCAATCTTTGCTTTCAAAACAAGTCAAATGGCCAAAAGCTCATAACTCACACATCTGATATTTTGAACTAAAGCAAAGTTTTGAAACAAGTTTTTTACATCCTTGCAAGCCAGAAGCATGAGTCCTTGACCTCTCAAACCTCCTCATAATCAAAAACCATATTTTCTTGCAAAACAGGGCCAGTTTTGCAAATCACAAGCCACAATCAAATCCCATCGTGCGTTTTGTCCCAAATCACTTCAAACACATTCCAAACAATATACCTAAACTATCCAGACCATTCACAAGTTGCTGTAACTCCATTAACACACATCACCATTTTTGTTTGGAAGCTTTGCAGGTTGAGTTCTGTAGCACGATTTAGGCCACTTCAAAACAAACTAAGCATTAGGAAAGGTTCAGGGGATATCAAGCAAGCTCAAAAGAACCTCAGGCCCCATTGAAAGTTGTTGCATTGTCCAGCTTGAACTCAACTGAAACAGGTATTTCATGAACTTCTATCTCTCTATTTAGGAACATTTAGCCTTAGGTTTGTGAATGAAAGATGTTGTATTCATTTCCCTGAAACCATACATGTGCTTAGTTTTCATTTATATTAATCGTGCTAGGAGAATTTCATCCATGAACTTTCTGAAAAAACTAGGTTAGAAATTAGGGCCAGAGAAATTCTCTTTGGTATTTGAGAGTTAGATTAAGTTTTTTATATGGTTAGAATCGTGGTTTGATGCTTTACAAGTTTCATGTTTTGAGTTTTGTCAAAAGATCACAAATACAGGAGATACGAGTTTGTGTAGCAAGCGCGCGTTTTTTTCAAAATCTGGAGGAAGAAGATGAAGTTGATGGGTTGGGCTGGCTTGGTTTTGCTTCTAACACTTGCCTTTTCAGTTTCACACCCCTGGCCCATTTCTTTGTATATTTATTATTTTTGCATTTTTATTTCATTTTTGACTTTATTATTTTATTTCCAAACATAAAAAATGCCTAAAAAATATTTTCATAAATTTTTATATTTATTTGGTATTTATTTTAATTATTTCTAACATTAAAATGTTTAAATACTTTATATTATTTTGTTTAAACTTAAAAATAATGTAAAAAATACTTATTTTTATTCACATTTGAAAATATTTTCTTGAAATATCTACATTTTTGTAAATACTTTATTTTATTTTTTTACACACTTAATATATTTAATATATATATATATATATATATATATATATATATATATATATATATATATATATATATATATATATATATATATATATATATATATATATATATATATATATATATATATATATATATATATATATATATATATATATATATATATATATATACTTTATTTTATTAAAAGCATAGAATAAAAAACACAAAAATAATACATTTTATTTTTATTGATATTTTATACTAAAAAATGCTTTTTTTTCAATATACTTTTATTTTTGGTACATATTGATGCATTTTTGTATAAATATTAAATAATACCATTTCTTTAAGGAATTAGGGTTTACCCTAAAAAATAATTAAAATTAACTTTTTATTTATTTCTTTACATTTCTTTCCATTGAAAATACTTTACATACCTAAAAAACCTTTTTTGCATAATACATTTTATTTAATATTTATTTATTGTATTTATTTAAATATTGTACATTTAAATATTATGCCTTGCAAATTCAATTTGGTTGTAATAATTTAGGGTTTAATTTCTTTCAAAATAATCCCCTATTCAAATTTGTACCCCCCTCCCTATATCATGTTGTAATAGCTTAGAGTTTAAATTCTCGCACTTTTACGCTTTCAATTATGCCATGATTAGAGAATTAGGGTTTGTATGCAAAATCAAAACCAACAAATAGTTTGACATAATCAAAGACAAAATGCATGAAAATCAAACACAATGCACACTTGCACCCCTAGGGTTACAATCCACTTGTTGCCTTTAAAAATGGGCCATGGTATGCATGTCAAGTACTTTGGCAAAACAAAAACAAAACAAAAGATCATAGTCCCTCGATGACGCTATCTGAGTTGCTTAAACAAAATGATCAAGTCCCTCAAGAATATTGCCAAAAATACTTGACACAATTGCTATCATGGTCTATACAATGACCCGCGCCTATCCCGTTTAACATCCTAACACAAGGTTGTTCACCAAATACAATGGTGAAGCAACACTGTTAAAAGGGTTAAAAACATAAGAAAGATCTTTGAGTAAAATAGGGTAGATAACTCTTAGTTACTTGATCAAAACTTGCAAAAACATCCTTGCTATTTTCAAAACACACTTCATAACACAATTTCAAAACCCTACTTTCAAACATTGAAAACTTTTCAAAAGACAAAAACACCTTTGTATACATTCAAACAAGAATCATTACAAAGGTTGCCACAACGATGGCCTCTTTTCAAAACATCTTTCAAAATCACACACAAAGCACCATTTCAAACAATTGAAGAGCACCATTTCAAACAATTGAAAAGCAAAGCAAGTGATCTAAACAAGTAACTAAGAGCCCATGGATAACCATGGATAGAAAGGGTGCTAATACCTTCCCTTTCTATAATCTACTCCCCGAACCCAAGAAAACATCTCAAAGGTTTTTCCTGTGCTTTTTGACCTTTCCTTAGGATAAAATAAAAAGTCGGTGGCGACTCTTGCTAAACCGAAACATTTGCAAACACAAACACAAAATCCCAAGTCAGTTCTCCCACCGTATCACAGATTTTATCATGGTTCCTTTGATTAAGTCTCAATATTTGCTCTCTTCTATGGCTTTGAACTTTACCAATCAAAGCATTATCTTATTGACTGGTCGAAGTGTTGCTCTGCTCTCTTTGATGGCTCTAAGTCCTAATTCGAATTTCCCAAAACTTCCCTTATCAGAACTTCTTCGATTAGCCCTTGTTATCTTTGATGGTTCTAAGTTCTGATTCGAGGTGTTCAGAACTTCCCTCATCATAACATTTTAGATTAAGACACCTCTGCACTGATATGCCATTCGAAGGATACTTCATTCTGATGTTCCAATCAAAGGAAACTCTAATGTTCCAATCGAAGTACACTCTGATGTTCCAATCAAAGGACACCCTGATGTTCCAATCGAAGGACACCCTGATGTTCCAATAGAAGGAAGCTCTGATGTTCCAATCGAAAGAAGCCATGATGTTCCAATCGAAGGAAACTCTGATGTTTCCCTTGAAGGAAGTTCTGATGTTCCAATCCAAGGAAGCTCTGATGTCCCAATTGAAGGAAAATCGGATGTTCTAATCGAAGAAAGCTCTGATGTTCCAATCGAAGGAAGCTCTGATGTTCCAATCAAAGGAAACTCTGGTGTTCCAATTGAAGGGCATTTCATTCGTATTCAAATTTTACTTTCCTCAAGCAAATGTTTGCAACCACCCATGCAAGAGAAGATCTTTAAATAACATGAGAGGGTAAATTTTGGGGTACAACAGCTGCCCCTGTTCAATCTTCTTAAACCAGAAAATTTAGATTGGCTTGTTTGCCTTTCGTGATCTGAAGGTGGAATATGATTGAACACTAGAGTGCCCATAAATTTGCACTCGCCTGAAGTAACAATGTTGGTTGATAATATTGGGAATGGGCTTACATATGCCATTTGGAAAGGATGACGAAGATTCTCCGAAGATGGGATTAAAGATCCCATTTGGAAATGATGGAGAGTCGCCGGAGATGGGCTTAAAGATGCCATCTAGAGAACATGTTGATTTCATGAGAGATTCCTTTGTGGGGATTCCTATTCCTGTCGTTTGAGGAGGACTCCACTGAGGAATACTGGTCTCTGTCTTGGGAAATAGAGTCTGGGAGCTTCAGTTGTCCATTACTCTATTGGGGAGTTATCTCTTGACTGGAGTGATGAAAGTGAGCTATTATCTGGTCGGGATCCAGGCTTCACAGCGACTTGTTAAGGATAATAAGGATGACTGTTATCTGGTCGTATTCCGGGCTTCACAGTGACCTATTGGGGCATATGAAATTAACTTCTAGCTGGTCGGTTCCAGGCTTAGAAGTAATTGTAGACATTGAACTGCTATCTGGTCACATCCAGGCTTCAGTGATTTGAAGAAATTAAGTTGTTATCTGGTCGGGTCCAGGCTTCAACTTGAATCTGAGGTATACCGTTATCTGGTCGGGTCCAGGCTTCCGTGTCATAGGTTATACTATCATCTGGTCGGGTCCAGGCCTCATAGTAATTAACAAAGTAAACTGCTATCTGGTCGGGCTCTAGGCTTTACAGTATCTTTAACTGGATAAGAATCAGAAAATCTTAAGGTCAACTTAACTGAACCAGAGAAAGTATCTATTGGAAAAGAATCAGGATAAATAATTGGTCGATTTAAACTAAACCAACAGAGGTATTATGCTATCTTCAACTGGAATAGAATCAGAGAAATCTTAGGGTCGATTTAACTGAACCAGAGAAAGTGTCTATCAGAAAAGAATCAGAATAAAATCATTGGTCGATTTAACCTGAACCAGCAAAGGTCTTGAATTATCTTCAACTGGAATAGAATTAGAGAAATATTAGGGCCATTTAATTGAACCAGAGAAAGTGTCTACCAGAAAAGAATCAGAATAAATCATTGATCGATTTAAACCGAACCAGCAGAGGTCTTGAGTTATCTTTAACTGGATAAGAATCAGAAAAATCTTAGGGTCGATTTAACTGATCTGGAGAAAGTGTCTACCCGAAAAAAATCGGAATAAATCATTGATCGATTTAAATTGAACCAGTAGGGGTCTTTTAAATTATGATCTTCTGAGGAAAATGCTGGAATTTCTCTTCGGCAGAGGTAACCTTTGAAAAGACTGTCATGTCATATAAGTAGTTAATGATATTTGTAGATTGATCTTTCCTGAAGAGGTAAAGAGTTAGTCGTATACAATATCATGATGTATGAAATGCATCGTGTAATGATATTCTAAAAATAAATGAGATTGTGTTGTATGCAATATGTATGCGCATGCCATGATGTATGAACATGGAATGCTATTGCGAATTTTCCTAGTCTGGGAAAATAAATCCTTGACAGTTTCTGAAGAGTACTGGGAAGCTGAATCCATGACTATTTTTGGTAGATGAGGAAAGTGGTTCTTTCATTTCTGCTGGTAATGATGAATGGAGATGATTCACCGGGGATTTCCTCTTTCCGTTTGAGGATACTCTGTCGGGGATCTTTGACTTCTGTTTGAGAATGTTCTTTCGGGGAGACGATGCTCTATTGGAAGATCTTACCAATGTAGAGAAATAAAATCTGTTAGGGGATGAACTTTCGCAGCTAGAGAAATAAACTCTATCGGGGATGTGGATTTATAAACTGTTTGAGATTTGTAAAACTCAGATGGGGATCTTTGATTTAACCTCTCTGAGGGAACTTTACTGGAGAACGTAATTCCTACTTGGGAAAAAAAGAGGTAAAAAATTTGGTTATTTTCACTCTGTAGGGATATAGACATCACCAGGACGTATGTTGAGGATGCGGCGGTGACTTCACATCAGGATGTCTCCGCCTCTGTACCTGTTGGAGAAAGTAATTGCGGGGACTACATATGGATTTTTAAGCATTGTCTCGTTTCTTAAAATCATTAGCAACTGCGTTTCTGTCTTTTATGCAAGTATTTGTAAACAGTAATCATATTCAAATGCATGTGTCGAAATGACCACTGGACGTTTTTGCAAAAGAAAACAGAAAAATAGAAAACAAAAAGTTTTATACTTTCAAAGAAGTGATTTGTATTGATTTTGAAGAAGTTTGCCTATAACAGGCGTTTTTTGCACAAAGAGACTGACATTCTAATAAGAGAATGAGGTCGTGAAAATGAAAACTATACAAAATAGTGTACAAAGAGAAAACAGTTATGTGTAATAATCCCATTGAGTTTTAATTATACTATTTCCCTTATGTCCTTGAGCGCCCCATCACTTTGCTACTTATTCAAAGCTGACTGGATTGATTGGTACCGTTTGAGCTTGGTAGTTGATACTGAAGTCTGGTTACAAGATGATCCAATGGAACATATTTGTACGCTTAAAATCCCTAACTTTTTCCTGGACCGCTCTTTCGGGTTTTCAGTCCACCGGGATACCCTTTTTTGCCAAAGCCGCCTTTTCAGGTTTTTGACTTGCCGGGTGTACAAATATTTTTGTATTTATCCCTAATTTTTGCCCGAACCCTTTTGGTTCGCCGGGATGCCCTTATTTTTGCCTAGGCCAGTTAACCTAGCGGGTCTTTATTCATGCGTAGTATCTTTTAACTATGTCCGCATTCACAGGATGAGGAAGGTCGTCACCGTCCATAGTGGTTAAGATCATGGCTCCACTAGAAAATATGTTCTTGATCACAAATGGCCCTTTGTATGTGGGAGTCCATTTTCCCCTAGGAACACCTTGTGGAAGAATTATGCGCTTGATTACTAGATCACCAACTTAATATACCTGATGTCTGACCTTCTTGTTAAAAGCCTTAATCATACTTTTTTGATACATTTGACCATGACTGACAACCGCAAGCCTTTTCTCGTAAATCAGGTTCAGTTGGTCAAGTCTAGTCTGAATCCAATCATCTTCATTCAAACCTGCATCCTTCATGATTGTCAAAGATACGATATGGACCTCAATAGGTAGGACAACTTCCATACCATACACCAGAGAGAAAGGAGTTGCCTCAGTTGATGTGCATACTATGGTGCGGTAACCATGAAGAGCAAATGGTAACATCTCATGCCAGTCTTTATATGTAACTGTCATCTTCTGTATGATCTTTTTAATGTTCTTATTAGCAGTCTCTACAGTGCCATTCATCTTCGGCCGGTAAGGAGAAGAGTTATGATGCTGGATCTTGAATTGCTTACAGAGTTCAGTGATCACAACATTGTTGACATTTGTACCATTATCTGTAATGATTCTTTTGGGGATACCATACCGACAGATAAGGTTATGCTTGATGAACCGCGCCATAAAATTCTTGGTAACAGTAGCAAAAGAGGCGGCCATAACCCACTTCATGAAGTAATCAATAGCAACAAGGATGAAGCGATGCTTGTTGGAAGTGATAGGTCTGATTTCTCTGATCATGTCGATGCCCCACATTGCAAAGGGCCAAGGAGCAGTCAAGACGTTTAGAGGAACCAGAGGTATGTGCACCTTATCAGCATAAATATGGCACTTGTGACAAGTCCGCGGATGTTGGTAACAGTATGCTTCCATAGTGGACCAATAGTATCTTGATCGTAGGATCTTTTTAGCCATGGTGTGTCCACTAGAATGGGTGCCAAAGGTACCTTCATATAAATCCGCCATAATCATTTCTGCTTCACTCTTGTCTACATACCAAAGTAAAGTAGATTTGTGGTTACGCTTGTAGAGGGTTCCATTACTGAGGAAGAACTTTGTAGAGAACCTTCTCAGAAACTTCTTATCATCGATAGATGCCCCCTCAGGGTACTCTTGAGCTTCGAGATACCTTTTCACTTCATGGAACCCAGGTTTGTCCGTTATCCCTTTAGTATCGATCTCATAACAGTAAGTTGGTTCATCCAATCTCTCAATAGTGATCTTAGGAGCCTCATTATCCCACTTGACCTTGAACATGGATGACATAGTGAATACCGCGTTTGCTAATTAATTTTCCTTTCGTGGAAAATGCTCAAAAGTAATTTCTTCAAAGTATGGGATTAATGTCAACACATGCTCTTTGTACGGGATGAGATTAGGGTGCTTCATGTCTCACTCTCCTTTGATTTGACTTATTACCAAGGCCGAATCTCCAAAAACACTCAAGAACTTGATTCTTAGGTCAATAGCAGCTTTGAGACCCATGATACATGCTTTATACTCAGCCATATCGTTGATACAATTGAAGCATAGCCTAGTAGTGAAAGGGGTATGACAGCCCTTAGGAGATATGATTACAACACTGATACCATTGCCAAGTGCATTGGAAGCTCCATCAAAAACCATGGTCCACCGGGATCCTTTTTCAGATCCTTCATCCGGTCCAGGTTCTTCACAATCAGTCACTAACATAATATTCTCATCCGGGAATTCAAAGTTCATGGATTGGTAGTTGTCCACGGTCTGATGAGCCAAATGATCAGCTAGTACACTTCCCTTGATTTCTTTATGGGTTGTGTATTGAATGTCATATTCAGTCAGGATCATTTTCCATCTTGCTATTCTTCCAGAGAGAGTGGGCTTCTCGAAGATGTACTTGATAGGATCAATTTTAGAGATCAACAAGGTAGCGTTAGTCAACATATACTGTCTTAGTCGGCGAGCAGCCCATGCCAAAGTGCAGCAAATTTTCTCGAGCAGTGAGTATCTTGTTTCACAGTCAGTAAACTTTTTTATAAGGTAGTATATTGCATTCTCTTTTGGACCATGCTCGCCATGCTGCTCCAGCACACACCCCATTGAGTTCTCTAATACTATTAAGTACATGATCAGATGTCTTCCTTCAACTGGCGGCATTAAAATTGAAGGCTCTTGAAGATATTCTTTGATTCTGTCAAAGGCATTCTGGAATTCGTAATTCCACTTTACCACTTGATCTTTCTTCAAGAGTTTGAAGATTGGCTCACAAGTAGCATTTAGATGGGAAATGAACCTAGTAATGTAGTTTAGGCGTCCCAAGAAACCCCTAAATTCCTTCTCGGTGCGAGGAGCTGGCATCTCTTGTATATCTTTAACCTTTTTCAGGTCTACCTGAATACCCTTGTCACTGACAACGAAACCTAGGATTTTACCATACCTCACCCCAAAGGTGCACTTGTTCGGATTTAGCCTCAACTTGTACGTCTTTAGTCTATCAGACAGCTTTTGCAAGTGATCAAGGTGCTCTTCTTCAGTTTTAGATTTGGCTATCATGTTGTCAACATAGACCTCTATCTCATGGTGAATCATGTCATGGAACAAAGCTACCATGGCTCGCTGATTGGTTTCCCCAGCATTCTTCAACCCAAATGGCATAACCTTGTAGCAGAAAGTGCCCCACTGTGTGATGAAGGTTGTCTTTTCTATGTCTTCGGGTGCCATCTTGATCTGATTATAACGATAGAATCCGTCCATGAAGGAGAATACCTTATGCTGTGCGGTGTTGTCAACCAGAACATCAATATGGGGAAGCGGAAAGTCATCCTTGGGGCTTGCCCTGTTCATGTCTCTGTAGTCCATACACATATGTACTTTGCCGTCTTTCTTAGGCATCGGAACTACGTTAGCAACCCATTATGGATGGGAGGTGACAGCTAAGAACCCGACGTTGAACTATTTCATAACTCCTGCCTTGATCTTTTTTAAAATCTCAGGACGCATACGACGAACCTTTTGCTTCACTGGAGGGCAATCTTCTTTAGTTGGAAGACGATGAACCATAATATCAGTGTCCAACCCTGGCATGTCTTCATATGACCATGCAAAGATCTCAACATAATACTGCAACATCTATATCAATCGTTGTTTGACACTATGCTCCAAGTTTGCACCTATCTTGACTTCTTTTTTGTCCTCTTTGGTACCCAAGTTCACTGTCTCAACTGGCTCTTCATGAGGCTATATAGCTCTTTCTTCATGATGTAATAGTCTAGCAAGCTCTCCTGGTACCTCACAATCTTCCTCACCTTCATCCTCGGCTTGGTTGATCGGATTTTCAAAGTGATAACTGGAAATAGCATAACCGTTATCAATGGGATCCAAAGTGGATATGGATCTGCAGTTTGATACGTGAGTGTGTGTAAGAGCATAGTTGCATTGATAAAGTAAAAGCAGAAAAGAAAAACAAAGAGCGCAAAATTTGTATGCAAAAACGTTCAATGCTTTATTAATGACATATGAGATTGAAAAATGATAACCCTCACAAATAAACCATTGTGCCTCGGGTAAGACACAAGGCCATAGAGTTTATATTGTTCATTTATTACATATCCAAAAAAACAAAAAGATAATTACTCCTAAACAAAAGTAATCATCATAAAGTATTTAGCTGTCCAGTTACTGGGTCCACCATTGATGGTTGGGAAAATCCACTCATCTAGGTCGTAGTTATTGTCAGCATATTTTATAGCGAAGACAACATCAATAGCACTGACTCCTGGACCATGCTTGGGCATGGGTGCAATTATGATGTTGGGAGTCTCAGGGGGATAAATTTAACCTCCTTTGCATCAATAAGGTCTTGCACCTTGTTCTTCAAAGCCCAACAATCGTTTGTATCATGGCCTGGACTTTCGGAATGGTAGGCACACCGAGCCTTTGGATTATAGTGAGGAGATGCAGTGTTGGGATTTTTGGGAGCTTCCCTCAAAGTTACCAGATTGGATTTCAGTAAGTGGTAAAATTTTAGACAAGGTCATATTGATCCGGGTAAACTGTCTCATAGGCCTTTCTGCTCTGGGATGATTGTTCCGTTGTTGAGTAGTTGTAGGCTTGGATATTATTACAGCCCCTACCGTTGGACAGAGTTTGGTTCTTCCCTGATTTCTTTGACTGTAAACAACACTGACCTCTTTCTTTCCCACGAAAGGTCTCTTTCCCGCACTTGAAGATGTATCCTTTTGAATCTTGTCGTTCTTAATCCTAGCTTCCACTCTTTCTCCAGTTAAGATCAGCTCAGTAAAACCAGTTGAGGAGCTTCTAATCAGATGGTTGAAAATGGACGAGATAGAGTATCCAAAAACATTGTCCACCAACTATCTATCAGACAGAGGAGGTTGGACTCTTCCTGCTAAGTCTCTCCACTTCTAAGCGTAGTCTTTAAATCCCTCGCTAGAACCCATGGACATACTTTGGAGTTGTGTACGGGTCGGAGCAAGGTCAACTTTATATTGGTACTGCTTATAGAAAGCAGCAGCCAGGTCTTCCCATTTATGAATATTGGTTCTCTCCAGCTGATAGAACCACTCTAGCTGAGTCCCGGATAGACTGTATTGGAAGAAGTGGACCCACAAATCCATGTCAGCGGTGTGAGGCTGAATCTTCCTCACATAAGATCGGAGATGCATCCTGGGACATGAGACTCCATCGTACTTACAAACACCAGAACCTTAAACTTCTGCGGGATGACAACCTTAGAAATCAAACCCAGCTCTTCAAAATCCAGCCCAGGTACCCTCTGGATTTCCATTGCGTTCAGACGATCCTCCAGTTGTTTGAATTTATCATCAGCATGAGGATACTGCTCCTCATTATAATCAGATTCATTATCAGATCCCTTCGGGCTGAGGTCTTCCTATCTTCTATCCCCTTCCTGAGTGTCCCCTTCCTTTGACGAAGTTGCTAGTTCTGAAGCTCGCCGCACTGGTCCTCTGATCCTCCTTCCCAAATTCACTACACCAGCCGGCTTCTTTGGTTTCTTCTTTTTGTCCTTCAGTATGAGAGCTTTCAGATCTTCTTGCCCTTTAGCTAGAGCCACAAACATTTGCTGGAACTAAGCGTTTTGTGCCTGGAGATCCTTGATGTTTTGTTCAAGAGCAATTTCTTTACTTGCTAAAATAAACAACGAAGAAGATAAAAACCCTGCTTTGAAACCTGTTTATGCAATGACATGTATGATATGTGTATGCAATGTTTTCAATGACTTTGGGAAATTTAAATTTGTGAGCCAAAATGAAACAAAGATTTTATTAGTAGAATTCAAAATACAATTTCCTTTTAGGCTTACAATTGAAAAATTCTAAAAACTAAGAAATCAGGTTTCCCATGGGCACTTCCTCTTCGTACCGAGATAGACGTTAAGACCATTTTATTCATGAAGTTGCTTCGTGAGCTCCAACACTTTCCTCTCATGGGTATAGAAATGATCTCTAAATGTATCCCTCTCTTTCTTCTGCTGAATCTAGGATCTCTGTAGCTCTTCAAGATCAGTGGGCATGTCAGGATGGAGAAATGTATGTGGAACATCCCCTTCGGTAATGGGCTCCACAATCACTGGTAAGATGGCTATATATGGCATCACAAGATTCTAAGTGTGAGCTCGTACCTGTTGGAGATAAGGTTCCATAGGGATGGAAGTCTTTGGCCCCAAAGTCTTGGTATCAAATCTGTTTACCATGCCCCAAGCTCGTATGAACCTCTGACGATACCCTTGAACATCATCCTCATAGTTAAACATAATGCCCTGGATAAGCATCTCGTGAGGACCATCCCTTCGAGCATAACCAAATTGTCGCTGAGCAGAGAGGATTATAAGTTATGCCTCCTATAATACCAAGTAGTGGGACATTAGGGAATTCCCCATAGCGGTCAATAACAGAAATATCTCCCATAGATCAGGAATACCAGAGAACATCCGCGTGAGAAAGTGACATTATCCTTTGCGACCAACCCAAACCTTCTTCATTCTTCAGTATTGATTTAGGGAGGTGATAAATAAACCACCTTGACAGCAATTGCATACAGCACATAAGAATCCCTCTTTTCTTCGTGGTACGAGTGTGAAGGGTATGCAAGATGTCTCCGAGTAAAGTGGGCACAAGGTTGTGAGAGAGGAAGACTTTGATAGCATTCACATCTATGAGTAAGTCTGGATTAGGGAATAGTACTAACCCATAGATTAGAAGGGCCAAGACCTCCTCAAAATCCTGGAAGTCCAAGTCATCCCAAAACAACTGAGCCTTCTCTATTAGGAACTTGGTCAGAAAACCATTAACTCCGATTCTTGTTTCCCAGTTGGACACAATGTTGGATCGTTTAAAATGCAAAGCTGCTGCAATGAACTCCAGCTTTGGAGCTTCTTCCAAACCGGTGAAAGGCAACTGATCCAGAATAGGTATGCCCAATAATTGAGAGAATTCTTCCATGGTGGGTACCAGCTGATAGTCCAGAAAGGTGAAGCAATGGTGCTTAGGGTCAAAGAACTGAAAGAATACACTCATCATCTTCTCATCAAAGCCTGAGGTAACTAGGTTGAGAAGTCGACCAAATTTTTTGGTGAACGAAGAAGTTTCTGGAACCCTTGATAATAGCTCTTTGAGTTGGAGAGGTATTCTCACAAAGATGATTCAAATAGTGTTTCTACGAGCGGAAGTCATGATCTATAAAACAGAACAAAGATAAATTCCCTTGGTCCTTGAAATGGTTAGTGAAATGAAAAATGGATGTTATGATGTTTATGATGTCATGATTATGCTTAAATCACAGATAAACACAAGCAAATCACACAATAGACCTTAGGTTCAAAGGCTTGCATGAGGTTTAGGGTAAGTACCCTCTTGAATGTTTAGTTGGTTCAACTTGTCTTAAAAATAGTAATCGGTTTCTAAGGAATATCAATATCACTGATCTTTCTTTATCGGTATTATTTTAGCTTAGCAATCTTCTCTTGTGGCAGAAACATCCCGAATATCCGATCTTAATGAGTGTAGTATTGAGTATCAACCGATACCCAACTTTACACCGAGGCCAGCTATCTCACTACTTTCTAATGGCATAGTTTGTTCAACTAAGGTTCTAAGGTTCATTAGTACTTCATGACACCACACGACGGCCCCGTATTATCCTCTATTTAACACAAGGGATACCGGTACAAACCAAAGTGTCACACCAACACAGCTATCGCTTTAACCATATCGATCTACGCTGTACAGTCTCCATGATATATTGTTGTTTACCTAAAAAAAATTCCCCAGATCTGGGTATAGGATCTATAGTAATCCAAGCAAACCTTTAAAAGTAGAGAAATCAAAACAAACAAGGAAAGAAACTTAGAAATGAACTAGACCCTAAGATAAACCCCGCTTTTAAACATTCCCCAGTAGAGTCGCCAGTTCTGTGATACGGTGGCAAAACCGACTGTTATATTGGTTTTTCATTTTGTATTTGCAAATGTCGCGGTTGTAACAACTGGCCAAACCGTCATCCGATAAAGAAATCAATGAAGTCACCATCGAACGTCTTTTATCCCGCTGAGAGGGGAAAGGTAAACATCGAGAAAACTTGAGAAGGGTGAAATCACGATCAAACGACCGAGAGATCGGGTAAGGGAGTCTGTTATGCGAGGGGAAGGTATTAGCATCCCACACGCCCGTAGTGCTCTATGGTATCCACTCTTGTTTATTATAATCTAAGGGTGTGTAAATCTATATCTAAAGCTTAATAGCTAAAAGAAAATGCAAAGAGGGAATGTATGCAAAAGAAAAGAGAAAATAATGTAGGGAAAATAAAAGTTGTGCTCACTTGGACCCTACCCCAGTGCCTATGTATCCCTTTTAAGGAATCAGAGCAACCGTAGTTCCGCTCACATATTTTGGTTGGTTTTTGTTTTTTAGTTAAGGAAATAAAAGCAACAGTCAAGATGGAAAAACATCATATAGAACAAAAAAAATGTCAACAATGATGATAAAATAGTAAAAAGAGATGACAAGACATCGCGTGGCAACACAAACTCAGATAAGGCGATAAAACGCCAGCATGATAGCAAAGTATCAGACAAGATGATGAAACATTACACCTAACGATGATATTGGAAATCAAAGTAGGATAACAAACATGTGCGATGGCGAAATACCGGCTAAAAGAATGTGCGATGGTGAAACATCGGCTAAGAGATAGGAAGATAAGATGGCAAAGATGGCGAAACATCACTAAACCAGAGAATAAAACATCACACCTAACAATGATATTGAGAATTCAAGGTAGGATAACAAACATGTATGATGGCGAAACACCAGCTAAAACAATGTGCGATGGGGAAACATCATCTAAGAGATAGGAAGATAACATGGCAAAGATGGCGAAACATCAATAAACTAGAGAATAAAGCAACACACCTAAAAATGATATTGAGAATCAAGGTAGGATAACAAACATGTACAATTGCGAAACACCGGCTAAAAGAATGTGCAATGGAGAAACATCGGCTAAGAGATAGGAAGATAACATGGAAAAGATGGCGAAACATCAATAAACTAAATGATAAAACATCACACCTACTATGATATTGAGAATCAAGGTAGGATAACAAACATGTGCAATGGCGAAACATCGGCTAAAAGATAACAGGGTATCATGGCAAAGATGGAGAAACATCAATAAACCAAATGATAAAACATCAAACCTACTATGATATTGAGAATCAAAGTAGGATAACAAACATGTGCGATGGAGAAACATCAGTTTCAAACAAATATGCAACGGCGAAACATGGGCTAAAAGATAACATGGTATCATGGCAAAGGTGGCGAAACATCAATAAACCAAATGATAAAACATCACACCTACTATGATATTGAGAATCAAAGTAGGATAACAAACATGTGCAATGGTGAAACATCGGCTTCAAACAAATATGCGGTGGTGAAACATGGGATAAAAGATAATAGGGTATCATGGAAAAGATGGAGAAACATCAATAAACCAAATGATAAAACATCAGACCTACTATGATATTGAGAATCAAAGCAGGACAACAAACATGTCATGGTAAGGATGGAAAAACATAAATAAATAAAACAGGAAGGCGCACAAGCAATTAAGATCGGTTTGTATTTTTTACTTTAAAGAAGGGTTTAAGTTCATTACAATTTTTTTTTTGATTTTCCAAGAAGAAGTTTTAGTTTTAAGATGCAATATGCAAAGAAAGGAAAAATAACTAAGGGAGACTAGCCTAGCACTATCCCTAATATTATCATACAATGATTGATCCTAAGATTGTGGATGAAAAGGGGAATTCATACCCTATGTTAGCATGCCTGGATACCTATCCTAGTGTCTAGATCAAGGACTAACCCTACATGAGCAACCCTAAGGGAGCATGGTAAATACCAAACAAGTAAACAAACAAGTGCTTTGGCAAAAGCATGCAATCGGGGTATACTGACTTAGAGGATAGGCGATATGAAGAGAAATGCTTTAGCTAAGGGGAGCGGATCACCCGAAGTACACAATCGGGAGACAGATGAAATAAGATAAATGTGATATTCAAAGCGACTACGCACCTAACCAAGATATAGAAGATCCAGGTAGACAACATAAGACCATATGAACGATCACGGAGTGTTAGCATTGGCCAATGCAAACTCTTGACAAAGCGTGGGGGTTTAATCGCAGAACCCTTACCCACTTGACAGACTCGATACATATGATCTGCACGACTCCGAAGCATCAACGTACCACGTGAGCTAAGGATGACACATACTAGAATGTGCGGGGGTCGATTACGGACCCTTCCCCGCTTTCCTCCTCTTGAGGACTTATTATCTATAATATAATGCAGGCACAAATATAAACACACATGTATAATACCTAATCCGAAGGTAGGGTTTTAAACAATCACAATTAGCACACCGATAAAATTGCCTTAAACAGGTCTTTAAATAAACTAGAGGAAATCCTTTTTAGCACAAGGTCACCTGGCTTGTAACACTGAGGCCGTACTCTCTTTTCAAAAGCTTTCCTCATCCTTTGCTGATATAACTGACCATGACATACAACCGTCAATCTCTTCTTATCAATGAGTTCTAACTGATCCAGCAGATTATGTACCCACTCACTTTCATCAAGCTCAACATCCTTCATGATCCTAAGAGAAGGAATTTTGACCTCTACAGGAAACATTGCTTCCATGTCATAAAGTAGAGAAAATGGGGTTGCCTCAGTCGAAGTACGCACATTGGTACGATAACCATGTAAAGCGAAAGGCAGCATCTCATGCCAATTTTATAGGTTATCACCATCTTCTATACAATTTTCTTAATGTTTTTATTGGCCGCTTCAACAACGGCGTTCATCTTCGGTCGGTATGGGGAAGAGTTATGATGCTTGATTTTGAAAGACTCACAAAGCTCCTTCA
This sequence comes from Vicia faba, assembly GCA_948472305.1. Lineage (NCBI taxonomy): Eukaryota > Viridiplantae > Streptophyta > Magnoliopsida > Fabales > Fabaceae > Vicia > Vicia faba. Next base: position 987,620,078 of record OX451740.1, on the reverse strand, counting down.
TCATCTTGTTGTTCAAATTGGACTCATTGTCGGTAATGATCTTTTCAAGCACTCCATAATGACAGATAATATTGTGCTTAATGAACCGAGTTACCACCTGCTTGTTGACATTGGCATAGGATGCAGCTTCAACCCATTTAGTAAAATAATCGATGGCAACCATAATGAAATGGTGTCCGTTGGATGCAGTTGGTTTGATCTTACCAATCATATTGATTCCCCACATCACAAACGACCAAGGGGAGGTCAAGACATTTAATGGTACGGGCGGCACATGCACCTTATCAGCATAGACTTGACATTTATGGCAAATCCGTGCATGATTGTAATAGTCCGTCTCCTTGGTGGACCAATAATAACTAGCTCGTAAAATCTTTTTAGCCATGGTATGTCCACTGGAGTGAGTCCTGAAGTCACCCTCATGTATCTCTTTAATGATTCTAGCTGCTTCTCTTTTGTCAACGCATCTGAGCAGTAAACCATCATGATGCCTCTTATACGACACACCACCACTGAGAAAGAACTTGGCCGAAAATATTCTCTAGAACTTCTTATCTGTGACGGACGCCTATTCAGAGTATTCTTGTGTTTCAAGATATCTTTTGACATCATAAAACCAAGGTTTATCGTATGATTCCAAATTGGCTTCAAAGCAAAAAGCTGGCTCATCCAACCTTCTGATGGTAATGGAAGGTGCTTCGTTAGCCCACTTAACTTTGAACATGGAGGACAAAGTTTCCAGTGCATTAGCTAGATTGTTCTCTTCTCTAGAAATGTGTTCGAACGTGATCTCTTCGAAGTACGGAATCAACCTCATAACATGCTCGCGATAGGTAATCATGTTCTGATGACGAGTCTCCCAATCTCCATTAATCTGGATGATAACAAGATTGGAATCCCCGTAAACTTTCAAATATTCGATCCGCAGGTCAATTGCTGCTTCAATGCCATAAATGCAAGCTTCATATTCGGCCATATTGTTAGTACAATCGAAGCAAATACGAGATGTGAAAGGAATGTGGAATCCTTCAGGGGAAGTGATAACAACTCTGACGCTATTGCCCATGGCATTGGAGGCACCGTCGAACACAAGCGTCCAATGTGATCCTAGCTCGGGTCCTTCATCTGGGCCCGGTATATTACAATCTCGAATATACACTATTTCCTCATCTGGAAAATCAAACTTCATTGGTTCATAATCTTCCACGGGCTGATGAGCAAGATGATCGGCCAATATACTACCTTTGATTGCCTTTTGCATAGTGTACTATTCAGTGAGTATCATCTGCCAACGGGCTACCCTACCTGTAAGTGATGGCTTCTCAAAAATGTACTTGATTGGATCCATTTTGGATATCAGGTAGGTGGTGTGAGTTAACATGTATTGTCTTAAGCGTCTGGCAGCCCAAGCTAGTGCACAACAAGTTTTCTCCAGCAATGAGTACCTTTACTCGCACTCCGTAAACTTCTTGCTCAAGTACTAAATGGTTGCTCTTTCTTCCCTGTCTCGTTATGCTGACCAAGGACACAACCCATATAGTTTTCTAACACAGTTAAATACATGATTAGCGGCTTTCCTCCCACCGGCGACATGAGTATCAGGGGTTTCTGCAGATACTCCTTTATTTTGTCAAAAGCCTTCTGACAATCTTCATTCCACCTTACTGTATGATTTTTCTTTAACAGTCTAAACAAAGATTCACATGTTTCCGTGAGATGAGAAATAAATCTAGAAATGTAGTTTAACCTCCCCAAGAAACCACAGACTTCCTTCTCTGTTTTTGGTTAGGGAATTTCCTGTATCACTTTCACTTTAGCTGGGTCAACCTCAATGCCTTTTTTACTTACAATAAATCCTAACAACTTGCCGGACCTCACCCTGAAGGTGCATTTATTTGGATTCAGCCTCAACAGGAATTGCCTTAGTCTCTTGAACAACTTCTCCAGATGAATAATATGTTCCTCTTCCGTGTCAGACTTAGCAATCATATCGTCCACATATACCTCAATCTTCTTGTGAATCATATCATGAAAGAGAGTAACCATGGAACGTTGATACGTTGCCCCAACATTTTTCAAACCAAACAGAATCACCTTATAGCAAAAGGTTCCCTAAGGCATGATAAATGTTCTCTTTTCCATATCCTTCGGAGCCATTTTAATTTGATTGTAACCTGAAAAGCCGTCCATGAACGAAAACACTTTAGAGTGAGCAGTATTATCGACCAACACATCAATATGAGGAAGAGGAAAATCATCCTTAGGGCTAACTCTGTTTAATTCCCTATAATCCATGCACATCCTTAGCTTACCGTCTTTCTTAGGCACAAGCACAATATTTTCCATCCATGGCGGATAATTGATGACTTTTAAGAAATTCGCATCCAATTGTTTCTAAACTTCTTCTTTAATCTTCTTGGACATCTTCGGATGAGTTCTTAGGAGCTTTTCTTGATAGGGGAGAAACCTTCTTTGAGCAATAGTCGATGCACCACAATATCTGTATCCAAACCTGGAATGTCTTCATAAGACCAAGCGAAGATATCAGAATACTCACGGAGTAGCTCAATCAATCTGACCTTCATACTTTCCTCGAGATCTGCCCCTATCTTGACCTCTCTTTTTACCTTTTTTGTGCCAATGTTCACCACCTCAATTGATTCTTGGTTCGGCTGGATAACCTTTTCTTCTTGTTTTAACAACCTTGCTAATTCCTCGGGAAAATCAAAATCCTCATATGCCTCCTCCTCGGCTTGATAGATCGGATTGTCAAAGTCATAGTGAGCGATAGCAGAGTCATTATCAATATAATCTGTGGTGGAAGTGCATCTGCATAAATGATATTTTGGGTATTTTAGTGATGGTGTGTGAAAAGGGAAACGTTGCCATTTAAAGAGAAATAAAAAGAAAAGAATGAAACAAAATTTTTGAATGCAAAAACGTCCTTTATTTATGAAAAACTTTTGAAAATAAACATGGTGGCCCTACACAAATGATCCACTACGCCTTGGGCAGAGCGCGGGAATTATGTCATGATAACAAAAGAAAACAGGAAAATTACTCCTCAGCACTTGAAACTTGGATAACGTCTACAAAAGTCCAGTTGTTGAGTGCTTGGCCTAGAATGCTTGGACGGATCCAATCTTCAATATTGTATCCATCAACTCTATCGTCAACAACTGCATTGGTGCATGCTTCTTGAGTAGCACTAGGACGGGAGAATTTCACAGAAGTAGATAAACCAGAAGCTCTGGAAGTTACACTTTTCTGGCTCGGGATAAAACCAAGACCAAATTTGTTGAATTTTGGGATAACATCCAGCACTCGACCCCAACCTTCAGGGTTTCCGTTCTCTATTACTTCTTTAGCATCCCTGAGAGAAGACATAATAGTTTACAACTTATTTTCGTGTTCTGGAGGGGGGAAATTAACCGCATGGACTGTCTTAAACACTTGAAAATGAGTCTCATGTATTTCACCTTCCACCTCAACATAGCGGAATGATGTCAAATGACTCACGATATACTCTTCCTCACTGCATATAGTGATCACTTTTCCCTCTGTAGGATACTTTAGCTTTTGGTGAAGAGTGGAGGTGACTGCCCCTGCCTTGTGAATCCATGGCCGCCCCAACAAACAACAATATGATGGTTGTATGTCCATCACGAAGAAAGTAGCATTGAAAGTGCGAGGACCCACCTTGATAGGTAATTCCACCTCCCCAAATACTGCTCTTTGAGACCCATCAAAGGATTTTACCATCAAGTCACTAGGACGTAACTCCAGGCCGTAATAATCAATTTTCATCAATGTTGGCTTGGGTAGTACGTTCAAATACGACCCTATATCCACCAAAACTCAGGATAGAGTAGTGCCCCTGCACTCCATAGAAATATGTAATGCTTTGTTGTGGTCTCGCCCTTCTAGAGGAAGATCAAAGTCTGTGAAGCCCAGATCGTTCCCAGCAGATATATTAGCACAAACATTCTTGAACTGATTGACTGTTATTTCATGTGGCACAAATGCATTCTTCAACAACTTCATCAAAGCATTTCTGTGAGGTTTTGAATAAATAAACAAAGACAAGATATACATCTTATAAGGAGTATGGCTTAGATGATCAATTATGCTATAATCACTCTTCCTGATAATTTGCATCAACTCATCAACTTCATCAGGAACTAAGGAAGTTTCTGGCATTGGATCTGGCTGAGTCACATTGGCTGGTATAACTCTCGGATTACCAATCGTCACCTGTTGTTTTCCTTTTTCTCTTGCAGAGGAATCTGCCACATCTTGTACATTGGAAGGACCAAACACTCTCCCGCTTCTAGTTATTCGACCTACGCCAGAGAAATTATTAACATCCCCTTCATTGTCTTCAGCATATTATTTCTTAGAAGGACCGGGATTTGCCTCTTGCTTCACCCCATGGTAATAAACATCAGCACCATAATGCCATGGAATGGCCTTCTCACTAGTATACAACATAGAACCAGGTACCGTAATCATCAAAGGAGGCTCCCTAGTTGGAATGCGCGCAGAGGTGTAAGGAATAGATACCACAACAACGTCTTCTTCAGTAACCTTTCAGTAACTTGGATTTATATTGAATTGTAGGGAACCCTCATCCATCATGACTTGGATACCAGCTTTCAAATCATTGCAGCCCTTTGGTTGCTCTCTACACTTGGCACAGTCTGAAGCACAGCCCAGAAAAAGAGAATTATCAAGCAAATACCTCTTAACATACCACAAGGGAGTAGTTACTTATTCTACATCCATAAATAAACTCATCATTTCTCCACTATCATCAATCATATTAACAACATCCCCTCCATGTCTAGCCATTGGGTTCTGGGTAACATTCGGACCAGTTACTGGAGTAAACTCAATTGCCTTGGCATCCAACAAGTCGTGTATTCTGCATTTCAATGCAAAACAGTTGTCTGTTGAATGACCGATTCCGCTAGAATGGAATTCATATCTTGCGTTAGCATCATAGTTAGGAGGAATTCTTCCAGGGGGTGGCATATTTCTCAAGCTAATCAACTTCAAATCGAGCAAATGGTGAAGTGCTTCAGTAGGAGATACTGGTAAGGGGTCGAATTTTCTCAACTATCTTTGTTGTTGATTATTATACCAACGGGGAGCATCTTGCTGTCTTTGTTATTGGGGTACCGGATTCTATCTCTGCTGTGGAGGAGCATTAACAGGAATAGACACATCATTGATGTGTTGGTGTTGACGTTCATCTCCTCTTCCACCGTGAGAATAAATCGCACTTGTGTCGCCTTTCCTCTTCTTAGGGTAAGTATGGAATGGTTTCTTACCACTCCCTGATGAACCACTAGAACCACTAATTTAAATCTTCCCTAATTTCAAAACCACCTCAATTCTTTCACAAGCCATAACCAAATCCGCAAATCCTGCAGAAGCACTTCCTATCATGTGATCATAAAACGACCCTTGCAGGGTACTCATAAACATATCAACGAGTTCTCGTTCCATGAGTGGAGGTTGGACCCTCGCTGCCAACTCACACCACTTCCGAACGTATTCCTTGAAAGATTCTTTTGGTCCTTGTGACAAATTCTATAACTGAGTGCGATTAGGCGCCATATCCACATTATACTGATAATGTTTGACAAAAGCCCGAGCAAGATCATTCTTGCAACGAATATGAGTTTTCTCTAACTTCATGTACCACTCCAGGGATGCCCCAGATAGGCTATCCTGGAAGAAATGAACCAAGAGTCCCTGATCATCAGTATGCACCGATATCTTTCGGAAATAAGCAGTTGCATGAGTAACTGGAAATGACGAACCGTTATACTTTTCAAAGACCAGTGGTTTGAACTTTAGAGGAACCTTCACCCCAAATACTAGCCCAAAATCATTAGCGTCCATACCAAGGACTCCTTTCCCTTCCACAACCTTCAAACGTTCTTCCAACAATTGATACCTTCTATCCTCAACCTGAACTTCTAGTGCAGAACACCGTACAGAGAACTGATCTTCATCCTGATCAAATTCAAAGTCTCGCTCTTGACAATTTCTTACACCACCCAAATTATTTCTTCGGTTCCCCATAAGACGAGGTCCCGGGGATGGGGGAAATTTCCCCATGTTGTGTAGGAAGGGTTTTCCAGGTGACCTGTGAAAATTCCCGACGAGCTGGTCTTGTACATCTCCCAGTCCAACAGAAATGTCTTGATAAAGACCTTGATTCCCATCATCCACTAGATAATGGCGTTGATTATTGACAATGGCATCCAATTCCTTCTGTCGGTGATTCACATTGGTGATGACCTCCATGAGCTGGGTCATTTGAGTAGCCATATAGGCTCTCATTTTAGCGAGTTCAGCTTGGACTTGTTCCATCTGTCTTGGTAAATTATTTCTTGTGGAATACCGATGAGTAGTCATCTTGAATTATGGATAAGAAAAGCAGAATTAAGATGAGAAAAATATCCCGAGATGACCTGCAATGTATGAGATGTATGATATGCATGATATGTTTGTGTTATTTCTAGGTATTTACAAGCTTTGTAAACCATTAGGAATAACAACCGAGCACAATAAAACAAAGACACAAGAAAAAAGGTAAGAAAAACTTGTGCCATAACAAAATTCCTTTTTTATACAAAATAGTTAAAACACAAATTCTTATAATCCACAGAATTCAAGTAAGATAAAATGATCCCATCCGACAAGACTGGTGGTGATCAAACAAATAACAAAAAAATGATACAATCCAAGGGGTATGTTTCCCATTCCAACATGAGATAAAGGTCCATTCTCCTGGAAATGATCCTCACTCCACTCCCTGGTCTCCTGGAATAATTGTCTCATCCTTGGGAAATCACTCTCTTCAACAAGGCCTTTAATCACCATATCCTTTCGGAACAACTGCTCCTCTAAGTACTGGCATTGCTCCAGAAATCAATCACATTTTCTGCATTATGGAAAAAGAATAGGTGTGGGTGCATTCTTCAATACTTCTACCTATTTTCTGAGCTTAGAATTTTCTTCTATCACACGAGTTATCCGCTCTTCGTGTTCCTAATCTCACAATTTAAGTTCATTAAGCTTCCTTTCCAGTTCTTTAACCTTCATGTTATGACATGCTTTTAACTTTGTTTTTGCTGTTTGGAGACTCTCAATCTTTTGTTGACTTTTCAAAAGTGCATCATTTTGAAGGTTAGTTAAGCTGGAACCTTCAATCATCGACCTCTTTGATTGCTCAAATGATCCGCGACCCTCTAACAGACGGTTCTTCTCTTGTCCTTCTATAGTCTTTTCTTTTCTTGTAAGGCAAAGGAAAGTTCAATATTTTTGTCTTCCAAATCAGCTTATAGTTTGATATTCTCCGCTTTGGCATTCTTGAGGCATGCTATTGGTACAACTTTGCATTTTCCTAGCACGGATTGCTTAGAAGATATTTTACCATGAGAAGAATGACCAACCTCAAGATCATACACAGGCTATGGATACAACGGTCTTTCTCTCTTATAAGGTAACAACAACACTTTTAACTGACTCTGAATCCATTTTGAATAAGCATCAAAAGCCACACCTCCACCTCTATCAAAAGTTTGCTTTCCTTTTTGTTGAATATGTTTCCAGGCGACCTTTACTCTTTCAAACATAGCAGCATCTCCTCCTTTTCCGAAATAAATGGTTTCTCTTACCTCCCGCTCAGTAGGTCCACATGTCATTACGAAACTAAATTGACGCCGTGCTAAGATAGGATTATAATTGATGCAACCTTTGGTTCCCATGAGTGGAACATTAGGAAACTCTCCGCAACTCGTGATAAACTCCTTCAGAATTCCCATGTTGTGCCAGACGATGTCATAGGAAGTAAGTCCCATAACCCGTGGGGCCCAAAGAGACATCTCAGTAGTGTCAACAAACGGTCCTTTAGTAGGCATGTGCATCATGAACCATTTGTAAAGTAAAGCTGTACCGAATACCACATCTCCCCTCTTACCATGCTGAAAATGAATAGTGTAGTAAGTATCAGCTAACAACGTAGGTACCGGATTATCATTCATAAATACACAAATTGCTGCCAAATCCACCAACCTCTCTGCCACAGGTAAAAGGACCAAACCATAAATCAACATGGCCAACAACGCATTGAAATATGTCCATTTCCCTTCTTCTGCAAATCCCTTGGCTTTATTTATCAGATAATCCCGAGAAATACCCTGCATGTCTCCTTTCTTGATCCAATTGCCTTCCACTTTGCTAACGGTCAAATAAAGAGCTTTAGCGATAGCCATGTAATTGGGAGATTCAGGAACTTGAGAAAAAGGAATACTGTATGTGATCTTTACATCAAGAATATGTGTGTACTCTTCAAGGGTTGGTGCTAGCTGGTAATCTTGAAAAGTAAAACATTGTAACTTTGGATCGTAAAACTGAAGAAGTACCCTCAAAGCCCATTCCTCATAAAAATCATTCACTAGTGGCAATAAGTTCCCATACCCCTTCCTGAAGATGTTTTCATTCGGACCATTCACAAGAGCTCCCAGTTCTCGTAATCGACCCCCATAAAACACAAACTGATAGACTTCCTTCTTCCTAAGAGTCTCTGCACCTGTGCTCATGTTGTTATTTATCCCGATAGCAATGAAAACTTCTAAATACCCTGGAAATAACATGCATATATGATTTAGACATATATATCTTTTCTTGAATTTTTTTATAGAAAATAAATACGCCATGAGGTGATGCAAACACATAGGAATCAAGGTACCTGCTGTGCTATTCTGAATATGTTGGGAAACCAAGATCCATAACTTTGTAAAATAACCAGTCATTCCTTTTTCAGAAACTCTGTCACCAATAGAAAAGAGTCACCAACGGTACATGTAAGAATCCAAATTCCCTCCCCGCTCACAGGTGTAAACTAAGTCAGGGTAAGTCAAGGGTAACTCAAAATCATGGGTCTGCCTGAAGCCACTATCGTCGAAACACCTATGTGAAACGATATCACCCTATTTGTACTCTTATCTGAGCATGGACGACATGAACGCACTAGCAAACCAAAGTCGACTAGCCGTCCATGTTTCACTTTATTCCTAAGGTTCCTCTGGTTGTCACTTGGCCTGGGTATTGGGCCTTTTACCTCTTGTAACACCCACCCAACATGGAGATAGATCTAGCACAGCAGATAACCAGTATGGAAAGCGATAAAATGCATGCACAAACATATGCAAGCAGTGTGTATAAAGCTGTAGATAAATGAACACCCAAAGAAATAAACAAATAAGATCTAGGATCGACTCCGGGATGTACCAGAAATAGGTCAGTCATGTCCTCAGTGAAGTTACCAGCTGAAACAACCGGCTGAACCATCATCTGATATATAAATCAATGAAGTTGCCGCCGAACAACTTTTATCCCACCGAGAGGGGAAAGGTAAACATCGATAAAACCTGAGAAGGGTGAAATCACGATCAAACGACTGAGAGATCGGGTAAAGTAGTCTGTTACATGAGGGGAAGGTATTAGCACCCCACACGCCCATAGTACTCTACAGTATCCACTCTTGTTTGTTCTAATCTAAGGGTGTGTAAATCTATATCTAAAGCTTAATAGCTAAAGTAAAATGCAAAGAGGGAATGTATGCAAAAGAAAAGAGAAAATAATGTATGGAAAATAAAAGATGTGCTCGCTTGGGCCCTACCCCAGTGCCTACGTATCCCTTTTAAGGAATCAGAGCAGCCATATTTCGGCTCACATATTTTGGTTGGTTTGTGTTTTTTAGTTCAGGAAATAAAAGCAACAATCAAGATGGCAAAACATCAGATAGAACAACAAAAAAATCAACAATGATGATAAAATAGTAAAAAGAGATGACAAGACATCGCGTGTCAACACAAACTCAGATAAGGCGATAAGACGCCAGCATGATAGCAAAGTATCAGACAAGACGCTGAAACATTACACCTAACGATGATATTGCAAATCAAAGTAGGATAACAAACATATGCGATGGAGAAACACCGACTAAAAGAATGTGCGATGGCGAAACATCGGCTAAGAGATAGGAAGATAACATGACAAAGATGGCGAAACATCAATAAACCAGAGAATAAAACAACACACCTAACAATGATATTGAGAATCAAGGTAGGATAACAAACATGTACGATGGCGAAACACTGGCTAAAAGAATGTGCGATGGCGAAACATCGACTAAGAGATAGGAAGATAACATGGAAAAGATAGATAAACATCAATAAACCAAATGATAAAACATCACACCTGCTATGATATTGAGAATCAAGGTAGGATAACAAACATGTGCGATGGAGAAACATCGGCTTCAAACAAATATGCGATGGCGAAACATCGGCTAAAAGATAACAGGGTATCATGGCAAAGATGGTGAAACATCAATAAACCAAATGATAAAACATCACACCTACTATAATATTGAGAATCAAAGTAGGATAACAAACATGTGCGATGGTGAAACATCGGCTTCAAACAAATATGTGATGGCGAAACATCGACTAAAAGATAACAGGGTATCATGGCAAAGATGGCGAAACATCAATAAACCAAATCATAAAACATCACACCTACTATGATATTGAGAATCAAAGTAGGATAACAAACATGTGCGATTGTGAAAAATCGGCTTCAAACAAATATGCGATGGCGAAACATCGGCTAAAATATAACATGGTATCATGGCAAAGATGGCGAAACATCAATAAACAAAATGATAAAACATCACACCTACTATGATATTGAGAATCAAAGTAGGATAACAAACATGTCATGGTAAGGATGGAAAAACATCAATAAATAAAATAGGAAGGGGCACAAGCAATTAAGACCGGTTTGTATTTTTTACTTTAAAGAAAGGTTTAAGTTCATTAGAGATTTTTTTTTGATTTGCCAAGAAGAAGTTTTAGTTTTTATGCAATATGAAAAGAAAGGAAATATAACTAAGGGAGACTAGCCTAGCACTATCCCTAATATTATCATACAATGATTGATCCTAAGGTTGAGGATGAAAAGGGGAATTCCTACCCTATGTTAGCATGCCTGGATACCTATCCTAGTGTCTAGATCGAGGACTAACCCTACATGAGAAATCCTAAGGGAGCATGTTAAATACCAATCAAGTAAACAAATAAGTGCTTTGGCAAAGAAAGCAATTGGGGTATACTGACTCAGGGGATGGGGGATATGAAGAGAAATGCTTTAGCTAAGGGGAGAGGATCACCTGAAGTAAACAAGTGGGAGACAAATGAAATAAGATAAATGTGATATTCAAAGTGACTGCGCACCTAACCAAGATATAGAAGATCGAGGTAGATGACAGAAGACCATATAAATGATCATGGAGTGTCAGCATTGGCCAATGCGAACTCCTGACAGAGCGTGGGGGTTTAATCACAGAACCATTACCCATTTGACGGACTCGATACATATGATTTACAAGACTCTGAAGCATCGACGTACCACGTGAGCTAAGGATGACACAGACTAGAATGTGCGGGGGTCGATTATAGGACCTTCCCCGCTCCCCTCCTTTTGAGGACTTATTATCTGTAATATAATGCGGGCACAAATATAAACACACATGCATAATACCTACTCCGAAGGTGGGGTTTTAAACAATCACAATTAGCACACCAACATAATTGCCTTAAATAGGTCTTTAAATAAACCAGAGGGACTCCTGACATATATCAGCAATGGAAGTCCCCGTCATACATCTCTATTCCTACTTGACATGGCAAGGAAAGCGATAAGAACCCTACTTCTCAGGATCTCTATAATGCAGTAAATGGCAGAGATAAAAGGGTAGTAGTGCAATACCAAATGAATAAGTGTCCGTAGTAGCTAAATGAGAGAAAGAAACCCAGAGAACTTCAAGCAAGCTAGCATCAATAAACAAATCAATTCAGAAATCACTCCATTGAATATGAGCATTTAGGCTTAAAATATGAACATGTCCCACAAGTGGTGTATAACAGTAACAATCACATATATATCCTGCAAAGACTATCAAATATACAAAGCACAAGAATTGGGCAAGCATAGCCAATTGTGTTCCACAAATAAAGTGGAACACTACTGCATCAAGTCAAAAGGGATAACTTTCTCAGAGTACCTCAAATGAAAATCCGAATGCTTGATTCCATCACTCCAAAAGCAAATCAACAGTTACAACTTGATCCTCTTGCTCCACTAAATGTGTCTCCACAAAAAGAATGAAGAAATCACCAAGGAATTAGAGGATTCAAAGAAAAATGCAGATGAAGCAAGTTTGAACTCATATTTGGGTTTCTTACAATGGAGGCGTATGTGTGATCAAATGATCCTTGCTACTCATTATATAGAGTGAGTAGAGGTGGGTAGGAGTGGAAATGCAAGCTTAAAACTGTTGGAGGGAAAGTTTGGAAATTTTGGACAAAAATGAGGATGCACATGGAGCCTGCATTTCATTCATGCATTTGGTTTCATTTTGTGCGTTTTGTGAGCCAAATGAAGTCATAAATACATGTGTAACGGTAGAAATGTTCAAGACTAAGCCATTGAATTGACTAGACTTTATACAAATCAAAAATAAAAAATCGCCACCGCGCTTTATTATTTCCAAAGGAATGGGAAAAGAGCGAATAACCCAAAAAAGGGGGAAAGATTCAAGGTAAGGGGGTTGGTTATGCAAAGGGAAGGTATTAGCACCCTAAACATCTACGGTACTTCACAGGAACCTCTTTGTAAAATCTATATATTTTGGCCATAAAAAGGTGTTATATATAAAATGGATGGTGGAGGTGAGAAAAGAAATATATTTTTTTATGATTTTGCACCCGCCGCGGTTGCGAACCTTTAGTGCCTACGTACCACCTTTCGTGCAATAGGGGATCAGGGTACACGTAGTTCCTCTTTAAAAAGTTTGAAACACAAGTGTGTTGGTTAATTTTAAGAGATAATACATCATCGTCATTGTCCTTGTGGAAAACATACTTACTACCCACAATTATGAGAAAGGAGAATTTGCATCATCTCAAAGTGGAGGATATGACTTGGATTTTAAAATCAACAATGCCTCACTCAACACTCAAGTGGAAAATATCTCTCTTCACTACATAGTATAGAAGTATAGTTGTTTGCATCACTACAAGGATTGACAAGAGTCTAACCTTTTGAGAAAAGTTTAAAGATAAAAGCCAAAGTGGAAAAATGGTTTGAAATGAGATTGATTGACTTTTAGTCTTCTCACAAAAATGTAAAGGTATTATTAAATAGATTGAAGTTTATTTATGAAAAGATTTTGAAAATACATGGACCTAGGTCCAAGTTTATTATGAAAGTGGTTTAAGTTTCAAAACAAGAAGAGTTTTCAAAAGGAGGGAGAAGATTTTTGAAATTAAAGAAGATGGGAGGAGAAGAAGAGACTATCCTAAAGCATAAGGTAAAAGCTAAGGAGAAGAATCATCTAACCAACAAGAAGAAAATACTTGACATTATGATTCAAGATAGAATTCTCATTCTTTGGATTGAAACCAAGCAAGCAAAGATACTAGACCTCTTCAAATGTATTAAGTCTTCATAAAAATTGGGCAGAGTAACGGTTGTATATAGGTGAATTCCAGATTACAAACAAAGGAGGTAATCACAAAAAACCTGCACACAAAAACAAACAAGAAACCCAATGTCTTGAGGTAAACCTCAAGAACTCCATACAAAATAATCAGATAAGATCACATGGTCTCCAAGATAGACCAAGGTTTCTAATCCTAAGTCCAAGAAAAAGTCCATTGCTCCATAATGCCAAGGATAGTAACCAAATAGTCCAAGTACCATTAAGAGTTTTTTAGGGTTTATGTTGATTATTAAGTATCTTAAGAAAAGAAAAAAAAAGCTCAAGTGAGCAAAGTAAAAATGACAATAAAATAAATGCTCAAATGAGCAAAGATGAAAATGGCATGAAATGTAAATGCTAAAAAAATAAATAGTACATAAAGCATAAAAGAGTAAAGGCATAAAATAAACAAGTCAATAATTAGTGGTTAGTTGGATGACCATCTTGAAACTTGCATTTGGAACTCATTAGAAGATTGGTAAAACCAAAGCCTCCACACAACAAGTTGCATTTGTTTTTTGTCAAGTATGTCATCCATTTGGAATTCTCATAAGTACCATTTAATGATCAACGATGTTTAAGTGATCCGCATTGACCAAAGGTGTTGTAGATCCATTAGAGGATTGATAGAATCAAAGCCTCCACACAATGAATCTCAAGGTTATTGGATCAAACAGATCAAATTAACATACTTGGGATTGCAATCATAACTTTGAGCCACGAATGATCATTTATTCGAATCAGGACAAAATTTAGCGCTATGTTAAGTAATTGTAAGTGGACTTATATAGAAGTCGCACCTATTTTGAGGCCGGTCAATAGCAATCTATGCACCATTTGTTTTGAGACATGATATAGAGATCATGCTCCAACAACATTTAGTGCAATGAGAAGGGGGTGAGATGAAGGGGATTTAGGGTAAAAAGATAAACCACATTTGAATTAATATTTAATCAAACTATTATTAAAATCATTCATCCATTTTTTGTGGAGTCAAATTCAACACCATGGATCCAATGATGTTAATAAAGCCATGATAAAAGAATTAACCCAAGACAGCCAGAAAATAATCACAAAATAATAATATAATTAATATATACATTAAAGGGTTTAAAAATGTAAAAAAAAGGAAAATAATGAGGAAAATATCAATTATATTCAAATTAATCAAGAAATAAAAAATAAGACCATGGAAAAATCAGAAAAGAGGCCAAGTAAATTTATGAAAATTTTGGGAATTTTTAAAAGTCAGAAACTATTTTTAAAAATTAAAATAAATGGGAAAAATAAACAAAAATAGTAAAAAATAGTAAATTCAGAAACAAAAATAAAATAAGGTCACCACTATTTGTCACAATATCATTGGATCATTCCATAATTTTTTCAGAATTTAAAAATGTGTAAAAGTATTTTTAAACATTTTAAACAAATCAAATAAGTACAAAATTCATAAAAAATACCAAAACACAAAATTAAATTGTGAAAAATAAAAATCAGAAAGAGAATAATCAAAAATATTTTTCATAATTTTTTCAGATTTTTTGGACTAAAAATGAATTTTCTATGATTTTTTTAAATTTAAATCAATTAAAATATAAAAATCAGAAAAAGAAAATAAAAGTAAAAGATGTGGACCATTGGATGAGAGTCAAAACGCGTTAGTAATCAAATCCAAGGGATCTGGCGCGCTGTGCATATCATGGTCTTTAATGAATAATGTACAGAATCATTAATAAAATCAGAATTTGAAAATAACAAATGGCACGCCGTCATTGGTTAGAAGATGACACGTTGGTCATCTTCAACCTCCACCCATCACGAGTTGCAGGTCCCTCAAACTGTAAAATCAGAAGTTCAGACCTATGCCATTCGCTTCGTCTCTTCAAGACGAAGACAACCACACCCTCGCGCCAAATTTATATAAACTGTAACTCAAGCAATTTGGAAAGAAAGTTTTGAAAAGGGATTTGAAAAATCATGGTCAAAATGTGTTTCCAGTAAGAAGTAAGTGTTGCAACTAGAACCAGGGCAATAAGAGCAACACGATGATATTAAAGTTTTGAAGAATTGATGAAGGAATCTACCTATTAAAGTTGAGTTGCAGAGCTCTGAAACTGGACTTCTATGGAGCAATATAGGGCACGATTCTTGAATGTAATTATATGGTTAGCTTCAGGGAAGATCAAGGAAGGTGAATTGATAGAAAAAATGGATTGAAAAGGGCTTGAGAATAGAATTCAAATTAGCTGAATTCTGGGTTGTGAAGCAAGTTTGGCAGGGTGATTCTGGCGATCTAAGCTTGGGAAATTTAATAGTGGATGACCCTCTATTTATAGGGAATAAAATGGAATGTTCAAGCGTGTGAAATGATGAAGTTTGGAGGGAAATCGTGTGAACCTGATGCACGACAAAGTGTGATCTGATTTGCATAAAAACTCATCCAATCCTTGCGTTTCAAGGCTCTAATCCACTTTGGCAACTTGGTTAAACATGTTTAGATCATAAACACATGCTAATTTGATGTTTAGAGGCTAAAACATGAATTTCAAATTCTGACTTATGGAGAAACTTCAGTTCCAAGTTACCAAGTTCAATCCAATGGCATTTTCTCCTCAAGGGGTCTTAGGGAAAGATTCTTGATGATTTGGAAAGATGATGTTACAAGCTTTGCAATGGAAAAAGAATGGAATCAAATGGATGCTTGAGCTGAAAGTTACATGGAGTCAAAGTTTAAGAAAATTAGTTGACTTTCCATACTTAGAAATATTTCAAATTCTTCTTTAAAAATGACCTATAATCCTTTGCATCCAAACATGGCCTTCCACTTAGAATTTTCTCTTGATCAAAAAATATGGAATGAAGTAGATCTCTTGAATGACATTTTTCAATTTGAACCACTCAAAATCTCCAAAAAGTGAGCAAGTTATGACTTATTGAAGTTGTCCCAAAATCATTAAATGACCTATAATCTTTTGCATTCTTAAGGCAACTTCCATCCATTTTATCACTTTGCACATAAAAGAAGGCATGAAGTACACATATTTAGTATAATCATGAAAAAATAATGGGCCCAAGGTGATAAAAATTGACCAAGTTATGACCATTTGAAGTCACATATGGAAAATTGGGGATTCATCTGGGTGACTTGTAATCTTTCTTCTTCACCAAGTTCCTTCCACATGAAAACTCCTTGGAACTTTTGAAGTTATTTATTGGTAACTCTTTGAAGAGAAGAATGTTTTTGGAATCACTCAAAAATACAAAAATATGAGCAAGGTATGCCCCTTTGAAGTCCAAAACCCTGGCCTCTAGATCAAGAGAATGCTTTGAGGAACTTTGCCAAGTTTGAACAAACTTTTTGTGCCAATATTCTTCCTTTGTGAATAGAAATTGTTGAGGAGGATGATGAGGACTCATGGACACCAAAGCCACTTCCATACCAATTCTTCCAAAACAACTTCAATGGTGAGGTTTGAATTTCTCAAGCTATTGACTAGGGCATGGAAATAAACTCATGAACCCATGATGCAACTTGATAGACCTCATTGCCTTTACCTACATTATTAACAAGTAAGACAAACCAATATTGTATTTTGTCAAAGAGAGAAAATCAAAGCAAAATATCCATGATCACAAAAGAGAACAAGTTAAGGTGCTTGGTAACTCCTCAAAGAGCAAAGCTAAAGATAGGTAGAAGAACCAAAAGCCCTAATGTGATCTTGTTGTGATTGAAATAATATGGTATCATGAAGGAATCTTAGGGGCAAAAATTGGGGTACAACAACATGCTTAAAATTCCAGCTCATGATTGTTTGAAATGAAAGAGTGTTGGTGAATTTGCAAAATCAAGCAAGTTTTGTGATTTTTCAATCAAATAAGTACAACACCACATGGGGCACAAAATGGTGAGTGTTATGGGCCTCAGCATGTCACAAATTGGTCACGGGCTTGATTAGAAACAAAAAGAATGGCTGGAACTTGAGTTCTCATGAATTGGCCATTTTGCATACTTGTCAAATTTCAATAAAATGTCTCAAAATTCCAAAGTTCATAACTTGCTCATACATTTGAATTTTGACACAAATGAGCACTCTTTGGAAAGGTCTTGCAATGATATTCAACCTTGTGGCAATTAGCCTCACATTTGATTCCATGAAGTCCTTTAAAAAGTGCAATGAAAATCACAAATTTTGGAAAATGACCTATAATTTCACCTTGAGACATGAACTTCCCAAGACCATAACTCTTGATTCCTTGAAAATTTGGACATGAGACTAAACGGAGGTGACATATAATCCTCTTAGCTTTCCAAGCATACCTTATTTGCATTTTTTTGATCAAGGATGAATAAATGGTGAATTTTTGAAGTTAAGTCCTCATTTTCCAAATTTAGAAACTTTTTAGGGTTTCTTCATGAACAAGTTTCAAACCAAACATCAATATTATTGATCCAATGGTCAAAATGGACTTTAAATATGAAAAGTAAGCATTTGACTTGATGGTTGACCAAAAGTTCACTTGGTCAATCTTGACTTTGACTGATTTTGGTCAAAATGACCATTTTGCCCCTTTTAATCAATTGATCCACTCCTTTTCAAAATTGGTGATCAAAACTTCAAACATATGATCTTCCAAACATATAGAGGCCATTTATAAAGTTTCATCTCTAAATTCTCAAGAAAACCTGATGAAATCCCAAACCCTAGTTTTGGTCAACACCTTAGGAGAATGATGAATCATCTTCAAAACTTCAAATCCTCTGGATATCTTAGCCAATTTCTTGCACAAATATATCTCCAATGTCAATGAGGTGTTGTAACTTCAAAATCAAGACTTTATCATGCACCAATAGCCCTAATCAACCAAAACCCTCATTTTGACTGATGAATCAAAAGGATGTGATTCTCCTTATAATCAACACAATCATCAATCTTCTGATGATTCAATGAAGTGGATAAGCTATCTTGTCATATGTGAATCTTTTGGGCTAGAAAGATCCATAGATTTAAATAATAAGGCTCTCCTTGAGCAACTTGTCAACACAATCAACTCCCAAAGCTTGAGGAAGATCTGATAACCAGAATGTTTTGATCCCATCACCATGTATGAATGCAATGCAATATGATGTTCATGATGGAACATAAGACTGAATCAAGAGGGTAAATTTTTGGGTGCAACAGCGGTAAGCAAGAGTCACCATCGAATTTTCTTTTATCCAACAAAAGAAAGGGTGAAAAGAACAGAAAAAGACCTTTTTCGAGATTCTCCGAGTAAGGGGGTAGATTATGGAAAGGGAAGGTGTTAGCATCCTTTCCATCCGTGGTTTTCCACGGGCTCTTAGGTACTTGCTAATTTTTTGAAAATTGCTTTCGTGTCTGTGTGTTTTGAAAAGCTTGTTTGCTTTATGATAACTCTTGTATCAGTCCTCAAGAGTGTTGATAAAGCATTTTTTTGAAAAAAATGTTTTGAAAGTGTAGTGTGAAAAAGTTGTTTTTGAGCAAGTACCCAACAGTTATCTACCTACTCGAAAAATGTGTTCTTTTCCTCCTTTCCTTTAGACAGTGCTTTCCTACTATTAGTGAATAGGTAGCCCTAGTCATTAGATGTTGAGGGACTATCGAAGGGACATTTACGGTCACTAAGGCAACTGGGCAAGAACTTTTAGTAATTGTCCTAAAGTCCTAAGATAACTTTTTAACCGAGGCAACGTCGAAAGAGTCATCGAGGGACTTGTGATCTCTTGAACTAAAGGACAACAACTAAAAATTCTCACGTTTTGAGAATTGTGACCGTTTCTGAAGGCAGCTGAAGTGGGAGATACCCTAGGGGTGAGCATGTGCAAGTGTATTGATTCAGTTCATTTATCTTGCGCATTTAGGGTTTCATTTTCTTTTCAGTCTTTTTCATGCAATCCAATTAATCTAAGTAATTAACAGTAGTAAAAACGTTAAAGCAAATAGAAATACCCTACACTATTACAGGGCTTCGGGGAGGGGAATATATAACCAAAACTTTGGGGATAAAAAACAGTAAATAGACCATAAGTTAAAAGCTATTACAAACTGTGTACATATACAATAATTGAAAAGAATAATAAAATGGAGAATAATAAACGCGCGAATATTAAAACGACAACAAGTTGAAAAACCTAAAAAATCTAATTGATTTAGAAAAATATTTTTGGTATTTTATTGAGAAAAGATTTGAAATTTTTAACCTAATTTCTAATTAATTTTAATTTAAAGAAAAAGATTAAAATAATTAAATTAAATTAATTTACAAAAATTAAGTTTAATTATGAAAAACCCTAAATCTATTTTTTTGTGATTTTGTTGGTTTTATGATTAAAAAAATGAATTAAAAAAATAAAACAATTGAAATAAAGTGAAATAATGAAATTCAATGGGCCTGGGGTTTGAAGCAGTTTCGGAGGTGTGAAGCTGAATTTGGTCTAGACCTAGAACATGCAAACTCTAGTGTCTGCCTGATCCAGTGGGAGATGCGCCTGAGGGTCTACCATGAGAAACACACATGGAATGTTGGATCTGAATTGAGGATGGTCCAATGGATGAGAGCAAGGACGCAAGGTAGACGTCTAGCGATGCAACGTATATGATCCTGCAAGCAAATGTTATAAAAAATGGAAAAAAATTACTGGACCTGGGATAGAACCCAGGTCCCTTCCCTCACATGCCTCATGCCTTTACCATCTGCGTTGCCTGCTCATTCATGTATATAATAGCACAATAATATTATAAATGGTAATTTAGTGCCAATCCTAGTCAACAAAAGTGCACGCGTCAGCAATATGAATGAGCCAATCAAATTATATCAAAATTCCTCGCATGCTCCAAACGAAGTCAAACGAGTCAGCAACGCCGGAGTGGATCTCCGTTCATCCTCTCAGGGGGACTCAAATTCCAAAACCTGCAAAAGCGTGAGATTTGCGAAGAGTTAAAGGTCCTATCCTACACGAAATCGAGCCCTAAATCCGATTCTGGCCTTAAATTGACCTGAAAGTGTCTCTAACCCTGAAAACGAAGCTCTCACGTTTCAAAACCCTAACAATGGTGGTTAGAGATTCTGGCCATGTACGTTACATGAAACACGTTAGAATGCTCACAAGCAATGATAATAACATGAATATGGAACGGAAACTAATTTATATCACGTATTTGAAAGGTTTTGAAGCCAAGTTTTACCAAAGTCCGGTGATGCGTGGGTCTGGCCTTCTAGAGTGTTGCACGCCTTATGGATGATATGGATGACCTTCTGAGGGCCTCAAAGAGTGAATAATGCAGTTTGTTTGGCCTGGAAACCGCTGGATCGTATGGTACAAACTTCCACTTTTCTTTGGAATTTTTGAACTTTGCTAGGGTTCTTTTTGAGGCAGATGTGCGTATGTGAGGCAGTCTCTGTGTTTTTCTCTGAGATTATGAGGTTTATATAGGCAAGGTATTTCAGGTCAACATTTGTGTATCAAATCTTGGTCCATTATGATGAAGAGATTTGATTTGATTTCTTCATCAAAACTTGTTATATTTAATTCAATTAGGTTCCAATCTATCTTCATTCATTACTGTCAGCCTGCTATGAGTTGTTTGGGCCTCAAATATGATGGAAATCGAAAGCTGACATGCCCCTGTAGATCCATTTCCCTTCGAATTTGTTCTCTTCGAAGGCTCTAAGCTCCAATTTGAATTACTCAGAGCTTTCCTCATCAGAGCATTGTTTCCTTCGAAGGCTCTGAATTCTAATTTGACTTGCACCAGCTTCATTATCATGGCTCCTTCGATTGAGCCACCCTCTGCTTTGATCACTTGATTTGAAGAAAATTACCCTAGTCGAATAAGCTCTTGTGGAGTTAAGAACAAACAAGGAAAGAATCTGGCCCTTAAATGAGGAATTGAAGCCACGATCAAAATTGAATTCTTGCCATATTTGCAAGGAAAACATGGCATTTTGAACTTTGAGTGAACCTGGACAGATTATGATAGGTGTTTTGTTAGAATTTGGCTCAAGGCTTTCATCATGGTTCCTTTGATTAAGTCTCAAGCTTTGCTCTCTTCGATGGCTTTGAACTTGACCAATTGAAGCATTATCTTATTGATTGGTCAAAGTGTTGTTCTTCTCTCTTTGATAGTTCTAAGTCCTGATTCGAATTGCCCATAACTTCCCTTATCAGAACTTCTTCGATCATCCCTTGTTCTCTTTGATGGTTCTGAGTTCTGATTTGAAGTGTTCAGAACTTCCCTCATCAGAACATTTTAGATTAAGAAACCTCAACACTGATATGCCATTCGAAGGATACTTCATTCTTATGTTCCAATCAAAGGACACCCTGATGTTCCAATCGAAGGATACTCTGATGTTCCAATCGAATGACACCCTGATGTTCCAATCGAAGGACACCCTGATGTTCCAATCGAAGGAAGCTATGATGTTCCAATCGAAAGAAGTCCTGATGTTCCAATCGAAGGAAACTCTGATGTTTCAATCGAAGGAAGATCTGATGTTCCAATTGAAGGAAGCTCAGATGTCCCATTCGAAGGAAACTTTGATGTTCCAATTGGGGGAAGCTCTGATGTTCCAATTGGAGGAAGC
Organism: Vicia faba; assembly: GCA_948472305.1. NCBI lineage: Eukaryota > Viridiplantae > Streptophyta > Magnoliopsida > Fabales > Fabaceae > Vicia > Vicia faba. The sequence continues at coordinate 987,597,847 of OX451740.1, read as the reverse complement.
TCTGATGTTCCAATCGAAGGAATCTATGATGTTCCAATCGAAGGACATTTCATTCATCTTCAAATTTTACTTTCCTCAAGCATATGTTTGCGACCACCCATGCAAGAGAAGATCTTGAAAGAACATGAGAGGGAAAATTTTGGGGTACAACACCAATGTTGGAAATATTTCTGGGACTAGTAAAGTTATCGGAAGTGGAAGGGTTTTCTCTATAGAGATCTCTCCAAAAGCCATTACTACACCAGTTTGTATCACTACCACTGAATCAACTTTTGAAACTCGAGGCAAAGAACATATGATTAAGCCTGCCGAGACTGAGGCACCGAAAGAGGTTACTGTTGAAGATACCTCCAAGTAAGAGTTGGAAGAAGTACTGAAAATTATTCGAAAGAGTGATTATAAGATCGTTGAACAGTTGGGGAAGACCCCCTCTAAAATATCTATACTATCTCTATTGTTGTGCTCTGAAGCCCATGCTCAGGCTCTGGTAAAGTTCTTAAAATCTGCTCATGTACCGCAGGAAATCTCTGTTGATCAGTTTGGAAACCATGTTGCTAGCCTGAAAATTGATAATGGGCTAGGCTTCTCTGACGCTAACTTAACTCCCGCAGGAAGGAACCATAATAATGACCTGCATGTCTCTATTTAGTATAGAGGCGCTACCTTATCCCATGTATTGGTGGACACAAGTTTCTCATTGAATGAATTTCCAAAATCTCCTTTAGTCAAACTTTACTATGAAGGGAATATGCTAAAACCCAGTGACATTGTGGTAAGAGCTTTTGATGGTTCGAAGAGAATGGTGCATGGAGAGGTTTATCATTCAATCAAAGTGGGTTCCCAGGTCTTCAAATCTACTTTCTATGGGATGGACATTCATCCAGCCTATTCCTGCTTGCTTAGACGCCCTTGAATTCATGGGGAAGGCGCTGTTACTTCTACTTTACACCAAAAGTTGAAGTATCCAGTGAAAGGAAAAATCATTATAGTTTGCAGTGAAGAAGAATACATGGTGAGACATTTGAATTCCATCAAGTATGTTGAGATGGATGGTGAATTCTTTGAGACTCCTTGCCAGATCTTTGAAGTTATTCCTCAGATAACCCTGTTGACAAAGATACTCCTACCGTTCGTAAGGTTACAAGGATTACACCAAGAATGGCTTCTCTGAAATACGTTGAGGTTGTGGTAGAAGAAGGTGGTGGCATTGTTTCAGGTCAGATTCTCAACCTTCCTTACAAGTCCGACAAATTTGGTTTGGGTTTCACCTCAGAGGCTCAGAGGGTTTTCCGTCATGCTCATGCTAATTCTGGGAGACCACCATTCTGCATCAACAATAATGGAGTTCACAAAAATCAAGTCAATGCTATGGAAGACGCTGATAGCGACTATGACACAGACAATTAGATTTTCCCTACCACCGGCAATGGGCTTAACAATTAGAAGACTGAAGACTTTATACCAATCTCCTTTAGTCAGGAGTAAATGTTATTTTATATTTTATTGCTTTCAAGTTTTTGGTTATGTAATTTAAACAATAACTTTAAACCTTGTGCCTTACCCGGGGCACAACGACCCATTTGTTAGGGTTGTCATTTTTCATCCGCATATTTCCATTCAATAAATCATTGGACGTTTGCATTCAAATTTTGCGCTCTTTGTCTTTATTTTACTTTATTTCTTTCAAAATAGCTATGTGTTCTTACACACACACACACACACAACAAATTAAAGATCCATATCCACCCTGGATCGCATTAATAAAAATTCTTATATTGCCAATTGTGACTTTGAAAATCCGATCTACCAAGCCGAGGATGAAGGTGAGGAAGATTGTGAAGTAGATGGAGTGCTTTCTAGGTCGTTAATGCAGGAAGGAAGAGCCATCCAACTGCATGAAGAGCCAGTCGAGGTTGTGAACTTGGGTACTGAATAGGACAGGAAAGAAGTCAAGATAGGTGCCAACCTAGAAGACAATGTTAAAAAGAGATTAATCCAGATGTTGCGTGACTATGTTGAGATCTTTGCTTGGTCGTACGAAGACATGCCAGAGCTTGATTTTGACATTGTGGTTCACCGTCTACCAATGAAGGAAGGTTGTCCTCCTATAAAATAGAAGGTTCGTCATATGCGTCTTGAGATGTCTGAAAAGATCAAAGCTTAGGTTATGAAGCAGTTCAATGCAGGTTTCTTCGCTGTTACATCCTATCCTCAGTGGGTTACAAATATGGTGCCAGTACCTAAGAAGGATGGCAAGGTGTGTATGTCTATAGACTACAAGTATTTGAATAAGGCCATCCCCAAATATGACTTTCCGCTTCCGCATATTGATGTTTTGGTTGACAACACCGCTCAACATAAAGTATTTTCCTTCATGGATGGTTTCTCTAGTTATAATAAAATCAAGATGGCACCTGAAGACATGGAGAAGACTACCTTTGTCACGCAGTGGGGAACTTTCTATTACAAAGTTATGCCTTTTGGTTTGGAGAACACCGACGCAACGTATCAGCGTGCTGTTGTAGCCTTGTTCCCTGATATGATCCATCGTGAGATAGAGTTTACGTTGATGACATGATATCCAGGTCTAAGACTGAAGAAGAACATCTCGACCACCTACACAAGCTGTTCGAGAGGTTGAAAAAGTACAAGTTGAGGCTGAATCCTAACAAGTGCACCTTTGGGGTAAGATCTGGTAAACTTTTGGGTTTTGTCGTTAGTGTTAAAGGTATTGAAGTTGATCCTGCCAAGGTTAGAGCCATTCAAGAAATTCCACCTCCCCGTACTGAGAAGGAAGTTAAAGGTTTCTTGGGATGATTGAACTACATTTCCAGATTTATTTCCCATTTGACCGCTACTTGTGAGCTAATCTTCAAGTTACTGAAGAAAGATCAAGTAATCAAGTGGAATGACGAATGTCAGATAGCTTTTGACAAAATCAAGGAGTACCTCAAAGAACCTCTGATTCTGATGTCTCCAGTTGAAGGAAGACCCCTTATCATGTACTTAGCGGTGTTAGAGAACTCAATGGGGGTGTATTGGGGCAACATGATGAGTCTGGTCAAAAAGAGCATGCAATATACTACCTTAGCAAATAGTTTACCGACTGCAAAACAAGATACTCACTGCTCGAGAAAACTTGTTGCACTTTGGCATGGGCTGCTCGTCGACTAAGACATTATATGTTGACTCATACTACTTTGTTGATTTCTAAGATGTCCAATAAAATACATATTCGAGAAACCCCCTCTCTCTAGAAGAATAGCAAGATGGAAAAGGTCTTAACAGAATATGACATTCAGTATACTACTCAGAAGGCAATCAAAGAAAGTGTACTGGAAGATCATTTGGCTCATCAAGCCGTAGATGACTATCAATCTATGAATTTTGAGTTCCCAGATGAGAATATTATTCTAGTTATTGATTATGAAGAACCTGGACCGTATGAAGGACCTGAATCGAGATTTCGATAGACTATGGTTTTTGATTGAGCTTCCAACGAACTTGGTAATGGAATTGGTGTTGTGATTGTCTCTCCTAAAGGTTGCCATACACCATTTACCACTAGACTTTTCTTTGACTGTACCAATAATATGGCCGAGTACAAAGCATGCATCATGGGTATCAAAGCTTCCATTGATATGAGAATAAAGTTCTTGGATGTGTATGGGGACTCAGCCCTGGTGATCATTTAGGTTAAGGGAGAATGGGATATGAAGCATCCAAATCTCATTCCTTATCTAGAGCATGTGTTGACATTAATTTCGTACTTCGAGGAAATCACTTTTGAACATATTCCACGAGAAGAGAATCAATTGGCAGACGCATTAACTACCATGTCATCTATGTTCAAAGTAATATGGGATAATGAAGCTCCTCGAATTACTATTGAGAGACTAGACGAACCAGCGCATTGCTACGAAGTTGATACTGAGGGAGTAAAGGAAAAGCCTTGGTACCACGAAGTAAAAAGATACCTTGAAACTCAAGAATATATGGAAGGAGCATCTATCAATGATAAGAAATTTCTAATGAGGTTCTCTTCCAAGTTCTTTCTAAGTAACTAAATCTTGTACAAGTGCTACCACGATTCGATTTTGCTTTGTTGTGTATACAAGAAGGAAGTTGAGAAAATTATGAAAGATATGCACGAAGGAGTCTTTGGTACTCACTCCAGTGGGCATACAATGGATAAGAAGATTATGAGAGCGGGTTACTATTGGTATACTATGGAAACTGATTGTTATCATCATTCCAGAACTTACCACAAATGCTAGATTTATGCTAAAAAAGTATATGTGCCTCTGATTCCTTTAAATGTCTTGAATGCTCCTTGGCCATTTTAAATGTGGGGCATTGATATGATTGGAGATATTAAGCCTACTGCTTCCAATGGGAATCATTTTATCCTGGTCGCTATTGATTACTTCACGAAGTGGGTTGAAGCAGCCTCGTTTGCTTCCGTTACCAAGAATGTTGTGGCTCGATTCATTAAATACAACCTTATCTGTCAGTATGGAATCCCTGAAAGTATTATCATGGACAATGGCACCAACCTTAACAATACTATGACCATGAAACTCTGCACGCAGTTCAAGATTAAGCATCACAATTATTCTCCGTACCGAGCAAAGATGAATGACGCAGTGGAAGCGACCAACAAGAATATCAAGAAGATCTTACAGAAGATGACAGTGGCATACAAAGATTGGCATGAGATGTTACCATTTTCTCTTCATGGTTATCGCACTTCAGTACGTACATCAACTAGAGCAACCCCGTTCTCTCTAGTCTACAGTATGAAGGTTGTCTTACTTGTTGAAGTCCAGATTCCTTCCCGAAGGATTATGAAAGACACAGGTTTAGATGAAGACAAATAAACTCAGACTCGACTGGACCAAATAAATTTGATCGATGAAAAATGCTTGTGGCTTTTTGTCACGGTCAAATGTATAAAAAACGCATGATCAAAGTCTTCAACGGGAAAGTCAAACATCGGGTATACCAGGCTGGTGATTTGGTAATAAAGCGAATTATCCTACCACAAGGTGATCCCAGGGGAAAATGGACTCCCACACACGAAGGGACATTTGTGATCAAAAAGATATTTTGTGGTGGTGCTATGATACTTACTACCATGGATGTTGAAGATTTTTCACACCCTGTTAACACAGACATAGTCAAAAAATACTATGCATAAAAGAGACTTGCTAGGTTGACAGGCCTAGGCAAAAGTAAGGGCATCCCGGTGAACCAAAAGGGTTCGGGAAAAAATTAGGGATATATAGGCAAGTTGAAAACTTGAAAAGGCGGCTTAGGCAAAAAAGGATATCACAATGGACTGAAAACCCGAAAGGGAGGTCCAGGAAAAAGTTAGGGATTAAAGTGTACGACTATCTCCCGTTGGATCACCCATCTACTTACAGCCAGCTTCATTACTAGCGTCATGTTCAAACGGTACAGAAGAATTCAATCATCTTCTTACAACAACAAGTGATGAGATGCTTGAATACATAGGTACAATAGTAGAGTTGAAACTTGATGGGATCGTTTCCACATAGCTATTTTTCCTTGTACCCTTTCTTCATTCTTACGATGATTTTCTCTTACTAGGATTTCTATCTCTTTGTATAAAACTTCCTGCTTATAGGAAAACTTTCAGAATCAATGCAATTAGATTTCAAATTTCAAAATTGTTTTACTTTCTCAGTTTTATTTACAAAAAAGTCCAATGATTACATTGAATGAACATATGCATTTGAACATGATTATTGTTAACAAAATATATGCATAAAAACAGGATTAGCATTTACTAAAGACTCTGAGAGTTGGGATAATGTTCAAGTCATCCACAAATCTCCACAGAGCAATCTCTATGGAACTATCTCTATAGAGCTTTCTCCACAAGCTCATCCCCAACAAAGATATATTCCCCAGAAAATATAATATGCCATCAGACAAAAATTTGGACATCTTCCAGCGGTTCACCTCTATATCCCTGATGGATAGCTCGACATGATCATCTTCCCTAATAGTCCCCCTAGCGGATAAGGAAGTTTGATCATTTCCCCATCGTACAATGAAAACATCCTCAACGCAGCCTATGAAATCCCGATCCCCATCAGAGATTATTTCCTCAACGCAATCTACAAGGTTTATTTCCCCGATGGAGTTTATTTCTCCAATGTTGCAATTCCCGAAAGGATTATCTTCCCCAACATGATGTCATTCAACTTTGTCCTCCCCAGAAGAGTTGACATCCATATCTGAAACTTGGTCAGACAACACGTTAGAGGATTATCCATCTCTTTTTTCCCTAGTAAGGGTACATAAGAATCAAATCTTTCAAAAGAACGATGAACAACCAATTTTCTTGGAATTCTTCTATCCCCAAGCAGAAGTTGAATTTCCCCAGCAGAGTATCCTCAAACAGAAAGCAGGAATCCCCAGCAAAGACGTTCTAAAAAATTTAGAAACTACTATCTTTATCCCCTACAACAGTCATGGATTTATTTTCCCCAACCAAATATGTTATATGAAGCTACCGATACGTCAGCGACATCTTACATCCATACATCATTTACAAAATATCATGGCATATGCATACAAAACACATATAACATTCTCATGTATTTTGAGAGCATCATTACACAATGCATTACATACATCATGACATTGCCTAAAACTAACTTTGTTTTTTCAGGTTAGTTCATAAACAGATAAATATTGTCAACAATTTATCATCCTTCAGCTACAATCAGTCAGCGATTCATTCTGATACTCCTTTGGATACAGTTAGGAGTAGACTCATTCCAATACAGTTCAGATATGATCGAGATATAGATTCATTCTGATACTCATTCCAGTACATCTTGTAGATACAATTCATATACGATCAAGATATATATTCATTATGACATTCATTCTGGTACATCTTTTAGATACAGACAGACGTAGAATCATTCTAATACGGATCTCAGATACAGTCAGACGAAGACTCATTCTGATCCTCTTGTAGATACAGTTAATACATAGACTCATTCTAGAACATCATTCAGATACAACAAGACATAAGACTCATTCTGACACTCCCCAGCACATCTGCTAGATACAGTCAGGCACAAACTCATTCTAGTATACTTCTCAGACACCGTCAATCGTAGACTCATTTTGATACTCCCATCAATAGAAACTTTAGATGGAATCTATAAGCCCATCTCCGAAGGCACTCTATCACCTCTCTGAATGGAATCTTTAAGCCCATTCAAGCAATACAATCAACCAATAGTGTTACTTCATGCACATGCGAGTGCAAATTTCTGAGCACTTAAGTTTTCAATCCTCTTCCACCTTCAGATCACGAATGGTGAGCATGTCAATCTAACTCCTCGGGTTTAAGAAGATTGAACAGGGGAAGTTGTTGTACCCCAAAATTTTCCCTCCCATTATTCAATACAAATTATTCCAATAGGTCTCCCCATGCTCCTAGGGTTCTCAATTTCTCAAGACTACTCAAGGATTGATCAGACAAACCCTCCTCCTAAGTAGTTGACCTACAACTAGGGTTTTGCTTCTCTCAAGTAAAATTGGACTTCTAATGCCTCAAGTGGATTTCATGGTTTCTCATATGTCTCAAATAATCCTCATGCCAAATTCCAAGCCTTGCAGCACAAGTTTGCTCAGTCAATTAGTCAGATGATTGAAAATTAACTATATTGGGCAAAAAGTCAACTTTGACCCATTTACAGTCAAACTTCAAGATTTTTGGTCAACATCAACATTTTTAAGTCAAATTCATCATTTGATCAAGGGTTTATCATGATTCATCAAGAAAACTCAAGATTCATCAAAAGTCAAAAGTTACTAAATTAGGGTTTTCTTAAGAAGAAACCAACTGAACTTTGACCAAGCGTAAATTTCACATACTTCATTAGAAATTTATCAACCAAAACTCATTTTGAAGTAAATTCAATTCTCTACAACTTTTTCTCTCTAAGCTCAAGGCCAAAAATGCTTCATTTGAGAGATATGGGCCAAAACATTACATGTCATTTTAAAAGTCAACAAAAAAGACACTTTTTGTCAAAGCAAATTACATCAAGATACAGGCTTGAAATGAAAAAATAACCAACATGAATATTGTAGGGATATCTTGAGCTTTACAAAGAGCCCAAAATCACATTCATGTGATAAAAATTGAGTGAGATATTATTTGTGCAAGTTGGGCAATTTTGAGAAAATGCACGAAATCCAAATTAAGCAAATTTGAATTTTTGGGCTGATGGGCCTATCTTTTAATGTCCAAACATGTTCCTGACCTCATAATAGACTCCTAAATCCATTCATTTAATTTTATGGTTTTTATTTCTTTTATTTTTTATTTTATTCAATTAAAAGAAAAATAAATCAAATAAAATACCAAGTGAATGATTGAAGGCATGAAGATCTATTTTTGAATCAAATCATAAGTCTAAAAAGTTGGCGACAACTTGAAAAAAACGTGTAAAGATTGATTGGTACATGATTGGGCTAAAAAAGAAAGATTTCATGCAAAACTTCAATCAAAGATTTGATCCTAAAATACAAAAGATTGATTCAAATTTTGTTGACCTAAATCTTCCACTATATATACTCACTACATTCAGACCAAAAAGACATGAAAATTTCCTCAAGAACACCCTCTCAAAAAGTCTTAATTTTTGTCAAAACTAGGGTAAAGTCAAAAGCAAAGATCCAGCCACTTTCATTCTAAGCCATCCATTGCAAATCATTCCTGAGGTGTCATAGAGTAAGTTCCAATCATTCTTGATGATCTAAGGTGCCTAAAACATGCATTGCAAACATCGTCGGTGTAATATAGTGGGAGAACTGACTTTTGGTTTTGTGTTTTATCGCAAATGTTGCAGATAGAAAGAGTCGCCACCGACTTTTCTTTTTTCCAACAAGGAAAGGGTGAAAAGAACAAGAAAGACCTTCGAGAATTTTTCTGAGTTCGGAGGGTAGGTTATGAAAAGGGAAGGTATTATCACCTTTTTCATCTGTAGTTATATATTAATCGCTAACTCACTTTTTTGAAATGCTTTGTGTTTGTGCATGTTTAAAAATATTTTAACAATTCCTAAGTGCGGAAATTTTTAATGATTCTCGTATCGTTGAGAATGCATACAAAATGTTTATTTTGAAAATATTTATTGAAAAAAAGTGTCATTGTGTGAAAAATGTTTTGAAATGTTCGCGAGCAAGCGATTAAGAACTATCTACCTACTCAATAGTCTTTGTTCTTTTCATCCTCCTTTAAATAGTGTTATCCTACCATTATTTAGTAGGAAGCCCTATCATTGGATGTGTGAGGGACATATGCGGGTCATCATACAATCATAAAGGCAACTTGTAGGACGTTTTAGCAATTTATCGTGAGGGACTAAGATCGTTTTCCGAGGTAACATCGAGGGACTACGATCTTTTTAACCGAGGGTCTTTGCTAAATCGTCCTACATTCGAGGGATATGAATGTTTTTTATCCGAGGCAAGAAGTGGAGTCACCCTAAAGGTGCATGTGTGAAAGTGATTTAATTTCAGTTAATTTGTCTTGATTAGGGTTATCTAGCGATTGATTTTAAATCTTGCCATACACGCCTAATTACTATACGGTTATATATACAGACATACATACATACATAGGTGTGGAAAGTAAAGTGTGGGAAATAAACCTAGGCTATTACATCCCATAGACATTTACATAAAAAAATTGCGAGGAAATGTAAACTATGACTATTACAAAATCAACCGCACGACCTGTACATTGATTTCTAGAAATTAAAATAACGAAGAAAAATAAGCGTTTAGAAAATGTTTTAATAACCCTAAGATTCTAAGCGTGGAAAAAGACTATTTTTTTTTGTTTTATTTTATGAAGAAAAAAGAAATTAAAGTGATAACTAAAACCTAATTATTCCTAATGTCTAATTATTTTTAACATAAATTAATTAATAAAAAACCTAAGTCTAATTATTATTTTTTAATTAAGAAAAAAAGTTTATTTAATTATGTTAAGAAAAACAAAATAATAACAAGAAAAATGGGCATGTTGTAGAAGAAAATTGGGGGGGGGGGGTGGAGAAATAAATTGTTTGGGCCTAAAACAAAGCCAACCCAAATATTGTGAATTATCCATTACGGCTGGATCCAAGAGTCCCATGGTATGCCTGCTAATTTGGGGCGTTCGATCTGGCTTGATGAATATCTGATGGTGATGACACGAGACTCATGATGTGCGTGCTAGACCTGCTTGCATTGGATCTTTAAGAGTCACATTACAATGAAAAAAAAATGTTCCATGCCTGGATCGAACTCAGGGTCAGGCATAGGAAAGTCTTAAGAGAAAGCGCGCTACCAGTGGGGTGGCCATACATCTGTTAGCTTTAATCAAACAAAACATATATAATACAAAATGAGTGCTCATGTTAGACAAACAAAAGACACGCACGCATGAGTGGGTCCTTGGGGTTTGAATGGACCAACCATAACGCTTCATCATGCCACGCAGTCAGTCAAAATTTTCAAACCACCATCCATGGTGGTTTCCATCGTCTTCTCTGATGAGAAGATTTTTGAAACCTGCAAAATACGAAAAATCAAAGCGAACAAAACATGTTATTCCCATTAAAATTTCCTTCTGTGTTCGAATATGGGATCCGTTTAGGTTAAGAGTACATGTATCATGAAACCCGAAGCTTCAAAAGCTTCATGCCCTAGCTACGGCATGATGTTATTTTTGCATTAAGACTCGCATATAAAACGTTAGAATGATTCAAAAAATGTATGTGAATTAAGTTGGCATGTTCATAATGATTTAAATCGCGATAAACCTTGAGAATAAAAAATTACCAACTTACCAATCTGATTTTATACAGGGACGGATTCTGGGGTTGATTCACGATATACAATGACCGCTATTGACTCATGAAAACTTCAGGAAGACGATGGAAGGCTTAAATCGGCTTGGGAACAACTGAGGAATAAGGTTGGTATTAGTCCTAATATTTTGAAATTTTAGAGAATTTTTAGAGTCTTCTTAGGCAGTATTTTCGTGTGTCCTTGATGCTGATCTCTTGTGCTTATATAGAGAAAACAAATGGCTCATCAAACATGGCAAGAAATCATGTAATCAAGTCCATGTTTAGAGAAAAATCCAACATATTAAAAAGCTTCCATTCTTGAGATATTTCTTCCCCTTTTGAGCCCATACGATCTTGCCTAGTTGTACTTGGTTGTCATGAGTTTTATTGGGCCTCTATATAACTGAAATAAAAATCCCATGCCGTTGCACCATTGTTTCATATTTTAGTTAATTTAATTTGCATTTAAATTAATAAAAATTCAAATAAAAGAAAGAAAAATCATAAAAAAAATATGTGAATGGATTTGGAGGTCCTTTAAAACATTGTGAACATGTTTGAACATCAAAAGTTAGGCCCATTAGTTCAAAATTTCAAGTTTGCTCATTTTACACTTCATGCATTTTCTCAAATTTTCCCAACTTGCACTGGTCACAAATCTCTCAATTTTTGTCATATGAAGGTGATCTATGACGTTTTGGAAAGATCAATATGTCTTCTACAATGTCTCTTTTTATCATTTTTGCATTTGGAGACTTTATCTTGATGTAAGTTGCCTTGACAAAAAGTGTCTTTTGGTTGACTTTTGAAATGACATGTAATGTATTGGCTCATATCTTTCAAATGAAGCACTTTTTAGACTTGAGCATAAATACAAAGTTGTAGAGAATTGAATTTCCTTCAAAATGGGATTTGGTTGGGGAAAATTTGATGATGTATGTGAAAGTTATGCTTGGTCAAAGTTCAGTTGACTTCTCCTAAGGAAACCCTAATTTGGCAACTTTGGACTTTTGATGATTTAAGGGATTCTCTTGAGGAATCATGATCAACCCTTGATAAAATGATGAATATCATTTCAAAATGTTTATGTTGACCAAAAATCTTTAAGTTTGACTGTATATTGACCATAATTGACTTTTTACCCAATACAGTTGATTTTTAATCATCTGAGCCATTGATTGAGCAAACTTGTGATGCAAGACTTGAAATTTGATATGAGAATATTTAAAGACATATGAAGAACCATGGAAATCACTTGAGACCTTTGGTACCCATTCTTATTTTAGAAACTCAAAACCCTAGTTGTAGACCCATTGCTTAGAAGGAACATTTGTCTGATCAACTTTTGAGCCATCTCTAGCAAAATGAGGATCCAAGAAGAATGTCTTGAAGAAAATGGGAGGGGAAATTTTAGGGTACAACAACTGCCCCTGTTGAATCTTCTTAAACCTGAAGAGTTAGATTGGCATGTCTGCCATTCATGACTTGAAGGTAGAAGATGATTGAACACTTAAGTGCGAAGAATTTGCACTCGCGTGTGCAAGAAGTATTGTTGTTGGTTGATCGTACCGGGAATGGGCTTAAAAATGCCATTCAGAGAGGTTATGGAGAGTCGTTAGAGATGGGCTTATAGATTCAATCTAGGATAGCTATTCATAAGAGGATTAGACTAAGTCTACGCCCGACTTTGTCTTTGGAAGATGTATTTAGAACGAGTGTACGCCCGACATCGTCCAGAAAAGTTTCACAAGAAATCTATGCTTGATTTCATCTGTACCAGAAGATGTCTATGTCCGACTTCAACTAGAAGAGATGTTGGAAGGAGTCTACGCCCAACTTTTCCAAAAGATGTTTTAGAAGGAATCTACGCTTGATTACGTCTGAATGATATACTAGAAGATGTCTACGCCTGACTTCAACTAGAAAAGATGCTGGAATGAGTTTACACCCGACTTTCCAAAAAGAATATCAGAATAAAATATAAGCTTAATTTTATATGAATGATGTACTAGAAGATGTCTATGCCCGACTTCAACTAGAAAAGATGATGGAATGAGTTTACGCCCGGATTTTCCAAAAGAATATCAGAATAAAATATACGCTTGATTTTATTTGAACTAGAAGATGTCTACGCCTGACTTCAACCGAAGGAGGTATTGGAATGAGTCTACGCTCGACTTTTCCAAAAGAAGTTTCAGAAGGAATCTACACTTGATTACGTCTGAGATATACTAGAAGATGTCTACGCCCAACTTATACTAGAGAAGATGATGGAATGAGTCTACTCCTGACTTTTCCAAAAGAATATCAGAATAAAATCTACGCTTGATTTTATCTGAACTAGAAGATGTCTATGCCTGACTTCAACCGGAAGAGGTATTGGAATGAGTCTACGCCCGAATTTTACAAAAGAGTTTCATAAGGAATCTACACTTGATTACGTCTGAATGATATACTACAAGATGTCTACGCCCGACTTCAACTAGAAAATATGCTGGAATGAGTCTACGCCCGACTTTTCCAAAAGAATATCAGAATAAAATCTTTGCTTGATTTTATCTGAACCAGAAGATGTCTACGCCTGACTTCAATCGGAAGAGGTATTGGAATGAGTTTACGCTCAACTTTTATAAAATAGTTTCAGAAGGAATCTACGCTTGATTTCATCTAAATGATGCACTAGAAGATGTCTACGCCCGACTTAAACTCGAAAAGATGCCCTTTTAGAATGACCTCTCGAGGAAGTTACTTCAGTAGTTATTTTTCAGATGTAGCCTAGTCATGTAGGCAGTTGATGATATTCGTGCGTTTGTTGAGCTTACCTGAAAAGGTAAAGAGTTAGATGTGTGTAATGTCATGATGTATGAATTGAAGTTATCAAAATAAATGAGAGTGTTCCATATGTGTTTCGCATGCGTATGCTATGATATTTATAAATGATGTATGAATATGGAACGTCATTTGAATCATAGCAACTCCATGTAATATCTCGCTGGGGAAAATAGATCCCTGAATGTTGTTGGGGATGAATAATATGTGTAATATTCAATCTTGTCTAGAATGTTTCTACTGGGATTCCTGCTTTCTGTTTGAGGAAACTCTGATGGGGAATGTTGATTTATGATTGGGGAGAAGAGTTTGGGAACATTGTTCGTTCACCACTCTACTGGGGAATTTAATTCTTATATACCCTAACTGGGGATAAAAGATATGGATAACCTTTCGAGGTGCTGTCTGATCGAGTTTCTGATATGGATGTCGACTTGTGTGGGGAGGATAAGGTTAAAAATTATCTGGTCCGGTTTCAGATTCCGTAGCAACTCTCTGGGGATAATGGTTTGGACTGCCCTTTGCTGGAGGTGGGAATCTTGTCGGTGATTTGCAGTAGTTAGAAAGACAGACTCAAGCTGGGGAGAGTGTTTTCCATTGGGGAAATAAACCCTGTTTGGGGAAATAAAGCATGTTGGGGAAATAAACCATGTTGGGAAAATAAACCCTAAACTTGTTGGAGAAACACTTTGCTGAGGAATACCCTTGCTGAGGAAATGAGCTTTGTTGGAGAAAAGAACTCTGCAGGGGATTTTACAGTTTTGGAGGAATAATCTCGACTGGGGAAAAGAATTCATATGAACCGTGTTGACGCCATAATCTCTGATGGAGATTGTGACTCCGTAGGTTGGCGACATTTCTAGGGAATAGGTCATACTTCTTTATCTACTAGAGTGACCTGCCAGTGAGTATGATTAATGCATTCCAATATGGAGGGAATGTATCTTTATTGAAAATGAGCTTGTGAAGATAACTCTGTGGGGATAATCCTATGGTGGATTTGTGGGTGACTTGAACATTATCTCACCTCCTAGAGTCTTGAGCAAATGCTTATTCTCGTTTTTATGCATATATTTGTTAACAGTAATCATGTTCATATGCATATGTTCATTCAATTTAGTCATTGGACGTTTTTGCAAACAAAACAGAAAAGTAAAAACAAAAATTTGAATTTTGAAATGGTATTTGTATTGATAGTTTGCCTATAAACGTGCAATTTTGTACAAAGAGACAAAAATCCTAGTAAGAGGAAATCGTCGTGAAAATGAAGAAAAGATTACAAAGTGAAAACATATAGCTATGTGAAAATAATCTTGTCGTGTTTCAACCCTGTTATTGCCCCTATATCTTTGAGCATATCATCCCTTACTGTCAGAAGAAGTTGACTGAATTGATCTGTACCACTTGAACCAGACGTTGGCAACAAAGCTTGTTGTAAGTGATCCAACGGGACATATTCGTACACTTTTAATCCCTAACTTTTGCATGGACCGTCCTTTTGGGTTTTTAGTCCACCGAGATACCCTTTTTTGCACAAGCCGCCTTTTCAGGTTTTTGACTTGCCGGGTGTACAATCTTCTCATATATATCCCTAATTTTATGCCGAACCCTTTTGGTTCTCCAGGATGTCCTTATTTTTGCCTAGGCCAGTCAACCTAGCGGGTCGTTTTCATGCGTAGTATTTTTTTTACTATGTCCGCGTTCACAGGGTATGTAAAATCATCACCGTCCATGGTGGTCAGTATCATAGCACCGCTAGAAAATATCTTCTTAACTACAAATGGCCCTTCGTAAGTGGGAGTCCATTTTCCCTTAGGATCACCTTGCGGTAGAATGGTGCGCTTTATTACCAAGTCACCAGCCTGATATACCCGAGCTTGATTTTCTTATTGAAGGCTTTGATTATACGCTTCTGATACATCTGACTGTGACTGACAAACGCAAGTCTCTTCTCGTCAATCAGATTCAACTGATCTAACCTAGTCTGAATCCATTCGTCTTCGTCCTAATCTACATCTTTCATAATTCTCAAAGAAGGAATATGAACTTTGATAGGTAGAACAACTTCCATACCATATACCAGAGAGAATGGGGTTTCCCCAGTTGATGTTCATGCTGAAGTGCGATAGCCATGAATAGCAAACAATAACATCTCGTGCCAGTCTTTGTAGGTCACAACCATTTTTTGCACAATCTTCTTTATATTCTTATTGGCAGCTTCCACTGCGCTATTCATTTTTGGTCGATACGGGGAAGAATTGTGATGATTGACCTTAAACTGCATGTAGAGTTTAGTGATCATAGTGTTGTTGAGATTAGTGCAATTGTCTTTGATAATTCTTTCAGGGATGCCATACCGATAGATAAGGTTATGTTTGATGAACTGGGCCACGACATTCTTGGTGACACATGTGAATGAGGCTGCTTTAACCTACTTTGTAAAGTAATCAATAATGACGAGGATGAAACAATTTTCGTTAGAAGCAATAGGTTTAATTTATCCAATCATACCAATACACCACATTGCAAACGTCCAAGGTGAAGTCAAGACATTTAGAGGGACCGGTGGCACATGTACTTTGTTAACGTAGATCTGGCACTTATGACAAGTTCTGGAGTGATGATGGCAATTAGTTTCCATGGTTGACAAGTAGTAATATGCTCTCAGAATTTTCTTAGCCATAGTATTCCCACTAGAATGAGTACCGAATATACCTTCGTGCGTATCTTCCATAATCTTTTCTGCTTCTTTCTTGTCCATACAATGAAGCGGAATTGAATCATGATTGCGCTTGTACAGAATTCCATTACTCTGGAAGAACTTAGTTGAGAACCTCCGTAGGAATTTCTTATCATTGATAGATTCCCTTTCAGGGTACTCTTGAGCCTCAAGGTATCTTTTCACTTCATAAAACTAAGGCTTTTCTTCTACTCCATCAGTGTCAATTTCATAACAGTGTGTCGGCTCATCTAATCTTTCTATAGTAATTTTAGGAGCTTCATTGTCCCATCTAACCTTGAACATGGATGATATTGTAGCTAATGCATCCGCCAACCGGTTATCTTCTTGTGGAATATGTTCAAAGTGATCTCCTCAAAGTACATGATTAAGGTTAACACATACTCTTTATAAGGAATGAGATTCGGGTGCTTCATATCCCATTCTCTCTTAACCTGACTGATTACCAGGGATGAGTCCCCATATACATTCAAAAACTTGATTCTTAGGTCAATAGCTGCTTTAATACCCATGATGCACACTTTGTATTCCGTCATGTTATTTGTACATTCAAAGCATAGTCTGGAGGTAAAGGGTGTATGTCAACCCTGAGGAGAGATAATTATAACACCAATTCTATTTCCAAGTTCATTAGAGATTTCGTCGAAAACCATAGTCCATCGGGATTCCGACTCGAGTCCTTTATACGGTCCAGATTCTTCATAAACAGTAGCCAGCATAATATTCTCATATGGGAAATCAAAACTCATAGATTGATAGTCGTTTACAGCTTGATGCGCCAAATTATCTGCCAGTGCACTTCCTTTATTATTGTCTGAGTAGTGTACTGAATGTCATATTTTGTTAAGACCATTTGCAATCGGGCTATTCTTTCAGAGAGAGATGGCTTCTCGAACATGTACTTGATGGGATCCATTTTAGAAATAAATGGAGTAGTATGAGTCAACATATATTGTCTTAGTCAACGAGCAGCCCATTCCAAAGTGCAACAAGTTTTCTCGAGCAGTGGGTATCTTGTTTCACAGTTGGTAAACTTTTTGCTAAGGTAGTATATTGCATGCTCTTTTCGACCAGACTCGTCATGTTGCCCCAATACACACCCCCATTGAGTTCTCTAGCACTGTTAGGTACATGATTAGAGACCTTCCTTCAACTGGTGGCATCAGAATCAGAGGTTCTTATAGGTACTCCTTAATTTTTTTAAAGGATTTTTGACAGTCATCGTTCCACTTTTCTACTTGATCTTTCTTCAACAACTTGAATATTGGCTTATAAGTAGCAGTCAAATGAGAAATGAACCGGACAATATAATTCAGTCGTCCCAAGAAACCTCTGACCTCTTTATCAGTATGGGGAACTGAAATTTCTTGAATAGCTTTGACCTTGGCGGGATCAACTTCAATTCCTTTACCACTGACAACTAAACCAAGGAGTTTACTGGATCTCACCCAAAAGGTGCACTTGTTTGGATTCAACCTAATCTTGTACTTCTTCAGTCTTTCAAATAATTTATGCAGATGATCAAGATGTTCTTCCATAGTCTGTGATTTGGCTATCATGTCATCGATGTATAATTCTATCTCGTGATGAATCATGTCATGGAATAATGCTACCATGGCACGCTGATAAGTTGCCCCGACGTTCTTCAACCCAAAAGGCATAACCTTGTAACAGAAAGTGCCCCATTGTATGACGAAGATAGTTTTCTCCATGTCTTCAGGCGCCATCTTGATCTGATTATAACCTAAGAAACCATCCATGAAGGAGAATATCTTGTGTTGAGCAGTGTTGTTGACCACAACATCAATATGTGGAAGTGGGAAGTCATCTTTGGGGCTCGCCCTGTTCAGATCCCTATAGTCTACACACATACACACCTTACCGTCTTTCTTTGGTACCAGAACAACATTAGCAACCCATTAAGGATAGGATCTCACTGCTAAGAAACTTGCATTAAATTTCTTCATAACCTCATCCTTGATCTTCTCGGACATTTCGAGACGCATGCGATGGACCTTCTTCTTAACCAGAATGTACCCTCTTTCATTGGTAGATGATGAACCATAATATCAGTGTCGAGCACTGACATGTCTTCGTACGACCAAGAAAAGATCTCAACATAGTCATGCAACATCTGAATTAATTTGTTCTTGACACTGCTCTCTAAGTTGGGGCCTATCTTGACATCATTCTTGTTTGCCTCAGTACCCAAGTTTACAACTTTGACCAGTTCTTCATTCGATTGAATGGTCTTTTCTTCTTGTATTAAGAGTCTGGAAAGTTCTCCAGGTATTTCACAATCTTCCTCACCCCCGTCCTCGGCTTGGTAGATCGGATTTTCAAAGTCGTAAGTGGCAATAGCAGAATCGTTATCAACGAGATCCATAGTGAATGGGGATTTGCAATGTAGTGTGTGAGTGTGTGTGAGAACACATAGCTATTCGAAAATGCAATAAAGTAAGAGAAAAATAGAGAGAACAAAATTTGAACGTAAAACATCCAATGTTTTTATTTAAATGAGCAATGTTTATGAATTGTCAACCCTTAACAAATGAACCATTGTGCCCCGGGTAAGACACAAGGTTTAAAGTCATTGTTTGTTACATAACCAAAATCTTTTAAAGCAATAGGACAAGAATATAGCTATTACTCCTAACTAAAGGAAATAAAGATAATGTCTTCTACTTTCCAATTGTCGATTTTGTTGCCAATGGTAGGGAATATCCATCTGTTGAAGTCACATTCACTATTAGCGTCTTCTATAGCATTAACTCTGTTGTTGCTGATACATAATGGAGGTCTTCTAGCACGAACGCGATGAATAACCCTTTGTCCTTCTACAGTAAAGCCCAAACCAAACTTGTCAGATTTATAAGGGATATCAGGAAGCTGACTCTGAATAGTACAACCACCTTCTTCTATAGTAGCTTTGGCATCTTTCAAGGAAGCCATCTTGTGCGGAACCCTGGTGACTTTGGGAATGGTAGAAACATCTTCAGCAGCAGTAGGGGAAATCCATTCAAAAGTTTGACAATGGGTATCGATGAATTCTTCGTCCATCTCTACATATCAGAATGAATTCAGGGGGCTAACCATATACTCCTCTTCTCCACAGACGGTAACAATCTTTCTGTTCACATGATACTTTAACTTCTGGTGCAATGTAGATGTAACAGCTCCTACCCCATGGATCCAAGGGCGTCCTAGTAGACAAGGATAAGCTGGCCGAATGTCCATTACATAGAAGGTGGATTAAAATATTTGTGAACCCACTTTAATAGGAAGATCCACTTATCCATGTACCATTATCTTTGACCCGTCAAAGGATCGAACTATAATATTATTGGGTTTTAGAATAACCCCTTCATAATCTAGTCTGTCGAGAGCGCCTTTTGGTAAAACATTCAGTGAAGAACTGGTATCAACTAACGCATCAGCCAAAGTAGTGCCCCTGCATTCAATGGAGACATATAGGGACCTACTATGATTTCTCCCCTCTAGGGTCAGATCATCATTAGAGAAGCCTAACCCATTATCAGTTGTTAAGCTAGCAATGTAACTTCCAAATTGGTCAGCTGAAATCTCTCGTGGCACGTGAGTAGTCTTTAAGAATTTTATCAAAGCCCGTTGTTGTACCCCAAAATTTTCCCTTTTCATTTTTTATTTACCTGGCTTGTGTTTCATCATATGTGTTCATGGGTTTAGACAAGATCAAGGCCTTATTCAAACAGTAGAATTTTATTGTTGACAATCAATCTGAGATAGACCTCGTGTCCTATTAGTTAGAGCTACTGAGACCTCTAAGGCTCTGGCACATCTCAAGATTAAATATTTGTGTTTGCAATGGTTAAAGGTTCAAATGTTTAGAATTCAAGATTACTAAAGATTTTCTGTTTCATGAAGCTACAAGGCTTTCGCATTCAAACTTTTTTCAAAGAATTGGGGTTTTATTTGCAAGGCTAGGGCATTATTGTTTGAAAACAGAATAAAGGAAAAGCACAATACAAGCGATGAAATTTTTGGAT
This sequence comes from Vicia faba, assembly GCA_948472305.1. Taxonomy (NCBI): domain Eukaryota; kingdom Viridiplantae; phylum Streptophyta; class Magnoliopsida; order Fabales; family Fabaceae; genus Vicia; species Vicia faba. Next base: position 987,577,355 of record OX451740.1, on the reverse strand, counting down.
TAATGTTGTGATCAAGGCGGATTTTTCGTTTCAACGAAGTCATCTTGGATTATGTTTGTGAATGAGATTTGAAATTTGAGTTTCATTTGATCTTATGTCATAAAGTCTAAAGTTCCAATTCCAACCTAAAAGATTCAAAGTTCATATAATTTATTTCATCATCCATTTCAATTTTCATTCAAATCAAACAAGTTTCATTCCATTTCAAACATTATTCAATACATCTTGGAAATTTATTATTCAAATACATTCCAAATAATTTCAAAGTTCAATTACAATACAAACTACAATTTCCCTATTTTTGTTCTATACAAAGGAAGAATTCCTCTTGCTCCATCTTCAAATGCCTTGTTCCCACATTCTTCAATTCCTCCTTTATCATCTTTCCAACCCTATGCAAATGCATCCAATACATGAAACAAAAGAAGAAGTTTGTTAGAAACTTAAACATCAAAAAATGAACAAAAGATACAAAGTATTTTAATTCATCATTAGGGTTGTTTTTGTTGAATCAAAAAAGAAGGGTTTTGTGTTCAAAAGCCTCATACAATGTTTGTTTTATCATTGGCCTAGGGACTTACTTTTTGCAAATCACAAAAATAGGTTTTGGTTCACAAAAAGGTAAAGAAATGATCAATTAAAAATCAGAACTAGCATCATGTTTTCACGCAAAAAACCAACAGGACTCATATTGTTTTCAAAGATAAAAACTCAGAATGGTAATGTCAAAATCATAGGCCAAGTAATTGTACTGCAACATCTCAAAATACAAAGCCTTTAATTCACAGAAAATCAAAGTAACCCATCCAGCAAGTAACCAGTACAACTAGTATCATAGAAAAAGTACAAAAGCTAACAATAAAGTATCAAAGTCACCGCAAGGTACAAAAAGCCGGCAAGCACAGTCCAGCAAGCAAAGGGCAAAAATCAGCATGGAAAAAGTACCACAGAGTTCATAAAATTAGAAAAAAAGATGATAAGTCCAGCAATACCAGCAAAATAAGAAAGAAGAAATTCATAAAAGTCATCTACATGTAGAACGCCTTGTACAGAAAAAGCAACAACCAAAACCAAAGAAACAAGGAACTGGTACAAAAGCCAGCATCTATCACAAGCAAAAGTACAGCCTGAAGCAAGCAAAGTCGGAAATCAAGTGATAAGGAAAGCTCCCTCAAGTCAAAATCAAATTTGTACAGAAAAATGAGCAAAGGTCAATCACATTATAAAAACGAAGCAAGACTGTTATGAGAGAGAGATATCATCGTCCAAAAAATATACAAAGAGGTCATAGTTCACCAAAAAACAACATAATTCACAAAAGAATATACGGAAGCAGAACTGGGGAAACCACAAACCCACAACCCTCGTTTCATCTTCCAGCAACAAAAACAATATCTCTTCAAAAATCATTTTCACGGAGAGATATACAAAAACCACAGCAAGAACAAAACGAAAACCCTAAATTGTCATGCATCATTTTCCCAAACCACTCTTCAGAAATTCATAAAGGAGAAGAAGAAAAACAAATCAGAAAGATCTCACCAAGATAAATCCGGAAATCAAGCTGGTAAAATCGAAGATCTCCTTCTTCCTTCCTCTCTTTTCCATATTCATTTTTCACTGTAAATCACACAAATTCGTTTAGAAACTCGGAACTACATAAGAGAAAACAATATAGAGCAAAGAAAATGATACAGAATCAAAGACACATCCATGGTGTCTAATCGAAGAAGATGAAAAAGGAGGAAAGGATCGCGCCACAGCGTGAGTGATGAAGTAGAGGTGCTGCCTCTTCTGAATTTAGGGTTTCACAAACCCTTGTTTTCTTTTGTGTTATTTCAGGAGGTGGGTCTTGGGTCGACCCGGTTCGGCCCCACCATATACTTTTATTTTAAAACCTAACGTTCTATTTTTATATATTATTTGAATTATATTGTTTAGAGATGAAATAACTTGGCGTGTTGGTGAAGGCATGGTTTGGAAAACACAAAGACAGGGGTTCGAAACCCCCTGAGATCATTTTCTCCTTTTACTTGTTTTATTATTGTTTTTTGTCATTTTTTTTCAGGCTGTTGGGATTATATTGACAGCCCATCACCCCATTTCACACATACACACCCCTTATTTCTAGGCACCACGCAGGCCCATTTCATTGTTTTATTTTATTTTTTTTCTGTTTACAAAAAAAATCCTTGTTGGGCTTAAACCAATCAAAAATTGTTTTTACTCCTAGATCACCCCAAATCATTTCACACCCCCTGACTTATTTCTATTTTTATCTTTTTTTATATATTGTTTTTATTATTAGTAATATTATTATTATTATTATTATTATTATTATTATTTATTTTTATTAATAAAATCCCAAAAAAATATTTTGTTTAGTATTTATACTTTAATATACTTATTTTATTTTCTTTCAATACAAAAAGACCAAAAACATTTTCTTGTACAAACTTAATTTCTTTTCTTAAATAATTTAAATAAACTTAGGTTTAATTTATTTAGAACTTAGGGTTTTCTTTAAATTAATTTTCATATCTCTTTTCACAAAAAAACTAAAAAAATTGTTTTCTTCAAATTAAACTATTTTCTTTGTTTTAGTCAATTTATTCCCCTTTAGATGATTAGGTTTAAAACCATTTTCTTAACAAAATCAAAAACAAAATTCATTTTCTCTTCCATTTACTTTATTATACATTTATTCATTTCTTGTACATTCTTATCCATTCAATATGGTTGTAATAATAACTTACGATTTAATTTACTTGCAATCCCCATTTGTAAATTTGTGAACCCCCTCCCCTATTGATGTAATAGCTTATTATTTTTATTTTCCGCAATTTATTACTTTATATATAAATGCTAGTAAATTAGGATTTGTATGGAAAGATTAAAATCAACAAGTTAGCAAACCCTAATTCAAGACAAAACAATGCATGTAAATCAACACACTTGCACACTTATACCCTTAGGGTAAATCCACTTTGTTGCCTTATAAAAATGGCCATGTTATGCATGTGGGGTATCTTAGCAAAAAGCAATAAAAATACAATATCATAGTCCCTCGATGACGCTATCAATGTTGCCTTTCAAAATGATCTTAGTCCCTAATAGAAAATGCTAAGATATCTCACAACATTGCTATCATGGCCATACGATGACTCATGCCCGTCCCTTTTACATCCAAAGATAAGGCTTCTTACCAATCAATGGTAAGATAACAATATCAAAGGAGGGGAAGAAATGAACAAAGACTTTTGATTAGGTAGATTGTTCCTAGTTGCTTGCTCAATTTCAAATCAAACACTCTTTCTTATTTTCAAAACAAACACCAACACTTTCAAAAAACACTTTCAAAACATCTTCCAAACTTGAAACATTTTCAAAAGCTCAACACTTTGTATACGTTCTTACGAACGAGAACTATTACAAAGTTTTCCTAAACGATGGCGCCTTTTCAAAATACTTTCAAAAAACCACACCAAGCACATTTTCCAACAAAATCAAGTGATCTAGCAAGCAACTAAGAGCCCATAGATAACTATGGATTAAAAGGGTGCTAACACCTTCCCTTTTCATAATCTACCCGCCGAACTCAAGAAACAATCTCAAAGGTCTTTCCTATTCTTTTCAACCTTTTCCTTTTGGATAAAAGAAAAGTCGGTGGCGACTCTTGTTAACCGCAACATTTGCGATAAAACGCAAAACATCCCAAGTAAGTTCTCCCACCGTATGACAGAACTGGCAACTCTACTGGGGAGAAACTTAAAAGTTGGGTTACCTTAGGTCTAGATCACCTTTACTTGATTTCATTGTTTGATTTGTTTGCTTTACATTTTGGTTCCTTGTTTGGGTTTGTTTAAAATCTTTTACCCGGATTTGGGATACCTTATAAGTGAGTAGCAATACATTGTGGAAACTGTGCAGGGTATACCAACATGGTCTAAGCAATAGCTACGTTAGTGTGACATATTTGTGGGTACCGGTAGCCCTTGAGTAGTCAAGGAGAATACGGGGCTGTTGAGTGATATCGTGAAGCACTAATTGACTTTAGAACCTTTACTTGACCAACTTGGCCATTAGGACATAGTGAGATGACCGACTTTAGTGCAGTTCGAAGTTGGTAGATACTCGATACTACACTCATTGAGGTTTTTCTTTTTGGGATATTTCGGTCGCCATGAAAGAGGCTTGCACTAAAAACAATGCCTGAGAAGACAAACCAGTGATATTGAGATCCCGTAGAACCCGGTTACTATTTATAGGACAAGTTTGAGCCAACTAAACTTCAAGAGGACACTTACCTATGAGACTCAATGCAAGCCTAAACCTAAGGACTTGTTTGCCTTGTGTGTATATGCTTATTTACACATAACATCATAAACATCATAGCATCATAAGCATTATCAATAACCATTTCAAGGATCTCAAGGGTTTGTTATGCAGGGTTATATTGAACCAGACGTCTATCAAGGGGCAGGAGGATTTATTTTCCTCTAACCAAACACCGTCAAAGACCAAAGTACGATAACTTGAGTCAAGGTTTATGACCCACTCGATATGGTGAGCTTGATTCTCGTAGAAGGACATTCAACGATATGAAGTTCTTTAATCAAAGCTATGATCAAAATCCAACTTCTAACATTTTCTTGTGTTTACCCTGCGAGATCATTAAAAACATTGCATCCACATAACATGCATCATATCATGACAGGTTTTCCCCATACAGGTTTTCTCATTCGCTTGCTGTTTATTTCAGTGAAAATGGCTCTCGAACAAACTATCCAAGATCTTCAGACCCAAAATGATCAGCTTCAAGATTTGCTCCTGAATCTATCCAAGGAGCAAGAAGAAGTGAAAGCACTCCTCATTGAGAGCATGACTGAGAAGAATCCTGGAAACCGTAAGGATTTCCAGTTGAGGCAATTACAAGTTGAGATAGAAGTAATGAGAATCCATATGATGGGGCAGATGGATCTTATCCAAAACTTAGCTCGGGGATAAGAAGAGCTAAGAGTCCTCGTCAACAAGCTTCATCAAGATGAAATGAAATGAACCGTCAAGTTTGGGGATCAAGTCACTAATCAGCCTTTGATATAACAAGAAGTTGGTTTGGTTGAGAGAACGCCTTTCAAAATGGCTACTACACCAAGAATCTAACAACTACCTCACCAACCACGACAGGGTGGCCCGCATAAGCAAGATACGCACAAAATACAATTTATCGAGATCAACATGTCCTTGACTCAAGCATTGCATTATGTATTGGAAGCTAAGCTGGTTGTATTGAGGGAGCCTCCTCAAAAACCTAATATTTCTTATCACCATTACAAACATGATGAAAGATGCATGTACCATTCCAACAATCGTGAGCACGATACCGACCACTGTTGGGCATTAAAGAACAAAATTCAAGACCTGATCGACAAGGGAGTCCTGGAATTTACACAAGATGGTCAACTGGATCTTTTTTGTCATCCCTCAAAGACACATCATCTAAGGTAACAAAGTTTAGGCGGAGAAATTTTTGTTCATTCGAATTTCCATTTGTAATTTCTTTGTTTGTTTAAACATTTATCCTTATGTTAAACTTTGGTTGTTCTCATTAATGCATTACATATGTTTTTCTTGAGTTAATCCATTCGTTTTCACTATACTTAAATTATACTTTCACTTATTTTTATGATATTCAACTCTGGATTACAAGCCATAAGCCTTTAGAGGGAGGATGGCAAAAATTATACCATAATCTTATACAGTATGCTTTTGGATAGACTTTGCTGATGATGTATAGGCGTTGTTTCAAATCCCAAAACAGTGGAGTTATAAGGAAGATAATCCCTAGTCAACCCCTTTGAGCCAAAAAAGTAGGAGTTTTCTTTTCCGCAAAAACTAAAACCTTTAATCATAATCTGGGGCAGGTTAGTTTCTCAGTTGATTCAAATGCGTAATCAGTCGCAAGCTGTCACTTCGCAATGAAAATATCCTTCCAAATCAAAAGATGGTGATGGGTCCCGTAGGATAGGAAGTCATTATCTCTCAAAAGAAAAGCCCGCTAGGTCAAAACCTATGAAGGAGACTTAAGAAAAAAAACCGGGGCATCCCGTTGACTGTAATCTCAAAATAAAAACAGTCAGGAAAAAGTTAGGGATAATAGATCAAAAAAGAGGTCACTACAAATCCTTGACAACATGAAAATTTTTACAAAAATGACTGCCTTCCAAAATAAACTTCCAGTTATCTGAATCATCACCAAAATATCATTCCAGATTCTAGTAAATGCGTGATCGACTGAGTTTAGGATTGGAGAATATTATGGAGAATGGGTTGGGTACAAATAAAATTTGAGCCTTGTCCTTTGTTTCTTAAACCGTGAACCAGGCCACATTACAAACCTTTAAAAGTCCTAATTGCAGCGTAGGTTAGTTCGAAAGCATAATGTTACAAAAGGTATCATGACTCCTGTAAGGCTTACTGTAAATCGTGAGTTGAATTTCATATTGTTACAAATTTTTGTTGCTCTTTAAAAGTGCATTGTTCAAGTTTTTTCTCAAGACAAACATAAACTTTGCATTATTTGAATACCACTGTTTGCATGTGGCTAATTGTTTAACAACAGAGAAATTCGTATGACGGATATCCAACGAACGATAACTCTCTCAATAAACAGAGTCACTTCAAATGGAAAGAAGCTTCCAATGACAAATCTCTCATAATCAAGGGGCACAGCATGATCATTGTCCAGCACATTTGAGGAAGTCAAGTCGAGATTCAAAGAGTCTCTCAAAGAAATGTTGAATAACCAGGGGAAAATCTCCATCTGAATCACTCAAGAGGCAATGTCACGTTGGTCATAGGCTTGAGAAAAATCCACTATGAAGATCTTGGGTACCACCAAATTGCTTGTCTGTGCCGGTGATATTAGATGATGTCAGTATCATTCCATGATAGTTCTTAGAAGACTCTGAGACTTGACCAAAGATCTTGGGTACCACCAAGTTGCTTGTCTATTCTAGTAGTATCAGATGGTGTCAGTATCACGTCTTTGGATCCTTCCATGACAGTTCTTAGAAAATTCTGAGACTCGACCAAAAGATCTTCGGTAATACCAAATCGCTTGTCTGTTCCATTAGTATCAGATGGTGTCAGTATCATGTCTTCAGATCCTTCCATGGCAGTTCTTAGAGACTTGATCAAAAGATCTTCGGTACCACCAATTTGCTTGTCTGTGCCAGTAATATCAGATGATGTCAGTATTGCATCTTCAGATTCTTCCACGATAGTTCTTAGAAAATATACATAGGAAGTTCAAGACTATCAGAATTTTGATCAAAACTTCAAACATCAAGTGCACCAAACTGACTCTAGGGGAAAACAGGCTCCCATATATGAAAGATCACGAGCGATCGAACGATTAATTTCTGGAATTTCTACAACACTTACTACAACAGACAATGATAATTCTCCACACTCTCTGAACACAGACATAATTAGAAAATACTATGCATGAAAAGAGACCCGCTAGGTTGACATACCTAGGCAAAATAAGGGCATCCCGACGAACCAAAAGGTCCGGGCAAAAATTAGGGATATACATAAAAGATTGTACACCCGGCAAGTCGAAAACCTAAAAGAGCGGCTTGGGCAAAAATGGGTATCTCGTTGGACTAAAAATATGAAAAGATTGTCCTGGAAAAAATTAGAGATTAAAGAGTACGAATATGTCCCGTTATCTCATCAGTTTATCTATCAGTAAAATACTTATCACTCTGACAGAATTCAAACTGTCTACAAATCCCTACAAGGCCAATTTCATGGATGTCTCCATGGAGTAACACCAACCACACTACCTCCACAAATTTGAATTCCTGAAATCCTCAGCCAAAGTTCCAATCTCTTGAAAACCCTCTCTCCAGCTGAGTTGGTCAAAAAGAAAAAACAAAGAGAAGTCTTATGGAGTTCCTTTCTAGAGAATAACTCATTTGCAGATTGTTGAATATTCTTTTCAACAAGGTTTATTTCCCCAACAAAACTACAAACTCCCAAGTTTGAGTTTGCCTCCCAATCTACTACAAACCAACAAACAAGACCCCTTAACCTCTGGATAAGTCATTACTATCCTCAACGAAGTCTTTGCTATCTCCAAAAGTTATTGTGAAGCCTGGATCCGACCAGATAACAACCAACTTCATTCAAAACACTATGAAGCCTGGACCCAACTAGATAATAGTATAACTTTATCAATTACTGAAACCTAGACCCGACCAGATAATAGTTTGAGTTTCTAAATTCTGGACCCGACCAAATAACAATTAATCTCAATTTTAAGTTACTAAAGCCTGGACTCGACCAGATAATAAGTTTGACTTTATCAATTACTAAAACATGGACCCAACGAGATAATAGTTTGAGTTTATGAAACCTGGACCCGACAAGATAACAATTAATCTCAATTTTAAGTTACTAAAGCCTGAACCCGACCAGATAATAGTTTGACTTCTTCAATTACTGAAACCTAGACCCGACCAGATAACAGTTTGAGTTTCTGAAACCTGGACCCGACCAGATAACAGTTAATCTCAATTTTAAGTTACTAAAGCCTGGACCCAACCAGATAATAGTTTGACTTCTTCAATTACTGAAGCCTGGACCCGACCAAATAACAGTTTGAGTTTTTGAAACCTGGACCCGACCAGATAACAGTTAATCTCAATTTTAAGTTACTAAATCCTGGACCCGACCAGATAATAGTTTGACTTCTTCAATTGCTGAAACCTGGACCTGACCAGATAATAGTTTGAGTTTCTGAAACCTGGACCCGACCATATACCAGTTAACCTCAAGTTCAAAATTGCTGAAGCCTGGACCCGACCAGATAACAGTTTAATTCCTACAAAACCACTAGAAAAACTCCTTTTCCCCATTAGAGTTTGCCACTTTCCCCAGTGAGTTGATGTAAATCCTGGAATCCAACCAGATAACAGTTAACTTCCTTATCCCCAACAAGTTGGTGTGAAACTTGGAATCCGACTAGATAACAACTAAATTTTAGGAGATAATTCCCCATTGGAGCAACGGACGACTAGAAATCCTGAACTATTTCCCCAAGCATAAATCAACATTCTCCAACAGAGTATTCTCAAACAAAGTCAATATTCCACAGTAGAGTTCTCCTCAACAAAACAGGAATTCCTAGCGGAAGAATTCTAAGCAAACTTAAAGATGCACATACTCTTCATCCCCAACAGCCATCTAGGATTTAAACATTCCAAGGCTCCCCAACACTTGTCAAGGATTTATTTTCCAGACAAAAATGCACTTCGATAACATTCAGCATCCATACATCACATTACATGCATGACAAATGCATACAATACAGTCTCATTTATTTTGAGGACATCATACATACACCTGCATGCAAGTAATCATTTCTCCTTTCAGAGTAAAAGTTCAATGAACAATCAAAGACCTCTTCTGGTTAGATTTATTTCTTCCAGTTAAAGATAGGCGAATCAAAGACCTCTTCTAGTTAGATTTATTTCTTCTAGTTAAAGAAAGACGAATCAAAGACCTCTTCTGGTTAGATTTATTTCTTCCAGTTAAAGACAGGAAAATAAAAGACCTCTTCTGGTTAGATTTATTTATTCCATTTAAAGACGGGCGAATCAAAGACCTCTTATGTTTAGATTTACTTCTTCCAGTTAAAGACAGGCAAATATCATCAACATTTCCCAAATAGGTCAGAGATCAATGCCCGAAACAGGACGGGGCGACTGTTTTTATCACCAATGGTATAAACTCCTAAAATAGGAAGGATTTACCAACAAATTGATTGTAGATCAATTCCCGAAACAAGACGGGGCGACTATCTACATGACAAACACTTCCTTCAAGACATTTGTTGTTTCAGTATAAACCGATCAAGATTTATTCTGATATTCCTTCCAATCTCTACTTATAGTCACTTTGGATGGCATCTATAAGCCCATTTCCAACAACTCCCTATCATTCTGGATGACATCTATAATCCCATCTCCGACAATTCTGTCACCTTTAGATGGCATCTATAAGCCCATTTCCGATAAGTTCTTCATCACCTCTCCAAATTTTGGGCACCCTAGTGTTCAATCATCTTTCACCTTCAAGCTATAAACAATGACATGTCATTCTCGCTTTTCAGGTTCAAGAAAATTGAACAGGGGCAGCTGTTGTACCCCAAAATTTGCCCTCTTCTTTTTTATTTACCTGGCATGTGTTTCATCATATGTGTTCATGCATTTAGACAAGATCAAGGCCTTATTCAAACAGTAGAATTTAATTGTTGACAATCAATCTGAGATAGACCTTGTGTCGTATTAGTTAGAGCTACTGAGACCTCTAAGGCTTCGGGACATCTCAAGATTAAATATTTGTGTTTGCAATGGTTAAAGGTTCAAATGTTTAGAATTCAAGATTACTAAAGATTTTCTGTTTCATGAAGCTACAAGGCTTTCGCATTCAAACTTTTTTCAAAGAATTGGGGTTTTATTTGCAAGGCTAGCGCATTATTGTTTGAAAACAGAATAAAGGAAAAGCAAGATACAAGGGATGAAATTGTTGGATTAATGTTGTGATCAAGGCGGATTTTTCGTTTCAACGAAGTCATCTTGGATTATGTTTGTGAATGAGATTTGAATTTTGAGTTTCATTTGATCTTATGTCATAAAGTCTAAAGTTCCAATTTAAACTTAAAAGATTCAAAGTTCATATCATTTCTTTCATCATCCATTTCAATTTTCATTCAAATCAAACAAGTTTCATTCCATTTCAAACATTATTCAATACATCTTGGAAATTTATTGTTCAAATACATTCCAAATAATTTCAAAGTTCAATTACAATACAAACTACAATTTCCCTATTTTTGTTCTATACAAAGGAAGAATTCCTCTTGCTCCATCTTCAAATGCCTTGTTCCCACATTCTTCAAGTCCTCCTTTATCATCTTTCCAACCCTATGCCAATGCATCCAATACATGAAACAAAAGGAGAAGTTTGTTAGCAACTTAAACATCAAAAAATTAACAAAAGATACAAAGTATTTTAATTCATCATTACGGTGGTTTTTGTTGAATCAGAAAAGAAGGGTTTTGTGTTCAAAAGCCTCATACAATGTTTGTTTTATCATTGGCCTAGGGACTTAATTTTTTCAAATCACAAAAATAGGTTTTGGTTCACAAAAAGGTAAAGAAATGATCAATTAAAAATCAGAACTAGCATCATGTTTTCATGCAAAAAACCAACAGGCCTCATGTTGTTTTCAAAGATAAAAACTCAGAATGGTAATGTCAAAATCATAGGCCAAGTAATTGTACTGCAACATCTAAAAAGACAAAGCCTTTAATTCATAGAAAATCAAAGTAACCCATCCAGCAAGTAACCATTACAACTAGTATCACAGAAAAAGTACAAAAGCTAACAATAAAGTATCAAAGTCACTGCAAGGTACAAAAGACCAACAAGCACAGTCCAACAAGCAAATGGCAAAAATCAGCATGGCAAAAGTACCACAGAGTTCAGAAAATCAGGAAAAAAAAGATGATAAGTCTAGCAAGACCAGCAAAACAAGAAAGAAGAAATTCAGAAAAGTCAGGTACAAGTACAACACCTTGTACAGAAAAAGCAACAACCAACACCAAAGCAACAAGCAACTGGTACAAAAGCTGACATCTATCACAAGCAAAAATGTAGCCTGAAGCAAGCAAAGTTAGAAACCAAGTGATAAGGCAAGCTCCCTCAAGTCAAAATCAAATTTGTACAGAAAAATGAGCAAAGGTCAATCGCAGTATAAAAAGGCAGCAAGACTGTCATGAGAGAGAGAGATCATCGTCTAAAAAATATACAGAGAGGTCATAGTTCACCAAAAAACAACACAGTTCACAAAAGAATATACAGAAGCAGAACCGGGGAAACCACAAACCCAAAACCTTTGTTTCATCTTCCAGCAACAAAAGCAATATCTCTTCAAAAATAATTTTCATAGAGAGATATACAAAAACCACAGCAAGAACAAAACGAAAACCCTAAATTGTCATGCATCATTTTCCCAAACCACCCTTCAGAAATTCATAAAGGAGAAGAAGCCAAACAAATCAAAAAGATCTCATCGAGATAAATCCAGAAATCAAGTTGGTAAAACCGAAGATCTCCTTATTCCTTCCTCTCTTTTCCATATGCATTTTTCACTGTAAATCACACAAATTCGTTTAGAAACTCCGAACTACATAAGAGAAAACAATACAAAGCAAAGAAAACAATACAGAATCAAAGACACATCCGTGGTATCTAATCGAAGAAGATGAAGAAGGAGGCAAGGATCGCGTCACAGCGAGAGAGATAAAGAAGAGGCGCTGCCTCTTCTGAATTTAGGGTTTCACAAACCCTTGTTTTCTTGTGTTATTTCAGGAGGTGGGTCTTGGGTCGACCCGGTTCGGCCCAAGCCCACCATATACTTTTATTTCAAAACCTAACGTTCTATTTTTTATATATTATTTGAATTATATTGTTTATAGATGAAACAACTTGGCGCGTTGGTGAAGGAATGGTTTGGCAAACACAAAGACAGGGGTTCGAAACCCCCTGGGACCATTTTCTCCTTTTACTTGTTTTATTATTGTTTTTTGTCATTTTTTTCAGGCTGTTGGGATTAAATTGACAGCCCAGCGCCCTATTTCACACACACACACACACACCTTATTTATAAGCACCACGCAGGCCCATTTCATTGTTTTATTTTATTTTTTTCTGTTTACAAAAAAATTCCTTGTTGGGATTAAACCAATCAAAAACTATTTTTACTCCTAGATCACCCCAAATCATTTCACACCCCTGACTTATTTCTATTTTTATCTTTTTTATATATTATTTTTATTATTAGTAATATTATTATTATTATTATTATTATTATTATTATTATTATTATTATTATTATTATTATTATTATTTATTTTTCTTAATAAAATCGCAAAAATATATTTTATTTAGTATTTATACTTTAATATACTTATTTTATTTTCTTTCAATACAAAAAGAACAAAAACATTTTCTTGTACAAACTTAATTTCTTTTCTTAAATAATTTAAATAAACTTAGGTTTAATTTATTCAGAACTTAGGGTTTTCTTTAAATTAAATTTCATAACTCTTTCACAAAAAAACTTAAAAAATTGTTTTCTTCAAATTAAACTATTTTCTTTGTTTTAGTCAAGTTATTCCCCTCTAGATGATTAGGTTTAAAACCATTTTTCTTAAAAAAATCAAAAACAAAATTCATTTTCTCTTCCATTTACTTTCTTGTACATTTATTCATTTCTTGTACATTCTTATCCATTCAATATGGTTGTTGTTGTTCCCCAAAATTTGCCCTCCCATATTCTTCAAAGTTTTGACAAGCATCATCTCAATTTGCTCAAGTCTACTCAAGGGCTACACAGTCAACCATCCTCCTAAGCCAGTCAAAATTAGGGTTTTGGTTCTTGCAAGGAAGTTGAGGTTTTCAAGGGCTCAATCAAGTCACATATGCCTATACATATTGTCAAGCATCCATATGCCAAGTTTCAAGGCTCACAGCATCAAGTTGCACAGTCAAAAACCCTAATTGCTTCACAATCAACTGTAGGGGTAAAATGGTCATTTGGCAGTAAAAAGTCAAAATTTTCGGTCAACATCTTATTTTGAAGCCACAATCATCATTGGATCAAATCTTGATCATGATTCCACAAGAATGGCTCAAAAATCATCAAGATGCAAAAGTTTCCATTTTTGGACAGCTGAAAAGTCAATTGTAACTTGACCAAGGCATAACTTTTTCATGGTTCATCAGAAAAATCTTATCCAATTCTCATTTTGAAGGGGATGACATTTCCTACAACTCATCTTCACATTCCAAGTCCAAGAAATGCTCTCACAAAAAGTTATCAATTTCAACATTATAGGTCATTTTCAAAAGTCAACAAAAAGGCATTTTAAGTCAAAGACCATAACTTGAGATTGGTAACTCAAAATGACATGGGACCAAAGATATTGGTTAGAGGACTTCAAGACCTTTCCAAAATGTCCAAGAACATGTTCATATGATCAAAATTGAGCAAGATATGCATTGGAGAAATTGGGAAATTTTCATGAAATGGCAAAAGTCAACTATCCTTAAAACTTCAATTTTTGACAAAAGGGCCCACTTTTTTCCACTTGATTCAGCCTTGTCATGACACCCACGTGTCCCATGATCAATTTCAAGACCAAATAATTATTTTTCTATTTTTATTTAATTTTTATGGATTTAATTCATTTTAATCCATAATAATTCAAGTAAATCTAAAAAAATTAATTAAATGGTATCTTATGGTTTGAATAGCCTTCATGAAGCATTTGAAACCTACCAATTTCGTGCTAAGCTCATTTAGGCATGAAAATTCAAATTTTGAACAAGCTTTGAAAGGCCTTTAATGGTGGTTAAGACAAAATCCAAAGCTTAATTGCAATGGTTAAAGGCTCCTAAATGTGACTTATTCTCACTCATTACTATATATGCAAGCCTTGCAAGCCTCATTCACAACCTAGAGTATGCACAAACGGCCAGAGCAAAATCCAAAAAGTGTCAAAAAAAAGTGTGAGATCAAAAGGAGTGTTGCAAGCATTTTCAGGCCAAAAGGAGAACGTGACTCTCTTCTTTGCCATACTCTGAAGCTAAAGCAACCCTTGCCACGTCCTAAGGTCCATCATACCGTGCTGTAATTTTTCCCAGGTCCCCCAAACGCTTGTTTCATTTTTTCTCTAACATATTCCCATGCAGCATTCCAGCGAAAGTCCACCATATGTCTCAAGCAATCAACGTGCCATGTGTCCAGTCCTACAGATATGATGGCCAAAGAATGCAGACCATGGTGCTCAGGAGTCAACACAGGCGTAGGCAATCAGGAAAGTCAAAAGGGGCTTGAAGGTTCATGGGCCTCACAATTCCATTAACACCTCCAATCTGGCCCAACCCCCCCCCCCCCCCCCCCTTGGTTTTGTTATTTCTTTTTATCTTCTAATCTTTTTATTTTTTCTTTTCTTTTATAACTCCTTTTTTTTATTAATTATTAGTATTATTAACATAATTAATATTTTCATAAAAAATCCAAAAAAAGAACTAACATTATTATTATTATTATTATTAATTTCATTTTATTTTTGTAATTAAATACTAATAAATTGAATTAATTATTAATTAGGCAACTTTAACTTTTTTTTTCTTAATAACTAAAATAATTTTAGAATTAGGTTTTTTATTAACTTTTAATTTTATTTCCTTTTATTTTATTTCATAAAAAAACATAAAAACACAAAAACATTTTTTATTTTAATTAAATTAATTAATTAGTCATTAGTTAGTTTTAATTTCATTTTAATCACAGAAAAGACAAAAAAAATTCATTTCTTTCCTTAAAAGGGTCAAAACCCTTAAGGCATTCCCGATTAATTTTTATTCGCGCGCATTTATTTTATTTTGATTATTATGTAATTGCTTCAAGAATGTAATAGTAATTAGGTTTATTGCTTTCTTTACTTTCCGCACTTTTTTCAAAACGGGTCTTTGTTTTTTGGCGATGTATAGACCCGCGCCTTGTAATAGCGTAGCTTTACATTCCCGCACTTTTATTTTCCGTATTCCTAACTGTTAAATACATGAAAGAATGTATGTAAATAAAATTAATCCGTAGCTCACAAATAACATGTACAAAGACAATTAACTGAAAAAACAACACACAAAGCACATGCCACTCCTAGGGTACGCCTCACTGGTTGCCTCGACGTGGTCATCAAGTATAGGACGTCTTAGAGGTCACCCTTTGTCTAAAGATCCAGTTGCCTCGAAACGGTTGCCTCGGATAAAAGGATCTAGGATATTAGGGTTACTTCTAAGGTGTCCTACCATTGCTTCGGTGACCACATTGTCCCGATAATCGAATTGACCCGAACACCTCCAACGATGGTGCTACCTACCTTTCAATGGTGGGATAGCACTATCTAAAGGACTCTTACACAACTTAATTCCTTAGAGTAGGTAGATCTCATGGGTACTTGCTCTTTTCAAACAAACAAAAACATCTTTTCACACCTCACACTTTCAAAAAGTTTTCAAACAAATTTTTCATACACTCTTGAGGACAGATACAAGAGTTACTTAGAAATTTTTCAAACGAAAATTTTTCAAAACCCACTCACACTTGAAAAGCAAACAATCTTTTGAAAACATAAGAGTAAGTACCTAAGAGCCCGTGGATAACCACGGATAGAAAGGGTGCTAACACCTTCCCTTTCTATAAATCTACCTCCCGAACCGAGAGACATCTCGAATAAGGAATTTTGCTGTGCTTTTGTCATTTCCATGTTGGAGAACATAAAAGACGGTGGCGACTCTTGCTTACCGCGACATTTCGCGAAACAAGCTTAAAAAACAGTCAGTTCTATTTCCACCGATCACAGAACTGGCGACTCTGCTGGGGATAATAAAAGTGAGGTGTACCTTAGGATTAGATCATACTTATGTTTTCAATTGCTTTGCTTTGATTGATTTATATTTGTGGGCTTTGCATCGGAGTTTCATAGATCCTAACCCGGATCTGGGGATACCCTTTTAGGTAGCATAAGCTGTGAGGGACCTGTCCGGCGTAGACCGACACGGGTGAAGCAGTGGCTACGTTGGTGTGGCACCTTGGTCTGTACCGATATCCCTTGTGTTGCAACAAGGAGAATATGGGTCTTCTGAGGAGTCATTAAGCACCAACCGACCTTAGAACCCTAAATTGACCCAACTTGGCCATAGAACAGTAGCAGTATGCTACACCCATTGAGGCTAAACTCTCGCGATGGTTCTGGCCGCAAGAAAAGATTACGACGCTGGAGTTATGACTGATCGAGGGTAGTCAGTGATATTGGGATCCTCTAAAACCCGGTTACTTTTGATAGGACAGGTCTTAACCAACGAAACTGAAAGAGGGTAATACCTAAACTTCATGCTGGCCTAAACTCTAAGGGCTATCTTGTGTGACTTGTGTGCCTTCAAACTTGACTACTTGCATGCTTGTTATCTGACACTTGAGTTTCTTGCAGGTTTTGTTTACAGTCCTTAATCGGAACTCATTACAGGGCCTACTTACATCACTCCATGCATAGCATAACATCATACCATTGCATGCATCCTGCATAAAGACTAATCCATTTCAAGGATCTCAAGGGCTTATGATGCAGGTCATGATGAATCAAAGTGTCTAGCAAGGGGCAAAGGGGATTTATTTTCCTTTAGCCGAGGTTGTTAGGGGCTATGACCCACTCGATATGGTGAGCTTTGACTCTTGAAGAAGGACTCTCAACGACGTGAAGTTCCTTCAATCAAGCTACCGAATTCAAATTCTAACAAGTTTCTCTGTTTACTCCGCGAGGTCCTTGAAAACATTGCATACATATATCATACATATCATTGCATAACAGGTACCCTTGTTACAGGTCACTTACCTTCTCCGTTGTTTACTTCAGCAATGGCTTCCCAACAAGATAACCAGGGTCTTCATGCTCAAGAGACTCAGTTCAGGGAGATCTTCTTAAGCCTATCCAAGGGGCAGGAAGAGTTGAGGACACTCCTCATAGGGAATTTGGCCAAGAAAAGTCTCGAAGATGATAAGGACGAACGACTGAAACATCTGCAAGCTGAGGTAGATGCAATGAGGACTCAGATGCTGGGGTAGATGGCCCTTATCCAAGGCTTGGCTCAGGAGCAAGAAGAGTTGAAAGCCATGGTCAACCAGCTTCGCCAAGAGAGATACAACATGAAGCAAACAGTCCAAGTCAGGGACCAGGTCATTAATCAGCTTCCAAAAGGACAAGGGTCTGGTATGGTGAAGAATAGACCTCTCCAAATTGCTACCACTTCACAGGTCCAACCACAACCTCGCCCAGAGCAACAGGTTGATCAGAGTAAGCCAGACAAGCCCATGAGGCAATTCACCCAGCTCAACACGTCGCTGTCCCAAGCTTTGCAACACCTGTTGAAGTTGAATCTGGTGACGTTGATAGGACCTCACCCTAATCCTAAGACTTCTTCACCCAACTATAATCCTGGGGCCAGGTGCGCATACCATTCTAACAGCCCGGGGCATGATACTGACAACTGTTGGAAGTTGAGGTACAAAATCCAAAGCCTGATTGATGAAGGAGCTGTGGAATTCACCCCAGATGGTCAGGTCGAGTTCTTCTACTATCCCTGCGAGATTCACCATTTGAAGTGACAAGTCCTGAGATGAGAAGACTTTTGTCCATTAGAATTTTCAAGTTGTAATTTTCTTTTGATTGTTCAAACAATTATCATGTCAAACGCTGTTATTTCATTAATGCATCGCATATGTCTGTTTTGAATCAATATATTAGCATTCGCTATATTCAAATTGCTTTCATTCATTTTTTGTGATGATCAACGCTCGGTTAATAATTCTAAGCCTCTTGAGGGAGGATGACGAAAACGATACCACAATTTATAGTATGCTTTTGAACAGACCCCGCTGATGAGGTACAGGCATTGTTTCAATTCCTAAACACTGGAGTTATAAGGATGATAATCCCTCGTCAACCCCTTTGAGCCAAAGAAGTAGGAGTTTTCTTTTCGAAAATTAAAACCCTTAATCATAACCTGGGGCAGGGTAGTTCTCTCAGCTGATCCAAGTGCATAATCAACAGCATCAAAGGAGTCCTTACAAAACAAAAGACAGTGATGGCTCCAAATAATCATAAAGACAGGCAGTCATCATTTCTCAAAATAAAAGCCCAACAAGTCAAAACCTATGGAAGAGACTTACAAAACTAGGGCATCCCGCTGACTGTAATTCCCAAAAAGGAAACAGTTCAGGAAAAAAACAGGGATAACAAAAATCAAAAAAAGAAAGAGGTCCCACAAACCCTCAACCAAAAAAAAAGGGAATGACTGCCTATTCAAAATAAATTGTCAATATCCGAACCATCACTGGTATATCAGAGCAAAAGACTCAAACAAGGTCTAACGCACGATCAGCTGAGTTTAGGTTTGAAGAACATCACGAAGAACGGGTGGGTACAAACAAAATTTGAGCCTTTATCCTTTGTTTCTTAAACCGTGAACCAGGCCACGCTACAACCCTTAAAAGTCCTAGCTGAAGCATGGGTTTAGTTCGAAAGCATACTGTTACCAAAGGTATCCTGACTCCTTAAGGCTTGCGGTAAAATAACGAGTTGACATCACATGTTACATAATTTGCTTGTTTTACTGAAAAAATGCATTTTCAAAAACTTCAAGACGGACATACGCTTTGCATTCTTAAAATAATATTGTTTGCATATGACTATTTGTTCAATAGTAGAGAAATTCGCATGAAGAATATCTAATGAACAAAAGCACCTCCAATCAAGGGGCAGACATGATCATGGTCTATTATCTGGGGCAGTTAAGTCAAGATTCGGAGAATCTCTCAAAAGGCCAACCAGCTTGGGGCAAATCTCCGTCTGAGTCACTTGGGGCATTGGACGATCAAACAAAGATCTTCTGGTGGTATGACGACACACCACTATTAACAGTGGCACCCCCCTACATCCTGAGAGCATGGACATAGTCGAAAAAATGCTACGCATAATCAAAGACCCGCTAGGTTGACACACCTAGGCAAAAATAAGGGCTTCCCGGCGAACCAAAAGGGTTCAGGCAAAATAAGGGATGAAATAGAAAAATTTGTACACCCGGCAAGTCGAAAACCTGAAAAGGCGGCTTGGGAAAAAATGGGTATCCCGGTGGACTGAAAACCCGAAAGGGCGGTCCAGACAAAAGTTAGGGATCAAAAGCGTACGACTGTGTTCCGTCATCTCGTCACTTGCCTACCAGAAGAAGATTTGTCAACCGACAGTCATCAAGCGCCTCCACAAGTATCTTCTCCCACAGAAACAGGGGCAATATGAGTTGTCTAAGCGATCTAGTCGCTCTGTCCACCAAGGTACTAAGGTAGGTTCAGCTGAAGAATGTGACTAAGATACCTTCACTCCCCGCGGAGTAAGATAAGATTCAGTAATACTCTCCTCAAGCAGAGTTGGTCTCCCATCAGCCCGAAAAGGCACAGTATCTCCAGCAAGTCAGCGATGCTCTCCCCAAGCAGAGTTAGCCTACTGTCAGCCTTAAGGAAGTCGGGTACCCCCAGAAAATCTCAATATTCTCCAGCAGTATGCAGATGTTCCTAAGCAAGCATCCCCAGCCGTCTTAATATAAGATTATTCCCCAGCGGAATACAGACATCCAGTGGAGCCACTTCCCAGTGCAGTCCAAAGTCTCCCCAGGAGAGTTGAATCAATCTCCCCAATAGATTCTTGAAGCTTATCCCCAGTAGATTCTGGAAGCTTATCCCCTACAGAGTACATATCTCTCCCCAGCTTTATTCAAAGGTTATTCCCCACCAGAGCTTATAACTGGGTTATCCTCAGCTAATTACCACGGAAAGATCGTCCTCGGCGAAGTTCTTCCTACCCCCAGTGGAGTTCATCAAAATTCCCCAACAAGCTTATCAACGGTATCCCCAGCGGAGTTCTCATTAAAACCTCAGCGAAATATCTCTTCCCACAAAGTAATTCCCCGCAGAGTAATATCTTCATCAAGTTTATTCCCCAACGGAGTCATCTTCTCTTACCGGTTTATTTTTGCAACCAAACATCCCCAGCGGAAACGAAGAACTCTACTCTTCAACATCAGCCCAGGATTCAAACTCCCGACATTCGTCAAGGATTTATTTTCCCAGACGATAATACATTCATAAACATCACATCTTCATACATTATAGCATGCATACGCATCATACAACACCAATCTCATTTATTTTTGAGAACATCTTAAAATCATGCAATTCATGCATCATGACATCGCATACGACTAATACTTTGTCTTTTCAGGAAAAAGTCAATCAAAATATGATTACCATCTACCTTTACAGTTCCAGATCAACACCGGTAACAAGCCAGGAAAATTCTATGGACGACTGATCGTGGGTTAATATCCAAAACCAAACAGGATAATTATCTACTTGATCATCCTCAGGCAACCCTACACCGGTTCGTTTTCTTTCAGAAGAAGTCTTACACGGGCTCATCAACAGGCAACCCCACACCGGTTCCTTCTCAACCTCAGGTGTAGTTTTACACAAACTCATCATCAGGCAACCCAACACCGGTTCCTTCTCAATTTTCAGACGAAGTCTTACACGGACTTATCATCAAAGTAACCCTACACCGGTTTCTTTTCTTTCAAAAGAAGTCTTACAAGGACTTATCTCAAGATGACCTTACCCCGGTTCATCAAGAAGTTTTACACGAACTTATCCTGCAGTAACCTTACCCCGGTTCCTCCAGAAGTCTTACACGGACTTATCTCAAGATGACCTTACCCCGGTTCATCAAGAAGTTTTACACGAACTTATCCTGCAGTAACCTTACCCCGGTTCCTCCAGAAGTCTTACACGGACTTATCTCAAGATGACCTTACCCCGGTTCATCCAGAAGTTTTACACGAACTTATCCTGCAGTAACCTTACCCCGGTTCCTCCAAAAGTCTTACACGGACTTATCTCAAGATGACCTTACCCCGGTTCATCCAGAAGTTTTACACGAACTTATCCTGCAGTAACCCTACACCGGTTCCTCCAGAAGTCTTACACGGACTTATCTCAAGATGACCTTACCCCGGTTCATCCAGAAGTTTTACATGAACTTATCCTGCAGTAACCTTACCCCGGTTCCTCCAAAAGTCTTACACGGACTTATCTCAAGATGACCTTACCCCGGTTCATCCAGAAGTTTTACACGAACTTATCCTGCAGTAACCCTACACCGGTTCCTCCAGAAGTCTTACACGGACTTATCTCAAGATGACCTTACCCCGGTTCATCCAGAAGTTTTACACGAACTTATCCTGCAGTAACCTTACCCCGGTTCCTCCAGAAGTCTTACACGGACTTATCTCAAGACGACCTTACCCCGGTTCATCCAGAAGTTTTACACGAACTTATCCTGCAATAACCTTACCCCGGTTTCTCCAGAAGTCTTACACGGACTTATCTTAAGATGACCTTACCCCGGTTCATCAAGAAGTTTTACACGAACTTATCCTGCAGTAACCTTACCCTGGTTCCTCCAGAAGTCTTACACGGACTTATATCAAGATGACCTTACCCCGGTTCATCCATAAGTTTTACACGAACTTATCCTGAAGTAACCTTACCCCGGTTCCTCCAGAAGTCTTACACGGACTTATCCCGAAGTAACCTTACCCCGGTTCCTCCAGAAGTTTTACACGAACTTATCCCGAAGTAACCTTACCCCGTTTCCTCCGAAAGTTTTACACGAACTTATCCCGAAGAAACCCTACACAGGTTCTCTCTCTCCAGACGTAGTTTTACACGGGCTCGTCGTCAAAGAAACCCTACACAGGTTCTCTCTTTCCAAAGATGCAGTTTTACATGGACTCGTCATCAGAAACCCTACCCAGGTTTTACTTCTTCCAGGATGCAGTTTTACACGGGCTCATCATCAAAGTAACCCCACAAGGTTCCCTTCTCAAACTCCAGACGTAGTTTTACACGGACTCGTCATCAGTAAACCCTACATAGGTTTCCTTCTCAGCTCTAGATGCGGTTTTACACGGACTCGTCATCAAAGTAACCCTACACAGGTTCCTTCTCCATTTCAGATGTAGTCTTATACGGACTCATTATCAGTAAACCCTACACAGGTTTCCTTCCTCCAAAGATGCAGTTTTACACGAGCTCATCATCAGTCAACCCTACACCGGTGTCCTTCTTTCCAAGATGTAGCTTTACACGAGCTCAACATCAGGCAACCCTACACAGGTTCCCTCTTTCAACTTACAAAAATTACACCTCCAGATGGCATCTATAAGCCCATCCACCTGTCAACAGTCTCCAAATGGCATCTACAAGCCCATCCACCTACCAACAGTCTCCAAATGGCATCTACAAGCCCATTCCCGACAAGGTTCTGTCACATCTCCAGATGGCATCTATAAGCCCATCCTCCTATCCACCATCTCTCCAAATGGCATCTGTAAGCCCATTCCCGCCATCACACTGCTGATACTCTACTATGTGAGTGCAAATTTCTGGGCACTCTAGTGTTCAATCATCTTCCACCTTCGGATCACGAAAGGCACGCACTCCAATCTACATCCTCAGGTCTAAGAAGATTGAACAGGGGCAACTGTTGTACCCCAAAATTTTCCCTCCCATATTCTTCAAAGTTTTGACAAGCATCATCTCAATTTGCTCAAGTCTACTCAAGGGCTACACAGTCAACCATCCTCATAAGCCAGTCAAAATTAGGGTTTTGGTTCTTGCAAGGAAGTTGAGGTTTTCAAGGGCTCAATCAAGTCACATATGCCTATACATATTGTCAAGCATCCATATGCCAAGTTTCAAGGCTCACAGCATCAGGTTGCACAGTCAAAAACCCTAATTGCTTCACAATCAACTGTAGGGGTAAAATGGTCATTTGGCAGTCAAAAGTCAAAAATTTTGGTCAACATCTTATTTTGAAGCCACAATCATCATTGGATCAAATCTTGATCATGATTCCACAAGAATGGCTCAAAAATCATCAAGATGCAAAAGTTTCCATTTTTGGACAGCTGAAAAGTCAACTGTAACTTGACCAAGGCATAACTTTTTCATGGTTCATCAGAAAAATCCCATCCAATGCTCATTTTGAAGGGGATGACATTTCCTACAACTCATCTTCACATTCCAAGTCCAAGAAATGCTCTCACAAAAAGTTATCAATTTCAACATTATAGGTCATTTTCAAAAGTCAACAAAAAGGCATTTTAAGTCAAAGACCATAACTTGAGATTGGTAACTCAAAATGACATGGGACCAAAGGCATTGGTTAGAGGTCTTCAAGACCTTTGCAAAATGTCCAAGAACATGTTCATATGATCAAAATTGAGCAAGATATGCATTGGAGAAGTTGGGAAATTTTCATGAAATGGCAAAAGTCAACTATCCTTAAAACTTCAATTTTTGACAAAAGGGCCCACTTTTTTCCACTTGATTCAGCCTTGTCATGCCACCCACGTGTCCCATGATCAATTTCAAGACCAAATAATTATTTTTCTATTTTTATTTAATTTTTATGGATTTAATTCATTTTAATCCATAATAATTCAAGTAAATCTAAAAAAATTAATTAAATGGTATCTTATGGTTTGAATAGCCTTCATGAAGCATTTGCAACCTACCAATTTTGTGCTAAGCTCATTTAGGCATGAAAATTCAAATTTTGAACAAGCTTTGAAAGGCCTTTAATGGTGGTTAAGACAAAATCCAAAGCTTAATTGCAATGGTTAAAGGCTCCTAAATGTGACTTATTCTCACTCATTACTATATATGCAAGCCTTGCAAGCCTCATTCACAACCTAGAGTGTGCACAAACGGCCAGAGCAAAATCCAAAAAGTGTAAAAAAAAAAGTGTGAGATCAAAAGGAGTGTTGCAAGCATTTTCAGGACAAAAGGAGAACGTGACTCTCTTCTTTGCCATACTCTGAAGCTAAAGCAACCCTTGCCACGTCCTAAGGTCCATCATACCGCGCTGTAAGTTTTCCCAGGTCCACCAAACACTTGTTTAATTTTTTCTCTAACATTTTCCCATGCAGCATTCCAGCGAAAGTCCACCATATGTCTCAAGCAATCAGCGTGCCATGTGTCCAGTCCTACAGATCTGATGGCCAAAGAATGCAGACCATGGTGCTCAGGAGTCAACACAGGCATAGGCAATCAGAAAAGTCAAAAGGGGCTTGAAGGTTCATGGGCCTCACAATTCCATTAACACCTCCAATCTGGCCCAACCCCCCCTTGGTTTTGTTATTTCTTTTTATCTTTTTATTTTTTCTTTTCTTTTATAACTCCTTTTTTTTATTAATTATTAGTATTATTAACATAATTAATATTTTCATAAAAAATCCAAAAAAAGAACTAACATTATTATTATTATTATTAATTTCATTTTATTTTTGTAATTAAATACTAATAAATTGAATTAATTATTAATTAGGCAACTTTAACTTTTTTTTTCTTAATAACTAAAATAATTTTAGAATTAGGTTTTTTATTAACTTTTAATTTTATTTCCTTTTATTTTATTTCATAAAAAAACATAAAAACACAAAAACATTTTTTCTTTTAATTAAATTAATTAATTAGTCATTAGTTAGTTTTAATTTCATTTTAATCACAAAAAAGACAAAAAAAAATTCATTTCTTTCCTTAAAAGGGTCAAAACCCTTAAGGCATTCCCGATTAATTTTTATTCGCGCGCATTTATTTTATTTTGATTATTATGTAATTGCTTCAAGAATGTAATAGTAATTAGGTTTATTGCTTTCTTTACTTTCCGCACTTTTTTCAAAACGGGTCTTTGTTTTTTGGCGATGTATAGACCCGCGCCTTGTAATAGCGTAGCTTTACATTCCCGCACTTTTATTTTCCGTATTCCTAACTGTTAAATACATGAAAGAATGTATGTAAATAAAATTAATCCGTAGCTCACAAATAACATGTACAAAGACAATTAACTGAAAAAACAACACACAAAGCACATGCCACTCCTAGGGTACGCCTCACTGGTTGCCTAGACGTGGTCATCAAGTATAGGACGTCTTAGAGGTCACCCTTTGTCTAAAGATCCAGTTGCCTCGAAACGGTTGCCTCGGATAAAAGGATCTAGGATATTAGGGTTACTTCTAAGGTGTCCTACCATTGCTTCGGTGACCACATTGTCCCGATAATCGAATTGACCCGAACACCTCCAACGATGGTGCTACCTACCTCTCAATGGTGGGATAGCACTATCTAAAGGACTCTTACACAGCTTAATTCCTTAGAGTAGGTAGATCTCATGGGTACAAACAAAAACAAAAACAAAAACAAGAGTTTTCACACCTCACACTTTCAAAAAGTTTTCAAACAAATTTTTCATACACTCTTGAGGACAGATACAAGAATTACTTAGAAATTTTTCAAACGAAACTTTTTCAAAACCCACTCACACTTGAAAAGCAAACAATCTTTTGAAAACATAAGAGTAAGTACCTAAGAGGCCGTGGATAACCACGGATAGAAAGGGTGCTAACACCTTCCCTTTCTATAAATCTACCTCCCGAACCGAGAGACATATCGAATAAGGAATTTTGCTGTGCTTTTGTCCTTTCCATGTTGGAGAACATAAAAGACGGTGGCGACTCTTGCTTACCGCGAAATTTTGCGAAACCAGATTAAAAAACAGTCAGTTCTATTTCCACCGATCACAGTTGTAATAGTAACTTAGGATTTAATTTACTTGCAATCCCCATTTGTAAATTTGTATACCCCCTCCCCTAATGATGTAATAGCTTAGTATTTTTATTTTCCGTAATTTAATGCTTTATATATAAATGCTAGTAAATTAGGGTTTGTATGGAAAGATTAAAATCAACAAGTTAGCAAACCCTAATTCAAGATAAAACAATGCATGTATATCAACACACTTGCACACTTACACCCTTAGGGTAAATCCACTTTGTTGCCTTATAAAAATGGCCATGTTATGCATGTAGGATATCTTAGAAAAAAGCAATCAAAATACAAGATCATAGTCCCTCGATGACGCTATCAATGTTGCCTTTCAAAATGATCTTAGTCCCTAAAATAAAATGCTAAGATATCTCACAACATTGCTATCATGGCCATACGATGACCCATGCCTGTCCCTTTTACATCCAAAGATAAGGCTTCTTACCAATCAATGGTAAGATAGCAATATCAAAGGAGGGGAAGAAATGAACAAAGACTTTTGAGTAGGTAGATTGTTCCTAGTTCCTTTGTCAATTTCAAATCAAACACTCTTGCTTATTTTCAAAACAAAAACCAATACTTTCAAAAAACACTTTCAAAACATCTTCCAAACTTGAAACATTTTCAAAAGCTCAACACTTTGTATACGTTCTTACGAACGAGAACTATTACAAAGTTTTCCTAAACGATGGTGCCTTTTCAAAATACTTTCAAAAACCACACCAAGCATATTTTCAAACAAGAGCCCATAGATAACTATGGATGAAAAGGGTGATAACACCTTCCCTTTTCATAATCTACCCTCCGAACTCAAGAAACAATCTCAAAGGTATTTCTTGTTCTTTTCAGCCTTTCCTTTTGGATAAAAGAAAATTCGGTGGCGACTCTTGCTAACCGCAACATTTGCGATAAAACGCAAAACATCCCAAGTCAGTTCTCCCACTGTATGACACCCGTACACGGGCTTCAGAACACGGCAATAAGGATAACAGGGAGATTTTGGACGGGGTATGCCCCAATTGTTCAATAATTTTATAATCGCTCTTGCGTATAATCTTCAATACCTCTTCCAATTCTTGTCTAGAGGTGTCTTCCACTACGGCTTCCTCAGGTGCCTCTGTCTGGTCAGGCTCTGTTATTGGCTCCTTACCCTGAGCCTCAGTAGTTTATTTAGTGGCAGTAAATCTAACAGGTGTAGCAACGGATTTTGGAGAGATTTCTGGAGAGAAAACCCTCCCGCTTCTAGTAATTTTGCAGGTCCCCACAATATTGACAATGTTGGGATCAACATCTTCAGTATCTTTATCAAACAACTCTTGTTTGATGCCATGGTAGTACACGTCGAATCCATAGTTCTACGGTATAGCCTTTTCTGAATAATATGGGATAGGTCCATGTGTATTAATGATCAAGGGAGCAGCTTTTGGATTGGAGGTAATCCTTATAGGATATTTGGAAGTGATCCTGACAGGAGTATCGGATACTACAGAGAAATCTTGACATAAACTTTCAGTAGACGGAACTTTTTCTATCAAAACTATGTGTTCATCCATCAGGCGTTGAATGCCTTCCTTCAGTAACTTGCAGCCATTGGGTTGGACTACACAATAATAATATCTTCCAACACAGCCCAAAAATAAACTGGCTGTAGCGGTAGAAATGTTGAGACTAAGCCATTGGATTGACTTAACTCGCATAAATCAAATAAAAATTGCCACCACACTTTATTTTTTCAGAGGAATGGGAAAAGAGAAAATAACCCAAAAAGAGGGGGAGAGAATCTAAGTTCGGGGGTTGGTTATGCAAAGGGAAGGTATTAGAACCCTAAACATCTACAGTACTCCGCAGGAACCTCTTTCAAAATCTGTGTATTTTGGCTATAAAAGTTGTATAAAAGTAGATGGTAGAGATGGGAAAAGAAGTATTTTTGTATAATTTTTGGCACCCGCTGCAGTTGTGAACCTTTAGTGCCTACGTACCACCTTCTGTGCAATAGGGGATCAGGGTACTTGTAGTTCACCTTTAAAAATTTAAAACACATGTGTGTTGGTTAATTTTAAGAGACGAGACATCATCGTCATATCCGAGTGGAATAACATACTTACTACCCACAATTATGAGATAGGAGAATTTGTGTCATCTCAAAGTGGAGGATATAACTTGGATTTTAAAATCAACAAAGCCTCGTTCAACACCCAAGTGGAAAATATATCACTTTACTATATACCCTAGAAGTATAGTAGCTCGCATCACTATAAAGATTGACAAGAGTCTAATCTTTTGAGAAAATTTTAAGGTAAAAAGACAAAATGACAAAATGGTTTGAACGAGATTGATTGACTTTTAGTCTTCTCACAAAAAAATGTCAAGGTATTATTAAGTTGTTTAAAGTTTAATTGAGAAAATATTTTTGAAAATACATGAATCTAAGTCCAAGTTTATTGTGAAAGCGGTTCAAGTTTAAAAAACAAGAAGAGTTTTCAAAAGGAAGAAGAATATTTTTGAAATTAAAGAAGATGGGAGGAGATGAAGGGACTATCCTAAAGCATACAGTAAAAGCTAGGGAAAAGAACCGTCTAACCAACAAGAAGCCAACACCTGATACAATGAGTCAATGTAGAATTCCCATTCTTTGCATTTGAAAGCAAACAAGCAAAGATAATAAACCTCTTAAGAAAACCAAACTTCAAATGCATTAAGTCTTCACAAAAATTGGCTAGAGTAATGACTTTATATAGATGAATTCTCAATCACAGATAAAGCACATAATCAGAATAACTTGCACACAAAGAAAACAAACAACCCAATGTCTCGGGGTAAACCCCAAAAACTCCATACAAAATAGCAATAGAAGTCACAAGGTCCCAAGGTAGGTCAATATCTCTACTCCTAAGTCCAAGAAGTCCATAACTCCAAAATGCCAAGGATAGTAACCAAATAGTCCAAGCAAACTTAAAGCTTTTTATTGTTTAAGTTGGTTATTAAGTATCTTCAAAAAGAAAAATGAAAGGTTCAAGTGAGAAAAACAAAATGACATAAAATAAATGCTCAAGTGAGCAAAGATGAAAATGTCATGAAATGAAGATGCTAAGATAAATGGTGCTTAAAGTAAAAGCAGAAAGTAAGGGCATAGCAATAAAATTCAATTGTTAATGAATTAGAAATTAGAGGTTAATTGAATGACCATCTTGAAACTTGCATTTGAAAACTCATTAGAGGATTGATAAAATCAAAGCCTCTCAACAACAAGTTTCATTTGCTTTTTGTCAAGTATATCATTCATTTCAAATTCACAGGGCAACAATAAATGATCAATGATGTTTAAATGATTCACTTAGTCCAAAATTTATGATGATTCATTATAGGATTGATAAGACCAAAGCCTCCTAACAATGAACCTCAAGGTTATCATATCAAAGGTTTCAAATTAAACATACTTGGGCTTGCAAACATAGGTTTGGGCTACAAATGTTCATTTCTCGAATTGGGGCAAAATTTAGCGCTATGTTAAGCAATCGTAAGTTGATTTATATATCATCCTCTAATAATATGTAACACAAAAGAGAAGGGGATAAGATGAAAGGGGAGGGGATACATTTGAATCAAAAATTTAATCAAAACTATCATTAAAATCATCCATCCATTTTAATGGAGTTAAACTCAACACTCAAGATCCAATGATGTTAATAAAGTTTAGGTTAACAAACACATAGCCAGAATATATAAAATAATTAAATTGAATTTAATGAATAAAAGAAAAAAAGAAAAATGACTTTTAAATTGTTTTTAAAATGAGAATAAAAGATAAAATGACAAACTATATTCAAAGTATCAAAGAAAATTTTAAAAAGACTATAGAAAAATCATAAATGACCTCAAACATTTTTATAAAATTTTTGGTAATTTTTTAAAACAGAAAATTATTTTTATACTAATTAAAATCATTCAAATAAATGAAAAAAAAAGATAAAAAATAGTAGAAGTCAAAATAAAATTCTAGAAAAATTTAAGAAAGTCGGAAATAAATAAAATGATCTTGATGATTTTTTTTTTAATTTAAATATACCAAGAAGTATTTTTAAACAATTAAAAAAAGTTAAAACAAAGTAAAAATCATAAAAAATATCATATCTCAAAATAAAATCATGAAAAAATAAAAATCAGAAAGAGAATATTAAAAAATATTTTTGTGAATTTTTTTCATAATTTTTGGGTCATAAATGAATTTTCTATGATTTTTTAAAGTTTAAAACAATTAAATATAAAAGATCAGAAAATAAAAATAAAGTATGAAAAGTATGGACCATTTGATGAGAGTCAGAACGCGTTAATAAATAGATCCAATGCATCTGGCGCGCTGTGCATATCATGGTCTTTTTTGGAGATCACAATAAATTATTTTTTAATAAATATAAGTGACTTTAAATCTAGCGCGTTGGATGAAGTCTGACTAATGAAAGTAATCAGATCCAAAAATTCCTATAACACGTGAATGGTAAAATAGATGCATTGTATAGAATTCAAAAAATCACATGTCATGCTATCATTGGTTGAAGCACAACACGTAGGTCGTCTTCAAGCTCCAGACGCCCTAAATTGAGGTTCTTCAAACTGTATTATTAGAGAACCAGACTGGTACCATTAGACTCGTCTCTTCAAGACGATTCTATTGGTACCCTCGCGCCAAATTTATATAAATTGTGCAAGGATGAATTTGAAGAAAACCAGAAAAAATAGCGAGCACGAAATTCCCAAGTATCTCTCTCAATTCTCAATGAAAATGAAAACCATAAGAAGTGTGAGAATCAGAAGATGAATAGAGTAGAATAGAGCTTTATTTGGTTCAATTTGATTGAGAATTCTACTTGAATGAAGTAACTGAAAAATGCTCTAAAACTGGACTTGATTAGCACGATTTAGGACTTGAGGCTTGATTCTTCTTCTGTTAGCTTCAATGAAGTTCAAGGATGAAGGATCAATGAAGAAATTGGATTGAAAAATGGAGAAGAGAGGAATTCGAAATCTCAGAAAAGTGAGCTATGCAGGGAGTTTGGCAGGGTAATTTTGGCTATTCAAGCTTGCGAAAATGAGCGGAATAGAGCTTGTATTTATAGGAGAAGTGAATGATATCAAGAGGAGGGGTGAATGATGCAAATTCAAATGAATTCGTGCACACTTGTGTACACGAGCAAAGTGTGTTCACATGTGCATCAAAACTCATACAAATGATGAGTTTTGGTGCTCTAAATGATTCAAACATATTTTCTAATCATGTTTAAGTGGAAAACGCGTAGAAAATTGGTGATTAGAAGCCAAATTATGAATTTCAAATTCTGACATTGGAGAAAACTTCAGTTTCAAGGTACCAACTTTGAATCAATGGTATTCACAACTCAAGGAGTCTTAGGACATGATTCTTGAAGCAATTGAAAGATAAGGTCACAAACTATAAAATGTGCAATGAATGGGATCAATTGTATACTTGAGCTGGGAGTTGTGATGAGTCAAAGTTGAGAAAAAGATGCTGACTTTTTCTACTTAGAAAAATTCTAAGTTTTTCTTCAAAAATGACCTATAATGTTTTGAGTTCAAACAAGGCCTTCCTCCAAAATTGAGCTTTGATAATTGATGCTAGCTTGAAGTAGACTTCCCAAAGAGAATATTTCAACTTGAATCACTCAAAAATACCAAGTATTGAAAAAGTTATGGCCTTGTAAAATTGGTGAAAATTCATGAGGTGACCTATAATCTTTTGAGTGATTAAGGCATCTTCCACTCATTTTCAAGCTTTGCACCTAAAATAAGAGTTGAAGTTCACATCCTTAAGATCATTGTGGGAAAATAATGGGCTCATGGAGATAAACATTTACCAAGTTATGGTCTTTTGAAGTCACACAAGGGGATTTGATGGCCTACCTAGAGGACTGGTAATCTTTCTTCATCATTAGGCATCCTCCACAGAAAATTTCCTTGAAACTATTGAAGTGATTGGTTGATAACCGTTTAAAGAGAAGCATGTATTTGGAATCACTCAAAAATATCAAAATATGAGCAAGATAAAGCCCTTAGAAGTTCAAAACCCTAGCTCTTAGAGCACCAAAATGACTTGGAAATCCCTTTCAATTTTGACAAACTCTCTTGCACAAATACTCTTGCCATGTGAATATAAGTTGTTGTGGGTGATAATAAGAACCCATATCAACAAAAACCACTTCCAAATGTTAAGACTTGAGGGAATTATGCACTGGTGAACCAGAAATTAAGAACTTGTCCAATTAGGTCAAACTTCTTCAATCAACCCTTGCATGTTTTGACTTTCTTTGAAAAATTGAGGCATGATGAATCATAGTAGACCTTTTCATGATATTACTTTAAATAATATTCAATAATTAAGCTTGAATCTAAATGAAGCTTTGTTGAAGAAGGCATGGAAATAAACTCATGAACTTACGAAGTAACTTGATAAAATGTGTTGTGCCCTCACCTATAGGATCATTAATTTGAGCAAACACTCATTGTATTTATTAGTTAAAAATTAATCAATACAAAGCATAGAAGATGTCAATATACAAAGAAAGATGCTTGGTGATTCATAATGAGCAAACCTAAAGATAGGGAGAAGAGCCAATCCCTAGTGTGATCTTGTTGTGATTGAGTTAATATGAGATGATAGAGGAATCTTAGAGGCAAAAATTGGGGTACAACAGCTTCCCTTATTTAAGTGTCTTCTATCCGGAGATACAAAGGTTAAAATCTTGGTGTCAACACGATTGAAGATACTTAAATATAAAACAAATCCTATTTTTTGCCCTAAGATGCCATGCAATGCTTATGATTGTGCATGCAAACAAATGAATCCAAAGGTGACACAGGACACTACTGGGGATATGGGAAATAAAATAAAGGATCAAAGGAAAGTCTGACCAGTAAAATAAATCGCTGGTGAACAAAAGACTCAACTCTACTGGGGTGTAGCCCAAGGAAGAGATAAAGCAACATCAACTCAAATATTGAGAAGAGAAAATAAAGGATATCAGTGATCGACATATAATTGTAAACTATCCACTCACTGAGAAGATAGCAAAAAAAGTAACGTCGACCCATAGGGGGAAAGAAATGGCAGGATAAGACCAGCAAACATCAATATTAGGGCAAGTCACAAATGACCAGAATCATTACTTATAACTGGAAACAACTGAATTCCTCAGAGAAAAGTGAGTCTCTACGATGAACTATCTCCTATAATGACGAGACCACCATCTATCGGAGTAACAAAATCTCAACAACGAACTATCTTCCATAATGACGAGACTACCATTCATTGGAGCAAGAACCTCAACAATGAACTATCTCCCTTAATGAAGAAACTACCATCCATTGGAGTAACAAAATATCAACAACAAACTATCTCCCATAATGACGAAACTACCATCCGTTGGAGTAACAAAATATCAATAACAAACTATCTCCCATAATGACGAGACCACCATCCATTGGAGTAAGAACCTCAACAACGAACTATCTCGCTTAATGAAGAGACTACCATCCATTGGAGTAACAAAATCTCAACAACGAACTATCTCTCATAATGACGAGACTACCGTCCATTAGAGTAACAAAATCTCAACAATGAACTATCTCCCATAATGACGAGACTACCATCCATTGGAGTAAGAACCTCAACAATGAACTATCTCCCATAATGACGAGACTACCATCCATTAGAGTAACAAAAATCTCAACAACGAACTATCTCCCATAATGACGAGACTACCATCCATTGGAGTAACAAAATCTTGATCTTTTATGGGAACCAACAAACTTACTCGGGAAGAACATGTTGCTCAAATAGAGAGACTTGCCACTTGCTTTTATGAGAAGAAAGTGCAACAATGCTGCTAGGAAATAAATCTTGGCTTCTCTGGGGAAATGCCAATATATTCCTATTGAGGAGGTAAAGTCTTCTCGTGCAAAATAAATGCACATTCTCAAGTTCAGGCTTATAGCCTGCATAAATCCTATTAATAATGTTGCTGGGAACCATAGATTTAGACCAGAAATAAATCGGAGCAAAACTGTCAGCCAAGATAGCACCTGATGAGAAATAAACTCAAAAGGGAAACACCGACCTAACCAGATAATGAGCTGAATAGGAAGGCTAAAGAAAAATTCTCCCACGAGGGATAACTCAGTGGGGAAATTGAAAGGATATAAACGTTCAACTTAAGGTTGACACTCTATTGGAGAGAGGGTAACATAACTCTGCAAAATAGGGTAATATGCCAAAAAATATTAATGAATGCAAATGGGCAACGAATGTTGAATTATGAATGTATGAATGTTATCATGTATATGCTGACAACACTGACACACAAAACTGGGAACAAATAGACAAAATCAGCTTGGGTAAAGTCAACACTCGGCTAAATCACATCCAAGAGGAAAATTTCACAAGAAAGTAAGCACCAATCGAGGAAACAGATCCCTATTTCACGGCCTAACATTACTGGGAAGAAGCATAATATGAAAATAATCAAGTCAAAACTTTAAAGTAGTACAAATACAAGGATATAAAATCCTCCTTCAGGCTTCACTGGGGACGTCACACAGACTTCAATGGGGAAAACAATGCTTCAACGTTTATATTTCCACTAGAGATTACAACTTTCAGAGAGAAACACTATCTCGGATTTACTTAGGGATTTAAGAAGTCAAATAATACAGCAAGAAATCAAAATTATTGGGATTTTAAATCAAACCCAGCACTTGGCGGGAGAAAACCCGAAAAGTTGACAACTATTCCAACACTTCTTAGAAAAGAATGCCCTTGTTTAGTCGCCTGGACAACAAACAACAACAAAACTGCCAACACTGTAAAAGAGCGATGTTTTGCAAATGATTCCGCTTTATCACACAAAGGGAGAAGGGAATTTTGTCATATGAGCAAAGACCTTACTGGAGGATCTGGGATAGAGGCTTTAGACCATGCAAACCCAAAATCAAAATAATCAACCCGGAGGAAAACAAATGAACCAAGCCTTGGCTGGGGAAAATTGGATTATAAACCCAACACCGCACCATATATCAATTGGTATCATCTCTAACTATCTAAGAAACATGAGAAGATCATACGCATACCAGCAAAAGTGACCTGGGAGAACCTTCCTGGGGAATACATACTTCCAAAATTTCAGAGTTCGTCCATCCTTGGAATCACTATTTTTGTTTTTTTTTGTCACAAAATCTAAAGTAGAAAGTAATTTGTAAATTATTTTCAAAAACAATTTTGTTATTTATCTTTTTAATTTGAAAATTACTATCAATAATAAATGGATTCTTTGTAAGCAGAATAAATCAAGAATCACAAAGAATTGGATAAAAGCTCAAACTTTATTAATAGAATGGTAGTCTGCGAATGGCGAGACTCTATAGATGATTATAAAGTTTGGAAAATGGTAATATATTGGGAAAGATACATTGAAATACAATGACCATTATTCTCCCTAACAACTTTAAATTCCTGAACAGCAACTTCTGTTGAAGTATGGTGAGAGTCTAAGAAGATTGTTGCTTCAATGATCAAGTCTTGTCTGATGCAGTTACTTGCCAAGAAATCCATAACTTTTGCCTAGGTTTCCCTTGCGGGTTTTCAACCTAGCGGGAGAATTTATTCTGTTTGTGTCTCTTATTTTTTCCTAGACCGCCCTTTCGGGTTTTCAGCCTACTGAGACGCTCTTTTTTGCCTAAGCCGCCCTTTCGGGTTTTCGACTTAGCAAGCTGCTCTTTTATTTCTTTAGGCAAAGTATTTCTTGACTGCATCAGCATTCATAGGACATGGGAACTCCTCGCCATCCATAGTTTCAGGAATCAATAAATCACCAGATAAGGCTTTCTTGACAACATATGGGCCTTCAAAATTGGGAGTCCACTTTCCCTTGGAATCAGCGTTAAAATACATGATCTTTTTGAGCACGAGGTCGCCTTCTCTATATTTACGAGGCTTGACCTTCTTATCAAAAGCTTTCTTCATTATCTTCTGGTATAACTGACCATGACACAAGGCTGTCATTCTCTTCTCGTCAATCAAATTTAACTGGTCAAACCTGTTCTAGACCCATTCAGCCTCTGACAATCTGGTTTCCATTATCACACATAAAGAGGGAATCTTAACCTCGATGGGGAGCACTGCTTCCATTCCATACACAAGAGAGAAATGGGTTTCCCCTGTTAAAGTGAGGACGGATGTACGATACCCGTGAAAAGCAAAAGGGAGCATCTCATGTCAATCTTTATAAGTAATAACCATTTTTTGGATGAACTTCTTAATGTTTTTATTAGCAGCTTCAACAACCCCATTCATCTTTGGCCTGTAAGCAGATGAATTGTGATGGACAATCTTAAATTCTTCACAAAGTTCTATCATCATCTTGTTATTCAGATTCGAGCCGTTGTCGGTGATAATCCTGCTTGGTATACTGTACAAACATATAAGATTGTTCTTGATAAAGCGCACTACCACCTGCTTAGTAACATTAGCATATGAAGTTGCTTCTACCCATTTGGTGAAGTAGTCTATTACCACCAAGATAAAACAATGTCCATTTGACGCCTTGGGTTCAATCATTCCAATCATGTCAATACCCCCACATAGAGAAAGGCCACGAGGAAGAAATAACATTGAGAAGTGTTGGAGGCACATGAATTTTGTCAGTATAAATCTGGAATTTATGGTACTTCTTTGAAATTTGTAATAGTCAGATTCCATTATCAGCCAATAGTAACTTGCTCTAAGCATATTCTTTGCCATTGAATGTCCATTGGCATGAGTACCAAAGGAACCTTCATGAATTTCATGCATCAACATGTCTGCTTTGTGTCTATCCACGCATCTGAGCAAGACCATGTCATAATTTATTTTGTATAGCACATCTTCATTGAGGAAAAAGCTGCCCACCAACCTTCTCAGTGTCTTTCTATCTTTGTTTGATGCACCAACTGGGTATTCTTGAGTCTGGAGAAAATGCTTGATATCACAATACCAAGGTTTTTCATCTGACATTTCTTCTGTTGCAAAAATATGAGCTGGCCTATCCAGGAATCGCATTGTGATACGAGGCACATTGTTCCATGTATTTACCTGATACGTAGAAGCCATAGTAGCTAAAGCATCCTCCATCTGATTCTCATCTCTGGTAATATGGTTGAGTTCAACTTTGTAGGGAATCAAGCCAGGGTGACATGTATCCCATTCTCCTTTAATCTAATTTGTTACCAAAGCTGAATCTCCATACACATCTAGAATTTTAATTCTAAGATCTATAGCCTCCTCGAGACCCATGATATAATCTTCATATTCTGCCATATTATTTGTACAATCAAATACCTATCTTGCAGTAAAAGGAATATGTGACCCATGAGGAGTGATAATCACAACACCAATTCCTTTCCCACAAGCATTCACGGCTCCATCAAACACCATACGCCACCAGGATTCAAGATCAGGACCCTCCCCAAGAAAAGGTTCATCATAATCTTTTATTTTCAAAAACATCACATCCTCATCATGGAAATCATATTTAACAAACTGGTAATTATCCACCGGTTGGTGAGCAAGATAATCCGCCAACACTGCTTTTTATAGCCTTCTGAGTACGGTATTCAATATCATATTCAGACAACAGCATCTGCCCATGGGAAATTCTTCCAGTAAGAGCAGGCTTTTAAAGAATATACTTAATTGGATCGATTTTGGAAATCAACCAAGTAGTATAATTCAACATATATTTCCGCAACTGTTTTTCCGCCCAAGCCAAAGCACAACATGTTTTTTCCAACATAGAATACTGTAACTCACAGTCAGTAAACTTCTTGTTGATATAATAAATGGAATATTACTTCTTCCCTGTTTCATCTTGTTGTCCCAAAATACAGCCCATAGAATTATCTAACACTGTCAGATGCATAATAAACGGTCTTCCTTCAACCGGATGGAGCAAGATAGGAGGTTCAAGTAGACACTCTTTAATACTTTCAAATGCCCTTTGGAAATCATCTGTCCACACATAACCCTGATCTTTCTTTAACAACTTAAAGATCGGTTCACACATTGCAGTCATATGGGAGATAAATTTGGAAATGTAATTCAAACGCCCAAGGAAAACTCTAACTTTCTTTTCAGTTCTCGGCGCTAGAATTTCTTGAATTGCCTTAACTTTATCAGTATCAAATTAAATTCCTTTTTGGCTGATAAAGAAACCTAACAATTTTCCTGATCGAACACCAAAGGTGCATTTATTTGGATTCAAGCGGAGATGATACTTCTTCAAACACTGAAACAATTTCAATAAATCCTCTATATTCCCTTCTTCAGTATGGGATTTGGCAATTATATCATCAACATTTACCTCAATTTGCTTGTGCATAGATATGGAATAGGGTTGTTATAGCCCTCTGGTATGTTCACCAGTGTTCTTCAACTCGAAGGGCATCACTCTGTAATAGAATGTTCCCCAGGGTGTGATAAATGTTGTTTTTTCCATGTCCTCAGGAGCCATTCTGATTTGATTATATCCAGAAAATCCGTTCATGAACGAGAATACTTTGAATTTTGCTATACTATCAACCAACATATCAATATGGGGTAATTAAATGTCATATTTTAGACTATCTTTGTTTAAATCTCTATAATCTACGCACATGCGAACTTTTCCATCTTTCTTTGTGTGATACGATGGCAGAACTGACTGTTAATACTGGTTTTTAATTTTGTGTTTGCAAATGTTGCGGTAAGCAATAGACGCCACTGACTTTTCTTTTATACAAATTAAGGAAAGGGTGAAACGAACATAAAAATACTTTTTTGAGAGTTTTCTGAGAAAGGGGGTAGATTATGGAAAGGGAAGGTGTTAGCACCCTTTCCATCCGTAGTTTTCTACGGGATCTTAGTTGCTTGATAGATCACTTGATTTTGTTTGAGAATGTGCTTGTGGTGCGAGTTTTAAAATATTTTGAAAACGTCTTTGTAATGATTCTCGTCTCTATAAGAATGCGTACAAAGTGTTGGTTTTGAAAATAGTTTAAAAAAGTGTTTGTTTATGGAAGATGTTTTTGAAATTGATTTTGAAAAGTGCCTTTGTAATGATCCTCGTCTCTGTAAGAATGCGTACAAAGGGCTTTGACTTCTGAAAATGTTTCAATTGAAAGTGTTGGTGTGGAAAAATGTTTTTTTGTTGTGGGCAAGCGAGCAAATATGAACATACTACCTACTCAAAAGGTATAACATTATTTTCCTCCTCCTTTAGATGTTGATATCTTACCACTGATTTGGTAAGAAGCCCCATCGTTGGATGTGTGAGGGAAAATCGAAGGGACACTTTATAGTCACAAAGGCAACTGGGCAAGAATTTTTAGTAACCACCCTAAGGTTCTAAGATCATATCTTTACCGAGGCAACGTCGAGTGGGTCATTGAGGGACATATGATCTTTTTGAACCAGAGGGTAGCCACTAAAACCTATCACGTTTCGGGAGTTGTGATTATTTTCCGAAGGCAACCGAAGTGGGGTACCCTAGAGGTGCATATGTGCATGTGTGTTATGTTTTAGTTATTTTTGTATTTTTTTTTGTTAGGTTTGCTAGCGTTTGACTTTAGTCTTTTCCATACAATCCTATTAGTCATACATCTAGCAGTTAATATGAAAAGCAGTAAAAAATGTAGAAAGTAAGGGTCCTATGCTATTACAACCAAATCGAAAGACAAGAAAAATGTAAAAACAAATAAAAAAATAAAGAAGAGAAATGAATTCTTCGATCCAGGCCATGGACTCCTTCGATTCACCATTATTTTTCCTTCTTTCGATTGGGCTTGAGAGTTGACGTGAGCAAGCTTCGTTTGCACCTTTTTCTACCTCCTTCGGTTGAGTTTGGGAATGGTATGGGCAACCTTCGATTTGCAACTTATCTATTTCTTTCGATTGAGCCAGGGAGTGGGCATGAGAAACCTTCGACTGCAAACTCCTCTGCTTCTTTAGATTTAGAATATGAAGTGACATGGACCTGCGGAGCAGCATGAGTGCATATCCTTCATTCACACTCTTTTTGTCTTTCGTTTGAATTAGTACAGGTTAGTTCCAACAAGAAAAGAAAACAAACCAAGAGGGCATAAACGAAGAACATAACTAAGAGGCTATCTACATATTATGCTGAAACGAAAAGTAAGTAAAAGGCTATTTACATGTTATGCTGAAACGAAAAGAGGCTAGGTCAGGAGGACTTACCTTGCCTGGAACTGGAACATGTGTGTGGACTTGAGTTGCTGGATGCTCTTGTATTCGAAAGGAAAGAGGAAAGTTTGGTATGATCTTGTGAGGCAGCGTGTGCGTATGTACCTGGTATCCTCTTTTTCCGTCCTCCTTTTTTAAAGCTTGCTAGTGTGCTCCTTATATAGAGGGGATGGAGGGGAGAAGAGGATAAAGGAATAAACAACCATTAAGTTGGTGTTTTAAAGGCCATGAATGTTACTTTGAAACTTTGCCAAAGACATGGTTTCTTGTCCCTTTTTGAATTTTCTATGAACCTGGACACATTTGGCTCTTTCAAATGCCCTCCTTCGAATGACTCTGATTTCCTCCTTCAAATGGCCTAGAGTCTTGATTCGAAGTGTTCAGAAACCTTTTTATTAGAGCTTCTTCGATTGAGTCTATCTACTTGCCCTAGCTTCTTGATTCAAACAACTCAAACGAAAACTTCATTATGGCCAATCGAAAACCTCTTTTGTCACCACCTTCAAATGCTAATGCATAAAAGGCCTGGGCCTGGCCACATGTAGGACCAAGACCCATCATAAGATAAGCTTGTATTCAATAACTATATGTCCCCTTCGAATGGCTCAATGTGTGTCCTTCGAATGGACCTTTGGAGTGCTTTTTCGAAGGGGTCATATTGTGTGTCATAGTGCAGAAACTGTATTGAGGGGTCTTCACCCTATGCATTGAAAGCAAGCACATAGGAAGTCTTTGCCTTGTGAATTGAAGGCAATTATAGAAGAAGCCTTTGCCCTTGTGAATTCAAGACAAGTCTGAGGAAGCTTGTGCCTTGTGAATCAAAGGCTAGTTGGGGGAAGCTTTTGACTTAGAGAATCCAAGGTAAGCATGGAGAGCCTTTTGCCTAGTGAGTCGAAGGTTGCACGTAGAGTTCACTACTGGTGAATCAAAAGGGACTTGTAACGGGTTATTACCTTGTGAATTGAAGGTAAGCCTAAAGTAGCTAATGCACAGTCGAAGCCTTGTGAACCAAGCTTGGCCGAAGGAAGCCCAACGCTCCATTGAGGACATTGTGAAATTAAATTGATTGAAGGGGGTCCAGCACTCAATCGAAGTTGGTGAGCTAAGTTTGTATCGAAGGGTTTAGATGCCCAAATGAAGACTGGTGAGTCAAGCTTATATCGAAGGATGCCAAACACCTAATCGAAGCTTACTAATCAAGGCATGATTGAAGAGTGCCAAATGCCCAATCGAATTACCTTATCTCAATTCCAATCGAAGACATCTCGTTTATCCTCTAAAAATTTACGTTTTCTTTAAGAAATTGTTTGTAACCAACCATGTAGGAGACAATCTTGGAAAACATGAGAGGGCAAATTTTGGGGTACAACACTTTGGTACTGAGACAATATTGGAAATACACTGAGGGTACATTGATGTTACCAGAAAACCGACATTAATTTGCTTTAAAACTTCTTCTTTATATTTCACTGCCATATCAGGGTGACTTCTTTTCAATTTCTTCTTGATTGGCGGACATTCTGGCTTTAGCGGCAAATGATGTTCTACAATATCAGTATCTAATCCTGGCATGTCTTCATAAGACCAAGCAAAAATCTCCACATACTCTTTCAATAATTCAATCAACCTGCTCTTTACATAGGGATGGAGCAATGCTCCAATCTTGACTTCTTTTAGATCTTCCTCTGAAACCAAGTTAATCGTCTCCAACGGCTCTTTATATGGCTGAATGACACTTTCCTCGTGCTCAAGCAACTGTGAACCGTCTTTTGGGATTTCATCATATTCTTCTTCTTCGGCCACATATGCAGGATATTCAAAGTTGGGAGATGGTACATGGTCATTGCACTCAACGAGTTTTTTAATTAATCTGCACATATGATTTATGTTTACTTTTAGAAACTGACACATACAATAAGCGATTATGCAGATTACAATTATTACTTATTTTGAAAGTATTTTTCTGATTACCATTTTCTAAGAAAAATCAGAAAATAAAGACACAATTTAGGAATCAAAGATAACTTTTATTAATGATTTTAATGATCAAAGAAACATATATGCCCATACAATATCAATACTTTCACCTTCCAAATATGAATGCAAGAGGAAACATCAATAGTGACCCAGTTTTAGACTCTGACTCCATGTGTCACGTAGTTCGACATCTCTTGCTTTGATTCACCTTCCAGAATAGTATTGATCATAGGAACAATTGGATGAAGATAACCTCCGCTATGAAAGATGTCTTGATATTTGCACAAAGCAGACTTCGGCTTCATATTCTCACCTTTATTGTTCTTCATAGAGAATCCCAAACCAACTTTATTCTTATTCACGAGTGGATCAACAATATGCCCCCATACTTTACTAGGGCCATTACGCACTACCTGTCGAGCATCCTGAAACGAAGCCATAAAATTATCATTTTCCCTTACATTATCAATGGATAAAGCTTGGAACTAAGTTCCAACAGCAGCTTCATCCTCTTCCACAATGCTGAAAGAGGATAAATGAGATATTAACAATGCCTGTTCTCCATTTATGATGACAACCTTTCCTTCACGCACAAACTCCAGCTTCTGGTGCAAAGTTGAAGTAATAGCCCCTGCCTCGTAGATCCACGGTCGTCCTAGTAAACAATTGTAAGCGGGCACAATATCCATAACCTGGAAAGTAATCTGAAATAAGTGCGGACCTATATTAATAGGAAAATCCACTTCTCCAATGACAGACTTCCTCGATCCATCAAAAGCTTTCAAAATTATGCCACTCGGGTGCATGGGAGTTCCCTGGTATTTCAACTTCATGAGCATGCTCCTCGGTATGAAATTTAAGGCTGGCCCATTGTCAATCCACACATTGGGCAATGAATCGTTCTTCCAATTCATGGAGATATTGAGAGCCAGATTATGATTCCTTCCTTCATCGAGAAACTCGTCCTCAAAGAAACTCAGGTTCTTACAGGATGTAATATTCCCTACCACACTGTTGAATTGGTCCA
This sequence comes from Vicia faba, assembly GCA_948472305.1. Classification (NCBI taxonomy): domain Eukaryota; kingdom Viridiplantae; phylum Streptophyta; class Magnoliopsida; order Fabales; family Fabaceae; genus Vicia; species Vicia faba. The sequence goes on along the minus strand of OX451740.1, from coordinate 987,533,651 downwards.
AATGCATATAACTTTCCATGAAAGCTTGATCCAATACTCTCATCAAAGATTCCCTATGGGCAGAAGAGTTCATTAGTAAGGCTAGAATAAATATCTTATATGGAGTCTGCAACAATTGATCTACGATCATGTAGTCACTCATCTCGGTAATATTCAATATATCATCCAAATATTTTTCTAAAGTAGTACCACTAGATTCCCCAACTGCTTTCTTAGGTTCAATAACTTTAACAACCTTATTATTAGCAATAACATTTCCTCAAATGACTGGTGCGAAAACACGGCCACTGTGGGTCACCCATCTGGCTTCAGCAATATTCTTGACATCAGACAAAGGTTGGATGGGAACTTCAACACCATCCTCCAAGATTGTAGCATTGTATTTATATGGCACGACCTTGTCTGATTCGTAGGGAACAGGTTCCGGCAAGAAAATAACCACTGGAGAAACAACTGGCTTGCTATGATACTCAATCTTTATAGGGCCGGTAACACCAAAACAAGGCACAATAACATTCACCCCTGCTTAATAATACTTATACATCACATAATCATTGTTGGAGAACATATCTTCATTTGAGGAAAAGAATTCATTTGCAGAAGCATACTCATCATCTAACACGGTCTCGGCCGAGCAATCTTCAATCATGTTAATTCCATTATAAACATCTTTATTTCCTGAAACGTTGATAGTACCATTGTCCAACAACAACTGAATAGCCCTTCTCACTATGGAACAACCATGAGAATCTCTGTAGCAAATCCGACAAGACCCATAATGGTGTTCTTCTTGACCATCCATGTGACATAAGGTAGTGTGCAATTGCACCAAATCCTTATTCATATGGTTCACATCAAATATCCAGAATTCTCCAGGACATCCAAAGACCATATTCACATCTTCTTCGTACTCTTCCCTAGGCTTGATTATATGAATGAGGCCTTCGTCCATCATTTCCTGAAGATCAGCTTTTATCTTATCACATCCTTGAATATTTGTACTGTAAATACTACAACCAACATGGTCGTGCGTATAGTAGCTAAATTCATAGAGATCCGCATGCATCTTTACCAAATCTCATCTAACTAGGTTGATATCAAAAATTTGGAAGTCCTCTGGAAAACCAGCAACCATGTTTACATCATTTTCTCCTCCATGCTTTGGCTAAGGATTATCTTTCACGTTAGGGCCAACATCTTTAAAGGATAGAAATCCAAATCTCACCATCTTTTGTACTTCAGATTTCAAAGGATAACAGTTCTCAATATTGTGCCCTGGTGCTCCCTAATGAAAAGCACATGTCTGGTCTGCCTTATAATACCAGGGTAAGGGTGATGGTATAGAAAGGGGAGGCCCGATCTGAACCAACTTCTTCTGAATCAAAGCCAGAAGTAACTCTGTATAGATCATTGGAATAGAGTCAAAAGCCTCTCTCTTCTGACTTTGCCCTTGATTTCCCTGAGGGGATAGCCTCTAATAAGAAACAGTAGTTGGAGCTATATTGACAACTAGAGTCACAGAAGCAACTTGTTGCTGGTAACGTTGATGCCTTCTAGGTGGCCTAATCTTCCTCTCCCCAATAACAATATTCTATTCTCTTTCTTTCTTTCAAGAGAACACGTATGACGACTTCTTTGCCCCCTAATATTTTGTCAAGTGCCCTTCTCTAACGGCCTCTTCCAAACTAACACCCATGCTTACCATTTCAGTGAAATCACTCGGTGCACTATCGACCATCCTTTCATAATAAAATGATCCAAGGGTTTTCAGGAAGACCTTGGTCATTTCTTGTTCTCCCATAGGTGGCACCACCTGGGTAGATATCTCACGCCATCTCTGTGCATATTCTTTGAACGACTCATTGTATCTCTAAGCCATTGCCTTTAACTGGTCACAGTCGGGTGCCATGAATATATTGTACTTATACTGCTTGATGAAGGCTTCTCCCAGATCATTGAAGGTACGGATACTACTACTATCCATACTCATATACCATTTCAGAGCGGCACCAATCAAACTATCTTGGAAGAAATGAATGAGAAAACGTTGATCATCAGTATGTGTAGACATTTTCCCAATATACATCGTGAGGTGATCACGAGGACAAGAGTTGCCCTTGTACCCCTTGAATTTCGGCACTTTAAACTTCACTGGAACCTTTACATTGGGAACTAGGCAGAGTTCACTAACGTTATGTCCAAATAATTATTTTACTTGAAGAGCCTTCATTTCCTTCTGCATCTCATTGAATTGGTCTTGAAAGTCATCCAACCGGTCATAGAAACCTACACTTTCACTCAGTGGAGCAACAAGACGATAAACTTCATCATTGACAAATGGCATAACATTCACTGAAGGGGGTGCAATAAAGTGGATCTCATTTCTAGCAGCAGGATTAACATGCATCACAGGAGGTGCAGGAGTAGCAGCAACTTGAACAACTGGAGCAACCAGAGCATCAAGATTATACCCTTATGGCATGAAATTTTAAGGAATTCTCCACGGATAACTTTGAGGCATACGGTTATGAGCAACAGTAACTGGGGTAACAGAAACGGGAACTGATCGACCTTTAGAAGAAATCATTGTTTGTTGAGGCTGAGCAAGTGGTGGCTGATTTTGAGAAGCCACCAATGATTCCATCAAAGTAGTCAGGTTAGCCATACCAGCCTTCAAAGTAGTAACTTCTTCGCACAGCTCGCGATTCTCTTGTTCAAGATTCTCCATTTTCTTCCTGGAATTAGCCCGAGTATTATACCGGTGAGACAACTTGCTGAACGAAGTAGAGAAACACAGTAAGACACCTGAATATGATCAGAAATGCAAGAAATATGTACAAGACGATGCATGATATGCAACTCACATGATTTATTTTATTATTATTAATATGTCAAGGGACTCAAAGAATTATAGACAATTTGCAAATACTAAAGTACTAACACCTTTTGGAATACTGAAAATCTCATTAGAATAACTTCAAAATGGATTACAAGTTTTTAGTACAAGTTTCAAAAATCCCAAGTACAAAAGAAGATAGAATCTAAAATCCTAACCCAAAAATTTTCCCTCTCATTTTCTTCAAAGCATTCTTTCAAGGATCCTCAAGTAACCAAGACACCCAAGGGTTGACTAGTCAAGATACACCTCTTAAAGCAAAGGCTTACAACTAGGGTTTGGAGTCTCTCAAGGAAATTTTATTTGAAAAGGTATCAAGTTGCTTCCATGGTTCTTCATAGTTCCTCAAAAAGGTTCAAGCCCTACATCACAAGTTTGCTCAGTCAATGGCTCAAATGCTTGAAAATCAACTTTATTGGTCAAAAAGTCAACTATGGTCAACATACAGTCAAACTTCAAGATTTTTGGTAAACATTAACACTTTGAAGTCATATTCATCATTTTATCAAGGGTTGATAATGATTACCCAAGGAAAGTCCTCAAATCATCAAAAGTCAAGATTTGTCAAATTAGGGTTTCCTTAGGAGAAGTCAACCGAACTTTGACCATGCATAACTTTCACATGCTTCATCAACTTTTCCCCAACCAAATCCCATTTTGAATAAAATTCAATTCTATACAAATTTTCTTTTATACTCAAGTCCAAAAAATGCTTCATTTGGATGATATGATCTCATACATTATAGGTCATTTTCAAAAGTCAACAAAAGATACTTTTTGCCAAGATAATCTCTTCAAAAGCAAAAATGATAAACATAGAGACTGTAGAGGACATCTCAGGATTTCCAAAAAGTCAAAGATCATCCTCAAAAGGTAAAAATTGAGCAAGTTATGGTTTGCACAAGTTGGGCAAATTTATGAAAATGCATGAAGCCAACATTGAGCAAAATTGCATTTTTAGGTTAATAGACCTAACTTTTAGGGTTCAAACATGTTTATGAGATACCCAAAGACCTCTAAACCTAACCATGCACCATTGTGATTTTTATTTCTATTTATTTGAATATTTATTCATTTAAATAAGAATTAAATCAAATAAAAAAGAAAAATTAATGGGCTAGTACATTTGGGCTTAGCTTAACCCATTATGAGACCCATAATTTCGTGCTAACCCAGCCATAAACTGTTCAGATTCGTTGCACATCCAAAAGGGCAAGAAAATATGCAAAAGAAAGTTTTTTTAATTTGTTTGATTTTGAGTTAATTAGGGCCATGAAGCCTTGATATCTTGCCTTGTTTGTCAACTCACTCTCTGATCGAAACTTTATAAGTCTATTGAGATACTAACTACAAGTATACAGTTTAGTCGTTCTAGTTTTAAATGATTATCAAACCCACAGAAACTGAGGATCAATCGCATACGATCTAATGCTACAATTTTTTTAACTAAGCAATGAATATTTGGTTTTAGGGGGGAAATAGTTTAATTAAAAATAATAGTGATAGTCATACCGGTATGTGATAGTCGGACTTCGAGAATTCGGTGAATCGCTTGGCATATGGAGTATTTCGGTAAAAACGAATTGTTTAAAAACCTGAGACATACACTCTCGTGTTCATGAACCCCAGCTCTCGCATGCAGGTTCTTGTCTTAATTAATTTCCCACTCTCGTGGCAAAATCGTGTTAATTATCCTCTCACTCTCGTGACAAGGGTAGTTAAATTAAACATGGAAATTGGAAACCAGAAATTGTTTTATAAATGTTTTTAGCCAAGGTATCACTGAATTCTTTCGGTACTTAGGAGTCACATACCGGTACAATTAATTTAGTCGGACATAATATATTTAATAACTATGCAATTTAAAATAATATTCATAAAAATAAATGACATAATACAAGAATAAATAAATATTAATTGCATAAAAAACCTGGAAGTAATGTTGCTATGGTAATCTTGGTTGTTACAAATTCCTTGCAGCTCAATCGAAATCAATAAATTGTGTTAATTCTTAAATGAAAAATTAACACTCTAAAACAAATTCTGGAAATAGAAATTACAGTAGTGTAGAAAAAAAACTCAAAAACAAGAAAATAGAATAATTGCAGGAAAATAGAAATTTGATTCTGGGAAAATTTCTTCGACCCTCATCCATTGCACTACCACATATATATTGGAGAAAATATTTCAGTTGAAAAAATCTTGGAAAAGGCTTGAGTGGAGTAAAAACAGGATGCATGGTTACTGAGTGGAGGAAATATAGGAGAAGAGTTCATCCCTCACGTTTCCCACGTCTCCACTAATTCATAACGTTCCTCTTTACACGTGTGACGGTCGTCATAGGTGGGTGACGGTCGTAATGCGCTTGAATAGCGCATTACGCTCGTCAATGATGTGTGATGAGAGTTCTTTCTAGTTGGGGAGGCGTTACGGTCGTCGCAGGGTGTGACGGTCGTCACTGTTGCAAAATCTGCAAACTTTGCAGATTTGGTTCCTTCTCTTCTGTTTCTTGTTTAGTTTCCTTCATGTGGACCTTTTTCATTGATTTGAGTTGACAAATGTTGTACCTGTGAAAAGACACAAAAAATCGGAATAATCGGGAGTTAGAAGGCTCAATGTATTATAAAAATCGGTAAAAAGCGTAGTAATTATATGATATGATTTCTCGTTATCACTCTCCTCCTCTATAAATATGGATCCAAAGCAAGCCAAAGGCACACGCATAAGCTGCTCAAAGAGTGCACTACAAAATTCTCAAAAATTTCAAAGTTGCCAAAATTCGTAGCTGTATTTCTAGCCATCCTCGATCCAAACTAGTAACATATTTGTTTTCCTGAGAATCCCAGAAGTCCATATCAATCACTATCCACGCCTGAAGCATCCTAGAACGCATGAACCAAATCACTCCGGTTGGGTAAACTTCTCTCATCTGAATCTCTTAATCCATGTAATTTAAATGAATTTGAAGCATATATTCATGTTCATATTGTTATTTATAACTATTCTAATGTATTACATGAAAGATTAAATGCTTAAATCACAGGATGCGGTTAAGGAACTCCACTTCTAGATTCTGGGTTCGAGTCCCAGGTTTTGCACTTTTGTGTTTCAATATTTTTTTGCAGATCTTGGGCTGTTTTTGAAATGGGTCTGGGTTCGTTTGCTCTTGGTACCCCTCCATTTCCTGGCACAAACGTTGGGCTCTGGTCGGTTTGGGCCAAATGATCTTCAAACTCTCACCCCCTAATTACTTCTATAGGCCCATTTCCTATTTTTCTTTTCTTTTCACTTTATTTATTTAAACTTCCCTTTAATTCTTTTTATAACAAAAAAAATCATAAAAATAAAAAATCACAAAAAATAATTAGACTTAGATTTTCTTTAATTAAATTATTTTTTATTTAATTATTTTTAATCATTTTATTTTCTTAATTAATTAGAACTTAAGTTTCCATAAATTTAATTTAATTATTTTTCTAAACAAAAAATACAAAAAACAAAAAAAAAAACAGTTTTTTTACCACTTAAGATTTTTTTAGGTTTTCTTTACATCTTTCTCTTTTCTTTTACGCGCGTGTATTTATTTTTATTAGAATTATTCTCACAATTATGTAATTGTACATGAGATGTAATAGACTTTAACTAAGACCTTTTACTTTTTATCCCCCATTTTTTTTGGTTTGTAATTCCCCCCACCTCGAAGCGATATAATAGCATAGCTTAAATTCTCGCACTTTTATTTTCTGTATGCTTAATAGGATTGCATGATAAGATCTGAAAACAAATGGTAGAAAACCTAAGTGTTTAAAGATAAATAACTGAAACACAACACACTCGCACACGCGTACATCTAAGGTACCTCCACTTTGTTGCCTTCGAAATAAAGCAATCATGTCCCTCGAACGTGGGACACTTTAGCAAAGACCCTCAATTAAAAAGATCATAGTCCCTCGATGACCCTTCAACGCTGCCTTCAGTATACGATCTAGTCCCTTACGATAAAAACTGCTAAAGTGCCCTACGAGTTGCCTTTGTGACTGTAAGATGACCCTCGCCTGTCTCTCAAGACATCCAATGATAGGGATACCTACTGACTAATAGTAGGATAACACTGTCTAAAGGAAAAGAGGAAAAGAACAAATACCATTCGAGTTGGTACATCGCTTATAGTTGCTTGCTCACAAAAACAAACAAAATAAATTTTCACACATACACAAACTCTTCTCTAAAATATTTTCAAAGACAAAACACTTTGTATACATTCTCAACGATACGAGGAACATTAAAAAGTTCGTCGTTGTTGTACCCCAAAATTTTCCATCTCTTTTCTTAAGACATTTCACGCAAGATCTTCAATGGTCTAAGCTTGCACAAGTATTGACTAGGTCAAACTACCTCCTAAACACTGATGCTTCAAATTAGGGTTTTGGTTTCCACAAGGATAATTAGACTTCTAATGCCTAAAATGACTTTCATGGATCATTATAGACCTCCAAGAATACTCATGTCAAGTTTCAATTCTTGTATCAAAAATTTGTTCAGTCAATTGCTCAGACGATTGAAAATCAATTGTATTGGGTAAAAAGTCAATTATGGTCAACCTAGAGACAAACTTCATGATTTTTGGCCAACATCAACATATTAAAGTCTTGTTCATCATTTGATAAAGTATTTATCACAATCTCTCAAGAAAGGCCCTCAATTTACCAAAAGGGCAAAATGGTCAAAATTAGGGTTTTGATTGTATTTGACTGATCAGGGACTTTTGACCTAATGCATGATCTAATGACTTGAAGAACAATATCAAGGATTCAAATACAACATGTTGACATAATTTCATGGCTCAAAACATTTCTCAAGATCAATTGATTGATAGTTGAAATTCAGTCAACTGTTGAAAAGTCCATTGATACACCAAAAGTCAAACTTGGACTTTTTGATCAAAATTGAGTTTCAAAGACCACAATTCATAAAAACAATCAAAAATATGAAACTTGATCATCAAGAAATCAAGAAAGTCAAAAGTAAATTTGAAAAGTCAAACTTTTCAAGACTTAGAAAAATTTACAAGTATTTTAAGCATGATAATTTCATAACTTCATGATATTTTTTCATCAAGATGAAAGATGATTCAAAGAAAACATTCAAAATGAAAGTTGTAGATCTAGATGAGATCCACAACTTTTATTTACTGATCAAGTCCTAAAAATTCTTGTATTTTGAATTATCAGTCCATGAAGTCATGTACTTTTTCTTAAACACTTAGTGAATTTTTGACCTAGTTTAGGCAGATTTTTGACCTAAATTATTGGCTAATTTTCACCAAACTCCAAGAGGATTTGTCAAAATGGCAAACATGAAAGTTGTAGATAACATTACAATCTTTTCAAAATGTTCAAGAACTCATTGATATCGTTTTTGAGCTAAGAGAATCGAAGGCAAGAAGTTGGACATTCATTCTTGAATTATAGGTCATTTTTGTGATGAACAAGAATTCAAATCTCAAAGCCATGCTACATAATCTTGCTTTACAGGATTCAAACTTGTGTTTCACTCAATAATTAACTGTTTACACAATTTATTTAGCCACTATCCAAGTGTTTGAGTCATTATCCAAATCAAATTTCCATTTAGGGAAGAAAGTTCACACTTCCATTTTGGAAAAGTGACTTTAATCACAAAGTCCACTCTCCTTGAACTTTGTATTTGTTCTTTCTACACAAGCATCCTCTATAAACTCAGAACAAGTATGTTTAAAGTTTCTACCCACCCTACCTTGCCTTGAAACCATGTTTGTCTAAGCTTGCTTCAAAAACAAGTTAAAATCCATAATATGTGATTTTGTACTTATGACTTCTCCAAGCTTCCAAACCCTTTGCCTAAAAATTGAACCTTCATTCACAAGCATGGAGACGGATTAGAAATCCCTCAAAATCCCTGAAACTCTCCCAAACTCATAATTACACACAAACCTCCATTGTTGTTATTTATGGCTAGAAAATTCCAATCTCTCAAACTACACGTGCGTTTTCACTTTTATCCATTCTCAAAGCTTCTATACCTCAAATATAACTCAACCAAACACCTGTTACAGTTTTGTAACATCGACTTCTTCATCTTCCATAATCAAAAACAAAACATTGCAACTTGACTTCTCCAGACCATTTCAGCCACTCTCAACTCAAGCTAAGCATTGCATTAGCTTCCCAGGGACTCAAGAAAGTTAACCTGATCACTGCAGCACCTTGAAACAAGCTCATTTGCAAAACACGAAATCCATTTTCAAGGTAAGTTTTATGATTTTTGAAATCTTCATATAGGCATTGTTAGCTTTCCATTTTCAAAGATAAAATGTAGACATCATGGCCCTGAAGTTGACCATGTCCTTAGAATTCATTTATATTGCTTAAGTAGGGAGAATTTTAGGTTTGAACTTTCTGAAAAAGTTAGGTCAAGATTTTGTACCATTATAAATTCATGTTCATTTTGGATTTATAGCTTAAGATATTTACATTTCTGAAATCGTGATGAAATTTGGGACAAGTTTGATATATACATTTTTGCAAATGGTTGAGAGATGAAGAAGTTACAAGATTTAAATGGTTTGTGTGTTCATGGTGCGAGGTTGGCGATGAAGTGAAGCTTTGAACATGTTTTATTTTAAGTTTATTGCAGCATGGTTTACTAACGGATGAAACAGGCCACCCCAGTGGCAGTAAGCGCGCGCGTAAGGCATTTTATGGAAGGTCCTGGGTTCGAGCCCCAACGAGACCTTTTGTGATTTTTCATATGATTTATGTTTATTTTTTTTTGTTTACTAGCGCGTTGGGCTTCCTCCTTTGGGCCTCCCTCCTTTTACTCGGCATCACCCCCTATATGCTAACAAGCCACGTAGCCCACATAACCTTTTTTTTTTCTGACTTACAAAAACCAACATTAAGCCTAAAATCAAACCAAAAACAATTTTACTTACAAACACCCTTTCCACTTTCTAAACCCCCTGACTTAATTTTTATATTTTCTATTTTATTTTCTTTTTCCTTATATTATTATTATTATTATTATTATTATTATTATTATTATTATTATTATTATTATTTTAAAATACCAAAAGTATTTTATATTTATTATTTAGATATTTAGTATATTTTTATTTTACTTCTTTTAGACAAAAAAGACCAAAAAAATTTCCTTAACAAATTTCTTTTTTATATTAAATTAATATATGACTTAGATTTATTTTAATTGAATCAATTTAGAACTTAGTAGTTCAATTAGTTAACTTTTTTTTTAATTCATTAATTAGATTAAAACCTTTCATATAAAAACTCAAACAACAAAAAAAATTTCTTTTCCTTTTACATTGCCTTTATATTCTTGTACATTTTATTTTTCAATATTCAATATGGTTGTAATAGTAATTAGGTTTTAATTGCTTTCATCCCCCATTTGTGATTTGTATCCCCATCGTCAAAAAAATGTAACAGCGTAGAATTTTAAATTTTCACAATTTATCGCTTTCAATATTATTGCTAGTAATTAGGGTTTGTATGGCAAGATGAAATCAATCTTAGAAAACCCTAATTTCAAAGACAATAATACATGCAATCAAAACACAATTCACACATGCACCTCTAAGGGTCTACCCCATTTGTTACCTTCAAATAAAACAGTCATGTCCCTCGAATGTGGGATACTTTAGCAATGACCCTCGAATACAAGATCATAGTCCCTCGACGACCCTTCAATGTTGCCTTCGGTAAACGATCTTAGACCCTTAAGACAAATTTCTAAGGTACCCTAAAATGTTTCCTTCTATGACTGTACGAAGACCCACGCCCGTCCCTCACATCCAATGATAGAACTTCTTACCAATCAATAGTAAGATTGCACTATCTAAAGGAGGAGGAAAAGAACAAAGATTTATCTTGAGTAGGTAGAACGTTCATAGTTTCTTGCTCACAACATTTCAAAACAAAACCACTTTCAAACATACCAACACTTTAAAATGAAATATTTTCAAAAGTCAAGCACTTTGTATACATTCTTATAGAGACGAGAATTATTACAAAGTTCGCCTAAACAAAGGCACTTTTCAAAAATACTTTCAAATCACAAACACATTTCAACAAAGCATTTCAAAAATTAAGCTAGCAACTAAGAGTCTGTAGATAACTATGGATGAAGAGGGTGCTAACACCTTCCCTTTTCATAACCTACCCCCCAAACTCAAGAAAAATTTTAAAAGGTCTTTCCTGTTCTTTTCACTCTTTCTTTTATTGGATAAAAGAAAAGTCGGTGGCGACTCTTGCAATCCACAATAATTGTGATCAAATGCAAAACACCCAAGTCAGATCTCCCACCGTGTTACAAAAGTGGTGACTCTTCTGGGGAGTACTTAAAGTGCGGTTACCTTAGAGACTAGATCACCTTTAAATGCTTTCATTGATTGACTTGCTTGATTTACATTATGGGTCTAGGAACATCATTAGGTAAGTAGCAATAGATTGTGTAGACTATACGACATAAACCGATATGGTTGAAACAATGGCTATGTTAGTGTGACATATTTGTTGGTATCGGTATCCCTTGTGTTGAATCTAGGAGAATACGGGGCCGCTGTGTGGTGTCGTGAAACACTAACTGACCTTAGAACCTTTAGTTGAACAACTTGGCCATTAGGAAGTAGTGAGGTATCCGACTTTGGTGTAGTCCGAAGTTGGTTGATACTCGATACTACGCTCACTGAGATCGTACTTTCGGGATATTTTGATCGCCAATAAAGAGGCTTTTGCTGAAACAATGCCCAATGAAGAAAGATCAATGATATTGATATTCCTTAGAACCCAATTACTTTTTAGGACATGTTGAACCAACTAAACTTCAATAGGACACTTACCTATGAACCCCGTGCAAGCCTAAACCTAAGGACTTGTTTGCTTTGCTTATATATGATTATTTATACATAACATCATGACATCATACCATGTCATTTACACTAACCAATTCAAGGACCTTGGAATTGATATTTGTTCTGTTTTGTAGGATATGGCTTTCACGCGAAGAAATACCATCCGAATCAACCTTGTGAAAGTGCCTCCTTAATTCAAAGAGTTGGTGTCAAGGGTTCCAAATAATTATTTGTTCACCGAGAAGTATGGTCGACTCATCAACTTGGTTACCTCAAACTTTGAAGAGGACATGGTACATGTGCTTTTTCAATTCTTTGATCCTAAACACCATTGTTTCACATTTCCTAATTACTAACTAGTGCCTACCATGGAGGAGTTCTCTATACTCTTGGGAGTGCTTATTTTTGATCAATTACCCTTCACTGGTATTGAGGAAGACCCAAGACCTAAGGAGATTGCTTTAGCCTTACATTTGCAACGGTCCAAAGTTATGGAAAATTGGGAAACAAGAAGTGGTGTTAAAGGTTTTCTAGCCAAGTTTCTGTTTGAGAAGGCTCAACTATTTTGGAATGCTCTGGATTTGCAAGCTTGTAAATATATTTTGGCTCTTCTGATCTATGGGATGGTTTTGTTTCCTAACCCGGACCAACTCATAGATGTGAATACAATCAAAAAATTTCTATCCCGTAACCCGGTGCCTACCTTACTCTGAGACATTTTGCATTCTCTTCACGCTCACACCATGAAGAGAAGGGGAATTCTTATGTGTTACACTCCTTTGTTGGCTAGGTGGTTTATTTTGCGCCTTCCTCGATCTCTTTTGAAGAATGACAAAGGCATGAGATGGTCTCATAGGTTAATCTCACTCTCGCATTCGGATATTCATTGGTGTTCTCGATCTTTGGAGGATGTTACCATTATTGACCGCTGTGGGGAATTCCCCAATGTACCACTCCTTGGTATTAGGGGAAGTATCACTTATAATCCTTGTTTGGCTCTACGACAGTTTGGGTATGCTCTGAGGAATGGTCCTCATGACGCGCTTGTCAAAGGTATTGTATTTGACTATGAGAACGATGTCCAAGGTTATCGTCAAAGATTTGTACGAGCTTTGGTCATGGTGAACAAAGTTGATAGAAAAACTTTAGGGAATAAGAAATCCATTCCTTTGTAGCCTTACCTCAAGTGGGTGTGATATTGCTCTCAAAGCCTAATGATGTCGTATGTGGCCATCCTACCTATCATTATGGAGCCTATTGTCGAAGGAGATGTTCCCTACACCATTCTTCATCCTGACATGCCTACTACTCTCGAGGAGTTGCAAATATCATGGATTCAACTCAAATGAGAGTGAGACACCTTTAAAAACCAATTCTAAGCAAGCGAGAAGAAGTTTTTTGAGCTCACGAGGAAACTTCATGAAGAGCGAAGTTTGAATGCCTACATTGCACCAAAGAGGATGCGCCCCTAGGAAGCTTGAGTCCTTTTGTTTTAGGAGTTTACTTTGTATCATCTTTGTTCCTTCCGTTGTAATCCCAAGAGGCATTTGTAATTCATAAACTTATTAATAAAATTAATGTTTTGTTTCTTCTTTGTTTAAGCAAATTTAAATCTCAAAAATCCTTGAAAGTATTGCATACGCATAACATACATCATATCATAAGCAGGTTTTTCGACACAGTTTTCCTCATCTTTCTATTGTTTATTTCAGTATGAGATGGATCTTGAGCAAACTGTGAAGGACTTGTAAGCTCAAAACTCTCAGTTTCAAGAAACTCTGCTCAACTTAGCAAAGGGGCAGCAAGAAATGATGAAACTTCTTGTCACGGAGAAGAAGACAAAGAAGAAATCTATAATCAACATGGGGAAGAGATTCAAAGGCCTCGTCCAACAAGTTTAAGTTGAAGAAGACTCCTCCGAGGAGGATGAGAATCAAGATGAAGATGCTAGGAGCACCCGTGCCGGGGGAGGAAACAATCAAATCTCTGAAGACGAAGATTATTTTGATGAGCAATATCCATTGGTCGACAACAAGTACAAGAAACTAGAAGACATATTGATGGCTGTAGAAATCCAAGCTATGCCTGGCTTGGACTTTGGTGACTTGGGTTTGGTTCCTGGGGTAGCCATTCCCCACAAATTCAAGATCCCAGTTTTTGCCAAGTATGATGGTGACTCATGCCCGAAGCTTCACCTAAGATCTTACATCCGCAAAATTCAGCCGCATACCTCTGATAAGAAACTGTGGGTGAATTTTGTTTCAAGAAAGTCTATATGGGACGCAGTTGGAGTGGTTTTACCAATTGGAAGGGACTAACATCCACACTTGGGAGGATTTGGCCACTACTTTTTACCTCTAATATCAATATAAGGCTGATCTTGCGCCAAATAGGGTGCAATTACAAGGAATGACCATGGGATCAAATGAAGGCTTCAAAGAATACGCCCAAAATGGAGAGACCTGGCTGGCAGGGTGCAACCACCATTGACTGAAAGGGAGTTGGTAGATATGTTTATAGGAACATTGGCTGGACCACTTTTCAAATTGCTAATTGGAAGTTCATCATCCAGATTCACTGAATTGATCTTGACTGGTGAGAGGGGTTGAAAGCGAGATTAAAAGCGGGAAGATACCCATGGCCTCCACTTCAAATGCTGTGAAAAATCCATTTATTGGTAAAAAAGAGACTAATGTTGTGTATGGGTCAAGAAGCCATGCTAAAAATGACCATCATCATTCAGTAGTGGATGTACTAATCTCCAATCCAACTCTAACTCAATGATCGCGTCAACCAAACAGTCAACAAAGACTGGTTGTCCAAAGAAGACAGTTTACTAAAATCAATATGCAACTATCTCAAGCTCTGCAACACCTATTACAAGCTGATTTGGTGACCTTGCGAGATCCTCCTTCAAACCCTAACATTGCTTCTCCAAAATACAACCCCAATGCCAAGTGTGCTTACCACTTAAACAGTCCCGAACATGATACCAATGATTGTTGGTCTCTAAAGAATAAAATACAAGACCTTATTGACAACAAGACAATTGAATTAGACCCGTCGTCGACTCCCAATGTAATCACCCCACCCATACCAAATAATGGCAAGGGTGTAAATGTTATTGAAGATGTTGATTTTGTTTCCTATGTCCAAGAGTTGACCAGCCCTTTGAAGATTGTTAAAAATAATTTGTTGAAAGTCGGGGTATTCCCTGGCTGCCTTGAAGACTGTTATTGTTGTGTTGTACAAATTAATGGTTGTGAATGGCTTAAGAAAGGTGTACAATACTTGATGGATTACCATGAGATTCTATTTGAAAGAACCCCATCTATGAAAAGTTTGACCAAAGTTGTATCTCAAGAAGTTGAAGACATATCCATCATTACTATCTCAAACAGGCCTATTAGGACCACCTCCAAAGGTCCTATTAGGATTCCTATTGAAGCTAGAATAGCTCAACTAATTATCACCACACCGAGGCCAGTCCCCTACTCTTCCGATAAGGTGGTGCCCTGGAATTATGGGGTGGAAGTATACTACCATGGTATCAAACAAGACTCCTAGATTGATGAAGATGAAACGATTGACATTACAAACATTGATGGATAAAGTAAAGTTACTAGAACAGGGAGGATCTTCTCTCCCGTGATTTCACCTCCGACAAACACTACTACACCCATTCGTATAACTGCTGTTAAAACTGTTGTTGATACTCGAGGAAAGGAAAAAATGATTGAGCCTTCTAGGACGGAGGCGCCCATAAAAGATATTATCATTGAGGACCCATCTACCCAAGAGATGGAGGAGATTCTAAAAATTAATCGAAAAAGTGATTACAAGATAGTGGAAGAGTTGGGGAAAACACCCTCGAAGATTTCTATGTTGTCTTTGTTGCTATGTTCCGAGGCGCATGCTCAAGACCTGATAAAGTTCTTGAAAAATGCACATGTCCCGCAAGAAACTACGGTCAACCAATTTGAAAACTGTGTAGCAAGCTTGACTACCGACAATAGTTTGGGGTTCTCTAATGCAGATTTGACCCCAATGGGGAAGAATCACAACAAAGCTCTCCACATCTCCATAGAATGCAAAGGCACTACCCTGGCACATGTATTAGTGGACACTAGATCTTCTCTCAACATCTTACCTAAAGGAGTATTGGATAGGCTAGATTATGATGGACTGGTTTTAAAACCCAGCGAAATTGTAGTAAGGGCTTTCGATGGTTCTAAGAGGATGGTCCATGGAAAAGTTGATCTCCCTATGAAAGTTGGGTCTCAAGTCTTTAACTAAACATTTTATGTGATGGATATTCGTCCTGCTTATTCATGCTTGCTTGGACGCCCATGGATACATGGGGCAGGTGCGTTGACTTCCACACTACATCAAAGTTGAAATATCCGATCAAGGGAAAAATTGTTACCGTCTGTGGTGAAGAAGAGTTCAAGATTAGTCATCTAAATTCATTCAAGTATGTTGAAATGGATGGCGAGTTCATCGAAACTCCTTTTCAAGCCTTTGATTTGTTCTCTCCCATGGTCGATGTTTCTAAGGCCACTCCTGACACTCCCAAAACTGCTAAAAATACACCAAGAATAGCCTCTCTCAAAGATGCCCGTGTTGTTGTTGTAGAAGGAGGTTGCACCATTTGGGATAACTTCCTGATTTCCCTTTCAAGTCAGACAAATTTGGATTGGGTTTCACTTCCAAAGCTCAAAAGGAGGTATGACGTGCTCGTGCAGGGAAGCCACCTCTCCGCATTACTAACCATGAGGTTGACGCTCTTGAAGATTCTGATGTTGATTGTGAATTTAACAACTGAATCTACCCGACTGCTAGTGAAGGACTCAACAACTGGAATACCAAGGATTTTATTCCCATCTCCTTCAAAAAGGAGTAATTACCATTTACTGTTTCATTAATTTGAGAACTTTGTCTGTAATTTCTATTAAAACAATGACTTTAAGCCATGTGCCTTTCCCGGGGCACTGTGGTCCATTTGTGAAGGGTTTGTCATTCTCATATGCCATATGCTCATTTTAATGAAAAACATTAGACTATTTTGCATTCAAATATTGCGCTCTTTTCCTTTCTTTACTTTATTGCATTTTTAAATAGCCATGTGATCTTACATGCACACACACACACATTTACAGATCCACATCCACTCTGGATCTCATTGACAATGACTCTGCTATTTCCATCTATGACTTTGAACATCCAATCTATCAAGCCAAAGACGAAGGCGAGGAAGATTGTGAAATACCTGGGGAACTCTCCAAACTTCTGATACAATAGGAAAAGGACATTCAACTGCATGAGGAACTAGTTGAAGTGATCAACCTAGGCACTGAGGCAAATAAGAGAGAAGTCAAGATCGGCGCCAACTTGGAAGATTGTGTCAAGAGAAGATTCGTCCAGATGTTGCACGACTACATAGAGGTGTTTGCTTGGTCATATAAAGATATGTCGGGGCTTGATAATGATATCGTAGTTCATCGTCTACCAATGAAGGAAGATTGTTCTCTAGTCAAGCAAAAGGTTCGGCGCATGCGGCCAAGCATGTATGAGAAAATAAAAGCTGAGGTAACAAAACAATTCGATTCCTGGCAGTAATGTCATACCCTCAATGGGTGGAAAATGTTGTTCCAGTACCGAAGAAAGACGGTAAGGTCCGTATGTGTGTAGACTATAGGGATTTGAATAGGGCAATCCCCAAATATGATTTCCCACTACCTCATATTAGTGTCTTGGTCGATAACACGGCTCAACACAAAGATTTCTACTTCATGGATGGATGCTCCGGCTACAACCAGATCAAAATGGCACCCAAAGATATGGAGAAAACCAACTTTGTCACACAGTGGGGCACCTTCTGTTATAAGGTCATGCCTTTCGGTATGAAGAATGCAGGGGCAACCTATCAACGAGCTATGGTAGCCCTATTTTATGACATGATCCATCATAAGATAAAAGTCTATGTTGATGACATGATTGCAATATCGCAAACTAAGGAACAACACCTTGATCATCTTCACAATTTATTTAAAATATTGAAGAAATACAAGCTAAGGCTGAATCCGAACAAATGCACCTTCGGGGTAAGGTCTGGAAAACTCTTAGGGTTTTTCGTCAGTGGAAAAGGTATTGAGGTCGACCCTGCAAAAGTTAAAGCCACACAAGAAACTCCAGCTCCCTGTACTGAGAAGGAGGTCAGGGGTTTCTTAGGTTGACTCAACTATATTGCCTGATTCATATCTCACTTAACTGCTACTTGTGAGCCAATCTTCAAACTGTTGAAGAAAGATCAACTAGTCAGATGGAACGACGATTTCCAAGCAGCTTTCGACAAGATTAAAGAGTACTTACAAGAACCTCAAATCTTGATGCCTCTAGTTGAAGGAAGACATATGATTATGTACTTAACTATATTATAGAATTCAATAGGGTGTGTGTTGGTTCAACATGACGAGTCTGGCTGAAAAGAGCATGCAATATACTACCTTAGCAAAAAGTTTATCAACTTTGAAACAAGATATTCACTGCTCGAGAAAACTTGTTGCGCTCTGGCATGGGATGCTCGCTGGCTAAAATAGTATATGTTGACTCACACCACTCTTTTGATTTCTAAGATGGACCATATCAAGTATATCTTCGAGAAGCCAGCTCTCTCCAGACGAATAGCTAAATGGCAAATGATCTTGACCAAATATGACATCCAGTACACTACACAAAAGGAAATCAAGGGAAGTGTGCTGGCGGATCATTTGGCCCATCAAGCTATTGATGACTACCAATCCATGAACTTTGAATTCCCGAACGAGAATATCATGCTTATAACCGACTGTAAAAAACCTGGACCGTGTGACAGACTTGAACAAGGATCCCGTTGGACTATAGTTTTTGATGGAGCTTACAACGCTTTGGGTAACGGAATTGGTGTTGTGATCATTTCTCTCGAAGGCTATCATGCACCTTTCACTGCAAGACTGTGCTTCGAGTGTACAAATAACATGGCCAAGTATAAAGCATGCATCTTGGGTCTAAAGGCTTCTACCGACCTAAGAATCAAGTTCTTTGACGTATACAGGAACTCAGCTCTAGTAATCAGTCAAGTTAAAGGAGAGTGTGATACCAAACATCCAAACTTGATCCCTTACAAAGAGCTTGTGCTAACTTTGATCCCATACTTCTAAGAGGTCACATTTGAACATTTCTCGAGGGAAGAAAATAAGTTAGCAGATGCCTTAGCAACTATGTCGTCTATGTTCAAGTTCAATTGGGAACACAAAGCTCCCAAAATTACAATCGAAAGATTTCACGAACCTGCGCACTGTTATGAGATTGACACTAATGAGGAGAAACCTTGGTATCATGAAGTGAGGAGGTACCTTGGAACACAAGAGTATCCTGAAAGAGCTTCAATTAACGACAAAAAATTCATCCGAAGGTTCTCAACCAAATTCTTCCTAAGCAATGGGATCCTATACAAGCGCAACCATGATTCTACTCTACTTCATTATATGGACAAGAAGGAAGAAAAAAAGATCATGGAAGACATGCATGAAGGGATATTTAGAACTCACTCTAGCAGGAACAGTATGGCCAAGAAGATTCTGAGGGTTGGTTACTATTGGTCGACTATGGAAAATGATTGTCACCATCACTCGAGGACTTGCCATAAGTGTCAAATCTATGCCGAAAAGGTTCATGTGCCTCTAATTTCTTTGAATTTCATGACCGCTTCGTGGCCATTTGCAATGTGGGGCATTGACATGATTGGAGTGATCAAACCCACTGCCTCCAATGGACATCTTTTCATCCTCGTTGCCATTGACTACTTCACCAAATGGGTTGAAGCTGCTTCTTTTTCCTCAGTAACCAAGAACGTTGTATCCCGTTTTATCAAGCATAACCTCATATGTCGGTACGGTATCCCTGAAAGGATTATCACTGAAAATGAAACCAATCTCAACAATTCTATGATTACGGAACTCTGTACGCAGTTTAAAATCAACCATCACAATTCTTATCCATATAGACCTAAGATGAATGGTGCAGTCAAAGCTTCCAATAAGAATATAAAGAAGATTGTGAAAAGATGGTGGTGACCTACAAAGATTCGAATGAGATGCTACCATTTTCCCTTCATGGCTACCGTACCTCGACACGAACATCAACTAGGGCAACCCCATTTTCCTTAGTCTATGGCATGGAAGTTGTCTTGCCTATTGAAGTTCAGATTCCTTCTCTGAGGATCATGAAAGAAGAGGGCTTAAGTGAAGAAAAATGGATTTAGACTAGGTTGGATCAGTTGAACTTGATTGATGAAAAGAGACTAGCTGTTGTTTGTCATGGTCAAATGTATCAAAATCGTATGATCAAAGCATTCAACAAAAAGATCAAACCTCGAGTATACCAGGCTGGCGACTTGGTAATAAAGTGCATCATTTTACCACAAGGCGATCTCAGGGGAAAATGGACTCCCACTTACGAAGGCTCGTTTATTGTCAAAAAAGTATTATCTGGCAGAGCTATGATACTAACCACTATGGACGGCAAAGATTTCCCGCGCCCTGTGAATGCGGACAAAGTCAAAAAATACTATGCATAAAAAATGACCCGCTAGGTTGACGTACCTAGGAAAAAATAAGGGCATCCAGGCGAACCAAAAAGGTTCGGGAAAAGATTAGGAATATATACAAAAGATTGTACACCCGGCAAGTCGAAAACCTGAAAGGGCGACTTGGGCAAAAAAGGGTATCCTAGTGGACTGAAAACCCGAACGAGAGGTCCAGGCAAAAGTTAAGGATTAAAGTGTACGACTATGTCTCATTAAATTACTACAGCCAGCTTTATTACCAAGGTCAAAAGTTTGAATGATACGAGATCAATCTAATCAACTTCTTTCGACGATAAGGGATAATGTTCGAAGACGTAGGGGAAAAAGAGGAGTTGGAAATCGATGAGATCACTTCCACATGGCTATACAATTTTTGTTTTCACGTTGTATTATTTTCATTTTTTCGACGACTTCATCTTACTAGGATTTCTGTCTCCCTATACAAAAACGCCTGTTTTAGGCAAAGTATCAATACGAATATACTTTGAAGTGCAAACTTTTTGTTTTTATGTTTTGAGTGCAAAAACGTCCAATGACTAAAATTGAATGAGCATATTCATATGAACATGATTAACTGTTAACAAATGTACACACAAGAACAATAATAAGCATTTACTAAGGATTTCAGATATCCCCATAGAGTTACTTCAACAGGGTTATCCCCATAAAGTGAAGTCACAAATTTTTCATCCAGAGTTCCAATCGGTATATCTCTTAGAAATTCTCTTCCCTAACCCAGTCAAGTCTTCCAGAACTAAAAAATAAACTTTGCAAAATTTCTTCCTATGATGAACACAGTTCCCCAGTAAGGTCTTCAGAATACCTTCCTCGATAGGGTCTATTTCCCCAATAGACTACAATCTACCCAGCTTGAGTTTACTTCTCAACGAACAACACCTCTTGTCCCCAACAGAGTTGATATTATCCCCGAAAAGTTACTGCAAAGCTTGGAACCCCACCAGATACTAGTTAACTTCACCTTATCCTCCCTAGACAAGTCGGAAGTTTAATCATCTCTTTTATCCCCAGTCAGGGTATATGAGAATTAAATTTCCCAGTAGATTAATGGACAACCAAGGTTCCTGAACTCTATTCCCTAAGCAAAAATCAACATTCCCCGCAGAGTTTCATCAAACAACAAACATGAATTCCTAGCGGAAGCACTCTAAGCAAGGATGAAGATACACATAGTCTTCATCTCCATCAGTAGTCCTAGATTTAGCTTCCCGAATCTCCCCAACAGTTGTCAAGGATTTATTTTCCCAGACAAATATACACTTCAATAACAGTTCACATTCATACATCATGACATATGCATACAAAACGCATATAACACAATCTCCTTTATTTTGAGAATATCTTTATGCAATGCATGCATCATGACATTGCATTACCACTAATTATTTACCTTTTCAGGAAAGATCAGTCACTAGATGAATAACATCAGCAACAAAAATTCTATCTACTGGTTCAGTTTAAATCTACCAATGATTTACTTTGATTTTGTTCCGGCAGACACTTTCTCTGGTTCAGTTAAATCGCTCCTAAGATTTATAATGATTCGTTATCCAGTTAAAGATTATTCAAGACCTCTGTTGATCTAGTTTAAATCGACCAAAGATTTATCCTGATTCTGTTCTGGTAGACGCTTTCTTTGGTTCAGTTAAATTGCTCAGAAGATTTATACTGGTTCATTATCCAATTAAAAATTATTCAAAACCTCTATTGGTTCAGTTTAAATCGATCAATGATTTATCCTGATTCCATTCTGGTAGACACTTTCTCTGGTTCAGTTAAACCGCTCCAAAGATTTATGCTAATTCGTTATCCAATTAAACATTACAAAAGACATATGTTGTTTCAGTATAAATCGACCAAAGATTTATTTTGATACTTCTTCCAATCTCTATCAACGATCACCTTGGATGGAATCTATAATCCCATCTCCGACGACTCTTCACCACCTCTCTGAATGGCATCTTTAAGTTCATTTCTGATGCAATCAACTAACACGTTACTTCGTGCATCAACGAGTGCAAATTTCTGGGCACTCTAGTGTTCAATCATCTTCCACCTTCAAGTCACGAATAGCGGACTCTCCAATCTACCCCTTCAGGTTTAAGAAAATTGAACAGGGGCAGCTGTTGTACCCCAAAATTTTCCCTCTCTTTTCTCAAGACATTTCACACAAGATCTTTAATGGTCCAAGCTTGCACAAGTATTGACTAGGTAAAACCACCTCCTAAACATTGATGCTTCAAATTAGGGTTTTGGTTTCCACACAGATAATTGGACTTATAATTCCTCAAATGAATTTCATGAATCATTATAGACCTCCAAGAATACTCATGTCAAGTTTCAAGTCTGGTATCACAAATTTGCTCAATCAATTGCTCAGACGCTGAAAATCAGCTATATTGGGTAAAAAGTCAAATGTGGTCAACCTACAGTCAAACTTCATGATTTTTGGCCAACATCAACATCTTAAAGTCCTATTCATCTTTTTTTCAAGTATTGATCACAATCTCTCAAGAAAGGCTCTCAATTTACCAAAAGGGCAAAATGGTCAAAATTAGGAATTTGACTGTATTTGACTGATCAAGGAATTTTGACCTAATGCGTGATCTAATGGCTTGAAGAAAAATCTCAAGGATTAAAATACAACATGTTGACATAACTTCATGGCTTAAAAAATTTCTCAAGATCAATTGATTGATAGTTGAAATTCAGTCAACTGGTGAAAAGTCAACTGATACACCAAAAGTCAAACTTTGACTTTTTTTAATCAAAATTGAGTTTCAAAGATCACAATTTATCAAGACATTCAAAAATATTAAGCTTGATCATAAAGAAATCAATAAATTCAGAAGTCAATTTGAAAAGTCAAACTTTTCAAGACTTAGAAAATTTTCTAAGTGTTTTAAGTATGATAATTTCATAACTTCATGACATTTTTTCACCAAGATGCAAGATGATTAAAAGAAAACTTTCAACATGAAAGTTTTAGATCTTGATGAGATTCACAACTTTTATTTACTTATCAAGTTCTAGAAATTCTTGGATTTTTAATTATTAATCCATGAAGTCAAGTACTTTTTCTTAAACACTTAGTGAAATTTTGACCTAGTTTAGGCAGATTTTTAACCTAACTTCTTGGCCAATTCTCACCAAGCTCCAAGAGAATTTTTTTCAAAATATCCAACATGAAAGTTGTAGATAATGTTCCAAGCTTTTCAAAATGTCAAAGAAATCAATGAGATCATTTTTTAGCTAATAGAATCGAAGGCAAGAAGTTGGACATTCATTCTTGAATTATAGGTCATTTTTGTGATGAACAAAAATTCAAATCTCATAGCCATGTTGCATAATATTGTTTTTCAGGCTTCAAACTTGTGTTTCACTCCATAATTAATTGTTTACACAATTTATTGAGCCATTATCCAAGTGTTTGAGTCATTATCCAAATCAAATTACCATTTAGGGAAGAAAGTTCACACTTCCATTTTGGAAAAGTGACTTTAATCACAAAGTCCACTATCCTTGAGCTTTATATTTGTTCTTTTTGTACAAGCATCCTCTATAAACTCAGAACAAGCATGCTTAAATTTTCTAGCCACCTTACCTTGACTTGAAACCATGTTTGTCTAAGCTTGCTTCAAAAATAAGTCAAAATCCATAACATGCGATTTTGTACTTCTGACTTCTCCAAGTTTCCAAACCCTTTGCCTATAAATTGAACCTTTATTCACAAGCATGGAGACGGATTAGCAAGCTCTCAAACTCCCGGAAAATCTCCCAAACTCATAATTACACACAAACCTCTATTGTTGTCATTTTTGGCCAGAAAATTCCAATCTCTCAAACTACATGTGCGTTTTCACTTTAATCCATTCTCAAAGCTTTTATACCTCAAATGTAACTCAACCAAACACCTGTTACAGTTCTGTAACATCATCTTCTTCATCTTCTATAACCAAAAATATAACATTCTAACTTGACTTCTCTAGACCATTTCAGCCACTCTCAACTCAAGCTAAGCATTGCATTAGCTTCCTAAGGACTCAAGGAAGCTAACTTGATCCTTGCAGCACCTTGAAACAAGATCATTTGCAAAACACGAAATCCATTTTCATGGTAAGTTTTCTGATTTTTGAACTCTTCATATAGGCATTGTTAGCTTCCATTTTCAAAGATAAAATGTAGACATCATGGCCCTGAAGTTGACCATGTCCTTAGAATTCATTTATATTGCTTGAGTAGTGAGAATTTTAGGTTTGAACTTTCTGAAAAAGTTAGGTCAAGATTTGGTACCATTAGAAATTCATGTTCATCTTTGATTTATATCTTAAGTTATTTATATATCTGAAATCGTGATGAAATTTGAGACATGTTTGATGTTTACATTTTTGCAAATGGTTGAGAGATGAAGAAGTTACAGGATTCAAATTGTTTGTTTGTTTATGGCGTGAGGATGAAGATGAAGAGAAGCTATGAACATGTTTTATTTTAAGTTTATTACAACATGGATTACTATAGAATGAAACAGGCCACCCTAGGGATGTCAATGGGGCGGGGCGGGGCCGGGGGGACACTTCCCCATCTTTTTCCCCGCCATCAAATTCACTCCCCGTCCCCGTCCCCGATTTCCGTCACGGGGGAATTTCTATCCCCATCCCCGTTCCCCGCGGATCCCCGTTCCCCGCGGGGATCCCCATAGATCCTACATTTATTCATTAATATTTTATTTTTTTAAAATGTTTATATTTTCTATAAAAATAAAAAGCACAAAGAATTCACATAAAGGAATATTTACTAATATTTACATAAAAAGCACAAAGAATTCACTAATATTTACATTTCTCTCTCTTAATAAATACATGAATATTTATTTATTTATTTTTATAAATAAACATAAAGGAAATGACTAAAAAACCTAATCTAAAATATATATATTAAATTAACTATATTAAAATAATAGGCGGGGCGGGGGGTGTATTCCCCGTCCCCGTCCCCGAAATGCTCTCGGGGGAATTTTTCTCCCCATCCCCGCCCCCACGGGGGAAAATTCCCCATCTTTGGGGCCCCGAACGGGGCGTTCCCCGCGGGGATCCCCATTAACAGGTCCAAACTGACATCCCTAGGCCACCCCAAAGGTAGCAAGCATGTGCGTAAGGAATTATTATGGAAGGTCCTGGGTTCGAGCCCCAGCGAGACCTTTTGTGATTTTTCATATTATTTCTGTTTCTTTTTTCTTTGTTTATTTACTAGTGCATTGGGCTTCTTCCTTTGGGCCTACCTCCTTTTACTCGACATCACCCCCATGTATGCTAACAAGCCATGCAGCCCACATAACCTTTTTTTTTTATTCTGACTTACAAAAACCAACATTGAGCCTAAAATCAAACCAACAAAAGTTTTACTTACAAACACCATTTCCACTTTCTAAACCCCCTGACTTAATTTTTATATTTTCTATTTTATTTTCTTTTTCCTTATTTTATTTTTATTATTATTATTATTATTATTATTATTATTATTATTATTTTTAAAATATAAAAAATATTTTATATTTATTATTTAGATATTTAGTATATTTTTATTTTACTTCTTTTAGACAAAAAGACCCAAAAAATTTCCTTAACAAATTTCTTTTTTTTATTAAATAGATATATGACTTAGATTTATTTTAATTGAATCAATTTAGAATTTAGGAGTTCAATTAGTTAACTTTTTTTTCATTCATTAATTAGATTAAAACCTTTCATATAAAAACTCAAACAAAAAAAAACAATTTTCTTTTCCTGTTACATTGTCTTTATATTCTTGTACATTTTATTTTGCAATATTCAATATGGTTGTAATATTAATTAGGTTTTAATTTCTTTCATCCCCCATTTGTGATTTATATCCCCATCCCTAAAAAAGATGTAATAGCGTAGAATTTTAAATTTTCAGAATTTATCGCTTTCAATATTATTGCTTGTAATTAGGGTTTGTATGGAAAGATGAAATCAATCTTATAAAACCCTAATTTCAAAGACAAAAATACATGCAATCAAAACACAATTCACACATGCACCTCTAAGGGTATACCCCATTTGTTTCCTTCAAATAAAACAGTCATGTATCTCGAATGTGGGATACTTTAGCAATGACCCTCGAATACAAGATCGTAGTTCCTTGATGACCTTTCAATGTTGCCTTCGGTAAACGATCTTAGACCCTTAAGACAAATTGCTAAGGTATCCTACAATGTTGCCTTCTATGACTGTACGACGACCCACACCCATCCCTCACATCCAATGATATAACTTCTTAGCAATCAATGGTAAGATAACACTATCTAAAGGAGGAGGAAAAGAACAAAGATTTCTCTTGAGTAGGTAGAACGTTCATAGTTGCTTGCTTACAACATTTCAAAACAAAACAACTTTCAAACACACCAACACTTTCAAATGAAATATTTTCAAAAGTCAAGCACTTTGTATAAATTCTTATAGAAACGAGAATTATTACAAAGTTTTCCTAAACAAAGGCACTTATCAAAAATACTTTCAAATCACAAACACATTTCAACAAAGAATTTCAAAATTTGATCTAGCAACTAAGAGCCCGTAGATAAATACGGATGAAGAGGGTGCTAAATCCTTCCCTTTTCATAACCTACCCCCCGAACTCAAGAAAATTCTTAAAATGTCTTTCCTGTTCTTTTCACCCTTTCCTTTATTTGATAAAAGAAAATTCGGTGGCGACTCTTGCTATCCGCAATAATTGTGATCAAACGCAAAATATCCAAGTCAGTTCTCCCACTGTATTACAGTCGTACTAAGGCATCTTTTCAAAAATATTTTCAAATACACTTACACAAGAAAAATAATTTTAAAAGTGAGCTAGAAACTAAGAGCCCGTAGATAACTATGGATGGAAAGGGTACTAACAACTTCCCTTTCCATAATCTACCTACTCAAAATCTTTAAAAAAGGTCTTTCCTGTTCTTTTCACCCTTTCCTTTGTTGGAAAAAAGAAAAGTCGGTGGCAACTCTTGCAAACAGCAACATTTTTTATAAAACACAAAAACCAGTAAATTCAGTTCTCCCACCATATTATAGAATTGGAGACTCTGCTGAGGAAATACTAAAAGTGGGGTTACATTAGAGATAGTTCACATTTAAAATGCTTAACTTGTTTGATTTGATTGCTTTACATTTTGGGTTATGTTTGGGTATTCTTGTATAGATCCTATATCCGGATCTAGGGCACATTAGGTAAGTAGCAATAGATCGTGGGGACTATGCCGCATAATAACGACATGGTTGAAGCGATGGATACATTAGTGTGACATATTTGTTGGTATCGATATCCCTTGAGTTCAGTCAAGGAGAATACGGGGCTGTTGTGTGGTGTCATAAAGCACTAACTGACCTTAGAACCTTAGTTGAACAACTTGGCCATTAGAAAGTAGTGAGATAGCTGGCTTTGGTGCAAGACTAAAGTTGGTTGATATTCGATTCTACACTCATTGTGGTCAGACTTTCGGGATATTTCGGTCGTTAATAAAGAAGCTTGAGCTAAAACAATGCCCGAGAGAAAGATTAGTGATATTGAGATTCCTTAGAACCCAGTTACTTTCTTTAGGACAGGTTGAACCAACTAAAATTCAAGAGGGTACTTACCTACAAACTCCATACAATCCTAAACCTAAGGCTACTTGTGTGACTTGTTTGCATTTATTATCTAACAACTTGAACTTCTTATAGGAATTGTTTGTATTCATTATCCAATAACTGAGACTTCTTGCAAGACTTACTTGTTTTCATCATCTTACACTTTTGCTTGGTGCATAACATCATGACATCATGCCATAGCATTTTCATTAACCATTTCAAGGATCTCAAGGGCCTGTGATGCAGGTTATCATGAACCAGACGCCTAGCATGGGATAGGAGGATTTATTTTCTTCTAAACAAATGCCTACAAAGTATCATGAACAGATGTCTAGCATGGGGAAAGGGGATTTATTTTTCTCTAGCCAGTGTCGTCAAAAGACCAAATCATGATAACTTGAGTCAGATTTTATGAACCATTCGACATGGTGAGCTTGATTCTCGTAGAAGGACATTCAACGATACGAAGTTCTTCGATCAAAGTTGTAATTAGAATTCAAACATTTTCTTGTGTTTAATCAGCAAGATCCTTGAAAACATTGCATGCATGTCATTACATAACAGGTATTCTCAAGACAGGTTTCTCATTTTTCTCGATGTTTATTTCAGTAAGGAAAATGGATCTCGAACATAAATACAGAGATCTCCAAGCTCAAGATGTTCATTTCAAGGAAATGTTCTAGAATCTATCCAAGGGGCAAGAAGAATTGAAAACACTCCTCACTGGAAACATGGCCAAGAGAAATCCTAACGACAACAAGGATGACCAATTGGAACAACTGCGAGCTGAGATGGAAAGAATGAGAATCCAGATGAATAGTCAGATGGCTCTTATCCAAAATTTAGCTCGGGGACAAGAAGAGTTGAGGATTCTCATCAACAAGCTTCATCAGGACAGATACGACCGTCTGGGGCAAACTGCTAGAATTTGTGGCCTAGTCAATGATCAACCTCTCTTGGCAGACGGGGAATGGGGTGACATGTTCATGTGGGAACATGTTGAAAATAAACTCAGGAGTGGTGAAATCCAGGGGACTTCATCTTCAAGTACTCATAAGAGATTATACAACGGAAAGAAGGAGTCCAGTACTGTGTACGACCAAAAGGATCGTAATAAGAGTGATCTCAACCAATCGGTAGGGGCAATGTGGACCTCTAATCTAGTACCAGTGCAACAACAATGACAAGGAAATCATCGTAAATAGAACACACCCAAAAGGCAATTCACCAAAATCAACATGTCTTCGGCTCGAGTATTGCAACACATGTAGAGGATGGAGTTGATTACGTTGAAGGATCCTCCTCAGAATCCCAACACCTCCTCTCCTTGATACAATCATAATGTGAGATGCACTTATCATTCCAATAGTCCTGGGCATGACACTAATAGCTGTTGCGCATTGAAAAATAAGATTCAAGACTTGATCGACGAAGGATTGCTGGAGTTCACACAAGATAGTCCAATTGAATTATTTTGCCATCCCTCAAAGGCACACCATCTGAAGTGACAAGTTCAGACAGAGAGACCTTTTGTTCATTAGAATTTTCAAATTGTAATTTCTTTTGATTATTTCGAACACTTATTTTATGTCAAACTTTTTTATTCCATTAATGCATTGCATATGTTTGTCTTGAATTAATCCATTTGTTTTCACTATACTTAAACCATGTTTTTACTTCCTTTTTGTGATATTCAACTCTCGATAAAATGCTATAAGCCTTTAGAGGAAGGATGATGAAAACAATACCATAATCTCGTACAGTATGCTTTTGAACATACATTGCTGACGATGTACATACGTTGTTTCAAATCCTAAATAATGGAGTTATAAGAAAGATAATCCCTAGTAAACCCCTTTGAGCCTAAGAAGTATGAGTTTTCTTTTTCACGCAAATTGAAAAAATTAATCATAACCTGGGGTAGGGTAGTTTCTCAGTTACTTCAAATGTGCATTCAGTTGCAAGCTCTACCTTCATACACGACGAATAGTGTCGAAGTAGCACTTTTAAATCAAAAGATAGTGATGGTTCCCCGTAATCACTAAATCAGGAAGTCATTATTTTTCAAAAGAAAAGCCCGTTAAGTCAAAACCTATGAAGGAGACTTAAGGAAAAAAACTGGGGCATCCCGCTGACTGTAATCACAAAAGAAATAGTTCAGACAAAAGGTATGGATAATAAAATTAAAAAAAAAAGAGGTCGTTACAAATCCTCAAAAAAAGAAAAATTGTTACAAAAAAATAACAGTCTTCACAAATAAACTTTCGGTATCCGAACCATCACCGGAATATCAGGGCAAAGATTTCAAACTCAATTGGGATCTAAACGCACAATAAAATGAGTTAGGACTGAAGAATATCAAGAAGAACAGGTTGGGTACAAATAAAGTTTGAGCCTTTAACCTTTGTTTCTTATACCGTGAACCATGCCATATTACAACCCTTAAAATTCCTAACTGAAGCACGGGTTAGTTCGAAAGCATATTGTTACCAAAGGTATCCTGACTCCCGTAAGGTTTACTATAAACCTTAAGTTGAATTCATATTCTTACAAAATTCTATTTGTTTACTAAAAATGCATTTTCAAAACTTCAAGACAGACATAAGCTTTGCATTATTTTAAATGCCATTGTTTGCATATGACTAATTATTTGACAGTGGAGAAATTCACACGACAGATATTCAATAAACGAAAATCCTCTCAATGAACAGAATCACCTCAGATCGAAAGACATTTCCAGTAACAGGCCTTTCATAATTAAGGGGCATGACATGGTTTCTAACTGATCTAGGGAAGTCAAGTCAAGATTCAAAGAATCTCTCAAAAGTGCCGAATAGCCAGGGGCAGATCTCCATCTGAATCACTTGGGGAATTGAACATGAGTTCCAGCAAAGGGATATGTACGATCAAGCAAACATTTTCTAGAAGTGCTACAACACTTACTACTATGGACAATGACAATTCTTCGCACCCTATAAACGCAGACATAGTAAAAAAATACTATACATTAAAAAAGACCTGCTAGGTTGGCTGGCCTAGGAAAAAATAAGGGCATCCCAGCGAACCAAAAGAGTTCGGGCAAAAATTAGGGATATATACATAAAACTGTACACCTGGAAAGTTAGAAACCTGAAAAAGTGGCTTGGGCAAAAAAGGGTATCCCGGTGAACTAAAAATCAGAAAGGATAGTCCAGGTAAAAGTTAGGGATTAAAGCGTACAACTATGTCCCTTCATCTCATCACTTTTCTATCAGTAGAAGACTTATCTCCCTGATCAGAATTCACCAAGGGCTCTGGAAGTAGAGGTATTTTTAAGTCTCTACGGATCCCCACAGAGCCACTTCCATGAGATTATCCCCCACAGAGTAATCTTCACAGGTTCATACATTCCCCACAATTGCCACGGCCGATCACTCTGGATGGTAAAGGATTATGATTTTATCCCCATAAATATCACTAACCTATGGAGTTCCGATCAGTACAGTTCATGGAGTTTCTCTTCCCCAGCTAAGCTTGTTCCTCCGAGGTTGTAAAACCCCTTCAGACTTCTGATCTCCAGTAGAGTTCATTTCCTTAACAATGGTGTTTCCTCAACAAGAGTATTTCTCCATCAACAGGGTTTATTTCCCCAAAAAGATTCTCTTCCAGATACAGTTCAAATACAATCTAGATATAGATTCATTGTGACACTCATTCTAGATCCACTTCTAGATACAGTTCAGATACAATTTGAATATAGATTCATTCTGACACTCATTCCAGATCATCGTCTAGATACAGTTCAGATACAGTCTAAATATAGATTCGTTCTAATACTCATTCCAGATCCACTTCAGTTACAATCTGAATATAGATTCATTCTAACACTCATTCCAAATCTATTTCTAGATACAGTTCGGATACAATCTAAATATAGATTCATTCTGACACTCATTCTAGATACAATTAAGATTTGATCCAGATATGGATGTCATTCTGATACTCATTCAGTACATCTTCCAGATACATTTCATATACAATCCAGATATGGATGTCATTCTGATACTCATTTAGTGCATCTTCCAGATACGCTTCAGATACAGTCCAGATATGGATATCATTCTGATACCCATTTAATACATCCTCATATACAATCAAGGCATAGATTTATTCTAAAACTCCCTAGCTTTAGTGTTCTTCTACCACAAATCACCGACTAAATTCCTCTCCCCAGTGAAGTTGCCACTATCCCCAGGGAGTTGCTATGGAACCTGAAATCGGACCAGATGTCAGTCAAATTTATCCTCCCCAGGCGAGTCATAAGGAATATTCATCTCTTTTATCCCCAGTCAAGGTATAAACTCCCCAGTAGAGCAATGAGAAACCAACATTCTTAAACTCTTCTCCCCAAGCAAGAATTAACACTCTCCAACAGAGTTTCCTCAAGCAAAAAGCAAGAAATCAATGTTCCCCAGCGTAGTTTCCTTAAACAAGAAAGAAGGAGTCCCCAGCGGAAACAATCCCAAGATGATCGAAGATACGCATACTCTTCATCCCCAGCAACAATCAGGGATTTATTTTCCCCAGACTAAGATGTTGCTCAAATTTGCGAATGCACTTCAATAACATTTCACATTCACCATCATTTACCAATATCATAGCATATGCATACAAAACGCATATAGCACAGTCTCATTTATTTTGAGAACTTCATTACGCAATGAATTTTATACATCATGAAATTTCATACAACTAACCCTTTATCTTTTCAGGTAAAGTCTATAAACAGATGAATATCATCAACTATCTACATGACCAGACAAATTTATTTAGAAACTAAATTCTGACAAGTATTTCCCTCAAAGACTTTCCCCAGAAAGTCATTCTGAAAAATATCTCTTCTAGATGAAGTCAGGCGTAGATATCTTCTAGTGCATCATTCAAACTAAATCAAGCGCGGATTCCTTCTAGTACCCTTTGAAGTAGTAGTCGCCATAGATTCCTTCTGGTACTCTTTAAAGTAGTAGTCGCCATAGATTCCTTCCAGTACCTTGTGAAGTAGTAGTCGCCATAGATTCCTTCTGGTACCCTTTGAAGTAGTAGCCACCATAGATTCCTTCTGGTACCCTTTGAAGTAGTAGTCCCCATAGATTCCTTCCAGTACCTTGTGAAGTAGTAGTCGCCATAGATTCCTTCTAGTACCCTTTGAAGTAGTAGTCTCCATAGATTCCTTCCAGTACCTTGTGAAGTAGTAGTCACCATTGATTCCTTCTGGTACCCTTTGAAGTAGTAGTCGCCATAGATTCCTTCAAGTACCCTTTGATGTAGTAGTCGCCATAGATTCCTTCTGGTGCCCTTTGAAGTAGTAGTCGCCATAGATTCCTTCCAGTACCTTGTGAAGTATTAGTCGCCATAGATTACTTCTGGTACCCTTTGAAGTAGTAGTCGCCATAGATTCGTTATGGTACCTTGTAAAGTAGTAGTCGCCATAGATTCCTTCTGTTACCCTTTGAAGTGGTAGTCACCATAGATTCCTTTTGGTACCCTTTGAAGTAGTAGTCGCCATAAATTCCTTCTGATACCTATTGAAGTAGTAGTCGGGCGTAGATTCCTTCCATTATCTATTGAAAGAGTAGTCGGGCGTAGACCCCTTATGAATACATCTTCTAAAGACCAAGTCAAGCGCAGACTTATTCTTATATTTCTATCAATAATTACTTTAGATGGCATCAATAAGCCAATCCCCGACAACTCTACATAACCTTTGGATGGAATCTATAAGCCCATCTCTGAAAATTATCTGTCACCTCACCGAATGGCATATCTAAGCCCATTTCCGGTACAATCAACTAACAACGTTACTTCTTGCACAGGCGAGTGCAAATTTCTGAGCACTTAAGTGTTCAATCATCTTCTACCCTCAAGTCAAGAATGGCAAACAAGCCAATCTAACTCTTTAGGTTTAAGAAGATTGAACAGGGGCATCTATTGTACCACAAAATTTTCCCTGCAACTTTCTTCAAAGCATTCTATCAAGGCTCCTCAAGTAGCCAAGACACCAAAGGGTTAACCAGTCAAGATACACCTCCTAAACCAAAGGCTTACAACTAGGGTTTGGAGTCTCTCAAGTAATTTTTATTTGCAAAGGTCTAAACTGGCTTCCATGGTTCTTCATAGGTCCTCAACAAGGTTCAAGCCCTACATCACAAGTTTGCTCAATCAATGGCTCAAATGCTTGAAAATCAACTATATTGGTCAAAAAGTCAACTATGGTCAGCATACAGTCAAACTTCAAGATTTTTTGTCAACATCAACATTTTGAAGTGATATTCATCATTTGATCAAGTTTTGATCATGATTCCCCAAGGAAAGTCCTCAAATCATCAAAAGTCAAGATTTGTCAAATTAGGGTTTCCTTAGGAGAAGTCAACTAAAATTTGACCAGGCATAACTTTCACATGCTTCATCAAATTTTCCCCATCCAAAGCCCATTTTGAAGAAAATTCAATTCTCTACAACTTTTATTTTATTCTCAAGTCCAAAAAATGCTTCATTTGAAAGATATGATCTCATACATTATAGGTCATTTTCAAAATTCAATAAAAGACACTTTTTGTCAAGGCAACTTACATCAAGATAATTTCTTAAAAAGAAAAATTATCAATATAGATATCGTAGAGGACATCTTGGGCTATCCAAAAAGTCCAAGATCATCCTCAAAAATTGAAAATTGAGAAAGTTATGGTTTGCACAAGTTGGGCAAATTTGTGAAAATGCATGAAATCAACTTTGAGCAAAATTACATTTTTAAGTTAATGGACCTAACATTTAGGGTTCAAACATGTTTATGACATACCAAAAGACCTATAAACCTAACCATGAACTATTGTGATTTTTATTTCTATTTATTTGAATTTTTATTTATTTAAATATGAATCAAATCAAATAAAAAAGAAAACTTAATGGGCTAGTGCAATTGGGCTTAGCTTAACCCATTATCAGACCCATAATTTCGTGCTAACCCAGCCATAAATTATCCAGATTCGTTGCACATCCAAAAGGGCAAGAAAATATGCAAAAGGAAGTTTTTTTTTAATTGTTTGATTTTGAGTTAATTACAGCCATGAAGTCTTGATCTCTTTCCTTATTTGGCAACTCACTCTCCTCCTATATATATGGACCCAAAGCAAGCCAAAGGCACACACATAAGTTGCTCAAAGAGTGCACTACAAAATTCTCAAAAATTCCAAAGTTGTCAAAATTCGTAGTTGTATTTCTAGCCATCCTCGATTCAAACTAGTCATATATTTGTCTTCCTGAGACTCCCAGAAGTCCATATCAATCACTATCCAAGCCTGAAGCATCCTAGAACGCATGAACCTAATCACTCTGGTTGGGTAAAATTCTGTCATCCAAATCTCTTAATCCATGTAATTTAAATGAATTTGAAGCATATATTCTTGTTTATATTGTTATTTAGAATTGTTCTAACGTATTACATGAAAGATTAAATGCTTAAATCACAATATGAAGTTAAGGCACTCTTCTTCTAGATCTTGGGTTCGAGTCCCAGGTTTTGCACTTTTGTGTTTCAATATTTTTTGCAGGTCTTGGGCTGTTTTTGAAATGGGCCTGGGTTCGTTTACTCTTGGCACCCCTCCATTTTCTGGCACAAACTTTGGGCTCTATCCGGTTTGGGCCAAATGATCTTCAAACTCGCACCCCCTAATTACTTCTACAGGCCCATTTCCTATTTTTCTTTTCTTTTCACTTTATTTATTTAAACTTTCCTTTAATTCTTTTTATAACAAAAAAAATCATAAAATCAAAAATCACAAAAAATAATTAGACTTAGATTTTCATTAATTCAATTAATTTTTAATTAATTATTTTTAATCGTTTTCTTTTCTTAATTAATTAGAACTTAGGTTTCCAAAAATGTAATCTAATTATTTTTCTAAACAAAAAAATACAAAAAAAAAAACATCCTTTTTTACCATTTAAGATTTTTTAGATTTTCTTTACATCTTTCTCTTTTCTTCCCCGTGAGTTTATCTATTTTTATTCACATTATTCTCACAATTATGTAATTGTACATGGGATGTGATAGACTTTAACTCAGACCTTTTACTTTTTATCCCCCATTTTTTTTGGTTTGTAATTCCCCCCATCACGAAGCGATGTAATAGCGTAGCTTAAATTATCGTACTTTTATTTTTTGTAAATATATATATATATATATATATATATATATATATATATATATATATATATATATATATATATATATATATATATATAAATGCTAGATGTATGCTTAATA
This sequence comes from Vicia faba, assembly GCA_948472305.1. Lineage (NCBI taxonomy): Eukaryota > Viridiplantae > Streptophyta > Magnoliopsida > Fabales > Fabaceae > Vicia > Vicia faba. Next base: position 987,497,252 of record OX451740.1, on the reverse strand, counting down.
GGATTGCATAATAAGATCTGAAAACAAACAGTAAAAAACCTAAATGTTTAAAGATAAATAACTGAAACACAACACACTCGCACACGCGTACCTCTAAGGTACCTCCCCTTTGTTTCCTTAGGAATAAAGAAGTCATGTCCCTCGAACGTGGGACACTTTAGCAAAGACCCTCGGTTAAAAAGATCGTAGTCCCTCGATGACCCTTCGATGCTGCCATCGGTATACGATCTAGTCCCTTACGATAAAAATTGCTAAAGTGCCCTACAAGTTACCTTTGTGACTGTACAATGACCCTTTCTTGTCCCTTAAAACATCCAATGATATGGATACCTACTGACTAATAGGAGGATAACACTGTCTAAAAGAAAAGAGGAAAAGAACAAAGACCGTTCGAGTAGGTAGACCGCTTATAGTTGTTGCTCAAAAAAACAAATAAAATAATTTTTCACATACACAAACTCTTCTATAAAATATTTTCAAAGACAAAACACTTTGTATATGTTCCCAACGATACGAGGAACATTACAAAGTTCGCCGTACTAAGGCATCTTTTCAAAAATATTTTCAAATACCCTTACACTAAAAAAAGCATTTTCAAAGTGAGCTAGCTACTAAGAGCCTGTAGATAACTACAGATGGAAACGGTGCTAACACATTCCCTTTCCATAATCTACCCCCTGAACTCAAAATCTTTTAAAAGGTATTTCCTATTCTTTTCACCCTTTCCTTTGTTGGATAAAAGAAAAGTCAGTGGCGACTCTTGCTAACCGCAACATTTGCGATAAAATGCAAAAACCAGTAAAGTCAGTTCTCCCACCGTATTACACTAAGAAAGAAAAGCTTATGAAGATCTCTTCACACACTGACGCTTTCCCATGAGTCTTGTAATCTGAGCCTTCAACTTCTTGTTGTCTTCTGCATACCTGTCGGCAACCTCTTTGCAATCATCAGATTTAGGAAGCAGATGACTAAGTATTGATCGAGCTCTAGAGGAAAATAAATCCCCTTGATTCTCCATCATCTCTACAACACGACTCTCAAGAATCTCAATCAGGTCATCTTTCTCTTTCAAGTCTGCTTGGTAGGACATCTCTATAGTCTGACACTTATTCTTCCAAGCTTCTTTCTCCTACTGCATCCTGACTAGGGCAAGCTGAAGTTCTTCCATATCATATAAAAGGGAAGGAGTGGTATTTACAAACATATTAGGCATGGGTTCTTCAAAGGAATATGGCATCTTCAACTGAATTTCCCTTGCATGTACCCACCGAAGATAAGGCTCCAAAGAGACGGCTCCTCTAGGTCCCAAGTCATTTCTACCCTTCCTATGAATATGGTGCCAAGCCTTTGCAATTTCCTCCTTATATTTCTTATGATCCTCTCCCTCTTTAAGAAAGAAACCACTCAGATGAATACTATTTGACTTATCTTTCATTGGATATCCAAGCTATCTGTAACGGTGAAAATCGGAGATCAAGCTATTAGTTAACTTGACTCGCAAATAGCAAGAGTCGTCACCGCACTTTATTATTTCCAAGGGAAAAGGGAAAAGAGAGAAATGAAACCCTAAAATATGCAATGTAAAATAATACTTAAAAGTAATGAAAATACAATGCGTTTTTTAAAGAGATCTAGAAATCGAGGGTTAATTATGCAATGGGAAAGTATTAGCACCCAATGCATCTATAGTATCCTATAGGCCCCTTTTGAAATATTTGTTTATTAAAATTGTTTGTTTTATTAAAATGGTTTGTTTGGCTAAAAATGGGTGTATACGAGATTTTGAAGATACGACGACCTAATGTCGAAGTTTTGACTTAAAAGGTGTGAGTTTGAAAATTGAGTTTTTTTTGTCTTAATGAATTAAAAAAAGGAATAAATTAAAAGGAAAATATTTTTATGTCTTTTTATGTTAATATTAAAAATGATGAAAAGGGAAATAAATGAAAGACAGAAAAAGCGTACTACTGCAAGCAAAAAAACAAGGATCCGAAGTTCTGAAGTCAGGCGCGTGGTGATTCAGAAGGAAACGTCAGAAGTTCTGGATTGATACACTCTGAGGTCCTGCAAGACACGTTAGAGGAAAAAACACAAAAATTCTGGGTGGTATTCAGACAGTGGGCCACAAGTCAGAAGTTATGTATTACACTAAACAGTAAGTAAACTTCAGAAGTTTAGTGTATTGTCAGCATGTAAAAATCAGAAACTATGAGTGTTTGAAAACAGCGAATGGAAACATCAGAAGTTCTGTGTATTTGACATGTAAGGAGAACTCAGAAGTTATGTGTTGTGTTAGAACGGTGAGTGAATCATCAGAAGATCTGAATTGTGCTGAGCCAGTGAGTGAACATTAGCAATTCAGTGCATTATCAGCATGTAAGCATCAAAAGTTCAGTTTGTGTTAACAGCGCATGAAAATCAGAAGTTCTAAGTGTTAAAACAGTTAGTGAACAATCAGCAGTTCAATGTGCATTAACAGTGAGGAGAACTCAGAAGTTCTGTGTTATGCTAAAATTGTGAGTGAACATCAGAATATCTATGCCATATTTCAATCTTAATCAGCACATCAACAATTTATTCAGTTCTTAATAAACAGCAAATCAGAAGGATAATAGCACAACAGTTTATAGAAGTTCTAATCCTGAATCTGAGTCTAGTCCTAATCAAGAAATTCTGATCCACAGTTTTTCTACTTATGAAATGATACAAACAACATCAATAATGTGATATTTACATGTTAATGATGTTCAGAACGAAAAAACAAGAAAACTCAGAAAGACTTACCTTGAACCTGGAGCGTGGGCTTGGAGCTTTGAGCTGCTACCTTTGGATGTTCTGGAATCAGCAAGAGTAACGGAAGAGGAAGTGCCAAGTTCTTTGATTCAAAAGGAAGAACAAAGGTTTGGTTTTCTGTTTGGGATTTCTGGATTTTTTATGAAGGTTTCAACTTCCTTTTCTCTCCCTTTTTTTACCAATCTCTCTTCCAAAAGCCAGCCCCTTAAACGTGTGATGGAGAAAAGTATTTATAGATGGTTTTGTTGTGGTTTTGGGGGGGGGGGGGAAACAAATGGGATTCAAACATTTTTGGTATACTGTTCCAATGCTTTTTAATCACAGTTTTCGTATGCTATTTTGATACAAATATGGGGTTTGAGAAAAGGCAGGCGTGGACTGGGTCAGCAGCTGACTGCAACACTGTAATATAGCAGGGTAACAGGTTACTTTAACAAGGTTTTAGGATTTGGTGATGTTCTGATCATAGAAGATCAGAAGTGTAACCTCTATGTGTTGAAGGGTCACGTTCTGATGAAAGATTATGTTCTGAACCACGTTTGCAACTTCTGACTGCACTTGCATGGAGGCTGAAGAGCCATGTTCTGATTGAAGGCTATGTTCTGAACCAAATTTGCAACTTCTGACTGCACTTATATGGAGGCTGAAGAGCCATGTTCTAATTGAAGGCTATGTTCTGAACCAAATTTGCAACTTTTGACTGCACTTGCATGGAGGCTGGCTCAGAAGTTCTGAAGTATCACATACTCTTAACACTTAGAAAATTTTCTAAATGTTTAGAAAATTTGATTTTTCCAAAGTAACTTCTGACTCTTGATTTTTTTTTGATGAACCAATCTCTTGTCTTGATGAAATAAAATTGTTGAAACTTGATTTGATCTGAAAGTCAAAGTTTGACTTTCCAATGTGCTTTTGACCATTTTGCCCTTGCGGATGACTTTCTTGAAAAATTGCAGTTCAAGGCTTGGAATTAGATGGAATCAAACTTGATCTTTCTTCGCATTCCAAAGCATCTTGATGCACATGTGACCCGTGATGATGAAATCTTGTTTATGCTCTGAGAAAGTTGTGGAGAAGCTTGAGACCACTTGTTGAACAAGGCGTGGAAATAAACACACGATTCCCCTGATTAATCAGTCTTCAAGAATCAACGATCAACTTTACTTCTGGCTTGAGAGATTCTGAACCCTAATCGAGGCGTGACGCCTAATGCTCTTGATTCAGATCTGTTTCCTGCAAATGAAATCAAAGAAACGAAAAACACACACTTCGTGCTTGATTAGAAGTTAGTGATACATAGGCTAAGAATGTTCAAAATACTTGACAATTTCTGCATAGTCAATGCTCGAAGGTGAGAGGTTAAAACCGACCGTATTTTGTGACCTTGACTTTTGTATAAAAATGCAAAAATAAAAATGGGATCTTAGATCAAAAATTGGGGTATGCCAGCTGCCCTTACTTAAGTTTCTTCTATCTGGATATATGAAGATTGGAATCTTCATTTCGACAAGATTGAAGGGACTTAAATATAGAATACACAATTTTTGGCCTTAAGATACCGCAATTATGTTTATGATATGATATGAATGTAATATTTTGAATTAAATGAGGAATGATGCCGCATGAGACAAACTACTGTTGGAGAAACCAAGCATATTATACAGTAATCCCACAGGGGAAGAGATTATAACTCCACTTGGGAAACAGAGTCATAGACTTCAAATGAGAGACTCTTATTTAGAGAATAACTTTAAGGGAAGAAATGAATGATTTACATCAGTATTGAGACTGGGAAAGAAATGGTTTACATCAGTACTGAGACTGGAGAAAGAAATGATTGACATCAGCATTGTGACTGGAAAAGGAAATGATTGACATTAGTACTGAGACTGGAAAAGGAAATGATTGACATCAGTACTGAGACTGGAAAATGATTGGCATCAGTACCGAGATTGGAAATAAACATCTTTGACTTCTGAATTTTACCAAGAATGATAACACATTCCTTCTTTAACCAAGATATTGCTTGAAAAGGATAAAATACAAGCTTCCCCACGGGATTTTTCCGAGGAGATGTCGTTTGCTGAGTAAACATTATTGTTGGGGATACACAAGCTGCTCAAATAAAGAGGCCGCCACTTGCTATCTTTCAAAGGTGTCAATAACATACAAGTTGCTCATGAAGAGACCGTCGCTTGCTGTTTTTTCAAAGGTATTAATAACATACAAGTTACTCATGAAGAGACCGCCGCTTGCTATTTTTTCAAAGGTAACAATAACACACAAGTTGCTCATGAAGAGACCACCGCTTGCTGTTTTTCAAAGGTATCAATAACATAAAAGTTTCTCATGAAGAGACTGTCGCTTGCTATTTTTTTCAAAAGTATCCATAACATACAAGTTGCTCATGAAGAGACCACTGCTTGTTGTTTTCAAAGGTATCAATAACACACAAGTTGCTCATGAAGAGACTGTCGCTTGCTGTTTTCAAAGGTATCAATAACACACAAGTTGCTCATGAAGAGACCGCCGCTTGCTGTTTTTTCAAAGGTATCAATAACACACAAGTTGCTAATGAAGAGACCGCCGCTTACTATTTTCAAAGGTGACAATAACACACAAGTTGCTCATGAAGATACCGCTGCTTGTTGTTTTTCAAAGATATTAATAACATACAAGTTGCTCATGAAGAGAATGTCGCTTGTTGTTTTCAAAGGTGACAATAACACACAAGTTGCTCATGAAGAGACCGCTGCTTGCTATTTTTCAAAGGTATCAATAACATACAAGTTGCTCATGAAGAGACTGCCGCTTGCTATTTTTCAAAGGTATCAATAACATACAAGTTTCTCATGAAGAGACCGCCGCTTATTGTTTTTACAAAGGTATCAATAACACACAAGTTGCTCATGAAGAGACCGTTGCTTGCTGTTTTTTAAAGGTATCAATAACACACAAATTGCTCATGAAGAGACCGCCGCTTGCTGTTTTTTCAAAAGTATCCATAACATACAAGTTGCTCATGAAGAGACCGCCTGTGATACGGTGGGAGAACTGACTTGAGTTTTGCGTTCGCATTCGCACTTGTGCGGTTAGCAAGAGTCGCCACCGACTTTTTATTTTATCCTAAAGGAAAGGTTAAAAAAAGCACAGCAAAAACCTTTTGAGATATTTCGTGGGTTCGGGGGGTAGATTATGAAAAGGGAAGGTGTTAGCACCCTTTTCATCCATGGTTATCCATGGGCTCTTAGTTACTTGGTTTTTTAGATCACTTGCCTTGATTTTCGATTGCTTTGAAAATGGTGCGTGTGTGGGTGCTTTTGAAAATGTTTTTGAAGAAGATGCCTTGTCTTTAGGCTAACCTTGTAATAATTCTTTACTCGAATGTTTTACAAAGGCGTATATCTTTTCGAAAAGATGTTTCAAAGGTTTGAAAAGTTGATTTTTTGAAAGTGTTGTGGATTGTGGTTTTTGAAAAGAAGGCGAGTGTTTTTGCAAGTTTGATCTCAAGTAACTAAGAGTTTTGTCTACCCTATTGTACTCAAAGGTTTTTTGTTATGTTTTAACCCCTTTTAACAATTTTGTTCCATCATTGAAATTGATGGACAATCTTGCGTTTAGGAAGTTTATTCGGGACGGGCGCGGGTCATCGTATGGACCATGAATGCAATGATGCCAAGTGTCTTTGGCAATTCGCTTTGAAGGGACTATGATCATTCCGTTTAGGCAACACTTTGAGACTTATGATCATTTGATTTGTTTTGCCAAAGATACTCGACGTGCAAGCATGGCCCATTTTGGAAGGCAACATGTGGGATTACCCTAGGGGGTGCAAGTGTGATTGTGTATTGATTACATGTATTTATCTTGTATTAGGTTATCTAGCGTTTGATTTTATGTACATACAAACCCTAGGTCTAACCATGGTATAATTGGAAAACTGTAAATTGCGGAACGTAAATCTACGCTATTACAAAATAATGTCCGGGAGTGGGGGTATAAATGTACAAGGGGATGGGACTTATAGTATTTACAACCAAATCGAATGTCACAATCAAAATGTAAATATCGAACGTACAAATATAAGATAAAGTGAATGTGTATAAGGCAATGTGTTGTGTAAGTGTACAAGTGAATTGTGTAACAAGTGCGAATTGTGAAGTTGAATCGTATTAGGGTTTGACCTAGAGAAATGTTTTTAAATGAATCTTTGATTTTTGTATGTTTAATTATGTACAAAAGAAAAATGAAGTGTTTTGATTAAATGTTAAGTTTTAATTGGAGAGTATTTTAGTCCAAGTGTTTGTGAATTTGATATTTAGAGAAAAATGTATTTAAATTGTTATGTATGAAAAAGGAATGTTAATTAAAAAAGTTTCAATTTTAATTATGTATGAAAAATGTATAATATGTACAAATTTAATGTTTTAAAAATGTATGTACAAGATATATCTACAAAGAAAGCTTTTTATATTATATAGTAAAAGGTGTATTTTAATTAGGTTAGTATGTTTTCAAGGAATAAAAATATTGCTTTTATGAAATAAAAAGAATGGTTAGTGTTTTATAAAAAAGGGAAGTAAGTATTGTTTATATAAAAAAAGATTAGAATTTAATGTTGTTAAGAAAAAAAGAAGAGAAGCATTTTAAATGGGCTTCAGGGGGGTGAAACGGGTCAGGCCCATATCAAACCAAAAGCGAAATTAGGGTTAGGCATTGTTTCAGTTTGGAATGAAGGCTAGAGCTTGTGAGGCAGCGACGGCGCGTTCGTTGTATTCGTCTTCTCCGTTTAGGCTTCCTGAGCACTTGGTTCCGGCCACCAACATCATCCACACACTCTCTTCCCTCCAAGGCAAGAATTCCGCATCCTTTGAAACAAGGTTGGTTTTTGTTGTTATGTTTCTTCTTCTACTGAATTCGCGTGTTTGACTTTGAGTTCTTATTTTTTTGTTTTTTCTATGAGGTGAATGAGAAGGTATAGCAAGTTCGTTACCTGATTTTTGGAGATGGAGGAGAGAAGAGGGGTGACGTTGAGGAGGCCGGAGCGGCGTTTCTGTGACGAAGCTAGATGCTTGCTTTTGATGCCTTCCTGGTAACTTCGTTCTTTTGATATGTTAGGGCTTTGATGATGATGTACACTGAGAAACCCTAATTCACTTCTTTATCTTCTTCTGCCACTGTACACTTTCTTGTATCGCCCTGTGATGACCTCAAAGGTCTGAGGGTCTAGGTTGCCTTCGAATCTTTGTTTTCCTCTGAGCCCCTGATGCCTTGAATGATTTTGAACAATTATTGCCTTGAGTGTGGGTTGGAATATGATGCTTGTTTGATATTTAATGCCCAATGATGCTTGTACTGAGGGCTTAGGAATTGGTTTCGTGTTTGTGAGGCTAATGTTGGTGCAGCAGCTTTGCTTATGTTATGTTGTTTTACTTGACAAGGTTAGAGGTTGGTGTTGACAGGGATTTTGGTAGCTTAGGCCTTTATGGTTTGGCTCGAGCTTTGACAGTATGGTGAAGCAAGTTTGGCAATGGGCATGGTGCTGGTATGATTCTGGTTATGACAGGGTATTAGGTGTTTGTGATTCTGGTTTTATCAGGTTTTTAGGCTTGGGTTTGAGATGTTCAGTTTTACAGGGTTGTAGGCTTGGGTTTGTGAGAGTGATGCAGGTTATGGTGATTTTGGACAAGGTTCAGGTTTTTGATATTGGTTAGATCGAGTTTTGTGCAGCTACTGAGTTGTATATATCTCTCTTTTACTAAACCCTTGCTTCTTTGTATTAGCTTCTGTTTGTATTGAGGCAGAGTTGGTAAAGTTTTGTATCTCTTTTTCTTCTGTCCTGCTATGCTGGACTGCTGCCTGCTATGCTGAACTCAGTCTTGGCTTTTGATTTGTATAATCTTTTTCTGTCTTCTCTACTGTCTGCCTGCTATGCTGAACTCAGTCTTGGCTTTTGATTTGTATAATCTTTTTCTGTCTTCTCTACTGTCTGCCTGCTATGCTGAACTGTCTGAAAACCTGCCTATGCTTTATCTCTTTTTCTTCTCTCCTAGTACAGTTTTGAATTTTATATGATTATACTGTACTTGCTCTGAAGGGGTTTGACTAGGGAAATGATGACTTTAGACTTAGCTTGCATAACACATTTTCTGCATCTTTTTTATCTCTTTTGACTGCTTTGATAGTTTTGATAGCAACTTGTGCTACTTTGATTTTCTTTGATATCTTTGGCATTTAAGTGGGAATTGGATTTGAACTATATGGTTTGAATTGGAAATTGAGATTCTATGCAGCTTGAAATTTTTTAGAAACTATGCATTTGACATTTGCATTTCATGAATAAAAGTCTTCCCTCTCTGTGAACCGGGAGAAATCCCGTGATTTGCAGAGAGGGTCAACTGATCCCAGTCAGTGGCCCCTAATGATGAGCAATTTTTATCTGTCTTTTCCAATTTAATGCTTTCTGACTTTTCTTGTTTCTTTTTGCAGATGAAAAAAAATGGAATACCGGAGCGGAGTGAAGAACGAAGAATATTTAGAAAATAGGATAGTTTTTTCATTCTATGTAATATTTAAATTAAATGTAAATTATTGTCTGTAATTTAACTTATAAACAACAATTTGTACAAATAATCCAAATATCAATAAAAATCCAAATTATCCAATTAATTCTAACTTTCTTTATTGCTTATTTATTTATTTAAAATTCTTAGAATTAAAACAATTGAAAAATAAATTCAATCATTCAATTTCAGAATAATAAATAACTAAAATAAAACAACCTTGATCAATTAAACCCGTCTTATTCAACATCCAAAGCAAAGTAGCAATTAACTCAAATGGACTGATCAAACGCATAAGCACTGTGAATCCAATACTGCATCCTGTATCTGACTGGCCCAAACAAACTGAATTCGAACCACTGTCTCTTTTACTGATTAAACCAAGATAACGCGAATTTTAATCCGAATCTCGGAACAAACTGCAAAGTGCGGTGGAATTTAAATTCTTCTGAGAATACGCCTATAAAACCTTAACTTCTGATTAAATGCTAGATAACGCTTGCCTGATCAGAATTGAACCAAAAATCATCCCGACCCTAAGCCAACTGTATGAGACAAATCAGAGCTCTGAACATCAGTAAAAAACCCTAATTTTGCTTGAATGTCAAGAAAAGTCCGTTTGTCCGATTCTTGCGCCAGTTTGAAAAGTCAGGAAATGTTCTGAAGCTGAGATTGTTTGTAGCAAAATGCGAGGGCAAATTTTGGGGTACAACAGTTGCCCCTGTTCAATCTTCTTGGACCTGAAGAGTTAGATTGGCAAATTTGCCTTTCGCGACTTGAAGGTAAAAGGAGATTGGACACTAGAGTGCCCGAAAATTTGCACTCATCAAAGCACTGGATGCGGGAATGGGCTTAGAGATGCCATCTGGAGATGGGCTTAACGATGCCATCTAGGGGAGTGACAGAAACTTGTCGGGGATGGGCTTAAAGATGCCATCTGGAAGGGAACATTAGGAAAGCGTCCGAGCTTTGGACCATTTCTGAACTGGGGATCTGAACAGGCAATAGGTTAACATCCGTGGTTGGGAGGAACCTACAAGCCATTTTCAGGAAGTCGCATCTAAATAAGTTGATAGATTAACATCCGTTACTTGGGAAGAATCCATGAACTGTTTTCAGAAGTCTTGAGAAGAATCTGAACAAGTGATAGGTTAACATCCGTTTACTTGGAGAACCTGTGAACTGTTTTCAGAAATCTCGAAGTTGAATTAGCAATAGAGCAGCATCCGTTGTTGGGAAGCTTCCGTAAACTGAATTCGAAGGTTGCATCTGAACAAGCTGATAGATTAACATCCGTTACTTGGGAAGAATCCATGAACTGTTTTCAGAAGTCTTGAGAAGAATCTGAACAAGTGATAGGTTAACATCCGTTTACTTGGAGAACCCGTGAACTGTTTTCAGAAGTCTTGAAGTTGAATTAGCAATAGAGCAGCATCCGTTGTTGGGAAGCGTCCGTAAACTAAATTCGAAGGCGCATCTGAACAAGCTGATAGATTAACATCCGTTACTTGGGAAGAATCCATGAACTGTTTTCAGAAGTCTTGAGAAGAATCTGAACAAGTGATAGGTTAACATCCGTTTACTTGGAGAACCCGTGAACTGTTTTCAGAAGTCTTGAAGTTGAATTATTTTACTCTGTCGACTGATCTTACCTGAAAAAGGCAAAAAGTTAGTTGGATGCAATGCTATGATGCATGATACAATGTATATCATGGTTTTATGAATGTAAATGGATGTGCATGTAAGCTGGAGAGCTGTCTTGCATAGGATAGATGAATCCGGGACATCGGGAGATAGAGGTATCTTGACTGCTGCTGGGGAAAATAAATCCTGGGTCATTGCTGGGGAGCTTGGAGCTTGGATTGTATACCAATCTTCTGGGGAATTCCTGAAGTCTTCTACTGGGGAGTGTCAAACTAGTAGACTTAATGTTGGGGAGGCCAGATTGAGAATCTTCAACTGGGAGAGATGTATCTCTGGAGACTGACTCTACTGGGGGATGCAAGATTTTCTTCTAAAAACCCTGTGGGGAGAAGATTTAAAAGTCTGACTTCGCTGGGGATTGTTCACTTGAAGCTCTTGATCTGCTGGGGATACTGAAGCTTAAACTCTGAGGGGAATTGAATTCCGGGGAATTCCCTGGCTGGGGATTTGCAAAGATAAGTTACTGCTGGGGAATTTTGGCGAATGCGATCTTCCGTGGTTGTTAGCTTGAGAAGAATCTGAACAAGCGAAAGGTTAACATCCGTTTACTTGGAGAACCCGTGAACTGTTTTCAGAAATCTTGAAGTTGAATCAGCAATAGAGCAGCATCCGTTGTTGGGAAGCTTCCGTAAACTGAATTCAAAGGTGCATCTGAACAAGCTGATAGATTAACATCCGTTACTTGGGAAGAATCCATGAACTGTTTTCAGAAGTCTTGAGAAGAATCTGAACAAGTGATAGGTTAACATCCGTTTACTTGGAGAACCCGTGAACTGTTTTCAGAAATCTTGAAGTTGAATCAGCAATAGAGCAGCATCCGTTGTTGGGAAGCTTCCGTAAACTGAATTCAAAGGTGCATCTGAACAAGCTGATAGATTAACATCCGTTACTTGGGAAGAATCCATGAACTGTTTTCAGAAGTCTTGAGAAGAATCTGAACAAGTGATAGGTTAACATCCGTTTACTTGGAGAACCCGTGAACTGTTTTCAGAAATCTTGAAGTTGAATCAGCAATAGAGCAGCATCCGTTGTTGGGAAGCTTCCGTAAACTGAATTCAAAGGTGCATCTGAACAAGCTGATAGATTAACATCCGTTACTTGGGAAGAATCCATGAACTGTTTTCAGAAGTCTTGAGAAGAATCTGAACAAGTGATAGGTTAACATCCGTTTACTTGGAGAACCCGTGAACTGTTTTCAGAAATCTTGAAGTTGAATCAGCAATAGAGCAGCATCCGTTGTTGGGAAGCTTCCGTAAACTGAATTCAAAGGTGCATCTGAACAAGCTGATAGATTAACATCCGTTACTTGGGAAGAATCCATGAACTATTTTCAGAAGTCTTGAGAAGAATCTGAACAAGTGATAGGTTAACATCCGTTTACTTGGAGAACCCGTGAACTGTTTTCAGAAATCTTGAAGTTGAATCAGCAATAGAGCAGCATCCGTTGTTGGGAAGCTTCCGTAAACTGAATTCAAAGGTGCATCTGAACAAGCTGATAGATTAACATCCGTTACTTGGGAAGAATCCATGAACTGTTTTCAGAAGTCTTGAGAAGAATCTGAACAAGTGATAGGTTAACATCCGTTTACTTGGAGAACCCGTGAACTGTTTTCAGAAATCTTGAAGAGGGACCGGTGTAGGGCTCCCTGAAGATGAGCCTGTGTAAAAATTACATCGGGTTTTGAACACTTTTGACATTCGAATGCCCCAAGTGGTGATGAGGGAGTCTTGAACTAGATTACTCTGCATACGGAGAGATTTCTCGAAATCTTGACTGGACCGCCCCAGGTTAACTGAACTTTGAAAGATCTGTTGGACCTTGACCGGACTGCCCCAGGCTAATTGAATGGTGACATGTCATGCCCCTTGTTGATAGGGGACTTGAAGGAAGTGTTGTCCTCTTGAAGTGTTTTAGACTTACTGAGAGAGTTTTCGTTCCTCCGAACATTCGCTGTATGAATTTCTTCGCTGTCAAACAAAAAAGCCAAATGCAGACAGTGATATTCAAGTAATGCAAGGTTTATGTTTGTCTTTGAAGTTTTGAAAAATGCGTTTTTAGCAGAAAACTTTTCATAAGACAAGTTAACACAAGATTTAAAGCAAAGCCCTACAGGAGTCAGGATACCTTTTGTAACAGTATGCTTTCGAACTAATCCATGCTTCAATTAGGACTTTTGAAGGGTTGTAACGTGGCCTGGTTCACGGTTTAAGAAACAAAGGATAAAGGCTTAAAGTATATTTGTACCCACCCGCTCTTCGTGATGTTCTCCAACCTAAGCTCAGTCAATTGTGCGTCGCACTCTGTTTTGAGTTCGGAACGACTTTTGGGCGATGGTTCACCAGTTTGAATTTTTGGGAGACAGTCATCATCTCCTTTTTCTTTTTCAACACTTTTCATGTTGTTGAGGGTTTTGTAATGACCTCACTATTTTGATTTTGATTTGTTATCCCTAACTTTTGCCTGACTGTTACCGTTTTCGGGATTACTGTCAGCGGGATGCCCCAGCTTTCTTAAGCCTCCTTTATGGGTTTTGGCTCAGTGGGCTTTTCTCTTTTGAGAGATTGACTGTCTATGTGATAGGGAACCACCCTTGTCCTTTGATTCCAAAGGGACGCTTTCTTTTTTGACGTCGTTCGTTGTATTACGAACTGAGAGTTTGCGACTTCAATGCGCATTTTCTTTTGAATTAACTGAGATGCTACCCTACCCCGGGTTTATATCAAAGGTTTCGATTGTTTAGAACAGGAAACTCCTACTTCTTTGGCTCGAAGGGGTTGACTAGGGATTAACTTCCTTATAACTCCAGTGTTTGGGAATTGAAAGAAATGCCTGTACATCATCAGCATGGTCTGTTCAAAAGCATACTGTATAAGATCACGGTATTGTTTCGTCATCCTCCCTCTAAAGGCTTGCAGCTTTTTATCAGGAGTCAAATATCATAAAGAAAAGCATAAAAGTAGTGAAACGAATGGATGAATTCAAGACAAACATACGTAATGCATTAATGAAAACAGAGTTTAACATCAACAGATAATTGTTTGACAGCAAAAGTAAATTACAACTTTGAAAATTCAGAAAGAAATAAAAGTCTTTCAGCTCAAGCTTCGTCACATCAAGTGGAGAACCCTTTTAACGGAAGATTTTCATCTCGCCGTCCGGCGTGAACCTCAGCACTCCAATGTCAATCAGATCTTGAATCTTGTTCTTCAAGGCCCAACAGCTATCGGTGTCATGTCCTGGGCTATAGGAATGGTAAACACAAAATGCATCGGGATGATAGCCAGGAGCGGTGGTATTTGGGTTCCGGATAGGATCCCTCAAAGCAGTCAGATTAACCTCCAACAAGCGCTCCAGAATTAGAGATAACGGTATGTCAGTCTCCGTGAACTGCCTTTCCGACGTTTCTTGTCTACGCCGATTGCCCCGCTGACGCTGGCGAGGTTGTTGATGGGTTTGTGACCCTGAAGCTAGCAAAGGAGCTTTCCCCTTGTCTTCTTGAGTTGATGGAGGCTGAGCGGTGACTTGCTCTTCGACCTCAGATGTTTGCCCCAGTTGGTTGTTTGGAAGCAGTTGGCGGACAAGAACTCTGAGTTCCTCTTGTCTTTGAGATAGGTCTTGGATGAGAGCCATCTGGCCCACCAAATATCCCATCACTTGGGTCCTCAGTGTTGTCAGATCAAACTGCAGCTCCGCGATCTGATCACTCCTGGCATTGTTGGAATTCCCCAAGCCGTTGGTGAGGAGAGCTTTCATCTCTTCTTGCCCCAGAGACAAGTTCATGAACATCTCCTGCAGCTGAGCAGTCTGGTCTTGGATGTCTTTGACAGACCGTTCTAGAGCCATCTCTTGCTGAAATAAACAGCAGGAGAGTAAGGAAACCTGAAAAAGGAAAGATTGTTAAAATGAAATGCATGGCATGTGGATGTATGCTTTCAAGGATCTCTTGGGGTAAACACAAGAAAATGTTAGAGGTTGAACTTTGCTCTTGGATTGGAGATCTCTGCATCGGTGGACGTCCTTCCACGAGAATTAAGCTCACCATGTCAAGTGGGTCATAGCCACTGATTCAAGTTGTTGTTCTCGATCTTTGTTTGGAGAGCTTTGCGTTGGTGGATGTCTTTCCACGAGAATCAAGCTCACCATGTCAAGTGGGTCATAGCCACTGATTCAAGTTGTTGCACTTGATCTTTGACTGGATTGGTTAGAGGAGAGACCTCTTGCCCCTTGATAGATGTCTGGTTCAACGTAATCCTGCGTCAACAGAACCCTCGAGATCCTTGAAATGGTTATTGAAAATGCTAAAATGCTATGATATGATGTCATGATGTTATGTACATGTATGCACAAACAAGTAAGTGTATATACAGGCAGACAATATTCACACAAAGCACACAAGGCCTTAGGTTTAGGCTTGCATGAGGTTCAGGTGCTACCCTCTTTCAGTTTGTTGGTTAAAAACCTGTCCTATCAAAAGTAACCGGGTTCTAAAGGTCCCAATATCACTGGATTGCTTTCATTGTTCATCGTTTCGATTTAGCCACTGAACTGGCGACCGAAATATCCCAGGAAAGCAACCCTCAATTGAGTGTAATATCGAGTATCAACCGACTTCGGAGTACACCAAAGTAGTCATCTCACTACCCTAAAGAGGCCAAGATGGTTCAATTAAGGTTCCTAAGGTCTGTTGATGCTTTACGACACCACATGGAGGCCCCGTACTCTCCTTGATTGACTCAAGGGTTACCGGTACACACCAAAGTGCCACATCAACGTAGCAGACTGCTTCAACCATGTCGGTATACCCCGCACAGTTCCCTCACAGCCTTGTTGCTACCTAAAAGGGTTTCCCCAGATCCGGTTTAGGATCTATAAAACTCCGATACAAAGCCCACAAAGGTAATAGCAAACAAAGCAATCAATTGAAAACAAAAGTGATCTAAACCCTAAGGTAACCCCACTTTTAGAATCGTCCCCAGTAGAGTCGCCAGTTCTGTGATACGGTGGGAGAACTGACTTGAGTTTTGCGTTCGCATTCGCACTTGTGCGGTTAGCAAGAGTCGCCACCGACTTTTTATTTTATCCTAAAGGAAAGGTTAAAAAAAGCACAGCAAAAACCTTTTGAGATATTTCGTGGGTTCGGGGGGTAGATTATGATAAGGGAAGGTGTTAGCACCCTTTTCATCCATGGTTATCCATGGGCTCTTAGTTACTTGGTTTTTTAGATCACTTGCCTTGATTTTCGATTGCTTTGAAAATGGTGCGTGTGTGGGTGCTTTTGAAAATGTTTTTGAAGAAGATGCCTTGTCTTTAGGCTAACCTTGTAATAATTCTTTACTCGAATGTTTTACAAAGGCGTATATCTTTTCGAAAAGATGTTTCAAAGGTTTGAAAAGTTGATTTTTTGAAAGTGTTGTGGATTGTGGTTTTTGAAAAGAAGGCGAGTGTTTTTGCAAGTTTGATCTCAAGTAACTAAGAGTTTTGTCTACCCTATTGTACTCAAAGGTTTTTTGTTATGTTTTAACCCCTTTTAACAATTTTGTTCCATCATTGAAATTGATGGACAATCTTGCGTTTAGGAAGTTTATTCGGGACGGGCGCGGGTCATCGTATGGACCATGAATGCAATGATGCCAAGTGTCTTTGGCAATTCGCTTTGAAGGGACTATGATCATTCCGTTTAGGCAACACTTTGAGACTTATGATCATTTGATTTGTTTTGCCAAAGATACTCGACGTGCAAGCATGGCCCATTTTGGAAGGCAACATGTGGGATTACCCTAGGGGGTGCAAGTGTGATTGTGTATTGATTACATGTATTTATCTTGTATTAGGTTATCTAGCGTTTGATTTTATGTACATACAAACCCTAGGTCTAACCATGGTATAATTGGAAAACTGTAAATTGCGGAACGTAAATCTACGCTATTACAAAATAATGTCCGGGAGTGGGGGTATAAATGTACAAGGGGATGGGACTTATAGTATTTACAACCAAATCGAATGTCACAATCAAAATGTAAATATCGAACGTACAAATATAAGATAAAGTGAATGTGTATAAGGCAATGTGTTGTGTAAGTGTACAAGTGAATTGTGTAACAAGTTCGAATTGTGAAGTTGAATCGTATTAGGGTTTGACCTAGAGAAATGTTTTTAAATGAATCTTTGATTTTTGTATGTTTAATTATGTACAAAAGAAAAATGAAGTGTTTTGATTAAATGTTAAGTTTTAATTGGAGAGTATTTTAGTCCAAGTGTTTGTGAATTTGATATTTAGAGAAAAATGTATTTAAATTGTTATGTATGAAAAAGGAATGTTAATTAAAAAAGTTTCAATTTTAATTATGTATGAAAAATGTATAATATGTACAAATTTAATGTTTTAAAAATGTATGTACAAGATATATCTACAAAGAAAGCTTTTTATATTATATAGTAAAAGGTGTATTTTAATTAGGTTAGTATGTTTTCAAGGAATAAAAATATTGCTTTTATGAAATAAAAAGAATGGTTAGTGTTTTATAAAAAAAGGGAAGTAAGTATTGTTTATATAAAAAAAGATTAGAATTTAATGTTGTTAAGAAAAAAAGAAGAGAAGCATTTTAAATGGGCTTCAGGGGGGTGAAACGGGTCAGGCCCATATCAAACCAAAAGCGAAATTAGGGTTAGGCATTGTTTCAGTTTGGAATGAAGGCTAGAGCTTGTGAGGCAGCGACGGCGCGTTCGTTGTATTCGTCTTCTCCGTTTAGGCTTCCTGAGCACTTGGTTCCGGCCACCAACATCATCCACACACTCTCTTCCCTCCAAGGCAAGAATTCCGCATCCTTTGAAACAAGGTTGGTTTTTGTTGTTATGTTTCTTCTTCTACTGAATTCGCGTGTTTGACTTTGAGTTCTTATTTTTTTGTTTTTTCTATGAGGTGAATGAGAAGGTATAGCAAGTTCGTTACCTGATTTTTGGAGATGGAGGAGAGAAGAGGGGTGACGTTGAGGAGGCCGGAGCGGCGTTTCTGTGACGAAGCTAGATGCTTGCTTTTGATGCCTTCCTGGTAACTTCGTTCTTTTGATATGTTAGGGCTTTGATGATGATGTACACTGAGAAACCCTGATTCACTTCTTTATCTTCTTCTGCCACTGTACACTTTCTTGTATCGCCCTGTGATGACCTCAAAGGTCTGAGGGTCTAGGTTGCCTTCGAATCTTTGTTTTCCTCTGAGCCCCTGATGCCTTGAATGATTTTGAACAATTATTGCCTTGAGTGTGGGTTGGAATATGATGCTTGTTTGATATTTAATGCCCAATGATGCTTGTACTGAGGGCTTAGGAATTGGTTTCGTGTTTGTGAGGCTAATGTTGGTGCAGCAGCTTTGCTTATGTTATGTTGTTTTACTTGACAAGGTTAAAGGTTGGTGTTGACAGGGATTTTGGTAGCTTAGGCCTTTATGGTTTGGCTCGAGCTTTGACAGTATGGTGAAGCAAGTTTGGCAATGGGCATGGTGCTGGTATGATTCTGGTTATGACAGGGTATTAGGTGTTTGTGATTCTGGTTTTATCAGGTTTTTAGGCTTGGGTTTGAGATGTTCAGTTTTACAGGGTTGTAGGCTTGGGTTTGTGAGAGTGATGCAGGTTATGGTGATTTTGGACAAGGTTCAGGTTTTTGATATTGGTTAGATCGAGTTTTGTGCAGCTACTGAGTTGTATATATCTCTCTTTTACTAAACCCTTGCTTCTTTGTATTAGCTTCTGTTTGTATTGAGGCAGAGTTGGTAAAGTTTTGTATCTCTTTTTCTTCTGTCCTGCTATGCTGGACTGCTGCCTGCTATGCTGAACTCAGTCTTGGCTTTTGATTTGTATAATCTTTTTCTGTCTTCTCTACTGTCTGCCTGCTATGCTGAACTCAGTCTTGGCTTTTGATTTGTATAATCTTTTTTTGTCTTCTCTACTGTCTGCCTGCTATGCTGAACTGTCTGAAAACCTGCCTATGCTTTATCTCTTTTTCTTCTCTCCTAGTACAGTTTTGAATTTTATATGATTATACTGTACTTGCTCTGAAGGGGTTTGACTAGGGAAATGATGACTTTAGACTTAGCTTGCATAACACATTTTCTGCATCTTTTTTATCTCTTTTGACTGCTTTGATAGTTTTGATAGCAACTTGTGCTACTTTGATTTTCTTTGATATCTTTGGCATTTAAGTGGGAATTGGATTTGAACTATATGGTTTGAATTGGAAATTGAGATTCTATGCAGCTTGAAATTTTTTAGAAACTATGCATTTGACATTTGCATTTCATGAATAAAAGTCTTCCCTCTCTGTGAACCGGGAGAAATCCCGTGATTTGCAGAGAGGGTCAACTGATCCCAGTCAGTGGCCCCTAATGATGAGCAATTTTTATCTGTCTTTTCCAATTTAATGCTTTCTGACTTTTCTTGTTTCTTTTTGCAGATGAAAAAAAATGGAATACCGGAGCGGAGTGAAGAACGAAGAATATTTAGAAAATAGGATAGTTTTTTCATTCTATGTAATATTTAAATTAAATGTAAATTATTGTCTGTAATTTAACTTATAAACAACAATTTGTACAAATAATCCAAATATCAATAAAAATCCAAATTATCCAATTAATTCTAACTTTCTTTATTGCTTATTTATTTATTTAAAATTCTTAGAATTAAAACAATTGAAAAATAAATTCAATCATTCAATTTCAGAATAATAAATAACTAAAATAAAACAACCTTGATCAATTAAACCCGTCTTATTCAACATCCAAAGCAAAGCAGCAATTAACTCAAATGGACTGATCAAACGCATAAGCACTGTGAATCCAATACTGCATCCTGTATCTGACTGGCCCAAACAAACTGAATTCGAACCACTGTCTCTTTTACTGATTAAACCAAGATAACGCGAATTTTAATCCGAATCTCGGAACAAACTGCAAAGTGCGGTGGAATTTAAATTCTTCTGAGAATACGCCTATAAAACCTTAACTTCTGATTAAATGCTAGATAACGCTTGCTTGATCAGAATTGAACCAAAAATCATCCCGACCCTAAGCCAACTGTATGAGACAAATCAGAGCTCTGAACATCAGTAAAAAACCCTAATTTTGCTTGAATGTCAAGAAAAGTCCGTTTGTCCGATTCTTGCGCCAGTTTGAAAAGTCAGGAAATGTTCTGAAGCTGAGATTGTTTGTAGCAAAATGCGAGGGCAAATTTTGGGGTACAACACCGCCGCTTGTTGTTTTCAAAGGTGACAATAACACACAAGTTTCTCATGAAGATATCGTCGCTTGTTGTTTTTCAAAGATATTAATAACATACAAGTTTCTCATGAAGAAATCGCCACTTATTGTTTTTCAAGGGTATCAATAACATACAAGTTGCTCATGAAGAGACCGCCGCTTGCTATTTTTTCAAAGGTATCAATAACACACAAGTTGCTCATGAAGATACCGCCGCTTACTATTTTTCAAAGATCTTAATAACATACAAGTTTCTCATGAAGAGACCGCCGCTTGCTGTTTTTCAAAGGTATCAATAACATATAAGTTGCTCATGAAGAGACCGTCGCTTGTTGTTTTTCAAAGATATTAATAATATACAAGTAGATCATGAAGAGACTGTCACTTGTTTTTCTATCGATATTCCAAAAGGATGTTGTGGTAACACTACTAGGGAATAAAGTTCTTCTTTAAAGGGAACCATGAATACGTCCTTCCTAAGGATACCAAGTATATTAATGCACAAAATAAATGCGCTCTTCATCCAGGTTTCACAGCCTAGAGAACACCATGGGATAGCCTATGCAAGAGACAAAGCTCAATCCAGGAATAAAACAGAGAGAAAACAATCAAACAAGACTCCACCCAATGAGAAAATAACTCAATTGGGGATTCATCCTATCCATAGATGGACAAGGAAGGCTAATCAAAATTCTTCCATGAGGATTAGCTCAGTAGGGAATTAGAAAGGAGGCGCACTTTCTGCTTAAGTTAACACTCTATTTGGAAAGAGCAAATACACTATTTGAATAGACATGACTAAGGTATGCGAACCCAATAACACCAGCAAATACAAATGTGAATGCATGATGCAAGTGTGGATGAATAAATGAATATCATGTATATGATTGACAAACATATAGAAAAGATAAACTGGAGATGATAAGACATCACAGTACAACTCGACACTCGGATAATCTCAACAAGATAGGAACATTACTGGAGATAGAACAAAAGCCATCATTGGAGTAAATTTCTTTTACAAGGCTTAAATCTCTCTGGAGAGGAAGGTATTTTTCGGTAGAAAACCCAAAGTCCAGTCTTCTATTGTCAACAATCCATTAAAAGGATAACAACACGAACAATGCTTCAGAGGGAAAGAGTCTTGCTTATATGGAGATACTGGGAACACCGCCCTTTGATAATGTGTACAAAACATATCACATATCTTGACAAATCTGGATTGCCCCTGGAACTAATTTTGTATGCCCCAAGTTTACTGCTGATAAGCTACGTGATGCACGACAATTCTTGCGAATAACTTCACTTCTAAAATGTCCCAAGAAATCATATCAAGAGGATTTTACAAAATACCTGGCATCCTCAATTCTCTAGTGTCTTCAAACTCTTAGAGAGATTCGTCGAATCTTGATGTGATTGCTTCGGATTGACTGTACTTGGCACAACAAAGTCTTCAAATTTTGCCTCAAAAGGGTAAACAAGTTGGGAAAGCATTAACTGGGAGAAGCAACATGTTTGTGCTTAAGTTCTTCATGTGACATGCCCCTGGATATGATTTTCTTGAAATGATTCGCCAATTACTCAATAGAGTTTCAGGCCTTAAAAGAATAAACTCATCGCTAGTGCTTATATGTGAGCTTCCTTGATGTCAAACAAATGTTTTGCAATTAGAAAAAGTTTATTATGAGAATGAAAATTCTTATGCAACAGTTATGTAAGTCTTGAAGATTTTGAAAAGATATCGCACAAATTTCCCGAGTTAGAGCACCATTTATTTTTGTATAGCAAAAGCATATGATACCAACATAACTATTTAGCAAACATTCATGGGAGTCAGGAACACTATCTCATTGAAGTATGCTTTCAAAATAACCTTGCTTCAATTAGGACTTTTGAAGGTTGTAACGTGGCCTGGTTCATGGTTTTTTAGAAAAAAGATTTTTAAGGCTCAAAATTTATAGGTCCCCACCCATTCTTCATGATGTTATCCAACCCTATGTTCAGTTAATTCAACATGAGTGTTCATCTCTCAAAAGGATTTTGTGACGGTTAAGGAAACGATGAGGCTTTCAGAGTAGCAACCACCCTTATCTCTTTGTGTTTGTAGTCACCAATTTGTTCTTTGCTGAGGACTTTTCTTTGTATTCCTTTCCTTGCAATTTTTATTTTCCCTTACTTTTTCCTGAACTAATTCTTTTGAATTGATAGTCCAGCGGGATGCCCTAATTTTTGCCTAAGCCGCACGTTTTCAAGTTTTCGACTTAGCAGGCTTTTTTTTCTTGATTTTTGACTTTTGAACAAAATGTGTGACATTAGCTTGTCTTTACTTGTTGAGAGGATTGTGACTGCCTCGTTTCTTTATGAATGAGGGATAACATTGTGGTTCCACATCTTCTGGATTCATGATATATGAAGGATAGCCCTCGCAGTTTCTCTTCAGAAATATCTTCCTTATGAATTTTGAACACTCAATCAGATTAACTGAAAACTACCCTGCCCTAGGTTAAAATTCGAGGGTTTTTTCGTATAGAAAAGAAACTCCTACTTCAAGGATCAAAAGGGGTTAGAAATGGATTATCTTCCTTATATCTCTAGTGTTTAGGGATTTGAAACAATGCATGGACATCATTAACAAGATTTTATTCAAAAAGCATACAACCAGAGATTTTGTGTTTTTTAGATCATCATCCTCCCTTCGATCTCCGCCTAGGCAAGAGAATGGGCAACAAGTTGGTATCATAACTCAAAAAGCAATTTAAAATTTGAAAACAAATACGAGTGAAACGAATGAATTTCTTCAAGAAAAACATACTCATTGTATCAAGATAATCATTCAAATGCAAACAAGTTCTTACATGCAAACAGTGCAATGATAAACAAGAAAAATTACAAATGAACAAGCAAGAAAAAATGCTAATTAAACTGATAAGACTCTCTTCTTTAAACTCCGAGGTATCCTTCAATCATGTTTACTCTTTGGCAAAAATTTGACTTGAACCTCAATACTAATATCCTTAAATGACAAGATACCATTTCTGACCAACTTTTGAATCTCAATCTTCAAAGCAAAGCAACCTTCTAAGTCATGCCCAGGAGAACCTTGATGAAAGGCACAAGTCAAATCAGCTTTGTAGTACCAAGGCATCTTCTCAGGAACCTTCGGTAGAGGTCGGGTCTGAACCAAATTCCTCTGCATCAGGATAGGAAATAACTTCGTATAGGTTGTTGGAATTGGATCAAACTGAGATTTCCTATGATTAGGAACTTGCTGATTCTGTTGATGAACTGAAGCTGTAGAAGGTAAATTAAACAAAGGGATGGTAGGAGGAATATGATGATTCTGGTGATGATTATTTCTTCCTCTGACTCTTTTCTTGGAAAATTTATTATCAAACTTCTTCACACCACTAGCAAGGCCACCATCTTTATATAAACATCCCTTCTGGACATCTTCTTCTAGACGCATTCCCATATTCACCTTGTCAAGAAAGTCACTAGGTGCATTAATTATCATCCTCTCATGAAAGAATAATTTCAGAGTTTCAGTGAAGACATTTTCCATCGCTTCTTCCTTCCTAGAAGGATTGACTTGGGTAGCAACCAACATTTCAACCAAACCAGTTAAGTGCTCCATAATAACTTTCAAACTAGTCATCTCTCTACGGAGTTCAGAAACCTCTTGCTCGATATTCTCCATTATTCTCTTAGCGCGAGCGTTGTACTGGTGAGACCAAAGGAAAAAAATAAGACTTAGAACAAGACCTTTGAAAGTGAAACAAAAAATGTAGAATGATGCATGATATACAAAAGAGAGTTTTTATGTGACTTTCAAGGAACTCGAGATATTAAGTTGTAAACATCAAAGTATGAAGATAGAAGATGAATTTTAAATTGGATCAAAGCGTTGATCAAGTTATCATCAAGATCAATCATCCATTTTGGTGGATTAGGGTTTTTCACCCTATCAACACCCAAGATCCATTGAGTTTGACGAAACTTATGATGTTTTACAAAGAAAGACCTCTGAATTCCTTGAAAAACAAGTGAAAAGGGTTTCATGGATGCATGAAGGCATTTCTATGCAACAACCACAAGCAAAGTCACAAACAAAGTCGAAAGGTTCAACGTCACGAGCATGGAGTCAAAGGTAAAGACCATCCCCAAGGTATGTACTAAAGGTTTAATCACACCTGTAAAAAAAGGTTCTAAAAGTTCTCAGAGTCTACATTCCTCCTTCGGATATTACCAATGTTCTGATTACTCAGTAATTAGAAATATTCTCAAGAGAAACTCGTCTGAGTGCAGCATCGCGTGACAACTACTTCCGGATTACTCTATTATAGTCTCCGCACTACACCCAAGAGGCCAAGATGGGTTAAGGGTTCTACGGTTCTCAGCTTCTCTGGCTCCCAGTTTGAAAGAAATAATGTCTTCCCGATTACTCGGTAAACAAATAGTACATTCAAAGGGGCTTCCACTGAGTGGGGGATTTCATGTCTCCTTCTTCGGGATTACTAAGTTAACATGACTATACTGCTTGTTCTATTCCTAAGTGTAACTTAGTCCGGGTATAGGACTTATCCTTTGTAAATATTATCAACACCCAAATAATCACAATATATCACATATAATCAAACAAACAAGTAATAATAACAAAAACAGATATTACAAATTAGGCTTAACCCACTTAGGGATGGACCAGCAAGAGGTCAATCTGTCCTCAGCAGAGTCGCCAATTCTGTAGCGGTGAAAATCGGAGATCAAGCTATTAATTAACTTGACTCGCAAATAGCAAGAGTCGCCATCGCGCTTTATTATATCCAAGGGAAAAGGGAAAAGAGCGAAATAAAACCCTAAAATATGCAATGTAAAATAATACTTAAAAGTAATGAAAATACAATGCATTTTTGAAAGAGATCTAGAGTTCGGGGGTTGATTATGAAATGGGAAGGTATTAGCACCCAATGCATCTATAGTATCATATAGGAACCTTTTGAAATATCTATTTATTAAAATTGTTTGTTTGATTAAAATGGTTCGTTTGGCTATAAATGGGTGTGGACGAGATTTTGAAGATACGACGATCTAATGTTGAAGTTTTGACTTAAAAGGTGTAAGTTTGAAAATTGAGTTTTTTTTTGTCTTAATGAATTAAAAAAAAGGAATAAATTAAAAGGAAAATATTTTTATGTCTTTTTATGTTAATATTAAAAATGATGAAAAGGGAAATAAATGAAAGACAGAAAAAGCGTACTACTGCAAGCAAAACAACAAGGATCAGAAGTTCTGAAGTCAGGCGCGTGGTGATTCAGAAGGAAACGTCAGAAGTTTTGGATTGATACACTCTGAGGTCCTGCAAGACACGTTAGAGGAAAAAACACAGAAATTCTGGGTGGTATTCAGACAGTGGGCCACAAGTCAGAAGTTCTGTATTACACTAAACAGTAAGTAAACTTCAGAAGTTCAGTGTATTGTCAACATGTAAAAATTAGAAACTCTGAGTATTTGAAATCAGCGAATGGAAACATCAGAAGTTATGTGTATTTGACATGTAAGGAGAACTCAGAAGTTTTGTGTCGTGTTAGAATGGTGAGTGAAACATCAGAAGTTCTGAATTATGTTGAGTCAGTGAGTGAACATTAGCAATTCAGTGCGTTATCAGCATGTAAGCATAAAAAGTTCAGTTTGTGTTAACAGCGCATGAAAATCAGAAGTTCTAAGTGTTAAAACAGTGAGTGAACAAGCAGCAGTTCAGTGTGCATTAACAGTGAGGAGAACTCAAGTTCTGTTTTGTGCTAAAATTGTGAGTGAACATCAGAAGTTCTATGCCATATTTCAATCTTAATCAGCACATCAGTAATTTATTCAGTTCTTAATAAACAACAAATCAGAAGGATAATAGCATAATAGTTTATAGAAGTTCTAATCCTGAATCTGAGTTTAGTCCTAATCAAGAAGTTCTTATCCACGGTTTTTCTACTTATACAATGATACGAACAACATCAATACTATGATATTTACATGTTAATGATGTTCAGAAAGAAAAAACAAGCAAAGTCAGAAAGACTTCCCTTGAACCTGGAGCGTGGGCTTGGAGCTTTGAGCTGCTACCTTTGGATGTTCTGGAATCAGCAAGAGTAATGGAAGAGGAAGTGCCAAGCTCTTTGATTCAAAAGGAAGAACAAAGGTTTGGTTTTCTGTTTGGGATTTCTGGATTTTTTATGAAGGTTTCAACTTCCTTTTATCTCCCTTTTTTTTACCAATCTCTCTTCCAAAAGCCAGCCCCTTGAACGTGTGATGGAGAAAAGTATTTATAGATGGGTTTGTTGTGATATTGGGGGGAAAACAAATGGGATTCAAACCTTTTTGGTATACTATTCCAATGCTTTTTAATCACAGTTTTTGTATGCTCTTTTGTTGCAAATATGGAGTTTGAGAAAGTGCAGGCGTGGACTGGGTTAGCAGCTGACTCCAGCACTGTAATGTAGCAGGGCAGCAGGTTACTTAAATGAGGTTTTGGGATTTGGTGATGTTCTGATCATAGAAGATCAGAAGCGTAACCTCTATGTGCTGAAGGGTCACGTTCGGATGGAAGATTGTGTTCTGAACCACGTTTGAATCTTCTGACTGCACTTGTATGGAGGCTAAAGAGCCATGTTCTGATTGAAGGCTATGTTCTGAACCAAATTTGCAACTTCTGACTGCACTTGCATGGAGGCTGAAGAGCCATGTTCTGATTGAAGGCTATGTTCTTAACCAAATTTGCAACTTCTGACTGCACTTGCATGGAGGCTGGCTCAGAAGTCCTGAAGTATCCCATACTCTTAACACTTAGAAAATTTTCTAAATGTTTAGAAAATTTGATTTTTCTAAAGTAACTTCTGACTCCTGATTTTTTTTGATGAACCAATCTCATGTCTTGATGAAATAAAATTGTTGAAACTTGATTTGATCTGAAAGTCAAAGTTTGACTTTCCAGTGTGCTTTTGACCATTTTGCCCTTGCGGATGACTTTCTTGAAAAATTGCAGTTCAAGGCTTGGAATTGGATGGAAGCAAACTTGATCTTTCTCCGCATTCTAAAGCATCTTGATGCACATGTGAACCTGTGATGATGAAATCTTGTTTATGCTCTGAGAAAGTTGTGGAGAAGCTTGAGACCACTTGTTGAACAAGGCGTGGAAATAAACACACGATTCCCCTGATGAATCAGTCTTCAATAATCAACAATCAACTGTACTTATGGCTTGAGAGATTCTGAACCCTAATTGAGGCGTGACGCCTAATGCTCTTGATTCAGATCTGTTTCCTGCAAATGAAATCAAAGAAACGAAAAAAACACACATCGTGCTTGATTAGATGTTAGTGATACATAGGCTAAGAATGTTCAAAATACTTGACAATTTATGCATAGTCAATGCTCGAAGGTGAGAGGTTAAAACTGACCGTATTTCGTGACCTTTACTTTTGTATAAAAATGCAAAAATTAAAAATGGGATCTTAGGACAAAAATTGGGGTATGACACTGTCGTCGTGCAAGAACGGGATTGTAGTTGATTCCTCCCTTTGTACCGAGAAGGGGTACATTGGGAAAACTACCACAACTATCTACAATCTCCACGTCATAGTAAGCATGATAGTACCAAACAATATCTGAATGAGTGAGGGCCATAATCTTTGGTGCCCAACGAGGTTCCTTCTTTACATCTCAGAAGGCATCATCCTGAGGTAAGTGAGAAATAAACCACTGATACAACAAATACGTGCAACAAATGATCATCCCTCCATGATAAGAATCCCGAAGATGAATGGAGTAATAAGAATCTCCTAATAATGTGGGGACTGGATTCCCTGTCAAAAAGATCCTGATGGCAATTATATCCACAAAGTTGTCGATGTTCGGAAATAAGAATAACCCATAAGCCAGCAGAGTAAAGATAGCCTCAAAAGAAAATGTACTCTTCATCCTAGCAAAGTAGCAAGCTTTATCCAATAAAACTAAGAGGTTAAGCCTCTGATTCCTCCTTCGGTAGTCAAGTGAGCCTCAATCTCAGACTTCCCCAAATGAACCATATCAGCAATCTCATGAGACTTTGGCTCCCCCTCTAAACCAGTGAAAGAAACATAATCGGTAACAGGTAAACCCAGTAGGTAATAATACTCCTCCAATGTAGGCATCAATTGATAATCAGGGAAAGTAAAGCATCAATACATCGGATCATAGAACTTGACCAAAGTCGAGAGAATACCCTCATTCATCCTAAGCTTCATTAGGGACACGATGGTACCATGCTTCTTCTGAAAATATGTAGAACTCTCAAACTTGGGAATTAGACTCACCAATTCATCTATCTTGGGATTCTTGAAACTGTACTTCCGAGTCTTTCTTTTTCCAGAATCCATGGTCAAAAAGTACCTGAGATATTCACAAAGAGTCAACTTTAAGTTCCTTGAAACAAAATGTTTTAAAGAATTCTCATGGGCGCATGAATGCATGATGCAACAATCACACACAAGATCACAAACATGGGGGTTTATAGGTTTGTTGTCACGAGTATGAAGTTAAAGGTACTACCCACGAGGTATGGTCTAATAGTTTATCACCTGCCGAACAAGGTTCTAAGAGGTTCCCAGAGTCTACATCCTTCCTTCGAATATTACCAATGTCCCAATTGACTCGGTAATTAGTAATATTCTCAGGAAAAACTTGTCTGAGTGTAGTATTGCGTGACAACCACTTCCGAATTACTCCGTCATAGTTTACGCACTACACCTAAAAGTCCAAGATGGGTTAAATGTTCTAGATCCTCCATTTTAGCAGGCTCCCAGGTCAAAAGTAGTACGTCTTCCCAATTACTCGGTAAACAACATTACAGTCAAAGGGGCCTCCACTGAGTGAGGGATCTCATGCCTCCTTATTTGGGATTACTCCCTCAAAGTTGACATGACTATACCACCTGTCCTATCTTAAGTTTGCCTAAGTCCGGGTATATGACTTATGAGAAATCATCAAGCACCCTGAAAACCAAGAAAATCTAGACAAACATATATACAACATATAATATACAACAAACAATAGCATATACACATATAAACAAAGATATGCTCAACCCACTTAGGGATGGACCAGCAATTGGTCGATCTTTCCCCAGTGAAGTCGCCATTTTTTTTGTAGCCGTAAAAGTGTTGAGAATAAGCCATTGGATTGACTTAACTCGCACATATCAAATAAAAATCGCCACCGCACTTTATTGTTACCAGAGGAATGGGAAAAGAGCGAATAACCCAAAAAGAGGGGGAGAGAATCTAAGTTCGGGGGTTGGTTATGCAAAGGGAATATATTAGCACCCTAAACATCTACGTTACTCTGCATGAACTTCTTTGACAATATATGTATTTTGTCTATAAAAGTTATATAAAAAGTAGATGGTGGACATGGGAAAAGAAGTATTTTTTATAATTTTTTGCACCTGCCGCGGTTACGAACCTTTAGTGCCTACGTACCATCTTTCGTGCAATAGGGGATCAGGGTACTCATAGTTCACCTTTAAAATTTTAAAACACATGGGTGTTGGTTAATTTGAAGAGACGATACATCATCATCATATCCAAGTGGAAGAACATACTTACTACCCACGATTATGATAAAGGAGAATTTGCGTCATCTCAAAGTGGAGGATATAGCTTGGATTTTAAAATCAACAAAGCCTCGCTCAACACCCAAGTGGAAAATATCTTACTTCACTATATATCATAGAAGTATAGTAGCTCACATCACTACAAAGATTGACAAGAATCTAATCTTTTGAGAAAATTTTAAGGTAAAAAGCCAAAATGACAAAATGGTTTGAATAAGATTGATTGACTTTTAGTCTTCTCACAAAAAAATTCAAGGTATTATTAAGTTGTTTAAAGTTTGATTAAGAAAATATTTTTGAAAATGCATGGACCTAAGTCCATGTTTATTGAGAAAGCGGTTCAAGTTTAAAAAACAAGAAGAGTTTTCAAAAGGAGGAAGAAGATTTTTGAAATTAAAGAAGATGGGAGGAGATGAAGGGACTATCCTAAAGCATATGGTAAAATCTAGGGAAAATAATCGTCTAACCAACAAGAAGCCAACACTTGACACAATGAATCAATGTAGAATTCCCATTCTTTAGATTTGAAACCAAACAATAAAAGATAATAAACCTCTTAAGAAAATCAAGCTTCAAATTCATTAAGTCTTCACAAAAATTGGGCAGAGTAACGGCTGTATACATATGAATTTCCAATCACAGACAAAGTACATAATCAGAATAACCTGCACACAAAGAAAACAAACAACCTAATGTCTTGGGTTAAACCCCAAGAACTCCAGACAAAATAGCAATAGAAGTCACAAGGTCCCAAGGTAGGTCAAGGTATCTACACCTAAGTCCAAGAAGTCCATAAATCTAAAATGCCAAGGATAGTAACCAAATAGTCCAAGAAAACTTAAAGCTTTTTATTGTACAAGTTAGTTATTAAGTATCTTCAAAAAGAAAAATGAAAGGCTCAAGTGAGCAAAACAAAATGACATAAAATAAATGCTCAAGTGAGCAAAGATGAAAATAGCATGAAATGAATATGCTAAAATAAATGGTGCTTAAAGTAAAAGCACAAAGTAAGGGCATAAAAATAAAAGGCAATTGCTAATGAATTAGAAATTAGAGGTTAGTTGAATGACCGTCTTGAAACTTGCATTTGAAAACTCGTTAGAATATTGACAAAATCAAAGCCTCTCAACAACAAGTTTCATTTGCTTTTTGTCAAGTATATCATTCATTTCAAATTCACAAGGCAACAATAAATGATCAACGATGTTTAAATGATTCACTTAGTCCAAAATTTATGATGATTCATTATAGGATTGATAAGACCAAAGCCTCCTAACAATGAACCTCAAGGTTATTAGATCCAAGGTTTCAAATTAAACATATTTGGGCTTGCAAATATAGGCTTGGGCCACGAATGATTATTTCTCGAGTCGGGACAAAATTCAGCGTTATGTTAAGCAATCGTAAGTGGACTTATGTAGAAGTCGCACCTATTTTGAGGTCGGTCAATAATAATTTATGTGTCATATGTTTAGAGTGATGATATATAGATCATCCTCTAACAACATGTAACACAAAAGAGAGGGGGATGAGATGAAGAGGGAGGGGATACAATTGAATCAAATATTTAATCAAAACTATCATTAAAAGCATCCATCCATTTTAGTGGAGTTAAACTCAACACTCAAGATCAAATGATGTTAATGAAGTTTAGGATCAACAAACACATAGCCAGAATATATAAAATAATTAAATTGAATTTAATGAATAAAATAAAATAAGAAAGAGAAATGACTTTTAAATTGTTTTTAAAATGAGAATAAAAGATAAAATGGAAAACTATATTCAAAGTATCAAAGAAAATTTTAAAAAGACCATAGAAAAATCAGAAAAGACCTCAAATATTTTTATAAAATTTTGGTCTTTTTTAAAAATAGAAAAATATTTTTAAACTAATTAAAATCATTCAAATAAATGAAAAAAAAATCAAAAATAGTAGAAGTCAAAATAAAATTCTAGAAAAATTTTCAGAATGTTAGAAATAAAGAAAATGATCTTGATGAATTTTTTTAGAATTTAAAAATACCAAGTATTGTTAAACAATTAAAAAAAACTTAAAACAAAGGAAAAATCATAAAAAATATCAAATATGAAAATAAAATCATGAAAAAATAAAAATCAGAAAGAGAATATTAAAAAATATTTTTGTGAATTGTTTCATAATTTTTGGGTTAGAAATGAATTTTCTATGATTTTTTGAAGTTTAAAACAATTAAATATAAAAATCAGAAAATAAAAATAATGTCAGAAAAGTATAGACCATTGGATGAGAGTCAAAACGCGTTAGTAAACAGGTCCAATGGATCTGGCGCGATGTGCATATCATGGTCTTTTTTGGAAATCACACCAAATCATTTTTTAATAAATATAAGTGATTTATAATCTAGCGCGTTGGATGAGGTCTGACTAATGAAAGTAATCAGATCCAAGGGTTCCTATAACGCGCGCATGGTAAAAAAGATGCATTGGATAGAATTCAAAAAATCACATGTCACGCTATCATTGGCTGAAGCACAACACGTAGGTCGTCTTTAACCTCTAGACGCCCTAAATTGAGGTTCTTCAAGCTGTAAAATTAGAGAACCAGGCCGGTACCATTATACTCGTCTCTTCAAGACAATTCTAATGGTATCCTCGCGCCAAATTTATATAAAATGTGCAAGGCTAAATTTGAAGAAAACCAGAAAAAATAGCGAGCACGAAAGTTTCAAGTATCTCTCTCAATTCTCAATGAAAATACAAACCATAAGATGTGTGAGAATCAGAAGGATGAATAGAGTAGAATATGGCTTTATTTGGTTCAATTTAATTGAGAATTCTACCTGAATGAAGTAACTGAAAAATGATCTGAAACTAGACTTGGTTAGCACGATTTAGGACACCTCAAGGCTTGATTCTTCTTCTGTTAGCTTCAGTGAAGTTTAAGGATGAAGGATCAATGAAGAAATTGGATTGAAAAGTGGAGAAAAGAGGAATTTGAAATCTCAGAAAAATGAGTTATACAGGGAGTTTGGCAGGGTCATTTTGGTTGTTCAAGCTTGAGAGAATGAGTGTAATAGAGCCTGTATTTATAGGAGAAGTGAATGGAATCAAGAGGAGGGGTGAATGATGCGAATTCAAATGAATTCGTGCACACCTGTGTACACGAGCAAAGTGTGTTCACATGTGCATCAAAACTCATCCAAATGATGTGTTTTGGTTCTCTAAATGATTCAAACATATTTTCTAATCATATTTAAGTAGAAAACACATGGAAATTTGGTGATCAGAAGCCAAATTATGAATTTCAAATTCTGACTTTGGAGAAAACTTCAGTTTCAAGGTACCAACTTTGAATCAATGGTATTCACAACTCAAGGAGTCTTAGGGCATGATTCTTGAAGCAATTGAAAGATAAGGTCACAAAATTTACAATGTGAAAACAATAGGATCAATTGGATACTTGATTTGGGAGTTGTGATGAGTCAAAGTTGAGAAAAAGATGTTGACTTTTTGTACTTAGAAAAATTCTATGTTTTTTTTTCAAAAATGACCTATAATGTTTTGAGTTCAAACAAGGCCTTACTCCAAAATTGAGATTTGATCATTGATTCTAGATAGAAGTAGACTTCCCAAAGATAATTGTGCAACTTGAATCACTCAAAAATACCAAGTATTGAAAAAGTTATGGCCTTGTAAAATTAGTGAAAATTCATGAGGTGACCTATAATCTTTTGAGTGCTTAGGGAATCTTCCACTCATTTTCAAGCTTTGCACATAAAAGAAGAGTTGAAGTTCACATCATTAAGATCATTATGGAAAATTATTGGGCTCAAGGAGATAAAAATTGACCAAGTTATGGTCTTTTTAAGTCACACAAGGGGGTTTAATGGCCTATATAGAGGACTTGTAATCTTTCTTCATCATTAGGCATCTTCCACATAAAATTTCCTTGAAACTCTTAAAGTGATTAGCTGATAAACCTTTAAAGAGAAGCATGTCTTTGGAATCACTCAAAAATATCAAAATATGAGCAAGATATAGCCCTTAGAAGTTCAAAACTCTAGCTCTTAGAGCACCAAAATGACTTGGAAACCCCTTTTTAATTTTGACAAACTCTCTTGCACAATTACTCTTGCCATGTGAGTAGAAGTTGTTGTGGATGATAATAAGAACCCATAGCAACAAAAACCACTTCCAAATGTTAATACTTGATGGAATTATGCACTTGTGATCTAGAAATCAAGAACTTGTCCAATTAGGTCAAACTTCTTCAATCAACCCTTGCATGTTTTGACTTTCTTTGAGAAATTGAGGAATGATGAATCATAGTAGACCTTGTCATAATATTACTTTAAAGCATCTTCAAAATGAAGCTTGAATCTCAATGAAGCTTTGTTGAAGAAGGCATGCAAATAAACTCATGAACCTATGAATCAACTTGATAAAATGTGTTGTGCCTTCACCTATAGGATCATCAATTAGAGAAAATAATAATTGTATTTATTAGTTAAAAATTAATCAATACAAAACATAGATGATCACAATATACAAATCAAGGTGCTTGGTGATTCCTCATGAGCAAACCTAAATATAGGGAGAAGAGCCAAACCCTAGTGTGATCTTGTTGTGATTGAGTTGAAATGAGATGATAGATGAATCTTAGGGGGGAAAACTGGGGTACAACACCGGCCTGTAACAAATTCTTTTTGATTATGGAGAGAGGAGTAACCAAATCACTTACACCAGTAACATACAGAACATCTTCAATAGCACTTATGCCTTTGTCATACTTCAGCATAGGTGCAGTAATCACGTTCGGAGTCTCGGGAGGATCAAACTCAATTTCCTTGTTGTCAATCATGTCCTAAATTTTGTTTTTCAGAGACCATAAATTGTTGGTGTCGTGCCAAAGACTGTTATAATGATAGGCATACTTGATATTTGGCTTGTACTTGGGAGAAGAGGTGTTGGGATTTTGAGGAGGATCTTGCAGTGTAATGAGTTCAACTTTTAAAAGATGTTGTAATGCCTGAGACAAAGGCATATTAATTTTGGTAAATTGCCTTAACGGAGCATCCGACCTTCGCATATTGCCATGTTATTTTTGTTGGACAGGTGTTGGATTAGAGATCAACACCGCTCCCACAGACTGATGATGGTCATTTTTACTACGACTCTTTTGGCCATAAACAACATTGGTTTATTTTTTACCACTGAATGGCTTCTTCATAGAATTGGAAGACGTAGCCACTGGAACCTTCCTGCTTTTAATACCACTTTCAACTTTTTCTCCTGTCATTATAAGCTCAGTAAAACCAAATGACAAACTCCCAATCAGCAGATTAAAGAATGGGCATGTCAGAGTGCCCATGAATATATCAACCAACTCCCGATCAAAGAAGGGAGGTTACACCATTCCAGCTAAGTCTCTCCACTTTTGTGCATATTCCTTGAACCCTTCATGCGAGCCCATAGACATGTTTTACAATTGCACTCGAGTCGGTGCAAGGTCAGCATTATATTGATACTGCTTGTAAAAAGCAGTAGTCAAATCCTCCTAAGTGAAAATGTTGGTTCCTTCCAGTTGATATAACCATTCGAGTTGAGTACCAGACAAGCTTTCCTGAAAGTAATAGACCCATAACTTCCTGTCAGCAGTATAAGGCTGGATCTTCCGAACATAAGATCTTAAATGAAGCTTGGGACAAGAGACCCCATCATATTTTTCAAAAGCTGGGACCTTGAACTTGTGGGGGATAACTACCCCAGGGATAAGACCCAGCTCCTCAAAGTCCAGTCCAGGCACTTTCTGGATTTCCATAGCCTTGAGACGATCCTCCAATTGTTTGTACTTATCATTTACAGGAGGGAACTGTTCATCGATATAATATTCATCTTCAGAAGTCTTCCTAGAGCCTTGGTTGTTTCTACCTTCAGCTCTGACACTTCTACCATCTTGTTCTTGGTTGTTGTCTTCATTAGAGGAGACATCAGCAGTTGGAAATGGTTTAATAGGACCTTTGAATCTTCTCCCCATATTGAAGAGAGCAACTGCCTTCCGAGTCTTCTTTTTCTTGGTGATAAGCGCCATCATGTCCTTTTGTCCATGTGCTAAGCTTAGGAGAGTCTCTTAGAGTTGAGCGTTCTGGGATTGGAGTTCCTTAACGGTCTGTTCGAGGGCTATCTTTTACGGAAATAAATAGTAAGCAGATGAGAAAACCTGTATCTGGAAAACCTTTGATGTGATGATGCATAATATGTATATGCAATGTTTTCAAGGACCTCAGGATTTAAATTTGTTAACCAAAAGGAAACAAAAACAAAGGCTTTTATTAGTAAGTTTAAATTGCAATTTCCTTTTAGTCTTACAAGGAAAACAAAAGATTTCAAAGAAAAAAAATATAAACTTTTAAGACTCAAGTCTCCCACGGACGCTTCCTCTTTGTGTTGACATATGCATTAAGACTCTTCTCTTTATGAAGTTGTTTTGTCATCTCCAAAACCTTCTTCTCACTAGCATAGAACTTAGTCTTAAAGGTGTCCCTTTCTTCTTTCGGTTGAATCCAAGACTTTTGTATCTATTCAAGTTCAGTAGGCATATTTGGATGAAGAACGGTATGAGGAATAGCTCCTTCAGCAACAAGCTCTACAATTACTAGTAGGACAACGGGGTATGGCATTATAAGATTTTGAGCACGAGATCGAACCCATATGAGGTAGGGATTTAAAGGGATGGAGTTCTTCATTCCTAAGGTCTTGCTCTCAATTTTGTTCACCATGCCCCAAGCATATATAAACCTTTGATGATAACCTTGAGGATCATTCTCGTAATCAAATACAATACCCTAGATAAGCATGTCATGAGGGTCGTCTCTTCGAGCATAACCAGATTGACGTAGAGCCATAGAAGGGTTGTAAGTAATGCCACCCCTAATGCCAAGGAGTGAAATATAAGGGAATTCCCCACATCAGTCAATGATAATGATATCCTCCTGAGGTCAGGAACACCAATAGATATATAGTAAAGGTATGCAACACATAAGAGTTCCCCGCTTCCTCATAGTACGAGTGTGAAGAGAATGCATAATATCTCCAAGCAAAGTAGGCACAGGATTACGAGCAAGAAATATTTTGATAGTGCACACATCTATTAGTTGGTCTGGATTAGGCAATAGAACCAATCCATAGATCAAGAAAGCCAAAATTTCCTCGAAATCCTGAAAGCTTCCAGCATCCAGAAACAGTTGAGCCTTCTCTATCAGAAATTTAGCAAGAAAACCCTTGATTCCACTTCTTGTTTCCTAATTAGATACAATGTTAGAACGCTTCATATGTAAAGCTGCTGTAATATCCTCAGGCTTTGGAACTTTCTCTAGGTCGGTGAAGGGTGTTTGATCAAGTATGGGTACTCCGAGAAGCCTAGGGAACTCTTCCATTGTGGGTACCAAGTGATAATCTGGAAAGGTGAAACAGTGGTGCGAAGGATCAAAGAAATAAAATAGGACACTCATTATGCCTTATTCAAAACCTGAGGTAACCAAACTGAGTAGATGACCATGCTTCTTGGTGAATTGAGAGCTTTTGAGAACCCTTGAGACTAACTCCTTAAGCTGAGGAGGTACCCTTATGAAGTTGATCCGGATAATATTTCTACGGGCGGATGCCATAACCTACAACAAAGAACAATGGTAACTCCCTCGGTCCTTGAAATGGTTAGTTAAAATAATATGTTATGATGTCATGAGGTTATGTTCGAACATATAAACAAACATAAACAAAGCACACAAGGCCTTAGGTTCAATCTTGCATGGAGTTTGTAGGTAAGTACCCTCTTGAGTTTTAGTTGGCTCAACCTTCCCTAAAAGAAGTAATCGAGTTCTAGGAGTCTCAATATCACTGATCTTTCTCCCATGCATTATTTCAGCACAGGTATCTGATTTGCGACTGAAATATCCCGAGAGTCCGATCTCAATGAGTGTAGCATCGAGTATCAACCAACTTCAGACTGCACCAAAGTCATCCATTTTGCTACTTTCTAATGGCTAGGTTGTATGAACTAAGGTTCTAAGGTCAGTTAGTGCTTTATGAGACCACGCGGCAGCCCAGCATTCTCCTTGTCTAACTCAATGGACACCAGCATATACCAATGTGTTGCACTAATGAATCCATCACTTCAACTATATCGGTTTACGCCGTATAACTTCCACGATATATTGCTACATACCTCAAAATGCTCCCAGATTCGGGTAATAGGATCTATACAGAAATAAGCCCGAGCAAAACCCTGAAATATAAAGCATACAAATCAAGCAAGTAAAGCATTTTGAATGTGATCTAACTCTAAAGGTAACCCCACTTTTAGTTCTCCCCAGCAGAGTCTGCATTTCTATAATACGATCGGGGAACTGACTTTTGGTTTTGCATTTTATCGCAAATGTTGCAGATAGCAAGAGTCACCATCGACTTTTCTTTTATCCAACAAGGAAAGGGTGAAAAGAACAGGAAAGACCTTCGATAATTTTTCTGAGTTCGGGGGGTAGGTTATGAAAAGGGAAGGTATTAGCACCCTTTTCATCCGTAGTTATCTACGGGCTCTTAATCGCTAACTCACTTTTTGAAAGTGCTTTGTGTTTGTGCATGTTTGAAAATATTTTTAAAATTCCTAAGTGCGGCAATTTTGTAATGATTCTCGTATCGTTGAGAATGCATACAGAATGTTTATTTTGAAAATATTTGTTGAAAAAAGTGTCGTTATTTGAAAAATGTTTTGAAATGTTCGTGAGCAAGCAATTAAGAACTATCTACCTACTCAAAAGTCTTTGTTCTTTTCCTCCTCCTTTAGATAGTGCTATCCTAGCATTATTTAGTAGGAAGCCATATCATTGGATGAGTGAGGGACAGGCATGGGTCATCGTACAGTCATAAAGGAAACTTGTAGGACGTTTTAGCAATTTATCGTGAGGGACTAAGATCGTTTACCGA
The DNA here is from genome assembly GCA_948472305.1 of Vicia faba. Classification (NCBI taxonomy): domain Eukaryota; kingdom Viridiplantae; phylum Streptophyta; class Magnoliopsida; order Fabales; family Fabaceae; genus Vicia; species Vicia faba. The sequence goes on along the minus strand of OX451740.1, from coordinate 987,458,343 downwards.
GGTAACATCGAGGGACTACGATCTTTTTAACATAGGGTCTTTGCTAAATCGTCCCACATTCGAAGGATGTGACTATTTTTATATGAGGCAACAAGTGGAGTCACCCTAGAGGTGCATGTGTGAAAATGCTTTATTTTCAATTAACTTGTCTTGATTAGGGTTATCTAGAGATTGATTTTAAATCTTGTCATACACGCCTAATTACTATAAAGTTATATATATAGACATAGGTGCAAATAGTAAAGTGCGGGAAATAAACCTAGGCTATTACATCACATAGACAGTTACATAAAAAAAATTGCAAGGACATATAAACTACGACTATTACAAAATCAACCGTGCGACCTATACATTGATTTCTAGAAATTTAAATGACGAAGAAAAATAACCGTTTAGAAAATGTTTTACTAACCCTAAGAAAAAAGACTATTTTTTTTGTTTTATTTTATGAAGAAAAAAGAAATTAATGTGATAACTAAAACCTAATTATTCCTAATGTCTAATTATTTTTAATATAAATTAATTAATAAAAAACCTAAGTCTAATTATTATTTTTTAATTAAGAAAAAAATGTTGATTTAATTATGTCAAGAAAAATGTAAGAAAAACAAAATAATAACAAGAGAAATGGGCCTGTTGTAGAAGAAAATTGGGGGGTGTGGATAAACAAATCGTTTGGGCCTAAAATAAAGTCAACCCAAATATTGTGAATGATCCAGTATTGTTGGATCCAAGAGTCCCGTGGTATGCCTGCTAATCTGGGGCGTTAGATATGGCTTGATGAATATCTGATGGTGATGACACGAGACTCATGATGTGTGCGCTAGACCTGCTTGCATTGGATCTGTAAGAGTCACAAATTAATGAAAAAAATGTCCCACGCCTGGATTGGAGTTAAGATCAGGCATAGGAAAGTCTTAAGATCAAGCACGCTACCACTGGGGTGGCCATACATATGTTATCTTTAATCAAACAAAACATATATAATACAAAATGAGTGCTAATGTCAGACAAACAAAAGACACGCACGCATGAGTGGGTCTATAGGGTTTGAATGGACCACCCATAATGCTCCATCATGCCACGCAGTCAGTCAAAGAATTCAAACCACCGTCCATGGTAGTTTCCACCATCTTCTCCGATGAGAAGATTTTTGAAACCTGCAAAATACGCAAAATCAAAGCGTAAAAAACATGCTATTCCCCTTAAAATTTCCTCCTGAGTTCAAATATGGGATCCGTTTAGGCTAAAAGTCCCTATATCATGAAACCCGGAGCTTCAAAAGCTTTGTGCCCTAGCTATGGCATGATGTTATTTCTACATTAAGACTCGCATGTAAAACATTAGAATGGTTCAAAAAATGTATGCGAATTAAGCTGGCATGTTCATAATGATTTAAATCGCGATAAAACTTGAGAATCAAAACTTACCAACTTACCAATCAGAGTTTATACAAGGATAAATTCACGGTGGATAATGACTGCTATTGACTTCTGGAAACTTCAGAAAGACGATGGAAGGCTTAAATCGGCTTGGGAACAACTGAGGAATAATGTTGGTATTATCCCTAATCTTTTGAAATTTTGGAGAATTATTAGAGGTCTTCTTAGGTAGTATTTTCATGTGTCCTTGATGCTGGTCTCTTGTGCTTATATAGAGAAAGCAAATGGCTCATCAAACATGGAAAGAAATCATGTAATCAAGTCCATGTTTAGATAAAAATCCAACATATTAAAAAGCTTCCTTTCTTGAGATATTTCTTCCCCTTTTGATCCCACACGATCTTTCCTAGTTGTACTTGGTTTTCATGAGTTGTATTGGGCCTTTATATAACTGAAATAAAAATCCCATGCCTTTCCACCATTGTTTCATATTTTAGTTGATTTAATTTGCATTTAAATGAATAAAAATTCAAATAAAAGAAAGAAAAATCATAAAAAATATGTGAATGGATTTAGAGGCCCTTTAACATATTGTGAACATGTTTGAACATCGAAATTTAGGCCCACTAGTTCAAAATTTCAAGTTTGCTCATTTTGCACTTCATGCATTATCTCAAAATTTCCCAACTTGCACTGGTCATAACTCTCTCAATTTTTGTCATATGAAGGTGATCTTGGACTTTTTGGAAAGATAAAGGTGTCTTATACAATTTATCTTTTTATAATTTTTGTATTTAGAAACTTTATCTTGGTGTAATTTGCCTTGACAAAAAGAGTCTTTTGGTTAACTTTTGAAATAGCCTGTAATGTATTGGCTCATATCTTTCAAATGAAGCACTTTTTGGACTTGAGCATATATATACAAAGTTTTAGAAAATTGAATTTCCTTCCAAATTGGCTTTGGTTGGGGAAAAGTTTATGAAGTATGTGAAAGTTATGCTTGGTCAAAGTTCAGTTGACTTCTCCTAAGGAAACCCTAATTTGGCAACTTTGGACTTTTGATGATTTGAGGGCTTCTCTTGAGGAATCATGATCAAATTATGAATATCATTTCAAAATGTTGATGTTGACCAAAAATCTTGAAGTTTGACAGTATATTGACCACAGTTGACTTTTTACCCAATATAGTTGATTTTCAATCATTTGAGCCATTGACTGAGCAAACTTGTGATGCAAGACTTGAAATTTGATATGAGCATCTTTGGAGACGCATTAAGAACCATGGAAATCACTTGAGACCTTTGGGACCCATTCTTATTTGAGAAACTCAAAACCCTAGTTGTAGACCCATTGCTTAGAAAGAGCATTTGTATGATCAACTCTTGAGCCATCTTGAGCAAAATGAGAATCCTAGAAGAATGTATTGAATAAAATAGGAGGGAAAATTTTTGGGTACAACATCCGGTTTTACATATGTTAGGAAATTCATATTTTGATATTTATGAGGCTTTGATTTAAACTAACAGTTTCAATGTGTTCCTGAGACAAAATAGTGCAGGTTTTATCCCTTGCATGAGGCCCATGAGGCCAGAATACTCCATCACCATTATCATATTGTGTTGCTTTTTTATATTATCTCACTGTACAGGTTGAATTAGCCAAAAAGAATGCCACCATTGGATTCGCAAGGGTCGAATTAAGGGGATAAGGTCCTTCTTAATCTCTAACGCACGTTATTTTTGCAGGTTGAAGAATCCTCTCACCGGAGAAGACGACCGAAGCTAGGGCTCCGGCGCTTCTCCGGTCCACTTGTTTATAATATATTTATTGGTTTGTCTCGTATAACTGAATTGAAGCACATCACATTTGGTTGAGACTGAGGCATGTAACGTGAAAGGCGTGGGTTCTATCCCTGCGTCTTGCAATATTTTGTTATTTTTCAAACTAACGCGCATGTTTAACATATATTATTCAATTCCTATTCTCAAACACCAATAGGCGCTTGGCCTAGTGGCAAGCAGTGCAGTTTGTGAAGTTAAAGGGCGTGGGTTCAACACTCACCCCATGTGTTGTACCCCAAAATTTTCCCTCCCATATTCTTCAAGATTGGTTAAGAATCATCTTCAAATGGTTCAAAAATTGCTCAAGGATTGCACAGTCAAACCATCTCCTAAGCCAGTCAAAATTAGGGTTTTGGTTCCTTCAATGAATTTGGGATTTTCAATGGCTCAATCAAGTCACATATGCCTATATACATTCTCAAGCATCTACATGTCAAGTTTCAAGACTCACAATGCCAAATTCCACAGTCAAAAGCCCTATTTGATCCACAGTCAACTACAGGGGCAAAATGGTCATTTTGCAGTCAAAAGTCGGAATTTTTGGTCAACATCTTATTTTGAGTCCACAATCATCATTTGATCAAGTCTTGATCATGATTCCACAAGCATGGCTCAAAAATCATCAAGATGCCAAAAGTTACTATTTTTGGACAGTTGAAAAGTCAACTGTATCTTGACCAAGGCATAACTTTTTCATGGTTCATCAGAAAAATCTCATCCAATTCTCATTTTGAAGGGGATGACATTTCCTACAACTCATCTTCACATTCCAAGTCCAAGAAATGCTCTCACAAAAAGTTATCAATTTCTACATTATAGGTCAATTTCAAAAGTCAACAAAAATGCACTTTAAGTCAAAGACCATAACTTGAGATTGGTAAATCCAAATGACATGGAACCGAAGGCATTGGTTAGAGGACTTCAAGACCTTTCCAAAATGTCCAAGAACATGTTCATAGGATCAAAATTGAGCAAGATATGCATTGGAGAAGTTGGGAAATGTTTGTGAATTTGCAAAAGTCAACTTTGCTCAAAACACTTTGTTTTTGCTAATGGGCCTCAAATTTCTTCTTCAAACTTTATCCAAGGCCTGTGAACGACCCATAAAGCCTATTTGAATTTATTTTCTTATTTTTATTAATTAATTGGATTTTTAATTGATTTTAATTAATTTAATTAATTTAAATTGTAGGAAATTCAAAGATATGATTTTTTCAATCTTTTTGTGAAGCAAACAAGCTCAAGATATGCTGGCAATTCGTGTGCAAATCAAAGGGACAAGAATCTCCAAGTTTGACAAGTTTTTCCAATCAAAAGGATTCAAAAATATTTGATTTTCAATCAAATATACAAACATCAATTCCATGGATTTCTTGGCCAAGATTTAACCTAATTCAGCTCTTCTATAAATACACAAACCAACCCTAATGCGTTGGACGTGAAATTGCTGCAAACAAAGCCATAGCCATATTGACTTTTTTCAAGAAAATTGCAAAAATGTTTTTTATAATTTAGCACGATTCAAAGCATTTTGTGGTTTCTAACACCTTGCAGGAACTCTCAGGGACATGTTGCAATCCAAACCACACGCTAAGACTCACGGAATCACCAAGAACAATCACACGGTTTGCTTCTCATGTCCATAATCGAAACTCATATTTTATGCATAATTAACATGTTTTAATCATTATTTTGCATTGCTTGAATCTATATAAAGCTAATGGTATTGGTTAATTGCATTATAATGCCCAGAATCATAAGTTACCATTGAAGAAATCTAGGGTTCTTGAGCTTCCAAATTGGGGCTTTTCAGTATAGGAAAAATCAAGCCTCATAATGCCTATGGTTGAAACTGTTGCAACCAGACGAATCAAAAGCCATATTCGCGAAATATTTATGTTAAGCATAGGCCTATTCGCTATTATTGGTCATCCTGTTTTGTGGGGGTTAAAAACCCCCGCTATCTAACATGTATTTTGCAGGTTCAAGGAGAACGATGATGAGGTGTAAACGTGTGAATGGACAATTCAAATAGCGCGCATTTTTTGTTATTGTTCAGCATATTGCTTATTTTCCATATATTATTTTTGCTTATCATTATACTAACAAAGCGTGCAAGTTGGCCTGGTGGTAGATGCGCTGGACGTGAATCATTGGGACCTGGGTTTGAATCCCAGGTCCCCCCAAACTCTTATATTATTTTGTCTAATATGTTCATATGCAGGCATGCCAAGAGTGTTCCACCATGTGCTTCAATCATCAATGCGCCATGTGTCCTTAAGCACAGATCTAATGGCCATGAAGTGCTGACCATGATGCTCCCTAGTCAAGGCACGCGTGGACAAGCCAGAAAGTCAAAGCAGGCTTGTGGCTTAATGGGCTTGGAATTTACAAACAAGCCTCCTTCTGGGCCCAACACCCCCCTGGTTTTTTTATATTTTCTACTTTATTTATTTAATTATTTGCTACTATTATTATTATTATTTATTTAACTAACATAATTATTATTTTCATAATAACACAACAAAAATCAGAAAACTAAAATATTTTTATTTATTATTATTAATTATTAATTTCACCTTTTATTTATTATTTTTGTAAATAAATATAATTAATTTAGTCTTTTTGTAATTAGGTCAACTTTAACTTTTTCTCAATAATTTAAAATAAATTAGACTTAGGGTTTTTTACTAACTTTTGACTTTATTTTATTTTCATTAAAGACTTAAAAAACTTAAAAAATACTTTTTTCTTGTAATTATTTAATTAGTTAGTAAATTAGGTTTAATATTAATTAATTGCAAAAAAGGACCAAAATTCATTCTTTTCTCAAAAAGGGTCAAAACCCTAAGACTTTTCCCGATTCAATTTTTCTCGCGCATGCTTATTCTTGATTCCTATTTTGATCATATTTATGTAACTGTTCCGAGAATGTAATAGATAATTAGGACTTTTATCGCTTTCTTTATTTTCCCGCAATTTATTTTTCAAAGGGTTATGTTTTTGGCGATGTAAAAACCCGACGCCTTGTAATAGCGTAGATTTACTTTCCGCAATTTATTTCCCGCAAATTATTAACTGTTAACTATGCATGCAAGACTTGCCTGAAAAATAAAACCAACTCGTAGCTCACCATGATACATGTGCAAAGATAATATAAACTGAATCCTGACACACTCGCACATGCCACTCCTAGGGTACGCCTCACTTGGTTGCCTCGACGTGGTCATTAAGTATAGGGTGTTTTAGAGGTCGCCCTCCTGTCTAAAAGATCCAAGTTGCCTCGAAACGGTTGCCTCGGATAAAAAGGATCTAGGACATTAGGGTTACCGCTAAGGCGTCCTACTATTGCTTTGGTGACCACACATGTCCCTATAATCGAATTGACCCGAATAACTCCAACGACGGTGCTACCTACTTCTCAATAGTGGGATAGTGCTGTCTAAAGGACATTTACACAGCTTAATTCCTTTGAGTAGGTGGATTTCTCCTAGGTACTTGCTCTTTCAAAAAACAAAACAAACTTTTTGCACTCACACTTTCAAAAAGTTTTCAAACAAACACTTCATACACTCTTGAGGACAGATACAAGAGTTACCTAGAAGTTTTCAAACTAAACTTTTTCAAAACCCACAAACACAATAAAAGCAAACAATTTTTGAAAACATAGTGAGCAAGTACCTAAGAGCCCGTGGATAACCACGGATAGAAAGGGTGCTAACACCTTCCCTTTCTATAATCTACCTCCCGAACCGAGAAACATCTCGAAAAGGAATTTTGCTGTGCTTTTGTCCTTTCCTTGTTAGAGAAAATAAAAGACGGTGGCGACTCTTGCTTACCGCGACGTTTCGCGAACCAGCATTTCAAAACAGTCAGTTCTATTTCCACCGATCACAGAACTGGCTACTCTGTTGGGGACATATAATAAGCGAGGTGTACCTTAGGATTAGACCACTCTTATGTTTTGAATTGTATGCCTTGTTTGCTTTAATATTGTGGGCTTGCATCGGAGTTTCATAGATCCTAACCCGGATCTGGGGGATACCTTTTAGAAGTAGCAACAAACTGTGAGGGAATTGTGCGGGGTATACCGACACGGTTGAAGCAGTTGCTACGTTGATGTGGCACTTTGGTGAGTATTGGTAACCCTTGAGTCAAGTCAAGGAGAGTACGGGGCCGCCGCGTGGTGTCGTGAAGCATCAACTGACCTTAGAACCTTACTTGACCATCCTGGCCTCTTTAGGGGCAGTGAGATGATCGACTTTGGTGCAGTCCGAAGTTGGTAGATACTCGATACTACACTCATTGAGGGTTGTTTTCTTGGAATATTTTGGTCGCCAGTTAAGTGGCTAAATCAAAACAATGAACATAGAAAACAACCCAATGATATTGAGCTCTTTAGAACCTGGTTACTTTTGATAGGACGGGTTTTGAGCCCACCAACTTCAAGAGGGTAGTACCTAAACTTCATGCTGGCCTAAACTCTAAGGGTTGTCTGGTGTGACTTGTGTGCCTTATCATGTTTGCTTTTTGTGAATACTTGTGGTGTGTCTTTATCATAACATCATAACATCATAAAGCATCATCTGCATTTACTAACCACTTCAAGGGTTCAAATATTCATATTTGTTCTTGTTTTGTAGGACATGGAATCTCTCCGCAGAAAGACAATTCAGGTCAACCTTGTAAGGATCCCTCCTCAGCTTAAGGAGCTTACATCCAGGATTCCCGAGAACTCTTCCTTCAGTGAAAGGCATGGTAGACTCATCAGCTTGGTCAACACCAACATTGAAGAAGATATGATAAAAGTTCTCTTCCAGTTCTTTGACCCTTTGAACCACTATTTTACTTTCCCGGATTATCAATTAGTGCCTACTTTGGAAGAGTTTTCTCAGCTTCTGAAGGTTCCCATTCTCAGTCAACTACCCTACAACGGTACGGAAAGGGAACCAAAACTTGAAGAGGTTGCTAAAGCATTACGTCTGCAACCATCGGACATCAAGGGGCATTTGGAAAGCAGAAGTGGTATCAAAGGATTCTTGGCAAAGTTCCTGTTTGAGAAGGCATAAGAATGTTGGAATTCCCTTGACCTACAAGCCTTTGAAGAAGTTGTGGCACTCCTTGTCTATGGGTTGGTGTTGTTCCCGAATCCAGATCAGCTTATAGATATCAATGCTGTCAAGATTTTCATGTCCAGGAATCCCATACCTACGCTGCTTGGGGACATCCTCCACTCATGTTACACTCGAACCATGAGAAAAAGAGGTGTTCTCATGTGCTGCACTCCTCTCCTGGCAAGGTGGTTTATTTCGCACCTTCCACAATCAGTTTTGAAGAACGAGCGGGGTTTGAGATGGTCACAACGATTAATGACTCTTACACATGCTGATATACATTGGTGTTCTCGGTCTAGAGAAAATGTCACTATCATTGATCATTGCGGAGAGTTTCCTAATGTTCCTTTGAGGCAATTTGGATATGCTCGGAGGGATGGCCCTCATGACATGCTGATTCCTGACATAGTTTTTGACTTCGACAATGATACGCAAGGACTTCTCCAGAGGTTTATCAGAGCTTGGAGGATGCCTAATAAGGTGGATAGTAAGACACTAGGGCACAAGAACTCCATCCCCCTTGAGCCTTATCTAAAGTGGGTACGAGCCCGCTCCCAGAAGCTTGTGATGCCATATCCTCACATTCTCCCCGTGATCAAAGAGCCAGTTATGGAAGGAGAGGTCCCGTACACCATTCAACATCCTGACATGCCAACATCTTGGGAGGAAATGCAAAAGAGATGGATCCAACTCAAGGAAGAGCGGAATTCTCTTGAAACCAGTCTACATGCCAGTGAGAAGAAGGTCTTGGAGCTCACCCGCCTACTGCACGAGGAAAAGACTCTCAACACTTACATCGCTCCAAAGAGGATGCGCAATGTCTTTTGGGATTAAGTATTTTGTAATATTTCGCCCATGAGGCATTGATGTACTGAACAGATTATTTCTTAATATAACGTGTGTTCCTTTTTTGTCTACAACGAATTTGAATTCTCGAACCCTTGAATGCATTGCATAAATAGCATATCATGCATCATGTGCATAACAGGTACTCTTTTTTACAGGTCACTTATCTTCTTCGCTGTTTATTTCAGCAATCATCATGTCTTCTGAACCTACTACTGAACAAGCTATCAAGGCCCTCCAGGCCCAGAACGCCTAGTTCCAAGAGTTGGTCATGAGCTTAGCCCAGGGTCAACAGGAGTTGAAGACTCTGATTCTGAATAAGAAGAAGAAGAAGAGGACTGTCTTGTTCAACACTGGACGGAGGTTTGGAAATGGACTACAAAATGAGGCTGATCTGGCTACTTCCTCTGTAGGGAAAGACAGTCCCCAAGAGAGAAGGGTTCCTAGTCCCGTGGTCTCCGACAACGAGACGGATTATAATGATGAACAGTACCCTCCTGCTGAGGACAGGTACAAACAATTGGAGGACCGCTTAAGTGCTATGGAGATTCAACATGTGCTCGGGTTGGACTTTGGAGACCTAGGCTTATCCTCTGGGGTGGTGATTCCCCACAAGTTCAAGGCACCTGCCTTTGCAAAGTACGACGGAGCTTCCTGTCCTAAGCTGCATCTCAGATCATATGTAAGGAAGATCTAACCTTACACTGCTGACAAGAATTTGTGGATCCATTTCTTCCAGGATAGTCTTTCAGGGACTCAACTCGAATGGTTCTATCAGCTGGATGGAGCCAGTATTCGTAACTGGGAGGATTTGGCTACTGCATTCTATAAGCAATATCAGTATAATTCCTACCTCGCTCCTACGCGTACCCAACTCCAGGGTATGTCACTAGGGACGGGTGAAGGTTTTAAAGAATATGCCCAAAAGTGGAGGGATCTGGCTGGAAGGGTGCAGCCACCTTTGACGGACCGTGAGCTCGTTGATATGTTCCTGGGGACCCTGTCTGGTCCGTTCTTCAACCATCTGATTGGGAATTCTTCTGCTGGGTTTACAGATCTGATCTTGACCGGTGAAAGGATAGAAGCTGGTATCAAGTCGGGGAAGATACAGAAAGGTGCCTCCTCGAGCACTGAAAAGAAGCCCTTCAAGAAGGAATCTAGTGTTGTTTATGGGTCAAGGAGACAGAATAAACCGGAATGCCGCCAAGCTGTCAATGCGGTGGTAATTTTATAGCCTACTGCTTCTCCTCGGCAATATAACCAACCAAGGGGTGAGAGACCCAAAAGGGAGTTCACTCGGCTCAGTATGACTTTGTCCCAGATATTACCGCAACTACTGTCAACCAATATGGTAACTATAAAAGAAGCTCCGAAAGTAGTGAACACAACATCTCCGAAGTACAATCCTAACGCCCGCTGCGCTTATCACTCTGACAGCCCGGGGCATACTACGGATGATTGTTGGGTTCTGAGGAATAAGGTTCAGGACCTTATTGATGCTAAAGAGATAGAGTTCGAGGTGCCCGAAAGGCCCAATGTTGTGACTGCTCCCATGCCCGAGCATGGAGTGAATGTTGTGGAAGAAGACCTGTATGTAGCCTCTGTGGATGATATAGTTACTCCGCTGTTGACGGTCAAAAGGAACCTATTGCTAGCCGGTTTATTTCCGGGATGTAGTAAAGGTTGCCATCTGTGTTCCGTTTCACCTGCGGGTTGTCCTCTGTTGAAGTCAGGCATCCAAAACCTGATGGATAATAAAGAGATCCTGTTTGAAAAGGTTGTTGTTCCTACTACCCCTACTGAAGAAGTGTCCATTATTACTATTTTCAACAACCCTCCTAAGGCTCCCTCAAAGAAGCCTGTCAAAATCATGTCTACTCAGAAGATTTCTCCTATCATCATCACTGTTCCGGGGCCCCTCCCCTATACATCTGACAAAGCTGTCCCGTGGCACTATGGGGCAGATGTTTATGTTCTCGGAGTAAAACAAGAGTTTGATACTAGTACCGACGTCAGCAACATCACCGGGCCTGCCAAGGTCACTCGTAGTGGTAGACTGTTCTCACCAGATATTGCGCCACCAGCTATTCAGAGACCTATTGTCATCACACCTGCAAGTATGCCTGCTTCCTTTCCTGACCAAGTTCCTGTTTCTACCCCTACTGCCGAGTCATCTGATGCCCGGGGCAAAGGGATTTCTACTGATGTGCCTGCCCAGACGGAGGCACCAAAGACAACCACTGTTGAAGCTTCCAAACAGGAGATGGAAGAGATCCTTAAGATTATCAAGAAGAGTGATTTCAACGTAGTTGAGCAGCTGGGGCACACCCCATCTAAAATTTCTATGCTATCACTGTTGTTGTGTTTAGAGGCCCATTCCAAGGCTCTGATTACCTTCCTGAAGACGGCCCACGTTCCACAAGAGACGTCAGCTGATCAATTTACCGAGTGTGTATCCAACTTAACTGCTGATAATGGTTTGGGTTTCTCCGACGCCGATCTGACTACTAAGGGGAAGAATCATAATGACGCTCTGCATGTCTCCATTGAATGCAGGGGCACTACTCTTGCCCATGTGCTGGTTGACACTGGTTCCTCGTTGAACGTATTGCCCAAGAAAGCTCTAGACAAGATGGATTGCGAGGGTTTGGAACTCAAGCCAAGTAACATTGTTGTCCGGGCCTTTGACGGGTCTAAGAGGATGGTATCTGGTGAAGTTGACATTCCAATCAGGGTTGGTTCTCAGGTCTTTGACTCTACATTCTACGTTATGGACATCCGACCATCCTACTCTTGTTTGCTGGGTCGTCCATGGATCCATAAGGCTGGAGCTGTGACCTCCACACTACATCAGAAGCTGAAATACCCGGTCAGAGGGAAGATCATAACAGTTCAAGGGGAAGAAGAATATATGGTCAGCCACCTCAACTCGTTCCGGTACATAGAGATGGATGGGGAATTCATTGAGACCCCCTTTCAACATTTTGAAGAGGTTCCTCAGACATTGGCGTCAGCAGAGACTGTGACTGAAGAAGATTCTCCTTTGAAGATGGCTTCTTTAAAGGATGCCCGAGTTGTTATTGAGAAGGGTGAGTGCGCAAATTGGGGCCAACTTCCTGATTTCACTCCAAAGACTGACAAATTTGGTTTGGGTTTCACTGCAGAAGCTCAGAGGGTTGTTCGTAAGGCAAGGATTGGAAGACCTCATGTATTCATCACTAACTCGGGAGTAAATGCTATTGAGGATGACATGGAGGAATCTGAATTCGACAGCTAGATCTACCCAACAACCGACGGTGGACCGAACAACTGGACTGCAAAAGATTTCGTACCTATTAATTTTGTCACTCAGTAATGAACTCCTTTGTTTTGAATTTGTAACAAACAATAATTTCAAACTTTATGGCCCGGTGTCTTACCCGGGGCACCGTGGCTTCATTTGTGAGGGCTTTTGTGTGTCATTTTCATATATCATTAATAAAAGCATTGGACGTTTTTCGCATTTCAAATCTTGCGCTCCTTGTCTTTCTTTATTATATATTGCAAAACAACTATATTTATACACACTCACCTATACAGGTTCCAATCCACTATGGATCTCACTAGTAACGACTCTGCTACTGCCAGTTATGACTTCGAAAATCCGATCAACTTAGCCGAAGACGAAGGTGAAGATGATTGCGAAGTGCCTGGTGAGCTTGCAAGACTGATACTCCAGGAAGAGAGGGCCATTCAGCCACATGAAGAGCCAGTGGAAATGGTAAATCTGGGTACTGAGACAAACAGAAAGGAAGTCAAGATTGGTGCCAATCTGGAGTCTAGTGTGAAACAACGGTTGATTCAGATGCTGCATGATTATGTGGAAATCTTTGCTTGGTCCTACGAAGACATGCCTGGGTTGGATACCGACATTGTGGTTCATCACCTGCCTACCAAGGAAGAATGCCCTCCGGTAAAACAGAAGGTCCGCCGTATGCGTCCAGAGATGTCCAAGAAAATCAAAGCTGAGGTTATGAAACAATTTGACATCGGTTTTCTAGCAGTGACTTCTTACCCTCAGTGGGTCGCAAATGTGGTTCCAGTGCCAAAGAAAGATGGTAAGGTCCGAATGTGTGTTGATTACAGGGATTTGAACAGGGCAAGCCCCAAGGATGATTTCCCTCTGCCTCACATTGACGTTCTGGTTGACAACACTGCTCAGCATAAGGTATTCTCCTTCATGGATGGGTTCTCCGGTTATAATCAGATCAAGATGGCTCCTGAAGACATGGAGAAGACCACTTTTGTTACTCAGTGGGGCACCTTTTGCTACAAGGTCATGCCTTTTGGGTTGAAGAATGCTGGGGCAACCTACCAACGTGCCATGGTTGCTTTGTTTCATGATATGATCCACCATGAGATTGAGGTATATGTCAACGATATGATTGCAAGGTCCCAAACTGAGGAGGAACACCTTGACCATCTGCGGAAGCTGTTTGACCGGTTGAAATTGTACAAGCTGAGGTTGAACCCGAACAAGTGCACCTTTGGGGTGAGATCTGGAAAATTGCTAGGCTTCGTCGTGAGCGACAAAGGTATTCAAGTGGACCCTGCCAAAGTGAAAGCCATACAAGAGATATCAGTTCCCAAGACAGAGAAAGAAGTCAGAGGCTTTCTAGGATGGTTGAATTATATTGCCCGATTCATCTTGCATCTAACTGCTACCTGTGAACCAATCTTCAAGCTACTGAAGAAAGATCAAGTAATACGTTGGAACGATGAATGTCAGGCTGCTTTCGAAAGAATCAAAGAGTATCTCCAAGAACCACCCATTCTCATGCCACCAGTTGAAGGGAGACCTCTAATCTTATACTTGACAGTACTTGACAACCTAATGGGGTGTGTACTGGGGCAACATGACGAGTCTGGCCGAAAAGAGCATGCTATTTATTACCTTAGCAAAAAGTTTACCGACTGTGAGACCCGATACTCACTACTCGATAAAACTTGATGCGCTTTGGTATGGGCTGCTCGCCGGCTGAGACAGTATATGTTGACTCACACTACCCTGTTGATTTCAAAAATGGACCCAATCAAGTACATCTTCGAAAAGCCTTCCTTGTCCGGAAGAATAGCAAGATGGCAGATGATCTTGACAGAATACGACATCCAGTACACGACACAAAAAGAAATCAAGGGAAGTGTATTGGTAGACCATTTGGCAGACCAGGCAGTGGATGACTACCAATCTATGAACTTTGAATTTCCAGACGAGAATATCATGGTAGTAACTGATTGTGAAGTACCTGAACCGGATGAAGGGCCTGAGGAAGGATCCCGATGGTCTATGCACTTTGACGGAGCCTCAAACGCTTTGGGTAATGGCATTGGTGCTATGATCATATCTCCAAAAGGCTCTCATACTCCACTTACCTCCCGACTATGTTTCAGCTACACCAACAACATGGCAGAGTATGAAGCATGCATCATGGGTCTTCGAGCTGCAATTGACCTAAGGATCAAGTTTTTGAGTGTATTCGGAGATTCCGCTCTCGTGATCAGTCAGATCAAAGGAGAGTGGGATACGAAACACCCAAATCTTATTCCTTACAAGGAGTATGTATTGACGTTGCTTCCCCATTTCGAGGAGATAACTTTTGAACACTTCCCAAGAGAGGAGAATCAAATGGCGGACGCGCTAGCTACGATGTCTTCCATGTTCAAAGTCAAATGGGACAACGAGGCTCCCCGGATCATTATCTGGAAGTTGGATGAACCTGCACATTGCTGCGATCTTGAGACCGAAGAGGTAACAGAAAAGCCTTGGTATCATGAAGTGAAGAGGTGCCTTGAAGCTCAAGAATACCCCGAGGGTGCATCCGTTAACGACAAGAAGTTTCTGGGAAGGTTCGCAACAAAGTTCTACCTCAGCAACGGCATTCTGTACAAACGAAACCATGATTGAACCTTACTGCGTTGTGTGGATAAGACTGAAGCAGAAAGTATCATGGTAGAGCTGCATGAAGGTACCTTCGGAATGCATTCCAGTGGGCATACTATGGCAAAGAAAATCCTTCGGGCAGGATACTACTGGTCCATAATGGAAGCCGAATGTTATCAGCACTCTCGGACATGTTATAAGTGCCAGATCTATGCTGATAAGGTGCACATTCCTCTAGTTCCTCTGAATGTCTTGACAGCACCTCGGCCGTTTGCAATGTGGGGTATTGATATGATCGGCGAGATCAGACCTACGGCATCCAACGGGCATCGCTTCATTCTGGTGGCGATTGATTACTTTACAAAGTGGGTTGAAGCAGCTTCTTTTGCTACTGTAACCAAGAATGTCGTGGCACGGTTCATTCGGCACAACTTGATCTGTCGATACGGTGTACCAGAGAGGATCATTACGGACAATGGTACCAATCTTAACAACAAGATGATCACTAAGCTCTGCGAACAATTCAAGATACAACACCACAACTCTTCTCCTTACCGACCGAAGATGAATGGGGTTGTCGAAGCGGCAAATAAGAATATCAAGAAGATTGTGCAGAAGATGACAGTGACCTACAAAGATTGGCACGAGATGTTACCGTTTGCTCTTCATGGGTACCGTACCTCAGCACGGACGTCAACAGGGGCGACACCCTTTTCCTTGGTCTACGGCATGGAGGCAGTCTTGCCTATTGAAGTCCAGATACCCTCTCTCCGGATAATGAAGGATGCAGGTTTGAGCGAAGATGACTGGATCCAAACCCGGCTTGATCAATTAAACCTAATCGACGAAAAGAGACTCACTGCTATTTGTCATGGTCAAACGTACCAAAAATGGATGATCAAGGCATTTAACATGAAAGTCAGACGACAAGAGTATCAAGTTGGGGACCTGGTGATCAAACGCATCATTCTACCTCAAGGTGATCCCAGGGGAAAATGGACCCCCACGTACGAAGGGCCATTTGTGGTTAAGAATATCTTCTTAGGAGGAGCCATGATTCTGACTACCATGGACGGTGACGACCTTCCTCACCCCGTCAATGCAGACATAGTAAAAAGATACTATGCATGAATTAAAGACCCGCTAGGTTGACACACCTAGGAAAAAATAAGGGCTTCCCGACGAACCAAAAGGGTTCGGGAAAAAATAAGGGATGAAAAATGAAAATATTTGTACACCCGACAAGTCGAAAACCTGAAAAGGCGGCTTGGGAACAAATGGGTATCCCGGTGGACTGAAAACCCGAAAGGGCGGTCCAGGAAAAAGTTAGGGATTAAAGCGTAATACTATGTCTCATTGGATCACCCTGCATCCAGACTTCGGTATCAACTATCAGGTTCAGACGGCATCGATCAATCAGCTTCATCTCCAACTAAGCAGCCAAGTGATGAGACGCTTGAAGACATAAAGGCGATAGCAGAGTTGGAACCCAGTGGGATCTTTCACATAGCTGTTTTGTTTTCCTTTTCACAAATTGTATAAGTTCTATTCGGCGGCGTTCTCTTACTAGGACGTCAGCCTCTTGTACACAAAATGCCTATTTACAGGCAAATTTCAAAATCAATACAAGCTCACTTTTCCAGACAAATTGCCAACTGTTTTTCCTTTATCTGTTTTCTTTTGCAAAGAACATCCAATGTTCATTTTTGATATATGCATTTGACATTAATTTCTAATCATAAATATTTGCATGTGAAACAAAGGACTAATTACAGGTGACATCAGAAACAGGGGCAATAATGAGTTGTCTAAGCGATCTAGTTGCTCTGTCCACCAAGGTACCAAGGTAAGTTCGGCTGAAGAATGTAACCAGGATACCTTCACTCACCGCAGAGTAAGACAAGAGTCAGCCATGCTCTCTCCTCAAGCAGAGTTGGTCTCCCATTGGCCCTAAAAAGGCACAGTATTCCCCAGCAAGTCAGCGATACTCTCCCCGAGCAGAGTTAGCCTACTGTCAGCCTTAAGGAAGTTGGGTATCCCCAGAAGATCTCAACATTCCCCAGTGGAGTATGCAGATGTTCCTAAGCAAGCATCCCCGGCAGTCTTAATATTCCTCGACGGAAATATAAGTGTTCCCCGGCGGAATATAGACACCCCAGTGGAGCCAGTCCAAAAAGTTTCCCCAGGAGAGTTGAATCATCTCCCCAGTAGATTCTGGAAGCTTGTCCCCTGCAGAGTACAAATGCATTCTCTCCCCAGCCATATTCAGAAGGTTATCCCCCACCAGAGCCTAACTGGGTTATCCTCAGCATGTTACAACGGGAAGATCATCCCCAGCGAAATTCTTTCTATCCCCAGCAGAGTTTATCATCAAAATCCCCTAACAGAGCTTATCAACGGAATCCCCAGCGGAGTTATCGTTAAAATCTCAGCTAAGCATCTCTTCCCACAGAGTAATTTCCCGCAGAGTAATCTCTTCACCAGTTTATTCCCCAACGGAGTCATCTTCTCCTACCGGTTTATTCTTGCAATCATCTTTGTTCATCATCCCCAGCGGAAACGAAGGACTCTACTCTTCAACATCAACCCAAGATTCAACGAACTTCTCGGCATTCGTCAAGGATTTATTTTCCCAAACAAAGATACATTCATAAACATTTCACATTTCATATCTCATATTGACATACATGATAAAGTGCATCCGACACGATCTCGTTTTGAGAACATCATGACATCATGCATTTCATACATCATGACATTGCATGCAACTAATGTTTTGCCTTTTCAGGAAAAAGTCAATCAAAGGATGATTTCCATCAACCTTTTGAAGTTCCAGATTCGATACCTGTATCTAGCCAGGGCATATCTGTGAGCGACTGATTGTAGATCTATACCTGTATCTAGCCAGGAAAGTATCTACATGAAGAGATTGAAGATCAATACTTGTATCTAGCCAGGAAGTCATCTTTCATTCTCAGGTCAAAGGTCTACACCTGTATCCAGCCAGGAAAGCTATCTCGACCAACCCTTTGAAGTTCCAGATTCGATACATGTATCTAGCCAGGGCATATCTGTGAGCGATTGATTGTATATCTATACCTGTATCTATCCAGGAAAGTATCTGCATGAAGAGTTTGAAGATCAACACCTGTAACAGGCCAGGAAATTATCTTTCATTCTCAGATCAGAGGTCTACACCTGTATCCAGCTAGGAAAGCTATCTCGACCAACCTTTTGGAGTTCCAGATTCGATACTTGTATTTAGCCAGGGCATATCTGTGAGCGACTGATTGTAGATCTATACCTGTATCTAGCCAGGAAAGTATCTGCATGAAGAGATTGAAGATCAATACCTGTATCTAGCCAGGAAGTCATCTTTCATTCTCAGGTCAGAGGTCTACACCTGTATCCAGCCAGGAAAGCTATCTCGACCAACCTTTTGAAGTTCCAGATTCGATACCTGTATCTAGCCAGGGCATATCTGTGAGCGAATGATTGTAGATCTATACTTGTATCTAGCCAGGAAAGTATCTGCATGAAGAGATTGAAGATCAATACCTGTATCTAGCCAGGAAGTTATCTTTCATTCTCAGTTCAGAGATCTACACCTGTATCCAGCCAGGAAAGCTATCTCGACCAACTTTTTTAAGTTCCGGATCAACACCTGTATCTAGCCAGGAAATATTTGTGGACGATTGATTGTAGATCTACACTTGTATCTAGCCAGGAAAGTATCTACATGAAGAGATTGAAGATCAACACCTGTAACAGGCCAAGAAAGTTCTCGCAAGTTCTCGCTAAGGAATCTCTTACGCGATCAACACCCCTGGATGGCATCTTTAAGCCCATCTCCACAACTATCCATTACATCTCCAAATGGCACCCATAAGCCCATTCCCGACAAGATTCCGTCGCATCTCCAGATGGCATCTATAAGCCCATCCTCTTATCCATCATCTCTCCAAATGGCATCTATAAGCCCATTCCCGCCATCACATTGCTGATACTACACCATGCGAGTGCAAATTTCTGGGCACTTTAGTGTTCAATCATCTTCCACCTTTGGATCACGAAAGGCACGCAAGCCAATCTACATCCTCAGGTTTTATCCCTTGCATGAGGCCCATGAGGCCAGAATACTCCATCACCATTATCATATTGTGTTGCTTTTTTATATTATCTCACTGTACAGGTTGAATTAGCCAAAAAGAATGCCACCATTGGATTCGCAAGGGTCGAATTAAGGGGATAAGGTCCTTCTTAATCTCTAACGCAAGTTATTTTTGCAGGTTGAAGAATCCTCTCACCGGAGAAGACGACCGAAGCTAGGGCTCCGGCGCTTCTCCGGTCCACTTGTTTATAATATATTTATTGGTTTGTCTCGTATAACTGAATTGAAGCACATCACATTTGGTTGAGACTGAGGCATGTAACGTGAAAGGCGTGGGTTCGATCCCTGCGTCTTACAATATTTTGTTATTTTTCAAACTAACGCGCATGTTTAACATATATTATTCAATTCCTATTCTCAAACACCAATAGGCGCTTGGCCTAGTGGCAAGCAGTGCAGTTTGTGAAGTTAAAGGGCGTGGGTTCAACACTCACCCCATGCAAATCCCTTTATCCTATTTTTTTAAAACTTAATTTCCTTTCTTTTTCTTTTCTAACCCTAATTAATTTAATTAATCAATCATTAAACTAACCTAACCTTTTTTCCTTAATACTAATAAATTAGGACTGGGGTTTTTAAATAATACTTAATTTTCTTGATATATTTTTTTATTTACTAATTTAATTAATTAATCAACCTTTTTTTCTTAAATATTAAAATCAATTAAAATTTAGGTTTTATTAATTATTATCACTTAAATAATTTTCTACAAAAAAATCATAAAACATTTTAACATTCTTTTTCCATTTTTGTATTTCTTTTTAATTCATAGATAAAATGTATAGGACACACTCTATATTATAATAGCGCAGATTTATTTTTCGCATCTTTTTTCTTATTATGTATCAGCTCCGAGGATGTAATAGCATATGACATTTATATTCTCGAATTTGTATTTTTATGCTATGATTAGTAACTAGGGTTTATATGGCAAGACTAATAATTGAACCTAGAAAACCCTAATTCTCAAGATAAAATAAACTAAAAACAAACACTTCGCACACATGCATCTTTAGGGTAACCTCTCTTGTTGCCTTATGAATATTGGTCACGTCCCTCTAAAGTGGGGATACTTTAGCAAAAGACCCGCGATCAAATTATCATGTCTCTTTCAAATAAAGATCATAATCCCTCGATGAACCTTCGAGCTGCCTTCAAAGTGATCTAGTCCCTTCGAGTTGCCTACAAAATGATAATAGTCCCTTCGATACAATTTCTAAAGTATCCTTACTTATTGCTTTCGATGACCGTACGATGAACCTACGCAAGTCCCTTCACATCCAATAGATAGGGCTACCTACCAACTAATGGTATGGATAGTAATATCTTTAAAGGAAAAGGAAAAGAATAAGGAAGACTTTAGTGGGTAAGAAACTCTTAATTGCTTGCTCACAACTTTTGTCAAAACTTTTTTTCACACTACACTTTCAAATAAATATTTTAAAAAATAACACTTTGTATACATTCTTGAGGACTGATACAGGAATCATTACAAAGTCAGTCTTACATTGGAAATTTCAAAATATTTTCAAACAAATTACACATACAAAGCAAGATTTTCAAAAGCAAGCTAAGAAATTAAGTTCTTGTAGATAACTACGGATGAAAAGAGTGCTAACACCTTCCATTTTCATAACTTACCTCCCGAACTCAAAAATCTATCAAAGGTTTTTCCTGTTCTTTTCACCTTTCCTAAATATTGGATAAAATAAAATTCGGTGGTGACTCTAGCTATCCGTACATTTAGATAAAACCAAAAAGTCAGATCTCCCACCATATTACAACATGATACAATTTGGGTGATTGTTGATAGGCTAACAAAATTAACTCATTTTATTCCGATTAATATCAATTTTTCTGTGTCGAAGCTAGCGGAGATTTACTTCTGATTTTTGGAAGAGTCTACAGGATGCGTTGGGCTCTAAGCTGAGATTGAGTTATATGTATCAACCACAGACAAATGGTCAGGCAGAGAGAACTATTCAGTCGTTAGAAGATTTGTTGAGAGCTTGTGTTCTTGAGCAGGGAGGTATATAGGATAGTTATCTTCCACTGATTGAGTTCACTTATAACTAGTTTTTATTCTAGTATTGGTATGGCACCTTTCTAGGCATTGTATGGTCGAAGGTGCATAACGCCTTTGTGTTGGTATGAATCTGGTGAAAGTGTGACACTCGGACTCGAAATTATGCGAAAGACTATGGAGAAAGTGAAGATTATCCAAGAGAAGATGAAATATTTGCAGAGTAGACAAAAGAGTTACCATGATAGGTGGAGGAAAGATCTTGACTTTCAAGAGGGAGACCATGTATTCTTGAGAGTATCCCTAATAATCAGTGTAGGTCGTGCTCTGAAGTCAAGGAAGCTAACTCCTCGGTTTATTGGTGCGTATCAAATTTTAGAAAAAGTAGGGATTGTTGCTTATATGGTGGCCTTACCACCTAACCTTTCAAATTTGTATGATGTGTTCCATGTGTCGCAACTTCGGAAGTATATGTCGGATCCATATCAATACAAGTAAGGGATAACCTTACGGTAGAGACCTTACCAGTGAGGATCGAAGACTGTAAAATGAAGAAGCTGAGGGAGAAAGAAATTCCTCTTGTAAAAATAGTTTGGGGAGGAGCAGCCGGAGAAAGTATGACGTGGGAATTAGAAAGCAGGATGCAGGAGTCTTATCCGGAGTTGTCCGCATCAGGTAATTTTCAAGGATGCAAATATTCTAAATGGGGGAGAGTTGTAACACCTCATTTAAATATTCAGTCATTATTTTTTGAATTTAAATTATGTTGGCATAACTAAGGGTATGTGAGATCTTACTTTTAATTAAATAATTAGGATAAGCGTAGCATATGGTGAAACATTGATAACAATGGAAATTGAAGGAAAATACTATTATTATTAGTATTATAGTTATCATTAATATTATTATTAATATTATTATTATTAGTTAGTATTAGTAATAATAAAATATAATTAGAAAAGGGTTAGAACAATTGGGAAAAATTATTGTCACGTAGAAATAGAGAAGAGAAGAGAAGGGAAAAACCAGGGCAAGAGAGATTCCTCCATTGTTGAAGAATCAAGGCTGGAAATTAAGATAAGGGGGGTGAATGAGTTCTCTAAATGGTGATATTAGCATGAGAGGATATTGAGGGTTCCTACTCCTCTTTAGGTTACATGAATAATTTATGAATGTTATTCTTTATTTTATTTTTTTTTGTTCCTGTGTGATTTTGTGTGAAATTCGTGAATCCAATGATGCCATGAATGTGTTTTTATTGTTGATC
Organism: Vicia faba; assembly: GCA_948472305.1. Classification (NCBI taxonomy): domain Eukaryota; kingdom Viridiplantae; phylum Streptophyta; class Magnoliopsida; order Fabales; family Fabaceae; genus Vicia; species Vicia faba. The sequence goes on along the minus strand of OX451740.1, from coordinate 987,435,779 downwards.
TTGTTGTTGTTGTGTTATTCATGAAGTCCCAAATCTAGAAAATTGTAGATCTAGGAACGTGCCGAAAATTAAAGAATTATACGTAGAAATTGTTGTAGAATCGTAGGATAATGAAATTAGATGGAGCCTATGAATTATCATGTGTAAAAACACACTTTGGACCCAAATTAAGAGGTTGAAAGTGCTCAAAACGAGTGGAAATCGTTCTAGTGCGATAGAAGAAATTTTGAAGTAGCAGACTAGCCATACTCGTAATATACAGATATAGGAAGCGTACCCAGGGGCCATCCGCGTATGGAATGCTCCTTGCCCCATTTCCAGCACGGCCTTCTGCTGGTACACGTATGATATGCGTATGAAGGAAAGGCCAAACGCGCATGGGATGGTTATACACATATGGGAAGTTTGGGAGGATTTTGAGAAGAAAAACGTCTCTGGTCAAGCACGTAAGGTACGTATATGAGACTTGAGCGCTAGAGAGAAACACGTACAATATGTGTATGGGAAGAGAAAGAAGGAAAAAACGTATGGTACGTGTATGGGCAAGATGAGGTGCAAAAAATTCCATTTTTCACGATTGCGTCGTCATTCCTTCCTCCAACCATTATTCTCGGAATTTCTGACAACAAATCCTCGTTAGAACAAACAATACAGATAGTGTCACATACTCATATCAAATATAAAAGGGAATAAACACATTAAAAACTTGGTTAACTGACCAAGTAGGCTCTGATACCACTAATGTAACACCCTCTAAAACCCCACAGAATAATACATCATAAATCAGAGTAAATTTATCATTCTTCTCAAAACAAGGGTGTCACACATAATTCAAAACCACACAAACACCTGTCATGCTCAATAACAATAAACTAAATTCATGCTTTTCATTTCTCTTTCACACAAGCATGTAGCAGCGAAATCACTTTCATTCAAATGAATATAATATTCAGGTCTCTAAAATAAAAGTCATCTATTTAATCAACTTAGGCATAAAAGTCACTTCACTTCATGATTCAAATAACGATAATAAAATAATGTAGAGTACATAATTTATCTCTCAAAACATGAATCTAAATGTTTCCCCAGTGTTACATGACCAAAGCACGAATCAAATCCAAAATGCAAAAATAAACTAAAGATAGCTTCTTCAGCTTCACTCTTGCCAAAGCAACTCTAATCTTCAGTGCCTGAGCAATGTCATATAAAACATCTTTCCAACATAAGGGTGAGAATTCACATAATTATCGAAAAATCGTATAATAATACATAATGTATAACATACATGCATACAAATAAATATTCTCACACTTTAATGTTTTATAAACATAACAATACCCAATTTCTCATACCATTCACAAGTATACCCAAGCACAATCCACAATTTCGCAAAACAGAACAATTTCACAAAGTGCACATAATTTCATATTATGACAATAACACAATGTGACTCGATACAACTCGAATGCAATACTCATGCATGTGGAACTAATCTCTGTTATTTTTATTCGATTTTTACTTTAAACCGGGTCCATTATCTAGACTAATAACACACCAAAAATCTCGTTCTCTAAGCTTTCAAACCCCTCTCTAGGTGTGGGACAAGTCACTAGCTCCAACAGAACTAACAAGCATTGCATCTTGACAACAAATGATGCATATGAAATTCCAACAAACTTATGCAATTAAGACCATTCTCTAATATTAACATCCATGCATATCTTCAATAATTCATCACACTTGAATTACCATACATTTGAACACCCATACACATATACTCATGAATTATTCACATATAATTCATATTCATAGTACAACCACTCCAAACCATCACAATATCACATAGTAAACAACATACAATATTTTCATTACGATTCAACAATCAATCATAAACACACACATAAAACATATAAACTAAGTGTTGTACCCCAAAACTTTCCCTCTCTTTTCTCAATACATTTCACAAAATATCTTCAATGCGCAAGGATTCTCAAGGAATTTATCAAACAAAATCACCTCTGAAACACTGAGACCGCAAACTAGGGTTTTGACTAAGAACGACTGATCATTGACTTTTGACCTAATACATGACCTAATGGTTTGAAACATGGTCCCAAATATTCAAATGCATCATTTTGACCTAATTTCATATATCAATTCATTTCTCAAGATCATTGGATTGACAAATGAAATTTGGTCAACTGATGAAAAAAGTCAACGATACACTGAAAAGTCAAACTTTGACTTTTTGACCAAATTTGAGTTTCAAAGATCAAATTCATCAAGACATTCAAGCATATCAATCTTGATCATCAAGAAGTCAAGAAAGTCAAAAGTCAATGTGAAAATTCAAACTTTTCAAGACTTAAAATTTTTTCTAAGTGCATACATGATATTTTCATTACTTCATGCCATTCTTTCACCAAGATGAAAGATGATTCAAAGAAAACTTTCAATATGAAAGTTTTAGATCTTGAAGATATCTATAACTTTGCTTTGCTGATCAAGTCCTAGAAGTGCTTGGATTTTGAGTTATAAATTCATAAAGTCATGATATTTTCATTTAACACTTAGAGAAATTTTCAACAGATTTTGGTCAGGATTTTATCCCAACTTCTTGGCATTTTTTCACATAGTTACAAGATGATTTTGTCAAAATTGCTAACATGAAAGTTATAGAGTATGTTTCAAGCTTTCTAAAACATCCAAGAGCATGAATTTATCATACTTGAGCTATGAGATTCAAGGACCTGAAGTTAGGCATTCATTCTTGATTTACAAGGCATATTTGTGATGAACAAGGAACCAAAATCTTAGCTATGCTGCACAATCTTCACTTTACAAGACACAAACGTGTATATAACTCATTAATTGAATGCTTACACAGCTGGTTAAACTATGATCCAAGTGTTTGAGCCTTTGTCTAAGTGATGATTCCATTTTTGGAAGAAAGCAACATATCCATTCTTGAAAGTTAACTTTAATCACAAAGTCATTTTCTTGAGTCTCTAACTTGTTGTTCTAATCACACTCAACTTCTACAAGTCATAACGAACATGTTTAAAGTGATCAACCACTTTAGATAGTTTGGTATAAGCATTGGAAGCATGTTCTTCATGCTTGCTTCAAAAACAAGCAAGATAGCCATAACATGTGATTCAAAATCTGAGTTGTTTCAAGTCTCAAACCTTCTCTATAAATAGATAGGCCAATTGCAAGAGAAGGAGGTTAGAAAAAATAGAGAGAAAAGGCCAGAAGTTTTGTTGTGTGGATAAACCCTCAAAATCTCATATTCAAAAAAGCCATAACAGTCCACAAAGTTCCCACTCTTGAACTTTGAAATCCAAATCCTTGAACTCTACATACTTTTTAAGTTCTATCCAAACATCTAAGAACCCCACATACATTATATAGAAGATGTTCAAACTCAAGAACAAGCTTCTGTAACACCTCTATTTTTCCAAGTTCAAGAACAGTCAAGGTAGCAACTCAAGCTCAAAGCATAAATTCCAACTCCAAGGTAAGTCTTTTTGACTTTAACCCTTCATTTCAAGCATCATTAATGATTCATCTTTGAAGATAAAATGTAGTAACCATTGCCCTTGAAGCTAACTTTTTGTTTGTCTTCCATTTTTGTCATTTATGTGTTGAGAACTAACCCCTACGCGCAGCAAAATAATGATAGAGTGAAAAAATTGCAGGATGAGTCGACACATACTCACATGAGTCAACTCACTTTAGTGATAGAACAGGCTATGAGTCGACACAAAGCCTCATGAGTCGACACATACTGCTATAACAGGCACAAAACATAAAGAAAAAAGGCACATGAGTCGACATAAAACGCATATGTGTCGACACAAACAAGGAATGAGTCGACACATGCCATTCTGCATCGACTCATACTGAGTTGATTTGGTTTTACAGGAGCAAGGAAAAGTTATATGTTGATGCATAGGAGCATGTGTCGACACATAATGTTCAAAAATGCAATTTTCCTCTCTTTTACTCTATTTTATACTTTATATATATTTTCTTCATTACTATTCAATATGGTTGTAATATTTAAGCTCGTATCCATCCCCATTTGTAAATTGTATCCCCCATCCCCCTAATGATGTAATAGCGTAGGATTTTAATTTCCATAAATTTATCTTTTTTCATATAATTGTTAGTGATTAGGTTGTGTATGGCAAGACTAAAATCAATCCTAGACAACCCTAATCCAAGACAAAACAAAATATGGAATCAAAACACTTGCACACTATACCTCTAGGGTTAACTCCACTTGTTGCCTTGAGAAAATGGTCATGTTATGCATGTGAGATGCCTTAGAAAAAACAACCAAAAATACAAGATCATAGTCCCTCGATGATGCTACGAATGTTGCCTTACAAATGATCTTAGTCCCTTAATAAAAATGCTAAGGTATCTCACAACATTGCATCTTATGACTATACGATGACCCACGCCCGTCCCTTTACATCCAAAGATAGGGCTTCTTACCAATCAATGGTAAGATAAAAATTTCAAAGGAAGAGAGAAATGCACAAAATACTTTTGAATAGGTAGAACGTTCTTAGTTTCTTGTTCATAATCCATTTTAAAAAAAAAACATCTTTTCAAACACACCAAACACTTTCAAAACATGAAATATTTTCAAAATTCCAACACTTTGTATGCATTCTTATAGAGATGATAATCATTACAAAGTTTGCCTAAACGAAGGTGCTTTTCAAAAATACTTTCAAAACCCACCATAAACACATTTCAAACAAAGCAACTTCAAAAGTGATTTGGAAAGCAACTAAGAGCCCATAGATAACTATGGATGAAAAGGGTGTTAACACCTTCCCTTTTCATAAACTACCCCCTGAACCCAAGAAAATGTCTCAAAGGTCTTTCCAGTTCTTTTCACCATTTCCTTATTGGATAAAAGAAAAGTCAGTGGCGACTCTTGCTATCCGCAACAATTGTAATCAAACGCAAAACACCCAAGTCAGTTCTCCCACCATATTACAGAACTGGCGACTCTGCTGGGGAATTATACTTAAAGGTGGGGTTACCTTAGAGCTAGATAACATTTAAATTGATTTCCTTGTTTGATTTGTTTGATTTACATTTATGGGTCCTTGTTTAGGTTTGTATTGATTATCTACCCGGATCTGGGAACATCATTAGGTAAGTAGCATTAGATTGTGGAAACTGTACGGCGTATAACGATATGGTTGAAGCAATGGCTACATTAGTGTGATGCATTTGTTAGTACCGGTATCCCTTGTGTTGAATCGAGGAGAATACAGGGCCGTTGAGAGGTGTCATGAAGCACTAACTGACTTTAGAACCTTTAATTGAACAACTTGCCCATTAGGAAGTGGTGAGATAGCCGGTTTCGGTGGAAAGCTGAAAATTGGTTGATACTCGATACTACGCTCATTGAGATCAGACTTTTAGGATATTTCGGCTGCAAGAAAAGATTTATTGTGATGGGACAATGCCCAATTAATAAAGATCAATGATATTGATATTCCCTAGAACCCATTTACTTTGTAGGACAAGTTAAACCAACTAAATTTCAAAAGGGTACTTACCTATAAACCCCAAGCAAGCCTAAACCTAAGGATTTGTTTGCTTTTCTTGTATATGATTACTTGTACATAAACATCATGATATCATACCATAGCATCTTCAATAACCATTTCAAGGATCTCAAGGGTCTGTGATGCAGGGTTATATTGAACCAGACGTCTATCAAGGGGCAAGATAATTTATTTCCCTCTAACAAAATGATGTCAAAGACCAAAACGTGATAACTTGAGTCGAGGGCTATGACCCACTTGACATGGTGAGCTTGATTCTCGTGGAAATACATTCAACGATACGAAGTTCTTTACTCAAAGTTGTGATCAAAGTTCAACTTCTAAAATCTTCTTGTGTTTACCCCGCGAGATCCTTGAAAACATTTCATTTTACGTATCATGCATGTCATTACATAACAGGTATTCTCAAGACAGGTTTCTCATTTTTTTCGTTGTTTATTTCAGTAAGAAAATGGCTCTCGAGCAGTTAAAGATCTCCAAGCTCAGAATGCCCAGTTCCAACAAATGTTCCTGAACTTAGCCAAGGGACAAGAAGATCTGAAAGCACTCTTCACCAAAGGGAGTAAGAAGAAGACTAAGAAGAAGGTTGTCATCCTCAACATAGAAAGAAGGTTTAAGGGGCCTGCCTAACTAGCTCAAAAAGAGGATGCTTCTTCTGAGGAAGAATACAATCAAGATGAGGAATCTAGAAGCACTAGAGCTAGGGGTAAAAAAGCTACTGAGGACGAAGACTATTCTGAGGAGAAGTATCCACCGGTGGATGAAAAATACAAACAGCTTGAAGACCAACTTAAGGCTATGGAAATCAAAGCAGTACCTGGTCTAGACTTTAGAGATTTAGGGTTGGTCCCTGGGGTAGTCACTCCCCACAAATTCAGATCCTTATCTTTGCCAAGTATGACGGGGTATCTTATCCTAAGATGCATATGAGATCTTATGTCCGCAAGATTCAACCACACACCACTGATCAGAAGTTGTGGGTTCACTTTTTCCAAGAAAGCTTATCTGGAATGCAGTTGGAGTGGTTCTATCAACTTGAGAGGACTAATATCCACACTTGGGAAGATCTAGATGCTACTTTCTACAAGCAGTACCAATACAACACTGATCTTGCATCAACTCGTGTGCAGTTGCAGAATATGACTATGGGCTCAAATGAAGGCTTTAAAGAGTACGCGCAAAAGTGGAGAGACCTGGACAGCAAGGTGCAGCCACCTTTAACTGACAGGGAGCTGGTTGATATCTTTATGGGAACTTTGACAGGATCTTTCTTTAATCACCTAATCGGAAGCTCTTCGGCTGGGTTCACCAAACTGATTCTAACTGGGAAACGAGTTGAAGGTGGAATTAGAAGCGGAAAAATCCAGGTGGATGCGTCTTCAAGTACTGAAAAGAAGATGTACATTGGAAAGAAAGAGTCTAATGTTGTATATGGCTAGGAGGGACACACTAGAGGTAACCACAACCAATCTGTGGGAGCTGTACTAATCTCTAATCATACGCTTGTGCAACAACATCAACAGGGGAATCAGCATAAGGAGGTCTCACCTAAGAGACAATTCACCAAAATCAACATGTCACTGGCTCAAGCGTTACAGCACATGTTGAAGGCAGAGCTGATTACGTTAAAGGCTCCTCTACGAAATCCCAATACTTCTGCTCCTAGTTACCATCCCAATGAAAGGTGCGCATTCCATTCCGATAGTCTTTGACCTGATACAAATGGTTGTTGGGCTCTGAAGAACAAAATTCAAGATATGATTGACACCAAGGAGATTGAATTCGGCCCTTCGGAGACTCCCAACGTGATCACTGCTCCCATGCCAAATCATTGAGAGCGTCTAATTCATTTTTTAATTTTCAATTGTAATTTCTTTTGTTTGTTCGAACACTTATCTATTATGTCAAACTTTGTTTCATTAATGCATTACATATGTTTGTCTTGAATTAATCCTTTCGCTTTCACTATATTTAAATTGTGCTTTTTTATTCCCTTTTTGTGATATTTAACTCTCATTAAAAGTTGTAAGCCTTTAGAGGGAGGATGACGAAAACAATACCATAATCTCATACAGTATGCTTTTAGACAGACCTTGCTGACGATGTACAAGCGTTCTTTCAATTCCTAAATAGTGGAGTCATAAGGAAGATAATCCCTAGTCAACCCCTTTGAGCCTAAGAAGTAGAAGTTTTCTTTTTCGCACAAATTGAAACCTTTAATCACAACCTGGGGCAGGATAGTTTCTCAGCTAATTCAAATGCGCATTCAGTCACAAGCTTTCACTTCGTAAACAACAAGTGACATCAAAAACATCCTTCTGAATCAAAAGACGTCGGGTTCTCTGTAAAATAGGTAGTCGTTATCTCTCAAAAGAAAAGCCCACTGAGTCAAAACCTACGAAGGAGGCTTAAGAAAAAATGGGGCATCCCGCTGACTGTAGTCTCAAAACAAAAAATTCAGGCAAAAATTAGGGATAATAAATCAAAAGAGGTCGCTAAAAATCCACAACAACAGAAAAATGTTGCAAAAATGACTGCCTTCTCAAATAAACTTCCAATATTTGAACCATCACCAAGATATCGTTCCAGATTCTGTTGGGAGATAAACGCGTAATAAACTAAGTTTAGGACTGGAGAACATCATGAAGAACGGGTGGGTAGAAATAAACTTTGAGTCGTATCCTTTGTTTCTTTTACCGTGAACCAGTCCACGCTACAACCCTTTAAAAGTCCTAATTGAAGCATGGGTTAGTTCGAAAGCATATTGTTACAAAAGGTATCCTGACTCCTGTAAGGCTTACTGTAAATCCTGAGTTGAATTCATATTCTTGCAAAATTCTTTGATTTTCTAAAAATTCATTTTCAAAAACTTCAAGACAAATATAAACTTTTCATTGTTTACCATTGTTTGCATATGGCTAATTATTTGACAAACAGAGAACTTCGCACGACAAATATCCAATGAACGGAAATTTTCTCAATGAACAAAATCGCTTCAAATCCAATGATAAACCCCCCATAATCAAGGGGGAATGAAATGTTATTGTCCAACTCATCAGTGGTAGTCAAGTCAAGATTCCAAGAAATCTCTCATAAAGTCCTGAATAGCTAGGGGCAGGTCTCCATCAGAATCGCTTAGGGCATTGAACATGAATTCCAGTAAAGGGTCACGTACGACCAAGCAAATGTTTTCTAGCAATGCTACAAAACTTACTACTATGGACAGTGACAAATCCTCACAAAGTCCTTTTCATAAGGTGATCCCCAGTGAAGTCACCAGATCCACCTCTACAAGGCTATCCCCGACAAGCGCATAAGCATCTTCAAACAAAAGTGGGGCATCCTCCAGCCGATGACATAGTCAAACTCACCAGCGGATAGAGGAGTTTGTATTCTCCCAACGAACGCACACATCATGCCAATTCCCAAATGGATGGAAATTGCTGGAAGTTTATCATCTTCTAGATACAATGTAGATGCAGTCTAAATACAGATTTATTCTGACATTCATTCCCGACTCCCCTACAGATGCAGTTCAGATACGATCCAAATATAGATGTCATTCTGATATTCATTCAATATCTCCTCAGATACAATCAAGGCTCGGATTCATTCTGACATTCCCCAGCTGAGTTTGGTCTTAACTGAAAAAAGAAACCTTGCGGAGTTCTCCCCAAAAGAATTTATCTCCCCAATAAGGTCTTCAAAATATTCTCCTCAACAGGGTTTATTTCCCCCAACAAACTACAGATTTCCTAACACAAGTCTTTTCTCAGGCTATTACAAATCAACAGACAAAATCCCTTTGTCCCCAACGAAATCGTTACTATCCCCAGAAATTTGCTGCAAAGTATGGAATTCGACCAAATACCAGTTAACTTTTATTCTCCCCAATCAAGTTTCCCTAGTAGAGCAACGGTCAACCAAAGTTCCTAAACTTAACTCCCCAAACTGAAATCAACACATCCCCAGCGGAGTTTCTTCAAACAAATAAGCATGGATCCCCAGCGGAAGTATTCTAAACAAAGTTGAAGATACACAGACTCTTCATCTCTAGCAGTAGCCCGAGAGTTAGTCTCCCAAAACTCCCCAGCAGTATTCAGGAATTTATTTTCCTAGATAAAGATACACTTCAACCACATTTCACATTTCATACATCATATCATATGCATAGGAAACACATATAGCATTCTCATTCATTCTGAGAGCATCATTACAAAATACATTACATACATCATTCCCTTGCATGAAACTAACTTTATCTTTTCAGGTCGATTGCCGAACAGGTAGATCTCGTCAACAGTCTATCATCTATCAAATACAATCAACCAAAGATTCTCTTCTAGATACAGTCTAGATACGATCCAGAGATGGATGACATTCTGACACTTATTCTAGATTGTCTTCAAGATACAGTCCAGATACGATCCAGACACAGATGACATTCTGACACTTATTCCAAATTCTCTTCTAGATACAGTCTAGATACGATCCAGAGATGGCTGACATTCTGACACTTATTCCAGATTCTCTTCTAGATACAGTCTAGATACGATCCAGAGACAGATGACATTCTGACACTTATTCCAGATTCTCTTCTAGATACAGTCCAAATACAATCCAGAGACGGATGACATTCTGAAACTTATTCCAGATTCTCTTCTAGATACAGTCTAGATTCGATCCAGAGATGGATGACTTCTGACACTTATTCCAAATTCTCTTCTAGATACAGTCCAGATACAATCTAGAGACGGATGACATTCTGACACTTATTCCAGATTCTCTTCTAGATACAATCTAGATACGATCCAGAGGCGGATGACATTCTAACACTTATTCCTGATTCTCTTCTAGATACAGTCCAGATACGATCCAGAGACAAGTGATATTCTAACACTTATTCCAAATTCTCTTCCAGATACAGTCCAGATACGATCTAGAGACGGATGACATTCTGACACTTATTCCATATTCTCTTCTAGATATAGTCCAGATACAATCCAGAGACGGGTGACATTCTTACACTTATTCCAAATTCTCTTCTAGATAAAGTCCAGATACGATCCAGAGACGGATGACATTCTGACACTTATTCTAGATTCACTCTAGAAACTGTTCAAATACGATCCATATACGGATGACATTCTGCCACTTATTCCATATTCACTCTAGAAGCGGTTCAGATACGATCCAGATACGGATGACATTCTGATACTTATTCCAGATTCACTCTAGAAATGGTTCAAATACGATCCAGACGTGGATGTCATTCTGAAACTCATTCAGTATATCTTTCAGATACGAGTCAGATACAATCCAATTATGGATATTATTTTGATACTCATTCAACTACATCTTTCAACTCAGATTAAATCGGCCAAAGATTTATTCTTGTCCCAGTTACAGTCAAGTTAGACTTAGTCAGTCACTATGGATGGCATCTGTAAGCCCATCTCCAAAAAACTCTTCATCACTTCTCTAAATGGCATCTCTAAGCCCATTCCCGAAAATCAACAAACAGTTCACCTCATGCACAAGCGAGTGCAAATTTCTGGGCACTTAAGTGTTCAATCATCTTCCACCATCAAGTCACGAATGGCGGACTCGCCAATCTACCTATTCAAGTTTAAGAAGATTAAACAGGGGAATTTGTTGTACCCCGAAATTTTCCATCTCTTTTCTCAAGACATTTCACAAAATATCTTCAATGCTCAAGGATTCTCAAGGAATTGATCAAACAAAATCACCTTCGAAACACTGAGTCCGTAAACTAGGGTATTGACTAAGAACGACTGATCATTGACTTTTGACCTAATACATGACCTAATGGTTTGAAACATGGTCCCAAAGATTCAAATGCATCATTTTGACCTAATTTCAAATATCAATTCATTTCGCAAGGTCATTGGATTGACAGATGAAATTTGGTCAACTGATGAAAAAGTCAACTATACACTGAAAAGTCAAACTTTGACTTTTTGACAAAGTTTGAGTTTCAAAGATCAAATTCATCAAGACATTCAAGAATATCAAGCTTGATCATCAAGAAGTCAAGAAATTCGAAAGTCAATGTGAAAAGTCAAACTTTTCAAGACTTAGAAATTTTTCTAAGTGCTTTTAGACATGATATTTTCATTACTTCATGCCATTCTTTCACCAAGATGCAAGATAATTCAAAGAAAGCCATCGAAATGATACTTGTAGATCTTGATGATATCTACAACTTTGCTTTGCTAATCAAGTCCTATAAGTGCTTGGATTCTGAGTTATAAATTCATAAAGTCGTGACATTTTCATTTAACACTTAGAGAAATTTTCAACAGATTTTGGTTAGATTCTATCCCAACTTCTTGGAATTTTTTAACATAGTTACAAGATGATTCTATCAAAATTGCCAACATGAAAGTTATATAGGATGTTTCAAGCTTTCTAAAACATCCAAGAGCGTGAATTTATCATACTTGAGCTAGGAGATTCAAGGACCTGAAGTTGGGCATTCATTCTTGATTTACAAGGCAGATTTGTGATGAACAAGGAACCAAAATCTTAGCTATACTGCATAATCTTCACTTTACAGGCCTCAAACTTGTATATCACTCCTTAATTTAATTCTTACACAGCTGGTTAAACTATGATCCAAGTGTTTGAGCCTTTGTCCAAGTGATCATTCCATTTTTGGAAGAAAGCAACATATCCATTCTTGAAAAGTTCACTTTAATCACAAAGTCATTTTCTTGAGCCTCTAACTTGTTGTTCTAATCACACTCAAATTCTACGAGTCATAACAAACATGTTTAAAGTGATCAACCACTTTAGATAGCTTGGTACAAGCATTGGAAACATGTTTTTCATGCTTGCTTCAAAAATAAGAAAGATAGCCATAACATGTGATTCAAAATATGAGTTTTTTCAAGTCTCAAACCTTATCTATAAATAGAGAGGCCAATTGCAAGAGAAGGAGGTCATAAAAAATAGAGAGAAAGTCCAAAAATTTTATTGTGTTGATAAACCCTCAAAATCTCATATTCAAAAAAGCCATAACAGTTTACAAAGTTCCCACTCTTGAGCTTTGAAATCCAAATCCTAGAACTCTACATACTTTGCAAGTTATGTACAAACATCTAAGCACCTCACATACATCATATAGAAGTTGTTCAAACTCAAGAACAAGCTTCAATAATACCTCTATTTTTCCAAGTTCAAGAACATTCAAGGAAGCAACTCAAACTCAAAGCATAAATTCCAGCTTCAAGGTAAGTCTTCTTGACTTTAACCCTTCATTTCAAGCATCATTAATTATTTATCTTTGAAGATAAAGTGTAGTAACCATTTCCCTTGAAGCTAACCTTTTGTTTGTCTTCCATATTTATCATTTATGTGTTGAGAACTAACCCCTGCGTGCAGCAAAACAATGATAGAGTGAAAAAATTGTAGGATGAGTTGACACATACTCACATGAGTCAACTCATTTTAGTGACAGAACAGGCTATGAGTCGACACAAAGCCTCATGAGTCGACACATACTGCTATAACAAGTACAAAATAGAAAGAAAAAAGGCACATGAGTCGACACAAAACACGTATATGTTGACACAAACAAGGAATGAGTTGACACATACCATTATGCATCGACTCATACTGAATTGATTTGGTTTTATAAGAGTAAGGACAAGTTATGTGTCGATGCATAGGAGCATGTGTCGACACATAATGTTCAAAAATGCAATTTTCCTCTCTTTTACACTTTTTATACTTTCTATATATTTTCTCATCACTATTCAATATGGTTGTAATATTTAAGCTTCTATCCATCCCTATTTGTAAATTGTATCCCCCATCCCCCTAATGATGTAATAGCGTAGGATTTTAATTTCCGCAAATTTATCGTTTTTCATATAATTGTTAGTAATTAGGTTGTGTATGGCAAGACTAAAATCAATCCTAGACAACCCTAATCCAAGACAAAACAATGCATGAAATCAAAACCCTTGCACACTACACCTCTAGAGTTAACTCCACTTATTGCCTTGAGAAAATGGTCATGTTATGCATGTGAGATGCCTTAGCAAAAATAACCAAAAATACAAGATCATAGTCCCTCGATGACGCTACGAATGTTTCCTTACAAATAATCTTAGTTCCTTAAGAAAAATGATAAGGTATCTCGCAACATTGCATCTTATGCCTATACGATGACCCACGCCCATCCCTTTACATCCAAAGATAGGGCTTCTTACCAATCAATGGTAAGATAGCAATGTCAAAGGAAGAGAGAAATGAACAAAAGACTTTTGAATAGGTAGAAAGTTCTTAGTTGCTTTCTCACAATCCATCTTCAAAAACAAACATCTTTTCAAACACACCAAACACTTTTAAAACATGAAATATTTTCAAAAGTCCAACACTTTGTATGCATTCTTATAGAGACGAGAATCATTACAAAGTTTGCCTAAACGAAGGTGCTTTTCAAAAATACTTTCAAAACCCACCACAAACACATTTCAAACAAAGCAATTTCAAAAGTGATATGGAAAGCAACTAAGAGCCCATAGATAACTATGGATGAAAAGGGTGTTAACACCTTCCCTTTTCATAAACTACCCCCCGAACTCAAGAAAATATCTCAAAGGTCTTTCCTGTTCTTTTCACCCTTTCCTTATTGGATAAAATAGAGGTCGGTGGCGACTCTTGCTATCCCAAAAATTTTGATCAAACGCAAAACACCCAAGTCAGTTTTCCCACCGTATTACACTAAGTTTCATCTTTGATCAAGAGACCTTAAAATATCATACTAACATGTAATTTTAATTCTACAAAATTAAGCATAAAATATAAGCATACATAATACCATTTCAAATAAATAAAAATACAAAATTTCAACTTCTAGTTCGCGCTAGGCGCTTCATCTCGTGCTAAGAGGGCTCATTACAGAACTGAGCATGCTAAGCGAGCTAATCTCGCGCTGAGTGGGCTCTGCGATTCTCAGAAATTTTCCTGCAAGGACATCACAGTTCCAATGCGATTTTCTTCACCCAAAACATGTTTTAACATCCAATTTATCAAGATTTAAGTTACTATTACATATATCCAACACACATTGATCAATCAATACATCACAACACAATTACATGCCAATCTCATGGATTCTCAATCAAAACCTAAGTGATTTAAAACATGTAAAACTAGAGAAATTAATCCTAATACATGCTACTACCCATCATGCATTATCAACAATACCAATAACCAAATGAAAACCCACCCTTACTCTTCTTTCTTTCTTTTTATTAAACTATTAAAATAATTCTTACCCAACAACTAACGAGCTCATCATCACACCCTCACACTTACTCTTCACATTTCATCATTTGGCCCAGTTACTTATTATTCTACTATTCCCTACAGTTCTCACTTAATAAAATAATTCCATCACTAAGTGACATTATTAATAATTATAACTCTACGGTTTGACATACTTAACCCGAGTAACCCATCATATACAACATACATTAATTAATCATCTATTCACAAAATCAAACAAATAATTAATTAATCAAATATAAGCTAAATAGGGGTATTACAGAGCATATTTACCATAAGCCTCCACTTTGTTGGCAAGTTTCTTATATTCTTATTCACATGATCTGAAGTAAAGTACCCTTGGTTCAGAAAATTTAGTCATACAATAAGAGTTTGAAACCATGAGAACATGTTCTCAACCTTTTCATCTTCTTCCATCTTGAAGGATTTGTATTTCTTAATCAAGTCAAATGCCTTGGTCTTCTTTATTCAAGCGTTACCTTAATGAGTCATTTTCAAAGAATCAAATATAGACTTAGCAGAGTCTCTATATGTTATCTTTTCATACTCACTGTAAGAAATCACATTCAACAAAATGGTTCATGCTTTATGATTATTCTTATAATCTTTCTTTTGTTTCTCATTCATCATTCTTCTTTCAATATTGTTTCTACTAGCATCCATAAGATGTTCGTATCCATTTACTACCATATCCCATAGATCAACGTCATGACCAAGAATGAAACTTTCAAGTATATCTTTCCAATAATCAAATCTTTCTCCATCAAATATTGGAGGTTTAGCGTTATAGTCATCTCTTTCATTGATAATGGGTGCAACTGGTGGTGGAATAGCCATTTGTGTTTTCATAAAAAATTCTGGATCATTATCGAACATAGTTAAGTGTTTGATAAACAATCAATACCAAAATCGAAGATATGATGCCAATTGAAGGTGTAAGAAACACAATAAAGAGGGGTTTGAATTGAGTTTCTATATTTTAAAACAAATTCTTCCGAAGATAAAACAAAGAACACAAGAACAGAAATAAATTACACATATATTTTTATCCTAGTTTAGTATTAACAAAGTTAATTCAGTCCACCTGCCCAGGTGATTTTGCCTTGTCAAACAAGGACTTAATCCACTATAACTGAATCAATTACAAACACAACAAATATCAACTGTCAGTGTTATAAACCACAAAGACTACTTGACAATGTCTTCTTAAGAATCCTTACTAAAGCCCTAGTCTCTCAAGGAACTATCAACTTAAGAGTTGAAAAATAAAGAGTGTGTTTACAGAGTTGCTTCTGCAAAGCAGATTACACAAATTTGAATACAATGAAATAACACAACAATGTTAATAACAAGTTAATGAACAAAATCTCATTGCTTGTAAGTTTACGAACAAAATTTCCTTGCATCTACAACACTTTACAAATGAATATTTGAAATAGAGTTAAGCAGCATTTCAACGTAAGATTTACAGTGAGTGTGTTGTTCAACATTCCTTCAATCTTCCAAGTCTTCCTTTTATAGCCAAAAAAACTGTTGAAGGGTAGAATAAGAATACTAAATTCCAGATGTTTTGTCCATAACACTCAGTGAGGGAGTGGTAGACAACATAGTACCATAGTACTATCCATGTTCCACCATATCAGGGTAGTGGGAACTTTTGTATCTTGTACTATTCTCTCACGTAATCCAATTTTGATTGTATCTTCTAATCTTCAGAGGCTTCTGGTGGATAATGATAAAGCACACTTAGAAGGACCAAAACTAGAGTCTTCAGAACCTAAGTCTTCAAAGTCTTCAGAACTTGTTCTTCCAGAATCTTGTCTTCATAATCTTCAGTAATTGGTCTTCAGAAACTTTGTCTTCAGAATCTTTTGAACTTTTTCTTCCAAAACCTTGTCTTTAAAATCTCCAAAACTTGGAAAAACAGAATTAAAGCTTGAGAATTCTTCAGAAGCTCTTCCAAATGAGTTATGATCAGAAGCTCTATCACTAACGTTCATCAGAACCATTGTTATAGAAGCATTTTAGAACTTGACTGAGTCTTGTAAACACAACTGGTTTCTTCCAGAGTCAGAGTGTGTTGAGTTCAGATCCTGATGATGTCATACACCTTATCTTCAGAGTCAGAACTTGTTTAGAAAAATCTACACACTAGATAAAAACTTTTAGAGTACTAAATCGTTCTTTAAGATACCATGTAATGTTATCATCAAAACTTAAGTTCAGATGCAGAACCAAATATTGTTCTTACAGTATTCAGAGGTTGCATCATATGTGGTATGAGAGGTGCTTGTCGAATCGTCCATGACTATCAAGAGACAAACATGTAGAAACAAAGTGATCAAGAGACAAAATAAAGTAAAAACCCTAGAAAAAATAATCAAGAGACTATTTCATTGAAAAAATGATATATAAACCATTTCAGTGAAGAAAAAACCTATTGGGAAAATGAATATTTTTTTAACGAAATGACGTTTGGTGAATATCTGTTGGAAGAGTTTCGATGAATATCGGCTTGAAGATTTTTGCAACGATGAAAATCGTCTAGGTTTTTTGCTAAATGAGATTGACAAAATAACGTTTAAGCGTTGATAGGTAAATCAAAAGTTAGAAACTAGATTGTAGTCTGCTATATTCATGCAAATTAAGTGTCATGTAAGTTTTATAAAAAAAACGACGTGACAATTTTAATTAAAAATATATAATATAAAAAACACAATAGTGCCATATTCTGATAATTCATTTAAAAGATGTATCACTTTGGTTTTTGATGGAACCAAGGGGTTTGAATATATCGAATAAAATTTAAAATAAGATTTTGAAAATAGTATTTTGAAATTGTTAATGCAAAATATATCACCTCTCAGTTGGAACATGTAGCCGAGGTAAATACTAATAAAAATAAGAAAATAAAACTAACAATTATAAAGGTGCCAAGTGAGAAATAATAATTAACTAATTGAAAAAAACATAAAATACAACAATTGTATGTTGAAGCGAGCCCCCTTATAGTTGTATTCTTAACAACCTTTTCCTTCGGTTTTTAAGAAAATCGGGGAAATATCTCCAAGCAAGGTAAGCACCGGGTTACGAGATAGAAAAACTTTGACCGTATTCACATCTATGAGTTGGTCCAGGTTAGGAAACAGTACCATCCCATAGATTAGAAGAGCTAACACTTCTTCAAAAGCTTGTCTTCAAAAGCTTGCCAATCCATAGCCTCTTAAAATTGTTGAGCCTTCTCAAACAGAAACTTGGCTAGAAACCCTTTAACACCACTTCTTGTTTCCCAATTTTCCATAATGTCGTACTATTGCAAATGTAAAGCTCGAGCAATCTCCTCAGGTCTTGGGTCTTTCTCAATATCGGTGAATGGTAATTGATCAAGAATAGGCACCCCCAAGAGTTAAGAAAATTCTTCCATGGTAGGCACTAGTTGGTAATCGGGAAACATGAAGCAATGGTGTTTAGGATCAAAAAATTGGAAAAGCACATGTACCATATCCTCTTCAAAGTTTGTGGTAACCAAGTTGATGAGACGACTGTACTTCTTGGTGAACGTAGAATCATTGGGAACCCTTGATGCTAATTCCTTAAGTTGAGGAGGCACTTTCACAGGGTTGATTCATATAGTATTTCTTCGCATGGAAGCCATGTCCTACAAAACAGCACAAAGATAAATCCCAAGGTCCTTGAAATGGTTAGTGCAAATGCAATGGTATGATGTCATGATGTTATGTATAATTAGACATATACACACAAAGAAAACAAGTCCTTAGGTTTAGGTTTAGGTTTGCATGAAGTTCATAGGTAAGTACCCTCTTGAAGTTTAGTTGGTTTAACCTGTCCTATAAAGTAATCGGGTTCTAGAGGATCTCAATATCATAGATCTTTCTTCATTGGGCATTGTTTCAGTGTAAGCCTCTGTTTTGGCGACCAAAATATCCCACAAGTCTGGTCTCAATGAGCGTAGTATCGAGTATCAACTAACTTTGGACTGCACTAAAGCCGGCTATCTCACTACTTCCTAATGTCCAAGTTGTTTAATTAAAGGTTCTAAGGTTAGTTAGTGCTTCATGACACCACACAGAGTCCCCTTATTCTCCTTAATTCGCCATAAGGGATACCGGTACCCACAAATGTGTCACACTAACATAGCTATTGTCTCAACCATATCGGTCTACACCATACAGTTTCCATAATTCTTTCTATTTACCTAATGATGTTCCCAGATCCGGGTAGAGGATCAATTCGAAACCCAAACTTGAAACCAAAATATAAAGCAAACAAATCAAACAATTAAAGCATTTAAAGGTGATCTAGTCTCTAAGGTAACCCCACTTTTAAGTAAGTCCCCAGCAGAGTCACCAGTTCTGTAATACGGCAGGAGAACTGACTTGGGTGTTTTATGTTTTATCGCAATTGTTGTGGATAGTAAGAGCCGCCACCAAATTTTCTTTTATCTAATAAAGGGAAGGGTGAAAAGAACAGGAAAGACCTTTTGAGAATTTTCTTGAGTTCGGGGGGTAGGTTATCAAAAGGGAAGGTGTTAGCACCCTTTTCATCCGTAGTTATCTACAGGCTCTTAGTTGCTAGCTCACTTTGAAAATGCTTTGTTTGAAATGTGTTTGTGAGTGTTTGAAAATATTTTTGAAAAGTGCCTTTGTTTAGGCGTACTTTGTAACGATTATCGTCTCTATAAGAATGTATACAAAGTGTTGACTTTTGAAAATATTTTGTTTTTTTGAAAGTGTTGGTGTGTTTTGAAAGATGTTTTGAAATGTTTGTGAGCAAGCAACTATGAACGTTCTACCTAATCAAAAGAAGTCTTTGTTCTTTTCCTCCTCCTTTAGATAGTGCTATCTTACCATTGATTGGTAAGAAGTTCTATTATTGGATGTGAAGGGACGGGCGTGGGTCGTCGTATAGTTATAGAAGGCAACTTATGAGATGCTTTAACAATTTTTGTAAGGGACTGAGATCGCTTTAACGAAGGCAACATCGAAGGGTCATCGAGGGACCACGATATTTTTATCGAGGGTCTTTGCTAAAGCGTCCCATATTCGAGGGACATGACTGTTTATTCGTAGGCAACAAGTATGGGTTACCCTATAGGTGCGCGTGTGAAAAGTGTTTTGATTGCATGCATTTTTGTCTTTGAGATTATGGTTCTCTAAGATTGATTTTATCTTGCCATACACACCCTAGTTACTAACAATTATATTAAAAGTGATAAATTGCCGAAATTAAAATCCTACGCTATTACATCATTATAGGGGATGGGGATACAAGTTATAAAAGTGCGGGAAAATTAAAATCCTAATTACTTATTACAACCAAATTGAATGAAAATAATAGAAAAAAGTAAAAAAAAAATCAATATTTTTGGTGTATGGTCTTACACGGGCCGTGTCCTGTGACACGGACACCCATGTCAGGGCCCTATAATAACCCATGCGTGTTTTTTTCTGTCCCAGCTGAGCTGACACGGGTTGTATCCTGTGACACGGGCACCCGTGTCAAGACCCTGTCCTGCCAATTTGTCATGTTTTCAATTCCAGTAGATCTGACATGGGTCGTGTCCTGTGACACGGGAACCCGTGTCATCACCATGTCCTCCTTTTTTGCACGTTTCCAATTCCAGTATGTGATGTGGTGGGAGAACTGACTTGAGGTTTTGCGTTTGTGTTCGCAAATGTTTCGGTTTAGCAAGAGTCGCCACCGAATTTTTATTTTATCCAAAGGAAAGGTCAAAACGCACAGAAAAGACCTTTGAGATTGTTTTTGGGTTCGGGGTAGATTATGAAAAGGGAAGGTGCTAGCACCCTTTTCATCCATGATTTTCCATGGGCTCTTAGTTACTTGTTTTAGATCACTTGCTTTTGCTTTTAAATTGTTTGAAATGGTGATTTTGTGTGTGGTTTTGAAAGTATTTTGAAAAGAGGTCATCGTTGTGGCAACCTTTGTAATGATTCTTGTTTGAATATATACAAAGGTGTTTGTCTTTTGAAAAATGTTTCAATGTTTGAAAGTTTGTTTTGGGAAATGTTTTGAAATTGTGTTGTGGTGTGTTTTTGAAAATAGCAAGGATGTTTGCAAGTTTGATCAAGTAACTAGGAGTTGTCTACCCTACTCAAAGATTTGTCCTATACATTTTTAACCCTTTGACAGTGTTGTTTTACCATTGCATTTGGTAAACAACCTTGTGTTTGGATTTTAAACGGGACAGGTGCGGGTCATCATATGACCATGATAGCAATTGTGCTAAGTGTCTTTAGCAAAAATTTTGAGGGTCTAGATCATTTTTGTTTAGGCAACCAAGATAGCGTCATCGAGGGACAATGATCTTTTGTTTTGATTTTTTTTTGCCAAGATACCTAGCATGCATACCATGGCCATTTTAACAAGTGGATGAAACCCTAGGGGTGCTTGTGTGCATTGTGTTTTCATTTTTCATGCATTTTTGTCTTGTATTAGTCAAGCTATTTGTTTTGATTTTGGTCTTGCATACAAACCTTAATCTTTCTATCATGGCATATTTGAAAGTTATAAAGTGCGTAAAAGTAAATCTACGACTATTACAACATGATTATGGGGAGGGGGATACAAGTTTGAGTAGGGGAATATTTGCAAGAAAATAAAAGCTCTAATTCAACTATTACAACCCAATTGAACTCATTGTGCAAATAAATAAATGGACAAATATTTAAATGGATAATTAAATATAAATATGCAAAAATGATTTTTGTATTTATTTTATGTATGTAAAAATAAATTATTTTATGTCCTAAAAATATTAAAAAATAAAAATGATTATTTTTATTAAGGGGGTGGAAACCCTAATTTGTTTTAAGAAAATATATATATATATATATATATATATATATATATATATATATATATATATATATATATATATATATATATATATATATATATATATATATATATATATATATATATATATATATATATATATATATATATATATATATATATATATATATATATATATATATATATATATATATATATATATATATATATATATATATATATATATATATATATATATATATATATATATATATATATATATATATATATATATATATATATATATATATATATATATATATATATTATGTATTATTTATTTATGTACAAGAAAATAAATAAAATATATACAAATGTTAATAAAAATAATGTTAGAAAAATGTTATTTAAGTATATAAATAATAAAATAAAAATATATAATATTTTTGTATTATTTATGAATTTATTTTAAGAAAATAAAAGTATTTATTATTTAATAACTATTTCTATGTCCAAAAAATAATAAAAATAATAAAATAACATGTGAAAATTTAAGAAAATATTTTTGGTAATTTTTAATATTTAGAAAAAATAATAAAAGTCAGAAATGAAAATAGAAATAAAAAAAAATATAAAATAAAAGAGAAATGGGCCAGGGGGTGCAAATAGTAAGCCAGGGGGTGCAAAAAGTAGCACAATCCAAGCCCAGCCCAAGGTTCCTCTTCATCCCTGTCCTCCAGCACAAGGAAACGCGCGTGTATGGTTCAAACTTCTAACTCCTGCATTTGTGCTTAAAAACAAAAACTTGCAATATGAAAGTTATAGAGCATGATCATACGATTCTAACCATGTAAAAAAACTTAATCTAACTCTCAAAGACCAGAGAGAATTTCTCTGGCCCTAATTTCTAACCTAGTTTTTTCAGAAAGTTCATCATTCAAATTCTCCCAGCTCAGTTAACTTAAATGAATTCTATGCATATGTATAGCTCAAGGGAAATGAGTACTACATTTTTTATTCACAAACCTAAGCCTAATGATTCCTAAATAGAGAGATAGAAGTTTGAACTTTACCTGTTTCAGTTAAGCTCGAGTATGGCAATGTAGGGGTTTTCAGTGAGGCCTGAGATGCTTGTGAGCTTGCTTGAAGTTCCCTTGAGCTTTCCCAATGCTTAGCTAGCTTTGGACTTGCTTGAATCTCTCTATAGAACTCAACCTGCAAAATCAGAATTCAAAAATGGTGAAGTGTGTAAATGGAGTTACAATGACTTGGGAATGGCTGGGATAGTTTAGGTAGGTTGTATGGAGTGTGTTGGAACTGGTTACAAGCAAAACGCACGAGTGGTTTGTGATTTTGAAATCAAAATACAGAACCTGCCCTGTTTTGCAAGATTTTGGTGTTTTGGTTGTACAAGGGTGTTTGAGGACTGGCTAGCTCGTGTTTCTGACTTTAGGCAATGTGTAAAAGTTGTTTGAAATGTTGACAAGCTTTGGTTTTATCAGATTGTAAAGTTATTGACCTTTTGCAAGGTTTCTTGGTTTTGAAGCAAAAGTGAGAAGTGACCATGCTATGGCCTGTACAGGCCTCCTTCTTAGCTGCACCAAGTTGTTGTACTTTGCCCTAAGTTTGTGGAGTTAGTTTTCTGAAAAAGATTGGGTGTATGGCTCAAGATAATCAGATTGACATAAAGCATGCTTTATCAAAATGGCATTGTTAACTTTTTGCCATTTTTAGATTAATCCTTTGTATAATGCTTCCTTGATCAGAAAAAAGCCTTAATCCATTGAGTTTGCATTCAATTTTTGAGTGTGGAAGGGTTTAAGGACCTGTAAACAAGTACAAGCAAGGCTGGATAGAATTTGCAACTTGTAGCAACATGAAAAATGCCATGGATCAAAGTGACATTTTGCCATTTTCAAACCTTCGATTCTCCCTAACCACAAATGATTTTGGAGAGTTCTTGGACATTTTGGAAAGCTTGTAACATGCTCCGCAATCCATCTTTGAAATGAATTTTGATATTCCAATGGGAACTATGTGAAAATTGCCATGAAGATAGGTCAAAATCCTGCCTAAACTAGGGCAAAATTTCACTAAGTTAGAATGTTTTTGGACCCTTATTCCTAAAATCATAACTTGAGATCCAAGCTTCTTTTTGGAAAACTTTGTGAATAAAAGTTGTATATTTTTTAGAGGAATACAACTTTCATGTTGGAAGTTTTGTTTGAATCCAATTGTATCATGGTGAAATAGTTTGGAAAACTTGGGAAAAAATAAGAAATTTTCATAACTTAGAAAAATTCTAAGTTATGAAAATTTTCCATTTTAAACCCTAATTTTCAAAATTAGGTTTCTTGGTGAACAAGTTTCATGTTTTGACACATCTTGATGAAAAATGACTCTTGGCACTTGATTTTGACCAAAAAGTCAAAGTTTGACTTTTTAGTGTACAGTTGATTTTTGATCGGTTGACTGGAAAATTCATCTGTCAATCCAATGCTTTTGAGATCTTTTGAACCTTGTGATTAAGTCAAGATGATGCCATTGAGTCCTTGAATCCATGCTTGAACGCAATTTGCCATTGGCTAGGTTAAAAATCAGAAATTGCCCTTCTGCAGTCAAAACCCTTAAAATGACCATTTTGCCCTTTTGATGATCTGATCAAATTTATTGAGGAGTTGTAGTCCAAACTTGATCAAATGGTTCATATGAGTCTATAATATTGATGTGGATCAAAACTGATGAGGTTTGACTGTAAATTGGCCACAGTTGACTTTTTCCCCAATACAACTGATTTCTAGGTCAACTGTCCAATTGACTGGGCAAAAATTTGATTCAAGGCTTGAAACTTGGTATGGGCAATCTTATAAGTCCAACATGAAGTAAGAAAGTCAAATAAGGCATTGAAAGTCCAAAAATCCTTGTGTAAACTTAAACCTTAATTTCAGGTCAACAGTGCAAGGAGATGTCTTGAGTAGAGCAAACCCTAATCCTGTCTGGAATCCAAGAGTCTTGTGAGGGGAAATCTTGATAAAATGAGAGGGCAAATTTTGGGGTACAACAACTTCCCCTGTTCAATTTTCTTAAACCTGAAGAGTTAGATTGGCGAGTTTGCCTTTCGTGACTCAAAGGTAAAAGATGATTGGACACTAGAGTGCCCGTAAATTTGCACTCGTCAAAATGTAGATGAGGGAATGGGCTTAAAGATGCCATTTGGAGAAGTGACAGAATCTTGTCGGAGATGGGCTTAAAGATGCCATCCAAGAATGTTTGTTGAAAATCAGGTGAATGAACATCATAATGGTATCCGTATTTGGAACGTATCTGAGTTATATCTGGAGATTGGATTTGTATGAGCAAGGGAATGGCGTCTGTGTCTGGAGCGTATCCGAGTTGTAACTGTATTTGATTCTTGAATGAATAACAGAATGACTGACGTGTCTGGAGTGTATTCATACTGTAACTGTATTTGATTCTTGAATGAATAACAGAATGATTGTCGTGTCTGGAGTGTATCCGTACTGTATCTGAATCAGAAATCTGAATAGGCGACAAAATGACGTCCGTGTATGGAGCATCTCTGAGCTGGGGAAACGTTTAAATGAGTGACAGAATGGCAACCGTGTCTAGAGCGTATTTGGACTGTATCTGAATCTTGTATTTGAATAAGCGATAGAATAGCATCCGTGTCTGGAGCGTCTCTAAGCTGTTTTCTGAGAGGAAATCTAAATAAGCAATAGAATAGCATCCGTGTCTGGAGCATCTCTAAGCTTTTTTCTGAGAGGAAATCTGAATAAGCAATAGAATAGAATCCGTGTCTAGAGCATCTCTAAACTGTTTTCTGAGAGGAAATCTGAATAAGCAATAGAATAGAATTCGTGTTTGGAGCATCTCTAAGCTGTTTTCTGAGCTTTGAAACTAAATAAGCAATAGAATAGCATCCGTGTATGGAGTATATCTAAGTTGTTTTCTGAGAGGAAATCTGAATAAGCAATAGAATAGCATCCGTGTCTAGAGCATCTCTAAGCTGTTTTCTGAGAGGAAATCTGAATAAGAAATAGAATAGCATCCGTGTCTGGAGCATCTCTAAGCTGTTTTCTGAGAGGAAATCTGAATAAGCAATAGAATAGCATCCGTGTCTGGAGCATCTCTAAGCTGTTTTCTAAGAGGAAATCTGAATAAGCAATAGAATAGCATCCGTGTCTGGAGCATCTCTAAGTTGTTTTCTGATTGTATATTGGTAGCTTGTTAATCTTATCCTGAAAAGGGTAAAATGTTAGCTAAAACACAAAGTTATGTTGCATGAAATGTATGATGCAATATATGTGTTTTAACAATGTTTATGATATATGAATGTAATGTATGCGCATGTAAGCTGATTAGTTGTCTTCCTGAGGAAAATAAATCCTTGATAGCTAGAGATAATGAAATATTTGACTGCCGTCGGGGAAAATAAATCCTTGACTGCTGCTGGAGATTCAAAATCTCTGATTGCTGAGGATGAGAAATCCTTGGACCACTGCTGGGGATAGAAAATCCTTGGCAACTTGTGGGGATCAACAAGAACTTTGACAACTTCTGTGGGGATGTGAGAATTCTTCACGACTTTCTTGGGGATATAGGGATCCTCCAGGTCTGCTTGAGAAACCTTGATCTGCTGGAGAGTAAGGAAGACTTTGATGGCTTCTGCGGAGAATTAAGAATGATAAACTTCGATCTCCTAGGGAATTTGAATTCTTGAGGGCTTCACTGGAGAAGTGAGAAAGAGAATCTTCGATCTGCAGAGGATTTTAGAAAATTCTGACAAACTCGTGTTGGGGAGTCATGAAGGCTCTGGAAACTTCATTGGGGAACCGAGAATGAGAATCTTCAATCTGCTAGGGGAAAATAAATCCTTGGGGACTTCAAGCTGGAGAGTTAAGAACGAGAATCTTCATTCTGTTGAGGAGTAAAAAACTATGTGGGGAGTAGCTATACTGCTGGAGAGTAAAATATCCTTCTGGAGGGTAAGTTCAAGACTCTGGGGGAAGAGGTTTATTCCTGTTTGGAAAGGGTTCAGGATTTTGGGTTGTATGCCAATCTACTGGGGAATTATCCTTAGTTGGGGATAAAAGTTAACTGTTATCTGGTTGATTCTCAGATTTTAAGACAACTTGTTGGGGAATCTGGGGAAAGCTGAATGGTTTCCGCTGTGGATTGATAGTTGGAATTTTGACTCCGTTTGGGAAGAAGGTTTCATCTTCGCTGGGGATTTATGACCCAAAGTTTTTGCTCCGCTGAGGATTGGGAGTTTGAAGTTTAACTCTTATGGTGGATTAAAGGTTTTAAAATATGACTCCGCCAGGGATTGGAAGTTTGAAGTTTCGACTCTGGCGAGGACTCTGAAATTTAATTTCGTTGGGGATATGTATTTCAAGGTTTTAGCTCCGCTGGGGATTAGATGATGTACTGCAAGGGATTTCTCTTGGAATAGCCTAAAGACGTTTTCCTATCCTTTCAACCTGTCAGTAAATATTCTTTCACATTTCGTTTATTTGTAAACAGTGATTATATTCAAGTGCATATGCTCATTTAATAAACCATTGGACGTTTTCAAATAAAACACAAGTGTAAAGAAAAAGAAAAGGCAAACAATTTTCTGCACTTTGAAGTATCTTTGTATTAACTTTGTATAAGTATTTTGTACAAAGGAGACAGACATCCAAGTAAGAGAACGTTGTCATAAAAATTGAGAAAAATTTATACAAAGGAAGATGGCTATGTGTAAAAATTTCATGGGGTTCCCATTCTGCTATAGCCTTCGTAACTCTAGATATCTTGTCCATTCGTTGCTTCGTCCGACGATGATTGGATTGATCAGAATCCAGGAGCTTGTCTGTGAAGAGATTGTCCTTAAAGTGATCCGACGAGACATAGTCATACGCTTTAATTCCCTAACTTTTTCCTGGACCGCCCTTTCGGGTTTTCGATCCACCGGGAAACCCTTTTTTACCCAAGTCGCCCTTTCGGGTTTTCAACTTACCGGGTCTACAGATTTTTTTATTTATCCCTAATTTTTTCCTGAACCGCCCTTTTGGGTTTTCGATTCACCGGGATGCCCATTTTTTTCCCAAGTCGCCCTTTCGGGTTTTCAACTTGCCGGGTCATTTATGCGTAGTATCTTTTGACTATGTCTGTGTTCGCAGGGTGCGGCAGGTCGTCACCATCCATGGTGGTCAGGATCATTGCCCCACCAGAAAAGATGTTTTTGATCACAAATGGTCCTTCGTAGGTAGGAGTCCATTTTTCCCTGGGATCACTTTGCGGCAAGATGATCCGCTTGATTACAAGGTCCCCGACTTGATATACCTGGCGCCTGACTTTATTGTTGAAATCCTTGATCATTCGTTTCTGATACGCCTGACCATGGCAAATAGCAGTAAGTCGTTTTTCGTCAATCAAGTTAAGTTGACCAAGCTGGGTTTGAATCCAGTCGTCCTCACTCAAACCAGCATCTTTCATGATTCTCAAGGAGGGAATCTGAACCTCGATAGGTAAAACAGCTTGCATGCCGTATACAAAAGAATAGGGTGTTGCCCCAGTTGATGTTCGTGCCGTGGTACGGTACCCGTGCAGTGCAAACGGTAACATCTCATGCCAGTCCTTGTAGGTGACTGTCATCTTTTGTATGATCTTCTTGATATTTTTGTTCGCAGCTTCGACAACATCGTTCATCTTTGTCCGATAGGGAGATGAATTGTGATGTTGAATTTGGAACTGCTCGCACAGGGCGATGATCATAGTGTTGTTCAGGTTTGTACAGTTGTCAGTGATGATCCTATCATGGATACCATACCGGCAAATGAGATTCTTCTTGATGAAGCGGGCAACCACATTCTTTGTAACGGATGCGAAGGACGCTGCTTCGACCCACTTGGTAAAGTAATCAATGGCGACCAGGATGAAGCGGTGTCCGTTGGATGCTGTAGGCTTGATCTCTCCAATCATGTCAATTGCCCACATCGTGAATGGCCAAGGAGCTATTAAGACATTGAGAGGAACTGGAGGTATATGTACCTTGTCAGCATAGATTTGACATTTGTGACAAGTACGGGAATGTTGATGACAGTCAGCTTCCATGGTAGACCAGTAATAGCCTGCCCATAGAATCTTCTTAGACATCGTATGTCCGCTTGAGTGAGTGCCAAAGGTACCATTGTGCAGTTCAGCCATGATCTGTTCAGCCTCAACCTTGTCCACACAACGGAGTAGAATGCAATAATGATTGCGCTTGTATAGGATACCATTGCTCAGGAAGAACTTAGCTGAGAATATCCTTAAGAACTTTTTTTCGTTGACTGAATCTCCTTCAGGGTATTCTTGCGCCTCGAGATACCTTTTGACGTCATGAAACCACGGTCGGTCCACTACTTCTTCGGTATTAATCTCGTGACAATGTGCAGGTTCATCCATCCGTTCAATGGTGATTTGGGGAGCCTCATTATCCCAGTTAAGTTTAAACATGGATGACATTGTAGCTAGCGCATCTGCTAGCTGATTCTCTTCTCGCGGGAAGTGCTCGAAGGTAACCTGCTCGAAATGTGGTAACAATGTCAAGACATGTTCTTTGTAAGGGATGAGGTTTGGATGTTTAGTATCCCACTCTCCTTTGATTTGACTGATAACCAAAGCTGAGTCCCCAAATACAATCAAAGATTTGATTCCCAAGTCAATTGCAGCCTTGAGACCAAAGATACAAGCTTCATACTCGGCCATGTTATCGGTGCAGCTGAAGCAGAGTCTGGCAGTGAAAGGTGTATGGCAACCTTCTAGAGAGATAAGTATCGCGCTGATACCGTTGCCAAGTGCATTGGAGGCACCATCAAAGTACAGGGTCCATCGGGATCCTTGTTCAGGTCGGTCATACGATCTGTTCTCTTCAATGTAGCTCAAAGTCATGATATCCTCGTCGGGGAAGTCGAATCTCATGGATTGGTAATCTTCGACAGCTTGATGAGCCAGATGTTCGGCTAGTACACTCCCCTTTATAGCTTTTTGGGTCGTGTACTGTATATCATACTCGGTGAGGATCATCTGCCATCTAGCGATTCTTCTGGGTAGAGCAGGCTTCTCGAAGATGTACTTGATCAGATCCATCTTAAAGATCAGCAAAGTGGTATGTGTCAACATATACTGCCTTAGTCGGAGAGCATCCCATACCAAAGCGCAACAAGTTTTCTCGAGCAGTGAGTATCGGGTCTCACAGTCGGTAAACTTTTTGCTAAGGTAATAAATGGCATGCTCTTTTCGGCCAGACTCGTCATGTTGGCCCAGTACGCACCCCATTGAATTCTCCAAGACAGTCAGATACATGATTAACGGCCTTCCTTCGACGGGTGGCATCAAGATAGGAGGTTCCAGCAAATACTCTTTGATTTTATCGAAAGCAACTTGACAGTCATCATTCCATTTAACCACCTGATCTTTCTTCAACAGCTTGAAGATTGGCTCACAAGTAGATGTTAGGTGATAAATGAACCTTGCAATGTAGTTTAGGTGTCCCAAGAAACCTCTGACCTCCTTCTCAGTGCGAGGGGCAGGCATTTCTTGTATAGCTTTGACTTTGGCAGGATCAACCTCAATGCCTTTGTTACTGATAATGAATCCCAAGAGTTTACCGAACCTGACTCTGAAAGTGAACTTGTTAGGGTTCAGTCTGAGCTTGTACTCTTTCAATCTGACAAACAGCTTTTGAAAATGGTCAAGGTGTTCTTCTTCCGTTTGTGAACGGGCTATCATGTCGTCTACATAGACCTCTATCTCATGATGTGTCATATCATGAAACAAAGCCACCATGGCGCATTGATAGGTTGCCCCAACATTCTTCAGTCCGAATGGCATCACTTTATAACAAAACGTACCCCACTGTGTAACGAAGGTAGTTTTCTCCATGTCTTCAGGGGCCATTTTGATCTGGTTGTACCCTGAAAATCCATCCATGAAATAAAATACCTTGTGCTGAGCTGTATTGTCGACCAAGATGTTAATGTGCGGTAGTGGAAAGTCATCTTTAGGGATAGCCCTGTTTAAGTCTCTGTAATCCACGTACATTCTGACTTTGCCGTCCTTCTTAGTCACAGGCACAATGTTAGCAACCCACTGTGGATAGGAAGTAACAGCAAGAAAGCCAGCGTTGAACTGCTTCATCACTTCAGCTTTGATCTTTTCAGACATGTCGGGTCTCATGCAGTGAACTTTCTGTTTAATTGGTGGACAATCTTCTCTTGTAGGGAGGCGGTGAACCACAATATCTGTATCAAGCCCCGGCATGTCTTCGTAGGACCAGGCGAAGATCTCAACATACTCATTCAACAGCTGAACTAATCACTCTTTGACACTTGGCTCTAGGTTGGCACCCACTTTAACTTCTTTTTTATCTTCCTTTGTTCCCAAGTTGATAGTCTCTAACAACTCCTCGTGAGGTAGAATAACCCTTTCTTCCTTTTGTAGTAATCTAGCCAATTCTCCAGGAACTTCACAGTCTTCGTCACCTTCGTACTCGGCATGGTAGACCGGATCTTCAGAGTCACTGAAGGTCATAGCAGAATTATTACCCATGGAATCCGGAGTGGATGGGTACCTGCATTTGTGAGTGTGGGTGTGTGTAAGGCATAGCCACCTTTAAAAAAATAAAATGTAAAAAGAAATAAAACGAACACAAAAGTTTATATATGAAAACATCCATGATTCATTAAAATGGCATATGCAGATGAAAAATCAAACCCTTACAAATGGACCTATGTACCTTGGGTAAGGCACAAGGTTAAAAGTGTACGAATTGTTTAGAAATTATTACAAACCAACAGAAATGTTTGAAAGATAAATTACTGATTGATGAAAGTAATGGGAATAAAGTCCTTTGGCTCCCAATTGCACAAGCCTCCTTCAACGGTAGGGGAAATCCAGTCTTCTAGATTGCTCTCCTCTTCACCATCCTCTAAAGCACTGACTCCATGATGAGTGATCTTCACTGGTGGCCCTCCAGCCCGGGAGCGACGCACAGCCTTTTGACTAGCAGCAGTGAAACCCAAGCCGAATTTATCAGACTTGAAAGGAAAATCGGGCAGCTGCCCCCAGATTGTGCTTTATCCTTCTTCAATCATAGCCCTTGCATCTTTGAGTGACGACATCTGAGGCGGAGGTCGGGTAATCATGGGTACATAAGGCACTGCCGCAATCTCCTGAGCTACCTCTTCAAAATGCTGAAAGGGGGTTTTGATGAATTCACCATCCAATTCCACATATAGGAAAGAATTAAGATGGCTTATCATGTATTCCTCTTCGCTGAGAACAGTCACAATTTTCCCCTGGACAGGGTACTTGAGCTTCTGATGCAGCATTGAAGTAACGGCTCCAGCATGGTGAATCCAGGGTCTTCCCAACAAGCAAGAATATGAGGGACGGATGTCCATGACATAGAATGTGGAATTGAAGGTTTCAGTCCCCACTTTAATCGGGATGTCCACCTCCCCGTGGACCATCCGCTTAGAACCATCAAAGGCTCTGACAATGATGTTGTTGGGCTTCAAAGTTAAACCTTCACAATCTAGCATATCCAATGCCTTCTTTGGTAAGACGTTCAGCGATGAACCAGTGTCTACCAGAATATGTGCCATAGTAGTCCCTCTGCATTCCACCGAGACATGCAAAGCGTCATTATGTTTCCTCCCTTTAAATGTTAGGTCAGCGTCGGAGAATCCTAAACCGTTATCAACTGTTAGGCTAGCT
Source organism: Vicia faba (assembly GCA_948472305.1). Taxonomy (NCBI): domain Eukaryota; kingdom Viridiplantae; phylum Streptophyta; class Magnoliopsida; order Fabales; family Fabaceae; genus Vicia; species Vicia faba. The sequence continues at coordinate 987,403,275 of OX451740.1, read as the reverse complement.
ACACATTCCTGGAACTGGTCCGCGGAGGTTTCCTGGGGTACATGGGTCGTCTTCAAGAATCTGATCAAAGCTTTGGCATGAGCTTCTGAACAAAGCAGTAAGGCCAGCATAGAGATTTTTGAGGGGGTTTTCCCCAGTTGCTTCACAACATTATAATCGCTTTTCTTGATTATTTTCAAAATCTCTTCCATTTCTTTTTGAGAGGTTTCAGGGATGATCAACGGCTGAGCCCTCGTCCTGACGGGCTCTTCTTGGATCCCTTTCCCTCTATCATCAGCAGCAGTAGAGGGGACAGTTTCAGGAGTCACAACTTCTTCAATAACTGGAGTTCTCGCAGATATGTTGACCGGTACAGGAGTAACCTTAGGAGCAACTAAGGGTCTGGAGATTTTCTTTGTAGGTGCAATCTCCGGAGAGAAAATTCTTCCACTGCGGGTGATTTTACTCGTTCTGGCAATGTTTCCAATGTTGGAAGTCTCTTCATCATAACTCTCTTCAGTCGATTCAATTTGCTTGACACCGTGGTAGAAGATCTCTCCCCCATAGTTCCACGGTATTGAATTGTTGGACTTGTACGGGATAGGACCCGACATAGTTATCTTCAAAGGTACAATCTTTGGATCGGATGTAATCTTAACAGGTCTTTTGGAGTTCTTGGAAAGATTGGCGGATATGGTAATTATCGAAACATCATTGACGGGAGTCGGTGTAACAGGAGTCTTTTCAAAAAGGATCTCTTGGTTATCCATTAGGCGCTGGATGCCTAACTTCAACAACGGACAGTCAGTTGGTAAGAAGGAACAAAGGTAGCAATCTTCTTCACAACCTGGGAAAATCCCAGCCTTCAGCAAATTCAAATTGATTATCGGTAGCGGAGTCATCAAATCATCAATAGCAGCAAAAAAAGATATTCTTCAACAGCATGGACATTGTGACCATGTTTTGGCACTGGAGAAGATATCACATTAGGTTTTTCAGGGGCGTCGAATTCCACTTCTTTAGCATCTATCAAATCCTGAATCTTATTTTTGAGGGCCCAACAATTGTTGGTGTCATGCCCCAGGCTGTCTGAATGATAAGCACACTTGGCATTCGGATGGTAGTGTGGTGATGAAGTGTTAGGGTTTTTAGGAGCCTCCCTTAAACTGACAAGGTTTAACTTCAAAAGATGAGGGAGAACCTGAGCAGGTGTCATATTTATCCGGGTGTATTACCGTGCAGGCCTTTCCACTCTTGCTTGGTTGGTTCTGGGTTGATTTTTTCGAGGCTGATCAACTGCAGACTTCTGAATCATTACAGCCCCCACCGCTGGCCGGCGTTCAACTCTTCCTTGACCTCTTTGGGGGTAGATAGTTGATACCTCTTTCTTTGCTGGAAAGGTCTTCTTGATAGCAGCGGAAGCAAATGCATCCTTTTGAATTTTTCCGCTCTTGATGCCGACTTCAACTCTCTCACCAGTCAGAATCAACTCGGTGAACCCCGCAAACGAACTTCCAATCAGGTGATTGAAAAAGGGGCCAGACAATGTACCCAAGAACATATCTACCAGCTCCCTCTCAGATAGAGGTGGTTGTACTCGTCCCGCCAATTCTCTCCATTTCTGGGCATACTCTTGGAAACCTTCATTTGATACCATGCCCATACTCTGTAATTGAGTACGGGTTGGTGCTAAATCCGCATTATATTGATACTGTCTATAGAAGGCAGCTGCCAAATCCTCCCAATTGTGCACATCAGACCTCTCTAGCTGGAAAAACCAATCTAATTGCATCCCCGAAAGACTGTCCTGGAAGAAATGAACCCACGGGTCTTTATCAAAAGAATGAGGTTGGATTTTTCTGACGTAGGACCGCAGATGCATCTTTGGACAAGACAAACTGTCGTATTTAGCAAATATAGGCACCTTAAACTTGGGGAGAATGACAATCCCAGTAACCAACCCTAGCTCTTCGAAGTCCAGCCCAGGCACTATTTACACCTCCATGGCAGCCAGACGCTCTTCCAGATTCTTATACTTGTCATCTGCAGGTGGGTACTGCTGCTCAGAATAGTCTTCATCCTCTTCATCTTCTTCCTCAGACTCAGATTGCACGGCAGTTCCTTTACCCTTTCCTACCCCTTCATCAGATGTTGAGGGGAAATCCAGGACCCTTCTAGCTTGGCCTTCAAATCTTCTACCCATGGTAGCCACACCAACCCTCTTCTTTTTATTTTTCTCCTTTTCCTTTTCCAGTAGACCTTTGAGCTCCTTTTGACCCTTTGCCAAGGTCATGAGTAGCTGTTGGAACTATGAATTATGTGCTTGTAAGTATTTGACCGTCTGCTCTATATCCATCTTGCTGAAATAAACAGTAGAGAGATAAGGAAACCTGGTGTGAAGACCTGCTTATGCATATGATGAATGATATGTTATTCATGTAATGCATTCAAGGATTCAGAAATTCAAATTTGTTGCAAACAGAAAAGAACACACGTCATATTAATAAGAAGAATTTGTTAGTACATAAATGCCCCATGGGCAAAATAATACAAAATTCTAATGTAAAAATACATTGCGCATCCTCTTTGGTGCGATGTAGGTGTTAAGAGTCTGCTCTTTGTGAAGTTGGTGAATAAGTTCCAAAACCTTCTTCTCACTGGTGTAGAATTGGGCTTCAAAAGTATCGCATTCTCCCTTGAGTTGTATCCAACTCCTTTGTAAATCTTCAAGTGATGTTGGCATGTCAGGATGTAGGAGGGTGTATGGAACCTCTCCTTCCATAACAGGCTCTTTGATCACAGGCAGAATGTAGGGGTAAGGCATCATAAGACTTTGGGCGCGGGTTCGTACCCACTTGAGGTAAGGCTCAAGGGGGATGGAATTCTTATGTCCCAAGGTCTTACTGTCTACCATGTTGGGCATTCTCCAAGCTCGAATAAACCTTTGTCAAAGTCCTTGATCGTTGTTGTCGAAGTCAAAAACCATGTCTGGAATCAGCATGTCATGAGGGCCATGCCTTCGAGCATACTCAAACTGTCTCAGAGCCAAGCAGGGGTTGTAGGTAATGCCTCCCCTAATGCCTAGTAGTGGGACATTAGGAAATTCCCCATAACGCTCAATGATGATAACATTTTCTCGGGATCGAGAACACCAATGAACATCTGAATGTGTAAGAGTCATCAATCGTTGTGACCACCTCAAACCTTGCTCATTCTTCAAGACTGATTGGGGAAGGTGAGAAATAAACTACCTTGCTAGAAGAGGAGTACAGCACATGAGAACACCTCTTTTTCTCATTGTTCGTGTGTGAAATGAGTGGAGGATATCCCCAAGCAATGTAGGCACCGAGTTGCGAGCCATGAAGATTTTGACAGCATTGATATCTATAAGCTGGTCAGGGTTAGGGAACAAGACCAACCCATAGATAAGAAGAGCTACAATCTCCTCAAAAGCTTGTAAGTCCAATGAATTCCAGCAGATTTGGGCCTTCTCAAATAGAAACTTTGACAAGAAACCCTTGACACCGCCTCTAGTTTCCCAATGGCCTATGATATCAGATGGTTGCAAGTGTAGAGCTTGAGCAACATCTTCAGGCTTTGGATCTCTTTCCGTACCATTATAGGGTAGTTGATGGAGAATAGGAATCCTCAGGAGTTGAGAAAATTCCTCCAAAATAGGCACAAGCTGGTAATCAGGAAATGTGAAGCAGTGGTGTAAGGGGTCAAAGAACTGGAAGAGAACTTTCACCATGTCTTCCTCAGTGTTGGTGTTGACTAAGTTGAGAAGACGACCATGCCTCTCGGTGAACGGAGAATTCTCAGGAATCCTTGAAGCTAGCTCCTTGAGTTGAGGAGGAATTCTTACAAGGTTGACTTGAATTGTTTTCCTGCGAAGTAAATCCATTACCTATAAAACAGGAACAAAGATGAAGATCCAAATCCTTGAAATGGTTAGTTGGATGCATATGATGCTTCATGATGTTTATGATGTTATTCACAAGTATATATGTGCAAATAAATCACACAAGGTCCTAGTTTCAGGCTTGCATGGGGTTTCATAGGTAAGTACCCTCTTGAAGTTTAGTTGGCTCAACCTGTCCTATAAATAGTAACCGGGTTCTAAGGAGCTCAATATCACTGGATTATTTTCTGTGTACATTGTTTCAGTTTAGCCACTTAACTGGCGATCGAAATATTCCAAGAAAGCAACCCTCAATAAGTGTAGTATCGAGTATCTACCAACTTCAGACTGCACCAAAGCCGGTCATCTCACTACCCTTAAAAAGGCCAAGATGGTCAAGTAAAGGTTCTAAAAGTCCATTAGTGCTTCATGACATCACTCAGCGGCCCCGTATTCTCTTTGACTAACTCAAAGGCTACCGGTACCCACAAATATGTCGCATTAATATAGCTATTGCTTCAACCATGTCGGTATACCCCGCACAGTTTCCACAACGTATTGCTATTTACCTATGAATGTTTCCCAAATCTGGGTAGAGGATTTCAAACCCAAACAATAGAACCAAATGTAAAGCAATCAAGTCAAGCAAGATAAGCATGTAAAGGTGATCTAAAACCCTAAGGTAACCCCACTTTTAAAAATTTCTCCAGCAGAGTCGCCAGTTCTGTGATATGGTGGGAGAACTGACTTGAGGTTTTGCGTTTGTGTTTGCAAATGTTTCGGTTTAGCAAGAGTCGCCATCGACTTTTTATTTTATCCAAAGGAAAGGTCAAAAAGCACATGAAAGACCTTTGAGATTATTTTTGGGTTCGGGGGGTAGATTATGAAAAGGGAAGGTGCTAGCACCCTTTTCATCCATGGTTCTCCATGGGCTCTTAGTTACTTGTTTTAGATCACTTGCTTTTGCTTTTCAATTGTTTGAAATGGTGCTTTTGTGTGTGGTTTTGAAAGTATTTTGAAAAGAGGCCATCGTTGTGGCAACCTTTGTAATGATTCTTGTTTGAATATATACAAAGGTGTTTGTCTTTTGAAAAATGTTTCAATGTTTGAAAGTTTGTTTTGGGAAATGTTTTGAAATTGTGTTGTGATGTGTTTTTGAAAATAGAAAGGATGTTTGCAAGTTTGATCAAGTAACTAGGAGTTGTCTACCCTACTCAATAATCTTTCCTATACATTTTTAACCCTTTGACAGTGTTGTTTTACCATTGTATTTGGTAAACAACCTTGTGTTTGGATGTTAAACGGGACAGGCGCGGGTCATCGTATGACCATGATAGCAATTGTGCTAAGTATCTTTAGCAAAAAATTTTAGGGTCTAGATCATTTTTGTTTAGGCAACCAAGATAGCATCATCGAGGGACTATGATCTTTTGTTTTGATTTTGTTTTGCCAAGATACCTAGCATACATACCATGGCCATTTTAAAGGCAACAAGTGAATGAAACCCTAGGGGTGCTTGTGTGCATTATGTTGTCATTTTTCATGCATTTTTGTCTTGTATTAGTCAAGCTATTTGTTTTGATTTTGGTCTTGCATACAAACACTAATCTTTCTATCATGGCATATTTGAAAGCTATAAAGTGCGTAAAAGTAAATCTACGACTATTACAACATGATTATGGGGAGGGGGATACAAGTTTGAATAGGGGAATATTTGCAAGAAAATAAAATCCCTAATTCAACTATTACAACCCAATTGAACTCATTGTGCAAATAAATAAATGGACAAATATTTAAATGGACAATTAAATATAAATAAGCAAAAATGATTTTTGTATTTATTTTATGTATGTAAAAATAAATTATTTTATGTCCTAAAAATATTAAAAAATAAAAATGATTATTTTTATTAAGGGGGTGGAAACCCTAATTTGTTTTAAGAAAATATATATATTATGTATTATTTATTTATATACAAGAAAATAAACAAAATATATACAAATGTTAATAAAAATAATGTGAGAAAAATGTTATTTAAGTATATAAATAATAAAATAAAAATATATAATATTTTTGTATTATTTATGAATTTATTTTAAGAAAATAAAAGTATATATTATTTAATAACTATTTCTATGTCCAAAAAATAATAAAAACAATAAAATAAAATGTGAAAATTTAAGAAAATATTTTTGGTAATTTTTAATATTTAGAAAAAATAATAAAAGTCAGAAATGAAAATAGAAATAAAAAAAATATAAAATAAAAGAGAAATGGGTCAGGGGGTGCAAATAGTAAGCTAGGGGATGCAAAAAGCAGCACAATCCAAGCCCAGCCCAAGGTTCCTCTTCATCTCTGTCCTCCAGGACGAGGAAACACGCGTGTATGGTTCAAACTGCTAACTCCTGCATTTGTGCTTAAAAATAAAAACTTGCAACATGAAAGTTATAGAGCATGATCATACGATTCTAACCATGTAAAAAAACATAATCTAACTCTCAAAGACCAGAGAGAATTTCTCTGGCCCTAATTTCTAACCTAGTTTTTTCATAAAGTTCATCATTCAAATTCTCCCAGCTCAGTTAACTTAAATGAATTCTATGCATATGTACAGCTCAAGGGCAATGAGTACTACATTTTTTATTCACAAACCTAAGCCTAATGATTCCTAAATAGAGAGATAGAAGTTTGAACTTTACCTGTTTCAGTCAAGCTAGATTATGGCAATGTAGTGGTTTTCAGTGAGGCCTGAGATGCTTGTGAGCTTGCTTGAAGTTCCCTTGAGCTTTCCCAATGCTTAGCTAGCTTTGAACTTGCTTGAATCTCTCTATAGAACTCAATCTGCAAAGTCAGAATTCAAAAATGGTGAAGTGTGTAAATGGAGTTATAGTGACTTGGGAATGGCTGGGATAGTTTAGGTAGGTTGTATGGAGTGTGTTGGAACTGGTTGCAAGTAAAACGCACGAGTGGTTTGTGATTTGGAAATCCAAATGCAGAACCTGCCCTGTTTTGCAAGATTTTGGTGTTTTGGTTGTACAAGGGTGTTTAAGGACTGGCTAGCTCATGTTTCTGACATTAAGAAATGTGTAAAAGTTTTTTGAAATGTTGACAAGCTTTGGTTTTATCAGATTGCAAAGTTATTGACCTTTTGCAAGGTTTCTTGGTTTTGAAGCAAAAGTGAGAAGTGACCATGCTATGGCCTATACAGGCCTCCTTCTTAGCTGCACCAAGTTGTTGTACTTTGCCCTAAGTTTGTGGAGTTGGTTTGCTGCAAAAGATTGGGTGTATGGCTCAAGATAATCAGATTGACATAAAGCATGCTTTATCAAAATGGCATTGTTAACTTTTTGCCATTTTTAGATTAATCCTTTGTATAATGCTTCCTTAATCATAACAAAGCCTTAATCCATTGAGTTTGCATTCAATTTTTGAGTGTTGAAGGGTTTAAGGACTTGTAAACAAGTACAAGCAAGGCTGGATAGAATTTGCAACTTGTAGCTACATGAAAAATGCCATGGATCAAAGTGACATTTTGCCAAATTCAAACCTTTGATTCTCCCTAACCACAAATGATTTTGGAGAGTTCTTAGACATTTTGGAAAGCTTGTAACTTTCTATACAATCCATCTTTGAAATGGATTTTGATATTCCAATGGGAACTAGGTGAAAAATTGCCATGAAGATAGGTCAAAATCCTGCCTAAACTAAGGCAAAATTTCACTAAGTTAGAAAGTTTTTGGACCCTTATTCCTAAAATCATAACTTGAGATCCAAGATTCTTTTGGGAAAACTTTGTGAAACAACATTGTATACTTTTTAGAGGACTATAACTTTCATGTTGGAAGTTTTGTTTGAATCCAATTGCATCATGGTGAAATAGTTGGGAAAAGGTAAAAAAATAAGAAATTTTCATAACTTAGAAAAATTCTAAGTTATGAAAATTTTCCATTTTAAACCCTAATTTTCAAAATTAGGTTTCTTGGTGAACAAGTTTCATGTTTTGACACATCTTGATGAAAAATGACACTTGGCACTTGATTTTGACCAAAAAGTCAAAGTTTGACTTTTCAGTGTACAGTTGATTTTTGATCAGTTGACTGGAAAATTCATCTGTCAATCCAATGCTTTTGAGATCTTTTGAACCTTGTGATTAGGTCAAGATGATGCCATTGATTCCTTTAATCCATGATTGAACCCAATTTGCCATTGGATAGGTTAAAAATCAGAAATTGCCCTTCTGCAGTCAAAACCCTAAAAATGACCATTTTGCCCTTTTGATGATCTGATCAAATTTCTTGAGGAGTTATGGTCCAAACTTGATCAAATGGTTCATATGAGTCTATAATGTTGATGTGGATCAAAACTTATGAGGTTTTACTGTAAATTGGCCACAGTTGACTTTTTTCCCAATACAGCTGATTTCTAAGTCAATTGTCCAATTGACTGGGCAAAAATTTGATTCAAGGCTTGAAACTTGGTATGGGAAATCTTATAAGTCCAACATGAAGTAAGAAAGTCAAATGAGGCATTGAAAGTCAAAAAATCCTTGTGTAAAGGAGATGTCTTGAGCAGAGCAAACCCTAATCCTGTCTGGAATCCAAGAGTCTTGTGAGGGGAAATCTTGATAAAATGAGAGGGAAAATTTTGGGGTACAACACAGTAGATCTGACATAGGTCATGTCCTATGACACGGGAGCCCGTGTCAGCACCCTATCCTCCTTTTCTGCATGTTTCTAGTTCCAGTAGATCTGACACGGGCCATGTCCTGTGACAGGTCACCCGTGTTAGCATCCTGTCCTGCATTTTTTGTTAGGTTTTCAAATAGCTGAGCTAACACAAGCCGTGTCCTGTAACACGGGTACCCATGTTAGCCCCTTGTTTTGGATTTTTTGCTGAGTTTTCTATTTTTGATCTATACTTTTTATATATCTTTTGAACACAAAAAGCAAATGATGTATGGATAAAGATATCACAGTTTGGAAAAAGTTTTACCTCTCAAAGCGAAAACTTCAGAACACGTACGGATGTCTCCGGGTGCAAAGTGGTAATTTATCAAGCTCCTTTGAACCTTCTTGAAGTTGCTCCAAACCTTATTTTGTGCCACAAAGTTCCTGAACCGCTCCAACTCAGTCAAGTTGCAAAATGTTGTTTTTTGTTTGTGTTTGGAAGGTGATGATAATGGTGTTACAAAAATTGTTCTTGTGTTTGAAAAATCTCTATGTGATGTATATAAAGTGTTTGTTTAGTTGGTTTAGGGGAAAGCATGCAAGGTTGAACAATAGGTTAGGGTATTTTCTGTTTCTCAGTTTTTGTTTAGTGAATGAAAGTGGACGAACATAGTTTACAAAGAATTTTGTTAGGTTTTTTCCAAATCTTCTTTTTTCTCTTCCCTCTTTTCTTTCCAAAAAAAACTTTTGCTTTATGTGTTGTGAAACAACTTATTTATAGATAAAATTGACTGAAATTTGGGAGGGAAATAGATAAGTTTTTGAACTTTTTGAGTACATTGTTTTATTGCTTTTTAGATGCAGCTCTAGTATACTAAGTTTGTGCAAATATGGGACTGATATGATGTAGATTTTGCAGGGCAGCATTGCAGGTTTTGACAGTTTTTCTTGGCATTACTATGCAGGTTTTGGACATTAGTATATGTAGCATGATGCAGGCCTGGTTTTTTGGACACATTTATGCAGCTTGTAACAAAGACAAGGCATATTTATGGACAACATAGTGGCAAAGTTTGAAGATTGAGTCAAAGGGAAAAGTTCAAATAAGACAAAGCTTAGGATTTGTAACTTGCAATTTTTAACTTAAAAATGCAGCCTTGTTGTTTACTTACAAACTTTTAACAACTTGAATTATCTTGAATTGTGGTGAAAAGATGTCATGAAGTAATAAAATTAATATGTATGAAAACACTTAGAAAAATCTCTAAATTTTGCAAAGTTTGACTTTTCAAAATGACTTTTGACCTTCTTGATTTCTTGATGATCAAATTTCTTATTTTTGAATGTATTGATGAAATGTGATCTTTGAAACTAAAATTTGATCAAAAAGTCAAAGTTTGACTTTTCAGTGTACAATTGACTTTTTTCATCAGTTGACCAAATTTCATCTATCAATCCACTAATCTCAGGAGATGAATTAAAATACGTGATTAGGTAAAAATTATGTACTTGAATCCTTGATATCATGTTTCGCACCAATAAGTCATGTACTAGGTCAAAGTCAAAGATTGGTCATTCTCAGTCAAAACCCTAATTTTGACCATTTTACCCTTTTTATGATTTGAACAATTTTATTGGAGAACTATGATCCAATATTCATCAAATGATACACATGACTTCAAAATGTTGATATTGGTCTAAAATATTAAAGTTTGATTATAGGTTGACCATAGTTGACTTTTTTCTAATACAATTGATTTTAGGCCATCTGATCAATTGATTGAGCAATTTTGTGATCCAAGACTTGAAACTTGACAGGAGCAATCTTGAGGGTCCATAATGATCCATGAAAGTCATTTGAAATATTAGAAGTCCAACTGTCTTTGTGCAAACTCAAACCCTAATTTGAGGCATCGGTGTTGAGGAGATGGTTTGACCTAGTCGATACTTGTGCAAGCTTGAATCAATGAAGATCTTTGTGAGAAATATCTTGAGAAAAGGGAGGGAAAATTTTGGGGTACAACAACTTCCCATGTTCAATCTTTTTAAACCTGAAGAGTTAGATTGGTGGGTCCGCCATTCGTGACTTCAAGGTGAAAGATGATTGAACACTAGAGTACCCATAAATTTGCACTTGATGATGTGTTGGTTGATTGTATCGGGAATGCGCTTAAAGATGCCATTTGGAGAGGTGATGAGGAATTCGTCGGAGATGGGCTTATAGATGCCATCCAGGGTGACTGTTGGTAGAAATTGGAAGAAGTTTCAGAATAAATCTTTGGTCGATTTATACTGAAACAATAGATGTCTTTTGCCTGTTTTTTTAACTAGAAGAGATGAATCTAACCAGAAGAGGTCTGTTGTTTGGAGACTTCAGTAGGGAATTAATATTAACCAGAAGAGGTTTGTTAATTGCCTGCCATAAACTGGTAGAGATGAACCTAACTATAAGAGGTCTATTGAATACCTGTCATTAATTGGATGAAACAATTCTAACCAGAAGAGGTCTGTTGATCACATGTCTTTAACTGGAAGAAGTAAATCTAACCAGAAGAGGTATTTTATTCTGTTGATTGACTTTTCCTGCAAGGAAAAGGGTTAGTTGCATGCAGACGTATACATGGTGCAATGATGTTCTCAAAATAAATGAGATTGTATTGTATGCACTTATCATGTATGTAATATGATATATGAATGTGAAATATTGTTGAAGTGTATCTTTGTCTTGGAAAAATAAATCCTTGACAAATGCTGGAGTGCTTTGGGAAGTTAAATCTCAGACTGCTGTTGGGGGTTAAGAGTATGCAGATCTTCATACCTTGTTTAGAATGTTTCCCCTGGGTATTCCTATTTTGTTGTTTGAGGAGAAATCTATCGGGGAACATTGATTTTGGCTCTTTGCTTGAGGAAACTCTACGAGGAGTGTTGATTTCTGCTTGGGGAATAGAGTTCAAGAGCTTTAGTTGTCCATTACTCTACTAGGGAATTATACTTGACTATGGAGAATGAAAGTTAACTGTTATCTATTTGAAATCCAGGTTTGGCAGCAACTTGATGGGGATAATAAAGTCAATTGTTATCTGGTTAGATTCCAGGCTTCGCAGTAACTTACTGGGGAAGATGAAATTAACTGTTATCTGGTCGGATTCCAGGCTTCGCAGAAAATTGAAGTTAACTATTATCTGGTTAGATTTCAGGCTTCACAACAAATTGAAGTTAAACTGTTATTTGGTCGGATCCCAGGCTTCGCAGTAACTTAGATGAAATTAACTATTATCTGGTCGGACTCCAGGCTTCGCAGAAAATTGAAGTTAAACTGTTATCTGGTCAGATCCCAGGCTTCGCATCAACTTAGATGAATTTAACTGTTATTTGGTTGGATTCCAGGCTTCACAGAAAATTGAAGTTAAATTGATATCTGGTCGGATTCCAGGCTTCGCAGCAACTTACTTAAGGATAAAGTTAACTGTTATCTGGTTGGATTCCAGACTTCATAGAAAATTGAAGTTAAACTATTATCTGGTCAGATTCTAGGCTTCACAGTAACTTACTTGAAAGGATGAAGTTAATTGTTATCTGGTTGGATTCCAGGCTTCGTAGAAAATTGAAGTTAAATTGTTATTTGGTCGGATTCCAGGCTTCACAACAACTTACTTGAAAGGATGAAGTTAATTGTTATCTGGTCGAATTCCAGGTTTGCAGAAACTTGTTTGAGGTTAAACTGTTATCTGGTCGAATTTCAGGCTTCGCAGCAATTTAGGTGAGGTTAAATTGTTATCTGGTCGGATTCCAGGCTATACAGTAACTTGCTAGGGAGTATGAAATTAATTGTTATCTGGTCGGATTCCAGGCTTCGTAGAAAATTGAATTTAACTGTTATCTGGTCAGATTCTAGGCTTCAAAGAAAATTGAAGTTAACTGTTATCTGGTCGGATTCCTGGCTTTGCAGCGACTTAAACTATTATCTTGTCGAATTCCAGGCTTCGCAGAAATTAAAGTTAACTGTTATCTGGTCGGATTCTAGGATTTGCAGCAATTTAGATGAAGTTAAATTGTTATCTAGTTAGATTCCAGGCTTCGCAGCACTTGCTTGAAAGGATGAAGTTAACTGTTATCTGGTCGGATTCCAGGCTTCACAGTAATTGATGAAAGGATGAAGTTAACTGTTATCTGTTCGGATTCCAGGCTTCACAGTAACTGATGAAAGGATGAAGTTGTTGTACCCCAAAATTTGCCCTCCCATATTCTTCAAGGTTGTCAAGAATCATCTTCAATTGGTTCAAGACTACTCAAGGGTTGCACAGTCCAAATGCCTCCTAAGCCAGTCAAAATTAGGGTTTTGGTCCTCTCATTGAATCTGGGGTTTTCAATGGTCCAATCAAGTGCCATAGGCCCATATACATTGTCAAGCATCTACATGCCAAGTTTCAAGACGTACAGGGTCAGATTGCACAGTCAAAAAGCCTATTTGCTCAACAGTCAACTGCAGGGGTAAAATGGTCATTTTGCAGTCAAAGGTCATAATTTTTGGTCAACATCTTATTTTGAAGCCACAATCATAATTTTATCAAGTCTTGATCATGATTCTACAAGTATGGCTCAAAAATCATCAAAGATGCAAAAGTTACTATTTTTGGACAGTTGGAAAGTCAACTGTAACTTGACCAGGGCATAACTTTTTCATGGTTCATCATAAAAATCCCATCCAATGCTCATTTTGAAGGGAAGGACATTTCCTACAACTCATCTTCACATTCCAAGTCCAAGAAATGCTCTCACAAAAAGTTATCAATTTCTACATTATAGGTCAATTTCAAAAGTCAACAAAAAGGCATTTTAAGTCAAAGACCATAACTTGAGATTGGTAAATCCAAATGACATGGGACCAAAGGCATTGGTTAGAGGACTTCAATACCTTTCCAAAATGTCCAAGAACATGTTCATATGATCAAAATTGAGCAAGATATGCATTGGAGAAGTTGGGAAATTTTTGGGAATTTGCAAAAGTCAACTTTGCCCAAAACACTTCATTTTTGCTAATGGGCCTCAAATTCCTTCTTGAATCTTTACCCAAAGCATATTCAAGACCCATCAAGCCTATTTGAGTTTATTTTCTTATTTTTATTAATTATTTGGATTTTTAATTGATTATTAATTCATTTAATTGATTTAATTGTAGGAAAATACCAAGATATGGTTTTCAAATCTTTTTGTGATGCAAATAAACTCAACACATGCTGAAGATTTCATGTATCAATCAAGGGGACCAAAATATCCAATTTTAGCAAGTTTTGTCAATAAAAAATGTGCAAAAAGATTTGATTGAAATCAAATATTGAAATCATAAAGCCATGGATTTTTGGAGCAAGATTGTAACCTAAAACCATTATACTATATATGCAGAACCTAAACCTAATTCCATACACGTGCAAAATTGCTGCAGAAGCCATAACCATATTGAGTTTTTTTCAAGAAAATTACCAAATCGTTTTCTCACTTCTAGGCCAATTCAAAGCCCTTTCTTGATTCAAACACCTTGTTGGGACACTCAGGAACGCATTGCAATCAAAATCAAGTGTTAACACTCAAGGAATCCTAAGAACAGTCGTACGGTTTGCCCATTCTTTTCCATAATCGTAACTCATGATTTGTGCATAATTAACATGTTCTAACCCTTGTTTTGCATTGCTTGAGTTCATACAAAGCTTTTGGCATAGGTTAATTGGACTGAGATGCCTTGAAACGGAAATCAGCATTAATGGATTCTAGGGTTTCCAAGCTTCAAAATTAGGGGTTTGCTATTGAGGAAAAATTGGACCTTGAGATGTATATGGTTGAATTCGTCAAGGCCAGACGAACCCAACCCAACCCTCGCGAACATTCTGATCATCACACGCCTGTTTTCTATTTTTGGTCATGCCATATTGTGGGGGTTAAAAACCCCCGCTATTTGATATGTTTTTATGCAGGAAATTGAAGAAGACGATGAAGCGTAGGAATGCTATTGGTGGATTCAAACAAAGTGGCGCGCGCGTTTTGTTTTCCAGCACATGCTTTGATTTTTGTATATTATAATTAATTGCTATTGTAATAACAAATGCAGCGCAATGGCCTAGCGGAAGGTGATCTGTCCAATAACCATTGGGACCTGGGTTCGATTCCCAGGTCCCCCCAAAACTCAATAATATTTTTTCTAATGCGTTCCTATGCAGGCTTCCAAATAGTGAACACCATATACCTCACGCTTCAGCTTGCCAAGTGGCCACAAAGGTGAATCCAAAGGCCAGAGATGGAGGATCATGGTGTTCCTCAGTCAACTACACCATGGACAATTCAAAAAGTCAAACGTGGCTTGTGTGTTAATGGGCCAGATTCAACAAATTCACCTCCCATGGGCCCAAAATACCCCCTGGTTTCTCTTTCTTTTTTATTTTCTTTCTTTTCATTTTCTTTTAATAATAATAATTATTATTATCTAATTAATTCATAAATTATTTTCCATAATAAAATCAGAAACTTAAAATATTGATTATTTTTATTATTTATTATTTTCACTATTAATAATTATTTTTGTAAATAAATTCTAATAAATTAATTTAGTTGTTTAATTAGATAATTTTGATTATTTTTTGCAATAAATAAAATCAAGCTTAGAATTAAGTTTTTCCTTTTGACTTTTAATTCCTTTTGTTTTTATTTTCATTAAAAAACATAAAACACAAAAAAAAAACATTTCTTTTTCTTTTTTAATTAATTAATTAGTAAATTAGGTTAAATATTCAATTAATTGCAAAAAAGGACAAGTTACTATTCTTTTCTCAAAAAGGGTCAAAACTCTAAGGACGTCCCGATTAAATTTCTATTCGCGCAGTATTATTTATTTTAATTATATTGATGTATCTGTTTCCGAGGATGTAATATTTGATTAGGGCTTTTACCGCTTTCTTTATTTTCCGCATTTATTTCCAAACGGGTTTTTGTTTTTGGCGATGTATAGACCCGCGCCTTGTAATAGCTAGATTTGCCTTTTCCGCAATTTATTTTCCGCACTCTTAACTGTTAAATGCATGCAAGACTTGGATGAAAATTAAAATCAATCTGTAGCTCACAAATGCATGTTCAAAGATAAACATAAACTGAATTCAACACACATGCACATGCCACTCCTAGGGTACGCCTCACTGGTTGCCTCGAACGTGGTCGTCAAGTATAGGGTGTTTTAGAGGTCGCCCTCCTGTCTAAAGATCTAGTTGCCTCGAAACGGTTGCCTCGGATAAAAAGGATCTAGGACATTAGGGTTACCGCTAAGGTGTCCTACCATTGCTTCGGTGACCACACATGTCCCTAATAATCGAATTGACCCGAATAACTCCAACAACGGTGCTACCTACTTCTCAATGGTGGGATAGCACTATCTAAAGGACTCTTACACAGCCTAATTCCTTAGAGTAGTTAGATTTCTCCTGGGTACTTGCTCTCTCAAACAAAACAAAACAAACTTTTCGCACTCACACTTTCTAAAAGTTTTCAAACAAATTTTTCATACACTCTTGAGGACAGATACAAGAGTTACTTAGAAATTTTTCAAACGAAACTTTTTCAAAACCCACACACACTTGAAAAGCAAACAAATTTTGAAAACATAAGAGCAAGTACCTAAGAGCCCGTGGATAACCACGGATAGAAAGGGTGCTAACACCTTCCCTTTCTATAAATCTACCTCCCGAACCGAGAAACATTCTCAAAGAAGGAATTTTGCTGTGCTTTTGTCCTTTCCATGTTGGAGAACATAAAAGACGGTGGCGACTCTTTCTTCCGCGACATTTTGCAAAACGCAAACGCGAACCAGCATTCCAAAACAGTCAGTTCTATTTCCACCGATCACAGAAGTTAACTTTTATTTGGTCGGATTCCAGGCTTCATAGTAATTGATGAAAGGATGAAATTAACTGTTATCTGGTCGGATTCTAGGCTTCACAGTAATTGATGAAAGGATGAAGTTAATTGTTATCTGGTCGGATTCCAGGCTTCGCAGTAACTGGTGAAAGGATGAAGTTAACTATTATCTAGTCGGATTCCAGGCTTCGCAGCAACTGGTGAAAGGATGAAGTTAACTGTTATCTGGTCGAATTCTAGGCTTCACAGTAACTTGCTTGAAAGGATGAAGTTAACTATTATCTGGTCGAATTCCAGGCTTCGCAGCAACTTGCTTGAAAGGATGAAGTTAACTGTTATCTGGTCGGATTCCAGGCTTCACAGTAACTTTCTTGAAAGGATGAAGTTAATTGTTATCTGGTCGGATTCCAGGCTTCATAATAACTGATGAAAGGACGAAGTTAACAGTTATCTTGTCAGATTCCAAGTTTCGCATCAACTTGCTTGAAAGGATGAAGTTAACAGTTATCTGGTCGGATTCCAAGCTTCATAGTAACTTGCTGGGATAGTAACGACTCCGTAGGGGATTGCAATGACTCTATCGGGGATTAAGGGGTTTTGTCCATTGATTTGTAATAGTCTGAGAGGCAAACTCAAGTTGGGAATTTGTAGTTTGTTTGGGAAATAATCCCTGTTGAAGAGAATATTTTGACGACCTACTGGGGGAAGTGAATTCTTTAGAGAGAACTCCATAAGGCTTTTTTTTAAGACCCACTCAACTGGGGAGAGGGTTTTTAAGAGATTGGAACTCTGGAGATACGAATTTAACTTAGTGGGGAAAATCTTGTTGTAGTAACTCTGTGGGGATATCTCAAATCCTTAAGGAAATACTTATTACTGTTTTTATGCATACAATTGTTAACATTTTAATCATGTCCATATGCATATTTTCGTTCAATTTTAGTCATTGGAAACTTTTGCACGCAAAACAGAAAAAACAAAAAGTTTGTACTTCAAAGTATATCTGTATTGATGTTTTGCCCATAAATAGGCATTTTTGTACAAGGAGACAGAGATCTTAGTAAGAGGAAATCGTCGAAAGAATGAAAGAAATACAAAGTGAAAACAAAAATAATAGCCATGTGGCAGTGATCTCATTGGGTTCCAACTCTGTTATTGCCCCTATGTCTTTGAACATCATCCCTTATCATCGAAAGAAGTTGATTGAATTGATCTTGGACCTTGATAATAAAATTGGCTGTAGAAATCCAACGGGACATAGTTATGCGCTTTAATCCCTAACTTTTGCCTGGACTGCCCTTTCGGATTTTCAGTCCACCAGGATACCCATTTTTGCCCAAGCCGCCCTTTCGGGTTTTCGACTTGTCGGATGTACAATCTTTTGTATATATCCCTAACTTTTTCCTAAACCCTTTTGGTTTGCCGGGATGCCCTTATTTTTTCCTAGGTATGTCAACCTAGCGGGTCATTCTTTATGCATAGTATTTTTTGACTATGTACGCGTTCACAGGATGCGGGAAATCTTCGTCATCCATAGTAGTCAGCATCATGGCACCACCAGAGAAAACTTTCTTGACAATAAATATCCCTTTGTAAGTGGGAGTCCATTTTCCCCTGGGATCGCCTTGTGGTAGAATGATGCGCTCTATTACCCAGTGGCCAGTCTGATATACTCGAGGCTTGGTCTTCTTGTTGAATTCTTGGATCATACACTTTTGATACATTTAACCATGACAAACAGCAACCAGTCTCTTCTCAGCAATCAAGTTCAACTGATCCAACCTAGTCTCAGTCCATTCGTCTTCGCCTAAGTATGCTTCTTTCATAATCCTTAAGGAAGGAATCTGAACTTCCATAGGAAGGACAACTTCCATGCCATAGACTAAAGAGAATGGGGTTTCCCCAGTTGAAGTTCGAGCCGAAGTACGGTAGCCATGAAGAGAAAATGGTAGCATCTCATGCCATTCTTTGTAGGTCACCACCATATTTTGCACAATCTTCTTTATGTTTTTATTGGGAGCTTCTACCGCGCCATTTATCTTAGGTCTGTACGGAGAAGAATTATGATGCTTAATTTTGAACTGAGTGCAAAGTTCCACAATAATAGTATTGTTGATATTGGTTCTGTTGTCAGTGATAATCCTTTCGGGGATACCATAACAGCAGATGAGGTTATGCTTGATAAACCGGGCTACAACGTTCTTTGTGATCGAGGCATATGAGGTAGCTTCGACCCATTTGGTGAAGTAGTCAATAGCAACAAGGATAAAACATTTTCCATTGGAAGCAGTAGGCTTGATCTCTCCAATCATTTCAATGCCCCACATTGCGAACAACCACAGAGTAGTCATGACATTCAAGAGAATTGGAGGGATGTGGACCTTGACTGCATAAATCTGACACTTGTGGCAAGTCCTCGAGTGATGGTGAAAACCAGTTTCCATTGTTGACCAATAGTAACCAGCCCTTAGAATCTTCTTGGCCATAGTGTGTCCACTAGAGTGAGTCCCAAAGATACCATCATGCATGTCTTCCATGATCATATTTGCTTCCTTCTTGTCCATACAACGAAGCAGAGTAGAATCATGGTTACGCTTGTACAGGATTCCATTGCTTAGGAAGAATTTGGCTGAGAACCTTCGTAGGAATTTCTTGTCGTTGATTGAAGCTCCCTCAGGATATTCTTGTGCTTCAATATATATTTTCACCTCATGGAACCAGAGCTTCTCCTCATCAGTGTCAATCTCATAACAATGTGTTGGTTCATCAAATCTATCTATAGTAATTCTAGGAGCCTCGTCGTCCCAATTGACCTTGAACATGGACGACATTGTTGCTAAGGCATCTGCCAACTGATTTTATTCCCTTGGGAGGTGTTCAAAGGTGACCTCCTCAAAGTATGGGGTCAAGTTTAACACAAGCTCTTTGTAAGGAATCAGATTAGGATGTTTGGTGTCCCACTCCCTTAACTTAACTGATTACTAAGGCTGAACCTACGAGTATGTCTAAGAACTTGATTCTTAGGTTGATAGCAGCCTTTAAACCCAAGATGCATGCCTCATATTCAGCTATGTTGTTGGTACAATCGAAGCAAAGCCTATCGGTGAAACGTCTATGGCAACCTTTGTAAGTCTCAGAGTGCCTAAGAGGGGGGGGGGGGTGAATTAGGTCTATAAAAATTTATTCGGTTTTATGAGAATACTTGTAGTACTTTTTGGTTAAGTATTTGAAGGTTTTGATTATATCTTATCTTTTCCTTATTATGGTGATGAAAGCGATAAAAGCGGAAAAGTAAAGAACACGATGATATATCCTGGTTCCCCTCACAATCCGAGAGTACTCCAGTCCCCTTTCCAACATGAAAGAGATTTCACTATAGTTAGAATGATTGTACAGCCTATGCTTACTATCTAACCTATAGGGTGATCAAAGGTTCTTAACACCTTTAAGACCAAACAAACACTAATGTGAATGAAGAACAATCCTCTTCAAATCATAACACTTACTTCCAACAATCCTCGATAGTAAGGGAATAATTTCTTTAAGGTAATACAATGATTAATATGAAATAGATGGAGAGCTTTATCAATCTTCAATTGATCTTCTTCTTTAAGATATAAACAATTCTCAAACAATGTATATAAATATTCACAATGTATGTATGAAACTTGTAATGAATTAATGAAAATGTATATGGCAAGTTTCACAAAATTTATGAACACATGAAAGTTTGAATTCAAATGTGAATGATGAAAAATTGTTTATTGAAGAAGTATATTTGTTAATTTGAAAATTGAAGCATGTTTTTTGAAATAAGAAAATCTGCATTTTATAAAGTCACAAGAACCTCTTCATTCATGCCAATTCATATGAAAAGTTGCAATGCATTCATGAAAGGATACCAATTGAAATATGTTCAAAAACCAAAAGAAAAGCTGCACTAGTTCGCTAGGAACCGGTTCCGACACTGACAGAACACGGTTCTTAGTGAACGTTATAAGTCAGATTTCAAAAAATATCACGCATGAACCGGTTCCCCTATTGGTACAACCCGGTTCCTGGTACAAAATCCAGGGACATGTTTTTTGAACAAGTTTTGGAACCCGGTTCCCTGTTAGGGAGGAACCGGTTCCTGAAAGTTAATTTTCAAAAACTCTTTTTGAAAAAGATTTTAAACAAAGTTTTTCTTAAATGAAAACATGTTGGATATGAATATGATTATGAATGCAATTTTGTGAACATCTATATTCAAGATTAAGAATTATTTATACCATTTTACATTTGATGATTCTTCAATAATTCTTCTTCTAGTCTTCAAGACTTTTATATGATATTGATAAGCTTTTTGCACATCCTTTGAATGTTGATATCCATGTTATCTTCATCAAAACTAATGCTTTAAAATATGACTTAAGAAGCTTGCAATTACATTCTCCCCCTTTTTGATGATGACAACCAAGTCTTGAAAACGATTCTTGAATTGTTCATGTTGTTTTGTGTAGCAAAAATGTTGAGCAAATGCAAGGCTCCCCCTAAATTGTATGCTCCCCCTAAGTCCATGATCCTTTGAATTTTGGAGTGAGTTTGATAGTTATTTTGGCCTGCAATTTCTTTGAAACAAAACAACACAAATGCATATTCTTCTCCCCCTTTGTTAACATCAAAAAGGATGGGGAAAAAGAGTGAAACAAATACATTTAAAAATTACAAACAATATATACACACATATTTTATCAAATAAAAACATGTAAAAGAAGGAGTAGAAGCAGAGTGTACTAAAAACAAAAAAAAAATTGTTTGAAGAAAAATTAATATGTGCACCTTATGAGAAACATTTAGATATCACCTTCATCCAAAATACCAAGTTCTCTTCAGATTTTGAAGAAAGGTTCTCGAGCAAGCGGTTTTGTGAAGATATCTGCGAGTTGGTTATGAGTATCCACAAAAGTGACTTCGACATCTCCTTTAAAAACATGATCACAGAGAAAATGATGTCAAATATCTATATGTTTGGTTCTTGAATGCATGACCGGATTCTTTGTAATATTGATAGCACTTGTATTGTCGCATCGAAGAGGAATGCATCCGAGATCAAGTCCGTAATCACAGAGTTGTTGCTTGAGCCAAAGAATTTGTGCACAACAAGTACCTGCTGCTATGTATTCTGCTTCGGCCGTGCTAAGAGAAACACATGCTTGCTTTTTACAAGCCCACGATACTAATGCATTTCCAATAATGTGACAAGTACCACTTGTGCTTTTACGATCAGTTTTACAACCTTCGTCGGATTTCTCGTTAAACTTACCGAGATTGTCTTTGTCATTGTTAAGAACAAAGCACTTGCATCCAAAAATGTGAAAGTGAGCAATATTTGGCTTTCTTCCTTTGAAGAGTTCATATGGAGTCTTCTTTATTATAGGTCTAATGATAACTCGATTTCCAACATAACATGTCGTACTAACCGCATCCGCCCAAAAATATTTAGGAAGATTTGCATCACTAAGCATTGTTCTTGCAAGTTCCACTAGAAACCTATTCTTTCTTTCAACTACTCCATTTTGTTGTGGAGTTCTAGGTGCTGAAAAATTATGAGAGATACCATGTTCTTCACAAAATTCTTCAAATTGTGCATTTTGGAATTCTCCACCATGATCACTTCTTATGGATACAATCTTTAGTGACTTTTCATTTTGGATTTGCTTAGCATACTTTTTAAAAGCTTTAAAAGCATCACTTTTCTGCACAAGAAACAAAGTCTAAGAATATCTAGAAAAATCATCAATAATAACCAAAGCATATACATTACCTCCGAAGCTTTTTGTTCTTGATGGACCAAAGAGATCCATGTGCAACAATTGTAGTGGCCTTGTAGTAGACACCACATTCTTAGATTTGAAAGTTGTTTTGGTCTGTTTTCCCTTTTGGCATGCATTACATAATTTGTCTTTGATGAACTTCATCTTTGGTAGACCAATAACTAAGTCATGCTTAACCAATTTGTTCAAGTGCTCCATGTGAATGTGAGCAATCCTCTTGTGCCATAACCAAGCGTCATTGTTGTTTACCATAAGACATTGTACCTTCATAGACAAATCATCTAAAGTAATCATAAAAATATTGTTAGTTCTTATACCTTTGAGTTTTACCTCATTGGTTGCCTCATCCATAATAAGACATTCTTCTTTGTTGAATTTGATCTTGAACCCTCTATCGCAAAGTTGACTTATGCTAAGAAGATTGTGCTTTAATCCTTCAACATAGAGAACATCCTCAATTTGAATGGATGGAGGTATGCCAACTATTCCAACGCCAAGAATCTTTCCTTTGGCGTTGTCTCCATAGGTGACATACCCTTTGGCTTTATGTACTAGATATGAAAATTGGTGTACATCTCCTGTCATATGCTTTGAACATCCAATATCAAGATACCAAACATTTGATGTGGATTTCAAGCATACCTCTTCTTCATCGTCAGAGTGATGTGAAGCCATCAATGCTAGATTTGCACATTCGTCGCTTTCCGAATCGGATGAAGAACTTATCTCATTATCTTCCCATGCAACATAAGCCTTTTTGTTCTTGAACTCCTTTTTGCCTTTGAATCCATTTTTCTTGGAGAGTTTTGGACAATCCGACTTTATGTGACCTTGCTTTCCACATTCATAGCATGTGACATCTTGTGTTGATGTGGAGGCTTCTTTATCTTTATGCTTATAGAATTTCTTTCTTTTGACAAAGTTAGCATTATGAAGATTATTTTTATGACCAAAATATTTTCCTAACCTTTTTACAAGAAGCAAGAGATTTTCATCTTCCTCCGATGCATCTTTATCTTGACTTTCTTTTGAATCAACTTTCAAAGCAATGCCTTTGGATTTCTTCTCATGATTCTCATGTTTTTCAAGTCTTCCAAGTTCCGTCTCATATTCTTGAAGCTTTCCGAAAAGTGTTGCGGAAGTCATAGTTGCTAGGCTTTTCTTTTCGGATATTGCCGTCACTTTTGGTTGTCATTCCCTCGTTAAAGACCTAAGCACTTTAAGATTTAATTCATCGTTTGTTAAATTCTTACCAAGTGCCTTCAAATGGTTTGTCAAGTGAACGAATCTCTTTTGCAAGTCAAGGATGGATTCTCCGGGCAGCATTCTGAATAATTCATATTCTTGACTCAAAGTGTTCAATCTAGACCTTTTTACTTCGGCGGTTCCTTCATGAGTTTCTACAAGAGTATCCCAAATTTCCTTTGTCGTTGTACATGCCGATACTCGGAAAAATTCATCCATACTAAGAGCACTTTGGAGAATACTGATTGCCTTTTTGTCAAAGAGAACTTTTTTCTTGTCATCGTCATCCCATAATGCTTTAGGCTTTGATGACACAACGCCATTGACAACACACACGGGAGTAAATGGACCATTCTCAACAGCATTCCATATTTCTTCTCCTTGCGCTTCAAGATGAGCCTTCATGCGAATTTTCCAAAAGTCAAAGTATTCACCACAAAACAATGGAGGCTTGTTGTTACTACCACCATCTTTGAAAACCGAATTTTGATTTGGATTTGCGGAAGCCATTCTGGATCTTTAGGAACAAGTTACCTATAACTTGCTCTGATGCCAATTGTAAGTCTCAGAGTGCCTAAGAGGGGGGGGGTGAATTAGGTCTATAAATATTTATTCGGTTTTATGAGAATACTTGTAGTACTTTTTGGTTAAGTGTTTGAAGGTTTTGATTATATCTTATCTTTTCCTGATTATGGTGATGAAAGTGATAAAAGCGGAAAAGTAAAGAACACGGTGATATATCCTGGTTCCCCTCACAATCCGAGAGTACTCCAGTCCCCTTTCCAACACGAAAGAGATTTCACTATAGTTAGAATGATTGTACAGCCTATGCTTACTATCTAACCTATAGGGTGATCAAAGGTTCTTAACACCTTTAAGACCAAACAAACACTAATGTGAATGAAGAACAATCCTCTTCAAATCACAACACTTACTTCCAACAATCCTGGATAGTAAGGGAATAATTTCTTTAAGGTAATACAATGATTAATATGAAATAGATGGAGAGCTTTATCAATCTTCAATTGATCTTCTTCTTCAAGATATAAACAATTCTCCAACAATGTATATAAATGTTCATAATGTATGTATGAAACTTGTAATGAATTAATGAAAATGTATATGGCAAGTTTCACAAAATTTATGAACACATGAAAGTTTGAATTCAAATGTGAATGATGAAAAATTATTTATTGAAGAAGTATATTTGTTAATTTGAAAATTGAAGCATGTTTTTTGAAATAAGAAAATCTGCATTTTATAAAGTCACAAGAACCTCTTCATTCATTCCAATTCATATGAAAAGTTGCAATGCATTCATGAAAGGATACCAATTGAAATATGTTCAAAAACCAAAAGAAAAGCTGCACTGGTTCGCTAGGAACCGGTTCCGACACTGACAGAACCCGGTTCTTAGTGAACGTTATAAGTCAGATTTCAAAAAATATCACGCAGGAACCGGTTCCCCTATTGGTACAACCCGGTTCCTGGTACAAAATCCAGGGACATGTTTTTTGAACAAGTTTTGGAACCCGGTTCCCTGTTAGGGAGGAACCGGTTCCTGAAAGTTAATTTTCAAAAATTCTTTTTGAAAAAGATTTTAAACAAAGTTTTTCTTAAATGAAAACATGTTGGATATGAATATGATTATGAATGCAATTTTGTGAACATCTATATTCAAGATTAAGAATTATTTATACCATTTGACATTTGATGATTCTTCAATAATTCTTCTTCTAGTCTTCAAGACTTTTATATGATGTTGATAAGCTTTTTGCACATCCTTTGAATGTTGATATCCATGTTGTCTTCATCAAAACTAATGCTTTAAAATATGACTTGAGAAGCTTGCAATTACAACCTTTGGGAGAAATAATTACAGTTCCAATTCTGTTACCCAAAGCGTTAGAGGCTCCATCAAAAACCATGGTCCATCCGGATCCTTGTTCAGGTCCGTCATATAGTCCATGTTTTTCATAATCGGTTACTAGCGTGATATTCTCGTCCGAGAATTCAAAGTTCAAGGATTGGTAGTCGTCAACATCTTGATCTGCCAAATGATCCGCCAATACACTTCATTTGATTGCCTTTTGTATAGTGTATTGAATGTCATATTCAGTCAAAATCATTTTCCATCTAGATATTCATCCGGAGAGAGCTGGCTTCTCGAAGATATACTTGATAGGGTCCATCTTAGAAATAAACAAAGTGGTGTGAGTCAACATATACTGTCTTAACCGGCGAGTATCCCATGCCAGAGCGCAACAAGTTTTCTCGAGCAGTGAATATCTAATTTCACAGTCGGTAAACTTTTTGCTCAGGTAGTATATTGCATGCTCTTTTCGGCCAGACTCATCATGTTGTCCCAGCACACACCCCATTGAATTCTCTAATACAGTCAAGTACATAATCAGAGGTCTTCCTTCAACTGGAGGCATTGGGATTTGAGGTTCTTGCGAGTACTCCTTAATCTTGTCAAAAGCTACTTGGCAATCATCATTCCATCTGATTAATTGATCTTTCTTCAGCAGCTTGAAGAGTGGCTCACAGTAGCAGCTAAGTGAGATATGAATCGGGCCATGTAATTGAGTCGACCTAAGAAACCTCTGACCTCCTTCTCAGTACGGGGAGCTGGCATTTCTCGTATGGCTTTAAGCTTTGCAGGGTCGACCTCAATACCTTTACCACTAACGACAAATCCTAGGAGTTTTCCAGACCTTACCCTAAAGGTGCACTTGTTAGGATTCAACCTCAACTTGTACTTTTCAACCTTTCAAATAGTTTGTGTAAATGATCAAGGTGTTCCTCCTCAGTCTGCAACCTCGCAATCATGTCATCCAAATAGACTTCTATCTCATGATGGATCATATCATGAAATAGAGCTACCATAGCTCGTTGATAGGTTGCCCCTATATTCTTTAAACCGAAAGGTATGACTTTATAGTAGAAAGTGCCCCATTGTTTGACAAACATGGTCTTCTCCATGTCCTCGGGAGCCATCTTGATTTGATTGTAGCCAGAGAAACCACCCATGAAGGAGAACACTCTGTGTTGATTTGTGTTGTCAACCAAGACGTCAATATGCAGTAGTGGGAAGTCATCTTTGGGGATTGCCTTATTCAAATCCCTATAGTCTACACACATACGGACCTTTCCATCCTTCTTCGGCACGGGGACCACATTCGCCACCCATTGAGAATACGATGTTACAGCCAGGAAACCTGCATTAAATTGCTTCATTACCTCAGATTTTACTTTTCAGACATGTCTGGCCGCATACGATGCACTTTTTGCTTGACTCGAGGATAATATTCCTTTGTTGGTAGACGGTGAACCACAATATCAGTATCCAGCCCCGACATATCTTCATATGATCAAGCAAACACTTCCACGTAGTCATGTAACATCTGGACCAATTTTCCTTTGACACTGTCTTCCAGGTTGGCGCCAATCTTGACCTCTTTCTTGTCTGTCTCAGTACCTAGGTTGATTACTTCAACTGGCTCCTCATGAGGTTGAATGGCTTTCTCCCCTTGCATCAGAAGTCTGGCTAGTTCTCCTGGTATTTCACAATCTTCTCCGTCTTTGTCTTCGGCCTGGTAGATTGGATGTTCAAAGTCATAGACGACAATAGTAGAGTCGTTGTCAACGAGATCCAGAGTGGATGTGGATCTACAAATGTGTGTGTGTGTGTGTGTATGTGTGTGTGTGTGTGTGTGCATGTAAGATATATGGCTATTTTAAAAAATGCAATAAAGAAAAATAAAGACAATGAGCGCAAAATTTGAATGCAAAGAGTCCAATGTTTTTCATTAAATGATCATATGGCATATGGAAATGAACAACCCTTAATAAATGGACCATGGTGCCCCGGGAAAGGCATGTGGCTTAAAGTCATTGTTTGAATAAAATTACAGACAAAAGTTCTTGAATGAATAAAATGGTAAATGGTAAATGGTAATTACTCCTCGTTGAGGGAGATATGAATGAAATCCTTGGCATTCCAGTTGTTGAGTCCTTTACTAGCAGTCGGGTAGATCCAATCATCAAAATCACAGTTATTGTCAGAGTCTTCAAGAGCATTGACACTTTTGCCATGATTTGGCATTGGTGCAGTTATAACATTTGGAGTTGTAGGTGGATCAAACTCAATAGTCTTGTTGTCAATAAGGTCTAGAATCTTGTTTTTTAGAGCCCAACATTGATCAGTATCATGCCTGGAGCTATTGGAATGATAGGCGCATTTGGCATTAGGATTGTATTTTGGAGATGAAACATTGAGATTTGATGGTGGATCACGCAATGTTACCAAGTTAGCCTTCAACATGTGTTACAAGGCTTGGGACAGCGACATGTTAATCCTTCTGAATTGTCTTCTTGGAATCCCAGGTCTTTGATGGTTGGCTTATTGTGGTTCTCTTTGAGTAGAGGGTGGATTGGAGATCAAAACAACATTGAAAGATTGGTGTTGGTCTTTCTTGACATGGTCTCTTGACCCATATACGACATTAGTTTCCTTCTTTCCAGTAAAAGGTTTCTTCATAGTGTTTGATGTAGAGGCTGAAGCCATGGGAATTTTTCCACTTTTGATACCACTCTTGACCTTTTCACCAGTCAGGATTAACTCAATGAAACCAGATGATGAGCTTCTAATTAACAAGTTAAAAAATGGTCCAGTTAATGTTCCCATGAACATATCCACCAGCTCCCTATCAGTCAATGGTGGTTGTACTCTACCAGCAAGGTCTCTCCATTTATGTGCATACTCTTTAAAATCTTCATTGGAACCTATGGTCATTCCTTGTAACTGGACCTTAGTTGGTGCCAAATCAGCATTGTACTGATATTGACGGTAGAAAGAGGTGGCCAGATCTTCCCAAGTATGAATGTTGGGACCCTCCAATTGGTAAAACCATTCTAACTGAGTCCTAGACACACTCTCTTGAAAGAAGTGTACCCAGAGCTTCTTGTTAGTGGTATGCAGTTGTATTTTATGGACATAGGACCTCAAATGAAGCTTTGGACACGAAACGTCGTCGTACTTAGCAAATATTAGAATTTTGAATTTGTGGGGGATAACAACCCCAGGTACTAAGCCCAAATCATCAAAATCCAAACCATGCACGACTTGAATTTCCACAGCTTTCAACCTATCTTCCAGTTGCTTGTACTTATCCTCAGCCAGTGGATACTGTTCATCAAAATAGTCTTCAACCTCCGAAGTTTGATTGTTTGCAACCCCAACATGGGTTCTTCTTGCATCTTCATTCTGATTATCATCCTCCTCAGAGGAGTCTTCTTCCACTTGAACCTATCGGACGGGGCCCTTGAATCTCTTCCCCGTGTTGATTACGGATTTCTTCTTTGTTTTCTTCTTCGTAACCAGCAGAGACATCAGTTCTTGCTGCCCTTTGGCCAAGGTGAGCAAGGTTTCTTGAAATTGAGAATTTTTGTCTATAAGTCTTTCATAACCTGCTCGAGATCCATCTTACTGAAATAAACAGTAAAAAGATGAGGAAACCTGTGTCGGAAAACCTACTTATGTCATGATGCATGCGATGCAAATGCAAATGATTTCAAGGACTTTTAAGATTTAAATTTGTTTAGGCAAAGAGGGAACAAACATTAATTGCAGTAATAAGTTCAAACGGTTAAAAAAATTCCTCTTGGGCTTACAATAAGCAAAAAGAAACAAAATGAACTAAATACAATAAAATGGCTCAAGTCTACCATGGGCAATTCCTTTTTAGAGTGATGTAGGCATTCAAGTTTCGCCCCTCATGAAGTTGCCTTGTGAGCTCCAACACTTTTTTCTCGCTTGTGTAGAACTAGGTTTCAAAGGTGTCTCGCTCCCCTTTGAGTTGAATCCATGATATTTGCAATTCCTCGAGAGTATTCGACATGTCAGGAAGAAGAATAGTGTGGGGAACCTCTCCCTCGGCAATAGGCTTCATGATGATAGGTAGAATGTCCTCATAAGGTATCTTGAAGTTTTGAGCGCAAGCTCGCACCCACTTGAGATAAGGCTCCAAAGGAATGGATTTCTTATGCCCCAAAGTTTTGCTATCAACTTTGTTCACCATGCCCCAAGCTCGTACAAATCTTTGACGGTAACCTTGGACATTACTCTCATAGTCAAATGCAATTCCTTGGACAAGTGCATCATGAGGACCATCCCTCATAGCATACCCAAACTCTCGCAAAGCTACACAAGGATTATAGGTGATTCCTTCCCTAATGCCAAGGAGATGGACATTAGGGAATTCCCCACAACGGTCAATGATGATAACATCCCCCAAAGATCGAGAACACCAATGAATATCTAAATATGTGAGTGACATCATCCTATTAGACCATATCATTACTTGCCCATTCTTCAAAATAGATCGAGGTAGGTGCCAAATAAACCACCTAGCCAAGAAAGGAGTGCAACACATAAGAATTCCCCTTCTCTTCATGGTGCGAGTGTGAAGAGAATGCAAGATATCTCCAAGCAAGGTAGGCACCAGGTTATGAGATAGAAAAACTTTGATCATATTCACATCTATGAGTTAGTCCGTGTTAGGAAACAGTACCATTCCATAGATTAGAAGAGCTAACACTTCTTCAAAAGCTTGCAAATCCAGAGCCTCCCAAAATTGTTGAGCCTTCTCAAACAGAAACTTGGCTAGAAACCCTTTAACACCACTTCTTGTTTCCCAATTTGCCACAATGTTAGACTGTTGCAAATGTAAAGCTCGAGCAATCTCCTCAAGTCTTGGGTCTTTCTCAATACCAGTGAAGGGTAATTGATCAATAATAGGCACCCCTAAGAGTTGAGAAAATTCTTCCATGGTAGGCATTAGTTGGTAATTGGGAAACATGAAGCAATGGTGTTTAGGATCAAAGAATTGGAAAAGCACATGTACCATATCCTCTTCAAAGTTTATGGTAACCAAGTTGATGAGACGGCCGTACTTCTTGGTGAACGAAGAACCATTGGGAACCCTTGATGCTAATTCCTTAAGTTGAGGAGGCACTTTCACAAGGTTGATTCGGATAGTATTTCTTCGCATGGAAGCCATGTCCTACAAAACAGCATAAAGATAAATCCCAAGGTCCTTGAAATGGTTAGTTCAAATGTAATGGTATGATGTCATGATGTTATGTACAAGTAAACATATACACACAAAGAAAATAAGTCTTTAGGTTTAAGTTTGCATGAAGTTCATAGGTAAGTACCCTCTTGAAGTTTAGTTGGTTCAACTTGTCCTATAAAGTAATCGGGTTCTAGGAGATCTCAATATCATTGATATTTCTTCATTGGGCATTGTTTCAGTGTAAGCCTTTGCTTTGGTGACCGAAATATCCCAAAAGTCTGATCTCAATGAGCGTAGTATTGAGTATCAACCAACTTTGGACTGCACCAAAGTCGGCTATCTCACTACTTCCTAATGGCCAAGTTGTTTAATTAAAGGTTCTAAGGTTCGATAGTGCTTCATGACACCACACAGAGGCCCCTTATTCTCCTTAATTCTCCATAAGGGATATCGGTACCCACAAATGTGTCACACTAACATAACTATTGTCTCAACCATATCGGTTTACGTTGTACAATCTCCATAATTTTTTCTATTTACCTAATGATGTTCCCAGATCCGGATAGAGGATCAATTCAAAACTCAAACTTGAACCCAAAATGTAAAGCAAACAAATAAAACAATGAAAGCATTTAAAGGTGATCTAGACTCTAAGGTAACCCCACTTTTAAGTAAGTCCTCGGCAAAGTCGCCAGTTCTGTAATACGGTGGGAGAACTGACTTGGGTGTTTTGCGTTTTATTGCAATTGTTGCGGATAGTAAGAGTCGCCACCAACTTTTCTTTTATCCAATAAAGGAAAGGGTGAAAAGAACAGGAAATACCTTTTGAGAATTTTCTTGAGTTCGGGGGGGTAGGTTATGAAAAGGGAAGGTGTTAGCATCCTTTTCATCCATAGTTATCTACATCCTCTTAG
Organism: Vicia faba; assembly: GCA_948472305.1. Lineage (NCBI taxonomy): Eukaryota > Viridiplantae > Streptophyta > Magnoliopsida > Fabales > Fabaceae > Vicia > Vicia faba. Next base: position 987,371,778 of record OX451740.1, on the reverse strand, counting down.
TTGCTAGCTCACTTTGAAAATGCTTTATTAGAAATGTGTTTGTGATTGTTTGAAAGTATTTTTGAAAAGTGCCTTTGTTTAGGCGTACTTTGTAATGATTCTCGTCTCTATAAGAATGTATACAAAGTGTTGACTTTTGAAAATATTTTGTTTTTTTGAAAGTGTTGGTGTTTTTTGAAAGATGTTTTGAAATGTTTGTGAGCAAGCAACTATGAACGTTCTACTTACTCAAAAGAAGTCTTTGTTCTTTTCCTCCTCCTTTAGATAGTGCTATCTTACCGTTGATTGGTAAGAAGTTCTATTATTGGATGTGAAGGGACGGGCGTGGGTCGTCGTATAGTCATAGAAGGCAACTTATGAGGCGCTTTAACAATTTTTGTAAAGGACTAAGATCATTTTAACAAAGGCAACATCGAAGGGTCATCGAGGGACCACGACATTTTTATCGAGGGTCTTTGCTAAAGCGTCCCATATTCGAGGGACATGAATGTTTATTCGTAGGCAACAAGTACGGGTTACCCTGTAGGTGCGCGTGTGAAAAGTGTTTTGATTGCATGCATTTTTGTCTTTGAGATTAGGGTTCTCTAAGATTGATTTTATCTTTCCATACACACCCTAGTTACTAACAATTATATTAAAAGCGATAAATTGCAGAAATTAAAATTCTACGCTATTACATCATTGTAGGGGATGGGGATACAAGTAATAAAAGTGCGGGAAAATTAAAATCCTAATTACTTATTACAACCAAATTGAATGAAAATAATAGAAAAAAGTCAAAAAAAATCAAGATTTTTGGTGTCTGGTCTGACACGGGCCGTGTCTTGTGACACGGACACCCATGTCAGAGCCCTGTAATAACCCATGCGTGTTTTTTTTGTCCCGACTGAGCTGACATGGGCCATGTCCTATGACACGGGCACCCGTGTCAAGAACATGTCCTACCAATTTGTCACATTTTCAGTTCCAGTAGATCTGACACGGGCCGTATCCTGTGACACGGGCACCCATGTCAGCACCCTGTCCTCCTTTTTGCACGTTTCCAGTTCCAGTAGATCTAACATGGGCCGTGTCTTGTGACACGGGCACCCGTGTTAGCACCCTGTCCTCCTTTTTTACATGTTTCCAGTTCCAATAGATCTGACACGAGCCATGTCTTGTGACACGGGCACCCGTGTCTGCACCCTGTCCTGTATTTTTTGTTAGGTTTTCAAATAGTTGAGCTGACACGGGTCGTGTCCTGTGACACGGGTACCCGTGTTAGCCCTTGTTTTGGCTTTTTGGATGAGTTTTCTTCTTTTGATCTATCCTTTTTTATATATCTTTTGAACATAATAAGCAAATGATGTATGGATAAAGATATCACAGTTTGGAAAATTTTTTACCTCTTGAAGAGAAAACTTCAGAACACGTACGGATGTCTCTGGGCGCAAAGTGGTGATTGGTCAAGCTCCTTTGAATCTTCTTGAAGTTGCTCCAAACCTTACTATGTTCCGTAAAGTTCCCGAACCACTCCAACTCAGTCAAGTTGTAAAATACTTATTTTTGTTTGTGTTTGGAAGGTGATGATAATGGTGTTACAGAAGTTGTTCTTGTGTTTGAACAATCTCTATGTGATGTATATGAAGTGTTTGTATAGTTGGTTTAGGGGAAAGCTTGCAAGGTTTAACATTAGGTTGAGGTATTTTCTGTTTCTCAGTTTTTGTTTGGTGAATGAACGTGGATGAGCAGAGTTTACAAAGAATTATTTTAGGTTTTTTCCAAATCTTCTTTTTTCTCTTCCCTATTTTCTTTCCAAAAAACTTTGTGTGTTGTGAAACAACTTATTTATAGATAAAATTGACTGAAATTTGGGAGGGAAATAGATAAGTTTTTTAACTGTTTGGATACATTGTTTCATTGCCTTTTAGATGCAACTCTTATGTGCTAAATTTGTGCAAATATGGGACTGATATGATGCAGATTTTGCATGGCAGCATTGTAGGTTTTGACAGTTTTTCTTGGCATTACTATGAAGGTTTTAGACATCAGGATATGTAGCATGATGCATGTCTGGTTTTGTGGGCAGATTTATGCAGCTTGTAACAAAGACAAGACATATTTGTGGACAACATAGTGGCAAAGTTGAAGATTGAGTCAAAGGGAAAAGTTCAAACAAGACAAAGTTTAGGATTTGTAACTTGCAATTTTTAACTTAAAAATGCAGCCTTGTTGTTTACTTGAAAACTTGTAACAACTTTAATTATCTTGAATTGTGGTGAAAAGATGTCATGAAGTAATGAAATTAACATGTAAGAAAAGACTTAGAAAAATCTCTAAATCTTGCAAAGTTTGACTTTTCAAAATGACTTTTGACCTTCTTGATTTCATGATGATCAAATTTCATATTTTTGAATGTCTTGATGAAATGTGATCTTTGAAACTAAAATTTGATCAAAAAGTCAAAGTTTGACTTTTTAGTGTACAATTGATTTTTTTCATCAGTTGACCAAATTTCATCTATCAATCCACTGATCTCGGGATATGAATTAAAATATGTGATTAGGTCAAAATGATGTACTTGAATCCTTGATATCATGTTTCGAACCAATAAGTCGTGTACTAGGTCAAAAGTCAAAGATTGGTCATTCTCAATCAAAATCCAAATTTTAATAATTTTGCCCTTTTGATGATTTGAACAATTTTCTTGGAGAATTATGATCCAATGTTGATCAAATGATACATATGACTTCAAAATGTTGATATTGGTCCAAAATCTTAAAGTTTGACTGTAGGTTGACCATAGTTGACATTTTTTCCAATATAGTTGATTTGAGGCAATCTAATCAATTGACTGATCAATTTTGTGATCCAAGACTTGAAACTTGACAGGAGCAATCTTGAGGGCCTATAATGATCCATGAAATTCATTTGATATATTAGAAGTCCAATTGTCTTTGTGCAAACTCAAACCCTAAATTGAGGCATCGGTGTTGAGGAGATGGCTTGACCTAGTCGATACTTGTGCAAGCTTGAATCATTGAAGATCTTTGTGAGAAATATCTTGAGAAAAGGGAGGGAAAATTTTGGGGTACAACAGAAGACTTTTGACATGATAAGATTAAGTCAAGCTTTTCTTTTCCTTGGGTAAATTTACTTAGGGTTTCATGCAAATCAATTGCTTCTTTTTTAGGGAGACACAACTCTTACATTCTTCTCTTGAATTTCTGATCTTAGTTATTTCTATCTTGAATGATTTATTGATTTCTTTAATATATCTTATAGACTCCTGAAGACCTAAGTTGCATTCTCTCAGTTTATCATTTTCTTAAACTAACTGACCACTCACTCTAGGCAATTGTTCATAAGATGGTTTAGTTGCCTGAACATTATTTACCTCGTAGGTTGTCTTTAAGCAGGCTTTATCTTCTTTGTTGGAAGAAGGTTCTTTTATGTTTTCCCCCGAGGTTGATGTCTCTCCTCCTTTTATTTTTTCAAAGATTTCACTTGAGGATACTTCTTCTTCATAGTTTCTTGAACATGAGGTTCCTTAATTTGATGTTGAATCTTCTGAAGATTGTTCAACTACCGAGTATGTTCTTTCGAAGGATTTCGTCGAATTTGTATTATAGGAGTATGATGAAGTTGATGATTTATTTTTATTTTCTAAGCTCGTAACTTCATCTTTAAGTAATTGAATTAACTCCTTCAATTTCTCTATAATTTCCTTCTTCTTTGATTTTTCCTGAAATTCATGAAGGCTCATATCTTCTTATTTAAGGATTCGATTAAACTTCCAATTCTTAACTCTTAGACATTGGTTAGTTACAAACGTTCTAATATAGCTTCCAAAATGTTTAAATTTTGAAAAATATTTAAAAGTAATATTTTCATCTTATTCGTCCCGTGTGTTCATCTCCTTTTGTTCGATACTTAGAGAAACTCTATGGATCATTTCAAGAGTATCCTACATTTCCTTGACACTTTTGCAATGATGAACATAGAAAAATTTACTATCATCCAGAGATATTGTTATAAAACTCTTATTGTTGAAATTTATTTCATATTTTTTTATTTTCTTCTTCAATCCAAAGAGAGTCAGATTTATCTACTACTTTTTCATTTATTTGGTAAGTAGAGATAAACAGACCATTGATGACAATTTCCTATAAATTTTAAAACCATCAATGAATTGTTTGAAAAATCAATTGGATTCTTCTTGAAGATTTATGGATTTCACTAAATACTGATGAAGCAGTGTCATCTTTAAGAAAAATAGGTTGTGAAGGAGTGATTAGAGATAATATTGGTCGTTGGCTGAGAGACTTTGCAAAAGACTGAAATTGTTTTGTAATGGTATCAGAGTTGTGGGGTGTTTGGAGAAGAATTCAACTTGTGAAGAGTAATGGCTTCAATAAAGTAGTACTGCAAATGGATAATAAAGCAATGCAACATGCACTTACTAATAATAATGCAAAGCTTAGAGAAGAGATGACTATCCTCCATAAGATTAAGAGCAAAAATGAAATAAGAACCGGGAGATTCGGGGGTCCATGTTAATCGAGAAGCCAATAAATACGCTAATGGACTTACAAAAGTAGGGATCAATCTCATCACTAATTTTGTGTTCTACAAGTTGTGACATAGAGAAGTGTATGAAAGTTTCATAGATGATATAGTTGGTTTATTATATGAGAAACATTACTTTGTAGTTGGTTTATAATAAATTACATGGTCATGGTATTTTTCATAATTAACCGCGTAAGAAAAAGTGTTGAAATGGTTAGTGTCTGCGGAAGTATATGGGTGGACAATTTCTACCCCATTTGGTGATGCATGCGTCAACTTTTTTGGGGTGATGAAATAATTATTTTGTTTTTGTCCCATTCAATTTAATTGCGAATAATATAATACACACATACTCGTTCTTATATCTATAGTGTATATCTCTTTGTCCACATTAAATAATTAAGATATAACTAATATGAAATCTTCAACTTATGTATGCATGTACATCAATTTATTAATTAATATATCAATAATTTTACCTCTACGTTACATCTAACACGTAGTTGTTTTGTACTCGAGAAAATTACATATATGAACACAAATATTACAAGTGATATTAAAAACAATCAATTATATTTCTTTTATTAGTTAACCTGCACCCTTAAGAGTATGATGACCATTTCTACAACAACCATGACATAAACAAATTAAAAAGAAAAACAGCAAAAGCCTTCCGATTCCTATGGACTAATTCTTTCTATATATATCAATAATATTTTGACAAAGTTAAACATGAAGTTCAATTGACGAATTAGAAGCTGACATGAGATGAAAAAATCAATTAAAATCCTTAATATATATACTATAAAATGCTGGTCATGTTTGAAACAAATAAAAAAAATATAAAAAATGTTGTCATGCATGCTCTTAGAAAAGAAAAATTCAATTAGCTAACTAATTCTTCTAGCATTATAATATAAACTCCTCTCGTTGGAAGTTATGGCAATCTATAAAAACCAAAGTCCGTGTACCAAATATTTCCACAATCATATTTCACAGTACACAGAAACATAGTTATTAATCTTTGAATATTCTGAAACATGCATCGCCAAAACCTCTTTTCGATTTCAATACTACTAGTAATATCAATAACAATTCTATTTTATTCAACATTAACAAGTGCTCTTGAAGAACCTGGTATAATAAAATAATATCCCTCTCTAACGCTCATTTTTATTGTGGTTTTTGTATAATATTTTCAATAGTTAAATATTTTGATAACCTTGATATATTGGTGCACTGTAGAGTACGGTTACAATGAGGAAAGTGCAGATGGACCAAAACATTGGGGTGATCTAAAAAGAGAATGGGCAGCATGTAAAGGAGACATGCAATCTCCTATTGATTTGTCAAGTCAAAGAGTGACTCTCATCCCAAATTTGGGAAGGCTAACGAGTTACTATAAGCCTCAATATGCCACCGTATCGAACCGGGGTCACGATGTTGCGGTAAGTGTACTATTGATTTTACGATTGTAAAGATAACTTGAACGGAAAGTAATTTATGTTTGATTATGCAATGATTACAGATCACTTGGAAAGGAGATGCCGGCTCAATAAACATCAATGGAAATGATTATTTTCTTCAACAAAGCCATTGGCACTGGCCATCTGAACATACCATCAATGGCAGGAGGTTAAATTCTCTTCCTCTAAACCAGTTCTTTCTCTTTATAAAGACTAATCCTTTCGAACTGAAGAGGACAACAATGAACCGCATAAATTCTTTAAATTTTTTTAATACTACTGCATGCCATGCCTAGGGCTGAGTTCAAACCATGGTTATGACAAACCCTAACTTTGGTCTTTAATGGTTTTTAGGTTTGACTTAGAGTTGCATATGGTTCATGTTAGCCCTCAGCCTGATGGAACAAACAAGACAGCTGTTGTTGGTATTTTGTATAAATATGGCACCCCAGATCCATTTCTTTCTGAGGTACAATAATTATCAATAACTCAAAAACTCTTCATTTTTATATATTCATAGAGGATAATAATTACATAATAATCTATATTTATATATTTTTCAGCTGGTAAAGTATATAGTCGAAGTTCCTGATGAAGATGAAGAAGCAAGCATAGGTGTTATTGATCCATCAAAAATATTCAAGGATTCAAACGTGTATTACAGATATATGGGATCACTAACTGCACCTCCTTGCACTGAAGGTATCATTTGGACCATTAAGACCAAGGTATAGTAATGTTATTTTTTCTTTTCTTTTCTTAAATATTTCATTCTTATTGATTATTAATCTTATCATATGATTATCTTTTAATTTGAATCTGTTTTTTTTTCCTCATTAGATAAGAACTGTTTCAAGAGGACAAGTGAAGTTACTGGAGAATTCCGTACTTAAATATGTAAGTAATAAACTAATAATGATGTTTATTATTTCTAAATATGTAGTTAAGTATGGTTAATAATTCTAATGAAATGTTGAACTTCAATTAATCCTTATTATGTTTGATTTAATTGCCACAGTATGCAAAAAAGAATGCAAGGCCAGTGCAGAATCTGAATCAGCGAGAGATTGGAGTTTATGATTCAATAATGGCAGAGAATATACCTCACTATTGATTGATGTATTCATTTTGTATTTGTTTTTCTTATGAATTAATTTTATTATGCTTTTATTTTCAATTCATTAAGATTATAAAAAATATTAGGCTAAGTGTTTTTGTATAATAATCTTTTACGTAATAATTGTTATTTTCCTAAAGTTAAGGGAATTGAAAAAGTGTTTGAATGTTTGGCGATTACTACTTTTATCTTTCATAGAAAAATAAGTACTTCACTAATTTTTTAAATGCTGGTATTTAAATTTAGATAAAATCAAGAGATTACTTTTCTCCCTATTAAGGATACTTCTACTATTGTGAAAAGTCACAATTATCTATTTTATTTAGAGATACATCTTCAAATGTATTTTTTTAGACACTCATCAGCGTAAATTGATGAGGTACGATATTTTTGCTAAATTTTAATTTGAAAATGTATCTGCATATGTATATGACGTTAATCCGAAGACACATCTCTGTAAATATTATTAGTTTAAAATTCAGTGGATAGTCTTGAGATGCATCCCCTGACGCTTTTATTTCATGTACTCAACATAAAATATTCTAATTCCCGACTCGACAAAAAATATTGTAATTCAGTAAATAAACCCAACCAAATAGAGTGTCACGTGTGATTCACAAATCATATAAATCAAAACAAATTAATCTTTTGAAATACGCCGCGGAAAAACATATAAGTTTGACATTGAAGTTTCATAAATCGCAGAATAACCAAAATTAGTTTAACAACTAAAAAATAACGTAAAACATGTAATAAGGAAAACAAAAGAATAACGTATCCCCAATGTTACATATCAGAGCGACTCCACTAAAGACACGAATGAATAAGTAACTAAGAAGACATCAACGTCATCCTCTACCTCAAACAGCTACTCCTTAACCTGGGCGTTTGTACCCCAAAGTAGCACAAACACCACAATAAATAAAAGAGGGTGAGCATACACTCAAAATTTGTTAGCGGTGTAAGACAAAGCAAGGGTATCACAATCACATAATCATCAAATATACACACTATTCACAACCATCATCAATCACATCAAGTATTCTCAACCATTCAACAACATCATGATTATTCAATTACATATGCAGACATGTATGAAAATGTACTCGACAACTCGACTCAAAATGCATGTGGTACTGTTATAGACATCACATGTCTATACTCGCTCATGATCCCCTCTTCTGGACCAGAGCACACCAAAAATTGCTACTAATATCCTCTTAGCAACGCTTCACTGATTCCTCACTAGATCAACTAGTCGCTCGCGATCCACTCCTTTAGACCAGAGCATACCAAAATCAAACTGAAGTTCATACACCATGATGCATTATTTCGACAGTAACATGCAGATATGAATATGCACAATCGGCCCCTCTTTTGACCATGTACATCATCAATAAGGCCACCTCAACACAACAAGTATAATATACCCATATTCAACAATGTCACTTCACCAAATTCATCATCATTCATAATTTGCATATAATTTACGTGCATACATAATTCACCAATTAATCATATAATAATTAATTAACTCCTCAATCAACACCAAACAGTTCCCAACAATGTTAATCAGCATCTAACAGTACACTTGCCAAAAATATAACTATCACGGAACCGATTCAAAAAATGACAATTATGCACTGTCAACCTCGTTAAGCCCAACTTTTTGGGGCTCAGGACAAGCTCCATAAGCCCAACTTTTTAGGGCTAAGCGCGGGCTCGCTAAGCCCAGCTTTTTGGGGCTATGCATGGACACCCATAACAAGAAAAAACAGAAACACAATTTTCACCATTAGAGCTCATTCCAAGCTCTGGTTTTGACTCGCAACCACCCAAATCGAACAAAAAACATTATTTATACATCCTACTATGTTCATTGCATAATTTAATCACTGATTATACACCTAATGAATTACTTTATCATGAATTCAAGTTTATCATCAAAATCCCAAAACATATCAATAACAAGCATCAACTTCAAAATTCATTCCAACAAATTATATATAAATTCTAGCATATGACAGAACACGAAAATCCACATCAAACATGACAATTGGCATGAATTCATCATCAACACATACAAATTTCATAAACACAACAACAAAAGAATAAAAATTATTGGAGGGTGAGAACCCCTCTCTACCTCATCATAAAGAAAAGCAATCCCCACTTACCTGAAAATACAGCAAATGTAAGCTTTGTAACAATAGTGACTTCTCTTTCTTTAGCCATATGTTGCCTCTTTTCTCCAATTCTCCAAAACTCTACATACTGACAAGTTTGGATCTCACTAAACCCTTTTTATTTCAAAAACCTAGTTTAACATTTTACTAATTACACTTTGGCTCAACTTCTTTTGTAAATCTCACCACTTCCCTTATTTCCTCATAGTTTCTATTTCCACCCAAAACCACTATTTTCTATTTATTTTAATATTATTTTATTATTTTAAATCAGCTAAAATCATACTAACCTTCAATAATTCCCATAAAACCATATAGCACATAATATCACCAAAATCATTAATTAAAATCACCAAACAAACAAATAAATAAATAAAAGCAATTACTGACTCGATTAAAAGAATTATGATAAACTGGGTGTCACAACTCTCCCATACTTACAGAAATTTCACCTTCAAAAATTACCTGAAGCAAAAAAAGTCGGGTACGACTCCTTCATCCGACTCTCCAACTCTCACGTCATACTTCCACCAGTAGGTCCTCCCCACACTACCTTTACCAAAGAAATCTCCTTGCCTCTCAAGTGCTTCACTTCTCGACCCTCGACTCTCAAGGGTGATGTCTCAACGGTCAAATCCTCTCTAACTTGTACATCATCCGCTTGAATCATATGAAGCAGATCAATAATGTATTTTCGCAACCGAGACACATGCAAGACATCATGAAGATTCGAAAGAAATGGCGGTAACACAACTTTGTAAGCCACCTATGTAACACCATTCTAACCTCACATGTATTTCTCATGTAATTTACGAAATAAATTATATAAAACCACCACACAAGGGTATCAGACTTCATACAAAATATCGTATTAATAATCCTGCTCTGTAACAGGGATTATCTAAAAAATAATAACTACTTGTTCTAATTCAACTCATAATTTTAAAAATATCATAGCAGAATCATCGTCTTAATAACATAATTAACTTATAAAAAGTCATGACGTTTAGTCTCCTCACAAGTTGAAATCAAAATTATTTTAACCATAAGAAATCCTCATAAAGTATATCAACACCAAAAAGAACATAACATTCACAAAACAAAGCATTCTCAACCTGATGTTACATAACAGAGCAAGACACCACTAATATAACGAAACTAAACAAAATACTCCAAAGCCATCTTCAACGCTTCTACAAGCTACTCTTGAGTATCTGCGTGTTAACCACGTGGAGGCAACATTCAAACAGAAAGGGTGAGTAATCATAATTCATTATAAAAGATGTGAGGAAAAGATTAGTAGTTATAATCAATATCGTCATATAACAACACATATCATTCATCAACACTTCATACTCACACTGCCACATCATAATAACACTTATACCTCTTTCATCATCAAAATCATCATATACTCACGTAGTTCACAATTATCATTCATCGCAACTCATCAAAAAAATTCATATAATGCCATATAGAATGTTAATGCAACAACACTGACACAATGTATATGGTACTGAATTTATGAACACCTGGTTCATCACCCTCTATGATCCCCACCATAAGATCGATTCCCTCTTAGAACCGGAGCACATCACAAACACACTCAATCCACACAATGGGATTGAGGTTCATCACCAGCGGACCACCGTCCAAAAATTCTATGAATGCATGATGCATATAAATTTCACATAAAAGTTCGATCACGGCTAGTCAATTGCATCATCATTCACATAATCATCTTCACATATCATGTATACATATTAAACACATGCATCACTAAAACGCCATCACAGATAACATCAAGTACATCACAACAATGTCATAGAAACTACATAACATCATCAAATTCATCATTAAAATAGAACATCTTGGCATACCAAACATACTATAAAGTAAATAAAAAATACATAAGCATTGTAGTAACACACCAAAAGCTTCATACAGTTCTTCCATAGGATAGTTCTATGTGTTAGCTTTGCAACACTTCAAATGACGTGTCAAACAGAGTCCTGAAACTCAAGTTACGACACTTTGAATTTTTTATGTCAGACTGCTCGCCTAAGCCTCTCCCAACAACCCTAGGGGCGCTCTGCTCGCCTCCCTGTTTCCTGATGCTCGCCTGGTGAAATTATCGATTGGGACCATCGTTGCTTCACTCACTCGACGAAGCTCTGGCAAAAGTCCCCTCCCATACATTTTCCAGGATCCCTTCTTTTCACCATCCATCTCGCCATCTGGATCGCCCGACGACGCTTGGGCGACCTACTTGCCCGACGAGACGCGCGATTATGCAACTTCTCAGTTGTGTTTCGCTGCTATCCCATCCTCATTCTAGTTCCAATTTTAGGAATAATACTCAGTCCAAAACGCATTACAAACATCATATATCACATATTAACATCAAAACACATCATATGCACATTATATGATCAAATCATGGCATCTCTATTTCATCAACAATACTAATTTCATCATACCATTCATCATACTTTTCATCAAACTATCATACAAGACACAAACCTACATCTACCTTAACCCTTATCAATCATAATAAACCCTATTACACCTTTACCTCAAATTCCTAGCAAATTGATTCCTCCTTTGAGTTCTACGAAATTCCCTTCTTGGTTATATGTGCCCTAGCTCTCACTTGACGGTTTCTCTAAAATTTCACGATCATACAAAATGATTCATGTCTTCCTTGTTTTACTTGTTAACCTTAGACCCTTTTTAATGGTTTTCCTATTATGCCCTCACTTAACTCACACACACTTACCACTATGCCCTTATTCTCCTTTTTCACCTTAATATCATATTTTAATTATCATTTTAAATCTAAATAATATAAACTAAATTATTTAAATCTAAATAATTCTAATTGTCGTATATTTCCCACTAATGCCCCACCATATATCATCATCAAGCCACATAAAATCAATAATAAATCCCAAATAATCAATTAAATAAATAAATCTAAATTTTGGGGTGTTACAACTCTCCCCACTTAAAGGATTTTCGTCCTTGAAAATCACTTAAGGAAAACAGAGTCAGGTACGACTCTCTCATCTGACCCTCATGCTCCCAAATCAAACTTCCACCAGCTGGTCCACCCCATAGTACCTTTACCAACGGAATCTCTTTACCCAACAACTACTTCACTTTCTGAACTTATATTCGCAAGGGTGATGCTACAACTATCAAATTATCTCTCACTTGTACATCATCCATTTGGATCACATCCGAAGGATCCGAAATGTAATTTCTCAACTGAGATACATGAAACATGTCATAAATATTCACAAGCTACGTCGGTAAAGTAATCTGATAGGCCACGTCACCTATCTTCTCTAAAATCTTTGGAACAATAAAACGCGGCGTAAGCTTTCGCGACTTCAGAGCTCTACTAACACTGTTACCGGAGTAACTCTAAAGAACATGTGATTTCCCTTCTGGAACTCAAGTGATTTCCTCTTCTTATCATGATAACTCTTCTGACGAATCTGTGAAGCTTTCATCCTTTCTTGGATCATCTTTATCTTCTCAGTCGTCTCTTGTACAATCTTAGGTCCGAGCACAACATTCTCACCTGACTCATACCAATACAATGGGGTCCTATACCTCCTAACGTACAATTTTTCATATGGTTCCATTCTAATACTAGCATTGAAATTGTTGTTTTAGGTAAACTAAATCAACAACAAGTGGTTATCCCAAGCTCCCCCTTGTTCTAACACACAAGCCCTCAACAAATCTTCTAACAATTGGATAGTCCTCTTCGTCTATCCATCCATCTGTGGATGGTAAGCAGAATTCCAATTTAACTTAGTACCAAAAGCCTTCTGCAAACCTTCCCAGAACTTTTACGTAAACCTCAGATCTCTATCCAACACGATACTCGAAGGTATACCATGTAATATCACAATCTCTTTGATATACATCTCAACTAACTTCTGGATGGGATGATTCATCTTCATCGGTAAGAAATGAGCTAATTTAGTCAATCTACCCACTATCACCCAAATTGAATCATTGTCATTAGTAGTCTTCGGCAAACTTGACACAAAATCCATGGAAATGTTATCCCATTTCCACTCCAGAATATTTAATGGCTTCATTAGACCCAAAGCCTTCTGGTGCTCAATCTTCGACTTTTGACAAGTCAAACAAGCATAAACAAATTCAACAACTTCCTTTCTCATATCGGGCCACCAAAACAATTTCTTCAAGTCCTGATACATCTTTGTAGCACCAGGATGAATACTTAGAACACTTTGATGTCCCTCATCAAGAATACTCTTCTTAATTTTTGGCACATCCGGAACACACACCCTATCACCAAACCTCATTACTTCATCAACTCGAAATTCACCTTAATTACCTTGGTTAATTAGAAACAATCGGTCAACCAAAATCGGAAAATGTTTCTGAGTTTCTCGAATCTCTTCAAGGATTCCACTAGTCAGTTTCAACATCCCCAAGTTCACACTGGTAGGAGTTTCTTCACGCACTAAGCTCATATCTCTGAATTGATCAATTAGTTCCAACTTGCGCATCATAAGCATTGACATATGCAAATAATTCCTACTCAAAACGTCCACCACATCATTTTCTTTACTAGGATGGTAACTCAAATTGAAGTCATAAACTTGGCAGTTGAACGTTCTTCAGAAGATTCTACATCAAATTAAGGAACCTCATGTTCGAGAAACTATGAAGAAGAAGTATCCTCAAGTGAAATCTTTGAAAGAATAAAAGGAGGAGAGACATAAACCTCGGGGACAAACATAAAAGAACCTTCTTCCAACGAAGAAGATAAAGCCTGCTTAAAGACATCAGATGAAACCTCTGTTAATACTGTAAGGACAAGATTTGGTTCTCCATCTGGCTTTAAGTTTTGATGATAACATTACATGGTATCTTAAAGAACAATTTAGTACTCTAAAAGTTTTTATCTAGTGTGTAACTTGTGTTAAACAGGTTATGACTCTGAAGATATGGCGTGTGACATCATCAGGATCTCAACTCAAAACAATCTGACTCTATAAGAAACCAGTTGTGTTTACAAGACTCGGTCAAATTCTAGAATGCTTCAATAACAACGATTCTGATGAACGTTAATGGTACAACTTCTGATCGTGACTCATTTGGAAGAGCTTCTGAAGACTTCTCATGCTCTGATTCTGTTTGTCCAAGTTCTTATGATTTTAAAGACAAGGTTTTAGAATAATAAGTTCGGTATATTCTGAAGACAAAGTTTATGAAGACCAATTGTTGAAGATTCTGGAAGAAATAGTTCTGAAGACTCTGAAGACTTAGGTTCTGCAGACTCTAGTTTTGGTCCTTCTAAGTATGCTTCATTATTATCCATCAGAAGCCTTTGAATATTAGAAGATAAGATCAAAATTGGATTACGTAAGACAATAGTACAAGATACAAATGTTCCCACTACCCTGATATGGTGGTGCAAGGATAGTACAATGGTACTATGTTGTCTACCACTCTCTCACTGGTCGTTATGGACAAAACATCTAGAATTTAGTATTCCTATTCTACCCTCCAACATTTTTTTTGGCTATAAAAGGAATACTTGGAATATTGAAGTAATGTTGAACAATGCACTCACTACAAAACTTACTTTAAAATGTTGCTCAACTCTATTTCAAATATTCATTTGTAAAGTTTTGTAGACGGAAGGAACTTTTTTTCGTAAGCTTGCAGGCAAGGAGCTTTTGTTTATTAACTTGCTATTAACATTGTTGTATTATTTCATTGTATTCAAATTTGTGTAATCTGATTTCAATAAGTAACTCTGTAAACACACTCTTTATTTTTTAACTCTTAAGTTGATAGTTTCTTGAGAGACTAGGGCTTTAGTCAAGATTCTCAATAAGACATTGACATCTAGTCTTTGTGGTTTATAACATTGGTAGTTGGTATTTGTTGTATCTATAATCGGTTCAGTTATAATAGATTAAGTCATTGTTTGAGAAGGAAAAATTACCTTGGCGGATGGACTGGATTAACTTTGTTAATAGTGAACTAGGATTAAAATATATGTGTCATTTATTTTTGTTCTTGTGTTCTTTGTTTTATCTTGGGAAGAATTTGTTTTAAAATCTAGAAACTCAATTCAAACCGCTCATTATTGTGTTTCTCACACCTTCAATTGACATCAAAGCTCTGGTTTTGGTATTGATTGTTTATCAAACACTTAACCGTGTTCGATAAAGATCCAGAATTTTTTGTGAAAATACAAATGGCTATTCCACCGCCAGATGCACCTGTTATTAATGAAAGAGATAACTATAACGTTAAACCTCCAATCTTTGATGGAGAAATATTTGATTATTGGAAATATATACTTGAAAGTTTCATTCTTGGTCATGACGTTGATCTATGGGATACAGTAGTAGATGGCTACGAACATCCTGTGGATGCTAGCGGAAACAATATTGAAAGAAAAACGATGAATGGGTAACAAAAGAAAAATTATAAGAATCATCATAAAGAAAGAACCATTATTTTGAATATGCTTTCTTACACTGAGTATGAAAAGATAACAATAGAGACTCTGCTAAGTGTATGTTTGATTCTTTGAAAATGACTCATGAGGGTAACACTCAAATAAAGGAGACCAAGGCGTTTGACTTGATTCAGAAATACAAATCCTTCAAGATTGAAGAAGGTGAAAAGGTTGAGAACATGTTCTCAAGGTTTCAAACTCTTATTGCATGACTACAATTTCAGAACAAAGGGTACTCTACTTCAAACATGTGAATAAGATTATAAGAAACTTGCCAACAAAGTGGAGGCTTATGGTAAATGTGCTCTGTAACACCCCAATTTTCTATTTATCTTATCTTTGATTAATTAATTATTTGTTTGATTTTGTGAATAGATGATTAATTGATGTATGTTGTATGTGATGGATTACTTGGGTTAAGTATGCCAAACCGTAGAATTATAATTAGTAATAATGTCGGTTAGTGATGAAATTATTTTATTAAGTGAGAACTGTAGTGAATAGTAGAATAATAAGTAATTGGGATAAATGTTGAAATGTTAAGAGTAAATGTGGGGGTGTGATGATGAGCTCGTTAGTTGATGGGTAAGATTTATTTTATTAATTTAATAAAAAGAAAGAAATAAGAGTAGCAAGAGAAAGGTTAGAATCATCTCACGTGAAAAGAAGAAAAGAGAGAGAAAGAGGAGAATGGCAAGAATGCAAAAGTCATTGGAATCAACCTAGAACAAGGTAAGGATGGGTTTTCATTTGGTTATTGGGATTTTTGATAATGAATGATGTGTAGTAGCATGTGTTAGGATCGATTTCTCTAATTTTACATGTTTTGAATCACTTAGGTTTTGATTGAGAATCCATGAGATTGACATGTAATTGTGTTGTGATGTTTTGATTGGTCAATATGTGTTAGATATATGTTATAGTAATTTAAATCGTGAAAAATTGGATGTTAAAACATGTTTTGGGTGAATAAAATCGCATTAGAACTGTGTTGTCCTTGCATGAAATTTTTTGAGAATCGCAGAGTCGGCTCAGCGCGAGATTAGCTTGCTTAGCGCACTCGGTTCTGAAATGATCCCGCTTAGCGCGAGATGGAGCGCTTAGCACAAACTGGAAGTTGAAATTTTGTATTTTTTTCTTTATTTGAGATGGGATTATGTTTGCTTATATTTTATGCTTAATTTTGGAGAATTAAAATTACATGTTAGTATGATTTTTGAAGGTCTTTTGATCAAAGATGAAACTTAGTTTATATGTTTTATGTGTGTGTTTGTGATTGGTTATATAATAAAAATGTTGTATGTTATTTACTATGTGTTATTGTGATGGTTTGGCGTGGTTGTGCTATGAATATGAATTGTATGTGAATAATTATGAGTATATGTGTATGGGTGTGCAAATGTATGGTAATTCAAGTGTGATGAATTATTGAAGATATGCATGGATGTTAAGATTAGAGAATGGTCTTAATTGCATAAGTTTATTGGAATTTCACATGCATCATTTGTTGTCAAGAGGCAATGCTTGTTAGTTCCGTGGGAGCTAGTGACTTGTCCCACACCTAGATAGGGGTTTGAAATCTTAGAGAATGGGATTTTTGGTGTGTTATTGGTCTAGAGAATGGATCCCGTTTAAAGTAAAAACCGGATAAAAATAACAGAGATTGGTACCACATGCATGAGTATTGCATTCGAGTTATATCGAGTCACACTGTGTTATTGTTATAATATGAAATTATGTGCACTATGTGAAGTTGTTGTGTTTTGCGAAATTGTGGATTGTGCTTGGGTATACTTGTGAATGGTATGAGAAATTAGGTGTTGTTACGTTTATAAAATATTGAAGTGTGAGAATATTTATCTGTATGCATGTATGTTATACATTATGTATTATCATACAATTTTCGATAATTATGTGAATTATCACCCTTCTGTTGGAAAGATATTTTATACGATATTGCTCAGGTACTAGAAGATTAGAGTTGCTTTGGAAAGAGTGATGCTATCTTTATTTTATTTTCGCATTTTGGATTTGAGTCGTGCTCTGATCATGTAACACTGGGGGGAAACGTTTAGATTCATATTTTGAGAGATACATTATGTACTCCATATTATTTTATTATCGTTATTTGAATTATGTAGTGAAGTGGCTTTTATGCCTAAGTTAATTAAATAGATGAGTTTTATTTTGGAGACCTGAATATTATATTCATTTGAATGAAAGTGATTCTGCTGCTACATGCTTGTATGAAAGAGAAATGAAAAGCATGAATTTAATTTATTATTATTGAGCATGACATGTGTTTGTGTGGTTTTAAATTATGTGTAACACTCTTGTTTTGAGAAGCATGATAAATTTACTCTGACTTATGATGTATTTTTCCGCGGGGTTTTAGAGGGTGTTACATTAGTGGTATCAGAGCCTAGTTGGTTAGTCAACCAAGTTATTAATGTGTTTATTCCCTTTTATATCTGATATGTGTATGTGACATTATCTATATTATTTGTTCTAACGAGGATTTTTTGTCTGAAATTCCAAGAACAATGGTTGGAGGAAGGAATGACGACGCGATCACGAAAACAGGAATTTCTGCAACTCAGCCTGCCCATACACGCACCATACACGTTTGGCTCCTTCCTCTGCTCATCCATATGCGTATCATACACGTTCCGCTCTAGCACCCATGTCTCATACGCGTATCATACACGTTACTCTCTAGTGCCAATGTATCATACGTGTATCATACGCGTTTGACCAGAGACGTTTTTCTTCTCAAAATCCTCCCAAACTTTCCATACGCGTGTGACCATCCTATACGTGCTTGGCCTCCCTGTCATATGTGTATCATATGCGTACCGGTAGAAGGTCGTACTGGCATGCCCCCTACGCGTATCATATGATTATGGCCAGTCTACTACTTCAAAATTTATGTTATCGCACCACAACAATTTCCACTTGTTTTGAGTACTTTCAACTTCTTAATTTGGGTCAAAAATAATGTTTTTCCAGATCTGGGACTTCATGAATAACACAATAACAACAAGATCAACAACAGTAACACATTCATGGTATCATTGGATTCACGAATTTCACACAAAATCACATGGGGCACTGAGAACCAAGAATGGAATTTTGTAAAACTCGAAAGAGGAATCAATTTGCTAGGAATTTAAGGTAAGGGGGTGTAATCGAGTTTATTATGATTGATAGGGGTTAATGTAGATGTAGGTTTGTGTCTTGTATGATGATTTGATTGAAATTATGATGAATGGTATGATGAAGTTAATATTGTTGATGAAATAGAGATGCCATGATTTTATGTGTTTTGATATTAATATGTGATATATGATGTTTGTAATGCGCTTTAGACTGAGTATTATGCCTGAAATCAGAACTGGAATGAGGCTTGGATAGAAGCGAAATGAAACTAAGAAGTTAAAGAATCGTGTGTCTTGTCGGGCGAATCAGAGGCGAGCATGGGCGAGAGGGATGGTGGAAAAGAAGGGCTCCTGGAAAATGTATGGGATGTGACTTTTTCTAGAGCTTCGTCGGGCGAGTGAAGTAGCGATGGTCCCAATCGCTAATTTCGTCAGGAGAGCATAAGGCGAGAGGGAGGCAATCAGGGCGCCCCCAGGATCGTCGGGCGAGGCTTAGGCGAGCAGTTTGGCAGGAAAAACTTCAAAGTATCGTAACTTGAGTTTCAGGATTCTGTTTGACGCATCGTTCAAAGCGTTGGGAAGATAACGCACAAAACTATCCTATTGTAAAATTGTGTGAAGATTTTGGTGTGTTACTATAGTTCTTATGTATTTATGAGTTACATTATTATATGTTTGGTATGCCAAGATGTTCTATTTTAATGATGAATTTGATGATGATGTGAAGTTGCTATGACATTGTTGTGATGTACTTGATTTTACCAGTGATGATATTTTAATGATGCGCATGTTTAATGTGTATATATGCTATGTGAAGATGATTATGTAAATGATTATGCAATTGACTAGCCGTGGTCGAACTTTAATGTGATGTTATTGTGCATCATGCGCTCATAGCATTTTTGGGCAGTGGTCAGCTGGTGATGAGCCTTAATCCCATTATGTGAATTGAGTGCGTTTGTGATGTGCTCCGATTCTAAGAGGGAATCTATCATATGGTGGGGATCATGGAGGGTAATGAACCAGGTTTTCATGAATTCAGTACCACATGCATTGTGTCAGTGTTGTTGCATTAACATCCTATATAGAATTGTATGAATTTTGTTGATGAGTTGTGATGAGATGATAATTGTGAACTATGTGAGTATATGATGATTTTGATGATGAAAGAGGTATAAGAATTATTATGATGTATCAGTGTGAGTATGAAGTGTTAATTAATGATATGTGTTGTTATATGATGATATTGATTATAACTACTAATCTTTTCCTTATATCTTTTATAATGAATTATGATTACTCACCCTCTCTGTTTGAATGTTTACTCCACGTGGGTAACGTGCAGATACTCAGGAGTAGCTTGTACAAGCGTTTAAGATGGCTTTAGAGTATTCTGTTTAGTTTTGTTATATTAGTGGTGTCTTGTATGTAACATAGGGTTGGGAACGCTTTGTTTTGAGAATGTTATGTTCTTTTTGGTGCTGATATACTTTATGAGGATTTTTTATGGTTAAACTAATTTTGATTTCAACTTGCGGGGAGACTAAACTTCATGACTATTAATAAGTTAATTATGTTATTATGACAATGATTCCGCTATGATGTTTCTAAAATGATGAGTTGAATTACAACGAGTAGTTATTATTATTGAGATAACCCATGTTACGGAGCATGTTTGTTATTACGATGTTTTGTATGAAGTGTGACACCCTTGTGTGGTGGTTTTACATAATTTATTTCGTAAATTACATGAGAAATACAAGTGGGGTTAGAAGAGTGTTACATTAGTGGTATCAGAACACATCGGTCTATTTGGCCAAGTTCTTATACGATGTTTATGTCTTGGTGGTCGATTTGTGTGTAAACATAATCTATGTTATATTCCTCTAATAATTTTTGCCTATACGCTGAGAGAAATGGATGAAGGAAGAAATGATAATGCAATTGTTTAGGGCTTGGAGTCATTGGCTTAGGCAATGGCCCAGAATCAGAAGAATCCCCATAATGTTGGAGGGACTGATCAATTCCGTGCTTTGGAAAGGTTTCAGCGAAACAACCCACCAATCTTTAACGGCACACACGATCCTAATAGTGCACATGTGTGGCTTAGAAATATCTGAAGATCTTTAGAGTGATGGCTTGCTCAGAGGAGCAGAAGGTGCAATTTGGTACCCACATATTGGAAGAGGAGGCTGAAGACGGATGGGCTAACGCACGCCAGAGGATGGAGATTTTGGGTGTCGGGATCACTTGGGCTGTTTTCAGATCTACATTCTTGGAAAAGTACTTTCTTGAAGATGTGTGTGGAAAGAAGGAGATTTAATTCCTTCAGTTGAAACAAGGGAATTCAAATGTTGTTGAGTATGCTACCAGGTTTGAGGAGTTAGTGAAGTTATGTCTGTATTATAATAATCCGACAGCTGGGGCATCTAAGTGTATCAAATTTGAGAATGGGCTGCATCTTGAGATTAAGCAGGGAATTAGATATCAGGAGATTATACAGTTTCCTATACTAGTGAATAAGTGTAGGATCCATGATCAAGATAATAGAGCCAAATCTTCTTTTTGTAAGAGTTATAATGAGAAGAAAGGGAAGAACCAGGATCGTGGTAAGTCGTATAGTGCTTCTGCTGACAATGGGAAGTAAGAAGTTTCTGATGAGAAGAAGCCAGGTGAGGGAGAAGCTCTTGCTTCTGTTAAGTACTTTAAGTGTGGCGAGCAAGACCATCGTGTTGATAGTTGCAATAATAAGGTGTTGAGATGTTAAAAATATGGTAAGATAGGTCATCATGCTTCAGAGTGCTATAATGAAGGTCCGACTTATTTCAGTTATGGTGAACAGGGTTACTGTTTACAGTGATTTCTAGTAAACAACCGCTAGTCTTCCAATTTACTAATTATTATTGGTTACTTGCAGGATCGACTAGATTGATCCTAGAACACATGTGTCATAACTCATTTCCATGTTCATATCTATTATATTGATAGACTTATATTGTATGTTAAGTTCGAATACGAGATTCTTAGGAAAGATTTCTAAAATGGTCTATAGGAATAAACCAACTGAATGTAGGCAGGAAAGGCTTCGAATTAGACTTGGGCTCGAATGTAAAGATAAGTGTTTGACTCAAAGGATAAAGTGAAAGTAATGTTTCTAACGAAGTGACTGTGTTTAAAGGCAAGTAAAACAAAGAAATGCAAGGAAATCGAAGAAGTAAAGTTTCTAACGAAGTGACTGTGTTTAAAGGCAAGTAAAACAAAGAAATGCAAGGAAATCGAAGAAGTAAAGTTTCTAACGAAGTGACTGTGTTTAAAGGCAAGTAAAACAAAGAAATGCAAGGAAATCTAAGAAGTAAAGTTTCTAACGAAGTGACTGTGTTTAAAGGCAAGTAAAACAAAGAAATGCAAGGAAATCGAAGAAGTAAAGTTTCTAACGAAGTGACTGTGTTTAAAGGCAAGTAAAACAAAGAAATGCAAGGAAATCGAAGAAGTAAAACAAAGAAATGCAAGGAAATCGAAGAATTTAAAGGGAAGTTCGAAGTACTGTAATGACGAACTAAATATAACAAGACTTGTATTGAAATTGTAAAAAAGTAATGATGTTCAGGACGTACATTGTATCTTCTGACTCGTTTTCCTTAATTCACGGAAGTTTGAGTATTTTGAGATCTTTTAGTACATAAAACTGAACATCCTTTAAATCTAACATAAGAACACCTATTTATAGTGTCTTGACCCTAACGGCCCTATTCTAAAATCACGCCACGTTCGAAGCATGCAGGCTTCCTATGTCTGTTGACTTCCACGCGTCTTCTAGAATGGCGCTCTTTATTTGAAATTCGAAATCTGTACCAATCGAAGAATCTTGCAAAATCTGTACCAATCGAAGCATCTTGTTTCTTTATTGCTTTCGAAATAACCCAATTACCTGGACCGTTTCTGAAATTCTGGCAGCAGATACTCAATGTCACAGTGAATGTTATGACACCGTATCTGACACTCTTCAAGACAGTAAATCTAAAAGCAGTAAAGAACACAGTCAATTGTTTACCCAGTTCAGTGTGTAACAACACCTACTCTGGGGGCTACCAAGCCAGGGAGGAAATTCACTATAAGAGATATTAATTCAGGAATAAACCAACCAGTTTATCTCCTTCACTTAAGACCTACCCAATGCAACTTCAATCTAAGTTCAACTTAAACCTGAGTTCCTACTCACTCCCCCTCAATCACAGCAGTGATACTAAACAATTGACTAATGAAATTATGAAGACACTCTTCAGTACATACACTTGATTTTGCTTCACAGCTTTTAATTAAGTAACACAAACACTCGTGCTTCAAAGCTTTGAGTGATACACAACCCTAACTTGACTTTGCTTCAAAGCTTTAATCAAGTAACACAAACACTCGTGCTTCAAAGCTTTGAGTGATACACAACCCTTACAACCAAATCCTACTCCAAATCACTTATTACAATGATAATTGATTGGCTCACAGTAGTTACAACTATACAGTCCCTTATTGATCTTCTGTCAAAAAGTATCCTTCACCAACAGACTTCATGAGGAATATATAGGCATCTATTCTTCAGTTAGGGCTTCCACGAAAATAGCTAGGGTTAATTAGGGTTAACCTCAAGACTTGGTCATAGGACTTTAATAACCAGATTAGGGTTAAGCAAAGTTAACCTAAGTCCACGTGAGAATCTGATCTGGACTGTATAAACCAGATTCCTGAAAATTCTCAGAAATAAAAAATCTACACAAATGTTAGTTCAGTATAGGATGTCTTAACATTGGTTATGACAACAAGAATCCTGTTTACTGATTTTGGTAGAATGCAATAAATATGATCATTGCATAATGATCAGCTAAACTCTCATATTGAGCAGCTCCTGTATGACATTCTTTTTCTGCAGAATGTACCTAGTATCCCAGAATGTTATGACATTAGTCATGACATTCACACAACTGGTTTTACCAAAAAACATGCCAACAACTAAACACTTACAAACTCCCCCTTTGGCAAATTTTTGGCTAAAACCCCTAAACAATCAGAGATTAGAAAGCAGCAGAATTAATAATATCTACCAAGTCTAATTCTACCAAAATTATCACAAAATCTTCTCCCCCTCTTTAGCCATAAATAGGCCAAAGATACTTGTACTTTTAGGTTATACAGTCATTCAAAAGGAATAATAAAAACATAGAGAGAAAAAAAATCAAAAGTCATTTGCAACATCAGGTACCAGCAGCAAACTTTTCAACTACACTGATCTTCAAGCACTGTCATCTTCAGAGGAGGCACTATCTTCAGCATTAAGCTGGTCTTCAGCAGCATCCTCTTCCCTTCTTTGTCCTTCAATCTCCTCCTGTTCTAGTCTAGCAATCAGGTCCTCAAGAGTCCTTTTCCTTGTATCAAGCTCTTTGCAGGTTTCCTTCAGCACAACTATAACATCAGTTTTCTTGGAATGAGATTTGACAGTTGATGTCTCAGCTGATGTCATGACAATGTCAGGAACATGTGTTCCCTGAAATAGCTTATAGTGCAACCCAAGAGCAGGGGCTCTTTTTCATACAGTATCTTTCTCAACTAGAATGTCAGGATACTGAGCAAGGACTATACCATATAGGAGAGAGGGAAAGGCAATAGGGCCTTTAATAGCACAACTTCCAGCATGTTTCAATGTTTGATCAAAGATATACTTGCCATAGTCAAAGTTTTTCCTGGTTACAACAGCATAAATAAATCTTCCCAAGCCTGTGGAGATGGTTGATTTATGGTTGGTGGGAACCCAGTTAGCTGCACCAATTTTATGCAGAATGGCAAATTTCATGCTCAGCTTGCTTGCATTCATCTTCCCTTTTAAGGGCCAGCTCTTGACTTGATTTGCAGTGATGGTTTGGCGCACTTGGTTGTTAGTAACCTCTAGCTCAGGGCAAGCATCATCAGGTCTTCCTAGGAATTTGTTTATTTCCGAGGGAGAGAAATTTACCTTCCTTCCTCTTACATACACACACTTAAAGTCAGCTGACTTTCCATCAGCACACCCATCAGATAAATTTACTATGAATTCTTTGACAAGAACTTCATAGCAGTTGGTAAACTTTACCACAGTATTTATTAGACCAGAAGTTTTGATTAGATTCATGATCTCCTTACATTCCATGGCACTGTTGTTCAGCTCTCTTTCCAAGGCGGTCCTTTTCAAACATACATAATTCCACCTGTTTGCATTCTCTGGATGGTGAAAGGAGATGTTGTCAGTGGCAACTTCAGGGACTTTAGGCATTTTTCTTGAAGAGAGTTTCCTTTTGAGAGGAATGTCTTCAACATCAAACTCAAATTCTGATTCCTCATCAGATTCAGAAGGTTCAGACTCCTTCCTTTTCTTTGCTATTGGTTGTCTCAAAGGTTTTGAGAGACTACCAGCAGGTACACAGGTTTTCACCTTCCCTTTCTCTTTTGACAATCCAGCCTTCACAGGTTCTACTCTAGTCTTGTTCTCAGACCTGGTTTTCTTATGAACAACATCGACAGTCTTCTCTTTGGAGAGGCTTTTGGCAGCATCCTGCTTTCCTTTTTTGTTCATCATCCTTCTAGCTATTCTAGGGTTGATATTGGCAATTAAGTCATTGTCAGAGTATTCTTCATCAACATCAATAACCGGGGGTTCAACATCCTTCTCAGCAGGGTTCTGGTGATCATCACGATTTTCAGGAGATTTCCTAATGTTATCATCCGGTGTCTTAACATTCTGAGTGACATCTGGATTCATTTCAACATTTGGACTAGCAGATTCTTGATTCAAAGGTACAGAAATTCCAGGTACAGAGTGATTCTCATTTAGAATCCTAGTGACAAGTCTAGCTATAGCTTGATGAACATAAACTGATCCTTCCCTATTTGCTATTTTTGGCGGAACAGAAGATGATGGTTGAGAGGGTTTACCAGATGAAGAGGCTTGTGACCTTCTTGCATGTCTGGTTCGTAGCTTCTTGACCTTAGTAGGGTCAGCTGCCAGTTCACGAAGAGGAGTTATCTCCAGAACATCAGAATCCATGCAGTTTGTGATTGCCCTAGGTTCTCGATCAGAGAATGCGGAAGAAGCAGTCGCCGTTGAAGAGGATGATGACATGGAAAGTTGAGACATTTTTAGTGTTTTATAAAACAGGTAACAGTAATAGTGAAGTCTTTGTTTGAGAGATTGAAGATTGTTGCAGAAACGCGAGAGGAGGGAGATATATGAATGTCTATTCAACTTCTTAAAATTTTGGGAAAAAACAGAGAAGTAGATGTTTAGCCCAATCAGAGTAGACTTAACTAAAATATCTCTCTCATCCCTTGTTTTAAGCAAAATTAATTGCTACATTTCTTCATGTTGGCAAATACCCAGCTTGCCCCTCAAATTTTCAAATTGATTTGCATCAAGTGCCTTGGTAAAAATGCCAGCCAGTTGTAGTTCAGTGGCAACATGTTCCAGTTTAATCGTCTTCTCCTCTACAAGATCTCTGATGAAGTGATGTCTAATGTCAATATGCTTGGTCCTGCTATGCTGAATAGGATTCTTGGAAATGTTGATAGTACTCAGATTGTCACAGTACAATGTCATAACATCTTGTGTAACATTATACTCAGTAAGCATCTGTTTCATCCAGATCATTTGAGAACAGCTACTACCAGCTGCTATGTATTCAGCTTCAGCAGTAGATAGAGACACACAGTTCTGTTTCTTGCTGAACCAGGAGACAAGATTATTTCCTAAGAAGAAACATCCTCCAGAGGTGCTCTTTCTATCATCAGCACTTCCAACCCAATCAGCATCACAGTAACTAGTCAGAGTTGGTTCACATCCATGAGAGTACAGCAAGCCATAGTTGTAGATTCCACTCACATACTTCAGAATTCTCTTCACTTGGTTGATATGACTTACTTTGGGTTCAGCCTGGTATCTTGCACATACTCCAACTGCAAAAGCAATGTCAGGTCTGTTGGCTGTTAAGTATAGCAGACTTCCTATCATGCTTTTGTACAAGCTTTGGTCCACCTTAACCCCACTTGAATCTTTGGACAGCTTTAAGTGAGTAGGTGCAGGAGTCCTTTTGTGACTAGAATTCTCCATCCCAAACTTCTTGACAATGTTCTTTGCATACTTAATTTGAGACATAAAAATTGAGTCTTCCATCTGTGTGACTTGCAGTCCAAGAAAGTAGGTCAATTCTCCCATGAGGCTCATTTCAAATTCAGCTTGCATCTGGTCAGCAAAATGTTTAACCATTTTATCTGACATTCCCCCAAACACTATGTAATCAACATAGATTTGAGCTACCATTATCTTTCCTCCTTCATTTTTGACAAAAAGAGTTTTATCCAAGCCTCCTTTCCTGTATCCTTTGTCAGAGAGGAATTTTGTCAACCTGTCATACCATGATCTAGGAGCTTGTTTCAGGCCATATAAAGCTTTCCTCAATTTGTAGACATGATCAGGGCAGTTTGGATCCACAAATCCTTTAGGCTGTTCCACATAAACTTCCTCATTTAAGTACCCATTTAGGAAGTCACTCTTTACATCCATCTGAAATAACTTGAACTTAAGGAGACAAGAAATTCCTAATAGGAGTCTGATTGATTCCAGTCTGGCTACAGGAGCAAAAGTCTCATCAAAATCAACCCCTTCAACTTGAGTGTATCCTTGAGCAACAAGTCTTGCCTTATTCCTGGTGACAACTCCTTCAGCATCTGATTTGTTCTTGTAGATCCATTTTGTGCCAATGATGTTTGTTCCTCCTGGTCTAGGAACTAACTCCCATACTTCATGTTGCTTGAATTGGTTCAATTCATCTTGCATTGCTCCAATCCAGTATTCATCAGTTAAAGCCTCCTTAAATTTCTTGGTTCAATCTTAGATACAAAGCAAGAGTTTGAGATGATTTCTCTAGATCTTGTAATGATTCCACTGTTAGGATCTCCTATGATGAGTTCCTTAGGATGATCTTTCTGAATTCTGATGGAAGGGTCTTTGTTAGCTTCCTTTGATTCAGATTCTGATGAAGTAGTTTTAGGAATATCATCCTTTTGAGTTGAAGTCTCAAAGAATGTCTCAACATCATATGGGACATTTGTTTCCTCATGGTAATCATCAACTATGACATTTATAGATTCCATCATAACTTTGGTCCTGGAATTGAATACCCTATAAGCTCTGATGTTGGTAGAGTATCCTAGGAATATTCCTTCATCACTTTTAGCGTCCATCTTTCTCCTTTGTTCACGATCTGTCAGAATATAGCATTTGCTTCCAAATACATGGAAGTACTTCACTGTAGGCTTTCTTCCTTTTCAAAGTTCATAAATGGTGGATGATGTTCCCTTTCTCAAGGTGACCCTGTTATGGACATAACAGGCTGTATTCATAGCTTCAGCCCAAAAATGAATAGGAAGTCTTTTGGCATGTATCATTGCTCTGGCAGATTCCTGTATAGTCCTGTTTTTCCTTTCCACAACTCCATTTTGTTGAGGAGTTATGGGTGAAGAGAATTCATGATTAATTCCTTCTAAGGAGCAGAACTCATCAAACTTACTGTTTTCAAATTCCTTGCCATGATCACTTCTGATTCTGACAATGCATCCTTATTTTTCTCTTTGAATTCTTTTGCACAGTTCCTTAAATACTTCAAATACATCAGACTTTTCTCTAATGAAGTTAATCCAGGTGAATCTGGAAAAATCATCCACAACAACATAGGCATATCTTTTTCCACCAAGACTTTCTACCTGCATTGGTCCCATCAGATCCATATCTAGAAGTTCTAACACCTTAGAGGTGGTCAAATGTCTTGACTTTGGATGTGACATTCTAGTCTGCTTTCCAACCTGACATTCACCACAGACTCTCCCTTCATCAATTTGCATCCTTGGAATCCCTCTGACTGCTTCCATGGATATAATCCTTTTCATTCCTCTTAGATGTAAATGACCAAGTTTTTGGTGCCACAGTTTCACTTCTTTTTCTTCTTTGGCAATAGAGCACACAGAAGAATAATTAGTGTTCTCAGACTCCCATAAGTAGCAGTTGTCTTTAGATCTGACTCCTCTCATTACAACTTCTTGTTTCTCATTAGTTACAAGACATTCAGACTTGGTGAAGTTGACCTTGAATCCTAGATCACATAATTGACTGATACTTATGAGATTAGCAGTCAAGCCTTTTACCAGCAATACTTCATTTAGGTTTGGAACTCCAGGGCAGTCCATGTTTCCAACTCCTTTGATTTCTCCTCTAGCACCATCTCCAAAAGTCACATAACTAGTAGTGTGAGGTTTAACATTATTGAGAAGATTCTTGATTCCAGTCATGTGTTTAGAGCATCCACTATCAAAGTACTAGTCTTCCTTTGCAGAGACTCTAAGGGAGGTGTGAGCTATCAGGGCAGTAGCCTTTTTCTTCCATTGTTGAGTATATGGTGCCTTGTTAGACTTAGGTTTGACAACTGGGGTGTGATTAGGATATCCATATAATCTGAAGCAGAATGGCTTTATGTGACCAAACCTCCCACAATGATGACATTTCCATCTTTGATACTTTTTCTTCATATTTCTCTGTTCTCGATGTTGAGTGCTATGTTGTGACATCTGCTTTGACATTTGTTTATCAGGCCTGATCTTATTCTTGTCTACAATAGATTTCTTTGCTGCCATAAATCCTAGACCAGACTTGTTTCCCACATTTTGTCCAACCTGAAGGATTTCTTCTAATTTGTCAGTTCCATTTGTCAGCATCTTGACAGATTTGGTCATCTGGTCAAGTTTTGAGTTTAGCATTTGAACTTCCCCTTCTAGATGACTTATAGTATCAATGTCTGCCTTCTTCTCAGCCTCCAACTTTACTATGAGTTTTGTTTGTCTCTCATTTTGCTGACAGACTTCAGCACTTCTGATATATAACTTCTTGTAGGAGTCAGCCAGTTCTTCAAACGTCACTTCCTCATCACTAGAGTCACTATCAGAGTTACAAATACCAGTTAGTGCAGTAACTAGTTTGGAAGATTCTTCTTCAGAATTACTTTCTGAGTCACAGTCAGACTGTTGTACCCCAAAATTTTCCCTCCCATATTCTTCAAGGTTTGTCAAGAATCATACTCAAATGGTTCAAGATCTCTCAAGGGATTGCGCAGTCCAACTGCCTCCTAAGCCAATCAAAATTAGGGTTTTGGTTCTTGCAAGGAATTTGAGGTTTTTAAGGGCTCAATCAAGTCTCATAGGCCTATATACATTTTCAAGCATCTACATGCCAAGTTTCAAGACTCACAGCATCAAATTGCACACTCAAAAGCCCTATTTGGTTCATAATCAACTACAGGGGTAAAATGGTCATTTTATAGTCAAAAGTCAAGATTTTTGGTCAACATCTTATTTTTAGCACACAATCATCATTTGATCAAGTCTTGATCATGATTCCACAAGAATGGCTCAAAAATCATCAAAGATGCAAAAGCTGCTATTTTTGGACAGTTGAAAAGTCAACTGTAACTTGACCAGGGCATAACTTTTTCATGGTTCATCAGAAAAATCCCATCCAATGCTCATTTTGAAGGGGATGACATTTCCTACAACTCATCTTCACATTCAAAGTCCAAGAAATGCTCCCACAAAAAGTTATCAATTTCTACATTATAGGTCAATTTCAAAAGTCAACCAAAATGCACTTTAAGTCAAAGACCATAACTTGAGATTGGTAAATCAAAATGACATGGGACCAAAGGCATTGGTTATAGGACTTCAATACCTTTCCAAAATGTCCAAAAACATGTTCATATGATCAAAATTGAGCAAGATATGCATTGGAGAAGTTGGGAAATTTTTGGGAATTTGCAAAAGTCAACTTTGCCCAAAACACATCATTTTTGCTAATGGGCCTCAAATTTCTTCTTGAAACATTGTCCAAGGCTTATGCACGATCCATTGAGCTTAAATTGATTTATTTTCTTATTTTTAATTAATTAATTGAATTTTTTATTGATATTAATTCATTTAATTGATTTAAAATATAGGAAATTCAAAGA
Source organism: Vicia faba (assembly GCA_948472305.1). Classification (NCBI taxonomy): domain Eukaryota; kingdom Viridiplantae; phylum Streptophyta; class Magnoliopsida; order Fabales; family Fabaceae; genus Vicia; species Vicia faba. The sequence goes on along the minus strand of OX451740.1, from coordinate 987,340,712 downwards.
TATGGTTTTCAAATCTTTTTGTGAAGCAAATAAACTCAGGGCAAGCTGGAAAATTCGTGTACACATCAAGGGGACAAAAATCTCCCAATTTGGCAAGGTTTTCCAATCAAAAATATGCAAAAAGATTTGATTGAAATCAAATATTGAAAACATGAATTCCATGGATTCTTGGCCAAGATTGTAACCTAAATCCATTATACTATATATGCTGAACCTAACCCTAATGCCATTCACGTGAGAGCTGCTGCAAAAAGCCATATGCAATATTGGAAAAAAGTGAAAAAAACTCAAAACTGAATTCCATAATTTAACGTGATTCAAAGCTTGTTTTTGATTCCAATACATTGCTAGCATTCCCAGAAACCTTTTGCAAATCAAATCAAGGGCTAACACTCAAGGAAACGTCCAGAACAAACTCACGGTTTGCTTAATTTTTCTAGAATCGAAACTCACGTTTTATGCATCATTAACATGTTATAATCATTGCTTTGCATTGCTAACACCTTCCTGAAGCTAACGGTATAGGTGAATTGCATTATGGTGTCCTGAAACAGAAAACGCCATTGTTGAATTTTAGGTTTTCCAAGCTCTCCAATTGGGGGTTTGTGATACAGGAAAAATCAAGCCTCATGATACCCATGGTTGTAATCGTTGCAACCAGACGAAGCTAAAACCATATTCGCGAAATATTTATCTTGCATACAGACCTAATCGCTATTTTTGGCCATGCTATTTTGTGGGGGTTAAAAACCCCCGCTAACTGTTTTTTGTTTTACAGGAAAACGAAGAAGATGAAGGACATGTTCCATCCTGATTAGTCCATTCAAACTTACGCGTGTTTTGTTGGTTTTCCAGCATGTTATTTATTTTCCATATATTATTTTCATTGGTTATCTTATTAACAAACGCGTTCAAGTGGTTCAGTGGTAAATGTGCTGGCATGTGACTATTGGGACCTGGGTTCGATTCCCAGGTCCCCCAAAAGCTCCATATTATTTTTTCTAACATGATTGCATGCAGCTTCCTAAACGTGTTCCATCACGCGCTCCAGGCATCATCATGCCATGTGTCACATAATACCAATCCAAAGGCCAGAGATGGAGGATCATGGTGTTCCTCAGTCAACATGCACGTGGACAATTCCAGAAGTCAACAGGCTTGAGTGCTATTGGGCCTAAAAATTCCAGGCTTAACCTCCATTCTTGGGTCAACACCCCCCCTGGTTAATTGCTTTTATTTTCTTTTAACTAATTATTTTAATAATTATTATTACTATTATCTAATTAATTCATAAATTATTTTTTCATAATAAAATCAGAAACCTAAATATTATTTATATTATTATTTATCATTTTCTTTTAATAATTATTATTTTGTAAATAAATGTAAATTAATTAATTAGTTAATTAGGTTAACTTTGACATTTTTTTATAATAAATAAAATTAACTTAGAATTAGGGTTTTTCTTTTGACTTTTAATTTCTTTATTTTTATTTTCATTAAAAATATTAAAAAACATAAAAACATAAAACTTAAAACCACAAAAAATACTTTTTCTTGTAAATAATTAATTAATTAGTAAATTAGGTTTAATAGTTAATTTAATTGCAAAGAAGGACCAATTTCAATTCTTTTCTCAAAAAGGGTCAAAACCCTAAGGACGTCCCGATTCAATCTTTCGCGCGCATATTATTTTTAATTCATTATATTTATGTATCTGTTCCGGAAATGTAATAGTTAATTAGGGTTTATCGCTTTATTTACTTTTCTCGCATTTATTTTCCAAACGGGTTTTGTTTTTGGCGATGTATAGACCCGCGCCTTGTAATAGCGTAGATTTACTTTTCCGCAATTTATTTTCCGCACTCTTAACTGTTAAAAATGCATGAAAGACTTGTATGAAAAATAAAATCAATTCGTAGCTCACAAATGCATGTTCAAAGATAAACATAAACTGAAACAACACACATGCACATGCCACTCCTAGGGTACGCCTCACTGGTTGCCTCGAGGTGGTCATCAAGTATAGGGTGTTTTAGAGGTCGCCCTCCTGTCTAAAGATCCAGTTGCCTCGAAACGGTTGCCTCGGATACAAAGGATCTAGGATATTAGGGTTACCGCTAAGGCGTCCTACCATTGCTTTGGTGACCACATTGTCCCTATAATCGAATTGACCCGAATAACTCCAACGACGGTGCTACCTACTTCTCAATAGTGGGATAGTACTGTCCAAAGGACTCTTACACAGCCTAATTCCTTAGAGTAGGTAGATTTCTCCTGGGTACTTGCTCTTTCAAACAAACAAAACAACTTTTCGCACCTACACTTTCAAAAAGTTTTCAAAAAAACACTTCATACACTCTTGAGGACTGATACAAGAGTTACCTAGAAGTTTTTTTCAAACTAAACTTTTTCAAAAACCCACCCACACTTGAAAAGCAAACAAATTTTGAAAACATAGTGAGCAAGTACCTAAGAGCCCGTGGATAACCACAGATAGAAAGGGTGCTAACACCTTCCCTTTCTATAATCTACCTCCCGAACCGAGAAACATCTCGAAAAAGGAATTTTGTTGTGCTTTTGTCCTTTCCATGTTGGAGAACATAAAAGACGGTGGCGACTCTTGCTTACCACGACATTTCGCGAACCAGCTTAAAAAACAGTCAGTTCTATTTCCACCGATCACACAGACCAAGTAACAAACATTCCTTTCTTTTGTTTCTTAAGAAAGGTAGGACATTCAGCTCGAATGTGCCCATATCCTTCACATCCATGGCATTGAATTCCTTTGCTTTGATTTCCCTTCTCTTCAGAATTTGGTCTTCTGCTGGAGTCATAGGATCTGTGAATGTCAGAAGGAATGTTCTTAACATTTGACCTTGACTTTGGGTCCATTCTCTTGATGAGTTTGTTGAACTGTCTTCCAAGCATGGCTATAGCTTCTGAAATATTTTCTTCTTCATCCTCCTTGTTTTCATCTTCAGTGTTAGATACAAGTGTTATGCTCTTGTTTTTCTTGTCGACATTGTCACTGATCCCCATCTCAAAGGTCTGAAGTGACCCAATGAGTTCATCCACCTTCAAGTTGCAGATATCCTGAGCTTCCTCTATAGCAGTCACCTTCATTGCAAATCTTTTAGGCAAGGATCTGAGAATCTTTCTCACCAACTTTTCTTCTGACATCTTTTCTCCCAATGCTCCTGAGGTGTTGGCAATTCCCAACATGTTCATGTGAAACTCATGAATGGTCTCATCTTCCATCATCCTTAGGTTCTCAAATTTGGTAGTCAGCATCTGAAGCCTTGACATTTTTACTTTGGATGTGCCCTCATGGGTAGTTTTGAGAGTGTCCCAAACCTCCTTGGCCAGTTCACATTGATGTACTAGTCTAAATATGTTTCTATCAATTCCATTGAACAAGGCATTTAATGCTTTGGAGTTACCTAGGGCTAACTCATCTTCTTCTTTGCTCCATTCTTCCTCAGGTTTCAGACTGGTTATCCCATCTTTCCCAGTTATGATGGGATGGTTCCATCCTTTGTCAGCAGCTCTTCAAGCCTTTTTGTCCAGTGATTTTAAGAAGGCAATCATACGAGGTTTCCAGTAGTCATAATTTGATCCATCTAGAATGGGTGGTCTGTTTCCAAATCCTCCTTCTTTATCCATAGCGCCAGAAAATAATATCCCTAGATCTCACCCAGTAAGACAGGCAGGGTGCCTGCTCTGATGCCAATTGAAATTCTGGCAGCAGATACTCAATGTCACGGTGAATGTTCTAACACCGTATCTGACACTCTTCAAGACAGTAAATCTAAAAGCAGTAAAGAACACGGTCAATTGTTTACCCAGTTCAGTGTGTAACAACACCTACTCTAGGGGCTACCAAGCCAGGGAGGAAATTCACTATAAGAGATATTAATTCAGGAATAATCCAACCAGTTTATCTCCTTCACTTAAGACATACCCAATGCAACTTCAATCTAAGTTCAACTTAAACCTGAGTTCCTACTCACTCCCCCTCAATCACAGAAGTGATACTAAACAATTGACTAATGAAATTATGAAGATACTCTTCAGTACATACACTTGATTTTGCTTCACAGCTTTTAATCAAGTAACACAAACACTCGTGCTTCAAAGCTTTGAGTGATACACAACCCTAACTTGACTTTTCTTCAAAGCTTTAATCAAGTAACACAAACACTCGTGCTTCAAAGCTTTGAGTGATACACAACCCTTACAACCAAATCCTACTCCAAATCACTTATCATAATGATAATTGATTGGCTCACAGTAGTTACAACTATACAGTCCCTTATTGATCTTCTGTCAAAAAGTATCCTTCACCAACAGACTTCATGAGGAATATATAGGCAACTATTCTTTAGTTAGGGCTTCCACGAAAATAGCTAGGGTTAATTAGGGTTAACCTCAAGACTTGGTCATAGGACTTTAACAACCAGATTAGGGTTAAGCAAAGTTAACCTAAGTCCACGTGAGAATCTGATCTGGACTGTATAAACCAGATTCCTGAAAATTCTCAGAAATAACAAATCTGCACAAATGTTAGTTCAGTACAGGATGTCTTAACATTGGTTATGACAACAAGAATCCTGTTTACTGATTTTGGTAGAATGCAATAAATATGATCATTGCATAATGATCAGCTAAACACTCATATTGAGCAGCTCCTGTATGACATTTTTTTTCTGCAGAATGTACCTAGTATCCCAGAATGTTATGACATCAGTCATGACATTCACACAACTGGTTTTACCAAAAAACATGCCAACAACTAAACACTTACAGTTTCCAACTTCTGGCACCCTTACATAAAGGAGCTCTTTTATAATTCGAACACTAAAATAAGTCCAAATCGAAATCCGCTGGAAATTGAATAATTCTTTAGCATAATGACTCCATATTTCCCACCAATATCCAATATTGATATTAATCTCCTTAGGTACTTTATTCGAAATATTATTTTGATAGTGGTTTCTTCCTTATTCGAAATAGCCAGCTAACAAATTACCCCCCCAAGAACATGTATTTCGACAGATAGAAAGAAATACTTGTTCTTTGACTCATCCAGGCTATTTCGTCGTAGTCCCAGGCGAAGCAATCCCTATTTTGTTTGAGCATTTTAACCACTTTGCCTTTTAAATTGGGACTAAGCTTCGCACTGATGTATGTAATCCTTTGTTCGACACCATCCCAATATCAACCTCCTCCAAAGGATCTTTGATGACTCTGGATCCTTTTCGAACCCCAAGGGTTCTTGATCATAAATGGCATCTAGTCTTTGATCCATCAGTTCAGAAGTTTGTCCATCACATGGTGAGAATGAATGGTTTCCTTCAGGATTTTCTATTTCTTTTTTGTCTATGGCTTCGACAACCATGTTTTGTATCTCGGCTTCGAGAGCCGTTCTTTGTTTGTTCTCAGCCAAATAGGCCGAAATCTTTTGGTAGTAATTTGATTCAGTTATAATAACCTTCGCTTGCCCAGCGAGTTGGCCGTATCTTCGAAGTCTCTCCATCTCTCTCAGTCACCTGCCCATCCCACATAATTTCCCTATCCCATTGGAATCCATTGGGACGCAAGGTTAGGGAATAATAAGCGTTCTCATTGGGCTCGAAATATTCCTCAGGTGGGTGACATGGCCCTATGTTGGCCATATTTCTGTCGAAATTTCTTTTGTCCATATTGTTGATTTTTGCCATATAGTAACTTTGGTCTGCTTCTATATTTTCAACAATCCCATCATCTCTCCACAACACCAGCCTCTGATACATTGAAGAAGGTACTGCTCCAACTCCATGGATCCATTCCTTGCCAAGCAACAGATTATAATTTGCTTTTGCAGCAATAACCATAAACATTGTTGGCCTTGTGAGGGAACCAACTGTCAGGTTAACTTGTATTACTCCCAAAGTCTGGCCAACCTTCCATTCATAATTCGAAAGCACCATGTTGTGAGGTCTAACATCTGAATCCTGCAGTCCTATTCTCTTTAGCATGAATTGAGGCATCAGATTGACAGCAGCTCCACCATCTACCAGAACCTTGTTCACACCATATTGTTCCACCTTTGCCCTGATGAATAAGTGTTTGAGATGGTTTTTCATTCCTTCGTCTGGCTTCTCGAAGAAAGCGTTCTGCTCTTCGACCGCTCCATTATTCATCACATAATAGCATACTGGCCTATGTCTGGCCATTTCGTCCTCATCAGTCTCCTCATCAGCATAAACCTCTGTTTCCTGATTGTACTCACAAGGAAGCACCGAAACTACATTGCAGTTTGCATTGAAGAAGGATTCCCCCTCAGATTCAAAGGCATCAGTCATCAAGTCCTCTTCGTTCGCAGCTTCCTTCTGATTCCTATTTTCTTTAGTGTCCTTCTATGGAGAAAAAAGTTTCTTGGACACTGGGGGTTTGCCCCTAGTCTGGTTCAGTGATGTTGGGTTATTGGTACTGGATTCTCCTACTCCCATAGGTTTCGAATCCCTTGCAGCTTTTTGGTTTCTCTGGTGTCTGCGCCACTGAGAGCGAGACATTGGGTTTCTGCCTTTATAATTTTCCAATCTTATTTCTTCCCTCCTATTTGAATTGAATTGCCTCCTGTAAGCCATTGCAGTCCTGCCTCCTCGATCGAAGTTGCGCCACTTCCCTTTTCCCTTATCAGCATTCACTTGCAGCCATCTGTCAGTGGGGATTTTTGCAGGTAGTTTAAAGGAAACTCTCTTTGCTCCCCTGAGATAAGGGCTATCTGGCCTCCTTGGCATACTTCTGGCTGTGCTAACAAGATTCGAAGGCATCCCGCCTTGGTGCCCCCAGCCTGACGCAAACGGAATTCTCTCGAATGCTTCAGCCATTTGCTTATCATACACTGCTGCACATCTGGGACATATTAAGCATTATGTTCCAATTTTGTGGCAACGAACCAGGAATTCGAGCAGACTTTCATCAGCTTTTGGATAGACTTTGTATAGTTGGTTGTCTTGCCTCTAGTTGACTCCTGTTCATTCACGCTGGGCCCTTTCGAATTCAGCAGTAATTCTGGGGTTGCAGATGATACTGCACCTTGGGCATAGCAACTTTTCCTGATTTTTCTTATGACAGTGGAAGAGGTATTCACGCAAACCTGCATCCTTTCTAGGTAAGTTCTCTCTTCTCTGTTCTCTTTCCCTCTCTAAATAGCATTCTACTTCTTCCATTTCAGCATTAGGCTGTTCGAAGTCCACCATATTCACTCCCAGCATTTGGTCATCAGAAATTTTGACTTCTTCAAATTTCATCCTAAGACCTTCAGTGGCCTCAGCTAATTTTTTGTCACTTAATATATTTGCTTTGAGCACCTTTGGGAGGCCATCAGTAGCCCCTGTTTCGTTTTTGATCAATGGGAGGCCATCAGTAGCCTCTTTTTCGTTTTTGATTAGGATGAAGTCCCCATCCTCTTCGAATTCCACTTTTGCTTCAACTTTATTCTCGGCAATTTCTACCACATTGATGTCTAGTGGTTCAACATAGTTAGTCTCCGCCATCAGCAACGGATCAGTATCTACTTTCATTGGATTCTTTCCCTTGTCTGAGAACTTCAGCCTGCCATCTTTAATTGCATTCTGTATCAGATCCCTGAAAAGAAAACATTGTGAGGTTTTATGGCCTAGAAAGTTGTGATATTTACAAAAGCCCCTCTTTTTCCTTTGTTCCAATGGAGGGACCTTAAGGTTAGGAGGAACTATTAATTGGCCATCTTTAGCAAGTAGATCAAATATCTCATCACATTTAGTTATATCGAAAGTATAGATTTTCTTGGGGAATTTATCATTCCTTTCACTTTCGACAGAATCCTTTCCATTGGAAGGAAGTAGAACTTTGCAAGCATAAGGGGATGCTTCTTTTAGTTCTGCAAGATCTATTTCGAATTGATCGAAATCATAAGGGTCTTGAGAATCATCTATGTTTTCCTCTTCAGCCTCTATGTGGGCTATTCTCTCTTTCTTATGATTTTTACTAGCCCTAGCTTTTTCAGCTTTTAACCTTTCGACCTGACGCACTCTGTCTGCTAGTTGGGCCATATCTCTAAGATATTGTGTATCCAATTTCTTTCGAATGGAATAATCTAGGCCCCCAACAGCCATTTCGACCAATTCATGTTCAGGGACCACTGTGAAGCATCTGGATTTTAATAAACGGAATCTATTCAAATATTCATCTATTGGTTCCGTGAATTTTCTCTTAATGCTTGCTAGTTCCTTGAGACTGATTTTAGACTGACCCATATAAAATTGTTCATGGAAAAGCCTTTCTAGATAAGGCCAGGTGTCTACAGATCCAGGGGGCAAGGTGGTGAACCAAGTGAACACGTTCTTTGTCAAAGAACTTGGGAAGTATTTTATCCTAAGATTTTCATTATTTGCTATATCTCCTGCTTCTGTTAAATATCTTGCTATATGTTCCACTGTTGATTCACTTGTATCTCCAGCAAATTTCGTGAATTTAGGAACTTCCAAGCCCCTGGGTAATTCTGTTTGCAAAATATAATCCACAATAGGAGATGTGTAATTTGGCCTCCTAAATCCTGAATTTAAACCATTCTGGGCCATTATTCTTTCAATCATGGTGGTGAGGTTATTTTCTGCCACTAAATTGTCATTCCTAATTCTATGAACAATTTCGTCTGCATTTTGGTCCCTATTCACCATCATTATAGGTCTAGGCTGTTCATTCTGAACTTCCTGAATTCCCTGATCTCTTAATCTCACCCCTATATTTCTTTCTTCGACCACTTACACAGGGGGTCGAATTTGTTCGATTATGGGTTCTTCATTTCGAATTTCCACTGGGTTTTGCCCACGCCTTGCAGGCGCATTAGGGGCACCAAAAAAAGCTGCTATTCTAGCCATTTGGGCTGCATTTTCTTGGTTTGTTCTATTTATATTCTGGATTAGGGGATTGAAAATAGCATTCATTTCGCGGGCTAGGATACCTACCATATCATGATTGCTATTATCCATCTGTTGCCTAAGCGCTGCCTGACTATTAGTTGTAAGAGTAGGCATTTGGGCGAAGTTTCCTATATTCTGGAAATTTGTACCCAAATGGTTCATTCCTGAACCAGATCCTTGGAGTGGGGACGAAGTTGTTGCATTATGTAACCCTTCCATAAACTAAGTTGGCATTCCATACTGAGGATTTCTGGGTCTCAAAGGTTCAAAACCTGGAGGCCTAGGGGGGGTCGAATACTATTGATTCCCTATGTGTGGCACAGTTTGTACTGAAGACACGTTTGATGGCATTTCTAATGTACTTACTGGGATCGTATTCGAACTTCCAACAGGGATGGCATTGGAGGCATCAATCGAACTTGAAACGATTGTTGCAGCCCCCTGTGAGGGATTTTGTACCCCGTCTTGGTTGGTTGCATTAACCATTGTTTTGATACGTTGTTTTCTGGGTATATGTGGATTGTTATTCTTAATTTTTCCGCTTCGAAGGTTCATGTACCGAAACGCGCTTCACACTCAGAAAATCCTAAAACTTCTTTTTGTTATGACACTGTCCCACCGGGTGTGCCAATTTGTTTACAGTGATTTCTAGTAAACAACCGCTAGTCTTCCAATTTACTAATTATTATTGGTTACTTGCAGGATCGACTAGATTGATCCTAGAACACATGTGTCATAACTTATTTCCATGTTCATATCTATTATATTGATAGACTTATATTGTATGTTAAGTTCGAATATGAGATTCTTAGGAAAGATTTCTAAAATGGTCTATAGGAATAAACTAACTGAATGTAGGCAGGAAAGGCTTCGAATTAGACTTGGGCTCGAATGTAAAGATAAGTGTTTGACTCAAAGGATAAAGTGAAAGTAAAGTTTCTAACGAAGTGACTGTGTTTAAAGGCAAGTAAGACAAAGAAATGCAAGGAAATCGAAGAAGTAAAGTTTCTAACGAAGTGACTGTGTTTAAAGGCAAGTAAAACAAAGAAATGCAAAGAAATCGAAGAAGTAAAGTTTCTAACAAAGTGACTGTGTTTAAAGGCAAGTAAAACAAAGAAATGCAAGGAAATCGAAGAAGTAAAGTTTCTAACGAAGTGACTGTGTTTAAAGGCAAGTAAAACAAAGAAATGCAAGGAAATCGAAGAAGTAAAGTTTCTAACGAAGTGACTGTGTTTAAAGGCAAGTAAAACAAAGAAATGCAAGGAAATCGAAGAAGTAAAACAAAGAAATGCAAGGAAATCGAAGAATTTAAAGGGCAGTTCGAAGTACTGTAATGGCGAACTAAATATAACAAGACTTGTATTGAAATTGTAAAAAAGTAATGATATTCAGGACGTACATTGTATCTTCTGACTCGTTTTCCTTAATTCACGGAAGTTTGAGTATTTTGAGATCTTTTAGTACATAAAAGTGAACATCCTTTAAATCTAACATAAGAACACCTATTTATAGTGTCTTGACCCTAACGACCTTATTCTAAAATCACGCCACGTTCGAAGCATGCAGGCTTCCTATGTCTGCTGACTTCCACGCATCTTCTAGAATGGCGCTCTTTATTTGAAATTCGAAATTTGTACCAATCGAAGCATCTTGCAAAATCTGTACCAATCGAAGCATCTTGTTTCTTCGTTGCTTTCGAAATAACCCAATTACCTGAACCGTTTCCAACTTCTGGCACCTTACATAAAGGAGCTCTTTTATAATTCGAACACTAAAATAAGTCTAAATCGAAATTCGCTGGAAATTGAATAATCCTTTAGCATAATGATTCCATATTTCCCACTAATATCCAATATTGATATTAATCTCCTTAGGTACTTTATTCGAAATATTATTCTGATAGTGGTTTCTTCCTTATTCGAAATAGTCAGCTAACAGTTACATCAGTACCTAGTGTCAGAAGCCAAAGAAGACTTCTACTGCTGCTCAGACTAATGGCATAGTGTTTTCTTTGAATGGTTCAGTGGTTCCCAAGAAGGATAATCTGATTCGAGGTACTTGTTTTATTAACAATGCTGAGTTGATTGCTATTATTGATATAAATGCTACACATTTGTTTATTTCGCTTGAACGTGCCACGATTTTGGGATTAAAATTCTTCTATGAAGAGTAGTATGTTGATAGACACTCCTACTAAGGGTTCTGTTACTACTACTTTTGTCTGTTCGAGTCGTCCTTTAACTATCTTAGGTAAGAGTTTCATGATGGATACCCTTGCACCAAATTAATATTATCCTTAGAATAAACTGGTAGGCGTTCAACTATATCCATATTAATTATTATAATAATATTGTGAGGTTCCCTAAGTTTGATAAAATTAGTAACACTTTGCAATTAAAGAAAATATTATCATTAACAATCATGATTATTCGATCTAGTACAACCCATAAAAAATTTGTATTTAAAATATCAAATAACAACTTTTAAAATCCCACTTAGGATAATCCATTTTCAAATTGATCATAGTTGCTCTTGTCTTCATTCTGAATTCTTCCATATTCTTTCTATGATATGAACCACCATTTCATCTGCACACTTTTAAAATATGTTTTATCAATATATATAAGGCATATTGTAAAATATTTTTAAAATAGTCTTTGTATTGAGAAAAAAAACAATCACATATAATCATAAAAACATTAATATATTTTGTATATAAATATAATAATTAAATAGTAAGATGACTAACATGCTAAAACCTCTTTTTCAAGTAACTTGATCAAATTGATTTCTTTCGTTTAGTTACGTTTAAATTATAGCACTAACTCTGATTGTGGTGTGTTACGTGATATTGATGAGATTATTGAAAAAGATATGAATTAATTGTGATTTCTTCTAGTCTAAAAAAAAGAGAATATATATTAGCTTCCATAAATAAGACAAATATAAAGTAGAACGATATATAAATAAAAAAGTGTTATATTTCATGAATAAAGCTATAAGGAAAAAATATCAACTGAATAAGAAGATATAAAAAAAAAAACATAAAAGTTCTTGAGCGATATTGTGCAAATTTGTAGAGTTATATGAATTTGTGCAAATCTGTAGAGAAATATGAATTTTTTAAATATATATATATATATATATATATATATATATATATATATATATATATATATATATATATATATATATATATATATATATATATATATATATATATATATATATATATATATATATATATATATATATATATATATATATATATATATATATTAGAAATTCTTTAAATTAATAAACTCTTTAAAATGATAAGTTTGTCCGGTTCCAACTTGCGCCAATATAAAAAATTGAAAAACTCGATAAAATAATAAGATAATAATTTTTTTGGAGATCCCTTTATAATTTTCGGTCCCAAGAAAATCATAAATTAATAATTAATAGAAACTGAAGAAAAAAATATATTACACTCTATTGAAATATGATTCAATAGTTGTCTGTTTTCCTTTAAAGTTAAGTCTATTTTAAGCTCATCTCTAACGTTTCTTATTGCATCCAATAGCTTAGATATTCCTCTAGTTTACATTTACTGTACTTCAAAAGTCATTATTGATTTCCAATGCATATGAACATAGTAGTTACTAATTTACATTGAGTTCCAAGGTTCGCTGCAACGTAATTCTAAGAGGCATAGATTAATTTGCCTTTTAATTTGGTATGTACAGTATAATTACTTAAAAATTCTCTAAATTAATAATTATTAATTTATCGATAAATTAATAACTCTTTAAATTAATAAATTTCTCCTGTCCTAACATTATTAATTTAAAGAGTTTATATATATATATATATATATATATATATATATATATATATATATATATATATATATATATATATATATATATATATATATATATATATATATATATATATATATATATATATATATATATATATATATATATATATAATGGTGAGAAAATAATATGTTTAGAATTAATGGTGATCATAAAGGTGGAGAATATTGATTAATATTATAAAACTTTTCTTTTTTCAGTTTCTTAATCCAAATTATAACATAAAAGAAATTAAAGGATTTGATAGTTACTCGATTGATCGTAAATAAATGAGTGGTTAAAATATTTAATCAAAGTTAATTCTTTATTTCAATGCAATCAAATATAATTATTTATTTTAATGTCTCGTTCTTTGGTATCCCTATGTTATTTGCCTCACTTAAATATTTGTGTTGATAATTATTTAAAAACAGTTAAATATAAAATAATTAAAAGAGAATTATTTTTTTATCAGTGTAGAAGAATTTGTTTATAGGGTATATTTTTATATATTTAATTTCTTATTAATTTAATATATAAAAATATTATTCAAGTAATTTATGTAGTATTTTAAGATTTCAATACGTAAAATTTATTAAGTATTTGTGTAGATAATTATTTAAAAATAATTAAATATAAAATAATTAAAAAATACTTATTTTTTAATATTGTAGGAGGATTTTTTATAGGGTATATGTTTTTAATTCTTTTCAATTATAAATTAGTATGTTAAATTATATTATTCTAAATTATATATGTAATATTTATGATGTTAAATATGTTTTCTAAAAAAAATATAAGATTAAGGAAATAGAATTTCAAAAGCAAATGAAAGGTCTTCTTAATAAAAATTATATTTTATTAAATATTTATTTAGATAATATTATATAAAAATATTAATATAAAATCATTAAAAGAAAATTATTTTCCATTATTGAAAGAAGTTTTTTTATATGGACACTTTGTTCATTTTTATTAAATATAATTATAAAAGTTAATTAATTTTTAAAATTTAAATTATTATTATTATATGTATATAAAAAATTTAATGGAAAATAAAATGAGAAAATATTCATCTTAATGTATAATTAAATTTCTAATTAAAATTATTTAGTCAAATATTTAGTTTTAATTAATTAAAGTGATTATTAATTTTTTTTAACAAAGCAAAATTAACTTTTCTCATTAAGAATCTAAAGTTCAATACAAGGAGGAATAAGATGAAAGCTACTACGCCTAGTCCAATAATTGACCACATTTGCTAAGGAATGGACAACCAAATTCGTTTGACGCTTAATACGCTCAATCTCAAAGTTGGGGAAATTATGTAACAGCTGCTTAATAACATTAATAGAATTTTTTTTATTAATAACCATGTATTAAAATAATATTTCGCAAATAACCGGGTTTCGAAAAAAATTACGCAAATAACCATGTTTCAGATGACTCCCCAAAGGAGGAGTCATCTCACTTGGCGCCTCCACCTAGGGTTTTGCCCTAGACGCCATCTCACTTGGTGCCTCCCTTGGCTTTTAGCCAAGTGAGATGGCGCATGCTCCTTAAAAGTGAGAGGAGGCGCCATCTCACTTGGCTCCTAGGACAAAACTAGGGCAAAATGCTGTTTTATAAATAATTCGTCCGTTTCTCCGAAATTTCTCACACTTTCTCGCACTGTATTTTTATTTTGTACTCTGTTATTTGCGTCATGACGTCGCCTATGATTTTTAGCAGAGATGGTTACGTTATCTTCTCCGCCACGAAACCTGCGATGAAAATGAAATTCTGGCACATTCACTCCATGGAGCGTCTGAAGTGGGAGTTGATGCGGTGGCTAGATGGAGACATTGCGGAGGGGGAAAAAATTCGAAGGATCCAGCGAAAATGAACAACAACCTCACATGCGACAGGAAGACCTAATGTGTGGTTGGAGGAAGTCAAAACAGACAGTGATGTAATGTTGATGATGCATGGGTCAGATGAAATTGTGTTAACAGTTGTAATTTCCTAGATGGAATATCGTTAATTATTGTTGTATGCGTTTTATTAATTGTAGCAAAATCTGTTAACGGAAAACCCAAATGTTTACAACACAATTATGAAAAGATTTTATGTATTACAATATTTATGTGGTCGAGCCAGAACCCGATTCGGACAGTTTTTGCGATTGTGTCTGACCTGACGACATAAACCACACTTTCTTTCCAACCTGTCAAGATCGTCCATTTCTGTTGTGATGCGCTTACTTTTGGGACGACCCTTCTTGTTCCTTCGCATTTGGTCGTTGTGCCACACTATTTCTCCGTCGTATTCAGGCCAATAATCTGGTTTTGCTACCAAAGGAAAGTTGTTGTTGTAAACATTGAGCAACGTTTCAGATTTGTAAACGTTTGACAGAAGTTGAAGCGTGTCTTGATGGGTATGAGCACAAGTGGCAATGACATGAGAGCAAGGCATACGAAATGCTTGAAACCTGCCACAATCGCACCATTGAGAAGGTAAAATGACCCTGTATTCTTGTCTTGGCAGGCCTTTATTGTGGTCGATTGTCTCTTTCACAATGAAGTTGTGGCTGTGTCGGTCAAACCGTATAACCATGTGAGTGTTGGCTTTAGCACTTTCAGCCTTAATGTATTTCATGCAGCTTTCACTCCATAGTTGTCCAGATTGCAACACCGCATTCCATATTTCACCTCTTTTTACAAATAACGCAGCCATCTTAAAATACGTAGATTTTACCAAGGCAATGATTGGGAGGTTTCGTATGCCCTTGAATACCCCGTTCATTGATTCAATAAGATTCGTTGTCATATGCCCCCATCTTTGGCCATTGTCGTATGACCTAGTCCATTTTTCCACCGGAATATTGTCGATCCACCTACCGGCTTCCGGATTAGACAAACGGGTATCGTTGCGGTAATATTTGAATGTGGGTTGTGTCAATGCATATCCCGCATTCATAACCGCTTTCCTCAATGTTTTGTCCTTGACCTCCCTCGAGAAATTCTGGACGATATGCCTAACGCAATAGACATGCGTAGAAGGAGGGTCATGCCAACCATTTGCTGGATTATTGTAGGCACTTTCAATGGAGGCATGTCTGTCCGAGATCAAACAGAGATCTGGTTGAGGAGCCACGTGTGTCCGCAGATTTTTCAGGAAAAAGCTCCAAGCACCACCGGTCTCCCCCTCGACAAGGGCAAAGTCAATGGGGAAAATGTTGTTGTTGCCATCTTGTGCAACTGCCATCAATAGCGTGCCTTTGTACTTCCCATACAATCAAGTCCCATCAATTTGTATAATTGGTTTGCATGATGCAAACCCTGTGATGCATGGTTGAAATGCCCAATGGCGTCTCCCTTACTGTCCAATCGTGATACATGCATGGGCTGCCACCTAGCCTGCAAGAGTGACACATATCATTTTTTGTACATGCATGCATGCAGTTTTGTAACCCCCTAGGCTGCCACCTAGCCTGCCCCAAGTCTCCACCTACACATGTATTTTGTAAGTCTCCTCCCATCAACTCCAATGGGCTTACATGCACTAATGCAAGGAATCCCAAAGGCTGTCACGTAGCCTGAGCCTAGGCTACAACAAAGGACACCACTTATTCGCCAATTGGGGTGGCGACAACATTCATTTTTGTACTCTTTCGCCAATTCCAATGGCGCCTCCCTTACTGTCCAATCGTGATACATGCATGCAGTTTTGTAACCCCCTAGGCTGCCACCTAGCCTGCCCCAAGTCTCTGCCTACACATGTATTTTGTAAGTCTCCTCCCATCAACTCCAATGGGCTTACATGCACTAATGCAAGGAATCCCAAAAGCTGTCACGTAGCCTGAGCCTAGGCTGCAACAAAGGACACCACTTATTCGCCAATTGGGGTGGCGACAACATTCATTTTTGTACTCTTTCGCCAAGTCCAATGGCGCCTCCCTTACTGTCCAATCGTGATACATGCATGCAGTTTTGTAACCCCCTAGGCTGCCACCTAGCCTGCCCCAAGTCTCCACCTACACATGTATTTTGTAAGTCTCCTCCCATCAACTCCAATGGGCTTACATGCACTAATGCAAGGAATCCCAAAGGTTGTCACGTAGCCTGAGCCTAGGCTGCAACAAAGGACACCTCTTATTCTCCAATTGGGGTGGCGACACCATTCATTTTTGTACTCTTTCGCCAAGTCCAATGGTGCCTCCCTTACTGTCCAATCGTTATACATGCATGGGCTGCCACCTAGCCTGCAAGAGTGACACATTTCATTTTTTATACATGCATGCATGCATATGTGTAACCCCCTAGGCTGCCACCTAGCCTGCAAATGTGACACTTCGCAGGCATGCAAGCACAAGCAACCGCTATAGCAAATTTATTTGCCTATAAATACATACCATATGAAACATCTCTCACACCCACACAAGTCTCACTCTCTACTACGAAATATTTCATAAGTCTAGCATACTCTCTATCTCTTCCTAAGTCTTTCATACTCTCAAGCATTTTAAACAATGGCTCTTCTAACAATGGGCGATACTCACAGAGGCACAAGGGAAAACATTGCCGCATTTGTAAGTTTCTTTTTTGGTTATACATTTTTCATACTTCAAATAACGCGTTGTTCATCTTAATTAATCTTACACATGTTACATTATGAACTCAGGACACAAAAAGATTCAGAATCCGTTCGCACAACTACCTGGCTCCCGACCCATTTATCGTCCCATATCTGGAATACGCAGGTTTTGGACATGTCATAAAGATCTCCAACTGTAACATTGACTCAAAGTTCATTCTTGCAATGTTGGAAAGGTGGAGACCGGAGACCCATACATTCCACCTACCAATAGGTGAATGTACCATCACGCTAGAGGATGTGTACATGCTACTAGGTCTCCCTGTCGATGGTAATGCCGTGAACAGGTCGGTTCAACAACCCAACTCTCAGTGTGAAGAACTGTTGGGCAGGGATATGGTAGAAGGTGGTGGTGCGAGAGGGCAGGGAATACTACTCACTGAGCTGAAAAGTCATTATGCAAGTTTGGAATTAAATGAAAATTCCTCCGAGAATGACAGGGTAGTAAAAGCCAGAACATATCTTATGATACTTTTTAGTACATTTTTATTTCCTGAAAGTACGGGAAATAGTGTAAATTTTATGTATTTACATTTACTAAGAAATTTTGAAAAAACAAGAAAATATAGTTGGGGTTCTGCAGTTTTAGCCCACCTATACAGTTCCTTGTGCAAAAACGCAGTCAAGGAAAAATGTACATTTTATGAGTGCGCTTTTTTACTACAAGCCTGGGGTTGGTGGAGGATGGAGTCATTAAACCCCGTCAACAACAACACTTTCGGTTTCCCGTACGCAACAAAGTAAGTCATCAAGTTATAGCATTTATAACTATTCATCTCTTCACCAAATATATGCTAAGAATAAAATGTTTCTCATTTCCTTTAGGTACTGCGTGAGGGGTATGGATTACGGCAAGAATCCAAGATTCAATGTCGCACTCTACCGCAATCTGTTGGATCACTTAGGCCCGGATGACGTACGTCATAGCTTTTAACTTTTGCTCAATTAAATTATTTATACATTACTTTTGTGTTAACCTGATTTAAATTTTATCGTAGTTTGTATGGAGACCATATTTGGGTTTGGGCCATGATCCAAACCCGGAGGATGCAACAACTTGGACCGCGAAGACTGCAATCATTCGGTTCAACATTGTGGAGATGCACCACAACGACCGTGTGAAGATGCAGTTCGGAATGCATCAAGAGATACCAAGTGATCCAACTTGTTTGTCCCCATGGCATCTTAAAAGGGTCGACGCCCAGTGGGGTCTTACCAACTGGAAAGACTTCACTCCGGAGTGGTGTAAGATGTGGCAGAGGCGTCACCGCTATGTCTTGCAATTCCCAGTTTTCATAATTCAAGGTAATATGCGACACTCAGATCAATATTTGTCTTGGTACAGGTCGGTTAGTAACCCTAAAATGCACATGTCTCATCCAAGGTACTTGGTTGACCCACGCACACAATGGGCACAACCCTCGGTTCCCCAACAACAAACCCAAAACCCATTAACCTCTCACCAACCCCCAAGAAAAAACAGACTCACAAACACCCAACTACAGTCCCCACCACAACAAAACTACACTCAAATGCCACACAACCAACCACAATCACCACCACACTACCAATACCCCGATATGCCTCACACCCAACCATAATACCAATCCCAATACCAGCACACCCGCATACCCCACACACAATTTCAGTCTTCCACATATCCCAATATGGGCCCCTCAACATCCAGCCTTAGCCCTGATATGGGAATGTCAGAAGATTACGAACAAACCGACCCAACCTACCATCAACCACAATATCACCAAACCACCCAACATCCTCAATACCAAACACCCCAAGATCCATTTCCTTTCTACCCACCGTACTCAGACGATCAATGCTACAGACCCACTATGGAACCCCACCCACCGCCAACACGACCAAACTTTAAGGGTATGGGTAACCGACTGTACCAAAGCGGATCTTCTAGATATGGAGATCTGACTGATTTTATGGATCCGGGCCGCATTGACTTCACTGGGCCATCGACCTTGCCGCAGCAGGAAACGCGACGACACCCAGCACGAGAAAGGCGAGGACGGGGATGCGGAACCGGGGGTCATTACCGGGTTCCGGGGGATCACTGATTTATCTGTTTTTTTTTCCTGTATTTTTTTATCCATTTTTTTAATCTGTTTTTTTATCTGTTATTTTAATGTAATACAGTTGGATGTAATTATTTTTTTTTAATAAAAAGTTCATTTTGTTGATCCTCTGTCCAACACGCAACGCGCCGGACAAAAAAAAAATCAATTTTTGCCCTAAAAATACACCTAGGCGCCATCTCACTTGGCTTAGGGCATGCCCTAAGCACATAGGCGCCAAGTGAGATGGCGCCTCCCCTTAAAATATAGGTGCATGCGCCATTTCAGATGGCTCCTCCTTTGGGGAGTCATCTGAAACATGGTTATTTGCGTATTTTTTTCCGAAACGCGGTTATTTGCGAAATATTATTTTAATAATTGGTTATTAATAAAAAAAATTCACATTAATAATCATATAAAATTCTGAGTTTTCAGTATTGGTAGCACGAAGAGCTTGTACCACTCTAAGCCATTCTGTTTCAAACACAACATGATCCAGATTTTAAGCGATAGTGTTCTAGATTGCTTCTTTAAGAGCTATAGCTTCTGCTTCCAAGACGGAAAGAATACCTGGACCCACACCACCCCTGCAAAGACATAATTGACATATTCATTCCGAAAACACCAACCTCTATTCGAGGTACCACAATTCCTGTTAAACCCAACATCCAGGTTACATTTAAGCCTACCAGGGGAAGGTGCACTCCAACCTTGCGATTGATCGTGATTGTTATTACTATCTTGATGACGTTGAGCCGAGAATCAATCCCGCCACTAATGATACGCAAGCCAACCAAGCTTGAGACCCTCATCTCTTTCATTATTCCAGATAGCATCATTCCTATTTTTCCACAACACCTCCAACATGAATACAAATCTGTTAGACGACGACAACGTATCTAGAGAGAGGGTGAATAGATACCCCTTTTAAAATTTATACAAAAATTTGATTTTGAAAATTTGTTTTATTAAAGAGCGACGCAGAAGCTTTTTCCAAATATCGTCTATTCGAACGTTATTAGAAACTCGGATATATAAACCGTAACAACAAATATAATATGAAACAAAAACAACAAATTGAATTAATATACTTCAATCACTTAACAACTTATTTAATATTTATCACAAGTTACTAGTAAAGCTATTTTCAATGGAAATATTTAAAAGAACGAGTTGAATCAATTTATCAAACACTTGATGTGCAAGTGAAGTTTTAAAATTTTCCTTTAGTTGTGTTGATACGCAAAACCACTTATAATCAAAAGTGATTATAAGTTATATCAATATTTGATTTATAATAAAAAAACAGTTCGAAAAATTCTTACAATTCAATTGATAACGCAATGCTATTTGACAAATTGTTCTATGAATATCAAAGCAAGTAAAAGCAAAAATAAAAGAGACACAAGGAATTTGTCTTCACAATTCCCCATTGTCGTCCTCGCGTGTGGGTACGTCTGTGCCTAATTCCTATGGAATTAGGATAATTCTTACTATGCAAAATTATTGATACAAGATAAGTGTTTAAGAGCAACTCCACAAACCCTAAGCTTGTTGTTGATTGAAATCCTTCTCCACTTTTGATCTTGAGAAAGACCAAGACACAATAGATACAAATTGAATATCTGGATCTTTTTACTCCTTTGCTTTCTTTATCTCCAAAGATTTCACGCACCGTCAATTTCAACTATTACAACACAAGACTTCAATTGTAATCCTCTGTTCTCGTGCTACTTCCTTTGCTTTCTTTATCTCCAAAGGCTCCCTTGCATTCTTTATCTCCAAAGGACTTCACTTGGCCGCAATTACCTCTCCAACGTATTGCACCAAAAATCTCAAATCAACCAATGATCTTGGAGGACAAACCTGTGGTTTTTCCTGGATGAAAACCCCTACATAGCTGAACCCAATATACAATTGGACAATACCAATCATCGTCTAGATGATACCCCAATGGAACATCATTACAATGTAATGTCAGTGTGTATGCATAGGTTGCAGGTTGAAGATGAAGAGAGAAGTATGTTAATGTTATGGTTTCACCAAGTTATGAATGATGCATGAATGAGTATTTATAGTTTTGAAATAATTAGGGCAAGAAGGATAGTTAGGAAGTAAAAAAGTTGACCAAGCAGTCAGTATGTGTCGATATGTGTATCATATGTATCGACACATACTTTATTTTTAAGTTGTATGTGTTGACCTGTGCAGGACTATGTGTCGACATAACCAAGACAAAGGCTACAGACTTTAAAAAGATAGCAAATGTGCCTACCTGAAAGATGAATGTTTCGATACATAAAGTAGGAATTTCTGTAATTTCATAAATGTTTTAGTATGTGTCGACCTATTCAATGTATGTGTCGACCCTGAGTCTTATAGAGGCTACAACCTTTAAAAATGAGTTACATGTGTCGACCTGAAAAGTGGATGCGTCGACACATGTAACGAAAATTTGAGCAAACACATTTTTAATGACTTGACTCAGTTCTAAAAGGACTTTTAATGATTCCCAAACAACCTACGACTTTTATATGATCATGGTGCCACACTAAACTCAGAGATAGTATCCAACCAAAGAAGTGCTAGATTCTCATATTTTTGACATTATTCTAAATAATTAAGGTACCAAATTTCACTCACAAACTCCACATTTTTTATGATGGCAAAAATGCGACGATTCACTTCAACGATGCTCCCCCTGAATGTGTGTTTTCACTCTTTATCATCACATATATCTTCTTCCCCTTTAACAACATCAAAAAGAGACAAAGAACACAATTAGAAATGTCTTATCCTTTAACTCACAACAAAATTAATACAACATTTCAGAGGCAATGTTGCATAGTGAGAGTGTAAACATACATACACCATGATATATGTTATAACACTATTAATAAAATAGATAAAAACCAGACCATAATCAAATTCATAATACAAAGCAAGCAAAGTTGCACACATTGTTCAAACACACAAGAAAATAAAGTACATGAAACCAAACAACAAATTGTTCTTTAAATGCAATGCATGAAAGGAAAATTAACAACACTTAAAATAAATCCAACACATCAGCGTTGATTATTTCCACCACGATTCCTTTGATAGGTTCTTCCACTTCTACGCACATCCTCATAAAATGCAGCTGCTTCATCACTTTGTTGAACACTAATTGTCTGAAGATGGTTGGTTTTTCCTTGTATAACTCCACTTGAACTATGAATTCCTTCATGAAGAGATAGAAACTCTGCAGTAGAGGTCAAGACAAATGCTTCAAAGTTGGTCTCTTGAGTATCCAATCATGCATTGACCTGCCTGAATTGTTTATTTTGAGCATTCTGAAAACCAATGCGCCATTGCACTTCAATTACACGCCATTTTACTTATTCTTCATAGTGTTGATTTTGTCGAAGATGCATGTTTTGAAACAAAGATAGAATCTCATAGTTGAGAATCTCATAGTTGTTTTTTGTATCAGATCCATATCTATTTTGATATGAATCATCAGCATTGATGTAAGAATCTCCATTATTGCATAAAAGATTATTATACAAAAATAAAATACACAACCTTAAATTTATATTAAATAGAAATAGATAACAATTTATTACGTAAAAGATTTTTATAATTGTTTCCACCAACAAAAACATATAATTATAATGAATTGAAAATAAAAGCATAATAAAATTAATTCATAAGAAAAACAAATACAAAATGAATACATCAATCAATAGTGAGGTATATTCTCTGCCATTATTGAATCATAAACTCCAATCTCTCGCTGATTCAGATTCTGCACTGGCCTTGCATTCTTTTTTGCATACTGTGGCAATTAAATTAAACATAATAAGGATTAATTGAAGTTCAACATTTCATTAGAATTATTAACCATACTTAACTACATATTTAGAAATAATAAACATCATTATTAGTTTATTACTTACATATTTAAGTACGGAATTCTCCAGTAACTTCACTTGTCCTCTTGAAACAGTTCTTATCTAATGAAAAAAAAAACAGATTCAAATTAAAAGATAATCATATGATAAGATTAATAATCAATAAGAATGAAATATTTAAGAAAAGAAAAGAAAAAATAACATTACTATACCTTGGTCTTAATGGTCCAAATGATACCTTCAGTGCAAGGAGGTGCAGTTAGTGATCCCATATATCTGTAATACACGTTTGAATCCTTGAATATTTTTGATGGATCAATAACACCTATGCTTGCTTCTTCATCTTCATCAGGAACTTCGACTATATACTTTACGAGCTGAAAAATATATAAATATATATTATTATGTAATTATTATCCTCTATGAATATATAAAAATGAAGAGTTTTTGAGTTATTGATAATTATTGTACCTCAGAAAGAAATGGATCTGGGGTGCCATATTTATACAAAATACCAACAACAGCTGTCTTGTTTGTTCCATCAGGCTGAGGGCTAACATGAACCATATGCAACTCTAAGTCAAACCTAAAAACCATTAAAGACCAAAGTTAGGGTTTGTCAATACCATGGTTTGAACTCAGCCCTAGGCATGCAGTAGTATTAAAAAAATTTAAAGAATTTTTGAGGTTCATTGTTGTCCTCTTCAGTTCGAAAGGATTAGTCTTTATAAAGAGAAAGAACTGGTTTAGAGGAAGAGAATTTAACCTCCTGCCATTGATGGTATGTTCAGATGGCCAGTGCCAATGGCTTTGTTGAAGAAAATAATCATTTCCATTGATGTTTATTGAGCCGGCATCTCCTTTCCAAGTGATCTGTAATCATTGCATAATCAAACATAAATTACTTTCCGTTCAAGTTATCTTTACAATCGTAAAATCAATAGTACACTTACCGCAACATCGTGACCCCGGTTCGATACGGTGGCATATTGAGGCTTATAGTAACTCGTTAGCCTTCCCAAATTTGGGATGAGAGTCACTCTTTGACTTGACAAATCAATAGGAGATTGCATGTCTCCTTTACATGCTGCCCATTCTCTTTTTAGATCACCCCAATGTTTTGGTCCATCTGCACTTTCTTCATTGTAACCGTACTCTACAGTGCACCAATATATCAAGGTTATCAAAATATTCAACTATTGAAAAATGAGCGTTAGAGAGGGATATTATTTTATTATACCAGGTTCTTCAACAGCACTTGTTAATGTTGAATAAAATAGAATTGTTATTGATATTACTAGTAGTATTGAAATCGAAAAGAGGTTTTGGCGATGCATGTTTCAGAATATTCAAAGATTAATAACTATGTTTCTGTGTACTGTGAAATATGATTGTGGAAATATTTGGTACACAGACTTTGCTTTTTATAGATTGCCATAACTTCCAACGAGAGGAGTTTATATTATAATACTTGAATTTTTCTTTTCTAAGAGCATGCATGACAACATTTTTTATAATTTTTTTATTCGTTTCAAACATGACCAGCATTTTATAGTATATATATTAAGGATTTTAATTGATTTTTTCATCTCATGTCAGCTTCTAATTCATCAATTGAACTTCATGTTTAACTTTGTCAAAATATTATTTATATATAGAAAGAATTAGTCCATAGGAATTGGAAGGCTTTTGCTGTTTTTCTTTTTAATGTGTTTATGTCATGGTTGTTGTAGAAATGGTCATCATAATCTTAAGGGTGCAGGTTAAAAGTTATTGACTTTTGATATATTGGGGTTCGTGGTCCGGTTTGGATTGGTTTTAAGATAAAAATTCATTCGTTTCAAACATAAATTTATTTGCGGTTCGATTCAGTTTTAGATGATATATTAAAAAAATTCAATTCGATCCGATTCAATTTTATGCGTTTAATTTAGATCGATATTTTGATATTCAAATTACACATTATATTTTTATTAATATTATAAAACTATTAATAAATCATAGATTTGATATAATATATAATATCCAATATATTAAAATTTAATATTACAAAATAAGAATGATCGATTATAGTTGAAATAATAAAAATAAATAGATTATATCAAACTAATAAATATTATTAAAAAGTTATTATCATCTAATAATAAATTCACGTAACATATCATACTAATAAAAAGTAAATAGTATAAAAATATATATATGCGATTTTGTTTGGTTTGAATCACTTTTGAAAAATTAATCCGAAATTCTATTTGAACCGATCAGTTTTCACAAAATAATATCCAAATACATCTAATCAATTTCTGTTTTTTGAGGTTTTCGATTTTTTTAATCAATTTTTGATTTTTTATTTAAATTTGTTTAGATTTTAACACTCCTAATTTAAGTACAGAGAAATACTTATGTAAATATCTATAAATTCATATTCTTATTAATAATCAATTAAATTTTTTTTAAAATTTATTTAAAATTTAATTTATTTTTTAATTGAGATCATAAAGGTAATTGCAATAAAGAAAAAAAAAGAAAATTTTATTTTAAATTTTATTTAATAAAAAAATATGATTGATTGTTGCAGTTATTATATTTGTTCATGTAAATATTTTTCTTAAGTACAAAACAACTACGTGTTAGATGTGATGTAGAGGTAAAATTATTGATATATTAATTAACAAATTGATGTACATGCATGCATAAGTTAAAGGTTTCATATTAATTATATCTTAATTATTTAATGTGGACAAAGAGATATACACTATAGATATTAGAACGAGTACGTGTGTATTATATTATTCGCAATTAAATTGAATGGGACAAAAAAAAAATAATTATTTCATCACCCCAAAAAAGTTGACGTATGCATCACCAAATGGGGTTGAAATTATCCACCCATATACTTCCGCATACACTAACCACTTCAACACTTTTTCTTACGCGGTTAATTATGAAAAACACCATGACCATGTAATTTATTATAAATAAAGAGTCCAAATAGTTCTTTTATCTGGGAGGACCGAAGTCCAAAAGAAAAAATACAAAGTAATGTTTCTCATATAATAAACCAACTATATCATCTATGAAACTTTCATTCACTTCTCTATGACACAACTTGTAGAACACAAAATTAGTCATTAGATTGATACTTACTTTTGTAAGTCTATTAGGGTATTTGTTGACTTCTCGATTAACGTATTTTTTTCATACATATATTATACGCGTTTGGCTCCTTCTTCTGTTCATCTATACATGTATCATACGTGTTTCGCTCTAGCACTCAAGTCTCATACGCATATCATACACGTTTAACCAGAGACATTTTTCTTCTCAAAATCCTCCCAAACATCCCATATGCGTATAACCAACCCATACGCGTTTGGCCTCCCCTTCATACGCGTATCATACGCGTACCGGCATAAGGCCGTGCTGGCACTGGAGACAAGGCGCATTACATACGCGGATGGCCCCTGGGCACGCTTCTCATATGCGTATCTTACGAGTATGACCAGTCTGCTACTTCAAAATTTTTGCTATCGCACTAGAACGATTTTCACTCGTTTTGAGCACTTTCAACTTCTTAATTTGGGTCAAAAACAGTATTTTTACACATAATAATTCATAGGTCCATCTAATTTCATTATCCTACGATTCTACAACAATTTCTACCTATAGTTTTTTAATTTTCGTCACGTTCCTAGATCTACAATTTTCCAGATCTAGGACTTCATGAATAATACATCAACAACAAGATCAACAATAACAACACATTCATGACATCATTAGATTCACGAATTCCACACAAAATCACATGGAAACAACATAAAATCCAATAAAGAAGAACATTCATCAATTGTTCATGAAACCTAAAGAGGGGAAGGAACCCTCACTACCTTCTCATGCTAATATCACCATTTAGAGAACTCATTCACCCCCTTACCATAATTTTCAGCCTTGATTCATCAATAATGGAGGAATCTCTTTTTTCCTAGTTTTTCCCTTCTCTTCTCTATTTCTATGTGACAGTAATTTTTCCCAATTGTTCTAACTCTTTTCTAATTATATCTTATTATTATTAATATTAACTAATAATAATAATATTAATAATAACTATAATACTAATAATAATAGTATTTCCTTCAATTTCCATTATTATCAATGTTTCACCATATGCTAATCTTATCCTAATTATTTAATTAAAACTAAGCTCTCACATACCCTTAGTTATGTCAACATAATTTAAATTCAACAAATAATGGCTGAATATTTAAATAGGGTGTTACAACTCTCCCCCATTTAGAATATTTGCATCCTTGAAAATTACCTGATGCGGATAACTCCGGATAAGACTTTCGCATCCTGCTTTCTAATTCCCACGTCATACTTTCTCCGACTGCTCCTCCCCAAACTACTTTGACAAGAGAAATTTCTTTGCCCCTCAGCTTCTTCATTTCACGGTCTTTGATCCTCACTGGTAAGGTCTCTACTGTAAGGTTATCCCTTACTTATATGTCATCCATCAGAATTACTTGAGACTGACCCGACATATACTTCCGAAGTTGCGACACATGGAACACATCATGAAAATTCAAAAGGTTAGGTGGTAAGGCCACCCTATAAGCAACAGTCCCCACTTTTCCTGAATTTTGATACGCACCAATAAATCGAGGAGTTAACTTCCTTGACTTTAGAGTACGACCTATACTGATTATCGAGGATACTCTCAAGAATATATGGTCTCCCTCTTGAAATTCAAGATCTTTCCTTCTTCTATCATGGTAACTCTTTTGTCTACTCTGCGAATATTTCATCTTCTCTTGGATCATCTTCACTTTCTCCGTAGTCTTTCGCACAATTTCGAGTCCGAGCATCACACTTTCACCAGATTCATACCAACACAAAGGCGTTTTGCACCTCCGACCATACAATGCCTCGAAAAGTGACATACCAATACTAGAATAAAAACTAGTTATAAGTGAACTTAATCAGTGGAAGATAACTATCCCATGTACCTCTCTACTTAAGAACACAAGCTCTCAACAAATCCTCTAACGACTGAATAGTTCTCTCAGTCTGACCATTTTCCTGTGCGTGATACGCAGAACTCAATCTTAGCTTAGAGCCCAACGTATCCTGCAGACTCTTCCAAAAATCAGAAGTAAATATCCACCAGCTTCGGCACAGGAAAACTTATATTAATCGGAATAAAATGAGTTTATTTTGTTAGCCTATCAACAATCACGCAAATTGTATCATGTTGTAATATGGTGGAAGAACTGACTTTTTGGTTTTATCTAAATGTGTGGATAACTAGAGTCGCCACTGACTTTTCTTTTATCTAATACTTAGGATCCAATACTTAGGAAAGGTGAAAAGAACAGGAAAGACCTTTGATAGATTTTTGAGTTCGGGGGTAAGTTATGAAAAAGGAAGGTGTTAGTACCCTTTTCATCCGTAGTTATCTACGGGCACTTAATTTCTTAGCTCACTTTTGAAAATCTTGCTTTGTGTGTGTGATTTGTTTGAAAATATTTTGAAATTGCCAATGTAAGGCTGACTTTGTAATAATTCCTATATTAGTCCTCAAGAATGTATACAAAGTGTTGTTTTTGAAAATATTTATTTGAAAGTGTAGTGTGAAAAAAAGTTTTAAGAAAAGTTGTGAGCAAGCAATTAAGAGTTTTTTACCCACTAAAGTCTTTCTTATTATTTTCCTTCTCCTTTAGAGATAGTACTATCCATACCATTAGTTGGTAGGTAGACATATCTATTGGATATGAAGGGACATGCATAGGATCATTGTATTATCATCAAAGGCAACAAGTAAGGATATTTTAGCTATTGTATCGAAGGGACTATCATCATTTTGTAGGCAACTCGAAGGGACTAGATCATTTTGTAGGTAGCTCGAAGAGTCATCGAGGGATTTTGATCTTTATTCGAAAGAGACATGATGATTTGATCGCGGGTCTTTGCTAAAGTATCCCCACTTTCGAGGGACGTGACCAATATTCGTAAGGCAACAAGAGAGGTTACCCTAAAGGTGCAAGTGTGCGAAGTGTTTGTTTTCAGTTTATTTTATCTTAAGAATTAGGGTTTTTTAGGTTCAATTATTAGTCTTGCCATACAAACCCTAGTTACTAATCATAGCATAAAAATATAAATGTGAGAATATAAATGTCCTACGCAATTACATCCTTGGAGCTGATACATAATAAGAAAAAAGATGCGGAAAATAAATCTATGTTATTACAATAGAGAGTGCATCCTATACATTTGATTTGTGAATTAAAAAGAAATAAGAAAATTGAAAAAGAATGTTAAAATGCTTTATGATTTTTTTGTAGAAAAATAATTTAAGTGATAATAATAAATAAAACCTAAATTTTAATTGATTTTAATATTTAAGAAAAAAAGGTTGATTAATTAATTAATTTAGTAAATAAAAAATATATCACGAAAATTAAGTATTAGTTAAAAACCCTAATCCTAGTTTATTACTATTAAGGAAAAAAGATCAGGTTAGTTTAATGACTGATTAATTAAAATAATTAGGGTTAGAAAAGAAAAAGAAAGGAAATTAGGTTTTTAAAAAATAGGATAAAAGGATTTGCAAGGGGTGAGTGTTGAACTCACGCCCTTTGGCTTCATAAACTGCACAGTTTGCCACTAGGCCAGCGACTGTTGGTGTTTGAGAATAGGAATTAAATAATATATGTGAAACATGCGCGTTAGTTTGAAAAATAAAAAAATATTGCGAGACGCATGGATCGAACCCGCGCCCTTCATGTTACATGCCTCCGTCTCAACCAACTGTATTGCGCTTCAATTCGGTTATACAAGACAAACAAATAAATATATTATAAACAAGTGGATCGAAGAAGCGTTGGAGCCCTAGCTCCGGTCGTCTTCTCCGGTGAAAGGAATCTTTAACCTGTAAAAATAACGTGCCTTAGAGATTAAGAAGGACCCTATCCCCCTAATTCGACCCTTGTGAATCCAATGGTGACATTCTTTTTGGCTAATTCAACCTGTACAGTGAGATACAATAAAAAAAGCAACACAGTGTGTTGTGTAACACCCCGTTTTCAATTAATTGATTTATTTAAATTTGGGAATTTATTTTATTGGAATTAATAAAATAAAAAGAATTATTTATTTGGAATATTCGAAGAAATAAGAAATATAGGGATTTTTATGTTTTGGGCTTAGATGCTGTTAGTAAAGAGTGGGGGTGAAAAAGAAGTAAAGTTATGTGTTGGAACTCAAGTTATTCCTCATTTTGGTTTTCACGATAAATAGAAGTTAGAATTGGGAAAATAGAGCTCTGAAGGTACGAGGAACGAAGAACGGAGAACTTCGCTCAAGAATTCAAAGCTGCTAATTGATAAGGTAAGGGGGGTTTATACTCGATTTATATTTGTTTATGGGTTTATGTACGGTTGATTCGGGTAATTGTAGGAAAATCCCAATTGTTAGATGTTTCTAGGGATCGATAACCGTAGGACTGAACTTTGTTAGAAAAGGATTAGGATTCCCAATTCTCATGAATCGATTAAGAATTTAGGTCCCAAATGGTGAATTGGGCGTATGTCTAATGATCGTGAATTTACCTTGGAAATTGTAGGGACAACCTCAGTGTCGGTAGAATTCCCCAAAGTTACGGTTAATCCCCGGTTAAGGTTATTATAATGATTATTAGTAAATTGGATATTGTGGTATTGTTGTGGATTGTACAAACTCGATGCGTTAGGTACTGAAATACGCGTTTTGGCCGACATTTTTCCGCGTTTGGACGGCTGTTGTGAGCCACTGCAGGTTCAGAAAAATCTGACCCGCGCTCATCAACACGGCCGTGTTGTTTAACACGGGCACCCGTGTTGATGCACTGTGTTGCCAAAAAATTGTGTTTCCAGACACAATTCAACACGGGCCGTGTTGTTTAACACGGGCACCCGTGTTGATCCCCTGTTTTGTCAAAAAAATGCGTTTTCTGGGCATATTTCAACACGGCCGTGTTGTTTAACACGGGCGCCCGTGTTGATGCTACTGTGTTGAATTTCTGAATTTTCTGAATTTTGATTTCAGTGTTTTGATGTTGGATCTTTTATTGCCATGCTTTTAGATATGTTCTCGAGCATGAGTTATGATATAATTGATGTGATTGGTTGATGTTTAAATAGTATGCTGAGTGGTTACATACTATTCATATCATGTTATGTTTGATATTGTTGATGTGCATGATATGTTGAATGATGTTCATAGTATGCTGAGTGTTACATACTTACATATCATGTTGCATTTGTTAATTCCCATTGTGTGGAATTAACATGGTGGCCAATATACGTGTCCGCGATATAATGGAACGTTGAGGTGGTAGCCGTGTCCGCGATATAATGGAACGGTGAGTTATCCGTGACCCGCGATATAATGGGGCGGTGAAGTGGTACCACATGCATGGGTGTGTTGCATTGCTCGAATATAACATGAATGGATGATTTTTCCAATGTTATATTTGATTGTTTGTATGCACGTGTGATTGATATATGGTTGATGATGTTTGATGGATATTTGCAAATATGAAAAGCAATATGTCATGGATATATGATTTGTAAAGGTTTTGAAATCTATGAAATATGTTAATTATTGGGTGATGCTTATGATTTCGTGAATTGATTGTTATGAATGTATAACCAAATGTATATTTGAGAAGCTCACCCTTACTGTTGAATATTTCAGATTGAGGAGCTTCGCTCAGGTGCTTGGCGAAGGCTTATCGTGTCTAGTTTAGTTTTATTCTAGTATGTCCGGGTCATGCTCTGATAGTTGTAACTCCGGGAACGTTTGGTTGTCGAGCTGCTTTAGTCAGACTCGTTTACTTTCTTTTAATTGTTATAATATGATGTTGACTTTCCAGGTGTTAATCCCTGATGATTTTGGAAAATATTATAACATTTGATTTTATTAATTAAAGTATTCCGCTGTGTAAACATGTATGAGTTACCACTAAGATTATGCATGACAGGAATTATTTTATAAAAAGAGAATTGTGACATCCTCGATTTTACATGTACTCTGAAAATATGGTTTTTATTTAAATTGCGAAAATTATATGCGGGGTTTTAGAGGGTGTTACAATAGTGGTATCAGAGCATAGTCGGTCGTTGTGACCAGAGTCTTGAGTCAGTCATTCCTTTTCGTATGCGACTAGTGCAAGGTAACACTGTCGATACTGTGTTCTGATGTGGGGTATGTTTGAATTCTCAGGAATATGGCTGGAAGAGGTAATGGACGAAATGATGCTGCATTAGCTGAGGCTTTGGGGATGTTAGCTGGTGTACTTGCTGGAAACCCAACTGGAGGCGTGATTGGTGCTGATAGGCAATTGGGAAATTTCCAGAGGAACAATCCTCCGTTGTTCAAAGGTACACATGACCCTGAAGGTGCTCAGAAGTGGCTGAAGGAAATCGAAAGGATTTTCCGTGTGATTGATTGTGCTGAAGATTTGAAAGTCAGATATGGTACGCATATGTTGGCGGAAGAAGCCGACGACTGGTGGGTTGCCACAAGGACTGAAATGGTTCAGGATGGAGAGGCACTGACTTGGGCTAACTTCAGAAGGGCTTTTCTGAGGAGGTACTTTCCTGAAGATGTTCGGGGAAGAAAGGAAATTGAATTTTTGGAGCTTAAGCAGGGCAATCTGACTGTTAGTGAGTATGCTACTAAGTTCACTGAGCTGGCAAAGTATTATGCACACTATAACAATGATGAGGCTGGAGAATTCTCTAAATGTACCAAATTTGAGAATGGTCTCCGGGATGAGATTAAGCAGGGAATCAGGTACCAGCGTATTCGTAGATTTTCTGATCTGGTGGATTGTAGCAGAATCTTGGAAGAAGATATTACCAAGAATCGGTCGTCTCACTCTCGTGGAGCTATTGATAAAAGAGGGAAGCAACATATGGACCGTGGCAAGCCATATGGTAGAGATAACCAGAGATCAGGCGGTTGGAAAAGGCCTAGTGGGGGAGATTCTAAGGCTCCTATCAGATGCTACAAGTGTGGTGAGTCTGGTCATCACATTCGAGATTGCAAGAGTGATGAGAAGAAGTGCTATAAATGTGGAAAGGCTGGTCATTTGTCTATTGATTGCAAAGGGAAGTCTGTTACTTGTTACAATTGTGGCGAAGAAGGTCACATTCGTCCGCAGTGTCCTAAGCCTAGGAAGGATCAGTCAGGTGGAAAAGTGTTTGCTTTGTCTGGATCTGAGACTACTCCAGAGGATCGATTGATTAAAGGTACGTGTTTTATTCATGGCACACCTTTAGTTGCAATTATTGATACTGGTGCAACTCATTCTTTCATTTCTTTGGATTGTGCTGAGAGGTTGAAACTGGACATATCTGGTATGCGAGGTAGCATGGTTGTTGATACTCCTGCATCGGGTTCAGTGACAACTTCACTCGTATGTAGGAATTGTCCTATTGAGATTTTTGGTAGAAGTTTCGGTATGGATTTAGTGTGCCTACCGCTTGAACAAATTGATATTATCCTTGGGATGAACTGGTTGGAATTTAACCGGGTTCATCTGAACTGCTTTGCTAAGACGGTGATTTTCCCAGAAGCAGTTGGTGTCGAGAATTTGACTATGACTGCTAGGCAGGTGCAAGAAGCAATGGAAGATGGTGCTAATGTGTTTATGTTACTTGCTTCGTTAGATGCAACAGGAAGGGTCAGGAGTAGTGAATTGCCAGTGGTGTGTGATTTTCCAGAAGTCTTTCCTGATGATGTTGGCGAGTTACCTCCTGAGAGAGAAGTGGAATTTTCTATAGATTTAATTCCTGGTACGAGACCGGTGTCGATGGCGCCATATCGAATGTCTGCGTCTGAATTGGCTGAATTGAAGAGTCAGTTGGAAGATTTACTGGAGAAGAAGTTTATTCGTCCAAGTGTTTCGCCTTGGGGTGCTCCGGTATTGTTGGTTAAGAAGAAAGAAGGTTCTATGAGACTGTGTGTTGATTACAGGCAATTGAACAAGGTAACCATTAAGAATCGGTACCCGTTACCGAGGATTGATGATTTAATGGATCAGTTAATTGGAGCCAGTGTATTCAGTAAGATTGATTTGAGATCTGGATATCATCAGATTCGTGTGAAAGCGGAAGATATTCAAAAGACTGCTTTTCGAACGAGGTATGGGCATTATGAATATTCTGTTATGCCGTTCGGAGTTACTAATGCACCTGGTGTTTTCATGGAATATATGAACAGGATTTTTCACCCGTATCTGGATAAGTTTGTTGTGGTTTTTATTGATGACATTCTGATTTATTCCAAGAATGACGAAGAACATGCGGAACATCTCAGAATTGTGTTAGAATTGTTGAAAGATAAGAAGTTGTATGCAAAGTTGTCCAAATGTGAGTTCTGGCTGAATGAAGTTAGTTTTCTTGGACATGTGATTTCTAAGAGTGGTATTGCAGTGGATCCTACGAAAGTAGAAGCGGTATCTCAGTGGGAGGCGCCGAAGACTGTTTCGGAAATCAGAAGTTTTCTTGGTCTTGCAGGTTATTACAGAAAGTTTATCGAAGGATTCTCAAAGTTAGCATTGCCGTTGACGAAGTTGACTCGTAAAGGACAAGCGTTCATTTGGGATTCTGATTGTGAGAAAGGTTTCCAAGAATTGAAGCGGAGATTGACTAGTGCTCCTATTCTGATTTTGCCGAATCCGGTGGAATCTTTTGTGGTCTATTGCGATGCATCTCTGTTGGGTTTAGGTGGTGTTTTAATGCAGAATCAGCAGGTAGTTGCGTATGCTTCGAGACAGTTGAAGGTTCATGAAAGGAACTATCCTACTCATGACTTAGAGCTGGCAGCAGTTGTGTTTGTCTTGAAATTGTGGAGGCATTATCTGTACGGTTCGAGGTTTGAAGTGTATAGTGATCATAAGAGTTTGAGGTATCTTTTCGATCAGAAAGAGCTCAATATGAGGCAAAGAAGGTGGTTGGAATTTCTCAAAGATTATGATTTTGGTTTGAATTACCATCCTGGTAAGGCAAATGTAGTTGCAGATGCTTTGAGCAGGAAGTCCTTGCATATGTCTATGATGATGGTTCGTGAATTGGATTTAATTGAGCAATTCCGAGATTTGAGTTTGGTTTGTGAAAGTACTCCGAAGTGTGTTCGTTTGGGTATGTTGAAACTTACTAGCAGTATTCTAGAAGAGATCAGGATCGGGCAGAAATCCGATGTTAATTTAGTTGATAAATTGACATTGATCAACCAAGGTCAAGGTGGTGAGTTCAGGATTGATGAAAATGATGTTATGAGATTTGGCGATAGAGTTTGTGTTCCTGATGTCGCAGAAATCAAGAAAAGTATATTAGAGGAAGGACATCGCAGTGGGATGAGCATTCATCCGGGTGCCACGAAAATGTATCATGATTTGAAGAAATTGTTTTGGTGGCCGGGAATGAAAAAGGAAATAGCTGAATTTGTGTATGCATGTTTAATCTGTCAGAAATCGAAGATTGAACATCAGAAGCCGTCTGGATTTATGCAACCAATGTTTATTCCAGAATGGAAGTGGGATAGTATTTCTATGGATTTCGTATCTGGGTTGCCAAGGACTCCTATGAATTGTGAAGCGATATGGGTCGTTGTGGATAGGTTGACTAAGTCTGCTCATTTTATACCGGTGCGAATGGATTACTCGATGGAGAGATTGGCACAGTTGTATATTGAGAAAATAGTGAGTTTGCATGGGGTTCCTTCTAGTATTGTGTCAGATAGAGATCCGAGGTTCACTTCGAAATTTTGGGAAGGATTGCAGAAGGCTTTGGGTACTAAGTTGAGATTGAGTTCAGCTTACCATCCTCAGACAGATGGGCAAACGGAGAGGACGATTCAATCGTTGGAAGATTTATTGCGTGCTTGTGTTTTAGAGAAAGGTGGAGCTTGGGATAGCTATTTGCCATTGATTGAGTTTACTTATAACAATAGTTACCATTCGAGCATTGGTATGGCTCCGTTTGAGGCATTGTATGGTAGACGGTGTAGGACGCCTTTGTGTTGGTATGAATCTGGAGAGAGTTCGGTAATTGGGCCAGAGATTGTTCAGCAGACTACCGAAAAGATCAAATTGATTCAAGAGAAGATGAGAGCTTCTCAGAGTCGTCAGAAAAGTTATCATGATAAGAGGAGGAAGAATTTAGAATTCAGTGCTGGAGATCATGTGTTTATGAGAGTTACTCCGATGACGGGTATTGGTCGGGCGTTGAAGTCTAAGAAGTTGACTCCGCGTTTTATTGGTCCGTTTCAGATTACGGAAAGAGTTGGAGAAGTTGCTTATCGTATCGCTTTACCTCCGAGACTTGCGAATTTGCACGATGTTTTTCATGTTTCTCAGTTGAGGAGATACATTCCAGACCCATCTCATGTAATCCAAATAGATGATGTACAGGTAAGAGATAACCTGACAGTAGAAACATTGCCTATGAGGATAGAAGATCGGGAAGTGAAACAGTTAAGAGGTAAAGAGATAGCATTAGTGAAGGTTGCTTGGGGAGGTCCAGCAGATGGAAATATCACTTGGGAGCTGGAGAGCCAGATGAAGGAGGCTTATCCGGAGCTGTTCGTCTAAGGTATGTTTTCGAGGACGAAAACTCTTTTAGTGGGGGAGAGTTGTAACACCCCGTTTTCAATTAATTGATTTATTTAAATTTGGGAATTTATTTTATTGGAATTAATAAAATAAAAAGAATTATTTATTTGGAATATTCGAAGAAATAAGAAATATAGGGATTTTTATGTTTTGGGCTTAGATGCTGTTAGTAAAGAGTGGGGGTGAAAAAGAAGTAAAGTTATGTGTTGGAACTCAAGTTATTCCTCATTTTGGTTTTCACGATAAACAGAAGTTAGAATTGGGAAAATAGAGCTCTGAAGGTACGAGGAACGAAGAACGGAGAACTTCGCTCAAGAATTCAAAGCTGCTAATTGATAAGGTAAGGGGGGTTTATACTCGATTTATATTTGTTTATGGGTTTATGTACGGTTGATTCGGGTAATTGTAGGAAAATCCCAATTGTTAGATGTTTCTAGGGATCGATAACCGTAGGACTGAACTTTGTTAGAAAAGGATTAGGATTCCCAATTCTCATGAATCGATTAAGAATTTAGGTCCCAAATGGTGAATTGGGCGTATGTCTAATGATCGTGAATTTACCTTGGAAATTGTAGGGACAACCTCAGTGTCGGTAGAATTCCCCAAAGTTACGGTTAATCCCCGGTTAAGGTTATTATAATGATTATTAGTAAATTGGATATTGTGGTATTGTTGTGGATTGTACAAACTCGATGCGTTAGGTACTGAAATACGCGTTTTGGCCGACATTTTTCCGCGTTTGGACGGCTGTTGTGAGCCACTGCAGGTTCAGAAAAATCTGACCCGCGCTCATCAACACGGCCGTGTTGTTTAACACGGGCACCCGTGTTGATGCACTGTGTTGCCAAAAAATTGTGTTTCCAGACACAATTCAACACGGGCCGTGTTGTTTAACACGGGCACCCGTGTTGATCCCCTGTTTTGTCAAAAAAATGCGTTTTCTGGGCATATTTCAACACGGCCGTGTTGTTTAACACGGGCGCCCGTGTTGATGCTACTGTGTTGAATTTCTGAATTTTCTGAATTTTGATTTCAGTGTTTTGATGTTGGATCTTTTATTGCCATGCTTTTAGATATGTTCTCGAGCATGAGTTATGATATAATTGATGTGATTGGTTGATGTTTAAATAGTATGCTGAGTGGTTACATACTATTCATATCATGTTATGTTTGATATTGTTGATGTGCATGATATGTTGAATGATGTTCATAGTATGCTGAGTGTTACATACTTACATATCATGTTGCATTTGTTAATTCCCATTGTGTGGAATTAACATGGTGGCCAATATACGTGTCCGCGATATAATGGAACGTTGAGGTGGTAGCCGTGTCCGCGATATAATGGAACGGTGAGTTATCCGTGACCCGCGATATAATGGGGCGGTGAAGTGGTACCACATGCATGGGTGTGTTGCATTGCTCGAATATAACATGAATGGATGATTTTTCCAATGTTATATTTGATTGTTTGTATGCACGTGTGATTGATATATGGTTGATGATGTTTGATGGATATTTGCAAATATGAAAAGCAATATGTCATGGATATATGATTTGTAAAGGTTTTGAAATCTATGAAATATGTTAATTATTGGGTGATGCTTATGATTTCGTGAATTGATTGTTATGAATGTATAACCAAATGTATATTTGAGAAGCTCACCCTTACTGTTGAATATTTCAGATTGAGGAGCTTCGCTCAGGTGCTTGGCGAAGGCTTATCGTGTCTAGTTTAGTTTTATTCTAGTATGTCCGGGTCATGCTCTGATAGTTGTAACTCCGGGAACGTTTGGTTGTCGAGCTGCTTTAGTCAGACTCGTTTACTTTCTTTTAATTGTTATAATATGATGTTGACTTTCCAGGTGTTAATCCCTGATGATTTTGGAAAATATTATAACATTTGATTTTATTAATTAAAGTATTCCGCTGTGTAAACATGTATGAGTTACCACTAAGATTATGCATGACAGGAATTATTTTATAAAAAGAGAATTGTGACATCCTCGATTTTACATGTACTCTGAAAATATGGTTTTTATTTAAATTGCGAAAATTATATGCGGGGTTTTAGAGGGTGTTACATGTTGTACCCCAAAATTTGCCCTCTCATTTCTCAAAAGATCATCCTGGACCCTCAGGATTGCTTCTATCAAGTTTCAAGTCTTGGATTACAATTTTACAAGAAAGCCATTCACAAGGGCAAAATGGTCAAAAGCACACTGAAAAGTCAAGCTTTTACTTTTTGATCAAAGTCAAAATTTCAACAATCACATTTCATCAAGACAAGAAGTTGGTTCATCAAGAAATCAAAAGTCAGAAATTACTTTGGAAAAATCATTTTTTTAAGCACTTAGGGAAATTTCTAAGTGTTAAAAAAATATGACAATTTCAGAACTTCTGGGCCAGAATTCACGCAAGCACAATCAGAATTTGCAAAGACGGTTCAGAACACGACTCTTCAATCAGAACATATGGAAACTGTGTTCTTCGATCAGAACTTGACTCTTCAGAATATGGAGGCTACGTTCTATGCTTCGATCAGAGCCTCACCCTTCGAATCTCAGTCTGGTCTTCTGCGATCAGAACATCACCAAATCCCAAAACCTTGGTTGAGAAGCCTGCTGCACTTCTATAGCACAGTCCTGCAACCAGCTGTCACAACACTCCAAATTGCTGCTGATCCAGTCCACGCCTACACTTTCTCAAACCCCACATTTGCACCAAATTAGCATAGGAAAGCTGTGTTTGAAAAGCAATGAAACAGTATGCCAAAAGGGTTAAAATCCCATTTGTTTTTTCCCCCAAAACCACAACAAACTCACCTATAAATAATTTTCTCCATCACACGTTCAAGGGGCTGGATTTAAAGAAAGAGAGAATTATCAAAGAGAGAAAAGAAAACAATAAAGTATTCGTAAACCCAGAATTCCCAAACCAAACCAAACCTTTGTTCTTCCCTTTAAATCAAAGAACATAACATTCTGTTTCGTTCCTTGCTAACCCCGGAACATCTGAAGGCCGCAACTCAAGTCCCAAACACACGCTCCTGATTCAAGGCAAGTCTTTCTGACTTTGAATTTTTTTTCATTCAGAACATCATAAAATATGTAAATATCATAATGTTGATGTTGTTTATATCATTGCATAAGTATAAAAACCGTAGATCAGAACTTCTTGAATAAAGCTAGGCTCAAAATTAGGATTAGAACTTCAGTAAACTGTTGTGCTTTTATATTTCTGATTTGCTATTGTTAAGAACTGAATAAGTTGCAGATGTTCTGACTAATGTAAGGAATGAGGTGAAATGTAACACAGAATTTCTGGTTTTCTTTCTCACTGTTTTAACACACACAGAACTTCTGAGTTCTCCTCACTGTTTTAACACACATAACTTTTAGGCTTTCTTATTGTTTTAACACACACAGAACTTTTGAGTTCTCCTCACTGTTTTAACACACAGAACTTCTAGGATTTCTTATTGTTTTAACACACACAAAACTTCTAGGATTTTTCTCACTGATTTAACACACACATAACTTCTAGGATTTTTCTCACAGTTTTAACACTCAGAACTTCAGCGTGTAGCAACCCAAAACTTCTGTTCTTTCCCTCTAACATTTCTTTCAGGACTCCAGCATGCATCAACCTAGAACTTCTGATTACCTCTGACGTTTCATTCTGAACCACAATATGCTCAGCATCAGAACTTCTGGTCCCCTTCATTTTAATTTTCAACAATACGTTGATCCTGCCTTCATTAGTTTTTTCCTTTTCTTTGTTATTTTTATTATTTTCAGCATTAATACTTTTTTTAATATAACAAGACATAAAAAATATTTTATTTTTATTAATTAATTATTTTTATTTTTATTTATTAAGACAAAAAACCATTTTCAAAACGAGTCCTTTCCTTTTCTTATATTGTACAATTCAATATGGTTGTAATAGATAATTAGGATTTAAATTCTCGTAAATCCCCATTTATAATTATGTACCCCCATCCCTGAAATGATGTAATAACGTAGGACTTTACATTTCCACATTTTATTTGCTTTCATATTGTTAGTAATTAGGATGTATGGCAAGATAAAATTAACGAATAGATAACCTCTAAATCCAAAGACTAAATGCATGTAAATCAAACACACTTGAACACTAGCACCTCTAGGGTAATCTCACTTTGTTGCCTTTCTCAAAATAGTCATGTCCCTCGAATATGGGTGTTTTAGCAAAGACCCTCGATAAAAGATCGTAGTCCTTCGATGACCCTCAATGTTGCCTTCGGTAAACGATCTAGTCCCTAAACGACATTGCTAAAACGCCCCATAGGTTTCTTTCAATGACTATATAAACGTCCTACGCTCGTCCCTTCAC
Organism: Vicia faba; assembly: GCA_948472305.1. Classification (NCBI taxonomy): domain Eukaryota; kingdom Viridiplantae; phylum Streptophyta; class Magnoliopsida; order Fabales; family Fabaceae; genus Vicia; species Vicia faba. The sequence goes on along the minus strand of OX451740.1, from coordinate 987,299,273 downwards.
ATCCAACAATGGGGCTTCTTACCAAATAAATGGTAAGATAGCAACATCTAAAGGAGGAGGAAAATAACATTAGACCTTTTGAGTAGGTAGGTTGTTCCTAGTTGCTCGCTTGCTCATAACAAAAACATTTTATACATCAACACTTTCATTTGAAATATTTTCAAAATTTAAAACACTTTGTACATGTTCTTATAGAAACGAGAACCATTACAAAGACACCTTTTCAAAATCACTTTCAAAAAACACATTCCACAAACACCTCTTTGAACTATTTTCAAAACCAACACTTTGTACGCGTTCTTATAGAAACGAGAACCATTACAAAGATGTTTTTTTAAAATACTTTCAAAAAAACACACTACAAGCACATTTTCAAACAAAGGCAAGTGATCTAGCAAGCAATTAAGAGCCCGTAGAAAACTACGGATGGAAAGGATACTAATACCTTCCCTTTTCATAACCTACCCCCCGAACTCAAGAAAACATCTTTAAAGTCTTTCCTGTTCTTTTCAACCTTTCCTTATTGGATAAAAGAAAAGTCGGTGGCGACTCTTGCTATCTGCAACAATTGCGATCAAACGTAAAACACCCAATTCAGTTCTCCCACCGTGTTACACAGTGCAATAATGGTGATAGATTATTCTGACATCATGGGCCTCATGCAAGGGATAAAACCTGCACTATTTTGTCTCAGGAACACATTGAAACGGTTAGTTTAATTCAAAGCCTCATAAATATAAAAATATGAATTTCACAACATATGTAAAACCGGCTGTTGTATCCCAAAAATTTTCCCTCCCATTTTCTTCAAGACATTCTTCTAGGATTCTCATTTTGCTTAAGATGGCTCAAGAGTTTATTATACAAATGCTCCTTCTGAGCAATGGGTCTACAACTAGGGTTTTGAGTTTCTCAAATAAGAATGGGTCCCAAAAGTCTCAAGTGGTTTCCATGGTTCTTCATATGTCTTCAAAGATGCTCATATCAAATTTCAAATCTTGCATCACAAGTTTGTTGAATCAATGGCTCAGATGATTGAAAATCAACTATATTGGGTAAAAAGTAAACTATGGTCAATATACAGTCAAACTTCAATGTTTTTGGTAAACAACAACATTTCGAAATGATATTCATCATTTGATTAAGGGTTGATCATGATTCCTCAAGAGAAGCCCTCAAATCATCAAAAGTCCAAAGTTGCCAAATTAGGGTTTCCTTAGGAGAAGTCAACTGAATTTTGACCAAACATAACTTTCACACACTTCATCAATTTTCCCCCAACCAAAGCCCATTTGGAAGGAAATTAAATTCTATATAACTTTGTATTTATGCTCAAGTCCAAAAAGTGCTTCATTTGAAAAATATGAGCCAATATATTACAGGTCATTTCAAAAGTCAACCAAAAGAGACTTTTTGTCAAGGCAACTTACATCAAGATAAAGTATCCCAATGAAAAAATGATAAAAAGAGAAATTGTAGAAGACATCTTGATCTTTCCAAAAAGTCCAAGATAACCTTCATATGACAAATATTGAGAGAGTTGTGACCAGTTGAAGTTGGGAAATTTTGAGAAAATGCATGAAGTGCAAAATGAGCAAACTTGAAATTTTGAACTAGTGGGACTAACTTTTGATGTTTAAATATGTTCACAATGTGTTAAAGGACCTCTAAATCCATTCAAATATTTTGTATGATTTTTATTTCTTTTATTTTAATTTTTATTCATTTAAATGCAAATTAAATCAACTAAAATATGAAACAATGATGGAAAAGCATGGGCTTTTTATTTCAGTTATATAGAGGCCCAATATAACTCATGACAACCAAGTACAATCAGGCAAGATCGTGTGGGCTCAAAAGGGGAAGAAATATCTCTAGAAAGGAAGCTTTTTAATATGTTGTATTTTTGTCTAAACATGGACTTGATTACATGATTTCTTGCCATGTTTGATGAGCCATTCGCTTTCTCTATATAAGCACAAGAGATCAACATCACGGACACACGAAAATACTGCCTAAGAAGACCTCTAAAAATTCTCCAAAATTTCAAAATATTAGGGTTAATACCAACCCTATTCCTCAGTTGTTCCCAAGCCGATTTAAGCCTTCCATCGTCTTCCTAAAGTTGCCAGGAGTCAATAGCAGTCATTATCCATCATGAATCAACCCCAGAATCCGTCCTTGCATAAACTCTGATTGGTAAGTTGATAAGTTTTTATTCTCAATGTTTATCGCGATTTAAGTCATTATGAACATGCCAACTTAATTCACATACATTTTTTGAATCATTTTAACGTTTTACATGCAAGTCTTAATGCAGAAATAACATCATGCCATATCTAGGGCACGAAGCTTTTGAAGCTTTGGGTTTCATGATACAGGGACTTTTAGCCTAAACAGATCCCATATTTGAACTCAGGAGGAAATTCTAAGGGGAATAACATGTTTTGTTCACTTTGATTTTGCGTATTTTGCAGGTTTCAGAAATCTTCTCATCGGAGAAGGCGATGGAAACCACCATGGAAAGTGGTTTGAAAACTTTGACTGACTGCATGGCATGATGGAGGGTTATGGTTGGTCCATTCAAACCCCAGGGACCCACTCATGCGTGTGTGTCTTTTTCCGCACCTAGATATAACTGTATAGTATTTAGGCGTGTATGGAAAAATTTAAAATCAATTGCTAGATAACCTTAATCAAGACAAATTAACTGAAATTAAAGCACTTTTCACACACGCACCTCTAGGGTGACTGCACTTGTTGCCTCAAATAAAAAACAGTCATGTCCCTCGAATGTGGGATGATTTAGCAAAGACCCTCGGTTAAAAAGATCGTAGTCCCTCGATGTTACCTCGGTAAACAATCTTAGTCCCTCACTATAAATTGCTAAAACATCCTACAAGTTGTCTTTATGACTGTACGATGACCCGCGCATGTCCCTCACACATCCAATGATAGGGCTTCCTACTAAATAATGGTAAGATAGCATTATCTAAAGGAGGAGGAAAAGAACAAAGAATTTTTAGTAGGTAGATAGTTCTTAATTGCTTGCTCACAAACATTTCAAAATATTTTTCATACAACGACACTTTTTTTAAACAAATATTTTCAAAATAAAATTTTTGTATGCATTCTCAATGATATGAGAATCATTACAAAATTTTCGCACTTAGGAATTTTCAAAATATTTTCAAAGATGCACAAACACAAAGCATTTTCAAAAAGTGAGCTAGCGATTAAGAGCCTGTAGATAACTACGGATGAAAAGGATGCTAATACCTTCCCTTTTCATAACCTACCCCTGAAATCAAAAAAATTCTCGAAGGTCTTTCCTGTTCTTTTCACCATTTCCTTGTTGGATAAAAGAAAATTCGGTGGTGACTCTTGCTATCCGTAACATTTGCGATAAAATGCAAAACCAAAAGTCAGTTCTCCCATCGTATTACAGAACTGGCGACTCTGTTAGGGAGACTAAAAGTGGGGTTACCTTTAGAGTTAGATCACATTCAAAATTCTTTACTTGCTTGATTTGTATGCTTTTATATTTCGGGGTTTTGCTCGGGTACATTTCTGTATAGATCCTATACCTGGATCTGGGGGCTTTTTTAGGTAAGTAGAAATAGATCGTGGAAACTGTACGGCGTAGACCGATATGGTTGAAGCGATGACTACATTAGTAAGACATATTGGTTTGTGCCGGTGTCCATTGAGTCTGTCAAGGAGAATGTTGGGCTACCGCGTGGTGTCATAAAGCACTAACTGACCTTAGAACCTTAGTTGACACAACTTAGGCATTAGAAAGTAGTGAGATGGCCGGCATTGGTGCAGACTGAAGTCGGTTGATACTCGATGCTACAATCATTAAGATCAGATGCTCAGGATATTTCGGTCACAAATCAGATGCATGTGCTGAAATAATTCCTGGGAGAAAGATCAGTGATATTGAGACTCCTAGAACCCGATTACTTCTTTTAGCACAGGTTGAGCCAACTAAAACTCAAGAGGGTACTTACCTACAAACTCCATGTAAGCTTGAACCTAAGGCCTTGTGTGCTTTGTTTGTGTTTGTTTATATGTTCGAACATAACATCATGGCATCATGACATCGTAACATATCATTTTCACTAACCATTTCAAAGACCGAGGGATTTACATTTGTTCTTTGTTATAGGTTATGGCATCCGCCCGCAGAAATACTATCCGGATCAACTTCGTAAGGGTACCTCCTCAGCTTAATGAGTTAGTCTCAAGGGTTCCCGAAAGCTCTCAATTCACCAAGAAGCATGGTCATCTACTCAGTTTGGTTACCTCAGGTTTTGAAGAAGACATGATGTGTGCCTTATTCCAGTTCTTTGATCCTTCGCACCACTATTTCACCTTTTTAGATTATCAGTTGGTACCCACAATGGAAGATTTCTATAGGCTTCTCGGAGTACCTATCCTTGATCAGGTACCCTTCACCGGTCTAGAGAAAGTTCCAAAGCCTGTGGATATTGCAGCAGCTTTATATCTGAAGTGGTCCGACATTGTATCTAATTGGGAAACAAGAAATGGAATCAAGGGTTTTCTTGCCAAGTTTCTGATAGAGAAGGCTCAATTGTTTCTGGATGCTGGGAGCTTTTAGGATTTCGAGGAAATTTTGGTTCTGTTGATCTATGGATTGATTCTATTCCCTAATACAAACCAACTCATAGATGTAAGCACTATCAAAATATTTCTTGCTCGTAATCCTGTGCCTACTTTGCTTGGAGATATTCTGCATTCTCTTCACACTCGTACTATGAGGAAGCGGGGAACTCTTATGTGTTGCATACCTTTACTATCTAGGTGGTTTATTTCGCACCTTCCCCGATTAGTGATGAAGAATGAACAAGGTTTGAGGTGGTCTCAAAGAATAATGTCACTCTCTCATACATATATCTATTGGTGTTCCCGATCTCAGGAGGATATCACTATCATTGATTGTTATGGGGAATTCCCTAATGTTCCACTCCTTGGCATTAGGAGTGGCATTACTTACAACCCTTCTCTGGATCTATGTCAATTTGGTTATGCTCGAAGAGACGTCCCTCATGACATGCTTATGCAGGGTATTGTATTTGATTACGAGAGCGATCCTTAAGGTTATCGTCAAAGGTTTATACATGCTTGAGGCATGGTGAACAAGATTGAGAGCAAGACTTTAGGACTGAAGAACTCCATCCCTTTGGAGCCTTACCTCAGATGGGTGCGATATCATTCTTAAAATCTTATAATGTCATACCCCATCGTCCTACCAGTAATTGTAGAGTCTGTTGCTGAAGGAGCTATTCCTCTTACCGTTCTTCATCTAGATATGCCTACTGACCTTGAAGAGCTACAAAAGTCTTGGATTCAACCAAAATAAGAAAGGGGCACCTTTGAGAATCAATTCTATACTAGTGAGGATAAGGTTTTGGAGATGACAAAACACCTTCATGATGAGTAGAGTCTTAATGCATATGTCAACACAAAGAGGAAGCGTCCGTGGGAGACTTGAGTCTTAAAAGTTCATATTTTGTTTCTTTGAAATCTTTTGTTTTCATTGTAAGCTTAAAAGGCAATTGTAATTTAAAATTACTAATAAAAGCCTTTGTTTATGTTTCCTTTTGGTTAGCAAATTTAAATCCTGAGGTCCTTGAAAACATTGCATATACATATCATGCATCATTACATCACACGTTTTCCAGATATAGGTTTTCTCATCTGCTTACTGTTTATTTCAGTAAAAGATGGCCCTCGAACATACCGTTAAGGAACTCCAATCCCAGAACGCTCAATTCCAAGAGACTCTCCTAAGCTTAGCACATGGACAAAAGGACATGAAGGCGCTCATCACCAAGAAAAAGAAGACTCGGAATCTAGTTGCTCTCTTCAATATGAGGAGAAGATTCAAAGGTCCTGTAAAACCATTTCCAACTACTGATGTCTCCTATGATGAAGACAACAACCAAGAAGAATATGGTAGAAGTGTCAGAGCTGAAGGTAGAAACAACCAAGGCTCTAGGAAGACTCCTGAAGATGAAGATTATTCCGATGAATAGTACCCTCCTGCAAATGATAAGTACAAACATTTGGAGGATCGTCTCAAGGCTATGGAAATCCAGAAAGTGCCTGGACTGGACTTTGAGGAGTTTGTTCTTATCCCTGAGGTAGTTATCCCCCACAAGTTCAAGGTCCCAACTTTTGCAAAATATGATGGGGTATCTGTTGGCTCCCAAATTCGACACCCTTGTTTTTATTAATATAAGCCATTAAAGCTGAAGAATGGTTTCGACCAACTGGTTCTGTCGAAATGCTCATTAGAAGATGGCAATGTACTTAGAGAATTTCTTCCAAGGAAGAATCTTGTTGCCTTCGACGTTGAAGGTGCTTCTCGACGAAGGTGTTCGATTACTCAGAGTGGAACGGTTTGAGATTCAAACGTTTGGAGGGAAAACGGTTCCCAGCGGTTACCAAGTGCAACGTGCCAAGATCTGGAGCGTCGAACGCTGTGAACATGCCAAGTGGAGTCATCTCGAAGCAGCGTAACTGCCCGACGGTTACTTGGGATGTGTTTAGTATAAATATTAGTAGTTCACGCAGTTTTTCGCGTGTGTTCACAATTATATACAAGTCACTCATATAGATTCGAGTACCCAGCGTGAGAGAAAGAATTGTTGAGAATGTATGTGTGAAACACCACTTTAATCAATCAAAGTCATTTATTTTGCAGAACTTTATTGCTCTTCATTTACTTTTCCAATCGAAGCCTTCATTTCAAGCCTTCTTTTATTCTATCAAGTTTTCTTCTTCATGCAATTTACATAAAGCTTCTTTATTTTCTTGTCATTTAACCATTATCAAACTTAGTCAAAACCCCAAAATCAACCATGTCTTAGGATCAATCTGATCGATCCTGCGAGTCACCAAATAAGTAACCTTTTGGAAGATCAGCGGTTGTTTACCAATTCCTACGGTAAACAAATTGGCACACCCGGTGGGACCTTGTGTTGATTTTGAAGTTTAACCTTTTTATACAGAATATCATCTTTTTCGAGAAGTATTGCATGTTATTGAGAAGTGGTAGAATATACACTAACAATACCAATACTTCAAGAATAAGAGAAGCGATGGCGGATCCGCCAAACAATAACGAAATCCCACAAACGAATGTGGGAACAACGGTTATCCCAACCGTAAGTGAAGCGATAATCGCTGGTTCAACACCAGCAGTAACGGTCACAACAACGGGGCCATTACCTCCGTTCACTGGCCCCAGAGTGCCTTTGGGAACTCCCCCACCAAGGGGAAATCTAGGCACCAGGCCTTATGTTCCCCCAGGATTTATGACAGGCGGTCAAAATCGAGAACCACTCTATGGCATGCCAACTTCTGAATTGGCTAGCCTGACGAACGCTGCATCCACTTTTTCAGACCCTTTAGTGAGTGCCTCTTCGCCACTCCAAGGCTCTGGAGTAGGTGTGGCGAACATAAATAGGACCCAACTCTTAGGAGGAACGTCCCAAGTAGCACATGGCCTTACAAATGCCTCGACAGCAGTCTTGAGGCAACAAATGGACGAAAGCAACCACGATATGGTTCAAATGTTGGCACAAACTTTAAGTATAGTGCTGAATCCTCTAATACAAAACACCACCCAATCGAATCAGCAGACGACAACGCAAATGACGCGTCTGGCTGACTTCTTTGGGGTACCCCAACCTATTCGACAACCCCAAAGGGCGCAAATAAGGGGAAACCAAGGTATACTCTTAGAGGAAGAAACCACTATAAACCAAGTCCAGCAGCCTGTCGAAGAAAACCTTAGGGCACGATTGGAGCAGCATGTCGAAGAACCTAGGGTTATAGCCCCAGAGGTAAGGTTAGTTAACAGAAACCAAAATGCTGACGAAGTGGTTCAGCACATCCAATATCAAAACATGGGTTTGGAAAATAATCTGGCAGCCATGATCGAAAGAATCATGACGCAGAATGGGATGAACATGGGCTTTCGTAGGCCCAACTTCACATCCCCACTGTCAGAATACGTGTTACAAACAGACTTACCTCCCAGATGTAAAGTCCCTAAGTTCACTAAATTCTCAGGGGACACGACAGAATCTACTGTCGAACATGTGGCGAGATACTTGATCAAAGCAGGAGATATTTCAAACAACGAAAACCTGAGGATCAAGTATTTCCCAAGTTCTTTAACAAAGAACGCTTTTACTTGGTTTACAACTCTCCCCCCAATTCGATCCATCATTGGACCCAGTTGGAGAGATTGTTCCATGAGCAATTCTACATGGGACAAACCAAGATAAGCCTGAAAGAATTGGCCAGTGTAAAGAGACGTTTCACTGAACCTATAGACGAATATCTAAATAGGTTTAGGTTGCTCAAAGCAAGATGCTTTACGCAAGTGCCAGAACATGAGTTAGTCGAAATAGCCGCAGGCGGCTTAGATTATTCCATTAGGAAGAATTTAGACACTCAATACCTGAGAGACATGGCCCAATTGGCCGATAGAGTTCGACAGGTAGAACGCCTTAAAGCTGAAAAAGACAAGGCAACGAAAACTCATAAAAGAGAGAGGATAGCGTATGTCGAGATGGATGACGAAGATCCAGAAACCTTCGACGAAACTATAACCGTCAAAGAAGGCGAGGTCGATTTAGCGGAACTAAAACAAGGGCCACCATACTCTTGCAAACTGTTAGTCCCCTCAAGTGGAAAAAATCCCACTGGTCCGGAAAGGACCAACGATAGGTTCCCCAAAAAGACTTATAGTTTTGATATTACAAAATGTGATGAAATCTTTGACTTACTTGTAAAAGATGGCCAAATGATAGTACCCCCAGGGGTAAAAGTGCCTCCTCTTGATCAAAGAAAGAAAAGAGGCTTTTGTAAATATCATAATTTTCTGGGCCATAAAACGTCTCAATGTTTTCTTTTCAGGAATCTTGTGCAAGACGCTATCGAAGAAGGGAGGTTGAAGTTTGCTGACAAGACCCCCATGACTGTGGACTCCAACCCTTTGCAGGCTGAAGCCCATTATGCTGAACCTTCAGAGGTGAACGTGATCGAGGCATCCAGAAGCCAATCGAAGAGGCCAGGAATCACAATGGTCGAAGTCACAAAGGACCATGTCAACATGCCAATCTTTGGCAGTTTTTCTGGGAATCTATCCAAAAAGACAATTGAAGCGGTCCAAAAGGCGGTCGAAGGCCCAAAGCTGGAGACAGTTGGAACCCAAAAATCTGGAACAAAACCCAGTTCTCACTTGGCTGCAGTTCAAGGCCAGACAGAGGACTTGGAGATTCAGATGAAGCAGTTGACTCTTGCCACCAAAGACACCATGAATGTCAACATGGTCGAAGTCTCTGAACCAAAAGCATCAGAGGAGGCCATTAGGCAAGAACAAGCCAACAAAACTGCTTTCCCTCGGGAAAATGAAAATCTGGAAGATTTCCTGCAAAGATGCCAGAAAAAGAAGTCGGAAGTGATGCTGTGTCCTCGATGAAGTTCAATCTTCGACAAAAAAGATGCTGAACATATTCAAGGTGTAAGAGCAGCAAACAGAAAAAGGGAAAGTGTTGATACTCGACATGACCCCAGAAGAACCTACCAAAAAGGTTCAAATCAAGAAAAGAGGCCACTGACTTTTAGGCCTCCAACTAATGTGCCAGTTGATACTTGGTACAAAACATCTGGTCGAAAGAGACCAAGCGAGGAAAGATGGCACTCCTTCGAAGTGCCAAGAGGTTCATCTTTAACACATAAGAAAGAGCCTCAGGTTGCTACCCCTAAAGTGACTCAGGTGTCAAGCAACTACAAAGGGAAGAATCCCATGTCTCGATCTCAATGGAGGAGATACCAGAGGCGACGAAAAGCTGAGAGGGAAGCCGCTAATGAACCAAAGGCAGAATCCAGTTCAAATGTTCCACAGAGAAAGCAGAGGAAGCCTCTGGAAAGACAACCAGTAAACAATAGGCTAGTTTGGCCTAACCAGGGTGAAGTTGACAACGAAGATGGCTCTGAGTCTGATGACACCTTAGATATCATGGTGAATATAGTCTCAGTTTTGCCAAGAGAGTTTAACCTCCAGGTGGAGGTCGAAACAAGCGATTGGGAAGTGGAGCAAGAAATGGCCAAGCATAGGCCAGTGTGCTATTTCGTCATGGATAATGGCGCTACTGACGAGCAGAATGGGTTCTTCGAACCTCCTACAGAGGCGATGAAAAATCACCTTAAGCCTTTATTTATAAGGGCTAAACTCGAAGAAACCACAGTAAATAAGATCTTGGTAGATTGTGGGGCAACCATCAACATCATCCCTCACTTTATGCTAAGAAAAATAGGCAAAAGCAATGAGAACATCAAGCCTCACAACATGGTCCTGTCGAATTATGAAGGCGGCATAGGGACCACTATGGGTGTGATCCAACTGGATATCAAGGTGGGATCTATCCTTCGACCAACTATGTTTATGGTCATATCGGCCAAACCTAACTATAATCTTTTGTTGGGCCGTGAGTGGATACATGGTGTTGGAGCTGTACCATCATCAATGCACCAGAGGTTGCTACTATGGCATCCTGATGGGATGGTCGAAAACATAGAGGCGGATCAAAGCTATTACCTGGGCGAAGTAAATCACCTAGGGCTGGAAGACTTCGACAAAAACCTGGCTCACATTGGGCCATGCCCAACACCTGACTTCGACTTGGCGCCAGCGCCAAATACTTTTTGTTCCCTATACCTGCACCATGAGCATGGTTTTCAATGGGACAGAGAAGACTTGTCCCACATTGACTTTAGTGGGTTAACTGATATCCAACCAACTGGTTAGGGAAGTGAATTCAGTGACAATGACTGAGTCACAATCATTGCAGCGAATTTCGGCTTACGTAGCCGAAACAAGGATGATACGGCTCTCGAAGCCGAAGTAAAATATATGGCCACACAGGCCAATGATCAAGAATTACCTTCTGCAGGTCCTGGAAAGGACTTCGATCCAGAACCTCCTGATATCATGCCAGAAGGGATGCAGGAACAAAGGCTCGACGCCATCTACGATGATGAGCCTTTGGGATTCGAAAAGGACCCCTTAGCGAATAACATCAAGATGCTAGCGCAGGATCCTTTAGAAGAAATCAACTTGGGCGAAGGGTTAGAGAAGAAGCCAACTTACATTAGCGCAAAAATTGACCCAGAACTCAGGTTGGAAGTAATCCATTTGTTAAAGGAGTTCAAGGACTGTTTTGCATGGGATTACGACGAGATGCTTGGTCTCGACAGAGGATTGGTGGAACTTCAGTTGCCAATCAAACCTGGGAAGAAGCCAATCAAGCAAAGTCCAAGACGCTTCGCTCCAGAAATACTGTCGAAGATCAAAACGGAAGTCGAAAGACTGCTGAAGTGCAAATTCATACGAGCTACAAGGTATGTTGAATGGATTGCAAACATTGTGCCAATGATTAAGAAAAATGGTACATTAAGGGTGTGCATAGATTTCAGAGATTTGAATGCTGCTACACCCAAGGATGAATATCCTATGCCTGTGGCGGAAATGCTAGTCGATTCTGCCGCTGGCTATGAGTACCTGAGTATGCTCGATGGTTATTCAGGATATAATCAAATTTTCATTGCTGAAGAAGATGTGTCGAAAACAGCTTTTCGATGCCCCGGGGCTTTAGGCACTTACGAATGGGTAGTGATGCCTTTTGGCCTGAAGAATGCTGGGGCAACATATCAGCGAGCAATGAATTCTATCTTCCATGATTTTATTAACACTTTTATGCAAGTATATATTGATGACATTGTTGTAAAATCTGTTTCCAGGAAGAACCATATAGACCACCTTCGATAATCATTCGAAAGAATGAGAGAACATGGTCTGAAGATGAACCCTTTGAAGTGTGCATTCTGTGTAAAAGCTGGAGATTTCTTGGGCTTCGTCGTCCATAAGAAAGGAATCGAAATCAATCAGAACAAGACGAAGGCAATTCTGGAAGCGAAAGCGCCAGCGAACAAAAAGGAATTGCAATCTCTGCTGGGCAAGATAAATTTCCTGAGGAGGTTCATATCTAACCTAAGTGGGAAAGCTCAAGCCTTTTCACCCTTACTTCGATTGAATAAGGAAAGGTTCGACTGGAGGCAAGAGCAACAAGAAGCCTTCGACAAAATCAAAGGGTATCTCACAAAGCCACCTATTTTGGTGCCTCCTTGCAGCAACAGGAGTATGAGATTGTACATAGCTGCATCCGACAAAACTTTGGGAAGCATGTTAGCCCAAGAAGATGAAAATGGAGTCGAAAGACCCATTTACTATCTTAGTAGAGTTTTGAACGATGCAAAAACTAGATATAGCGAAGTTGAAAAATTGTGTCTGTGTCTGTATTTCTCTTGTACAAAGCTCAAACAATATATAAAACCAGTTGATGTGTATGTTTCGTCTCATTTTGATGTTTTCAAGTACATGTTGTCGAAACCCATCCTGCACAGTCGAATTGGTAAATGGGCACTAGCATTAACTGAATACTCTTTGACCTTCATGCCTCTTAAGGCAGTGAAAGGACAAGTGGTGGCAGACTTTATAGTCGACCACTCAATTCAAGTTGAGAGTATTAATTATGTGGAGATAGAGCCTTAGAAATTCTACTTCGATGGTTCTAGCCATAAAGATGGAACAGGAGTAGGAGTCTTGATTATTTCTCCAGAAAAAATTCCAACAACATTCAAGTACAAGATATCAGGTACTTGTTCGAACAATGAGGCTGAGTATGAAGCTCTAATTACTGGCCTTGAGATATTGTTGGAATTGGGGGCAACTCGAGTCGAAATAATGGGAGACTCAAAGTTAGTCATTAAGAAAGTCACAAAAGAATATAAATGCATAAGAGAAAATCCCATTATGTACTTTGTGATAGCAAATCGTTTATTGAAAAAATTCGAAATGGTCAATATTCGACACCTACCCAGATTGGAAAATCAAATAGCCAACGATTTGGCGCAAATTGCATCTGGGTACAAAATTTCAAAAACGAGATTGCAAAGAGCAATCAAAGTTAGGGAGAAAATAAAAGCAACTTGTCTGTCACCAACAGACTTGGAATCGACAAGATTAGGATATGCTGATCAAAGGAACTTCGAAATTTCGTTCATAGACAATTTGTCAGAGCAGGATTGGAGGAAACCCATTGTGGATTATCTACAAAATCCAGCAGCTTCGACAGAACGAAAAACAAAATATAGGGCGTTGAGTTATGTACTCATGGGTAATGAGTTATTTAAAAAGACGCCTGAAGGGGTGTTGCTAAAGTGTTTAAGTGAAACTGAAGCATACATAGCCCTTTCGACTACGCACGCTGGAGCATGTGGGGCTCACCAAGTAGGCCATAAGATGAAATGGTTGTTGTTTCGACAAGGACTATACTGGCCCACCATCTTGAAAGATTGTGTCGAGTTCGCCAAGGGTTGTCAAGAATGTCAAGTCCATACAGGCATCCAGCATGTACCAGCAAGCGAACTTCACTCGATAGTGAAACCTTGGCCCTTTAGAGGATGGGCGTTGGACCTTATTGGAGAGATTCGACCAGCATCATCAAAGAGCCAGAAGTATATATTGGTAGGCATTGATTATTTTACTAAGTGGATCGAAGCTATTCCTTTAGTCAATGCAGACCAAGAAAATGTCATTGAATTTATTCAAAAGAACATTATCTTTAGATTTGGAATCCCTGAAACAATAACTACTGATCAAGGATCATTTTTCACCGGTCGAAAGATGCAGGAATTCGCTCAGGAAATAGGCTTTAAACTCCTAACATCAACGCCTTATTATGCACAGGCAAACGGTCAAGTCGAAGCAGTGAATAAAATAGTGATTGGCTTGATAAAAAAGCATGTTGGGAAGAAGCCAAAAAATTGGCATAAGACGTTAGACCAGATCTTGTGGGCCTGTCGAACGTCCCCAAAAGAAGCCATAGGTACAACACCATATAGGCTAACTTTTGGTCATGACGCAGTGTTGCCAGCAGAAATTTGTCTTCAATCTGCAAGGGTTCAGAGACACCATGATATCCCCTCTGAAGTTTATTGGGATATGATGTTAGACGAACTAGTAGATTTAGACGAAGAAAGACTGCGCGCTCTCGACCTACTAAGGATTCAGAAGAAACGAGTAGAAGACTCTTACAATAAAAAAGTGAAACCTAAGGCATTCTCACCTGGAGAATTAGTTTGGAAGGTGATTCTTCCCATGGATCGAAGGGATCGAAGCATGGGAAAATGGTCACCCAAATGGGAAGGACCATTCAGAATTATCCAAACTTTTTCTGGTGGAGCTTATGAAGTCGAAGAGTTAGGTGAAGATAAAAGGCTCTTGAGAGTAAATGGCAAATATTTGAAAAAAGTATAAACCTATGCTCCAAGAGATCAAAATAAATAGCAAGTAATGACTAAATTAACCATAAATAAGCCAAAATGGAAAATTTTATAAATTAGCCAAAATGGCGACATTCTCAAATACATATTACAATATATGGTTAAATAGCTGAGTCAATCAGAAGGGGATAGAATCTTTGAGTCGAAGGTACTTGGCCTGCTGCAACTCCAGTCTTTTGTTGCACAAGGCATTCGCCTGAGCAAGCTTGGCAATTTGGTCATCGAAGGCTTGGGCTTTCTCAGCAAACTCTAGGCCTCGCGTAACTTCATCTTGGCTCTCTGTGTCTGAAACAGTCGAGAGAAGCTCCTCCTTGCGCTTAGTATTAGCGTTCATCTTGGCTTCCAGCTCTTTAATTTGCGCCTTTATAGAGGCATTGTCTCGATCTATGGCATCAATTTCTTCTTGCTTAGACGCTTTTTGCTTCGACAACTCTGCAATTCGAGAAGTCGTCTCAGCTACTGCAGTCCAGGCAGAAGAACTTTTGCCATGTAACGCTTCGAGCTGGCTGTTGAAGCCCCTCTGTCGTCGATAGTCTGCTGAGACTTGATCAACAATGGAGTATAACTCCATGATAAAGCTCGAAACCTCTGGAGTCACAGTGAGCAAGTCAACTGCATTTAAAACAACTCCCAAACACGACGGAGCAGTAGGGTCCCCCTCCAAAGCCTTCATCAAATCTTTCTTGAAGAACTGAGCCTTGACCTTCATCAAAGCCTCATCGAGAGGAGAAGTCTCAGTGGACTTCCCCGATTGAGTAGAAGCCTCCTGACTAAGATCAGATGAACTTCCCCTACTCTCGATACTGGCATTCAGATAGCCAATGGGATCAGTTTGCTTCAAGAGTGCTAAGTCTTCTTTGGACTTATGCTTTGTCGAGGTGGTAACCTTTGCAGCAGCGTTGTCTTGGGGTTGAAGTTGTTGAGTAGCGTTTGCATCGACATGACTCTCTTCGACTTGAAGTTCAGTAGTGCCAGCATCAGCATGATCCCCTTCATCATGTTGTTCCTCTGACAGATCGACCACTTGAATCTCCTTTGGTTGTTGTTCTTCTGTTTCAGCATTGGCTTCATCGTTCGCCAATTCCTTCTCTTGTGGCCTACTGAGTTCAGCAGAGTCTAGTGTTTCAGAAGTCTTTGGTGCTGAACTTTCAGTGGTTTCCTGAAAATAGAAGAGGAAGAATCTTCTGGTTTAGAAAGAGACACAATCGAACGTAAGCATCGACACCTGAGTTAAAAGGGTTAGAGAAACTACCTGCAGAGGAACTTCAGCCCCAGGGCTAGAATTATCACTTTCGACGGGTTTATTGAGCAAAACATTTAGCTCCTCCTCTGTTGGCTCTTCGATAATCACTGGAGGTGGCCTGGGTTTTCTCCCTGCAACCTTTATTCTGATTGTGGGTCGAGTCTCAGGAGAAGGAGCATCTTTCTTCAGTTTTCTCCGTTTTAGAGGAGCGGGGGGAGAGTCGTCTTCTTCGTCGCTCCCAGATTCGACCATCAGTGCAGGTCGTTTCTTGGGTGAAGGTGCCTGAAAACCAATTAGAGTTCGATTTAGAACGCTACATCGAAAGTCAAGATATTAAAACCAGAAGGAAACAATAAAAGTTTGGTTACCAGTGCTGAAGATTTTATCGAGGGACCTTCCCCTTGATGGCTTGTTATGGTTTTCGCCGGTGCTGGAGGTTTTGTCGAGGGACCTCCTCCCTGATGGCCTTCTGCAGCTTTCTTGGCTGCAGGCTTTCGAACAACTGAAAGAAGACAAGTTATAATTAACAGGCTACCAGTCGAAATGGAAAGACAAAATAATTTGGAGAGTGAACTTACATTTCTTTATTTTGTCAAGGACTAGAACGAAAGACTTCTGAAGTTCGTCCACAAAGTCTTTCTCGTCGAAGAACTCTTCAGCGTAGTAACTCTTCCACCAGTCTTCGAAGGATGGTGAGCAGAGGAAGTTGAGTTGATAATCGAACAGTGAAAGTACTGTTCGACCTGCATACCTGCCAATATGCTTGGTGGCAGTATCTTCAGTATAGTCATTGCAAAAATATAACATGGATTTCTCCCTAGGAAAAATAGGAGAAGGAAGTGATTGAATGATACCAAACTGTCGAGAGACCAAGTTTGGTTGATACACGATCAAGCTCAAGTGAGTCTTGGAGCTTTTAAAGCGCAGTGGCATTATTCTAGGTGTGAGAAATGCTTCCCACATTATTGTGTGTTCTTCGACCTGAGGGTCACCTGACGACTTGGGATGGGGCCTGGTGAACCATTCTGGACCAACCTTTCGTCGAGCGAAGGGAGCCATGGTCGAAGCAAATTCTTTTCTTCTTGCAAACATCAAGACGAAGTTTGCAAAAGTCTGTTGAAGCTCCAGCCCATCTTCAGTCGGGGTCAGTAGAGCTAATTTGGTGCCTTCGATACGCCTATTTGCTATCTCAGGGGCTTGCTCATTTATTTGAGTTTTCTGAGGTAAGAAAGACTCAAAAGTGGCATTGAGCCACAACTGAAGTAGCCAAAAAGGTCCTGCAAGCAACAGACTGGCTCTATTCTCGATGACCTTCAACAGAGTCGCTCCACTGCTGATCGACTCGTACAGATTCGCCAAGATTAATTCTGCCAAACAAATATTTTGGCCATGGTGAAGCTGGGTGGCGAGGGTGACCATCTTCTTTGTCACCTGTAAAGACTTTGTACAGAACACAAAGCGTGACAACCAAAGGGCTAGAAACGCGATATGCTCTACATCCGTCACAGTGGCTGTCGACCTATCGTGGTAATGGTTGATATAGGTGGTATAGGTGGGTTTCGTAGATGAGAATCCAATCTGATCCTCCGACATTTCCTCTGGGTCGAAATAATCCCCAGTGGGTCGAAGGCCAGTGATGGCAGCCACATCAAAAAGCGTGGGTGTTAGCATTCCCCAAGGAAGGTGGAAAGTTAAATGAGTGTAATCCCAGAAAAGCAAGGAGGCTATCAGCATCTCAGGGGAGTAGTTGAGACCCGTCTTCGACAGCATAACTAGGTCATATATCCCCAAGTTCTTCCAGATCGAAGTATGGCTTTTTTCCATCTTCTCTAGCCAAGCGCTGTAGTCAGGAGTGAGGCTAGGGCTAGACCTGAAAGCCCTAACACCCCTATTGAAGAAGCGAAGATCTATCTTCTCCTTAGCGGGATCTTCGTTGTCCTCTGCATCTTTTTTAGAGCACCCAACAGGTTTGAGCTTTTCAAGCACTGGAAAGAAGTTCTTGATCTTCATGGCTTCATCGATGCATGGGGATAACGGGCCAAACATGGCGAAGATTTGGTTGGAGTATCCAACCGGAATCATTAGTTGGTGTGAATAAGCTTCACGCTCAGCAGTTTCTAGGGGTTCAGGAACCCTTCGTTGGCCTGTAGGGGTAACTATGGGGACAGTTGAGAAGATCTTGGGTTTAGCATTTCTGGAAGGGATGTTGGAACTAGGAGCGTTGGAGGAACCTAAGGCCATTGTTGAGTTAAGGTTGAAGGTGAAGTGAAGAACAAAGTGTTTGCAAGTTTGCAGAGATTTTGTGTTCAACAAGGAAGTTTGAATGCAGAATAGCGTGAAAAAGTCCCACAATGGGTACTTAGCGCTATTTATAGTGGTTGGGAAATCCCCAAATTCGAGGCCATTTAATGTTGCAGAAGATAGTGGGACACGTGGCGTTCCCCCGTTGACATAGCCGTTCTGCAGAAATGAAAAGGTGCAGCGTGCGCCCTCGTTTTTGGGAAATTGTCATGATGACAATTTGTGAAAAGACATTGGGCATGCTAAACGCCGTACTGAGGTGACGTCTTAGGTACGGATGAAATGATGGCTTTTTCTTGGGATTGTCAGTGGTTGGTAGAAGACAAAAAGTGCACAGGTTAATTTGTGGCTAAGAATGAAAGACAAGTGTCGAATGGAATCTCAAAGAATGCCTTTTTCTTTTTCAGCATCGAAATAAGGCATTCTTGGGGGGCAATTTGTTGGCTCCCAAATTCGATACCCTTGTTTTTATTAATATAAGCCATTAAAGCTAAAGAATGGTTTCGACCAGCTGGTTCTGTCGAAATGCTCATCAGAAGATGGCAATGTACTTAGAGAATTTCTTCCAAGGAAGAATCTTGTTGCCTTCGACGTCGAAGGTGCTTCTCGACGAAGGTGTTCGATTACTCAGAGTGGAACGGTTTGAGATTCAAACGTTTGGAGGGAAAACGGTTCCCAGCGGTTACCAAGTGCAACGTGCCAAGATCTGGAGCGTCGAACGCTGTGAACGTGCCAAGTGGAGTCATCTCGAAGCAGCGTAACTGCCCGACGGTTACTTGGGATGTGTTTAGTATAAATATTAGTAGTTCACGCAGTTTTTCGCGTGTGTTCACAATTATATACAAGTCACTCATATAGATTCGAGTATCCAGCGTGAGAGAAAGAATTGTTGAGAATGTATGTGTGAAACACCACTTTAATCAATCAAAGTCATTTATTTTCCAGAACTTTATTGCTCTTCATTTACTTTTCCAGTCGAAGCCTTCATTTCAAGCCTTCTTTTATTCTATCAAGTTTTCTTCTTCATGCAATTTACATAAAGCTTCTTTATTTTCTTGTCATTTAACCATTATCAAACTTAGTCAAAACCCCAAAATCAACCATGTCTTAGGATCAATCTGATCGATCCTGCGAGTCACCAAATAAGTAACCTTTTGGAAGATCAGCGGTTGTTTACCAATTCCCACGGTAAACAGTATCTTGTCCCAAGCTTCATTTAAGATCTTATGTTCGGAAGATCCAAGCTCATACTACTGACAGGAAGTTATGGGTCCATTACTTTCAGGAAAGCTTATCTGATACTCAACTCGAATGGTTCTATCAATTGGAAGGAACCAACATTCGCACTTGGGAGGATTTGGCTGCTGCATTTTACAACCAGTATCAATATAATGCTGACCTTGTACCGACTCGAGTCAAATTGCAAAACATGTCTATGGGCTTGCATGAAGGGTTCAAGGAATATGCATAAAAGTGGAGAGACTTAGCTGGAAGGGTGCAACCTCCCTTGTCTAATCAGGAGTTGGTTGATATGTTCATAGGCACTCTGACAGGCCCATTCTTTAATCTGCTGATTGGGAGTTTGTTATTTGGTTTTACTAAGCTTATACTAACAAGAGAAAGAGTTGAAAGTGGTATTAAAAGCGGGAAGATTTTAGTGGTTACGTCTTCTAATTCTATGAAGAAGTCATTCGGTGGTAAAAAAGAAACCAATGTTGTCTATGGCCAGAAGAGTCATAGTAAAAATGACCATCATCAATCTATGGGAGCAGTGTTAATCTTTAATCCAACACCTGTTCAACAACAACAACAACAGGGCAATATGCGAAGGTCGGACGCTCTGTTAAGGCAATTTACCAAAATTGATATGCCTTTGTCTCAGTATTACAACATTTGTTAAAAGCTGAACTCGTTACACTGCAGGATCCTCCTCAGAATCCCAACACCTCTTCTCCCAAGTACAATCCAAATGTAAAGTGTGCCTATCATTCTAACAGTCCTAGGCAAGACACCAACAATTGATGGTCTCTAAAAAACAAAATTCAGGACATGATTGACAACAAGGAAATTGAGTTCGATCCTCCCGAGACTCCGAACGTGATTACTGCACCTATGCCAAATCATGACAGAGGCATACGTTCTATTGAAGATGTTATGTATGTTGCTTCTGTAAGTGATTTGGTTACTCCTATCTCCATAATCAAAAAGAATTTGTTACATGCTAGTTTATTTCCGGGATGTGTTGGAAGATGTTATTGCTGCGCAGTCCAACCCAATGACTGCAAGTTACTGAAAGAAGGCATTCAGCGCTTGGTGGATGAACACATAATTTTGATAGAAAAAGTTCCGTCTACTGAAAATTTAGGTCAAGGTTTGTTGTAGTATCCGACACTCCTGTCAGGATCACTTCCAAAGGTCATGTAAGGATTATCGCCAATCCGAAAGCTGCTCCCTTGATCATTACTACACCTGGACCTATCCCATATTATTCGGAAAAGGTTATCCCGTGTGTTGTACCCCAAAATTTTCCCTCTCATTTATCAAGCATTTTCTCAAAAAATCTCCTTTGGTTCAAGACTGCACAAGGGTTGATCTGCTCAAGACACCTCCTTAAGCATTGATGATTGAAATTAGGGTTTGAGATTGCACAAGGATAATTGAACTTTTTATGACTTATATGACTTTAATGGATCATTATGGACCCCCAAGATTTCTCATGTCAAGTTTCAAGTCTTGGATCACATTCTTGCTTAGTCAATTGAGCAGTTGACCTAAAAATCAACTATATTGGGGAAAAAGTCAAATGTGGTCAATTTACAGTCAAACTTCATAATTTTTTATCCATATCAACATTGTGAACTCATATATGTCATTTGATCAAGTTTGGACCACAATTCCTCAAGAAATTTGATCAGATCATCAAAAGGGCAAAATGGTCAAAATTAGGGTTTTGATTGAGAAATGACAATTTCTGATTTTTTGACATAGCAAATGGTTAATTGGTTTGAGACATGATCTCAAGAGTTAAATTGAATCATTTTGATCTAATTGCATGACTCAAAACATCCCTCAAGATCAATTGATTGATAAATGATTTTCAGTCAACTGATCAAAAGTCAATTGTACTCCAAAAAAGTCAAACTTTGACTTTTTTGGTCAAAATCAAGTGTCAAAGATTACAATTCAGCAAAACATGTCAAAATATGAAACTTGTTCATCAAGAAATTAAAAAGTCAAGATTTCATTTTGAAAAGTCAAAATTTCCAAACTTAGAAATTTTTCTAAGTGTTGAAAACTTCATGTTTTTTCAGAACTTTGAGCTATTTTTTCACCATGATGCAAGATGATTCAAAAGAAACTTTCAACATGAAAGTTGTAGATATCAATGAGATCTAAAACATTTCTTTACACAACTCCTCCTAGAAATACTTGTATTTCAAGTTATTAATCCATGAAATCATGGTCATGAAACTAAAACACTTAGTGAAATTTTGAGCATTTTTGGTAAGAATTTTGACCTAACTTCTGAGCCAAGTTTCACATAGTTCCATTTGGATTTTGAAAAAGTGATTCAAATTGGGGTTTTATATCACATTACAAGATTTATAAAAAGTCAAAGAACTCCTTGAGATCATTTGTGAGCAAGGAGAATTGAAGGTCAGAAGTTAGGGTTTCAAGTTGTTTTACAAGGCAGAATTTCATGATGAACAAGAATGCAAATCCATGCTAGGCTGCATAATCTTTGCTTTGCAGGCCTCAAACTTGTTTGTCACTCCATAATTAAATGTTTGCATAGCTGTTAGAGTTTCAACTCAAGCATTCAATGCATTGCCCATGCTTATTTCCATTTTAGGAAGAAAGTGCACATTGCCATTTTGGAAAAGTAGCTTTATGCACAAAATCAGTTCTTGAGCTTTGCAATTGTTTTCTTCTGATCACACACAACCTATAACCCAATAGAAACTTGTATAAAGTCTCAAAAGAACTCATTCCATGCTTGTACTTTGTCTTGAAACTACATTTTCACTTTTCTTCAAAAACAAGCAAAATCCAAAAACTTGTACTTGTGTGATTCTGACCTTCTCAAGCCTCACAACCTTTTCCTTACTTACGCACAAGTCATTTGAATCAAAACACACGCATACACAAGCCCTCAAACTCCCTAGAACTCAGAACTGTATCACCAATCACCATTGTTGCACATTCAGACCAAAAACTTGAAACTCACATTTCCCTTGTGCGTTTTCAAGCCTTTTGGTTCCTAAAGCTTCTAAACATCAAATACAACTCATCCCTGACCCTGTTTCATAACTGTAACTCCATTTTCATCAACCTCCATAACCAAAAATAGAGCTCTGCAAGTTGACTTCTCCAGAATGCCTCAGCCCCTTTCAGCTCAAGCCAAGCATCACATTCCGCAGTGGGTTGCTAATGTGGTTCCAGTACCTAAGAAAGATGGTAAAGTACGAATGTGTGTGGATTACAGAGACCTGAACAGGGAAAGCCCCAAGGATGACTTCCCGCTTCCCCACATCAATGTTCTGGTTGACAACACCATACAACACAAAGTCTTTTCCTTCATGGATGGTTTCTATGGCTACAATCAGATCAAGATGGCACCTGAAGACATGGAGAAGACAACCTTTGTTACACAGTGGGGCACTTTCTGCTACAAGGTGATGCCGTTTGGGTTGAAGAATGTTGTGGAAACTTATCAGCAAGCTATGGTAGCTTTGTTCCACGACATGATTCACCATGAGATAGAGGTTTACGTCGATGACATGATAGCCAAGTCTCAAACTGAGGAAGAACGTCTTGATCATCTACAAAAGTTGTTTGATAGGTTGAAGACGTACAAGCTGAGGTTAAATCCAAACAAGTGCACCTTTAGGGTAAGGTCTGGTAAGCTTCTGGGATTCATCATCAGTGACAAAGGTATTCAGGTAGACCCTGCAAAGGTGAAGGCCATACAAGAGATGTTGGCTCCCCGCACTGAGAAGGAAGTTAGAGGTTTCTTAAGACGCCTAAATTACATCGCCAGGTTCATTTCACATCTGACTGCTACTTGTGAGCCGATCTTCAAGCTTCTGAAGAAAGATCAAGTGGTAAAGTGGAATGATGAATTCCAGTTAGCCTTTGACAGAATCAAACAATATCTCCAAGAGCCTCCTATTCTGATGCCTCCGACTGAAGGAAGACCTTTGATAATGTACTTAGCAGTGCTAGATAATTCAATGGGGTGTGTGCTGGGGAAGCATGACGAGTCTGGTCGCAAAGAGCACGCAATATACTACCTTAGCAAAAAGTTTACCGACTGTGAAAGACGATACTCACTGCTCGAGAAAACTTGTTACGCTTTGGCATGGGCTGCTCGCCGACTGAGACAGTATATGTTGACCCACACTAATTTGTTGATATCTAAGATGGATCCGATCAAGTACATTTTCGAGAAGCCCGCTCTCTCCGGAAGAATAGCAAGATGGAAAATAATCTTAACTGAGTACGAAATCCAATACACAACCCAAAAAGAAATCAAGGGAAGTGTGTTAGTAGATCATTTGGCACATCAAGTCGTGGATGACTACCAGTCCATGAATATTGAGTTCCCAGATGAGAGCATCATGTTAGTAACCGACTGTGAAGAACCTGGATCGGATAAAGGACCTGAGGAAGGATCCTGATGGTCTATGTTTTTTGATGGAGCCTCAAACACACTGGGTAAAGACATTGGCGCTGTAATCATATCTCCCGAGGGCTGTCATACTCCGTTCACTGTCCGATTATGTTTTAACTGTACCAACAACATGGCAGAGTATGAAGCGTGTATCATGGGTCTTAGAGATGCTATTGACCTAAGGATCAAGTTCTTGAGTGTATTCGAGGATTCTGCTTTGGTCATAAGTCAGATCAAGGGCGAGTGGGATACTAAACACCCGAACCTTATCCCTTACAGAGAACATGTACTGACACTGCTGCTGCATTTTGAAGAGATCACCTTTGAACATTTCCCACGAGAAGAGAATCAGTTAGAGGACGCGCTAGCTACTATGTCGTCAATGTTCATGGTCAGGTGGGACAATGAAGCTCCCAAAATCACTATTGAGAGGTTGGATGAACCGACATACTGCTGTGAGATTGATACTGAGGAGGTAACCGATAAACCTTGGTTTCACGAGGTGAAAAGGTATCTCGAGGCTCAAGAATACTCTGAGGGGGTATCTGTCAATGACAAGAAATTTCTGAGAAGGTTTACTGCAAAGTTCTTCCTTAGCAATGGAATCCTCTATAAGCGCAATCATGACTCTACCTTACTGTGGTGTGTAGACAAAAGCGAAGCAGAGAGGATCATGGAAGACCTACACGAAGGTACCTTTGGCACTCATTCCAGTGGACATACCATGACAAAGTAGATCCTACGGGCAGGATACTACTGGTCCACTATAGAAGCCAACTGTTATCAGCATTCTCGAACCTGTCACAAGTGCCAAATCTATGCTGATAAGGTTTATGTACCTCTAGTTCCCTTGAACGTCTTGACAACTCCCTGGCCCTTTGTAATGTGGGGCATTGACATGATCGGTGAGATCGGACCTACCACGTCTAACGGGCACCGCTTCATCTTAGTGGCCATTGATTACTTCACGAAGTGGGTTGAGGTTGCCTCCTTTGCTACGGTTACCAAGAATATGGTGGCACGGTTCATCAGGCATAACTTGGTTTGTCGTTATGGTATCCATGAGAGAATCATCACAGATAATGGTACTAATCTCAACAACTTGATGATCACTGAACTCTCTAAACTGTTCAAGATTCAGCATCACAACTCTTCTCCTTACCGGCCGAAGATGAATGGGGTTGTCGAAGCTGCTAATAAGAATATGAAAAAGATCATACAGAAGATGACGGTGACATACAAAGACTGGCACGAGATGTTATCATTTGCTCTTGAAGAGTACCGTACTTCAGCACGTACGTCGATATGGGCAACACCCTATTCTCTGGTATATGGGATGGAGGCTGTCCTACCCATGGAGGTCCAGATCCATTCTCTACGAATTATGAAGGATGCGGGTTTGAGAGAAGACGATTAGATTCAGACTCGACTTGATCAATTGAACTTAATCGACGAGAAAAGACTTATTGTTGTCTGCCATGGTCAAATGTATCAGAAACAAATGATCAAGACCTTCAACAAGAAAGTCAGACAACAAGTGTATCAAGTAGGGGATATGGTAATCAAGTGCATCATACTGCCGCAAGTTGATCCCAAGGGCAAATGGACTCCCACATATGAGGGACCATTTGTAATTAAGAACATATTTTCGGGTGGAGCCATGATTTTGACCACCATGGAAGGTGACGACCTTCCACACCCTGTCAATGCGGACATAGTGAAAAGATAATACGCCTAATAAAGACCCGCTAGGTTGACATACCTAGGAAAAAAATAAGGGCATCACGACTGTTGTACCCCAAAATTTGCCTTCTTGTCATACACGCATATTATTGGTTTTGTGGTTATGGAATAAAGGTATATTTATCAAGCTTCTTCAGGTTACAAGTGACGTTTATTTCGTCAATAGATATTCTTAGAGTATTTTCTGTACTGAAGATCGGTTTGCCGTTTTGCAATGATTCGGGGTTCAAAGATTCACAAGTCCAACCCGGCGCGTCATATTCAGGTGTTCTTTCGCCAAGATATCTCTGATAATGTATTCTCAAATTCAAGTTTGGCTCAAGAATCAATTCTTTAAAGAAGGTATCCGAATGTGTGAGTTTTCTCGAAGAAATATGGTGAAAAAGTATGCTGAAAGTGCAGTTTTTACGCGCTAAAAAATTCATAACTTGAAGATCGTGGCTCGTTTTGAACCCGTTCCGGTGGTCAAAATTCCGTATTGACGTCATCTACGTTTTCATCTCTCACGGATGGAAGCCAATTTCGATCAGAAGGTCTTCAAAAATGCGGATTTATCAAGTATTTTCGTACATAAAATTTGTGACAGAAGTTTATTTGTGTCATGTTCAGAAAATCATAACTTGGTCGATTTTCGTTGTATCGAGCTGGTTAAGGTGCCAAAATTTCACAAATTAAGTTGGCTAAGTTTTCACAGAAGGTATTGAGTTTGAACGGTATCCAAAAGGCCTTCATTTTTTGCTCAGAGTACGTGTGACGCGCCGAAAATCCTGAATGCTGAATATTATTTTATCTGGGTCGAAACTTCGAAAATTCATAACTCAGTCAATTTTTATCGGATTGGGCTCATATTTTTACACAAGGTCATGGACTCAGAGATCTACGACTTTTCTTCAAAAGTCGAGACCGAATTATGCTCCGATCAATACCAGTTTTTTATTGAAGAACGTGTCAGAGTCGACACTGGAGCCCAAAATCAATTTGTCTGAGCTAAAACTTCAAAAATTCATAACTAATTCACCGTTTATCTGATTGAGCCGATTTTTGGACAAAATTTAGTTCTTGATGCCGACTACATTTTGTATTAACATTTTAACTTCAAAAATTGCACTTAAGCCCCTGCGATTTAGTCTAGAACGTGACGAACTCAAGTGAATATTGGAGGCTCAATTGCACATTCAAAGCCCATTTTTTTCTATCTAATTTCCGTTATATAATCTCATTCTTTTCACACAAACAAAAAAGGAAAAAAGAAGAGAAAAAAAGCCTTTGCCACAACGCTGTCAGAATATCAAATTCTTTCAAGAACCCAAAAACCTTGAAATCCTTATTAGAAACCTCCATCTCACTACAAACAAGTCATCCCTGTTATAAACCCACATCTCACTACTTCTCCAGTAAGGGTAAGGCTTAAGGCTGGCTTGATCTCCATGATCAAAAGGGCATAAAAGCATTCATATCACTACTTCTCCAGTAAGGGTAAGGCTGATTTGATCTCCATAATCAAAAGGGTATAATCATTCATATATGCCATATCGGTTTTAACATTAAATTTTTTCATATATTGACTTTATTTGTATTTCATGATATATAGTAATTTATTTAATGTGTTTATGAGATTCAACACTGCAGATTTAGACATGATCCCATGCAGGTTCATTATAGAACGTTGAGGCCAAAACACAAATGGCCAAAACAGAACAACCAACACATGATAACAATACATGGCGAGGCAGACATCCTGAGAAGGTTAAGGGCGTGGATTCAACAACCACCCCTATTGGTTTTGGTTTTCTTCCTATATTTATCCTTTTACCTATTTTTATTCTTTCTGTTTAAAATCTTTTTTCATGAAACTTAACATTTTTCACACACCTTTGATTTTTTATAATACTCGAATAATTAATTTTAGGTTTTAATTTAATTTTAGGTAACTTTAATTGTTTTGTAAATAAATTAAAATTAATTAGAACAATTAGAATTTTGTTTCTAACTTAATTCTATTTTCTTTTTTCTTAAAATAACAAAACACAAAAATAGGCCATTTAATTATTTTTTTTAAAAACTAATTTAATTACTAATTAATTTTGTATTTAATTTTAAAAAACCTAATTCTTTTTTCTTAGAAATAATTAAAAACAACAAAAAATAATTTTTCTTTCGATTAGGTTAGACGGGGTCAAAATCCTAATTCTCTCTCGTTCTTTATTCGCGCGCGCTTTATTTTATTTTACCATATTAATGTAATTGCTCACAAGTTGTAATAGATTAATTATGACCTTTTTACTTTCCTTTATCGTTTTTTTTAAGGGTTTGTCTTTGGCTATGTAAATACCCGAAGCCTTGTAATAGCTTAGCTTATTTTCCGCACTTTAAATTCCGCAAATATTAACTGTTAGATGTACGAATAATTAGGGATGCATGACAAGAATGTATGATTAACTTTAAAACGATTAGCTAACCCTAAATGTACAAAGATAATAAACTTGAAATTGAATCACATGCACATGCTCACTCTTAGGGTATGCCTCACTTGGTTGCCTCGGAAAAACAATGGTCATGTCCCTCGAACATAGGGATTCTCTTAGCAAAAGACCCTCAATCTAAAAGTCATCATAAAGATCATAGTCCCTTAACGTCCCTCGAGTTGCCTACGAGAAATGATCTTGTCCCTCGATGTTTCCTACGAATATATGATGACAGTCCCTTCGAAATGCTAAGGTATCCTTACATGTTGCCTTCAATGACCATTACGTCCCTTTCGATAGTCCCTCAAACTCCAACGGCGGTGCTACCTACTCACTAATAGTGGGATAACGCTGTCTAAAGGAAATAAGAATAGAAACATTATCTTTTTTGAGTAGGTAGATGCTAGTAGGTGCTTTCTCAAAAACAAACAAATATTTTTCACACCAAACACTTTTCAAATAAGTTTTCAAAACGACTTCGTAACACTCTTGAAGACAGAAGCAAGGGTTAAATCGAAGTAAAACAAAAACTTTTTTCAAATCAAGCATACACAAGAAATTTTGAAAATGATGAGCAAGTTCCTAAGAGCCCGTGGAAAACCACGGATAGAAAGAGTGCTAATACATTCCCTTTCTATAATCTACCCCCCATACTCAAAATCTCGAAAAAGGAATTTTTCTGTACTTTTTTCCTTTCCAGATTGGATAAAATAAAAGTAGGTGGCGACTCTTGCTTACCGCGACATTTTGCGAACAAAAAACACAAACCAGTATTAACAGTTGGTTCTGCCACCGTATCACAGAACTGGAGACTCTGCTGGGGATATAATAAGTGGGGTATACCTTAGGAATAGTTCATCATATTGCTTATATTGTTTGATTTGATTACTTTATCTTTGTGGGCTTTGTATTGGAGTTACTATAGATCCTAACCCGGATCTGGGGGACACCTGTTAGGTAAGTAGCAATAAACTGTGAAGGAACTGTACGGCGTAGACCGATACGGTTGAAGCAGTAGCTACATTGATGTGGCACATTGGTTGGTACCGGTATCCCTTGTGAAGGAACAAGGAGAGTACGAGGCTGCTATATGGGTCGTTAAGCATAAACTGACCTTATAACCTATAATTGACCAACTTGGCCATAGGAAGTAGTGAGATAGTTGGCCTCAGTATAGAGCTGAGAACTGGTTGATACTCGATACTACACTCATTGAGACCATACTCTCGAGATAGTTCCAGCCGCAAGAAAAGATTGCGTGAGCTGAAACCATGACCGATGGAGGATGGTCAGTGATATTGAGAACCCCTTGAACCCGGTTACTATTATTAGGACAGGTTAAAACCAACTGAACTTCAA
Organism: Vicia faba; assembly: GCA_948472305.1. NCBI lineage: Eukaryota > Viridiplantae > Streptophyta > Magnoliopsida > Fabales > Fabaceae > Vicia > Vicia faba. The sequence continues at coordinate 987,270,040 of OX451740.1, read as the reverse complement.
GAGGGTAGTGCCTAGACCCCATGCAAGCCTGAAACTTAAGGATTCTTGTGTGACTTGTTTGCCTTTACCATGTCTGTTATCTTCTATACCTGTTGTGTGTTTTATCATGACATCATAACATAACATGGCATATCATACTAACCATTTCAAGGATCTCAAGGGTCTGCGATGTAGGTCATGGCGAACCAGACATCTAGCAAGGGGATTTATTTTCCTCTAGTCAATGTTGTCAAAGGATCTTGAGTCAGGGGCTATGACCCACTCGATATGGTGAGCTTGACTCTGGAAGAAGGACTCTCAACGACCCGAAGTTTCTTCAATCAAGCTACAATCAAATTCTAACAGTTTCTTGTTTACCCCGCGAGATCCTTGAAAACATTGCATGCATATCATGCACATTATTACAGGTACCATTACAGGTTTCTCATCTCCTTCGCTGTTTATTTCAGCATGAAATGTCTTCTAAAATACCTACCGATCAGGCCATCAAAGCTCTTCAGGCACAAAATTCCCAATTCCAAGAGACGTTCTTGAACTTGGCTAAAGGGCAAGAGGATTTGCAGACTCTCATCCTGAAGGAGAAGAAGAAGAAGAAGAAGAAGAAGGTGGTTCTTCTGAATATGGGTCAAAGATTTGGGAATAGGTTGCGACAGGAAGGTGATTTGTCTCATTCATCCAAAGGAGGAGAGAATCAATAGGAAGAAAAGGGTCCTAGCCCTGTGGTCTCTGATAATGATACTGATTTTGATAATGAACAGTACCCTCCTACTGAGGATAGGTACAAACAACTTGAGGACCGTCTAAGCGCTATGGAGGTTCAGAAGGTTCCCGGTTTGGATTTCAAAGATCTGGGACTGGCATCTGGGGTGGTGATCCCTCACAAGTTCAAAGCACCGTTTTTTGCTAAGTATGATGGAACATCCTTTCCAAAACTCCATCTCCGCTCATACGTCAGAAAAATTCAACCTTACACTGCTGATAGGAATCTGTGGGGTACATTTCTTTCAAGATAGTCTGTCAGGGACTCAGCTTGAATGGTTTTATCAATTGGAAGGAGCTAATGTCCGAAACTGGGAGGACCTTGCTGCAGCTTTTTACAAGCAGTACCAGTACAATGCCGACCTTGCTCCCACTCGTACTCAGCTTCAGGGTATGTCTATGGGTGCAAGAGAAGGTTTTAAGGACTATGCTCAAAAGTGGAGAGACTTGGCTGGAAGAGTCCAACCCCCGTTGTCTGATAGGGAGTTGGTTGATATGTTTCTGGGGACGCTATCTGGTCCATTCTTTAATCATTTGATTGGCAGCTTGTCAGTGGTTTTCACCGAGCTGATTCTGACTGGAGAAAGAGTAGAAGCTGGGATCCTGAGTGGTAAGATCCAGAAAAATACCTCTTCGAGTACAGAGAAGAAGTCATTTGGTGGCAAGAGGGAAGCCAATGTTGTGCACGGCCAGAAGAGGCGTAGTAAGGCAGACTACCACCAATCTATGGGGGCAGTGTTGATCTCTAATTACGCACGCACACAACAACCACAACAACGAAACAATCAGCCAAGGGTGGAAAGACCTCAAAGTCAGTTCACCCAAATCAACATGCCATTGTCACAAGCATTGCAACACATGTTGAAGATGAATCTGATTACGGTGATAAACCCTCATCCGAACCCTAAGACTTCTTCTCCTAACTACAACCCGGATGCAAGGTGTGCTTATCATTCTGGTAGCCTGGGGCACGATACTAACGATTGTTGGGCACTGAAATACAAGATTCAGAATATGATTGACGCTAAGGAGATCGAATTCGACCCTCCTGAGACTCCCAATGTGATCACTGCTCCCTTGCCAAAACATGGCTAGGATTGAAAGCATTTTTGTTCATTTGAATTCTGAAGTTGTATTTTCTTTGCTTATTCAAACAATTATTGTCATGTCAAACTTTCTTATTTCATTAATGCATTACACGTGTCTGTCTTGAATTAATTTTTTCATTATGCTTAAATTTCTTTATATTTCCTTTTCGTGATATTCAACTCTCGACTAAAAAACTGTAAGCCTTTAGAGGGAGGATGACGAAAACGATACCATGATCTCTACAATATGCTTTTGAACAGACCCCGCTGACGATGTACATGCGTTGTTTCAAATCCTAAACAGTGGAGTTATAAGGAAGATAATCCCTAGTCAACCCCTTTGAGCCAAAGAAGTAGGAGTTTTTCTTTTCACACAAATTAAAAACCTTAATCACAACCTGGGGCAGGGTAGTTTTCTCAGTTAATCCAGGTGCACAATGAATGGCTTCAAAGACGTCCTTCCAAAACAAAAGATGGTGATGGTTCCCTATAATCGTCAAGACAGGCAGTCATTATCTCTCGAAATAAAAGCCCATTAAGTCAAAACCTATGAAGGAGACTTAAGAAAAAAACTGGGGCATCCCGTTGACTGTAATCACAAAAGAAACAGTTCAGGCAAAATACGGGGATAATAAAATAAAAAAGAAAGAGGTCCTACAAACCCTCAACAACAAAAATGACTGCCTATTCAAAATAAACTTTCAGTATCTGAACCATCATCAGAATACCAAGGACAAGATGCCAGACTCAAATGGGATTCTAAATGCGCAATTAACTGAGCATAGGACTGAAGAACATCACGAAGAGCGGGCGGGTACAAATAAATTTTGAGCCTTTATCCTTTATTTCTTGAACCGTGAACCAGGCCACGTTATAACCCTTAAAAGTCCTAGCTGAAGCATGGGTTAGTTCGAAAGCATACTGTTACAAAAGGTATCCGGACTCCTATAAGGTTTGCTATAAATCCTGAGTTGACATCACACTTTTACAAAAAAAAAACTTATTTTACTAAAAAATGAATTTTCAAAACTTCAAGACATACGTAAGCTTTGCATTCTTAAAATAATATTGTTTGCATATGACTATTTGTTCAACATCAGAGAAATTCGCATGACGAATATCTAGTGAACAAAAACTTTCTCAATAAAAAGGATCGCCTCAAGTGAAAAAACACTTCCAACCAAGGGGAACGGCATGATCATTGTCCATCATCTGGGGCAGTCAAGTCAAGATTCAAGGAATCTCTCAAAGATGCCAAATAGCCAGGGGCAGATCTCCATCTGAATCACTTGGGGCATTGGACATGAATTCTAGCAATGAATCTTGTATGATCAAAGGAACATCTTCTGGTAGTGTGGCAACACAACACTACCGACAGTGACAACTCCCTACACCCTGAGAGCGTGGACATAGTCAAAAAATACTGCGCATGAACAAAGACCCGCTAGGTTGACACACCTAGGCAAAACAAGGGCGTCCTGGCGAACCAAAAGGTTCGGGCAAAAATTAGGGATAAAAACAAAAAAAGATTTGTACACCCAGAAAGTCAAAAACTTGAGAAAGCGGCTTGGGCAAAAAAGGGTATCCCGGTGGACTAAAAATCTGAAAAGACAGTCCAGGCAAAAGTTAGGGATTAAAGCGTACGACTATGTCCCATTATCTTGTTACTTTCCTATCAGTAGAAGACTTATCATTCCGATCGGTAGTTACCAAGCACCTCATAAGTTGGGATGACACTCAATCCACAAGGCCTCCGCAGGCACTTTCTCCAGCAGGTACAGGGGCAGAAAAGTCTTGATGCAAAGTCATTGTCATATCCTTAGCACGCGTCCCAGTAACATCTACACTCCCCGTAGAGTAATAAATATCCAAAAGCAGTGGTGTTAATTCTCCCCAAGAAGAGTTCATCTTTCACCAACAATGGAAGACCATCCCCAGTGGAGTTTATTTCATCCACAAACATAAATTTTATCCCCGACAGAGTTCATCATCGCCAGCAACGGTAATTCATCCCCAACTGAGGTTATTTCTCCAAATCAAAGGATCTTCTGACAGATTATCTCTTCCCCACATAGTAATTTTTTTTCTCGCCAGTTTATTCTCCAGCGGAATTATTCTCCGGCCAAGTTATTCTCAAATCATCTTTGGTTGTTATCCCCAGCGAGCGAAACTCATCACTCTCCAACAACAGTCAGAGATTTATTTTCTTAAACTCGGACGTGCCACAATAGCATTTCATGTTCATGTATCATGACGTGCGCATACATATTGCATACAGCATAGTCTCATTTATTTTGAGAACATCATCATATAATGCATGTCATGCATCATATACGATTAATCATGTACCTTTTCAGAAAAGATGGTTATCATCAACAACTTCCAGCAAGTTCAAGATTAACTCCGAAAACTAAACAGAGTAATTATCTGCACGAACAAATGCAACTTTACACGGGTTCGTCACGAAGAAATCTTACACGGGTTTCTCCTAAATGCAGCTTCACACGGGCTTATCCTAAAAAATCTTACACGGGTCCTTTCTCATATATTTCTGAATGAAGTTTTACACGAACTCATCCCAAAGTAACCTTACCCAGGTTCCTCCTTAAGTTTTACACGAACTTATCACAAAGTAACCTTACCCAGGTTCCTCTTGAAGTTTTACACAAACTTATCTCAAAGTAACCTTACCCAGGTTCCTCCTGAAGTTTTATACAAACTTATCTCAAAGTAACCTTACCCCGGTTCATTCGGAAGTTTTACACGAACTTATCACAGAGTAACCTTACCCAGGTTCCTCCTGAAGTTTTACACAAACTTATCCCGAAGTAACCTTACCCAGGTTTCTCCTGAAGTTTTACACAAACTTATCCCAATGTAGTTTCACCCAGACTCATCCTGAAGCAATCTTACCCAGGTTCCTCCTTACAATTTCCCGATTTAGTTTCACCCAGACTCATCTTGAAGCAACCTTACCCAGGTTCCTCCTTACAATTTCCCAATGTAGTTTTACCCAGACTCATCCTGAAGCAACCTTACCCAGGTTCCTTCTTGGTTCAGATGCAGTTTTACCCAAACTCCTCACAAAGCAACCTTACCCAGGTTCCTTCTCGGTTCAGATGCAGTTTTACCCAAACTCTTTGCAAAGCAACCTTACCCAGGTTCCTTCTCGGTTCAGATGCAGTTTTACCCAAACTCCTCGCAAAGAAACCTTACCCAGGTTCTTTCTCGGTTCAGATGCAGTTTTACCCAAACTCCCCACAAAGCAACCTTACCCAGGTTCCTTCTCGGTTCAGATGCAGTTTTACCCAAACTCCTCGCAAAGCAACCTTACCCAAGTTCCTTCTCGGTTCAGATGCAGTTTTACCCAAACTCCTCACAAAGCAACCTTACCCAAGTTCCTTCTTGGTTCAGATGCAGTTTTACCCAAACTCCTCACAAAGCAACCTTACCCGGGTTCCTTCTCGGTTCAGATGCAGTTTTATCCAAACTCCTCACGAAGCAACCTTACCCAGGTTCCTTCCCATAAGCCCTACTATCCAGGTTCCTTCTCATCACCTTACCATCCAGGTTTCTTTTCTCTTATCTCCAGACAGCAGTCCATAACACTATAAGACCCGAACCTATCAAACACGATCGGTTTCACCTTTCCCAAGTAGGTCGTGATGCAGCTTATGCACGACTAGATACGCAGTTCACTTCCGCTTCCTCAAGCCGGAGTTAATTCCCCAGTAGATTAACGGACAACTGAAGCTCCTAAAATTCTATTTCTCCCACGACAGAGACCAACATTCCTCAACAGATTTCTCCTCAACGATAGGAACAGGAATTCTCATCAAAGGAATATCTCGGAAAATCAACATCCTCTAGATGGCATCTTTAAGCCCATCTCCGGTGACCTCCCGTCATCTCCTTAAAATGGCATCTGTAAGCCCATTCCCGATACTACCTACATAGTCAAGCATCATTATAGACGAATGCAAATTTCTGGGCACTCTAGTGTTCAATCATCTTCCACCTTCAGATCATGAAAGACAGACGAGCCAATCTAAATCTTCAGGTTTAAGAAGATTGAACAGGGGCAGCTGTTGTACCCCAAAATTTTCCCTCTTGTCATACACGCATATTATTGGTTTTATGGTTATGGAATAAAGGTATATTTATCAAGCTTCTTCAGGTTACAAGTGACGTTTATTTCGTCAATGGATATTCTCAGAGTATTTTCCATGCTGAAGATCGGTTCGCTGTTTTGCAACGATTCGGGGTTCAAAGATTCACAAGTCCAATCCAGCGCGTCATATTCAGGTGTTCTTTCGCCAAGATATCTCTGATAATATATTCTCAAATTCAGGTTCGGCTCAAGAGTCAATTCTTTAAAGAAGGTATCGAATGTGTGAGTTTTCTTGAAGAAATATGGTAAAAAAGTGTGCTGAAAGTGCAGTTTTTACGCGCTAAAAAATTCATAACTTGAAGATCGTGGCTCGTTTTGAACCCGTTATGGTGGCCAAAATTCCGTATTGATGTCATCTATGTTTTCATCTCTCACGGCTGGACGCCAATTTCGATCAGAAGGTCTTCAAAAATGCGGATTTATCAAGTATTTTCGTACATAAAATTTGTGACAGAAGTTTATTTGTGTCATGTTCAGAAAATCATAACTTGGTCGATTTTCGTTGTATCGAGCTGGTTATGGCGCCAAAATTTCAAAAATTGAGTTGGATAAGTTTTCTCAGAAGGTATTGAGTTCGAACGGTATCCAAAAGACCTTCATTTTTTGCTCAGAGTACACGTGACGCGCCGAAAATCCTGAATGCTGAATATTATTTTATCTGGTTCGAAACTTCGAAAATCCATAACTCGGTCAATTTTTATCGGATTGGGCTCATATTTTTACACAAGGTCATGGACTCAGAGATCTACAACTTTGCTTCAGACGTCGAGACTGAATTATGCTCCGATCAATACCAGTTTTTATTGAAGAACGTGTCAGAGTCGACACTGGAGCTCAAAATAAGTTTGTCTGAGCTGAAACTTCAAAAATTCATAACTAATTCACCATTTATCCGATTGAGCCCATTTTCGGACAGGAGTTAGTTCTCGATGTCGGCTACATTTTGTTTTCACATTTCAACTTCAAAAATTTCACTTAAGCCCCTGCGATTTAGCCTGGAACATGACGAACTCAAGTGAACATTGGAGGCTCAATTGCACATTCAAAGCCTATTTTTTCTCTCTAATTTCCATTATATAATCTCATTCTTTTCACACAAACAAAAAAGGGAAAAAGAAGAGAGAAAAAAAGCCTTTGCCACAACGCTGTCAGAATATCAAATTCTTTCAAGAACCCTAAAACCTTGAAATCCTTATTACAAACCTCCATCTCACTACAAATAAGTCATCCCTGTTACAAAACCACATCTCACTAATTCTCCAGTAAGGGTAAGGCTGACTTGATCTCCATGATCAAAAGGGCATAAAAGCATTCATATCACTACTTCTCCAGTAAGGGTAAGGCTCTCCATGATCCAAAGGGTATAATCATTCATACATGCCATATCGGTTTTAACATTAAATTTTTTCATATATTGGCTTTATTTGTATTTCATGATATATAGTAATTTATTTAATGTGTTCATGAGATTCAACACTTCAGATTTAGACAGGATCCCATGCAGGTTCATTACAGAACGTTGATGACAAAACACAAATGGCCAAAACAGAACAACCAACACATGATACCAATACATGGCGAGGCAGACATCCTGAGAAGGTTAAGGGCGTGGGTTCAACAACCACCCCTATTGGTTTTGGTTTTCTTCCTATATTTATCCTTTTACCTATTTTTATTTTTTCTGTTTAAAATCTTTTTTCATAAAACTTAACATTTTTCACACACCTTTGATTTTTTATAATAAACTCGAATAATTAATTTTAGGTTTTAATTTAATTTTAGGTAACTTTAATTGTTTTGTAAATAAATTAAAATTAATTAGAACAATTAGGATTTTGTTTCTAACTTAATTCTATTTTCTTTTTTCTTAAAATAACAAAACACAAAAATAGGCCATATAATTATTATTTTTTTAAACTAATTTAATTAATAATTAATTTCGTATTTAATTTTAAAAAACCTAATTCTTTTTTCTTAGAAATAATTAAAAACAACAAAAAATAATTTTTCTTTCGATTAGGTTAGACGGGGTCAAAACCCTAATTCTCTCTCGTTCTTTATTCGCGCGCGCTTTATTTTATTTTACCATATTAATGTAATTGCTCACAAGTTGTAATGAATTAATTATGACCTTTTTACTTTCCTTTATCGTTTTTTTAAGGGTTTGTCTTTGGCTATGTAAATACCCGAAGCCTTGTAATAGCTTAGCTTATTTTCCGCACTTTAAATTCCGCAAATATTAACTGTTAGATATATGAATAATTAGGGATGCATGACAAGAATGTATGATTAACTTTAAAACGGTTAGCTAACCCTAAATGTGCAAAGATAATAAACTTGAAATTGAATCACATGCTCACTCTTAGGGTATACCTCACTTGGTTGCCTCGGAAAAACAATGGTCATGTCCCTCGAACATAGGGATTCTCTTAGCAAAAGACCCTCAATCTAAAAGTCATCATAAAGATCATAGTCCCTTAACGTCCCTCGAGTTGCCTACGAGAAATGATCTTGTCCCTCGATGTTTCCTACGAATATATGATGACAGTCCCTTCGAAATGCTAAGGTATCCTTACATGTTGCCTTCAATGACCATTACGTCCCTTTCGATAGTCCCTCAAACTCCAACGGCGGTGCTACCTACTCACTAATAGTGGGATAGCGCTGTCTAAAGGAAACAAGAATAAAAACATTCTCTTTTTCGAGTAGGTAGATGCTAGTAGGTACTTTCTCAAAAACAAACAAATCTTTTTCACACCAAACACTTTTCAAACAAGTTTTCAAAACGACTTCGTAACACTCTTGAAGACAGAAGCAAGGGTTAAATCGAAGTAAAACAAAAACTTTTTTTCAAATCAAACACACACAAGCAATTTTGAAAATGATGAGAAAGTACCTAAGAGCCCGTGGAAAACCACGGATAGAAAGGGTGCTAATGCCTTCCCTTTCTATGATCTACCCCCCGTACTCAAAATCTCGAAAAAAGAATTTTTCTGTGCTTTTTTCCTTTCCAGATTGGTTAAAATAAAAGTCGGTGGCGACTCTTGCTTACCGCGACATTTTGCAAACAAAAAACGCAAACCAGTATTAACAGTCGGTTCTGCCACCATATCACAACAGCAAACCAAAAGGGTTCGGGCAAAAATTAGGGATAAAAAATGAAAAATTTGTACACCCGGCAAGTCGAAAACCTGAAAGGGCGGCTTGGGCAAAAAAGGGTATCCCGGTGGACTAAAAACCCGAAAGGGCGGTCCAGGAAAAAATTAGGGATTAAAGGGTATCACTATATCCCATTGGATCACCTTGCGATCAGACCTCAATAATCAGATATCAAGCTCAAGCGGTACCGATCAATCCAATCAGCTTCGGACAAGTAGCAAAGTGATGAGATGCTCGAAGACATATGGGCAATAACTGAGTTGAAACCCGATGGGATCACTACACATAGCTGTTTTCTTTTTGTACACAATTTCTGTAATAATTTCCATTTTTACGGCGACGTTCTCTTACTAGAGCATCAACCTCCTTGTAAAAAATGCCTGTTATAGGCAAATTTCAAATCAATATAAAGCGTCTTTTGAGTACAAAACTTTGTGTTTTTTTTTCAGTTTTCTATTTTGTTTTGCAAAAAGAAAAACGTCCAATGTTTTATTCTTGACATATGCATTTGAATATGATTACTGTTCACAAATATCTGCATATAAAACAGAAAGAAAGTTACTAAGAACTCAAAGAAACTGGTACAAAACCTAAATACCGACAGTTACCCCGTCCATTATGGTACAAGGGGAAGAGACAATTGGAAGAGAAGTCACTATCACATACAAGCCAGTGATACCTATATTCCCCACAGAGCCGAGACAACTAAGGTCTGACCTCTGTATCCCCAAGTAGGAATTCCTTCCCCAGGAGGTTCCTTCAGAAAGCTGATATCTGCATTCCCCAGCCAAGTTTTATAACCATGAGCAGTTTATAAAGCTATCTCCCGAGCAGAGTTTATTTCTCTGACAGCGGAAGTTCAATCTCCAACAAAGCTCTTCTCTCCAGTAATGGAAGTTCTCCCCCAACTGAGTTTATTTCTCCAAATCAGCAGATCTTCTAACAGAGTATCTCTCTTCCCCATAGAGTCATTCCCCCACAGGATTATTATCAGACAGAGTCTCCTCCGGCAGGATATTCTTAAGCAGAATGGATGTAAATCCCCGACTAATCATCTTCGGTCACTATCCCTAGTGTAAACGAAGAACTCAACTCCTTATACTCTCCAACAACAGTCCATGATTTATTTTCTCCAGCTAGAGAATATCACAATAGTATTGCATATCCATACATCATGGCATGTGCATACATATTATACTGCACAATCTCATTTATTTTGAGAACATCATTACTCAATACATTTCATACATCATGACATTACATACGACTAACTCTTTACCTTTCAGGGAAAGATGCAATCAAGTTCTCATAAGTTCTCTCTAGTTCAGTCAAATCGACACCAAGGTTTTTATTCCAGTTGAAGATATTCTAACACTTTTCAAGATTTTCTCTGGTTCAGTCAAACCAACACTAAGGTTTCTATTCTAGTTGAAGATGTTCTAAGACTTTCGTATGGGTCAGCCGAATCGTCGCTAAGATTATCCTGATTTCTATGCCAGTTAAAGTCAATCCGAGACCTCTCCCGGGTTCAGTCAAACCGATACTTAGATTTCTTTCCCGGTTTAACTCGAGTTCTCTCTGGTTCAGTCAAATCAACACCAAGATTTCTATTCCAGTTCAAAAGCTATAAAGCCTGGAAACTGACCAGATAATAGTCAACCAACAATACATCATACTATGAAGCCCGGAAATCGACCAGATAACAGTAAAAAATACTATGAAGCCTGTAATCGACCAGATAGTGGTATATCTCAAATTTAAGCTATGAAGCCTGCAAATCGACCGAATAATATCTTAATTTCTCCAAAATACTATGAAGCCTGGAATCGACCAGATAGTGGTATATCTCAAATTCAAGCTATGAATCCCAGAAATCGACCAGATAATATCTTAATTTCACCAAATTACTAAATCCTGGGACACGACCAGATAATAGTATAAGACACCGTGAAGCCTGGAGCACGACCAAATAACGGTATGAGACGCTGTGAAGTCTGGAGCACGACCAGATAACGGTAAGAGACACTGTGAAACCTGGAGTATGACCAGATAACAGTATAAGGTACTGCGAAGCTTGGAATCTGACCAGATAGAAGTTTACTTGGCCAATTACCATTGAATCCTGGAAACGACCGGATGTTAGTATGCCTTAAATTCAAGTTGAAACCTAGATGCGACTGGATAACCACTTAATTCCTTCTGAAGCCTGGAGCACGACCAGATAACAGTTTTTGGGATTGTAAAGCCTGAAGCACGACCATATAGCAAATTTAATCCCATCCCCCCAGTAAGTCACTGTAAATCCTGGAGCACAACCAGATAGCAGTCAGTCTTATTATCCTCAGCAAATCACTATAAGGCCTGGAGCACGACCAAATAATAGTTCAATTTTCATCTCCTCGACTAAGAGATGATTCCCCAGTAGAGTAACGGACAACTGAAGCTCCTAAAATTCCATTTATACCAAGAGAGAGACCAACATTCCTCAGCAGATTCCTCCTCAACGGCAGGAACAGGAATTCACATCAAAGGAATATCTCGGGAAATCAACATCCTCTAGATGGCATCTTTAAGCCCATTTCCGACGATTCTCCATCATATCTCCCGGATGGCATCTTTAAGCCCATCTATTGTGACCTTCCTTCATCTCCTCCAAATGGTATCTGTAAGCCCATTCTCGATACTACCTATACAGTCCAGCACCATCTCAAACAAGTGCAAATTTTTGGACACTCTAGTATTTAATCATCTTCCACCTTCAGATTACGAAAGGCAGACAACCAATCTACGTCCTCAGGTTTAAGAAGATTGAACAGGGGAACCTGTTGTACCCTAAAATTTTCCCTCTCATTTTACTCAACACATGCCCATTGAGGTCCTCAACTTGCTCAAGGATGCCCAAGAGTTGACCAGACAAACTCTCTCCTAAGACAATGTACCTCAAACTAGGGTTTCCATTTTCATCAGAGTGTGGGAACTCCAAAGGTCCCAAATGTCTTCCATGGTCCCAATATGTCCTCAAGATCATCCATGTCAAGTTGCATGCCTTGCACAAGAAGTTTGCTCAGTCAGCTGCTCAGATGCCTGAAAATCAACTATACTAGGTCAAAAGTCAATTGTGGCCCACATACAGTCAAACTTCAAGATTTTTGGTCAACATTAACATTTTGAAGAGATATCCATCATTTTATCAAGGGTTGATCATGATTCCTCAAGGAATTCCCCAAATTCATCAAAACCCAAAAGTTGCTAAATTAGGGTTTCTCAGGAAAAGTCAACCGAACTTTGACCAATCATAACTTCTTCATACTTTATCAGAAAATTTCCATCCAAGGCTCATTTTTAAGAGGATGAAATTACATACAATTCATATTCATCCCTCAATTTCAAAATATTCACTCATCAAAAGATATGAATTTCTACATTATAGGTCTTTTTGAAAGGTCAACAAAAACACCTTTTGGGTCAAAACTTCTTACATGAACATGGAAGACCCAATTGATATGAAACCAAAAGGGTTGTTTAGGGGACATCCTAAGCTTTCTAAAAAGTCCAAGAACACCTCTATAGGGTTAAAATTGGAGGAGATATGCCTTGTCAAAGTTGACCATTTTTGCAAAATTGTCAAAAGTCAAATGTGCTCCAAAATGCATTTTTTTGTCAAATGGGCCTAGCTTTTCATGATTTCATCTTGTTATAGACATGGTCCACGACACAAATCAGCATCCACACTTTATTTGCTTCATTATTTATTTTATTTTGATTTTTTATTATTTAAAATTCAAATTAAATCAAATAAATGGCAAAAAATACAAAAGATTGAATTTGATTTGATTTTTTTGTAGGAATCAAATCAAATCAACCTAGCATGACCAAATAAAACCGTGCAAGGGTGGAATGGCTCAAATTGGCATGATTTAGATGCATTTAGAAAGATATTATACAAGGCAAAACTAAATCAAATCTCCATGAATCAAAAAGATTTAAGCTGTTTTTGTTGCCCTAATTTGTTCTAGTACAAATACAGAACATAACCAAGCCAAGAAAACAAGGTTTGAAGGTCGTGAAAGAATCAAACAAAAACTGAAAAATTGACAAAAAGTGGTGGATCGATTTCAAGCTTAGAGGGAAATTCAAAGCATTTCAAAGCTACCAATCGTTTCCTGGACCTTCCCAGAAGCTATCACGATCAATTTCAAGCCTTCCCAAGCCCAGAAACAGGACATACGAGTCTCATGGTTTGGTTCATCTTTTGAATCTGAGTTTGATAATTTACGTATAATTAATCACTTTCAAGCATAGCATTGTGTTTGTACTGACATTTCGAATGTTTTTGTTTAAGTAATTTTGCATTTTGATGCATGTATACGTGTTTGCCATTGTTAGGGTTTTCATGGCCGTTTTAGGGTTTTTCTCTACAGTTTAAATTGGCCCATGAAAAGGGTACTATGATGCTCATGAGATCAAGACGGATTGATCTATGTACTCACAATTGATTTATCATGCTTCTTGTGAATTTTTGAAAGTTACAAGGTTATAGCCATGGAAGGTGTCCGTAGGTAAAAGTTGCAAACCTAAAACGACCGACAGAGGAAGAAGAAGATACGTGGCTGATAACCATTGGCCGTTTTGAATGGTTGGCGCGTGTTTTGTTTGTTTCAGATTATCCATGTTTTATTTATATATTATTTATTGTTATTATCATATTAACAATTGAACATTGTAGCCCTGTTGGTTAAGCGCGCGCATGTTGAGTGGGAGGACCTGGGTTCGATCCCAGGTCCCAACATTTTCTCTATTTTCTTAATGTTTGACAACAGGTCCCATGCATACACACTTCCAGGCGCCTACCATGCAACCCAGAATCCAGCCAATGGATCGTTCATACTCCAGATCCAACGCTCAATCAAAGGGAGGTCCATGGTGCACCCTCCAAGTGTGGCTACATTGGATCCCACGCAAGGATTGGGCTTACCAGGAATTTGGGCCTGAACAATTCAACATACACCCCCCTTTCCGCTTATAACACAGGCCCAATTTCAATTTCTTTCTTTTATTTTGTTTCTTTTATTTTAATTATTCACTAATTATTTTCTTTACAAAAATAACCAAAAAAATCATTTTATTTATTTAATCAAAAAATCATAAAAAACATCAAAAATTATTTTTTCATAAAATATTTTATTTCCTTAATTAATTAGTTTAATTAAAATTAGGGCAATTTAATTCTTTTTATATAATCTAAAATAATTATAAATTAGGGTTTAATTTGTACATAACCTAATTTTTTCTCAAAAACTAACCTAAATATTTTTCAATTAGATTTTTTAGGTTTCCTAAATTATTCTCGCATTTAATTCGCCGCACACATTTTTTTATTTCCTTTTATTATTATTGTAACTGTTTCAAGGTTGTAATAGATTAATTAGGGTTTTAAATTCCGCATCTTTATTTTCAGTCAAAATAATTATGTATCTGCAAAAGCCCTGTAATAGCTAGGACTTTAACTTTCTCGTTTTAATTTTCGCAAACTATAAACTGCCTAAATGTTAATAGGATTTTATGGAAAGACTAACGGAAAATTAATACAGTAGAAAACCCTAATTGTTGAAAGATAAAGTAACTGAAAATTACACTCGCACATGCTCCTTCCTAGGGTTTACTCCACTCCGGTTGCCTTCGGTAAACAGTCATGAAGTATAGGGTTTGTTAGTGGTTGTCCTCTAGCCCCGACAGATATAAAATGACCCATTCAGATGTTGCCTCGGAGAAAGATCTTTAAGGCTTTAGGATGATTACTAACATTTCCTAACATTGCTTTTGTGATTGTATTTATCCTTTCGAATGTCCCTAAAAAACTCCAACAACGATGCTACCTATTTCTCAATAATGGGATATCATTATCTAAAAGGCAAACGAACAGACCTTTTTCAAGTAGGTAGATTAGTTCCTAGGTACTTTCTCAAACAAACAAAAACTTTTTCACACCAACACTTTCCCAAACAAAGTTTTCAAAAACAACTTCGTAACACTCTTGAGGATAGAAACAAGGGTTAAAACGAAGTAAAATAAAACTTTTAAAAACAAGCACACACAAGCAATTTAAAAATGAGCAAGTACCTAAGAGCCCATGGAAAACCATGGATGGAAAGGGTGCTAACACCTTCCCTTTCTATAATCTACCCCCCGTACTCAAAAACATCTCGAAAAAGGTTTTTTCTGTTCTTTTTCCTTTTCCGGATTGGATAAAATAAAAGTCGGTGGCGACTCTTGCTTACCGCAACATTTGCGAATACAAAATGCAAACCAGTATTAACAGTCGGTTCTGCCACCGTATCACAGGGTTGATCCCCAAACGTCGTCCATAAAGGACAATATATAAACTGAAAAGTTTTGAAAATTTCATCTGAATTTATAAAGGAGCAAAAGCTCTTATTTGATACCTGAGCAAAAATCTCACTTAATCAGTCTTGTGCGTGTGATGATCATCAATAATTATTATTGCCTTACTTTGATTGTTCGAATGAAAAAAGAGAAAAATCGGAAAGAGACTTAAGTACAAAGCATATGTAGAGAGGTATATGAAGAAGAAACTCTAAAGTTAAAGATTCTAAAGCAAACTCTACGCGTCATGCGAATATCGGACGGGCTACTTTTTGATCAATTAGAACGAATGTCTCACGTATGAGTATCGGGCTACTGGGATTTTCATGTGTTCTTGTAATGGTTTCTTGAGGTCAAGCAACAATTTAAGTGTGGGGGAGTTTGACCAGTAGTTGTTACACAGGAATTTAGCAGTTATTTTAGTTATTGTTTCATTTAATTGATTGATGTTTTATTTCATTTTATCGGGTTTTATGCTTTGGTTTTGTATTTTAGTGTTTTTAGGGTCAACCAAATAAAAGAGGACGAATCAGGATAAAAAGTGCGGGATTCAGAGATTTGAAAAAAATTCAGATTCGAGCATGGCAGAAGGCGACACGGACGCCCGTGTCACACGACAAGGCCCATGTCAAGTTAGATGATGCATGAATTAGTGGAGGACAGACTGAAGGCGACACAGGCGCCCGTGTCCCATGACACGGCCCGTATCAATTTAGTTGGACCTAAAATTGAATAGCGCATATTACATATTCTAACACGGGTGCCTGTGTTCGGTGACACGGCCTGTGTTAGCTTAGGTGTGTGAGAGTCCAATTATAAGGTTTTCCTGTATTCTTGGATCATTAAGGGTACTGTGGACATTTGGCATCACAGAGGGATGACCTGACACTATAAATACCTGATTTAGAGAAGAAAAAGAGGACTTTTGACGATTGGAGAATTTGGCAATAAAAGATTGAAGTCTATGCAAGTTTTGGGAGAACGAAGACCTTTCATGAGCAGAAGCGCTTGAAGATCAGAGTTCACCATTAATTTTTGTAATGTCTATCGTTATTATTATTGAAATCTCTTTGAATATTATATGCGGGTAAACCCCCTAGTGCTAGGGGGTGTCCCTGATTTGTGAATGTATTGACTATGAAATATTGATTTTTAATACAGTAGTTTCCTTTTAATTTAATCGTTCAAGGTTTCTAATTTTTTTCTTGATCGGACCAATTAGGGTTGAGTTACGGTTAACAACCAGTTGGACCATGGTTGTTAAGGTTTTTGTATGATTAGGCTATAGTAGATATCATCTAGGACTAGGGATACCTTATAGTCACTGAATTTAACCCTTGATAAGATAAAGGCTTGACTACATCAGTTATTCTTAAGGACTTAGGATTGAGGATGGATGGTTAAAGGTTTTCTCACTAATGACTTAGGGAAAAATAATCTAAAGGGCCGATAGTTAAAGGTAATGAACTTGTAGAAGAGATCAATAGTGAATGTCATTTCAGGGCAAACCACACACTTACCCCTAGCATAGTATTTACACTAGTAATAAAGTTATAATTTACCTTTGCATATTTTTAATTAATGTTAAGAACAATAACTAAACCAAACCCCAAATTGAGTTTTGTTTAATTGAACCTCGCACTAAACTCGGTAATTCTGTGCAGTCTTTGAGATTGACATTCGGGGAATTTTCCATGTTATTACAAGAGGCAAAATAGTACACTTGCTATTTTACGGATCAATTTTTTGACGATGTTGTCAGGGACTGCCTAATCACTGAGTTTAATTGGAGTTCAATTAAAATTTTGTTGGTCTGCAACTAAAATTTATTTTTTGTAATATCCATATTTTTGTTTTACTGATTTTTCCTAACCTTTGCATGCGGGGAAAGTTCTCAGCTGAATTCCGTTTAACACAAAAATAGAAAGAAATTTTCACACGAGGCGTAGTCTAGGTCGGTTAGATAGACAGGAGTCAGCAGGTTCTTCAGATCCTTCAGATTCAGAGTTTGAATAGGTAAAACCAATGGCTGAAAATCTGCCACCAGAGACACTTCTTGGGGACTACGGAGGAGTGAATGCTCCAGAAGGTCGATTGACTATTGTAAATCAACCGGTCAATGTTGCAAACTTTCAACTGCTTCCATCAACCATCCTCGAGCGCGAGAATAATTATTTCACCGGAAATATCAATGAAGATGCCAATAAGCAGTTGTAGAGATTTCTCACCATGAGCACTACTTTGAAGATTGAGGGGCACTCTGAAGAAGCCAAGAAATTAAGGATGTTCTCATTCATGCTGTCTGGAGATGCTGAAAAATGGTTCTACTCATTGCCTGCTGGAAGTATCACCACTTAGGAATAGATGGAGCAAACTTTTCTTGATGAGTACTTTCCTGCTTTCATTTTACATTCGTAAAAGATATGAAATTGTGAATTATAAGCAGAAAGAAGGAGAGTCACTAGGTGATGCTTACAAGAGATTCAAGAGGTTACTAGTAGCCTAACTAATGCACAACATGAGTCAAACTGAGCAAATGAAGATTGTGATTGGTGGAAATAGAACTGACTGTTTAAAGCTGGATCGCGTATGTCGCGGTAAGCAAGAGTCGCCACCGTCTTTTATATTCTCCAACATGGAAAGGACAAAAGCACATCAAAATTCCTTATTGAGAATGTCTCTCGGTTCGGGAGGTAGATTTATAGAAAGGGAAGGTGTTAGCACCCTTTCTATCCATGGTTATCCATGGGCTCTTAGGTTCTTGCTCTTATGTTTTCAAAAGATGTTTGCTTTTCAAATGTGAGTGGGTTTGAAAAAAGTTTCGTTTTTAAAAGATTTCTAAGTGACTCTTGTATCTGTCCTCAAGAGTGTTTGAAAAATTTGTTTTGAAAACTTTTGAAAGTGTCAGTGTGAAAAGATTGTTTTGTTTGTTTTTTAGAGAGCAAGTACCCATGAGTCATCGGGTCTCACAGTCCATACCAAAGCGAGCAGCCCATACCAAAGCGCAGCAAGTTTTCTCGAGCAGTGAGTATCGGGTCTCACAGTCGGTAAACTTTTTGCCAAGGTAATAAATGGCATGCTCTTTTCGGCCAGACTCGTCATGCCGCCCCATCACACACCCCATTGAGCTGTCAAGTACTGTCATGTATTGTATCAGAGGTCTCCCTTCAACCGGTGGCATAAGAATGGGTGGTTCTTGGAGATACTCTTTGATTCTGTCAAAAGTGGCCTGACATTCATCGTTCTAACGTACTACTTGATCTTTCTTCAGTAGCTTGAAGATTGGTTCACAGGTAGCAGTTAGATGCGAGATGAATCGGGCAATGTAGTTCAGCCGTCCTAGAAAGCCTCTGACTTCTTTCTCTGTTTTGGGAACTGGCATATCTTCTATGGCTTTCACCTTGGCAGGGTCCACTTGAATACCCTTGTCGCTCACGACGAAGCCTAGCAACTTCCCAGATCTTACCCCGAAGGTGCACTTGTTCGGGTTCAACCTCAGCTTGTACAACTTCAACCGGTCAAACAACTTCTGTAGATGGCCAAGGTGTTCCTCATCCGTTTGAGACCTTGCAATCATATCATCGACGTATACTTCAATCTCATGGTGGATCATGTCATGAAATAAAGCAACCATGGCACGTTGGTAGGTTGCCCCAACATTTTTCAACCCAAAAGGCATGACCTTGTAACAGAGCGTGCCCCACTGAGTAACAAAGGTAGTCTTTTCCATATCTTCAGGAGCCATCTTGATCTGATTATAACCTTAAAAGTCATCCATGAAGGAGAACACCTTGTGCTGAGCAGTATTGTCAACCAGAACGTCGATGTGAGGCAGAGGGAAGTCATCCTTGGGGCTCGCCCTGTTCAAATCCCTGTAGTCAACACACATTCGAACCTTACCATCCTTCTTCGGCACTGGAACCACGTTGGCAACCCACTGAGGGTAAGAAGTCACTTCTAGAAACCCGGCATCAAATTGTTTCATAACCTCAGCTTTGATTTTCTCGGACATCTCTAGACGCATACGACGGACCTTCTGTTTAACCGGAGGGCATTTTCCTTGGTAGGCAGGTGATGAACCACAATGTCGGTATCCAACCCAGGCATGTCTTCGTAGGACCAGGCAAAGATTTCCACATAATCATGCAACATCTGAATCAACCGCTGTTTCACGCTGAGCTCTAGATTGGCACCAATCTTGACTTCCTTTCTGTCTGTCTCAGTACCCAGATTTACCGTTTCCACTGGCTCTTCATGTGGCTGAATGGCCCTCTCTTCCTGGAGTAACAGTCTTGCAAGCTCACCAGGCACTTCACAATCATCTTCCCCTTCGTCTTCGGCTAAGTTGATCGGATTTTCGAAGTCATAACTGGCAGTAGCAGAGTCGTTACCAGTGAGATCTAGAGTGGATTGAAACCTGTATAGGTGAGTGTGTGTAAATACAGCTGTTTTGTAATATATAAAGAAAGAAAGGGAGCACAAGATTTGAAATGCGAAAAACGTCCAATGTTTTTATTCATGATATATGAAAATGACAAATAATAAGCCCTCACAAATGAAGCCACGGTGCCCCGGGTAAGACACCGGGCCATAAAGTTTCAAATTATTGTTCGTTACAAATTTAAAAACAAAGGAATTCATTACTGAGTAACAAAAGTAACAGGTATGTAGTCTTTAGCAGTCCAATTGTTCAGTCCACCGTCGGTCGTTGGGTAGATCCAGCTGTTGAACTCAGATTCTTCCACTTCGCCTTCAATAGCATTCACTCCCGGGTTGGTGATGAATACGGGAGGTTTTCCAATCCTTGCTTTACGTACAGCCCTCCGAGCCTCTGCAGTGAAACCCAACCCGAACTTGTCAGTCTTTGGAGTAAAATCAGGAAGTCGGCCCCAGTTTGCACACACGCCTTTCTCAATCACAGCCCGGGCATCCCTTAAGGAAGCCATCTTCAAAGGAGAGTCTTCTTCAGTCACAGTCTCTGCTGACGCCAATGTTGGGGCACCTCTTCAAAGTGTTGAAAGGGGGTCTCAATGAACTCCCCGTCCATCTCTATATACCGGAATGAGTTAAGATGGCTAACCATGTATTCTTCCTCCCCCTGCACTGTAACAATTTTCCCTCTGACCGGGTACTTGAGTTTTTGATGTAGAGTGGAGGTCACAACTCCAGCCTTGTGGATCCAAGGACGACCCAGCAAACAAGAATAGGTTGGTCTGATTGGAATGTCAACTTCCCCATGTACCATCCTTTTCGAACCGTCAAAGGCTCGGACAACAATATTACTAGGAGTGATACGGTGGGAGAACTGACTATGGTTTTGCGTTTGTTTTCGCAAATGTTTCGGTTGAGCAAGAGTCGCCACCGACTTTTTATTTTATCCTAAGGAAAGGTTAAAAAGCACAGCAAAAACCTTTGAGATGTTTTCTTGGGTTCGGGGAGTAGATTATAGAAATGGAAGGTATTAGCACCCTTTCTATCCATGGTTATCCATGGGCTCTTAGTTACTTGCTTAGATCAACTTGCCTTAATTTTCAATTGTTTGAAATGGTGCTTTGTGTGTGTGGGTTTAAAAATGTTTTTTGAAAAGAGGCCAATGTGGTGGCAACCTTTGTAATGATCCATGTTGGGATGTATACAAAGGTGTACGTCTTTTGAAAAGGTTTTCAATGTTTTTGAAAGTTGCTTTTGAAAGTGTATTGTGAAGTGTGGTTTTGAAAAATAGGCAAGTGTTTTTGTTTTGCAAGTTGGCAAGTAACCAAGAGTTTGTCTACTCTAAATTTCTCAAAGATTTTTGCTATGTTTTAAACCTTTTAACAATTTTGTTCCACCATTGTATTTGGTGGACAATCTTGTCTTAGGATGTGAAAGGGACAGGCGCGGGTCATCGTTTAGACCATAATTGCAATGGTGCCAAGTATCTTTGGGCAATTTTTCCTTGGAGGGACTTGATCATTTTTTAGGCAACTTTCGAAAGCGTCATCGAGGGACTATGATCATTTGATTGTTCGTTTTGCCCAAAGAGACCTAGCATGCAATATGGCCCATTATTGAAGGCAACAAGTGGAATACCCTAGGGGTGCAAGTGTGATTAGTGTTGTCCATTTTCATGCTTGTTTATCTTTGAAATTAGGTCAAACTACTTTGGTTAATTGATTTGCATACAATCCTAATTCTAGCATGGTATAATTAGAAAGCATTAAAGTGCGAAAAATAAAGTTCCTAAGTTATTACAACACAATATGGGAAGGAGGGTACAAATGTTCAAATGGGGGGTATTTTGACAAGGAATTTAAACCTAGATCAAATTGAGAATTTACAAGGTATTTAATTGCACAAATTAAATAAAATGGAATAAATATGCAAGATGCAAAAAATGTTTTTTATGTGTATGAAAAAAAGGTATTTTTAATGTGTCAAATAAACAAAATAAGAAGTATTAATTTTTTGAGTATTTTCCATGTTTTAGGGCAAAACCCTAATTTTATTAAGTAAAATGTATTAATTATTTAATATGTACAAATATTTATCAATTATGTACAAAAATAAAATAAAAAATGAAGTATATTTGTAAAAAGGTATTTTTTAATGTTAAATATTAATAAAAAATAAAATGTATATATTTTGTATTTTTTCTAAATATGCTAATAAATATGTATGTATTTGTATTATTTACTAAATATATATTATATATACAAAATAATAATATTTAATATTTATGAAAAAAAAGTATATTTTATATAAAATATTTTCAGAAGATAAAATAAAATAAAAATGGAAAACAAAATGTGTTTGCACTATTTTAGTATTTTTTAAATAAAAGTATGTCTATATATTTATTTATGTACAAATATTAATCTAAACAAATAAATGCCTAATAAATATAAAAATGGTGTGAAAAATATTTTTTATATTTTTAATATTATTATAAAAATAAATAAGTGAGAACAAAAAAAGAAAAGATCGAAAAATCATAAAAATAAGCATAATGGGCCAGGGGGGTTCAAAAGTAACAAAAGAGTGCAAAAAGAAATATGAAACAGAGCCCAGCCCAAAAAGTCCTTCTTCAACCTCCAGACTGTATGTGTAGGTGTTTAGGTATTGGCTTGTATTTTTGGTAAATTCCAAGTGTATGTGTGAATGTCATGACTGATGTCATAACATTCTAGTTCAGGTTGTACTAACTCTTTAGGTACATATGCAGAAAAATATTGTAACTCAAATACTGATGTTCATAAGTGTGTATCTGAGCATGTTTGCAAAATGATCACATTTAGCTAATCAGTAGACAGGTTTTCTCAGATGTCATAACAGATGTTATGACATCCTGTTCTGAACTAGCAGGATTACAGGATTGGATAAGTCTGAGTTTTTTCAGGAAATAACTCAGTCCTTCCTAAACAGAATCCTGCGTTTTCTGAGGAGTAACCTCGCTCAATCCTAACCTGATCAACAAAGTACTGTGACCTGGACTTTAAGTCAAACGGAATCAACCCTAGGTTTTTGGAAACCCTAACTGAAGTTGCAGCTGCTATATATTCAACAGAGCTGCGGTTTTTGAAATCATCCCTGCTGATTAATTTGAAGATCGAGTTTGTAATCTGTATAGATTTGTTTAATTGTACTCCAAGCAATTATCATTGTGATAAGTGTCTTGGAATAGGTTTCAATTGTAAGGGTTGTGTAGCACTCAAAGCTTTGAAGCAAGAGTGTTTGAATGTTACTTGACTAAAGCTGTGAAGCAGAGTCAAGTTAGTTGTGTACATCACTCAAAGCTGTGAAGCACGAGTGATTGTGTTACTTGATTAAAAAGCTGTGAAGCATAATCAAGAGTGTGTTTTGAAGAGTGTCTTCATCAATTCTCAAGTCAAATTGGTTTATGTATCACTGCTGTGATTGAGGGGGAGTGAGTAGGAACTCAGGTTTAAGTTGTACTTAGATTAGAATTGCATTGGGTAGGTCTTAAGTGAAGGAGATAAACTGGTTGGTTTATTCCTGAATTAACATCTCTTATAGTGGATTCTCTCCCTGGCTTGGTAGCCCCCAGAGTAGGTGTTGTTGCACACTGAACTGGGTAAACAATTGACTGTGTTATTTACTGCTTTTGTATTTACTGTCATATAGTAAGTCAGATACAGTGTCATAACATTGGACGTGACATTGGGTATCTGAAGCCAGAATTTTCAATTGGTATCAGAGCAGGCACCCTGCCTGTATTACTGGGTGAGATCTAGGGATATCACTTTCTGGCACTATGGACAAAGAAGGAGTTTTTGGAAACAGACCACCCATTCTGGATGGAACTAATTATGACTATTGGAAACCTCGTATGATTGCCTTCCTAAAATCTCTGGACAAAAAGGCTTGGAGAGCTGCTGACAAAGGATGGATTCATCCCACCATAACTGAGGAAGATGGGACAATCAGTCTGAAGCCTGAGGAAGATTGGAGTAAAGAAGAAGATGAGCTAGCCCTGGGAAATTCCAAAGCTTTAAATGCCTTGTTCAATGGGATTGATAGAAATATTTTCAGATTAGTTCATCAATATGAACTGGCCAAGGAAGTTTGGGACACTCTCAAAACTACTCATGAGGGAACTTCCAAAGTAAAAATGTCAAGGCTTCAGATGTTGACCACTAAGTTTGAGAATCTAAAAATGATGGAAGATGAAACCATTCATGAGTTTCACATGAACATCTTGGAAATTGCCAACACCTCAGGAGCACTGGGAGAAAAAATGTCAGAAGAAAAACTGGTGAGGAAGATTCTCAGATCCTTGCCTAAAAGATTTGCAATGAAGGTGACTGCCATAGAGGAAGCCCAGGACATCAGCAAGTTGAAAGTAGATGAACTTATTGGGTCTCTTCAGACTTTTGAGATGGGAATCACTAATGATGATGTCAAAAAGAACAAGAGCATAGCACTTATGTCCAACACTGATGCTGAAGAAAACATTTCAGAAGCTATAGCCATGCTAGGAAGACAATTCAACAAACTCATCAAAAGAATAGATCCAAAGTCAAGGTCTAATGTTCATAACATCTCCTCTGACATTGACAGTTCCAGCAAAAGATCAAGGTCAGATGGGAAGGGAGTTCAAGGCAGAGGAATTCAATGTCATGGTTGTGAAGGATATGGGCATATTCGAGCTGAATGTCCTACCTTTCTTAAGAAACAAAAAGGAATGACAGTTACTTGGTCCGACTGTGATTCAGAAAGTAATTCTGAAGAAGAGACTGCCAAACGAGTTACTGCTTTAACTGGTGTTTGTACCTCTGAAAGTGATGAAGAGGTGACTTTTGAAGAACTGGCTGAAACATACAAGGAATTGTGTATCAGAAGTACTGAAGTCTGTGTGCAGAATAAGAAACAATCAAAACTCATCATGAAGATGGAGGCTGAAAAAAGGGAAAACCTTGAAACTATAAGTCTTCTAGAAGGAGAAGTTCAATTGCTGAATTCACAACTGGATCAAATGACAAAATCTGTCAAGATGTTGACAAATGGAACTGACAAATTGGAAGAGATCCTACAGATTGGACAAAATGTGGGAAATAAATCTGGTCTAGGATTTATGAAAGCAACGAAATCTGGTTCTGGTAGGCAAATGCCAAAACAGATGTCTCAACACAACTCTCGACATCAGGAACAGAAACATATGAGGAAAAGGTACCAAAGATGGAAATGTCATCATTGTGGTAGATATGGCCACATAAAGCGTTTTTGCTTCAGATTACATGGATACCCTAATCAGAATTCAGGTGTCAAACCTAAGTCTAAAAAGGTACCACGTGCTCCTCAATGGAAGAAAAAGGCTACTGCACTGATAGCTCACACTTCCCTGAGGGTCTCTGCAAAAGAAGACTGGTATTTTGACAGTGGATGTTCCAGACATATGACTGGAATCAAGAACCTCCTCAATAATGTTAAGCCTCACACCACCAGTTTTGTGACCTTTGGAGATGGGGCCAAAGGTGAAATCAAAGGAGTTGGTGATTTGAACTGCCCTGGAGTTCCAAGTCTAAATGAAGTACTGCTGGTGAAAGGACTGACTGCTAATCTCATTAGTATCAGTCAACTGTGTGATCTAGGATTCAAGGTCAATTTCTCAAAATCTGAATGCCTTGTAATCAATGACAA
Organism: Vicia faba; assembly: GCA_948472305.1. Taxonomy (NCBI): domain Eukaryota; kingdom Viridiplantae; phylum Streptophyta; class Magnoliopsida; order Fabales; family Fabaceae; genus Vicia; species Vicia faba. The sequence continues at coordinate 987,244,342 of OX451740.1, read as the reverse complement.
ACAAGAGACAGTAATGAAAGGAGTCAGATCCAAAGACAACTGTTACTTATGGGAGGCTGAGAATACTAATTTCTCATCTGTGTGTTGCATTGCAAAAGAAGAGAAAGAGGTGAAACTGTGGCACCAAAAACTTGGCCATCTCCACCTAAGGGGTATGAAGAGGATCATCTCCTTGGAAGCAGTCAGAGGAATTCCAAAACTGCTAATTGATGAAGGAAGAGTTTGCGGTGAATGTCAGGTGGGCAAGCAGACAAGGATGTCACATCCAAAGTCAAGACATCTGACCACCACTAAGGTTCTAGAACTCCTCCATATGGATCTGATGGGACCAATGCAAGTAGAAAGTCTTGGTGGTAAAAGATATGCCTATGTGGTTGTGGATGATTTTTCCAGATTCACCTGGATTAATTTCATTAGAGAAAAATCAGATGCATTTGAAGTCTTTAGAGAACTGTGCAAAAGAATTCAAAGAGAGAAGGAAGTATGTATTGTCAGAATCAGAAGTGATCATGGCAAGGAATTTGAAAACAGCAGGTTTGATGACTTCTGTGCTTCAGAAGGAATCAGTCATGAGTTTTCTTCTCCCATAACACCTCAGCAAAATGGAGTTGTGGAAAGAAAAAACAGGACCATACAAGAATCTGCCAGAGCAATGTTACATGCAAAAAAACTTCCTATGTATTTCTGGGCTGAAGCTATGAATACAGCCTGTTATGTTCATAACAGGGTCACCTTGAGAAAGGGAACCTCATCCACCATATATGAACTCTGGAAAGGAAGAAAACCAACTGTGAAGTACTTCCATGTGTTTGGCAGCAAATGCTATATCCTGTCTGATCGGGAACAGAGAAGAAAACTGGACTCCAAAAGTGATGAAGGCATATTTCTAGGATACTCCTCAAACAGCAGAGCTTATAGAGTATTCAACTCCAGAACCAAAACCATGATGGAATCAATAAATGTCATAATTGATGACTATCATGAAGAAACAGATGTTCCTTGTACTGTTGAGACATTCTTTGAGACTTCAACCCAACAGGATGATCTACCCAACTCCACCACAACAGAATCAGAATCAAAGGAAGCTAGCAAGACTCCTTCCATCAGAATTCAGAAGGATCATCCAAAAGAGCTCATCATAGGAGATCCTAATAGTGGAGTCATCACAAGATCAAGAGAAATCATCTCAAATTCTTGTTTTGTGTCCAAAATAGAACCAAAAAATGTCAAGGAAGCCTTGACTGATGAATATTGGATTGGTGCAATGCAAGATGAACTGAACCAATTCAAGCAGCATGAAGTCTGGGAACTGGTTCCTAGACCTGAAGGAACTAACATCATTGGGACAAAATGGATATTCAAGAACAAGTCAGATGCTGAAGGAGTTGTCACCAGAAATAAGGCGAGACTTGTTGCTCAAGGATACACCCAAGTTGAAGGGGTTGACTTTGATGAAACCTTTGCACCTGTAGCCAGGTTGGAATCAATCAGACTCTTGTTGTCAATTGCTTGTCTTCTGAAGTTCAAGTTATTTCAGATGGATGTGAAAAGTGCCTTTCTAAATGGGTACTTAAATGAGGAAGCTTATGTGGAACAACCTAAAGGTTTTGTGGATCCAACCCATCCTGATCATGTCTACAAATTGAGAAAAGCTCTATATGGGCTGAAACAAGCTCCTAGAGCATGGTATGACAGGTTAACAAAGTTTCTCTCAGACAAAGGCTACAGAAAAGGAGGCTTGGACAAAACTCTATTTATCAAAACTGAAGGAGGGAAGTTGATGGTTGCCCAAATATATGTTGATGATATAGTGTTTGGTGGAATGTCAGAACATATGGTTAAACACTTTGCTGACCAGATGCAGGCTGAATTTGAAATGAGTCTCATGGGAGAACTAACTTATTTTCTTGGACTACAAGTCTCACAGATGGAGGACTCAATCTTCTTATCTCAAAGCAAGTATGCTAAGAATATTGTAAAGAAGTTTGGAATGGAGAATGCAAGTCACAAAAGGACTCCTGCTCCTACTCATCTAAAGCTCTCCAAAGATTCAAGTGGGGTTAAGGTGGATCAAAGTCTGTACAGAAGCATGATAGGAAGCCTGCTGTACTTAACTGCCAGCAGACCTGATATTGCCTTTGCAGTTGGAGTTTGTGCTAGATACCAAGCTGATCCCAAAGTCAGTCATCTCAATCAAGTGAAGAGAATTTTGAAGTATGTAAGTGGTACTTACAACTATGGATTGCTGTATACTCATGGCTGTGAACCGACTCTGACTGGCTACTGTGATGCTGATTGGGCTGGTAGTGCTGATGATAGAAAAAGCACTTCTGGAGGATGTTTCTTTTTGGGAAGTAATCTGGTTTCCTGGTTCAGCAAGAAACAGAATTGTGTGTCTCTTTCCACTGCTGAAGCTGAATATATTGCAGCTGGCAGTAGCTGCTCTCAAATGTTATGGATGAAACAGATGCTCACTGAGTATAACGTCACACAAGATGTTATGACATTATACTGTGACAATCTGAGTACAATCAACATATCCAAGAATCCCATTCAGCATAGCAGGACCAAACATATTGACATACGACATCACTTTATTAGAGACCTTGTAGAAGAAAAGATCATCAAGTTGGAACATGTTACCACTGAGCTACAGCTGGCTGACATTTTTACCAAGGCTTTGGATGCAAATCAATTTGAAAACTTAAGGGGTAAGTTGGGTATTTGCCAACATGAGGAATTGTAGCAATTAATTTTGCTTAAAACAAAGACCAAAGGACTTCTGCCTGTTCTGATTGGTTTAAAATTGTATTTTCTCATTTCCTACCACTGTTTTGAGAAGTTGAATAGGCACTCCTTTGCTTTGTTCCTCTCTCGTGCTTCACATCAATCAGAAATTCTTCTCATTTGCTGTTTGTCCTTCAAAACTGACAAAATGTCTCAAACGCCATCATCATCCAATACGACCATCTCAACCTCTTCATCTGATCAAGATTCTGGGACAATCTCTTCCTGTCTGGACTCTGATGTTCTGGAGATCTGTTCTCATAGAATTAACTCCACCAAGGCCAAAGAGGTGCGAACAAGACATACAGGTAATCCATCTCATCCTTCCTCTTCAGTACCCCCTGAAATTACAAATAGGGAAGGGACAGCCTATGTTAATCAAGCAATAGCAAAAATTGTTTCCCGAATTCTGAACGAGAACCACTCAGTTCCTGGCATTTCTGTTCCTCTGCACCAAGAAAATTCAAATGCTGAAACAAATCCAAATGTCTCTAAGAATGTTGAGACATCAAACAAAGAGAGAAATGCTGACAAGAAAAGAAAGAAGCCTGACTCCTCTGAGTCTGATGACAGTACTTGAAGGATGATTGCTGCGTGGTGGTGGAGTTTGGAAGAATGTCCTGCTGTTGTCTACTGCTGTGTCTGGTGTTCTGCTGCTGATCTCATTATTTTGTCTTGGATAACTGTATTACTTTATAAACATGTAATCTTTGGCCCATTTGTGGCTAAAGTGGGGGAGAATATTTGGTACTGCTTAATTAGTACTTAACACTATATTTTTCTGCTGTCATCATTTATTTCTGCTGCTATCTCTGATTGTTTAGGGACTTTAGCCAAAAATCTGCCAAAGGGGGAGTTTGTAGGTGTTTAGGTATTGGCTTGTATTTTTGGTAAATTCCAAGTGTATGTGTGAATGTCATGACTGATGTCATAACATTCTAGTTCAGGTTGTACTAACTCTTTAGGTACATATGCAGAAAAATATTGTAACTCAAATACTGATGTTCATAAGTGTGTATCTGAGCATGTTTGCAAAATGATCACATTTAGCTAATCAGTAGACAGGTTTTCTCAGATGTCATAACAGATGTTATGACATCCTGTTCTGAACTAGCAGGATTACAGGATTGGATAAGTCTGAGTTTTTTCAGGAAATAACTCAGTCCTTCCTAAACAGAATCCTGCGTTTTCTGAGGAGTAACCTCGCTCAATCCTAACCTGATCAACAAAGTACTGTGACCTGGACTTTAAGTCAAACGGAATCAACCCTAGGTTTTTGGAAACCCTAACTGAAGTTGCAGCTGCTATATATTCAACAGAGCTGCGGTTTTTGAAATCATCCCTGCTGATTAATTTGAAGATCGAGTTTGTAATCTGTATAGATTTGTTTAATTGTACTCCAAGCAATTATCATTGTGATAAGTGTCTTGGAATAGGTTTCAATTGTAAGGGTTGTGTAGCACTCAAAGCTTTGAAGCAAGAGTGTTTGAATGTTACTTGACTAAAGCTGTGAAGTAGAGTCAAGTTAGTTGTGTACATCACTCAAAGCTGTGAAGCACGAGTGATTGTGTTACTTGATTAAAAAGCTGTGAAGCATAATCAAGAGTGTGTTTTGAAGAGTGTCTTCATCAATTCTCAAGTCAAATTGGTTTATGTATCACTGCTGTGATTGAGGGGGAGTGAGTAGGAACTCAGGTTTAAGTTGTACTTAGATTAGAATTGCATTGGGTAGGTCTTAAGTGAAGGAGATAAACTGGTTGGTTTATTCCTGAATTAACATCTCTTATAGTGGATTCTCTCCCTGGCTTGGTAGCCCCCAGAGTAGGTGTTGTTGCACACTGAACTGGGTAAACAATTGACTGTGTTATTTACTGCTTTTGTATTTACTGTCATATAGTAAGTCAGATACAGTGTCATAACATTGGACGTGACATTGGGTATCTGAAGCCAGAATTTTCAGTATGAACAACAATCAACACGCGTTTTCAATCTTCCAATTCCTGGACTTTCAAGCAAAACTCACAACATGAAAAATGTAGAGCATTAAGAGACGAATCCAGACATATAAAGAACTTGACTTAACTCTCTAAGATGAGAGAGAATTTCTTCTCCCCTAATTCCTGACCTAGTTTTTGTTCCATGTTCAGACATTAAATTCTCACAGCACACATAATATAAATGAAAACTAATTACATGGGCATGTTCAGGGCTATGAATGTGACATATTTTCTTCACAAACCTAAAGCTAACAATGCCTGGATAGAGAGATACGAGTTCATGAACTTACCTGTTCAGCTTGAATCGTATCTGGCAGTGGAGGTACTTTCAGTGCAAGGTGATGATTGGTACAACTTCCTTGATGTCCAGGGATGCTATTCCAAGTTTTACTTTGCTTTGAAACTAGCTGAATCGAGTTATAGAACTCCACCTGCAAATCAGAAAAATGAAAATGGTGATGTTGATTGGGAGTGTTACAGGTCGTGTTTGAGGTTTGGAATAACTTCAAGGGATGTTGTGGGATGTGTTTGAAGTGTTTTTAGCAAGGATACACGAATGGAATGAGTTATGGAACTCAATCTGCAGCAGGTCCCCTGTTTTGGAAGTTTGAGGGTGATTCTGTGTTTGAGAAGGTATTGGAGATGGTTGGCTCGTGTTCTAGCTCAGAATGGATGTTTAGAATATGTTTGACAAGTTTGCTTAAGCCTGTGTTAGCTGAGATGAGAGTTGTGTGATGTTATGCTATGTTTCTTCTTACTTAAGCAACAAAAGGCCAAGTTGAGTTTCTAGCTTGTACAGGCCCCCCTAATGTGCTGCATACCTTGGCCTTGATCAGTGTAATTAGCTCATAAACTTGTGCCAAAGAGATTTGCCCTGTACTTGCTTGGATTGCTAATTGACATAAAGTGCAACTTTTCTAAAATGGATATAATGATTTATCTAAAAATGGCTTAGTTTAACATGTAATGCTTAAACACATAAAACAAGGCCTTGGCACAATGAGTTAGCATTAAATTTATGAGTGCAAATGGGATATAGGACCTGTAATCAAGGAAAACAAGCTGAATTCAAAATGGCACAAATGTATGAACATGTAACTTGGCCAAATCAAAAGTGAGTTTTTCCCATCTTGCCAAATTCGATTCTCCCTAACCATGAGGTTGTTTGATGAGTTCTTGGACATTTTTGAAAGCTTGGAATGTGTACTACAATCCATCTTTGAAATGAAAATTGAAATTCCAAGTGGAAGTATGTGAAAAATGGTCTTGAAGTTAGGTAAAAACGTTGCCTAAAATAGGTCAAATTTTCTCTAAGTTAAGAATGGTTTGGTACCCTTGTTCCAAAAATTGTAACTTAAGCTACAAGCTTCTTTTGGGAAAACTTTGTGAATAAAAGTTGTAGATTTTGCAATAGGCTACAACTTTCATGTTTTGACTTTTCCTTGAATCCAAATGAATCTTGGTGAGAAAGTGGGACAAAGTTAGGAAAAAATTAGGGTTTTTCATAACTTAGAAAAATTCTAAGTTATGAAAAATCTTCATTTCAAACCCTAATTTGCAATTCTTGATTTCTTGATGAACAAGTTTCATGATTTGGCATGTTTTGATGAAAAATGAATCTTGACACTTGATTTTGACCAAAAAGTCAAAGTTTGACTTTTTAGTATACAGTCAAAATTGATCAATTGACTGGGAAATTCAACTGTCAATCTTGTGTATTTGGGATCTTTTGAACTTGTTGAGTATGTCAAGACAATTCCATGGGGTCCTTGAGTCCATATGTGAGCTTGATTTGCCATTGGCTAGGTCAAACAGTCAAAAATTGCCTTTGTGCAGTCAATACCCTAAAAATGACCATTTTGCCCTTTTGGTGATCTGATCAAATTTCTTGTGGAATTGTGATCCAAACTTTATCAAATGGTCCATGTGAGTTCATAATGTTGATGTGGGTCAATTTTCATGAGATTTGACTGTCAATTGGCCACAGTTGACTTTTCCCCCAATACAGCTGATTTCTAGGTCAACTGTCCAATTGACTGGGCAAAATTTGGAATTAAGACTTGAAACTTGGTATGGATAAACTCGGGAGTCCAACATGAATCATGAAAGTCATCTTAGGCATTTTAGGTCAAAATATCTTTGTGCAAACACAAACCCTAATTTGGGTCAACAGTGCAAGGAGAAGTCTTGAGCAGAGGAAACCCTAACTGGATCTTGAGCTCCAAGGGTCTTGTGATGAGAAAATGTTGAGGAAATGGGAGGGCAAATTTTGGGGTACAACAGTTGCCCCTGTTCAATCTTCTTGAACCTGAAGAGTTAGATTGGCAAGTTTGCCTTTCGTGACTTGAGGGTAAAAGGAGATTGGACACTAGAGTGCCCGGAAATTTGCACTCGCATGTTGGAGTATCAGCAAAGGTGATGTCGGGAATGGGCTTACAGATGCCATTAGGAGAGATGGTGGATAGGGAGATGGGCTTATAGATGCCATCTGGAGACGTGACAGAACCTTGTCGGGAATGGGCTTATAGATGCCATTTGGAAGTGTTGATCGCATAAGAGATTCCTTAGCGATAACTTGTGTATTTTGAGAAAGACAGATGTTTTCCTGGCTTGTTACAGGTGTTGATCTTCAATCTCTTCATGCAGACGTGCCCTGGCTAGATACAGGTGTCGAATCTACAATCGGTTGCTCACAGATATGCCCTGGCTGGATACAGGAATCGAATATGGAAATAGTCGTCAACAGATATGCCCTGGCTGGATACATGAATCGAATTTGGAAATAGTCGTCAACAGATATACCCTGGCTGGATACAGGAATCGAATTTGGAAATAGTCGTCAACAGATATGCCCTGGCTGGATACAAGAATCGAATCTGGAAATAGTCGTCAATAGATATGCCCTGGCTGGATACAGGAATCGAATCTTCAAACTCTTCAGATGTGCCCTGGCTAGATACAGGAATAGAATCTGGAATTGTTGTCAACAGATATGCCCTGGATGGATACAGGAATCGAATCTGGAATTGTTGTCAACAGATATGCCCTGGCTGGATACAGGAATCGAATTTGGAATTATGGTAGTTGATAGATATGCCCTGGCTGGATACAGGAATTGAATCTTCAAACTCTTCAGATGTGCCCTGGCTAGATACAGGAATCGAATCCGGAAACTGATCACTCACAGATGTGCCCTGGCTAGATACAGGAATCGAATCTGGAAACTGTGACAGTTGAAGGTAGTTGTCTTTTTCTTGAAAAGGCAAAACATCAGTTGTATGCAATGTCATGATGTATGACATGTATGATGTCATGACATTCAAAATGAGATAGTGTCGTATGCACTTTATCATGTATGTAAGCAAGATGTATGAAATGCGAAATGTTTATGAATGTATTTTTGTCTAGGAAAATAAATCCTTGACGATCGACCGTGGAATTAAATCCTGGGCTGACGTTGAAGAGCTCTTCGTTTCCGCTGGGGATGACGGTTGCAAGAATACACCGGTACGAGAAGATGACTCCGTTGAGGAATAAGCTTGTTGGAGAGATTACTCTGCGGGGAATTGCTCTGTGGAAGAGATACTTTGCTGAAGTTTGACGAGAGCTTCACTGAGGATTTCAATGATGGACTCCGCTGGGGATAACAATGATAAACTCCTCTGGGGATTGCGTTGATAAGTTATGTTGGGGAACTTTGATGAACTCCGCTGGGGATAGGAAGAACTTTGCCGAGGGCGATCTTCCGTGGTAATTAGCTGAGGATAACCCAGTTATAAGCCCTTGTGAGGAATAACTTTGAATAAAGCTCGGGAGAGACGTCCGTACCCTGCAGGGGATAAGCTTCCAGAATCTACTGGGGATAAGCTTCGAGACCTGCTGGGGATATGAATTCCACTTTCATGGGGAAATCTTCAGACTGTATTGGAAAATGATTCCATTGGAGTGTCCGTATTCTGCCGGGGAACAATCTTAGACCAAGACTGCCGGGGATGCTTGCTGATGAATGCCTATACTCCGCTGGGGAATGTTGCTATCTTGTCTTACTCTGTGGGGAGTTGAGATAACTTGGTCACATTCTTCAGTTAAATCTACCTTGATACTTCGGCTGACAAAGCAACTAGACTGCATCAGACAACTCTACATTGCCCCTGTTTATGATGTCACCTGTAATTAGTCTTTTGTTTCTTATGCGAATATTTATGAATCAGCAATTTAATGTCAAATGCATATATCAAAAATGAACATTGGACGTTCTTCGCAAGACAAAACAGAAAAAAGGAAAAACAATGGCCAATTTGTTTGGAAAAGTGAACTTGTATTGATTTTGAAATTTGCCTGTAAATAGGCGTTTTTGTACAAGAGGCCGACGTCCTAGTAAGAGAACGCCGCCGAATAACACAAAGTTTATACAATTTTGAAAAGGAAACAAAACAGCTATGTGCATAATATTCCCACTGGGTTCCAACTCTGCTATCGCCTTTATGTCTTCAAGCGTCTCATCACTTTGCTGCTTAGTTGAAGATGAAGCTGATTGATCGATGCCGAAGTCTGAGCCAGATAGTTGATGCCGAATTCTGGATGCAAGGTGATCCAATGAGACATAGTGTTACGCTTTATCCCTAACTTTTTCCTGGACCGCCCTTTCGGGTTTTCAGTCCACCGGGATACCCATTTTTGCCCAAGCCGCCCTTTCAGGTTTTCGACTTGCCGGGTGTACAGATTTTTTTTATTTCATCCCTTATTTTGCCCGAACCCTTTTGGTTCGCCAGGAAGCCCTTATTTTTGCCTAGGTATGTCAACCTAGCGGGTCTCTTATTCATGCGTAGTATCTTTTCACTATGTCTGCATTGGCGGGGTGAGGAAGGTCGTCACCATCCATGGTGGTCAGGATCATGGCTCCTCCTGAGAACACATGTTTAACCATAAATGGCCCTTCGTATGTAGGGGTCCACTTGCCCCGGGGATCACTTTGAGGAAGGATGATGCGCTTGATTACCAGGTCCCCAACTTGATACTCTTGTGGTCTGACTTTCTTGTTAAATGCCCTGATCATCCGTTTTTGGTACGTCTGACCATGACAGATAGCGGTGAGTCTCTTTTCGTCAATCAGGTTTAATTGATCAAGTCGAGTCTGGATCCAGTCATCTTCACTCAAGTCTGCATCCTTCATTATCCGGAGAGAGGGTATCTGGACTTCAATTGGCAAGACTGCCTCCATGCCATAGACCAAGGAAAAGGGTGTTGCCCCGGTTGACGTCCTTGCTGAGGTACGGTACCCATGAAGAGCAAACGGTAACATCTCGTGCCAATCTTTATAGGTCACTGTCATCTTCTGCACAATTTTCTTGATGTTCTTATTAGTTGCTTCTACATCCCCATTCATCTTCGGCCGATAAGGAGAAGAGTTGTGGTGCTGTATCTTGAATTGCTCGCAGAGCTCAGTGATCATCTTGTTGTCAAGATTGGTACCATTATCCGTAATGATTCTTTCCGGGACGCCGTACCGACAGATCAGGTTAAGCCGAATGAAACGTGCCACGACGCTCTTGGTTACCGTGGCGTAGGAAGCTGCTTCTACCCACTTCGTGAAGTAATCAATTGCTACTAGGATGAAACGATGCCCGTTGGATGCCGTTGGTCGGATCTCACCAATCATATCGATGCCCCACATTGCAAAAGGCCAAGGTGCCGTCAGGACGTTCAGAGGAACCGGAGGGATATGCACCTTATCAGCATAGATCTGGCATTTATGACAAGTTCGAGAATGTTGGTAATAGTCGGCTTCCATTGTGGACCAGAAATATCCTGCCCGAAGGATTTTCTTTGCCATGGTATGTCCACTGGAATGTGTTCCGAATGTACCTTCATGCAGTTCTATCATGATCTTCTCTGCTTCAGCCTTATCCACACAACGCAGTAGAGTTGAATCATGGTTCTGTTTGTTGAGAATGCCGTTGCTGAGGAAGAATTTTACCGCAAACCTTCTCATGAACTTCTTGTCATTGACCGATGCGCCTTCGAGGTATTCCTGAGCTTCCAAGTATCTCTTCACCTCATGATACCAGGGTTTCTCGATTATCTCTTCGGCCTCAAGATCGCAGCAGTATGCAGGTTCGTCCAACTTCCAGATAATGATCCGGGGAGCCTCATTGTCCCATTTGAATTTGAACATTGAAGACATCGTAGCTAGTGCGTCCGCTAACTGATTCTCCTCTCTTGGGAAGTGTTCAAAAGTTATCTCTTCAAAGTGGGGAAGCAAAGTCAGCACATACTCCTTGTAAGGACTAAGATTTGGGTGTTTCGTATCCCACTCGCCTTTGATCTGATTGATCACAAGAGCGGAATCTCTGAAGACACTCAGAAACTTGATCCTTAAGTCGATTGCAGCTTGAAGACCCATGATACATGCCTCATATTCTGCCATGTTGTTGGTGCAGTTGAAACATAGCCGGGCGGTGAGTGGAGTATAAGTTCCTTTGGGGGATATGATTACAGCGCCGATTCCATTACCCAAAGCGTTGGAGGCTCCGTCAAAATGCATAGACCATCGGGATCCTTCCTCAGGTCCTTCATCCGGTCCAGGCACTTCACAATCAGTTACTACCATGATATCTTCGTTCGGAAATTCAAAGTTCAATGATTGGTAATCGTCCACGGGTTGGTGTGCCAAATGATTTGCCAATACACTTCCTTTGATTGCTTTTTGCGTTGTGTACTGGATATCATATTCGGTCAAGATCATTTGCCATCTTGCTATTCTTCCAGACAGAGCAGGCTTTTCGAATATGTACTTGATGGGATCCATCTTTGAAATCAACAAAGTAGTGTGAGTCAACATATACTATCTCAGCCGGCGAGCAACCCATACCAGAGCGCAGCAAGTTTTCTCGAGCAGTGAGTACCGAGACTCACAGTCGGTAAACTTTTTGCTCAGGTAATAAATATCGTGCTCTTTTCGGCCAGACTCGTCATGCTGCCCCAGCACACACCCCATTGAGTTATCAAGTACTGTCAAGTATAGTATTAGAGGTCTCCCTTCCACTGGTGGCATAAGAATGGGTGGCTCTTGGAGATATTCCTTTATCTTTTCGAAAGCGGCCTGACATTCATCGTTCCAACGTACTACTTGATCTTTCTTCAATAGTTTGAAGATTGGCTCACAAGTGGCAGTTAGATGTGAGATGAATCTGGCAATGTAATTCAGTCGTCCCAGAAAGCCTCTGACTTCTTTCTCTGTCTTGGGAGTCGGCATCTCTTGTATGGCTTTCACCTTGGCAGGGTCCACCTGAATACCCTTATCGCTTACAATGAAACCTAGTAATTTTCCAGACCTCACCCCAAAGGTGCATTTGTTTGGGTTCAACCTCAACTTGTACAATTTCAGTCGGTCAAACAGCTTCCGCAGATGGTCAAGGTGTTCCTCCTTAGTTTGGGACCTTGCAATCATGTCGTCGACATACACTTCAATCTCATGGTGGATCATGTCATGAAATAAAGCAACCATGGCACGTTGGTAGGTTGCCCCAACATTTTTCAACCCGAACGACATGACCTTGTAGCAGAAGGTGCCCCACTGAGTCACAAAGGTAGTCTTTTCCATATCTTCCGGAGCCATCTTGATCTGATTATACCCTGAAAAGCCATCCATGAAGGAGAACACCTTGTGTTGAGCAGTATTGTCAACAAGAACGTCGATGTGAGGTAGGAGGAAGTCATCCTTGGGGCTTGCCCTGTTCAAATCCCTGTAGTCGACACACATTCTGACCTTACCGTCCTTCTTCGGCACTGGCACCACGTTGGCAACCCACTGAGGGTAAGAGGTCACTGCTAGAAACCCGGCGTCGAATTGCTTCATAACCTCAGCTTTGATCTTTTCGGAAATCTCTGGACGCATACGGCGGACCTTTTGCTTTACCGGAGGGAAGTCTTCCTTGGTAGGCAGGTGGTGAACCACAATGTCGGCATCCAAACCAGGCATGTCTTCGTAAGACCAAGCAAAGATCTCCATGTAATCATGCAGCATCTGGATCAATCGTTGCTTCACGCTGAGCTCTAGATTGGCACCAATCTTGACTTCTTTTCTATCTGTCTCAGTACCCAGGTTCACTGTTTCCACCGGCTCTTCATGCGGCTGAATGGCCCTCTCTACCTGGAGTAGCAGTCTTGCGAGTTCACCAGGCACTTCGCAATCATCTTCACCTTCGTCTTCGGCCAAGTTGATCGGATTTTCGAAGTCATAACTGGCAGTAGCAGAGCTGTTACCAGTGAGATCCAGAGTGGATTGAAACCTGTATAAGTGAGTGTGTGTAAATATAGCTGTTTTGCAATATATAACACAGAAAGAAAAAGAGCACAAGATTTGAAATGCAACAAACGTCCAATGTTTTGATTAATGATATATGGAAATGTCATACAAAAAGCCCTCACAAATGGAGCTACGGTGCCCCGGGTAGGACACCGAGCCAATAGAAGTTTCAACATATTGTTTGTTACAAATTGAAAATAAAAAGAGTTCATTACTGCGTGACAAATGTAATAGGTGTAAAATCCTTTGCCGTCCAGTTGCTTGGTCCGTTGTTGGTGGTTGGATAGATCCAACTGTCAAATTCCGCTTCCTCTATGTCCTCCTCGATAGCATTCACCCTTGGGTTGGTGATAAACACCGGAGCCTTTCTGATCCTTTCCTTGCGAACAACCTTCTGAGCCTCTGCAGTGAAGCCCAGCCCAAACTTGTCGGTCTTTTGAGTGAAGTCAGGAAGCTGACCCCAGTTTGTGCACTTGCCTTTCTCGATTACAGCCCGGGCATCCCTCAAGGAAGCCATCCTCAGAGGAAAGTCTTCTTCAACCACTGTCTCAGCCGATGCCAACGTTGGAGGTACCTCCTCAAAATGCTGAAAGGGGGTTTCAATAAACTCCCCGTCCATCTCGATATACCGGAATGAATTCAAGTGACTAACCATGTATTCCTCCTCACCTTGCACAGTAACAATCTTCCCTTTGACAGGGTATTTGAGCTTTTGGTGTAGAGTGGATGTTACTGCTCCAGCCTTGTGAATCCAGGGTCGACCCAACAAGCAGGAATAAGATGGACGAATATCCATCACGTAGAACGTTGAGTCGAAGATTTGGGAACCCACGCGAATAGGAATGTCTACCTCGCCGTGCACCATCCTCTTAGAACCGTCGAAGGCTCTAATAATGATGTTACTAGGTTTCAATTCCAGGCCCTCACAATCCAATCGATCCAAGGCCTTCTTGGGCAAAACATTCAAGGAAGAACCGGTATCCACCAACACGTGTGCGAGAGTAGTGCCCCTGCATTCTATAGAGACATGCAGGGCATCATTGTGATTTTTCCCTTTGGCGGTAAGGTCAGCATCCGAGAACCCCAAGCCATTGTCAGCTGTCAAATTAGCCACACAGTCAGTGAATTGATCTGTAGAGGTCTCTTGCGGCACATGGGCCGTTTTCAGAAATGAAATCAGGGCCTTTGCGTGGGCCTTTGAGCACAGCAGCAATGATAGCATAGAGATTTTGGAGGGGGTATGCCCCAGCTGTTCAACGACATTGAAGTCACTCTTTTTAATGATTTTAAGGATTTCCTCCATCTCTTGTTGGGAGGCTTCAACAACAGTCTTTTTTGGTGCCTCCGTCCTGGCAGGCAAATCGGTAGCAACTTCTTTGCCCCGAGCATCAGAGGACTCGGCGGCAGTAGTAGACACAGGAACTTGATTTGGAACATGCACACTTGCGGGTGTGATGATAAGAGGTTTTCGGATAACTGGCGGTGCAATGTCAGGCGAGAAGAGCCTGCCACTGCGAGTAATCTTGGCGGTACCAGTGATGTTACTGATACTGGTACCGATGTTGAACTCTTGCTTCACTCCAAGCACATACACGTCTGCCCCATAGTGCCATGGGACAGCCTTGTCAGATTCATAGAGGAGAGGCCCCAGAACAGTAATGGTAATGGGTGCAACAGACATAATTTGGACTGGCTTCCTTGGGAGAGCCTTGGTAGGATTGTTGAAAATTGTGACGACAGATACTTCTTCAGCGGAAACAAACGGAACAGCAGTTTTCTTGAACAGAATTTCTTTGCTATCCATCAGGCTTTGGATGCCTGATTTCAGCAGCGGAAAACCGGTAGGGATAACAGCACACAGGAGGCAACCCTTGCTACAGCCCGGAAATAAACCGCCTAGTAGTAAGTTCCTCTTAACAGTCAATAGAGGGGTAGCAACATCATTCACCGAAACAGCATACAAATCTTCCTCGACGGCATTTACTCTATGCTGGGGCATAGGAGCAGTTACAACATTTGGCCTCTCAGGCGCCTCAAACTGAATTTCCTTCGCGTCGATAAGGTCTTGCACTTTATTTCTCAGGGCCCAACAATCATCAGTAGTATGCCTGGGGCTATCAGAATGATAAGCACAACGGGCATTTGGGTTATACTTAGGAGATGCAGTATTCACGACCTTCGGAGCCTCATTGATGGTCACCAAGTTGGTTGATAACAGTTGCGGTAAGATTTGTGACAAGGTCATACTCAACCGAGTATACTGCCTCTTGGGCCTTTCACCTCTTTGTTGATTGTACTGCTGAGGAGCAGCAACAGGTTTTGAAATGACCAAGGCATTGACGGCTTGGCGGCTTTCTGGCTTGACTTGTCTTCTAGGACCATAGACTGCACTAGCTTCCTTCTTGAAAGGCCTCTTCTCAGTACTTGCGGAGGCAGCTTTCTGTATTTTTCCTGACCTGATGCCGGCTTCTATCCTTTCACCCGTCAGAATCAAATCCGTAAACCCAGCTGAGGAATTGCCAACCAGATGATTGAAAAATGGACCAGACAAGGTCCCTAGAAACATATCAACCAGCTCACGATCAGTCAATGGAGGCTGCACCCTGCCAGCCAAATCTCTCCATTTTTGTGCATATTCTTTGAACCCTTCGCCCGTTCCTAGAGATATACCCTGAAGTTGGGTACGCGTAGGAGCGAGGTCAGAATTGTATTGATATTGTCTATAAAATGCGGTCGCCAAATCTTCCCAATGTCGGATACTAGTTCCATCTAGTTGATAGAACCACTCAAGCTGTGACCCCGAAAGGCTATCTTGGAAGAAGTGGATGCAAAGATTTTTGTCTGCCGTGTAAGGTTGGATCTTCCTTACGTACGACCTTAGATGCAGCTTTGGACAGGAAGCCCCGTCGTATTTGGAAAAGGCAGGCGCCTTAAACTTGTGTGGGATTACCACCCCAGAAGATAACCCTAAATCTCCGAAATCCAGCCCCGACACATTTTGAATCTCCATGGCGCTCAAGCGGTCCTCTAATTGCTTGTATCTGTCAGCAGCGGGTGGGTATTGTTCGTCATTATAATCCGTCTCGTTGTCAGAGACTGTAGGACTAGGAGCTCCTCCCCCTTGGGGACTGTCTTTCTCTGCAGAGGAAGTAGTTAGATCAGCCTCATTATGGAGTGTGTTCCCAAACCTGCGTCCAGTATTGAACAACGCAGTCCTCTTCTTCTTCTTCTTCTTTAGGAGTAGAGCCTTCAACTCTTGCTGACCTTGGGCCAGGCTTAGGACCATCTCTTGAAACTGGGCACTTTGGGCCTGAAGGGCCTTGATTGCTTGCTCACTGGATGATTCTGGATTCATGATGACTGTTCAAAATAAACAGCGAAGAAGATTAAGCGACCTGTAGAAAAAAAGGGGTACCTGTTATGCACATGATGCATGAGATGCTATCTATGCAATGCATTCAAGGGTTTTGGAAATTCATAATTGTTGTAGACAAAAAGAACGCACGTCATATTAATAAGAAGAATTTTGTTAGTACATAAGTGCCCCATGGGCCAAATATTACAAAATCAACTTCTCAAGGTAAAAAGACGTTGCGCATCCTCTTTGGCGCAATGTAGGTGTTGAGGGCCTCTTGCTCGTGGAGTCAGCGGGTGAGCTCTAAAACCTTCTTCTCGCTGGCGTAGAAGCTGGCTTCAAAAGTGTTCCGTTCCTCCTTGAGTTGGATCCAACTCTTCTGCATCTCCTCCCACGATGTAGGCATGTCAGGATGTAGGATGGTGTAGGGAACCTCTCCTTCCTTGACGGGCTCTTTAATCACAGGGAGAACATGAGGATAAGGCATCATTAGACTCTGGGCTCGGGCTCGTACCCACTTGAGATAAGATTCAAGAGGGATGGAGTTCTTGTGTCCCAGAGTCTTGCTATCAATCTTGTTGGGCCTCCCCCAAGCTCTGATGAATCTTTGGCGAAGTCCTTGCGCATCGTTGTCGAAGTCAAAAACAAGGTCAGGAATCAACATGTCGTGAGGGCCATCCCTCCGTGCATATCCAAATTGCCTCAAAGCTAGGCAAGGGTTGTAGGTGATACCTCCTCTGATTCCAAGTAAAGGAACATTAGGAAACTCTCCACAACGATCGACGATGATGACATTTTCTCTGGACCGAGAACACCAATGTACATCAGAGTGAGTAAGAGTCATCAACCGTTGGGACCACCTTGAGCCTTGGTCATTCTTCAAGACAGATTGTGGAAGGTGCGAAATAAACCACCTTGCAAGGAGAGGAGTACAACACATGAGAACACCCCTCTTTCTCATTGTTCGTGTGTAAAATGAGTGAAGGATGTCCCCAAGCAATGTTGGTATTGGATTTCTGGACAAGAAGATTTTGACGGCGTTGACCTCTACAAGCTGGTCAGGATTTGGGAACAAGACCAACCCATAGATAAGGAGTGCCACAATTTCTTCAAAGGCTTGTAGGTCCAATGAATTCCAACATTCTTGTGCCTTCTCAAACAAGAATTTTGCTAAGAAGCCTTTGACGCCGCTTCTAGTTTCCCAGTGCCCCTTGATGTCAGAAGGCTGTAGATGTAATGCTCGAGCAACATCTTCAGGCTTTGGTTCCTTTTCCGTACCGTTGAAAGGTAGTTGATTAAGGATAGGAATTCTCAGGAGTTGAGAAAATTCCTCCAAAGTGGGTACCAACTGATAGTCAGGGAAAGTGAAACAGTGGTGAAGAGGGTCAAAGAACTGGAATAGCACTTTCATCATGTCTTCTTCAATGTTGGTGTTGACTAAGCTGAGCAGTCTACCATGTCTTTCACTGAAGGATGAGCTTTCCGGAATTCTTGATGTGAGCTCCTTGAGTTGAGGAGGGATTCTCACAAGGTTGACTTGGATGGTTTTTCTGCGAGGAATTTCCATGACCTACAAAACAAGAACAAAGATGAAGATCTAAACCCTTGAAGTGGTTAGTAAATGCATATGATGCTTTATGATGTTCATGATGTATGCACAAACATATGTACAAGCAAATTACACCAAACCCTAGTTTCAGGCTTGCATGGGGTTTCATAGGTAAGTACCCTCTTGAGTGTAGTTGGCTTAAAAACCTGTCCTATAAATAGTAATCGGGTTCTAAGGAGCTCAATATCATTGAATTGTTTTCATTGTTCATTGTTTTGGTTTAGCCACTTAACTAGCGACCAAAATATTCCAAGAAAACAACCCTCAATGAGTGTAGTATCGAGTATCTACCAACTTCGGACTGCACCAAAGCCGGTCATCTCACTACCCCTAATAAAAGGCCAAGATGGTCAAGTAAGGTTCTAGGTCATTAGTGATTAGTGACATCACTCAGCGGCCCCGTACTCTCCTTGATTGAACTCAAGGGTTACCGGTACTCACAAATATGTCACACTAATATAGCTATTGCTTCGACCGTGTCGGTATACCCCGCACAGTTTCCACAACGTATTGCTATCTATGAATGTTTCCCAAAATCTGGGTGTAGGATTGTAAACCCAAACAAGAGAGCCAAGATAAAAAGCAATCAATTCAAACAATTAGTCATGCAAGAGGGTGATCTAAGCCCTAAGGTTACTCCACTTTTAAATTTATCCCCAGCAGAGTCGCCAGTTCTGTGATACGGTGGGAGAACTGACTATGGTTTTGCGTTTGTTTTCGCAAATGTTTCGGTTGAGCAAGAGTCGCCACCGACTTTTTATTTTATCCTAAGGAAAGGTTAAAAAGCACAGCAAAAACCTTTGAGATGTTTTCTTGGGTTCGGGGAGTAGATTATAGAAAGGGAAGGTATTAGCACCCTTTCTATCCATGGTTATCCATGGGCTCTTAGTTACTTGCTTAGATCAACTTGCCTTAATTTTCAATTGTTTGAAATGGTGCTTTGTGTGTGTGGGTTTAAAAATGTTTTTTGAAAAGAGGCCAATGTGGTGGCAACCTTTGTAATGATCCATGTTGGGATGTATACAAAGGTGTACGTATTTTGAAAAGGTTTTCAATGTTTTTGAAAGTTGTTTTTGAAAGTGTATTGTGAAGTGTGGTTTTGAAAAATAGGCAAGTGTTTTTGTTTTGCAAGTTGGCAAGTAACCAAGAGTTTGTCTACTCTAAATTTCTCAAAGATTTTTGCTATGTTTTAAACCTTTTAACAATTTTGTTCCACCATTGTATTTGGTGGACAATCTTGTCTTAGGATGTGAAAGAGACAGGCGCGGGTCATCGTTTAGACCATAATTGCAATGGTGCCAAGTATCTTTGGGCAATTTTTCCTTGGAGGGACTTGATCATTTTTTAGGCAACTTTCGAAAGCGTCATCGAGGAACTATGATCATTTGATTGTTCGTTTTGCCCAAAGAGACCTAGCATGCAATATGGCCCATTATTGAAGGCAACAAGTGGAATACCCTAGGGGTGCAAGTGTGATTAGTGTTGTCCATTTTCATGCTTGTTTATCTTTGAAATTAGGTCAAACTACTTTGGTTAATTGATTTGCATACAACCCTAATTCTAGCATGGTATAATTAGAAAGCATTAAAGTGCGAAAAATAAAGTTCCTAAGTTATTACAACACAATATGGGAAGGGGGGTACAAATGTTCAAATGGGGGGTATTTTGACAAGGAATTTAAACCTAGACTATTACATCAAATTGAGAATTTACAAGGTATTTAATTGCACAAATTAAATAAAATGGAATAAATATGCAAGATGCAAAAAATGTTTTTTATGTGTATGAAAAAAAGGTATTTTTAATGTGTCAAATAAACAAAATAAGAAGTATTAATTTTTTGAGTATTTTCCATGTTTTAGGGCAAAACCCTAATTTTATTAAGTAAAATGTATTAATTATTTAATATGTACAAATATTTATCAATTATGTACAAAAATAAAATAAAAAATGAAGTATATTTGTAAAAAGGTATTTTTTAATGTTAAATATTAATAAAAAATAAAATGTATATATTTTGTATTTTTTCTAAATATGCTAATAAATATGTATGTATTTGTATTATTTACTAAATATATATTATATATACAAAATAATAATATTTAATATTTATGAAAAAAAAGTATATTTTATATAAAATATTTTCAGAAGATAAAATAAAATAAAAATGGAAAACAAAATGTGTTTGCACTATTTTAGTATTTTTTAAATAAAAGTATGTCTATATATTTATTTATGTACAAATATTAATCTAAACAAATAAATGCCTAATAAATATAAAAATGGTGTGAAAAATATTTTTTATATTTTTAATATTATTATAAAAATAAATAAGTCTGAACAAAAAAAGAAAAGATCAAAAAATCATAAAAATAAGCATAATGGGCCAGGGGGGTTCAAAAGTAACAAAAGGGTGCAAAAAGAAATATGAAACAGAGCCCAGCCCAAAAAGTCCTTCTTCAACCTCCAGACTGTATGAACAACAATCAACACGCGTTTTCTATCTTCCAATTCCTGGACTTTCAAGCAAAACTCACAACATGAAAAATGTAGAGCATTAAGAGACGAATCCAGACATATAAAGAACTTGACTTAACTCTCTAAGATGAGAGAGAATTTCTTCTCCCCCAATTCCTGACCTAGTTTTTGTCCATGTTCAGACATTAAATTCTCACAGCACACATAATATAAATGAAAACTAATTACATGGGCATGTTCAGGGCTATGAATGTGACATATTTTCTTCACAAACCTAAAGCTAACAATGCCTGGATAGAGAGATACGAGTTCATGAACTTACCTGTTCAGCTTGAATCGTATCTGGCAGTGGAGGTACTTTCAGTGCAAGGTGATGATTGGTACAGCTTCCTTGATGTCCAGGGATGCTATTCCAAGTTTTACTTTGCTTTGAAACTAGCTGAATCGAGTTATAGAACTCCACCTGCAAATCATAAAAATGAAAATGGTGATGTTGATTGGGAGTGTTACAGGTCGTGTTTGAGGTTTGGAATAGCTTCAAGGGATGTTGTGGGATGTGTTTGAAGTGTTTTTAGCAAGGATGCACGAATGGAATGAGTTATGGAACTCAATCTGCAGCAGGTCCCCTGTTTTGGCAGTTTGAGGGTGATTCTATGTTTGAGAAGGTGTTGGAGATGGTTGGCTCGTGTTCTAGCTCAGAATGGATGTTTAGAATATGTTTGACAAGTTTGCTTAAGCCTGTGTTAGCTGAGATGAGAGTTGTGTGATGTTATGCTATGTTTCTTCTTACTTAAGCAACAAAAGGCCAAGTTGAGTTTCTAGCTTGTACAGGCCCCCCTAATGTGTTGCATACCTTGGCCTTGATCAGTGTAATTAGCTCATAAACTTGTGCCAAAGAGATTTGCCCTGTACTTGCTTGGATTGCTAATTGACATAAAGTGCAACTTTTCTAAAATGGATATAATGCTTTATCTAAAAATGGCTTAGTTTAACATGTAATGCTTAAACACATAAAACAAGGCCTTGGCACAATGAGTTAGCATTAAATTTATGAGTGAAAATGGGATATAGGACCTGTAATCAAGGAAAACAAGCTGAATTCAAAATGGCACAAATGTATGAACATGTAACTTGGCCAAATCAAAAGTGAGTTTTTCCCATCTTGCCAAATTCGATTCTCCCTAACCATGAGGTTGTTTGATGAGTTCTTTGACATTTTGGAAAGCTTGGAATGTGTAATACAATCCATCTTTGAAATGAAAATTGAAATTCCAAGTGGAAGTATGTGAAAAATGGTCTTGAAGTTAGGTAAAAACCTTGCCTAAAATAGGTCAAATTTTCTCTAAGTTAAGAATGGTTTGGTACCCTTGTTCCAAAAATTGTAACTTGAGCTACAAGCTTCTTTTGGGAAAACTTTGTGAATCAAAGTTGTAGATTTTGCAATAGGCTACAACTTTCATGTTTTGACTTTTCCTTGAATCCAAATGAATCTTGGTGAGAAAGTGAGACAAAGTTAGGAAAAAATTAGGGTTTTTCATAACTTAGAAAAATTCTAAGTTATGAAAAATCTTCATTTCAAACCCTAATTTTCAATTCTTGATTTCTTGATGAACAAGTTTCATGATTTGGCATGTTTTGATGAAAAATGAATCTTGACACTTGATTTTGACCAAAAAGTCAAAGTTTGACTTTTCAGTATACAGTCAAAATTGATCAATTGACTGGGAAATTCAACTGTCAATCTTGTGTATTTGGGATCTTTTGAACTTGTTGAGTATGTCAAGACAATTCCATGGGGTCCTTGAGTCCATATGTGAGCTTGATTTGCCATTGGCTAGGTCAAACAGTCAAAAATTGCCTTTGTGCAATCAAAACCCTAAAAATGACCATTTTGCCCTTTTGGTGATCTGATCAAATTTCTTGTGGAATTGTGATCCAAACTTGATCAAATGGTCCATGTGAGTTCTTAATGTTGATGTGGGTCAATTTTCATGAGATTTGACTGTCAATTGGCCACAGTTGACTTTTCCCCCAATACAACTGATTTCTAGGTCAACTGTCCAATTGACTGGGCAAAATTTGAAATTAAGACTTGAAACTTGGTATGGATAAAATTGGGAGTCCAACATGAAGCATGAAAGTCATCTTAGGCATTTTAGGTCAAAATATCTTTGTGCAAACACAAACCCTAATTTGGGTCAACAGTGCAAGGAGAAGTCTTGAGCAGAGGAAACCCTAACTGGATCTTGAGCTCCAAGGGTCTTGTGATGAGAAAATGGGAGGGCAAATTTTGGGGTACAACACTAGGCTTGAGCTCCAAACCCTCACAATCCAGCCTGTCTAGAGCCTTCTTGGGTAATACATTCAGTGAAGAACCGGTGTCTACCAACACGTGGGCAAGAGTAGTGCCCCTTCATTCAATGGAGACATGCAGGGCATCGTTGTGGTTCTTTCCCTTGGAGGTTAGATCAGCGTCAGAGAAACCCAGACCATTATCAGCGGTTAAGTTGGCCACACAATCAGTAAATTGATCAGCAGACGTTTCTTGTGGCACATGGGCCGTCTTCAGGAAGGAAATCAGGGCCTTGGCATGTGCCTCTGAACACAACAGTAGTGATAGCATAGAGATCTTGGAGGGGGTGTGCCCCAGCTGTTCAACGATGTTGAAATCACTCTTCTTGATAATCTTAAGGATTTCTTCCATCTCTTGCTGGGAAGCTTCAACATTAACAGTCTTCGGTGCCTCCATCTGGGCAGGCACATCAGCAATCCCTTTGCCCCGAGTATCAGATGACTCGGCAGCAGGGGTAGAAACTTGATCAGGAGGGGAAACAGGCGCACTGGCAGGTGTGATAACAAGAGGTCTCTGAATAGCTGGAGGTGCAATATCAGGCGAGAAGAGCCTGCCACTGCGAGTAACTTTAGCAGGACCGGTGATGTTACTGATGCCGGTACTGGTATTGAACTCTTGCTTTACTCCGAGCACATACACATCTGCCCCATAGTGCCACGGGACAGCCTTGTCAGATTTATAGGGGAGGGGCCCCGGAACAGTGATGATGATAGGTGCAACAGACATGATTTTGACAAGCTTCCTCGGGGGAGCCTTGGTAGGATTGTTAAAAATGGTGACAACGGACACTTCTTCAGTAGGAACAACAGGAGCAGCAATCTTCTTGAACAAGATCTCTTTGCTATCCATCAGGTTTTGGACGCCTGACTTCAGCAACGGACAACCAGCAGGTGAAACAACACATAGAAGGCAACCCTTGCTACAGCCCGGAAATAAACCGGCTAGCAACAAGTTCCTTTTGACGGACAACAACGGAGTAACAATATCATCCACAGAGACTACATATAGGTCTTCCTCAACAGAATTCACTCCATGTTGGGGCATAGGAGCAGTCACAACGTTGGGCCTTTCGGGCGCCTCAAACTGTATTTCCTTAGCATCGATGAGGTCCTGAACCTTATTCCTCAGGGCCCAACAATCATCAGTAGAATGCCCCGGGCTATCAGAGTGATAAGCACAGCAGGCATTGGGGTTGTATTTCGGAGAGGTTGTGTTTACCACCTTCGGAGCTTCTCTGACAGCTACCAAGTTGGTTGATAGCAGTTGCGGCAAGATCTGAGACAAGGTCATACTAAGCCGAGTGTATTCTCTTTTGGGTCTCTCACCCCTTGGTTGGTTAGGTTGCCGAGGAGAGGCATCAGGATTTAAAATCACCACCGCGTTGATAGCTTGGCGACGTTCTGGTTTATTTTGTCTTCTGGGACCATACACAACACTAGCTTCCTTCTTGAAAGGCTTCTTTTCAGAACTTGAGGATGCACCTTTCTGTATCTTCCCCGATTTCATACCAGCTTCTATCCTCTCACCAGTCAGGATGAGGTCTGTAAACCCTGCAGAAGAATTACCGATCAGGTGGTTGAAGAATGGCCCAGACAGGGTCCCCAAGAACATGTCCACGACTTCACGATCAGTCAACGGTGGCTGCACCCTTCCAGCCAGGTCCCTCCACTTTTGCGCGTACTCTTTAAAACCTTCTCCCGATCCTAGTGACATACCCTGGAGTTGGGTACGTGTAGGAGTGAGGTCGGCATTATACTGATACTGCTTATAAAAAGCAGTAGCCAAGTCCTCCCAGTTTCGAATACTGGCTCCATCCAGCTGATAGAACCACTCGAGTTGAGCCCCTGAAAGGCTCTCCTGGAAGAAATGGATCCATAAGTTCTTGTCTGCAGTATACGGTTGGATCTTCCGCACATAAGATCTGAGATGTAGCTTAGGGCAGGAAGCCCCGTCATACTTCGCAAAAGAGGGTGCCTTGAACTTGTGTGGGATCACCACCCCAAAAGATAAACCCAGATCTCCAAATTCCAACCCAGGCACCTGTTGAATTTCCATGGCACTCAGACGATCCTCTAACTGCTTATACCTGTCTTCAGCGGGAGGGTACTGCTCATCATTGAAATCCGTCTCGTTGTCAGAGACCACAGGACTAGGAACCCTTCCCGCTCGGGGACTGTCTTTGCCTACAGAGGAAGCAGCTTGGTCAACTTCATTTTGCAGTGTGTTGCCAAACCTCCATCCAGTGTTGAATAGTATAGTTCTCTTCTTCTTCTTCTTTACCAGCAGAGCCTTCAATTCTTCTTGACCTTGGGCTAAGCTCATGATCAACTCTTGGAACTGGGCGTTCTGGGCCTGGAGGGCCTTGATGGATTGCTCAGTAGATGATTCAGGATTCATGATGGCTGCTGAAATAAACAGCGAAGAAGATTAAGCAACCTGTAAGAAAAAGTACATGTTATGCACATGATGCATGACATGCTATTTATGCAATGCATTCAAGGGTTCGAAAGTTCAAATTTGTTGTAGAAAAAAAGGAACACACGTTATTATTAAGAAATAATCTGTTCAGTACATCAAGGCCTCATGGGCAAAACATTACAAAATAATTTAATCCGAAAAGACACTGCGCATCCTCTTTGGAGCTATGTAAGTATTGAGAGTCTTTTCCTCGTGCAGTAGGCGGGTTAGCTCCAAGACCTTCTTCTCACTAGCATGTAGACTGGATTCAAGAGAATTCCGCTCTTCCTTAAGCTGGATCCAACTCTTCTGCATTTCTTCCCAGGATGTAGGCATGTCAAGATGTTGAATGGTGTACGGGACCTCTCCTTCCAACACTGGCTCTTTGATCACAGGGAGAACGTGAGGATACGACATCACCAACTTTTGGGAGCGGGCTCGTACCCACTTGAGATAAGGCTCCAACGGGATGGAGTTCTTGTGCCCCAGTGTCTTGCCATCTACCTTGTTGGGCATCCTCCAAGCTCTGATAAATCTCTGGCGAAGTCCTTGTGCATCGTTGTCGAAGGTAAAAACTATGTCAGGAATCAACATGTCATGAGGGCCATCCCTCCGAGCATATCCAAACTGCCTCAAAGCCAGACAGGGGTTGTAAGTAATACCTCCTCTGATTCCCAGTAAAGGAACATTAGGAAACTCCCCGCAACAATCAATGATTGTGAAATTCTCTCTGGACCGAGGACACCAATGTATATCAGCATGTGTAAGAGTCATCAATCATTGTGACCATCTCAAACCCCGTTCGTTCTTCAAAACTGATTGTGGAAGGTGCGAAATAAACCACCTTGCCAGGAGAGGAGTGCAGCACATGAGAAAACCTCTTTTTCTCATGGTTCGAGTGTAACATGAGTGAAGGATGTCCCCAAGCAACGTAGGTATAGGATTCCTGGACATGAAGATCTTAACGGCATTGATATCTATAAGCTGATCGGGATTCGGGAACAACACCAACCCATAGACAAGGAGAGCCACAACTTCTTCAAAGGCTTGTAGGTCAAGGGAATTCCAACATTCTTGGGCCTTCTCTAACAGGAACTTTGCCAAGAATCCTTTGACACCATTTCTAACTTCCCAATGTCCCTTGATGTCAGATGGTTGTAGGCGTAATGCTTTAGCAACCTCTTCAAGTTTTGGTTCCCTTTCCGTACCGTTGTAGGGTAGTTGACTGAGGATAGGGATCTTCAGAAGCTGGGAAAACTCTTCCAAGGTGGGCACCAGTTGATAATCCGGGAAAGTAAAGCAGTGGTGCAAAGGGTCAAAGAACTGGAAGAGAACGTTTATCATATCTTCCTCAATGTGGGTGTTGACCAAGCTGATAAGTCTTCCATGTTTCTCACTGAAAGAAGAGCTCTCGGGAATCCTGGATGTAAGCTCCTTAAGCTGAGGAGGGATCCTTACAAGGTTGATCTGAATTGTCTTTCTGCGGATAGTTTCCATGTCCTACAAAACAAGAACAAAGATGAAGATTCGAACCCCTGAAGTGGTTAGTGGATGCATATGATGCTGTATGATGCTATGATGCTATGATAAAAACACACCACAAATATTCACAAAAGCAAACATGATAAGGCACACAAGGCACATCAGACAACCCTTAGAGTTTAGGCCAGCATGAAGTTTGGGGTACTACCCTCTTGAAGTTGGTGAGCTCAAAAACCTGTCCTATCAAAAGTAACCGGGTTCTAGGGATCTCAATATCATTGGGTTGTTTTCTATGTTCATTGTTTTGATTTAGCCACTGAACTGGCGATCAAAATATTCCAAGAAAACAACCCTCAATGAGTGTAGTATCGAGTATCAACCAACTTCAGACTGCACCAAAGTCGGTCATCTCACTACCCTAAAGAGGCCAGGATGGTCAAGTAAGGTTCCTAAGGTCAGTTGATGCTTCACGACACCACGCGGCGGCCCCGTACTCTCCTTGACTTGACTCAAGGGTTATCGATACTCACCAAAGTGCCACATCAACGTAGCAACTGCTTCAACCGTGTCGGTATACCCCGCACAGTTCCCTCACAGTTTGTTGCTACCTAAAAAGGTATTCCCCAGATCCGGGTTAGGGTCTATAGAACTCCCAAAACAAGCCCACAATATTAAAGCAATCAAAACAGGCAATTGAAAACATAAGTATGATCTATCCTAAGGTACACCTCACTTAAAGTATCCCCAGCAGAGTCGCCAGTTCTGTGATCGGTGGAAATAGAACTGACTGTTTAAAGCTGGATCGCGTATGTCGCGGTAAGCAAGAGTCGCCATCGTCTTTTATATTCTCCAACATGGAAAGGACAAAAGCACAGCAAAATTCCTTATTGAGAATGTCTCTCGGTTCGAGAGGTAGATTTATAGAAAGGGAAGGTTATAGCACCCTTTCTATCCATGGTTATCCATGGGCTCTTAGGTTCTTGCTCTTATGTTTTCAAAAGATGTTTGCTTTTCAAATGTGAGTGGGTTTGAAAAAAGTTTCGTTTTTGAAAGATTTCTAAGTGACTCTTGTATCTGTCCTCAAGAGTGTTTGAAAAATTTGTTTTGAAAACTTTTGAAAGTGTCAGTGTGAAAAGATTGTTTTGTTTGTTTTTTAGAGAGCAAGTACCCATGAGTCATCTACCTACCCTAAGGAATTAGGCTGTGTAAGAGTCCTTTAGATAGTGCTATCCCACCATTGAGAGGTAGGTAGCACCACCGTTGGAGGTGTTCGGGTCAATTCGATTATTAGGGACATTGTGGTCACCGAAACAATAGTAGGACATCTTAGAAGTAACCCTAATGTCCTAGATCCTTTTATCCGAGGCAACCGTTTCGAGGCGACTGGATCTTAGACATAAGGGCGACCGCTAAAATACCCTATACTTGACGACCACGTTCGAGGCAACGAGTGAGGCGTACCTTAGAAGTGGCATGTGCTTTGTGTGTTGTTTTCATGTTACGTTTATCTTTGATCATGCAATTGTGAGCTACGAGTTGTTTTTAATTATCATACATTCTTTCATGCAATTTAGCAGTTAGGAGTGCAGAAAATAAAATACGGAAAGGTAAAGCTACGCTATTACAAGGCGCGGGTCTATACATCGCCAAAAAAGCAAAGACCCATTTTTCATAAAGTGCGGAAAGTAAAGAAAGCGATAAACCTAATTACTATTACATTCCGGAAACAGTTACATAATAATCAAAATAAATAATAACGCGCGAAAGAATTAAATTGGACGTCCTTAGGGTTTTTGACCCTTTGAGCAATTATGAGTTTTTTGTCCTTTGCTTGAAATTTAAACCTAAATATAATTAATTATTAAATTAAAGAAAGGAAAGTGTTTTTGTGTTTTTTAATATTTAAATGAAAAATAAAAAGAAAGAGGAAATTAAAAGTCATGAGAAAACCCTAATTCTAAGTTTATTTTAATTATTAATAAAAATGTTAAAGTTAACCTAATTTAAACTAAATTAATTAATTTACATGTTATTTACAAAAATAATAGTAATTAATAAGTAATAATAATAGTCAATTAAAAAAATATGAAGGAAAATGCTAGACCTAATTCTACATAATTTTACTTATTGAGAAAAAGATTAAAATTTAACCTAAATTAACTAAGTTAATTGTTTAGAATTTATTTACAAAAATAAGTTAATGATGAAATTAATAAATAATTAAAATATATTTACAATTTTTATTTCTGATTTTATTAGGAAAATTAATTTATTATGAATTAGTAATAATAATTAAAACAATTGAAAGAATTAAAAGAAAAGAAAATAAAAATACAAATGCAAACCAAGGGGGGTATGTTGGCCCATATGGAGGTTTTTGTGAAGCAATTCTGGCCCATTGAAATTCCATGCCACGTTGACTTTCATAATCATGTGCCTGCTTGTTGACTGGAACACACCATGGTCTTCATCTCCTGGCCACTGGATGGAAGCTGGGGACACATGGCAAGCTGTTGCTGGGCGTGCATGGTGGAATTTTGGTACAAGCGCTGCATGAGATTGCTTTAGAAAAAATATTAAGAATTATATGGGGGACCTGGGAATCGAACCCAGGTCCCAGCGCTTGTAAGACACGTCTCCAACCAACTGAACCATGATGCGCGTTTGTAATATGAATGGATAATAAATATTATATAAAAAAACAAACATTATGATGTAAAACGCACGCAAAGTTCAAACCCTCCAACCATGCACTGACACCTGTTATCTTCTTCGTTTCACCTGTAAATATAAAACAAGATAGCGGGGGTTTGAAACCCCCACAAACCAAAACTGTCAATAATAGCGATTAAGCACACAGGTCATATAAAAAGAGCGCGAGGGTTTGGTTGAATTCGTCTAGCCTTGACGAATTCAACCATGCTTGTCTCAAGGTCCAATTTTTCTTTATGTGCAAACCCCAATTGAGAGTTTCAAAAACCCTAGATTTCGTCCATGGTAGATTTCGATTCAGAGTGCTATAATCGAATTGGATTATGCCAATAGCTTCAGAATGTCCCTATTAACATAAATCAACCAAGAAAATGGATTAAAAACACATGAATTATGATATGCAAATTTGGAAATATATGCAAACCGTGGGACTTGTATCCTTTGATTCTTTGCGTGTTAGGGCTTGTTCTTGATGACAATAGATTCCTGGAGACTCAGGCAAGGTGTTTGAATCTTTTTTAGGCTTTGAATTGCGCTGCAAATAAGAATTCAGTTTCACACTTTTCTTGAATTTTTTAGAACTTGGTTATGGTGTTTCAACAGCAGTTTTACGTGTGCATGATTAGGTTTAGGTTTAGTACATATAGGAGAACTGAATTAGGGTAAATCTTGGCCCAATAATCCATTGTATTCAAGTTTGCATCTTTAATTTCCAATCAAATATTTTCCAATCTTTTTGAATGAAAAACCTTGCCAAATTGGGAGATCTTGTCCCCTTGAGTGATGCACGAAATCTTCAGCATGTGTGGAGTGTATTTGCTTCATAAAAAGATTTGACAACCATGTTTTGATTTTTTCCTATAATTAAATTAATTAAATGAATTAATAATCAATTAAAAATCCAAATAATTAATAAAAATAAGAAAATACTTCAATTTAATCTCAATGGGTCGTGCATAAGCCTTGGGCAAATATTCAAGAAGGAATTTGAGGCCCATTAGCAAAAATGAAGTGTTTTAGGCAAAGTTGACTTTTGAAAGTTCCCAAAAATTTCCCAACTTCTCCAATGCATATCTTGCCCAATTTTGAAGATATGAACATGTTCTTGGACATTTTGGAAAGGCCTTGAAGTCCTCTAACCAATGCCTTTGGTACCATGTCATTTTGATTTACCAATCTCAAGTTATGGTCTTTGACTTAAAGTACCTTTTTGTTGACTTTTGAAAATGACCTATAATGTTGAAATTGATAACTTTTTGTGAGAGCATTTCTTGGACTTGGAATGTGAAGATTAATTGTAGGAAATGTCATCCCCTTCAAAATGAGCATTGGATGGGATTTTTCTGATGAACCATGAAAAAGTTATGCCTTGGTCAAGTTACAGTTGACTTTTCAGCTGTCCAAAAATAGAAACTTTTTGCATCTTGATGATTTTTGAGCCATGCTTGTGGAATCATGATAAAGACTTGATAAAATGATGATTGTGGCTTCAAAATAGGATGTTGACCAAAATTTTTGACTTTTGACTGTTAAATGACCATTTTACCCCTGTAGTTGACTGTGAATTAATTATGGCTTTTGACTGTGCAACTTGATGCTGTGAGTCTTGAAACTTGACATATGGGTGTTTGACAATGTATATAGGCATATGGGACTTGATTGGACCCTTGGGAATCTCAACTTCCTTGTAAGAACCAAAACCCTAATTTTGACTGTGTTAGGAGGCAATTGGACTGTGCAACCCTTGAAATTTTGAAGAATATGGGAGGACAAATTTTGGGGTGCAACAAAGATGTTTGTAAATGCACTTGGAATGAAGACAAAGCAGCTTATTGATACAGCAGTTGGTGGCTCAGCCAACTTTGCAACAGCCATTGGAGTGAAGAAAATTATTGAAGCAATTGCTGCGAATGAGCATCTGGAGCTATATGACAGAGTTGTAAGCAAACCAGAGGGAGTGATTGATCTGAAATTGGAAACCAATCAGCAACTAAAAATTGAAGAAGCCATTGTTGCATAAGTAGAGAAAAAGCTGAAAGCAATGAACATGGGTACTCAACAGGTAGCTCAGGTTCAACAGGTACAGAAAATAGCTTGTGAAATTTGTAGTGGACCGCACAGTACTGTGCAATGTCTTGCAACACCACAACAAATTGAGGGGATACAATTCATGAGGCAAAATAACCCATATTCTAACACCTACAATCCTGGGTGGAAGAATCATCCTAATTTCTCCTGGAAAGATCAGTAGCAACAAGATCCTTAGAAGGCAGAGTGGGAGGTGGCTATTGAAAATATGGCTGCCAAGACTTCTCAATTTCAAGAAGAAACAAGGAGAAATCATAGAAATACGACAGCTGCAATAAAAAATTTGGATGTTCAAATGGGACAAGAAAGACAAAAAATTCATGAGAATGTGAATGTTGTCAAAACAAGGAGTGAGGAAGTGGATAGAGAAAAACCAGATGAGGTGAAGTTTGACGACAATATCATAGAAGTAGATATGGAAATGAGAGAGAACAAGAAAAAAAGGAAGAAGTGACATCACCTGTAAAGCCAACTAAAGATAAGACTAAACCAGAAATTAAGTTTCGGTGTCCATTTCGAGTGGCAAAGAAGGACACAAAAGAAAAAGATTTTAAGAAATTTGTCAAAATTTTCAAAAAGTTAGAAATTCACATACCGTTATTTGAAGCACTCGACAAAATGCCTTTGTGCAATAAATTCATGAAGGAGGTAATTTCCAAAAAGAAAACAACAAAAGATGGACAGGTATCCATTGATGAGAAATTATGTACAATTGCGCCAGAGAGAAAAATACCTGTCATGCAGAGGGATCTGGGGTTAGTTGCAATTCCGTGCATAATAAAAGACACAAGTTTCAAGAGGGTTCTGGTTGATTCTGGCTCGAGTGTGATTTTAATGCCATTATCGATTTTCAAGAAGCTCAATATTGAGAAAATAAGCGGGAATGGAACAAAATTGAAATTTGTTGACCACACCATCAAGTAGTCATATGGGATAGGTGAAGATGTCCTAGTGGAAATTGGCAATTTTTGTTTTCCCAGCTGAGTTTCAGATCATGGACATACCTGAAGATGAAGAGACTCCTATCATTATAGGTCAACCATTTATGCTTACTAGTTGATGCAATTTTGATATCAAAACTGGTAAACTGGCACTGAAATCATTTGATGAGGAGATAACCTTGAAGGTGTTAGAAATAAAGAAGCAAGTTGCAGGTGGAAAGGATAAATCTTCGGTCGGAATGATCAAAGTATAAGGAGAAGGCAGCAGTTCAAATTCACAACCAGAAGTAGCAGGAAAAATTTCTCAGGTAACATCAATAAAAATTCATAAGTACAGTACCAAAGAAAGAAGAGAAAGAAAACAGAGCATCAAGCTGAAAAGATAGAAGTTGGAAGTGGCTGGAAGCACAAATGGGTTGAGACTTGTGATCTGAATGATTTCATGATTGTAGAAGAAACATGCAACAAGGTGTGGAGGAGGAAGTATCCCACATAAGGGGATGAACAGTCGAGCTAGGAGACGTTAAACAAAGCGCTTTGTGGGAGGAAACCCACGCTTTTAATAACTTAATTTTTCTTTTTGTTTTATTTGTAGGTAATAAAAAGGGAGTATTACTGGTGATAGCTATGAGGCTGCAACATATGTTGCATTAGCATATATGAGTCTCCTTCTCGAGCATGTTCTGAAACATTGGGGTCAATTATCAGCTCAAGTTTTTTTGGGGGGGGGGGGGGGGGGGGGGGGTTATTGCTTTTCTTCTTTTTGAATTATTTGTTAATGTTGAGTTCTTGTAATGGTTGCTTGAGGTCAAGCAACGGTTTAAGTTTGGGGGAGTTTGACCAGTGGTTTTTACACAGGAATTTTGCAGTTATTTTAGTTATTGTTTCATTTAATTGATTGATGTTTTATTTCATTTTATCGAGTTTTATGCTTTGGTTTTGTATTTGTGTTTTCAGGTTCAACCAAATAAAATAGTACGAATCGGGATAAAAAGTGAGGGATTCAGAGATTTGGAAAAAATTCAGATTCGAGCATGGCTGAAGGCGACACGGCCCATGTCAAGTTAGCTGATGCATGAATTGTTGGAGGACAAACCGAAGGCGACACAGGCGCCCGTGTCCCATGACATGGACCATATCAATTTAGCTAGACCTAAAATTGAATAACGCATATCACATATTCTAAAACGGGTGCCTGTGTCCGGTGACACGACTTGTGTTAGCTTAGGTGCGTGAGAGTCCAATTTTGAGGTTTTCCTATATTCTTGGATCATTAAGGGTACTGTGGACATTTGGCATCCCAGAGGGATGACCTGACACTATAAATACCTGATTTGGAGAAGAAAAATAGTACTTTTGACGATTGGAGAATTTGGCAATAAAACATTGAAGTTTATGCAAGTTTTGGGAGAACGAAGACCTTTCATGAGCAGAAGCAATTGAAGATCAGAGTTCACCATTAATTTTTGTAATGTCTATCGTTATTATTATTGAAATCTCTTTGAATATTATGTGCGGGTAAACCCCCCAGTGCTAGGGGTGTCCCTGATTTATGAATGTATTGACTATGAAATATTTATTTTTAATATAATAGTTTCCTTTTAATTTAATCGTTCAAGGTTTCTATTTTTTCCTGATCGGACCAATTAGGGTTGAGTTACGGTTAACAACCAGCTGGACCGCGGTTATTAAGGTTTTTGTATGATTAGGCTATAGTAGATATCACCTAGGACTAGGGATACCCTATAGTCACCTAATTTAACCCTTGATAAGATAAAGGCTTGACTCCATCAGATATTTCTAAGGACTTAGGATTTAGGATGGATGGTTAAAGGTTTTCTCACTAAGGACTTAGGGAAAAATAATCTAAAGGGTCGATAGTTGAAGGTAATGAACTTGTAGAAGAGATCAATAGTGAAGGTCATTTCAGGGCGACCACACACTTACCCCTAGCATAGTATTCACACTAGTAATAAAGTCATAATTTACCTTCGCATAATTTTAATTACTGTTAAGAACAATAACCAAACCAAACCCCAAATTGAGTTTTGTTTAATTGAACCTCTCACTAAACTCGGTAACTCTGTGAAGTCTTTGAGATCGACATTCGGGGAATTTTCCATTTTATTACAAGACGCAAAATAATACACTTGCTATTTTACCGATCAGTAATCATCTGTTACCATATCCCATAGACCAGCTTCAAAACCAAGGAAGAAACTTTCGATTATATCCTTCTAATAGTAAAACTTATCACCATCAAAGACTGGTGGTTTAGCAGAGAAATGATTTCCATCACTATCATTATCTGCAGGAGGAACTTTATCTATTATGTTTCAAGTAATGGATCTTTATATGACATGGTTAAGTGTTTTGATAATAATCAATACCAAAACCAGAGCTCGGATGCCAATTGACGGTTAAAAAAACACAAGATATGGGGGTTTGAATTGGGTTTCAAGATTTAAAGCTTTTTCGAACACCCAAACACAAACACCACAATAACAGCAAAGGTAAAGAACACAAGAATGTATCCTGGTTCACCATTAACTAGGCTACCTCTAGTCCACCCTACCCATGTGATTTTGCCTTATCAACAAGGACTTAATCCACTAATCAAACCCTCTTGATTACAACCTCAATAACACACCAGTCAAAGACTTCTCGAGGCTCCTGACTAAACCTTTAGTCCCTCAAGGAAATTAACCAACCTGGTTAAGTTACAAGCTTTTGTGTTTACAATGTGCTTCTTAAAGATATGATACACACACTTTGAATACCACAAGATTTACAAAGAATAAAAGTTATGAATCTTTAAATATAATAATAACTTTCTTCTTTGTGTAGATTCTCTTTTTTTCTTCTCAGTGTTTCTCTCTTGTTTTCTATATATGTTCATTGTTGTTCGTTATTGATCTTGTTTTTCGTGGCTTCAAGAAATCCTATATATATATGAGAAATAGATCTGTTGGAGGGTGAAGTTGGAATTTCATAATCTACAGCTTGCATAATGGTGTTGAGTAGTACAATAGTAGAGTAACGGTAGTAACATAGTGGAAGGTGAGGATGTGATGTATTGAAAATTTTGGCACTAACGTACAATCATTTGTCCTATCTCACAGGGTAGTGGAATTGATGTTGACTTTTACTATTTTAATATTTTCACACTATCACCCTTCATAATAATCTTATCGATTCAGAGGATTTTGTTAGAATATGGTGAAGCGTGATCAGAGTCCAGAGTTACTATCTTTCTTCATATCTAACTTCTTGGGTCAGAGGCTTTTGATAAAATTATATGAAGCTTGATTAGAGCCAGTCTTCAGTTCTTCACAAATGTAAAGTCTTTAGATTCGTGAATTATCTGAGTCAATATGGATAAAGTTCTTTCAATAGTTGACTTGATACTTGTAGAAGTAGATTGTTTGTTGTAAACACTTATTTTCATTCTCCATTGGTCCAGAGCGCGTTTGATTTCCTAGAGTTTAGAGTTTCTTGTTAAGAGTTCACTACCTCACTTGTCCAGAGTCCACAACTTGTACACTCAGAGTTCAGAGTCTTAGAATAAAATATGCACACTTTAACAAACCATTGGAGTACGAAATTATTCTCCATACTAGTGTTATTTTTATCATCAAAACTTTAAGGATTAGTTTATGAACTTGTTGTACCCCAAATTTTCCCTACCTTTATTTTTCAAGATTAAAATAAAAAAAAGAAATGTTTAATTAAGGATGGTACAACAATATCTGATGGTCCATTCTTAAATCTAAGTCAATTAGGGGTAAATTATGGGGGTGTGCTTTAATTCAGGAGAATGAGGCTTTCTAAATCAGAAAGACCCTTGTATCCGTAGGCCCATTTACGAAGCATGTTGGCCAATGGCCCATGTGATTCCAAAATGGAAATTTATTTCAGAAATAATTATTAAGTTATTAAATTATTAAGTCCACTTAAGTTTAAGTTGTTGTTAGTAAAGAAAAGGGGTGTGGAATTTTAATCAAAAGACCCATTAAGGTTTTAGCAGTCCATTTGGTATCTTGATGATATGTTGTTTTAAGAAGGAAAAAGAAGATATTATTATTAAAACTTTTTATAAGAATAAATAAATAAAATATATTTCTTTGTTAAAAAATGTAGTATATTTTTATTGCTGATAAACTTTTATAATAATGTTTTCATTAATATTCATATAATTCATTTATTAAAGATTGTTGTTTAGAAGAAAAGTCATTGGATCATTTTAAGAAAGCTTAATTAACGTTTTTATTCACTATTATTATCCAAACATTTTGTTAAATATGATATTAGAGTTTGAAAAAAAGGATTGGTATAATAAAAGACCGGTTAGGCCCAGTCCATATAAAAATGTTGTTGTCCGCGGTATTGTTGTTTTTGGTAAACATGTTGGGCTGATTACCAAGGCCCAAAGTCTAATAAACAGCAACTCTGCCAATCATTAGAAAAACAAATGCATGATTTGTTACAAACTAACACTGTACAAATCAAAAATATTTTTGAATTAAATCTTCTACAGTCTAAATAACTAAATCGAATCCCAGTCTTCATTATTCAATAATAACAAATCAAATCCAAAAATTACAGTTTAACAACATTCAATAGAAAATCAATTAACAGATTCAAATCCCTAATTTTGTTCTAAAAAAATCCTAAACCTACGCTAATAAATTCATAACAGCAAATTGGTAAAACCCTAATACTAAGGCCTATATATACTAATAAAAAATACAGTAAAAAAAGAAAGGAAGAAGATACGAAGACAGTAGAGGGGCTTAAATCCGAGAGGAGAAATCCGTAAAGAAGACGAAGAATCAGCTTGAAGATAGACGAATACGCAATTGGGGTTCCAATATCTGGAACCCAAATTATACCGCTGCCACTGCGCCACCCTCAAGCTCTGTCGCACCCTCAATCGATCATCACCACCATCTTCAAAGTTCACTATAATCTGCGATCAAAGAAGAAGAAAGAGGATTAGACAAATTGGAAAACTCAATAGAGAATAGCGAAAGGGGTAATACTTAGCTTTTTCTTATTTTTTATATTTGGGTTTTTGAGGGTGGGTTTGTGGTTTTAGCGCCGCTGTGGAAAGGGAGAATTAGGGTTAGAAAGAGGACAAAAGGAAAGGGCATTGCGTGAGAGAGAAGAAGAAAGTGATTTACTGTAACAACAAAAACAATGAAAATGAAAAGTTAATAAAATGTTATAATCCGATTCAATACCCTGCGTGTTAGCATACTGTAATTCTTATGCTCCGGCGCTATCGTCCATTAGATCGTAACCGGGCGGTCGTAGGCCAAGTCCTACCCTAACAACCATGCACCCTCACTCACGCAATCTCTCAGGCCCTCTCCAAAACTTGTTGGGCCTAAGCCCATTACTTTAGACACCACTCATGCCTTAATTGCTAAAACACAGAATGAATTACACCCCCTGTTCTGAATTCATATTTGGGCCTAGCCAAGACCACTATTAACACCCTATATTTCTGCTTCATAACTGAAAATGCACCCCCCTGATTTAATTAAATTATTTTATTTTTTTACAATTCTTATTCTTATAATTTTATGCTCTTTTATATTATTTATTGTTTTTTTATAATAATAATAATTATTATTATATAATATCAATTTTTATATTATATGTAAATATTATAATATCATCCAAATTATTTTTATTCAAAAACTCATTCATATATATTTTCTTATATTATTTGCATTAAAATATTTTTTTTATATAATGCATTAATCAATAATTTTTGCAATTAAGATGATTAAAAAACATATAACAGATCTCAAACTATTTTTCGCGAACAAACTAATCTAAACCAACTGTTTTTTGCAAAAGGGTTTCAAACGGATTTTGACTAATCGCGCATTCAGCCAAAATCTCCGCAATCACTAGAACCGGTCAAAACGCAAGGTGATTCAAAATATATTTGTAACCCCTAAAAAACACCAACCCCATACGAATTATGAATTGGGACTCTGATTCTTGATAAGAGGATACATAGGCATACGATCAAAAATCGTAGCGAGTTCCCCTATTAAAATTTAAAACCCTTTTTTTTACCCAAACCTAAACCTAAAACCTAGTATCCTTGTGAACAAGGTAGATGAAAGGTTCCTAACACCTTCCTTTCGTCTAATAAAGATTGAAACATAGAATCTTTGTCTGCGAATTAGGGTTTCCTATTAGATGCCCTTCCCTAGGATAAAAACTAATAGTGATGACTCTCATTTAAAAACCAGTTGCAACAGCTGGCGACTCTGCTGGGGACTCCTTAACCCTAGGTTTTAGGTCTACTTTGGGATTTATTTCTTTATTTATTTATTGAATTATTTATTGCATTTATTTAATTATTGTCTCTCTTATCATTATATATTTAATATGTGGCGGGAATTTTTATTTCAAAAAAATATTTTCAATAACCCTTAGAAACAAGGTTCGTCTATTAGTAGGGGATGCATCATCCCTGTGAGTTTATGTGACGACTTTGCCTAGAGTCAGTGGGCTTCCGAAAAAGGAATACTTATCGAGAGATATCCTCTTGACGAGTAGGAATTTGGAAGGGCACCCATGACTCTTTTTAACGACCTTAACCCCAAAATATCATGACGAGACCTTTCATGAATTTGAGATGAAAGTCTCAGTCTGTAAAGAGGCTTCCCCTAAGGGAGGCCCTTGTTCCTTTTCCCTCTGGTGCTATTCATGATACCCTTAAGGAAGCCACCTTTTGGGAGGGTAGATTAACCGTAGGTCAAAATTAAGGAGCCTACCTTATAAGGGTACTTATCATAAAATCCTGTCACTAAACCCTACATCCATGCATTCATACATTCGTCATACATTTCATATATTCATCACCCGTTTCTTTTTATTTTTCTTATTCACAGGGTACCAAAAATAATAATAAATCAAGAGCTCGGTGACTGTCTTTAAAACGGGATACCAAAGGAAACAACTTGTCCATGTCAATGCGCCAAACATGTCTGAAATCAAATCCACAAAAGGGGAATAATGTACTAAATAATTTCTCAAGCTTTGTCAAGCAAAGGTGGATGACTTCAAGAGCTGACGTCCACAGGCACACCTAGAAGAATTATTTCCCTTTGCTTAATTTCACGTAAACAAGTTTTGGCTTAAGAGTGTAATATATTTCAATATCTGAATCATGTTACCTTCGATGAAGGCATTTTGTTTCCACATCTAATTTGCATATTTATTTTTAAGCTGGTCACCGAATATAATAAGCAAAAGATAAATATTTACCCAAGTGAATAAGGCATTTAACCCTTTTCATATTCATACATATTCATTCGCGTGCATGCATTTATAAACATCTGCATATCATGTCAAAACTCATTTCTTCAAAAAAAAATCTCTCCAGTTAAACCATTGGTAGAAGAAGATCTCCACCTCCTTGGCCTCCATATCAAACAAGGGCCTACCATCAAAAGGCAATGGAACAAATCGAGGAAACTTAGGCTGCATTTAAAGAGGATATCGACCAAGTAAAGGGTGATGTAAGTTCAATGAAGGGAGATCTGAGTCAAGTTCTTCTAGCTTTGAAGAACATCATTAACAGGCAGGACCAGATTCCTAGGGTAGCTTTCGAAGAAGTAGCCCAAACGATTGGTGCATCAAGCGGTCACCAACTAAGGAAAGAGATGGAATCAGGTCTCTAAAAGTCCGTCATGGCCCAACAAGATACCAGAGAAGCTGAAACTAAAGGGTTCGTCCTACCACCACCAAAAGCAGGGGCATCACATACCCTACAAATTCCAACCAATAATGTAGACAACTACTTGGACCTACAATACGGAGACCACGACCCAGAGGATGCCAACCAGGCACCCTTAAATATGACTGGTACT
Organism: Vicia faba; assembly: GCA_948472305.1. Lineage (NCBI taxonomy): Eukaryota > Viridiplantae > Streptophyta > Magnoliopsida > Fabales > Fabaceae > Vicia > Vicia faba. The sequence goes on along the minus strand of OX451740.1, from coordinate 987,203,877 downwards.
CAGGCTGTTAATAATTCACTGAAGATGAATCAATACAAAGCTCTGGAAGAAAGGCTAAAACTTGTATAGGGTTTTGATGCCTTCGAAGTAGACGCTCTCGAAATGGGCCTAGTTCCTGATATGGTAATTCTGCCAAAGTTCAAAGTGCTTGACTTTTGGAAATACAAGGGCCCACATGTCCAAGAAATCATTTGCACATGTATTTCAAGAAGATGCATGCCCATGCCCATGATCAGAAGCTAATGATTCACTATTTTCAAGATAGCCTGAGTGGGGCATCTTTAGACTGGTATATGCAATTGGAGCGAGCACATATTTGAACCTGGGTAGATCTTGCTAATGCTTTCTTAAAGCATTACAAATATAACTTGGGCATGGTCCCTACCTGCATGCAACTCCAGAATCTGTCCCAGAAGAAAGAAGAGTCATTCAAGGAGTATGCTCAGAGATGGAGGGGGATGGCATCCCGCGTGCAACCACCACTGTTAGAGAAAGAATTAGTAAACATGTTCATGGGAACTTTGTAAGGGTTGTATTATGAGAAGATGGTTAGAAGTATCTCTTCTGGGTTCTCAGATCTAGTAACTAGCGGAGAAAGAATCGAGATTGGAATAAAGAGTGGGAAAATACCAGGGGACCATCAAATGCCACCTATAATTCAAAAAGGCCTACTTCAAACTTCCTAAAAATAAAGGAGGGAGAAATTAATGTTGTATCCTCACAACCTAGGGAACAACAACCATTAATGATCCCGCAAGGACATTAGCAAGGCAGAAGGCAACCAAGAAATTTTGATCCACTCCCTATGCCACCTAGCCAGTTATTACAACACTTGTTTAAGTCATCCTTGGTGGAAATCAAGCCTCTAGCTCCTCCATTCGGGCCACTCCCGTGAAGGTACAATGCTGACGCTAGATACGAATACCATGCTAACTCTCCGGGACATACCATAGAGCAATGTTGTCCATTCAAGCATAAGGTCTAAGATTTGTTAGAATCTCAAGACATCACATTTGAGAAACCTAACATCAAATCAAATCCTATGCCTCCGCATGATGTGCAGACAATAAATGCAATTGAGGTAGTCACTGACTTTGGGGAAACCAAACAAGCAAAACCCCCAATCGACTTGCTGAAGGAATACCTGTTCGAATGTGAATTCTTGTTGGAACATAATAAAGCCTTGGAAAGAACTCTGCAAAAGCTAGTAGACCAAGTGATAGTCCAATTCAGACCATACCCTGAAGAAAAACATGTAGCTACTTTGTAGAGTAAATCACGTTTTCCTCTGATCCAAGAGACCTTTGTCAGCAAGGGAATAGAGCACGACCAACATGTCACAATGATATCCAACAAGGTCAACACCAAAAAAGCAACTGACTTCATCCAAGAATGCGCCCCAGGAGAAGAACTCAAAACATGGACTGCCGTGGAGATTCCCAAGATCTTTTTTCTTTCCTAAGTAATTTTCGTTGTTTTGGAAAGAACCTATGCCAAGCCCGAGGCATAGGGATTGCTTGTAAGGGTTCCCCCGTTTTGTTTCAGACGATATCTATGATTAATAAAAGTTATTTTTTTTTCAATTAAGATCCTTGTCTTTCTTTTGCATTTATCTCTTAAATTAAAAAATGGCAATACTTTCTCTGCATATGCATTTTCAAAGTTCATATACTAAAATCTGCACTAAAACATGATAAATATGCAGATCCATGCCCAAAACCACTGATAATGTTACTGCTGTGACCCGATATAATTTTGATGCTCCTATCAACCAAGCTAAAGAGGAAGATTTTGAAGATCTGGAAATCTCTGAGAAAATGGCGAGGGGAATAGAACAAAAGAACATACCATCATATCAAGAGGCTATTGAGACCATTAATTTGGGCACAAGGGAAGATCCGAAAGAAATCAAGCTAGGGGAAATTTTAGAACGAGGCGGAATAAAAGGTTGATCAAGTTATTGCATGAGCAAGTGGATATATCTGCCTGGTCCCACAGAAACATGCTAAGGTTAGATACATACATTATGGTGTACATACCACCTCTCAAAGAAGGTTGTTCCCTAGCTAAGAAAAAATAGGTGACTATGAAATACCAGGACTTGATGAAGGACCCAATATAGGGGTACGTTGGACACTCATGTTCGACGAGGCATCAAATGCACTGGGGCACGGTGTAGGGGCAGTTTTGACTTCTCCAACGAATTATCATAAGCCCTATACTGCAAGGTTGTGTTTTGACTGTACTAACAACATCGCTGAGTACGAAACTTGCATACTGGGACTGAAAGTGGCCATTGATCTGAGAATAAAGCACCTCGAGGTATTTAGGGACTCTACATTAGTCATATACCAAGTCAACAACGAATGGGATATAAAACATCTTAAACTAATTCCATATCAGGATCATGTTTTAATGTTGGCTACTGAATTTATAGAGATCACTTTCAGTCACATCCCACGAGAAGAAAATCAAATGGAAGACGCCCTGGAAACTCTATCAGCTATGTTCAAAGTAACTTGGCCAAACCACGAACCACGCATCACAATCAGATACATGGAAGAGCCTGCACACTGCCTTGCTATTGAAGAAGGGTCAGATGATAAGCCTTGGTTTTACGAGATCAAGAAATGCCTCGAAAAACAAAGAATATCCAGAAAATGCCTCTAGAATCGATAAACGAACTCTAAGGAAGCTAGCCTCAAAATTATCATCAAAGAGAAACACTTGACAGCTCTATATCACAGTCAATTGCACCAGAGGCAGATGAAAAGAGCCTTCGACAAGAAAGTCCATCCTCGAACAGTCAAAGAAGGTGATTTAGTGTTCAAGAAGATTCGGCTACCTTGCCTCGATTCACGTGGTAAATGGACACCCAACTACAAAGGTCCATACAACATTCTCTGGTCGTGGTCTCATCCTCACAATAATGGATGGGGAGGAACTACCGCATTCGGAAAACTCAGATGTAGTCAAAAAATACTATGTATAAGAAGTTCGCTAAGCTCGAACCCTAAACGGGTGACTTAGGCAAAAAGGAGCGTCCCGGTGTATCGAAAACCCTAAAGGGTGATCAAGGCAAAAATTAGGGGCATATAAACAAAAAAAATTATCACGGTGGATTGAAAACCCGAAAGGGCAATCCAGGAAAAAATTAGGGATTTCACAAAGAAATAAAGAACAAAAAGACTGTGATCTAAGAACTGCGACTACGAACCACGAAGGGAGAGATGGATATGAATCATACAACTCATAAGTAAAGGAGATAAGGGCTAATAAAAGGATATTGGGGAACAACAACAACAATTATCATTTTTTTCCATTTACAGTTTTAAAAAGTTTTCTGTAATTACCTCTTTCTAGGAATTGCATCTTGTACTCTCGCCTATTCAGAGGCATATCAATAAAACATTTTGCTTTCTTTTTCATCTTTTAAATTGAATTTTTTTCTTTTCAGACTTGTTTGCAAAATACTACGATTATTGCTTATGAATACTGTCTTGAAATCATTTCAGGGGAATTGACAAATAAAATCATTTGATAAAACATTGAAAAACATTTTGATTAGAAAAACATCAAAAAGAAAATCCACGTCTACGTCCATACACATGTCTACACCAATACCTGCACTCACAACACAAGTTTAATACAAATGTTCACTCCCACGTCTACACTCACAACACAAAAGTTCGCGTCCAATACATACGTCTACGCCTTCACTTACAACCCAAAAGTTTATACACATGTCTACTCTTACATCTACGCCAGCAACACAAAGCCTGCGCATACGTTTACACCTACGCTTGCGCTTACAATACAAAAAATCAATGTTCAAAATCTTGCTAACACTTTTTCTCCGCGTTCAAATCAAATTCAACGATGCCATAACAATACAACATATAAAGCCAGGGATTGGTAATTCAAAACCAATGGTTTAAATGAGAGAATGCCAGAAATAGTCTTCATAACATTTCAAGGCATACACGCGTTTTACACACATTTTGCATATCGAAAGCATACATACACTATAAATTTTTGCTTACATACAATACACATATACACAGGGTTCCATAGCAATACCAGACATCATATGCATGTATCATACAACAAACAAATAATCTCACCCTCGATTTAGCTACCTAAGGGTCAATCATCAAAGCAATTCTCCTACGATTCAGCCAGTCACCTAAGTCTCCATGACGTGACGCATTCAGCCCATCACCTAAGTCTCCATGCAGTGATGTGTTCAGTTCATTACCTAAGTCTCCATGCAGTAATGTACGATGCTCGGTACATTGCCTAAGACTCCACGCAGCAATGTATTCTCCTCATCAAACCCACTGCCTAAGACGTCATGCAGTAGTACGGTTCCTTGTTCGGTAATATAGACCATTGCCTAAGATGTCGCACAAAAATGTGCTTTTTTATTCCGCAACATAGATCATCGCCTAAGACGACATGCAACAATGTTCAAAAACCAAAACCTAGTTCATTGCCTAAGACCTCAGGCAGCAGTGCAACATAACCCATTTCTTAAGACATCGTGCAGTAGTGTGGTTCCTTGTTCTGTAATAAAGACCATTGCCTAAGACGTCGTGCAACAATGTGTTTCTTTATTCAGCAACGCAGACCATCGCCTAAGATGACATGCAGCGATGTTCGAAAACCAAAATCCAGCTTATCGCATAAGACAACATACATCGATTTGAAAACCTAACCCATTGCCTAAGACATCGTGCAGCAGTGCGGTTCCTCGTTCCGTAATAAAGACCATTGCCTAAGACGCAGTGTAACAATGTGTTTCTTAATTCAGCAACGCAGACCATCGCCTAAGACGACATGCAGCGATGTTCGAAAACTAAAATCTAGCTTATCGCCTAAGACGACATACAGCGACTTGCAAACCTAACCCACTGCCTAAGACATCGTGCAGCAGTGCGGTTCCTTGTTCCATAATAAAGACCATTGCCTAAGACGTCGTGCAGTAATGTGCTTCTTTATTCTGTAACACAGGCCATCGCCTAAGACATCATGCAACGATGCTCGAAAACCAAAATCTAGCCTATCGCCTCAGACTTCACGCAACGATTTTCAAACCTAACCTATTGCCTAAGACTTCATGAAGCAATATGTTTCTTTATTGTGTAACACAGATCATCGCCTCAGACTTCATACAATAATGCTCAAAAACTAAAATCTAGCCTATCGCCTCAGACTTCACGCATCGATTTGTGAACCTAACCCATTGCCTAAGACTTCATGCATCAATGTGTTTATTTATTCCGTAACATAGATCATCACCTCAGACTTCATGCAGCGATGCTCGAAAGAAAATAAAATTTAACTTTTCGCCTAAGACGTCATGCAGCAATTCGTGAACATAACCCATGGCCCCAGTCTCCAAGCATCCATTCATCATCAATTGTTGTTTTATTCATCCGCCAAATGGATGAATAAGCAAAATCAAACCAAGAAATAAAAGACCGCTCTCTCGAGCTCAAGACCATTTGCCTCGTCATCAAACTCGGGTAAGAGATATATCATCAGCTATGCCTATTTCCTCAAGACTCATAAAGGTATGCTATATCAGCGTAACCTTATATTCGTCGGAATTTTTTTGGGGTATTCCAAGTATTCAATAAACTCCCAATCAGAATGTGCGAGACTCGCGTATTCTCACGCTATTCGATTGGAAGATGATTGAATAGGGGAAGTTGTCGTACCCCAAATTTTCCATACCTTTATTTTTCAAGATTAAAATAAAAGAAGAAATATTTAATTAAGGATGGCACAGTAATATCTGATGGCTCATTCTTAAATCTAAGTCAATTAGGGGTCAATTAGGGGGGTGTACTTTAATTCAGGATAATGAGACTTTCTAAATCAGAAAGACCCTTGTATCTGTAGGCCCATTTATGAAGCATGCCAATGGCCCATGCGATTCGAATATGGAAATTTATTTCAGAAATAATTATTAAGTTATTAAATTATTAAGTCCACTTAAGTTTAAGTTGTTGTTAGTAAAGAAGGGGGTGTGGAATTTTAATTAAAAGGCCCATTAAGGTTTTAGCAATCCATTTGGTATCTTGATGATGTGTTGTTTTAAGAAGGAAAAAGAAGGTATTAGTATTAAAACTTTTTATAAGAATAAATAAATAAAATATATTTATTTGTTAAAAAACGTAGTATATTTTTATTGCTGATAAACTTTTATAATAATGTTTTCATTAATATTCATATAATTCATTTATTAAAGATTGTTGTTTAGAAGAAAAGTCGTTGGATCATTTTAAGAAAGCTTAATTAACATTTTTATTTACTGCTATTACCAAAACATTTTGTTAAATATGTTATTAGAGTTTGCAAAAAAGGTTTGGTATTATAACAGACCGGTTGGGCCCAGTCCGTATTAAAAATGTTGTTGTCTGCGGTATTGTTGTTTTTGGTAAACATGCTAGGCTGATTGCCAAGGCCCAAAGCCTAATAAACAACAACTGTGCCAATCAACGAAAAAAACGCACGATTTGTTACGAACTAACACTGTACAAATCAAAAATATTTTTGAATTAAATCTTCTACAGTCCAAATAACTAAATCGAATCCCAGTCTTCATTATTCATAATAACAAATCAAATCCGAAACTTACAGTACAACAACATTCAATACAAAATCAATTAACAAATTAAAATCCCTAATTTTGTTCTAAAAAATCTTAAACTTACGCTAATCAATTCATAACAGCAAATTGGTAAAACCCTAAGACTAAGGCCTATATATACTAATAAAAAATACAGTAAAAAAAGAAAGGAAGAAGATACGAAGACAGTAGAGGGGCTTGAATCTGAGAGGAGAAATCCGCAAAGAAGATGAAGAATCAGCTTGAAGATGGACGAATAAGCAATTGGGGTTCCAATATCTGGAACCCAAATTGTACCTCCGCCACCGCGCCATCCTCAAGCTCCGCCGCACCCTTAATCGATCATCACCACCATCTTCAAAGTTCACTATAATCTGCGATCAAAGAAGAACAAAGAGGATTAGCCAAATCGGAAAAATCAGAACAGATAATAGCGAAAGGGGTAATACTTAGCTTTTTCTTATTTTTTGTATTTGGGTTTTTGAGGGTGGGTTTGTGGTTCTAGCTCCGCCACGGAAAGGGAGAATTAGGGTTAGAAAGAGGACAGAAGGAAAGGGCATCACGTGAGAGGGAAGAAGGAAGTGATTTACTGTAACAACAAAAACAATGAAAATGAAAAGTTAATAAAATTTTATAATACGTTTCAATACCCTGCGTGTTGGCATACTGTAATTGTCATGCTCTGGCGCTATCGTCCATTAGACCATAATCGGACGGCCGTAGGTCAAGTCCTACCTTAACAACTGTGTGCCCTCACTCACGCAATCTCTCAGGCCCTCTTTAAAACTCGTTGGTCCTAAGCCCATTACTTTAGACACCTCATCCTGCCTTAATTGCTAGAACATATAACAAATTGCACCCCCTGTTCTGAATTCATATTTGGGCCTAGCCCAAATCGCTATTAACACCCTATATTTTTGCTTCATAACTGAAAACGCACCCCCCTGATTTAATTAAATTATTTTATCTTTTTACAATTCTTATTCTTATGATTTTATACTTTTTTATATTATTTATTGTTTTTTATAATAATAATAATAATTATTATATAATATCAATTTTTATATTATATGTAAATATTATATTATCATCCAAATTATTTTATTCAAAAACTCATTCATATATATTTTCTTATTTTATTTGCATTAAAATGTTTTTTTATATCATGCATTAATCAAGAATTTTTGCAATTAAGATGATTAAAAAACATATAACAGATCTCAAACTATTTTTCGCGAACAAACTAATCTAAACCAACTATTTTTTGCAAAAGGGTTTCAAACAGATTTTGACTAATCGCGCATTTAACCAAAATCTTCGCAATTACTACAATCGGTCAAAATGCGAGGTGATTTAAAATACATTTGCAAGCCCTAAAAAACACCAACCTCATACGAACTACGAATTGGGACTCTGATTCCTCATAAGAGGACACGTAGGCATGCGATAAAAAATCGTAGCGAGTTCCCCTATTAAAATTTAAAACCCTTTTTTTACCCAAACCTAAACCTAAAACCTAGTATCCTTGTGAACAAGGTAGATGAAAGGTGCCTAACACCTTCCTTTTGTCTAATGAAGTCCGGAACCTAGAATCTATGTATGCGAATTTGGGTTTCCTATTAGATTCCATTCCTTAAGATAAAAACTAATTGTGGCGACTCTCATTTAAAAACCAGTCACAATAGAACCAAATTTGTTCTAACATTCCTTGCGTATGTTCACACCATTGTTGACATGTTGATGTCCATTGGTGATCTTGTCTTGCATTGTGATCAAATCGAACTCATACTTGAAGCTTTACCAGCCGAGTTTAATTCAATTGTTGTTGTGGTAAATTCAAAGTATGATTTCATCCCTCTTTATGAACTTACATCTATATTCCTTACTCAATAATCTAGGATTGAAAATCCAAGAAATACGTAATTGAATTTGTGTCAGCTAATCTCACTTAGGGAACTGTGTAACCTTCAAGTTCCAATTTTAACACATTTGAAATTCATGACTCTAGTGGAATCAACTATCAAGGTTTTGATCATGGAAATATATTTCATGGTAGAGGTGACCATGGTGGAAGGTTTATAGGTCATGGTGCTCAAAGTGGAAACCAAATTTTTTGTTCAATGTCAGATTTGTTACAAAACTGGCCACGATGCCAGTTATTGATATTATCGCCATACACATGATTCCTATGGAAACTATAGTGCCTATGGTACACCTCTAACCTATGGAAGATACAGGTCCAACCAGTCTATTTTATGGACACTACCTAGTTATATAGCACAAAATCCTAAGCATATGAACTCCTCAAGGCCTATGATAATCTCTCTGAATTCTCAGTATTCTAGACCTATAACTCAAGTTATTGTTACTGGCACAAATATCTCTCCATTCTACAATCAAAATTGGTATCCAGACTCAGGAGCTACACACACTGTCACCCCTAATGCCACATATACGGTGGGAGAACTGACTTGGGATTTTGCGTTTGTGTTCGCAAATGTTTCGGTTTAGCAAGAGTCACCACCGACTTTTTATTTTATCCTAAGGAAAGGTCAAAAAGCACAGGAAAGACCTTTGAGATGTTTTCTTGGGTTCGAGGAGTAGATTATGAAAAGGGAAGGTGCAAGCACCCTTTTCATCCATGGTTATCCATGCGCTCTTAGTTACTTGTTTAGATCACTTACTTTGCTTTTCAATTGTTTGAAATGGTGCTTTTCAATTGTTTGAAATGGTGCTTTGTGTGTGGTTTTGAAAGATGTTTTGAAAAGAGGCCATCGTTGTAGCAACCTTTGTAATGATTCTTGTTTGAATGTATACAAAGGTGTTTTTGTCTTTTGAAATGATTTCAATGTTTTAAAGTTTGTTTTTGGGAAATGATTTGAAATTGTGTTGTGAAGTGTGTTTGAAAATAGCAAGGATGTTTTGCAAGCTTTTGATCAAGTAACTAAGAGTTGTCTACCCTATTTTACTCGAAGATATTTCTTATGTTTTTAACCCTTTTGACAGTGTTATTTCACCATTGTATTTGGTGAACAACCCTGTGTTAGGATGTTGAACGGGACAGGCGCGGGTCATCGCATACAATCATTGAAAGCAACTTGTAAAACGCTCTAGCAATTTTGTAAGAGACGAGATCGTTTTATCGAAAGCAACATCGAGGGTTATCCAGGGAATATGATCTTTTTTTATCGAAGGGGCATTTGCTAAAGTGTCTCATACTCGAGGGACATGATTGCATTTTCCGAAGCAACGAGTGAGGTTACCCTAGAGGTGCAAGTGTGAATTGTGTATTGATTTTCATACATTTATTCTTGGATTAGGTCATCTAGCGATTGATTTTGAATCTTGCCATACACGCCTAATTACTATACAGTATATTGAAAGCAATAAATTGCGGGAATTTAAAGTCTAAGTTATTACAAAAAAGTATCCGGGAATGGGGGTACAATTATTTACAAATGGGGATGAGTCTCACACGAATAATAATGTCCAAATGTTATGTGTTACAACCAGATCGAACTGTCACAATTCAATATAAAATTATAACAAATTTATAAAATAAGGAAAAACAGTAAATTATGAGATACATGTATTTATTTACAAATAAACAAATAAAAGTCTATTCTAAAAAGAAAGATTATAAATTATATTATTATTTTCATGGGTTTTATTAATTATGAAAAAAAAGATTTAAGGAAAGAAAAACTTTTTTAATCAAAATTCTATTATTCACATATTTTTTAAAGAAAACAAAATTAGTTAAATAAAAACCCCTATTACACTTGTATTTATTAATGTAACAATTATTAATTAATAAAGAAAATTAAAACTATGTTAAGAAAATCAAAGTAATTAAAAACAAAATTTTAATATTAATTGGTTTTATTATTAACAAAAGAAAAGGAATCAAATTATTTAAAATGAAAATAAAGAAAAGTATTAGTTTAAACAAAAAAAAAAGATGATGGGCCTAAGGCATGTTTTTGGGTGGCCCAAATGAGAACAAATCAGAATGGAAATAAAAATGAGGGGGGGGGGGGGGGGGGTGCACTAGCCAGCATTGTTGTGGGCTTGTGGCAATGTGTGGAGCGGGGGCCCAAAACAAAAAGTTGTAACATTCTTTAGGGTTTGACAATTTTGAAAGGATTAGGGTTTGCTTCGTTGGGGTTACAGCGGCGCCGTTCTTCTTCTCTCGTTCTTCTTCTTTGTTTCATCTATCTCAGGCCATAAGCGCTGATCTTATACTCTATGCCCTAGGTCGCCGGAGCGCCACCCTAACTCTCTCCTCTTCACGACGGTCCAATGCATTTGTTTGAACGGTACAATTCATTTTACTTGCGTTTTACAGTTTTTGTTCGTTGATGTTTTATTCTTGCTTGCATGTTTTAATCCATGGCTTTTATGTGTTTGATATGCAGTAAGAGGTTTGAAAAACGTACCTTGGGAAAGATTTGTTTCTGGAAAAAAATGGAGGGAGAGAGATGGGAGTTGGTGGCGGCGTTCCTGGTGGCCGGAGCGGAGGAAGATGAGATGAACACGCTTCTGGTATTTTTGTCTTTGTCCCTGGCTTTTGAAACTTTGATGGTTGTTTGATGATGATGATTATTCTGAAAACTATGTGTTTTTACTTCTGAACCTCTTCCTCTTTTTTGGCTCTGATGTTTGATGATGAGTGATTCTGAAAACTATTTTGTTTTGATTTTTTTTTATGATGAACACGCTTCTGAAACCCTATTTGCTTCTGAATCTCTTCCTTTCTCTTTGATGAATATTGCTGATGAGAATAGCTCTGAGATTTATTGATTTCTGATGTTCTTTCGTTGATGATGATGATGCTCTGAGACTTGAACATTTATTGTTGTTGATTGATAGTTTCTGAAACTGTGTTGGTTTGATTTTTTGAATGTGATGTTGATGAAAGTTCTCTGAAACTTGTTGGTTTGTTTGACAAGCTTGTTTTTGATGTTAGCTTGTGAAACTGTTATGGTGTTGGGCAGTTTTGGTACATGTTTGAGCAAGCTTGAGTTTGTGGGCTTGCTGAGTTTATGCAGTTTGAACTGCAGGCTTGTTGAGTTTGTGGTTGTTTGGTTTAACAGTTTTGCTGGTTTGGCCAGTTTTGTGGTGTTTTGCAAGCTGGCTGTTTGTGCTAGCTTGGCAAGTTTTGCAGTTTTGGTTGCTTGGCCTGTTAACAGTTTTGCAGGGTTTGGGCTATGCAGGTTTGCAGGTTGTTTTCGTTACTTGGTAAGTTTGCAGTTTGGGGTGTTTTGGCTATGCTTGCAGATTATTTTAGTTACTTGGTAAGTTTGCAGTTTGGGGTGTTTTGGCTATGCTTGCAGATTTTGCAAGATATGTAGTTTGGTTGTGGTGTTTTGCAGGCTGGCTGTTTGTGCTAGCTTGGCAAGTTTTTTTTCCAGTTGTGCAGGTTTTTTGAGAGTTTTTGTGATTTATGGCTTGGTTAAAATGTTCTCCTCTGGACTGTTATGCAGTCCTCCCTTTTATATCCTTTTTCTTTGTTTACTTATGTCAGCCTGCTTTAGCCAAACTGCAAAACTTTTCACTAAAGGTCCTCTCTTTCTCTCTCTCTCTCTCCAATAAGCATTTTTGCTTTGTTTATTATATTTTTCTGAAAAGTTTGCTGGCTGGAAAATGATGATGGCTACTACAAGCCTCTTGCTTGTCAACAGGTTTTCCTCTGCATTACCTGTTGCATTTCTGTTGTACCTTCTGTACTTGTATGCTTTTTGCATCTAGTTGGCTTACTTGACAATTTTTATATTCAGTTTGGGTTTGCCACGTTTAGTTAGCTTGCCATGCTTGGTTACTGTAGTTTGATATTCAGTTTGGCATAGTTTTGCTGCAAATTGGTTTGTATGCAGCCTTGTACCTTACTTTGTATTTGAACCATATTTTTGCATTTGAACTAATTGTATGCTTGCATTTTATTTTTTTTACTTTTCTCTTTGTGAACCAAGAAGAGCAATCTTCTTGTGATTTGCAAAGAGAAAAATAAAAACATGATGAACAAATAACATTCTGATTCCGGCCGACAAACTTTAGTGATGATTTTCTTTCTTCCTTTCATTTGAAAACTCTTGTACTAATTTTCTTTTCCTTTCTTCTTTTTCAGGTGAATGCAACTTGGACAATAGAGGAAGCAGAGGAAGCAAAAGACCTCGGGCACAGGAGCAATGGAATTTAGGATTTAGATTTAGATTTATTTTCCAATTATTGTAAACATTTATTATTTTAAATACTATAAGTTGTAAACTTACAATATTCAACTAATTTTGTAACAACAGTTGAAATGAATAAAAAGTCTTTATCCAAAAGAATTATTTCTACTGTCAGCTATCTTTCAATTTTTCCCTTTGCCTCTTCACTTTTTTTATTTAAGATTCCCGATTAAAAATAACTGAAATTGCATTCCAGCATTTTCAATACAGATAACTTAAAATCCAAGTAATCCCTAGAAAACTCTGCAATCTCATAACTTGCGACAGCATTCCAATCAACATACGCGTTGTGTATTCCAATAGGCAAGCAAGCATTCCATTAACAAACAAATGTTTCGTTCCGTTAACAAACAGATGTCTCAACAGACGCACATTACCTGGTTAATTTGGATTAGACAGTATCAACTCCTATCTCTTATCCCAGATAAACAAAACTTGAGGACAAACAGAAATCTTGAACAAGCGTGAAAATATGTAGCAGCTAAATGAATTTCTGAGGATTATGCTCCTTTTGAGAAATGCGAGCGAAAACCCTAATTCCGGATTTAACTACCGAAGAAAAGTCTGTTTGATCGATTCCTGAGCCGATCTTAAAAATCAGAGAAAACCCTGGGGTTGTGATTTCTTGTGAAAACGGGAGGGAAAATTTTGGGGTACAACAGTTGCCCCTGTTCAATCTTCTTGAACCTGAAGAGTTAGATTGGAAATTTTTCCATTCGCGACTCGAAGGTAAAAGATGATTGGACACTAGAGTGCCCATAAATTTTCACTCGTCAAAGCATAGTTGAGGGTATGGGCTTAAAGATGCCATTTGGAGATGTGACGAAACTTTGTCGGAGATAGGCTTAAAGATGCCATCCAAGAATGTTTGTTGAACTGTATGTTGAGTATCAGAAAGGTATCCATGTTTGGGACGTCTCTGAGCTGGGGGTCTGAATAAGCAATAGATTAGCATCCGTGTTGGGAAGCATCCATAAACTGTTTTCAGAAGTCTTTGAAGTTTTAAACTTGCTAAACTTATCCTGCGACGGGTAAAATATTAGCTGAAACACCAAGTTATGTTGCATGAAATGTATGATGCAATGTATGTGTTATATCAATGCTTATGATTATATGAATGCAATGAATGCGCCTGTAAGCTGATTAGCCGTCTTGCTGAGGAAGGTAAATCCTGGATAGCTGGAGATAATAAAATCTTTGACCGCTGCCGGGGAAAATAAATCCTTGACTGCTGCTGGGGATTCAAAACCTTTGATCGTTTGAGAATGAGAAGTCCTGGGACCACTATTGAAGAGTATGTGTGTCTTCAAGCTTTTTGACAACCTCTGTGGGGAGAAGTTATATTGTTGGGGAAAGTCAGGAGTTTGGGTTGTATGCCTATCTACTGGGGATTCCTGTTTTGAGGGGAACTTCGCTGGTGAATATCTGTAAACTCTGTGAGGAATTGAGAATGAGAGTCTTCATTCTGCTAGGGGAATTGGTGTTGAGGAGCCAAGAACGAGAATCTTCGATCTGCAGGGGATTTGAAATTCTGACAAATTCATGCTGAGAGTAAATAAAGCTCTGGAGAATCAAGGATAAGAGTCTTGATTTTGTTGGGGAGTAAGAACTTTGTGGGGTAGCTGTACTACTGAATAGTAGCTATCATATTGGAGAGTAAAACTCAGGACTCTGGGAAAAGCTTATTCCTGTTTGGAAGAAGTTCAGGAGTTAAAGTTGTATGCCATTTTGAGAATGAGAATCTTCATTCTGTCGGGAATATCGGGAATTTAGGTTATACGCCACTTTGAGAATGAGAATCTTCATTCTGTCGGGAATATCGGGAACTCGGGTAATATGTCACTTTGAGAATGAGAATCTTCATTTTGTCAGGAATATCAGGTTATATGCCACTTTGAGAATGAGAATCTTCATTCTATCGGGAATATCAGGTTATATGCCACTTTGAGAATGAGAATCTTCATTTTGTCGGGAATATCAGGAGATCAACTTATACGCCACTTTGAGAATGAGAATCTTCATTCTGTTGGGAATATTAGGAATTCAGGTTATATACCACTTTGAGAATGAGAATCTTCATTCTGTCGGGAATATCAGGTTATATGCCACTTTGAGAATGAGAATCTTCATTCTGTCGGGAATATCAGGAGGTTGGGTGTATGCCAATCTACTGGGGAAGCAAGAATGAGAATCTTCATTCAGGCGTTTGGGCCAGAAGGTTGGGTGTATGCCAATCTACTGGGGAAGCAAAAATGAGAATCTTCATTCAGGCGTTTGGGTCAGAAGGTTGGGTGTATGCCAATCTATTAGGGAATCAAAAATGAGAATTTTCATTCAGGCGTTTGGGTCAGAAGGTTGGGTGTATGCCAATCTACTAGGGTTTTAAGGATGAGAATCTTCATTCTGTTAACGGTATCAGGAGCTTGGGAGTATACCAATATTTTGAGGTTTCAAGGATGAGAATCTTCATTCTTGAGAGAAAAAGAATTTCAGGAGCTTCATTTGTCGTTCATTCTGCTGGTGGGTTGTTTCTGATGAGATTTAGGAACTTGTTCGTAATTCGACTGAAGAAAAGCTTTGTCGCTTGAATTTGATTGTACCTTTCCAGAAAGGTAAAGGTTAGTGGCATATATCAAACAATGATGTTCTAAAAATGATTTTGCGTTTCATGATGTCCTGATGCACGGAGGTGTAATGTATTTCAAGACGACCTTTCGCTGGGGAAAATAAATCCCGAGCTGATGAAGGAGGAAAGAGTCAGATTCTTCATTTCTGATAGTGAAAAGATCAAAATAAATCGCTAAGAGATTTATCTGAAACAACAAAAACCCGGAATATCTTCTACTGGAATAAGAATCAGGGAGATCTTAGTGTCGATCTGACCAAAATAGAGAGGGTCTTGGATTAACTTTGACTCAATCGGATGATGGAGGAATCTTTGACGACCGTAACTCCAACAGGTGATGAAGGAATCTTTACCTTCCGATCAATCTGTGTATGTTATGAATGTCGTTGAAATGTAATTTTGTTTTGGAGAATAAATCCTTGACAAGTGTTGGGGAAATAAACCCATGACTGTTGGTCTGCTAGAGAGGTGATAAACTTCTCGAGGATGCTTGAATTCCTTTTCAGAAGCACTTTAAAGAGATTCGTCATTGCCCCTAGTATCAGATGTTTGTGGCATTGCCAGGAAATTTGGACTTTACGTAACCCTTTGATGAGATTGACATTTTAATTCCCCAAGTGATGATGATGGAGACTTGCCCCAGGTTAATCTGTAATTGAGAGATTTCTTGAAATCTTGACTGGACTGCCCCAGGTTTACTGGACTTTGAAAGATTTGTTGAAATCTTGACTGGACTGCCCCAGGTTAAATGGACAATACCAAGTCCCCCTTTGTTGATATGAGATTTTTACAACGGGAGTGTCATCCTACTTGAAGTGATTTTATTCACTGAGAGAGCTTTCGTTCATCCGAACATTCACTGTGTGAATTTCTTCGCTGTCAAACAAATAACCATGTGCAAACAACGATATTCAAATAATACAAAGTTCATGCTTTTCTTGAAGTTTTGAAAAATGAGTTTTTTAGCAGAAAAATTTTTTATAAGAAAAATTCAGCTCAAGATTTAGAGCAAAGCCTTACAGGAGTCAGGATCACTTTTGTAACAGTATGCTTTCGGACGAACCCATGCTTCAATTAGGACTTTTGAAGGGTTGTAACGTGGCTTGGTTAACGGTTTAATAAACAAAGGATAAAGGCTCAAAGTATATTTGTACCCACCCGCTCTTCGTGATGTTCTTCAATCCTAAACTCAGTTAATTGTGCGTCGAACTCTATTCGAGTTTGGAACGACGTTTTTGGTGATGGTTCACACAAGTTGAATTTGTTGGGAGGCAGTCATTTTTTTTTGCAACATTTTTCATGTTGTTGAGGGTTTGTAATGACCTCGTTCTTTTGATTCATTATCCCTAATTTTTGCCTGACTGTTCTTATTTTTGAGATTTACAGTCAGCGGGATGCCCCAGCTTTCTTAAGTCTCCTTTGAAGGTTTTGACTCAGTGGGCTTTTCTTTTTTCTGAGAGATAATGACTGCCTATGGGATAAGGAACCATCACTGTCCTTTGGTTCCAGAGGAATGTTTTTGATGTCATTCGTTGTATTACGAGATGAGAGTTTGCGGCTAGACGCGCATTTTGAATTAACTGAGAGACTACCCTGCCCCAGGTTTG
Source organism: Vicia faba (assembly GCA_948472305.1). Classification (NCBI taxonomy): domain Eukaryota; kingdom Viridiplantae; phylum Streptophyta; class Magnoliopsida; order Fabales; family Fabaceae; genus Vicia; species Vicia faba. The sequence goes on along the minus strand of OX451740.1, from coordinate 987,186,774 downwards.
ATTGAAGGTTTCAGTTTTGTGTTTAAAACAGGAAACTTCTAACTTCTTTGGCTCGAAGGGGTTGACTAGGGATTATCTTTCTTATAACTCCAGTGTTTTAGGATTTGAAAGAAACGCCTGTACATCGTCAACAAGGTCTGTCCAAAAGCATACTGTATGAGATTATGACATTTTTTCGTCATCCTCCCTCTAAAGACTTGTAACTTTGATCAAGAGTTAAATATCATAAAGAAAGTAGGAAGCCTAATTCAAGAATAGTGAAAATTAATGGATGAATTCAAGACAAACATATGTAATGCATTAATGAAACAGAGTTTGACATCAACAGATAATTGTTTGAATAATAAAAGAAATTACAACTTGAAAATTTAAATGAAACAAAAGTCTCTTAGTTTGAACTTGTCATTTCAGGTGGAGAACCCTCAGCGGAATATTTTCATCTCGCCATCCGGCATGAATTTCAGCACTCCTCTGTCAATCAAATCTTGGATCTTGTTTTTCAAAGCCCAACAGTCGTCGGTGTCATGTCCAGGGCTATAGGAGTGGTATACACAAAATGCGCCGGGGTGATAGCCAGGAGCAGAGGTATTGGGATTCCGAAGAGGATCCTTTAAAGCAGTCAGATTTACCTCCAACAAGCATTCCAGTATTAGAGATAATGGTATGTAAGTCTCAGTGAAATGTCTTCCAGATGTATTTTGCTTACGCCGATTACCCCGTTGACGCTGGCGAGGTTGTTGTTGGGCTTGTGACCCTGAAGAAAGCTGGGGAGCCTTTCCCTTGTCTTCTTGTCTCAAAGGAGGTTGAATGATGACTTGATCTTCAACCCTAGTTGTTTTCCCCACTTGGTTATCTTGAAGTAGTTTGTTGATGAGGACCCTGATCTCCTCTTGTCTTTGAGCCAGGTCTTGAATGAGAGCCATCTGGCCCACCAGTTGTCCCATCATCTGGATCTTCATTGTTGCCAACTCAATCTGTAGCCCTTCCAACTGATCATTCCTGATGTCGCCCGGATTCCCTAGGACCATGCCCCTTGTGAGGAGAGCTTTCACTTCTTCTTGCCCCTGGGACAGGTTCAAGAACATTTCTTGAAGTTGAGCGTTTTGAGCCTGGATATCTTCGACAGTCTTCTCTAGAGCCATCTCTACTGAAATAAACAGTAGGAGAATAAGGAAACCTGAAAGGGAAAACCTGTCATGATACGATGCATGATATGTGGATGCATGTTTTCAAGAATCTCGCGGGGTAAACACAAGAAAATGTTAGAGATTGAACTTCGATCAACATCTTTGATTGGAGAACTTTGTATCGGTGGATATCTTTCCACGAGAATCAAGCTCACCATGTCAAGTGGGTCATAACCCTTGATTCAAGTTGTTGTACTTGATCTTTGACGGTGTTTTTTTAAAGGAAAATGAATCCTCTTTCCCTTTGGTAGACGTTTGGTTCAACGTGACCCTGCATCAAAGACCCTCGAGATCCTTGAAATGATTATTGAAAATGCTATGGTATGATGTTATGATGTTATGTACAAGTATGCAAAAGTAAGCAAGTGTATATACAGATAATCACATTCATACAAAGCAGACAAGTCCTTAGGTTTAGGCTTGCATGGGGTTTGCAGGTAAGTACCCTCTTGAAGTTAGTTGGCTCAACCTGTCCTATAAATAGTAACCGAGTTCTAAGGAGCTCAATATCACTGGATTATTTTTTTATGTTCATTGTTTCAATTTAGCCACTTTACTGGCGACCGAAATATTCCAAGAAAACAACCCTCAATGAGTGTAGTATCGAGTATCTACCAACTTCGAACTGCACCAAAGCCGGTCATCTCACTACCCCTAAAAAGGCCAAGATGGTCAAGTAAGGTTCTAAGAGTTCGTTAGTGATTTATGACATCACTCAACGGCCCCGTATTCTCTTTGATTGACTCAAAGGCTACCGGTACCCACAAATATGTCGCACTAACATAGCCACTGCTTCAACCATGTCGGTATACCCCACACAGTTCCCTCACAGTTTATTGCTACTTACCTAAAAGGTGTCCCCAAATCTGGGTGTAGGATTTAAAACAAACCCAAACAAGGAACCCAACATGTAAAGCAATCAAGGCAAACAAGATAAGCGTGCAAAGGTGATCTAAAACCTAAGGTAACCCCACTTTTAGATATTTCCCCAGCAGAGTCGCAGGTTCTGTGATACGGTGGGAGAACTGACTTGGGATTTTGCATTTGTGTTTGCAAATGTTTCGGTTTAGCAAGAGTCGCCACCGACTTTTTATTTTATCCTAAGGAAAGGTCAAAAAGCACAGGAAAGACCTTTGAGATGTTTTCTTGGGTTCAGGGAGTAGATTATGAAAAGGGAAGGTGCAAGAACCCTTTTCATCCATGGTTATCCATGGGCTCTTAGTTACTTGTTTAGATCACTTGCTTTGCTTTTCAATTGTTTGAAATGGTGCTTTTCAATTGTTTGAAATGGTGCTTAGTGTGTGGTTTTGAAAGATGTTTTGAAAAGAGGCCATCATTGTGGCAACCTTTGTAATGATTCTTGTTTGAATGTATACAAAGGTGTTTTTGTCTTTTGAAAAGATTTCAATGTTTGAAAGTTTGTTTTTGGGAAATGTTTTGAAATTGTGTTGTGAAGTGTGTTTGAAAATAGCAAGGATGTTTTGCAAGCTTTTGATCAAGTAACTAAGATTTGTCTACCCTATTTTACTCGAAGATCTTTCTTATGTTTTAAACCCTTTTGACAGTGTTATTTCACCATTGTATTTGGTGAACAACCTTGTGTTAGGATGTTAAACGGGACAGGTGCGGGTCATCGCATACAATCATTGAAAGCAACTTGTAAAACGCTCTAGCAATTTTGTAAGAGATGAGATCGTTTTATCAAAGGCAACATCGAGGGTTATCGAGGGACTACGATCTTTGTTTATCGAAGGGGCATTTGCTAGAGTGTCTCATACTCGAGGGACATGATTGTATTTTCCGAAGCAACGAGTGAGGTTACCCTAGAGGTGCAAGTGTGAATTGTGTATTGATTTTCATACATTTATTCTTGGATTAGGTCATCTAGCGATTGATTTTGAATCTTGCCATACACGGCTAATTACTATACAGTATATTGAAAGCAATAAATTGCGGGAATTTAAAGTCTAAGTTATTACAAAAAAGTATCCGGGGATGGGGGTACAATTATTTACAAATGGGGATGAGTCTCACACGAATAATAATGTCCAAATGTTATGTGTTACAACCAGATCAAACTGTCACAATTCAATATAAAATTATAACAAATTTATAAAATAAGGAAAATCAGTAAATTATGAGATGCATGTATTTATTTACAAATAAACAAATAAAAGTCTATTCTAAAAAGAAAGATTAAAAATTATATTATTATTTGCATGGGTTTTATTAATTATGAAAAAAAAAAGATTTAAGGAAAGAAAAACTTTTTTAATCAAAATTCTATTATTCACATATTTTTTAAAGAAAACAAAATTAGTTAAATAAAAACCCTATTACACTTGTATTTATTAATGTAACAATTATTAAATAATAAAGAAAATTAAAACTATGTTAAGAAAATCAAAGTAATTAAAAACAAAATTTTAATATTAATTGGTTTTATTATTAACAAAAGAAAAGGAATCAAATTATTTAAAATGAAAATAAAGAAAAGTATTAGTTTAAACAAAATAAATAAATAAAAAGATGATGGGCCTAAGGCATGTTTTTGGGTGGCCCAAATGAGAACAAATCAGAATGGAAAGAAAAATGAGGGGGGGGGGGGGGGGGGGGTGCGCTAGCCAGCATTGTTGTGGGCTTGTGGCAATGTGTGGAGCGGGGGCCCAAAATAAAAAGTTGTAACATTCTTTAGGGTTTGACAATTTTTAAAGGATTAGGGTTTGCTTCGTTGGGGTTACAGTGGCATCGTTCTTCTTCTCTCGTTCTTCTTCTTTGTTTCATCTATCTTAGGCCATAAGCGCTGATCTTATACTCTATGCCCTAGGTCGCCGGAGCGCCACCCTAACTCTCTCCTCTTCACGACGGTCCAAGGAATTTGTTTGAACAGTACGATTCATTTTACTTGCGTTTTACATTTTTAGTTTGTTGATGTTTTATTCTTGCTTGCATATTTTAATCCATGGCTTTTATGTGTTTGATATGCAGTAAGAGGTTTGAAAAACGTACCTTGGGAAAGATTTGTTTCTGGAAAAAAATGGAGGGAGAGAGATGGGAGTTGGTGGCGGCGTTCCTGGTGGCCGGAGCGGAGGAAGATGAGATGAACACGCTTCTGGTATTTTTGTCTTTGTCCATGGCTTTTGAAACTTTGATGGTTGTTTGATGATGATGATTATTCTGAAAACTATGTGTTTTTACTTCTGAACCTCTTCCTCTTTTTTGGCTCTGATGTTTGATGATGAGTGATTCTGAAAACTGTTTTGTTTTGATTTTTGTTGATGATGAACACGCTTCTGAAACCCTATTTGCTTCTGAATCTCTTCCTTTCTCTTTGCTGAATATTGATGATGAGAATAGCTCTGAGATTTATTGTTTTCTTATGTTCTTTCATTGATGATGATGATGCTCTGAGACTTGAACGTTTATTGTTGTTGATTGATAGTTTCTGAAACTGTGTTGGTTTGATTTTTTGAATGTGATGTTGATGTAAGTTCTCTGAAACTTGTTGGTTTGTTTGATAAGCATGTTTTTTATGTTAGCTTGTGAAACTGTTATGGTGTTGGGCAGTTTGGGTACAGGTTTGAGCAAGCTTGAGTTTGTGGGCTTGCTGAGTTTATGCAGTTTGAACTGCAGGCTTGTTGAGTTTGTGGTTGTTTGGTTTAACAGTTTTGCTGGTTTGGCCAGTTTTGTGGTGTTTTGCAGGCTGGCTGTTTGTGCTAGCTTGGCAAGTTTTGCAGTTTTGGTTGCGTGGCCTGTTAACAGTTTTGCAGGGTTTGGGCTATGCAGGTTGTTTTGGTTACTTGGTAAGTTTGCAGTTTGGGGTGTTTTGGCTATGCTTGCAGATTATTTTGGTTACTTGGTAAGTTTGCAGTTTGGGGTGTTTTGGCTATGCTTGCAGATTTTGCAAGTTATTTAGTTTGGTTGTGGTGTTTTGCAGGCTGGCTGTTTGTGCTAGCTTGGCAAGTTTTTTTTCCAGTTGTGCAGGTTTTTTGAGAGTTTTTGTGATTTCTGGCTTGGTTAAAATGTTCTCCCCTGGACTGTTATGCAGTCCTCCCTTTTATATCCTTTTTCTTTGTTTACTTATGTCAGCCTGCTTTAGCCAAACTGCAAAACTTTTCACTAAAGGTCCTCTCTTTCTCTCTCTCTCCAATAAGCATTTTTGCTTTGTTTATTATATTTTTCTGAAAAGTTTGCTGGCTGGAAAATGATGATGGCTACTACAAGCCTCTTGCTTGTCAACAAGTTTTCCTCTGCATTACCTGCTGTACCTTCTGTACTTGTATGCTTTTTACATCTAGTTGGCTTACTTGACAATTTTTACATTCAGTTTGGGTTTGCCACGTTTAGTTAGCTTGCCATGCTTGGTTACTGCAGTTTGATATTCAGTTTAGCATAGTTTTGCTGCAAATTTGCTTTGTATGCAACCTTGTACCTTACTTTGTATTTTAACCATATTTTTGCATTTGAATTAATTGTATGCTTGCATTATATTTTTTTACTTTTCTCTTTGTGAACCAAGAAGAGAAATCTTCTTGTGATTTGCAAAGAGAAAAATAAAAACATGATGAACAAATAACATTCTGATTCCGGCCGACAAACTTTAGTGAGGATTTTCTTTCTTCCTTTCATTTGAAAATTCTTGTACTAATTTTCTTTTCCTTTCTTCTTTTTCAGGTGAATGCAACTTGGACGATAGAGGAAGCAGAGGAAGCAAAAGACCTCGGGCACGGGAGAAATGGAATTTAGGATTTAGATTTAGATTTATTTTCCAATTATTGTAAACATTTATTATTTTAAATACTATAAGTTGTAAACTTACAATATTCAAATAATTTTGTAACAACAGTTGAAATGAATAAAAAGTCTTTATCCAAAAGAATTATTTCTACTGTCAGCTATCTTTCAATTTTTCCCTTTGCCTCTTCACTCTTTTTATTTAAGATTCCCAATTAAAAATAACTGAAATTGCATTCCAGCATTTCCAATATAGATAACTTAAAATCCAAGTAATCCCTAAAAAACTCTGCAATCTCATAACTTGCGACAACATTCCAATCAACATACGCGTTGTGTATTCTAATAGGAAAGCAAGCATTCCATTAACAAACAAACGTTTCGTTCCGTTAACAAACAGATGTCTCAATAGATGCACATTACCTGGTTAATTTGGATTAGACAGTCTCAGCTCCTATCTCTTATCCCAGATAAACAAAACTTGAGGACAAACAACAATCTTGAACAAGTGTGAAAATATGTAGCAGCTAAATGAATTTCTGAGGATTATGCTCCTTTTGAGAAATGCGAGCAAAAACCCTAATTCCGGATTTAACTACCAAAGAAAAGTCTGTTTGATCGATTCCTGAGCCGATCTTAAAAATCAGAGAAAACCCTGGGGTTGTGATTTCTTGTGAAAACGGAAGGGCAAATTTCGGGGTACAACAGCCACCAATCTCATGGATTCCATATCCCTTACTAGAACAAACCATATTCAAATTGGAAATGGTTAAGGTTTGTCTATTACTTCACTTGGTTCTATGATTTTCCCCCTAAACTTGTGTCTCAACACTTCTCTAAAACTGAACAAACTTCTCCTAGTTCCCCCTATCACTAAGAATCTTCTCAGTGTTAGCAAATTTTCCAAAGACAATTTTGTCTTTTTTAAATCCCATTCTAACTTATGTTTTGTAAAATGTCATGCTACCTCTAAAGTTCTCTTGAGTAACTCTCTTGGGAATGATGGTTTATACAAGTTTGATTGCACTTCTCACCATCATCTCCTTAAGCCCTCAACATTATCAACACTTCATCAAGCCTCAAGTCTCTGCCTACTAATTTAGATCCTAGTTGTGTTTTTAATACCACTTGTAATAAAAGAACTCTACGTTCCATTTCTAGCTTGTATAAAATATGGCATCATAAACTAGGCCATCATCATCATGAAACTTTGAAAAATGTTCAGAAATTACATAATATTCTTGTTCCCAATAAACACTAAGATGATTTTTGCAATGTTTGTTGTATGGAAAAAGTTCGCAGATTATCCTATACAAGTTCTAATACTACCTACACTAACATATTAAATTAATTTTTTGTGACCTAAGGTGACCTTCCACAGTCAAATCTACTTGTGTCTATAATTATTTCTTGACTTGTGTTGATTCTTATAGTAGACACACTTGGATATATCCACCGAAATTAAAATCTCACACACTTACTACATTTGTTCATTTCAAAACCCTTGTTGAATTAGAATTTGGCCTCAAAATAAAATCAGTACAAACTGATGATGGTGGCGAGTTTAGACATTCTACTCACTTCCTTAACTCACATGGTATTATTCATAGAATCACTCCCCCCCCCCCCCCATCATCAAAATTGCTCATTATATAGGAAATGTATGCCTTTTGTAGAGACTGTTTTATCACGTTAAACCCAAGTTAATCTACCTCTCAAGTAATGGGATCATGCCTTCATCACAACCACATACCTCATTAATATACTTCCCACTCCAACTTTAGGCAACACATCATCCTTCTTTATGTTGTATTTAAAATTTCCAAATTACAAATTTTTAAAAGCTTTTGTTTGTTCTTGTTTTCCTCACCGTAGGCCTTATAATTCAATTAAATTAGGTATGCGTTCAAAGGATTTAATCTTACTTTGATACTCCCTAACAAATAAATGGTATGTATGTCCTTACTCCACTTGTAAAATGTTTATATCGAAAGTGATTTTGTTTAATGAATGTAGATTTCCTTATTCTGCCACACCTATTTTGTCTATTCAGTCAAGCATGTCATTTAGGTTGCCTCTGCTAGTCTCTCCTCGTGGCCTTTCTAGTCCTTCTCAAGTAACTCCTTAACCCTTCTCCAATTCATCCTTTTTCAGTCCAACAAATTCCTCCATGGTCAGTCCTATCACAAGTATGACTTTTACTTCTCAAGACAAAAGTCAACACACATCCTCTCAACCTATCACAACTCAATCAAACATGGCCCTTAACTCTCTTATAGGCCCAACCTCAACCTATAATGCATCTCTTCCTGATTCTATTCCAATCCCTACTCCTTATCCCTCAAGTGTGTCACCTAACTCCTCATCTGAGCCCCTTTACTTAAATCTTGAAGACTCTAGCTCTACATCATCCTCAATAAACCTTTCTTCACTTGTCCCAAGAATCCACCCTCAAAACACTCACCATATTCTAACTAGAGCTAAGTATGGCATTATTCAATAACTTTTGTAACCTACTCTTCTTCTCACTCACCTTGAACACTCATCTCATAATAGATCTCTTTCCATTCCTGAATGGCATGCTGCCATGTAATCTAAATATGATGCTCTTTTTCGAAATCACACATGGTATTTGGTTCCTGCTCCTTCTCACATTGAACCTATTGGAAGCAAATAGGTTTTTTAGGGTTAAGGAGAACTCTAATGGTCCCATTTATAAATATAAGGCCAGGTTGGTGACTAAGTGGTTTCACTGGGTTGAAGGTTTTGACTACTCATAAACTTTTGCCTCTGTAATCAAACTTATCGGAGTTAGAACAGGTTTGACCCTGGCTATCTCTCAAAAATGGGTTATTTAAGGTTGATTCAATTGGTTTCTTCATCAATTATGGTTGGAAACTAGGGCTTCAGATTCATGATCATTGTGAACATCTTCTACATCAAGCTACAAAGTTATCTTCCTCAAGATTCATCAAAAGCAAGTTAATTAGGTTTATGATTTGTTGGTGCTAGGGTTTTCATCTCTGCTTCAATTAAGATTTCTTTGAACTAGTGTTTTGGTTCCTTTCACCACCTCAAGCTACTTTCTTCATCAATGTGTATCTAAAGCAAAAGGATTACGATTTGTTGTTCTTTGCTTGAGCTTATTGATGTTCAACAACTGAGGTTCATTGAACTAGGGTTTTTATGACAAGGTGTTCCTTTTTTCTTCAAGTTGTATCTTCATCAAAGGATTCTTCAAGGAAATTCTATGGTGTTGCTCATCAAGTCAAGACATGGTACAAGATATGATTTGTAATTAAGGCATCATTATTTCAAATACTTGTTGCTTATCATGCAAGCTTAATTGATTTGGATTTGGGTTGAAGTTAGGGTTTCATTAAGAAAGCAAGTTGATTTAGACTTTTTCATTAAGAATTGAAGATTGAGTTGAGGTATTCAAGTTCCTTATTGTTCAAGATTCGATCAAAGGTCTTATGCATGCAATATTGGAAGATTCATTCATGGTTATTTCTTAGAATTCAAGTTACATGTACAAAATGATTAAATTCAATTTTCCAAGATTTGTTCAACATTATGCAAGTTCAAATTCAATTATAAATACCATTTATCAATTTCAAACATCAAATTCATTATTGATTCTCAAAAGGTCATTATTTAACATCACCATTCATCATTATTAAATTTCATTTTACAACTAATGTCCACTTATCCAATTTACATAAACCGTGTCCATAATGCATAAACATAATCATGCCTAAAATTTGTTCAATGCAATCCAAACTTTGCAACAAAACAAGTCTAAAACTGAGTCGCATTCATGTCCATTGCTTCATGTCCATTTCCTTGTTCAAGATAACACCAAGCTTGTCCATAATCAATAGCAACATCAGTCTAAATAAACAATGCAAAACTTGTCCAAACTTGATCTAAATACAATCCACAAGGTATCCAATTCAAGTGGACTTGTGCAATACTCAAAACCAGTTCAGAATAAACCCACAATAATCCAAACATGACATGCTTTAACCAAAACTCGTGGCTGCAACAACATCAAAACCAATTTGCAAATTAAACAAAAACAAAAAAATTAAAAATGAATGGAAATCTCTTGCCACATAGGTACAATTTTCCTCACTTTGAACTATAGCATTTCATCATCATTTCACATTAAATTTGTTACCTATAAGTGCGCCTGTGATTGCTGAGTAATATCCCTAATTTTTAAAGCTGAAACTCTTAAAATGTGTAATTTAATTTGAAATTGGAATAATTAGGGTTTACTTGTGTTTATGTGATTGCGTGAATTAGAAGAAAAGTTTAATGAAGCTGATGATATATTTGGACTCAGCGTGAAAATATGAGTGGAATGATATAGAGCTTTGAAGTTTTGGGACTTGGCACCACCGTCGCCGCCACCAAGTGGCGAGCTGGCACGATGGTGATGAAGGTTGAAGAATACAAGCTTTGGCGCCAGATTCTTTGAAAATTTGAAATACACTTGTTTCTAATTTTTCGTTTTATTTTGTTTAATAATAATAATTGTTAAATGATTCAGAATTTTGGAAAATAATTAAAATAAAAATATGTTGTGTTGATTTGTTACTGGACTGAAATTCACTTGTGTTAGGCCTAGAACCAATTAGCTATGTATACCTCCATGTAAGCCCACACTACATGTTTTTGGATGAACTACTGGTACCTTGGACAAAAAGTGCCTGATGGATCATTTGGATTGGGCCTTGACATATTCACTTCTCCAAAAACTTGAACCTGGCACCACACCCCCTGACTTTCTTTGTTTTTTATTTTTATTTTTAATTGTTTTTTTTGTGGTTTTTTATAATAAATGATAAAAAATATAGAATATTGCATGATAATTGTAGGGATTTATTTTTATCATTTTAATTGATTTTTTGTGCTATTATTTCTTTCTATTTTTTGTGTTGCTTTGATCAAAAAAAGTGACATGTTCTTGATGATATCTTGTGGTGATTGATGAGTGCTTTGTGCTTGATGATCTTGATACTTGTGCTTATGTGTGCTTGCCTTGGTTGTTCACATGATCCCTTAGGCTTTCCTTAATTTAATTGTATCAAATTAATTAGTATGATTAAATTTAATTAGGGCTTAGACTTTAGGTTTTGATCCTGCATGACAACAATAATTAGGGTTTCCCTTAATCTCAACCATAGGACCATCAATGCATAATAACATTAGGGTTTGAGCTTCCCTTGCTTTTCTTTCTCTTGCATTTCATTTCTTTCCTTTTTAAAACAAAAATCATTTTCTTAATCAAATACCCAAAATACTTAATAAATATGATACGTATAAATACGCCACGAGCCTTAAGAAAAAGGTGTAAGATGAGTGGGATCCTTCCTTACCTCTTCTTAGAGTATTTTGTACGTGAGACGCTTGTCTCATTTGTACAAAGTATTCTCCCTCATTTCATAGACTTTAGTATAATACATATCTCAGACCTTTTCAAAACTAAAGGAGGAAAGTACTCAAATACCCCCATTTGATGTATCTCCTAACAAAACACTTCAACAAATCTAAATCTTTTTGCCTTTTGGCTTTTCTCTTAACCTTTTTTAAAAAGGCCGTGTTCTTTTTGTTCTACTGCAATACAGGCTATGCCTATTGATCGGACACCATTTTTACTATGTTTCTATCACTTATTTGACATTTATCCAGATAATTTGTAATACTTTGTTTGGTTTTGTTATCATTTGAGTCAATTTTATTTTATCGTTAGTTGATTAAAGTTTTTCGTCAATTTTGAGTTTTATTCATGATTTCTGCATATTATTCTTTTGTAGTGTTTTTGTAAGTGCTTTATGCCAAGTCAAAGACTCAAGAAGGCTCGGTGCGAAAAATGCGAAAATCTAGAGTTTTGGAGGAACATGAAAGAAAAGATAAAAAACATGTATCAAGAGCCCTGCTACAGCCGACTATGTTGCCTGACACGGGCCGTAGAAGGCAGGGCGTATCACCAAGGAAACAACAACAAGCAAAGACTGTGGTGCACTACGGGTGCCAGTGTTGGCTGACACGGCCCATAGTGCAAGTCCCAAGGCTTCAAAAATCATGATAGATTTTTCAAAAGGGCGCTACAGCCACTTGTGTTGGCTGGCACGGACTGTAGCGCAGGAGGATGCTGGTTTTTTCTATTTTTCATATTTTGCCCGAGTGTCAAGCAAAAAGGGAGTTTTGCGAATTTCTAACCGAGGCCAATGGATTTTTGCTTTTTAGAAGATTTATCACGATTGAATTAGGGACTTTTTGGCAAGCGAAGAATTCCACGATTAAAGATTGAAGCATATGAGGTTTTTGTTGAACAAAGAATTTTCATGAGCGGAAGCAATTGAAGATAAAAGTTCATCACTAATCTGTAATGTCTCAATTTTGTGTTATTGAAATTACTTTGAACAATATGAGTAGCTAAATCCCCCAATGCAAGGGGGTATCCTTATTTGATTCTGTATACAACTTTGCTTTCAAAATTTCAGTAATATATTTGTTTTTTATATTCAATTGGGAACTTGAGGAAGATAACCTGATCATTGCAGCACCTTGAATCAAGCCCATTTGCATTTCACGATTTTCAGTTTTGAGGTATTTTTCTTGAACTTCTATCTTCATATTTAGGCATTGTTAAGCTTGCATTTGTGAAGATAAAATGTAGACATCGTTGCCCTAAAACAATACATGTCCATATATTTCATTTATTTTGATTGAGCTAGGAGAATTTTGAGTTTGAACTTTCTGAAATATTTAGGTCAGAATTTGGTACTTTCAAAAATTCTCATTCATCTTTGATTTATAGTTCATGATATTTATATGGTTGGATTCGTATGAAAAAACGGAGCAACTTTCATGTTTACATTTTTGCAAATGGTTGAGAAATGAGCAAGTTGCAGGGCTTCTGGCTGGAGGTTGAAGATGAAGTATATTTAGGGCAAGATTTGTGTTATATATTTGTTGTTTTACATAAGTTAATGGATGTATCACCATCCGAGTGGTTAAAGCGCGCGCCTGTCACCATGAGGTCCTGGGTTCAAGCCCCAGCGTGACCTTTTTCAATTTTCCCCACTTTTTAAACATTTTTTTTGTGTTTTTGCAGCGCCTGGGCCATCCTTTGGGCCTGCCTTTTTTTTCTCACAATACCCCTTGTTTCACTTATCAACCTCCCTGACTTATTTTTATTTTATTTTTTTTACTTTATTATCTTTTATTTATTATTATTATTACTAATACTATTATTATTATTATTATTATTTTTATTATTTTCATTAATCATGAAAATCCAAAAATATATTATTTTCTTATAAAACAAAAATACTAAAAATATTTTCTTTTAACAAATTAATTTCTTTTTTAATAATCAATATTTAGACTTAAGTTTAATTATTATATTATTTACTTGTAAATTAAAATTAACTTAGAATTTAGGTTTCTCTTAATTAATTAATTTTCTCATTTTTATTTTTATTAATTTAAAACTTTTTTCTTAAAATACCTAAAAATCATTTTTTAACTTAATTTCTTTCTTAATTAATTTAAACTTAATTTTGTTTAATTTTCATTAATCATTTTCTTTAATTTGGTCAAGACTAAACCCTTTCATAAAACAACAAAAAAATCATTTTATTTTTTACATTTGCATTTTTGCATTTTATCCTTATTTTGTACATTTATTCAAATTCAATATGGTTGTAATGATTATTTAGATTTAATTTTTTGCAATATTCCCCATTTGTAATTTGTACATCCCCTCACCTAAATGATGTAATAGTGTAGTAATTTTAAATTCCATAATTTATCGCTTTATATACAAATGCTAGTAATTAGGATTTTGTATGGAAAGACTAAAACCAACAAATAGCAAACCCTAACCAAAGACAAATCAAGCATGAAAATCAATACACTTGCACACAAGTACCCCTAGGGTAAATCCACTTGGTTGCCTTACAAAAATGGTCATATTACGCATGTGAGGTATCTTAGCAAGGACAGGGAAAATACAAGATCATAGTCCCTCGATGACGCTATCAAAAGTTGTCTTTCAAAACGATCTTAGTCCCTATTGAAAAATGCTAAGATATCTTGCAACATTGCTAATCATGGTTATACGATGACCCACACCCGTCCCTTTTACATCCAAAGATATGGTTACTTACCAAATCAATGGTAAGATAACAATGTAAAAGGAAAAAGGAAATGAATATGAAAGACTTTTGAGTAGGTAGAATGTTCCTAGTTACTTGCTCCATTTCAAAACAAATCATCCTTGCTATCTTCAAAAACAAACACCGACACTTTCAAAACACCTTTCAAACTTGAAAATATTTTCAAAATATCAACACCTTTGTATACATTCTTAAGAACAAGAATCATTACAAAGTTTGCCTAAACAACGGCCTCTTTTTAAAAATACTTTCAAAAACCACACAAAGCACATTTTCAAACAAAAGCAAGTGATCTAGCAAGTAACTAAGAGCCCATGGAAAACCATGGATGAAAAGGGTGCTAATACCTTCCCTTTTCATGATCTACCCCCCGAACTCAAGAAACAATCTCAAAGATCTTTCCTGTGCTTTTTCACCTTTCCTTTTGGATAAAAGAAAAGTCGGTGGCGACTCTTGCTAACCGCAACATTTGCGATCAAACGCAAAACATCCAAGTCAGTTCTCCCACCGTATCACAGAACTGGCGACTCTATTGGCGATTATTCTTAAAGTGGGGTTACCTTAGGGTTAGATCACATCTACTTGCTTTCATTGTTTGACTTGCATGCTTTACATTATGGTTCTTTGTTTGGGTTTGAATCTTCTACCCGGATTTGGGATACCTTATAGGTAAGTAGCAATACATTGTGGAAACTGTGCGGGGTATACCGACATGGTCTAAACAATATCTATGTTAGGGAGACATATTTGTGGGTACCAGTAGCCCTTGAGTAGTCAAGGAGAATATGGGGCCGCTGAGTGATGTCATGAAGCACTAATGAACTTTTAGAACCTTTACTTGACTAAATTGGCCATTAGGACGTAGTGAGATAACCGGCTTTGGTGCAGTCTGAAGTTGGTAGATACTCGATACTACACTCATTGAGGTTTGGTTTTTTTTGGGATATTTCGGTCGCCATTAAAGAGGCTTGCGCTGAAACAATGCCCAAAGAAACAAACCAGTGATATTGAGCTCCTTAGAACCCGATTACTATTACTAGGATAGGTTTGAGCCAACTAAACTTCAAGAGGGTACTTACCTATGATACTCCATGAAATCCTAAACCTAAGGACTTGTTTGTTTTGTTTATATATATATTTACTTGTACATAACATCATAAACATCATGACATCATAATTATATTCACTAACCATTTCAAGGATCTTGGGATTTATCTTTGTTCTGTTTTGTAGGACATGGATTCTATTCGCAGGAAAACCATTCAAGTCAATCTTGTAAGGATCCCTCCTCAACTTAAAGATCTAGCGTCAAGGATTTCTGAAAACTCTCCATTTACCGAAAGACACGGTCGCCTACTAAACTTGGTCACCTCTAACACTGATGAGGACATGATGAAGGTGCTCTTCCAGTTCTTTGATCCTCTACACCATTGCTTCACATTTCCCAATTATCAACTTGTGCCAACTTTGGAAGAATTCTCCTAACTCTTGAGGATTACCATCCTCAATCAACTACCTTTCAACAGTACAGAAAGAGATCCAAAGACAGAAGATATTGCTCAAGATCTACACTTGCAATCATCTGATATCACAACTAATTGGGAAACAAAGAGTGGTGTCAAAGGTTTCTTAGCAAAGTTCTTGTTTGAGAAAGCCCAAAACTCTCAGAAATCTTTGGATTTGCAAGATTTTGAGGAAATTGTGGCTCTCCTCATCTATGGGATGATTTTGTTTCCAAATCCTGACCAACTCATAGATGTGAACGTCGTCAAAATCTTCATGTCTCGTAACCCGGTGCCTACTTTGCTAGGGGACATCCTACATTCTTTTCACACTCGCACTATGAGGAAAAGAGGTATCCTTATGTGTTGTACTCCTCACTTGGAAAGATGGTTTATTTCGCATCTTCCCTAATCTTTATTGAAGAATGAGCAAGGTTCAAGGTGGTCACATAGGTTGATGACCCTCAAACATTCAGACATTCATTGGTATTCCCGATCTATAGAGAATGTTACTATTGTCGACCGTTATGGAGAATTCCCTAATGTCCCTTTACTTGGCACTAGAGGAGGTATCACCTACAACCCATGCTTATCCATAAGACAGTTTGGTTACGCCCGAAGGGATGACCCACATTAGATGCTCATTCAAGGTTTGGTATTTGACTATGAGAACGACGATCAAGGTCATCGCCAGAGATTTATCTGAGCTTGGAGGATGTTGAACAAGGTAGATAACAAGACATTGGGGCATAAAAATTCCATCCCTATTGAGCCTTACCTCAAATGGGTACGAGCTCGTTCTCAAAGTCTTATAATGCCTTACCCCTCCATTCTCCCAATAATCATAGAGCCTGTTGTGGAACGAGATGTTCCGTACACTATCCTGCATCCTGACATGCCCACCTCGCTTGAAGACTTACAAAGAGATTGGATACAACTTAAGGGGGAGCGAGACACTTTCGAGGCCCAATGCTACGCCAGCGAGAAGAAGGTTTTAGAACTCACTAGGCAACTTCATGAGGAGCGAAGCTTGAACACCTACATCGCACTAAAAAGGATGCGTACAACTTTTTTATCTTAGAGTTTTTGTATTTCTTTGTAAGCCCAAAAGAGGCATGATGTACTCAAGCTTTAATTTATTAATATAATGTGTGTTCCTTTTTTGGTCTAAAGCAAATTTAAATCTCTAATTTCCTTGAAATCATTGCATATGCATTTACCATTCATCATAACATAAGCAGGTTTCTTAAAATAAGTCTCCTCATCTTTCTACTGTTTATTTCAGTAAGATGGATCTCGAGAAGACAGTGAAAGACCTCCAGGCACAGAATGCTCAGTTTCAACAGATGTTCTTGAATCTAGCCAAAGGACAAGAGGATTTGAAAACCTTGTTGATTGAAGAAAAGAAGAAGAAAGCAAAGAAAATAAACTGAATTCTGAATATGGGAAGAAGGTTCCAAGGACAAGCCAGACATACCTTAGACTTTGCAACGTCATTCGGTGAAAAGGGTAATCAAGAAGTGAAAGGAGAGGAAGCGGTTGTCCAACTAGAATCTGAAGAGGAAGAAGAAGAATATTAATCTGAAGAGCAATATCCTCCGGTCGATGACAAATACAAACACCTGGAAGAGCGTCTAAGTGCAATGGAAATTCAGAAAGTGCCCGGGCTAGACTTTGAAGAGTTGGATTTGGTGTCTGGGATTGTCATTCCACCAAAATTCAAGGCACAAAATATTTGTTAAGTACGACGGAGTTTCGTGTCCCAAGATGAATTTCCTATCCTATATGAGGAAGATACAGCCTCACACTGCTGACAGAGATTTGTGGATACACTTCTTTCAAGACAGTCTATCCGGAACTCAGCTTGATTGGTTTTATCAACTGGAAAGGGCTAATATCCATAATTGGGAAGACCTTGCCACTGCTTTTTATAAACAATATCAGTATAACACAGACCTTTCTCTTACCCGTACTCAACTCTAGAGTATGGCTATGGTTTCATGTGAAGGTTTCAAAGATTATGCTCAGAAATGGAGGGACTTAACAGGAAGAGTCCAGTCTCCCCTTTCTTAAAGAGAACTAGTAGACATGTTTCTGGGCACCTTGTTCGGTCCTTTCTTCAATCATCTAATTGGGAGCTCCTTAGCAGGCTTTACTGAATTAATCTTAAACAGAGAAAGAGTGGAAGCTGGGATTAAGAGTGGGAAGATTCAAAAAGACGCATCCTCTGCTGCTGTAAGAAAACCATTTATTGGGAAGAAAGAAGTTGGTGTTGTGTATCCTCTAAGGAATCGAGAAAGAACCGAACACCGTCCAATGGTAGGGTCTATCATGATCCCTAAGCCTGCACCTACTCAACAAAGGAATGATCAGCCTAGAACAGAAAGACCGGTAAGACGATTTACCCGGATTAATATGACACTATCTCAAGTACTGCCACATTTGTTGAGATCTAATATGGTAACTTTGAAAGAAGCTCCAAAGAATCCTAACACAACCTCTCCTCACTACCATCCTAATACTCTTTGGGCTTACCATTCAGAAAGCCCAGGCCACGATACTAACAACTGTTGGGCTTTAAAAAACAAGGTGCAAGACCTTCTTGAAGCAAAAGAAATTGAGTTTGATGCTCCTGAGTTCTCAAATGTTATCACCGCTCCTATGCCTAAGCATGGTCGTGGTGTTAACGTTGTAGAAGATGATATGTTTGTTACTATTGTTAATGAACTTGTTACTCCTCTCCTGACTGTCGAGAAGAATCTATTAAGGGCCAGTTTATTTCCGAGCTGTGACAAAACCTGCCACCTCTGCTTATCCCTACCAACTGGCTGTCATTTATTATAAGCAAGTATTCAACGCCTAATGGATGACAAAGAGATTTTGTTTGAAAAGACTCCCGTTCTAACCATTTCTTACAATGATGTTTCAATAGTAACCATTTCTGCCAATCCTTCCAGGGTCTCCAACAAAAGACCCGTTAGGATTACATCACTTCCTAAAGTAGCTCCACTAATAATTATTATGCCTGGACCAGTCCCATACTCATCAGATAAAACTGTCCCATGGAACTATGGGGGCGATGTCTACTATTACAGCGTCAAGCAGGATTGGTCGACTGTTGAAGACTCAATTTATAAGAAGGCTGACCCTGACATCAGCAACATTGCAGGAACCAGCAAGATAACCCGAAGTGGCAGAGTTTTCTCTCCCGAGATTGCTCCTCCAAAGACTGTCACCGGTCCTGTGATCATCCCTGTTTTTGTTCCTATTAACACTACTACTACTACAATTCCTATAGTTACACCTGATGATATTCCTACCACCGAGTCGATCGAGACTCGGGGCAAAGGCATTCTGGTTGAGACTGTCCGGATGAAGGCGCAATCAGTATCTATCCCTGAGGCCTCCCAAAAGGAGATGGAAGAAATTCTGAAGATTATAAAGAGAAGCGACTACAACGTAGTCGAACAACTAGGATAGACTTCGTCAAATATTTCCATGCTTGCTTTATTGTTATGCTCCGAGGCTCATGCGAAGGCCTTGGTGAAATTCTTTAAAACTGCCCATGTACCACAAGAAGCCTCTGCTAATTACTTCCAAGACTGTGTGGCCAGCTTGACTGTGGATAATGGTTTAGGCTTTTCTGATGCTGACTTGACACCTAGAGGGAGGAAGCACAACGAGGCATTGCATGTCTATGTCGAATGCAGGGGCACAACTTTGGCCCATGTCTTGGTTGATACCGATTCATCTTTGAATGTGCTGCCTAAGAAGGCTCTTGATAGACTTGACTGTGAAGGTTTGACCTTAAAACCCAGTAATATAGTGGTAAGGGCCTTCGACGGTTCAAAGAGAATGGTGCATGGGGAGGTGGACATCCCCATAAAAGTTGGAACCCAAACCTTTGATTAAACTTTTTACATGATGGACATTCGCCCTTCCCACTCCTGCTTATTGGGCCGACCATGGATTCACAATGCTGGTGCCGTTACCTCTACATTACATCAAATGCTGAAATATCCAACTGAGGGGAAAATCATTATTGTCCATGGAGAAGAGGAATATATGGTCAGTCACTTAAACTCCTTTAGATACGTGGAATTGGATGGTGAATTCATTGAAACTCCATTTCAGCACTTTGAGGAAGTCCCACAATCTGTGGAAGTAACCAAGACTGTTTCCCAAGTCCTAAAGATTACAAGACCTCCGCTAAAGATGTCTTCTCTGAAAGATGCTAAGGCAGTGATCGAAGAAGGTGGGTGTACTATTTGGGGCCAACTCCCGGATATCCCATACAAGCCTGACAAATTTGGTTTGGGTTTCACTTCAGGAGCCCAGAAAGTTGTATGCCGTGCTCGTGTCGGGGGACCACCCTTGAAGATCAGCAACAACGGAGTCAACACAGTGGAGGGTGATAAGGACAGCTACGACCTGGAGAAATGGATTTTCCCAACTGTCAATGGAGAACTCAGCAACTGGGAAGCTAAAGATTTTGTCCCAATTACTTTTATCCAACATTAATTATCTTTAAATTTTGTCGGACATGTAATAATTAAACAATTAAGACTTTTAAAACCTTGTGTCTTACCCGAGGCACAACGGTCCATTTGTAAGGGTTGTTACCTCATTTTCATATGTCATCAATGAATCATGGACGTTTTTGCATACAACCTTTGTGTTCTTTGTCTTTCTTTTCTACATTTTTATTTCTTTCAAAGATAGCTATACTCTTACACACACTCACATTCAAAATGCAGATCTATATCCATTCGGGATCCCATGGGTAACGATTATGCTATGGCCTTCTGTGACTCTGAAAATCTAATCTACCAAGCCGAAGACGAAGGTGAGGAAGATTGTGAAGTACCAGGGGAACTTGCCAGATTATTACAACAAGAAGAGAAGACCATACATCCCCACAAAGAACCAATGTACACAGTTAACCTAGGTACCGAAGAGGACAAGAAAGAAGTCAAGGTGGGTGCCAATCTGGAACCCGATGTTAAGAAGCGTCTGATTCAATTGCTACATGATTATGTTGAGGTCTTTGCCTGGTCGTATGAAGACATGCCAGGACTTGATGCTGATATCGTGGTACATCGTCTACCAACAAAAGAAGACTGCTCTCCGGTAAAACAAAAAGTCCGTCGCATGCGACCAGACATGTCAGAAAAGATTAAGGTTAAAGTCATGAAACAATTCAACGCCGGATTCTTGGCCATCACCTCCTATCCATAACGGATCACCAATGTTGTTCCCATGCCTAAAAAGGACGGCAAAGTACGAATGTGCATGGACTATAGAGATTTGAATAGGGCAAGCCCTAAGGATTATTTCCCACTTCCCCACATCGATATTTTGGTCGACAATACTGCGCAGCATAAAGTGTTCTCATTTATGGACGATTTCTCAGGCTACAACCAAATCAAAATGGCGCCTGAGGACATGGAGAAAACAACCTTTGTAACACAATGGGGCACATTCTGTTACAAGGTTATGCCATTCGAATTGAAGAATGCTGGGGAAAACTATCAGCGTGCCATGGTAGCTCTATTTCACGACATGATACATTAAGAAATAGAGGTCTATATGGACGACATGATAGCCAGATCTTAAACTGAAGAGGAACATATTGATCATTTACAGAAACTGTTTGAGAGGTTAAAGAAGTACAAGCTGAGGTTGAACCCGAATAAATGCACATTTTGGGTGAGGTCCGGTAAACTCCTAGGCTTCGTCGTCAGCGGTAAGGGTATCGAAGTGGATCCTGCCAAGGTGAAAGCAATACATGAAATGCTTTCTCCTCGTACCGAGAAGGAAGTTAGAGGATTCTTGGGGGCGTTTAAACTACATTTCCAGATTCATTTCTCACTTAACAGCTACTTGTGAACCAATCTTCAAATTACTGAAGAAAGATCAAGTAGTCAAATGGAATGATGAGTGCCAAACTTCCTTCGACAAGATCAAAGAGTACCTACAAGAACCTCCTATTTTGATGCCACCAGTTGAGGGAAGACCCTTGATCATGTATCTAACTATTTTGGAAAATTCAATGGGATGTGTGTTGGGGCAGCATGATGAGTCTGGCCGAAAAGAGCATGCTATTTATTACCTGAGCAAAAAGTTTACCGACTGTGAAACAAGATATTCACTACTCGAGAAAACTTGTTGTGCTCTGGCATGGGCTGCTCGCCGGCTAAGACAGTATATGCTGACCCATACTACCTTATTGATATCCAAGATGGATCCAATAAAATACATATTCGAGAAGCTTGCCCTCTCTGATAGCAAGATGGAAGATGATCCTGATGGAATATGACATTCAGTATACTACCCAAAAAGCAATAAAGGGAAGTGTACTAACCGATCACCTTGCTCATCAAGCTGTGGATGACTACCAGTCCATGAATTTCGAATTCCCAGATGAAGACATCATGATGGTAAACAACTGTGAAGAATTCAGACCATATAACGGACCTGAACAAGGATCCTGATGGACCCTGTTTTTTGATGGGGCGTCCAACACACTCGGCAATGGCATTGGTGTTGTACTCATATCCCTTGAAGGATGTCACACTCCCTTCACTGCAAGACTCTGCTTCAACTGTACAAATAACATGGCAGAATACGAAGCGTGCATTTTTTGTCTCAAAGCTGCCATAGATTTAAGGATCAAGTCCTTAAGTGTATTCGGAGATTCAACCTTAGTTATCAGCCAGATCAAAGGAGAATGGGACACGAAGCACCCAAACCTCATCCCCTACAAAGAACATGTATTGACATTAATCCCACATTTTGATAAGATTACCTTTGAGCATTTCCCGCGAGAAGAAAATCAACTAGAGGATGCGCTAGCCACAATGTCATCCATGTTTAAACTCAAATGGGATAACGAGGCTCCCTGGATCACAATTGAACTAATGGATGAACCAGCTCACTGTCACGAGATCAATATTGAAGAAGTAATGGACTGGCCTTGGTTCCACGAAGTCAAGAGGTATCTCGAGGCTCAAGAATATCTGGAAGGAGCTTCAGTCAATGATAAGAAGTTCTTAAGGAGATTCTCTGCTAAGTTCTTCCTTAGTAATGGCATTCTCTACAAGCGCAACCATGACTCTGTTTTGCTCCATTGCATAGACAGGGTTGAGGCAGAAAAGATCATAGCTGATCTACATGAAGGCACTTTTGGCACCCATTCCAGTGGGCATACAATGGCGAAGAAGATCCTACGAGCATGTTATTACTGGTCTACCATGGAAGCAGATTGCTATCAGCACTCTCAAACTTGTCATAAGTGTCAGATCTATGCTGACAAAGTGCATGTACCTCCAATTCCTCTGAATGTCCTGACTGCTCCCTGGCCATTCGCGATGTGGGGCATTGATATGATTGGAGAAATCAAGCCCACAACCTCTAATGGACACTGCTTCATCTTGGTGGCAATTGACTATTTCACAAAGTGGGTTGAGGCAACTTCTTTCGCTTCCGTCACCAAAAATGTTATTACTTGGTTCATCAAACAGAATCTCATCTGTCGGTACGATATCCCGGAGAGGATCATCACAGACAATAGTATGAATCTCAACAATACTATGATCACCGTGCTATGCGCGCAATTCAAGATCCAACACCATAATTCTTCTCCTTACCGACCAAAGATGAATGGTGCTGTCGAAGCCGCAAATAAGAACATCAAAAAGATCATACAGAAAATGACAATAACCTACAAGGACTGGCATGAGATGCTACCATTCGCTCTCCACGGTTACCGTACCACAACGCGCACATCAACTGGGGCAACACCTTACTCTCTGGTATATGGCATGGAAGTTGTCTTGCCTATTGAGGTCCAGATCCCTTCTCTGAGAATCATGAAGGATGCAGGGTTGAATGAAGACGATTGGATCCAAGCTCGACTTGATCAACTGAACTTGATTGACGAGAAAAGGCTTACTGCTGTCTGTGATGGTCAAATGTATCAAAAACGGATGATCAAGGCTTTTAATAAAAAGGTCAGATGCCAAGTGTATCAAGTCGGGGAGTTGGTGATCAAGCGCATTATACTGCCGCAAGGTGATCCCAGGGGCAAATGGACTCCGACATACAAAGGAACGTTTGTGATCAAAAGCATATTCTCTGGTGGAGCAATGATCTTGACCACTATGGATGGCGACGACCTTCCGCACCCTGTGAACGCGAACATAGTCAAAAGATACTACGCATAAGAGACCCGCTAGGTTGACACACCTAGGAAAAACAAGGGCATCCCGGCGAACCAAAAAGGTTCAGGAAAAAATTAGGGATAAAACAAAAAATCTGTACACCCGGCAAGTTGAAAACTCGAAAAGGCGACTTGGGCAAAAAAGGGTATCCCGGTGGAATGAAAACCCGAAAGGGCGACTTGGGCAAAAAAGGGTATCCCGATGGACTGAAACCCCGAAATGGCGGTCCAGGAAAAAGTTAGGGATTTAAAGCGTATGACTATGTCCCGTTGGATCACCTTATAGACAAACTTTGGCTTCGACTGAAAAACTCAACGGGTCTAATCAATCCAATCAACTTTGGACAAGGCAACAACTTGACAAGACGCTCAGAGACACGAAGGCTATAGTAGAATGGGAACCCCATGGAATTATTGCACATATCTATTATTTCTTTGTATCAAATTTTAATTTTTTACAACGACATTCCCTTATTATAATGTTTGTCTCATTGTACAAAAATACTTGTTCAAGTTAATACAAAGATACCCCTTTGAAAGTGCAAAACTATCTGTTTTTTCTTTATTCCTGTGTTTTGTTTACAAAAGTGTCCAATGATTTATTTTTGAACATATGCATTTGAACAAAACTACTGTTTACAAATGAACAAAAAGGAACAAAAAATAGAAAGACAATCACTAATGGCTTTAAGAAATAGGATAATATCTTTAAACCATTCCATAAAATCTCCCACAGTGTGCAGCTTAATCCCCAGCGGAATAAAACTTCCAATTATTACTCCCCGGTAGAAGTCGCCAAATTTCTCAGGATTTCACAAGCAACACACGGTGTTTCCCTTACAACAAAGTTTATTTCTCTAACAAATAGAAGCTCATCAACTCATCAACACTTCAAAACATGAAGACTTACGCTCCACGTCCCCAACAACAGTCAAGGATTTATTTTCCCTAATCCAACAGTATTACAACAACATAGCTTACATGCCCATACATCGCATCCATACGTCATGACATTGACAACACGAACGCATACAACATAATCTCATTCATTTTATTGAGAACATCATTATACAATGCATTTCATACATCATGACATTGTATACAACTAATATTTCATCTCTTCAGGAAAGATCAGTCAGCTGATGGCTATCATCAATAATTTACAAAAAGGTCAGAGATTGATACCTGAAACAAGCTGGGACAATTATCTACACGACCATCTGAACATTCGGATACAGTTCAGATATGCTCCGGACACGGATGCCATCCTGATACTCATTCAGATTCAGCTTTTAGATACAATTCAAATACACTCAAGACACCGATGCCACTCTGATACTCATTCAGATTCAACTTTAAGATATAGTTCAGATACGCTCCAGACACGGATGCCATCCTGATACTCATTCAGATTCAGCTTTCATATACAGTTCATATACGCTCCAGACACAGATGCCATCCTAATACTCATTCAGATTCAGCTTTCAGATACAGTTCAGATATGCTCCAGACACGGATGCCATTTTGATACTCATTCAGATTCAGCTTTCAGATACAGTTCAAATATGCTCCAGATACGGATGCCATCCTGATACTCATTCAGATTCAGCTTTTAGATACAGTTCAGATACGCTCCAGACACGGATGCCATCCTGATACTCATTCAGATTCAGATTTCAGATACAGTTAGGATATGATCCATATTCGGATGTCATTCTGTTACTCATTCAAAGTCAACTTTCAGAAATGATTCAAATACAATCCGTTTATGGATATTATTCTGGTACTCAACCCCACACATCCAGTACTTCAGTATAAATCAAATAGAGATTTATTCTGACACTTCTTCCCTTCCCATCAACAATAATTTTTGGATGGCATATGCAAGCCCATCTCCAACAAATTCTTATATCCTCTCCAAATGGCCTCTTTAAGCCCATTCCCTATACCATCAACCATCACATCCTCGAGTGCAAATTTCTGGGCACTATAGTGTCCAATCATCTTCCACCTTCAAGTCACGAATGGCAAATCAGCCAATCTAACTCTTCAGGTTTAAGAAGATTGACAAGGGGCAACTGTTGTACCCCAAAATTTTCCCTCTCACTTATCAATTATTTTCTCACAAAGATCTCTCTTGGTTCAAGATTGCACAAGGGTTGATCAACTCAAGACACCTCTTTAAACACTGATGACTGAAATTGGGGTTTGAGATTGCACAAGGATAATTGAACTTAAAATGCCTCATATGACTTTCATGGATCATTATGGACCCCCAAGATTACTCATGTCAAGTTTCAAGCCTTGGATCACACTTTTTCTCAGTCAATTGAGTTGTTGACCTAAAAATCAGCTTAATTAGGGAAAAAGTCAAATTTAGCCAATTTACAGTCAAACTTCATAATTTTTTATCCACATCAACATTATAAACTCATATGTATCATTTGATCAAGTTTGGACCATAATTCCTCAAGAAATTTGATCAAATCATCAAAAAGGGCAAAATGGTCAAAATTAGGGTTTTGACTGAGAAAGGGAAATTTCTGATTTTTGACCTAGCAAATGGTTAATTGATTTGAGGCATGATCTCAAGAGTTCAATTGAGTAATTTTTACCTAATGGCATGACCCAAAACATTGCTCAAGATCAATTGGATTGATAGTGAATTTTCAGTCCACTGATCAAAAGTCAACTGTATATTGAAAAGTCAAACTTTGACATTTTGGTCAAAATCAAATGTCAAAGATCACAATTCATCAAAACATGTCAAAATATGAAAATTATTCATCAAGAAATCAAAAAGTCAAGATTTCATTTTGAAAAGTCAAAGTTTTCAAACATAGAAATTTTTCTAAGTGTTGAAAACTTCATGTTTTTTCACAACTTTGAGCAAATTTTTCACCGTGATGCAAGATGATTCAGAAGAAACTTTCAACATGAAAGTTGTATATCTCCATGAGATATACAAAATTTCTTTACACAACTTCTTCTAAAAGTGCTTGGATATCAATTTATTAATTCATGAAGTCATAGTCTTGAAACTAAACACTTAGTGAAATTTTGCCCTAGTTTAGGAAGGATTTTGACCTAACTTCATGGCACTTTTTCATATAGTTCCAAGAGTACTTTTAAAAAGTGATTCAAATAAGGATTGTAGAGAGCATTATAAGCTTTCCAAAATTTCTAATAAATCCTTGAGATCATTCTTGAGCAGGGAGAATATAAGAGAGGAAGTTAGGGTTTTCAAACTTGAATTACAAGTCATTTTTGATGAACACATGAACCAAATCCATGCTAGGTTGCATAATCTTTGTTTTTCAGGCCTCAAACTTGTTTGTCACTCCATAATTAAATGTTTACACAGATGTCAGAGCTTTGATCCAAGCAATTGAGCTATTATCTAAGTTGCATTTCCATTAATGGCACAAAGTTAACATTGTCATTCTTGTAAAGTAAGATTTTTGCATAAAGTCCATTCTTGAGCCTCTAACTTGTTCCCTCTGATCACACTCCATCCACAAAGTCAGAAGCAAGTATGTTTAAAGCATAATCACTCTATCTTAGCAAGTATACAAGGCTTTGAAACTTGAATTTCTCAAAAATCACATGTTATGCATAAACTTGTGATTTTGAATTCTGATCAACAACAAGTCTCCAAACTTGTTGCTTATAAATATAGTCACTATTTATGAGCTAGGACACGAGCTCAAGCACCCTAAAACACTCCCAAACTCCCTCTAGCCAGAAATTGCATAAAAAACGCCATTGATACACAGTTCTGAACTTAAACTTGTATCTCTCATTTACCTCGTGCGTTTTCCCTCAAATTCATTCCTAAAGCTTCCTTACATCAAATACAAACCATCCCTGACCCTATTTCATAACTGTAACTCCATCTTCATCAACCTCCATAACCAAAAACAAAGCTCTGCAAGTTGACTTCTCCAGACCATTTCAGCCACCCATTGCTCAAGCTAATCATTGCATTAGCTTCCTGGGAACTTGAGGAAGCTAACTTGATCATTGCAGCACCTTGAATCAAGCCCATTTGCATTTCACAATTTCCAGTTTTGAGGTTTTTTTCTTGAACTTCTATCTTCATATTTAGGCATTATTAGGCTTGCATTTGTGAAGATAAAATGTAGACATCATTGCCCTGAAACTATACATGTCCATAGATTTCATTTATTTTGATTGAGCTAGGAGAATTTTGAGTTTGAACTTTTTGAAATATTTAGGTCAGAATTTGGTACTTTCAAAAATTCTCATTCATCTTTGATTTATAGTTCATGATATTTATATGGTTGGATTCGTATGAAAAAATGGAGCAACTTTCATGTTTACATTTTTGCAAATGGTTGAGAAGTGAGCAAGTTGCAGGGCTTCTGGATGGAGGTTGAAGATGAAGTATATTTAGGGAAAGATTTGTGTTATATATTTGTTGTTTTACATAAGTTAATGGATGTATCACCACCCCAGTGGTTAAAGCGTGCGCCTGTCACCATGAGGTCCTGCGTTCTAGCCCCATCATGACCTTTTTCCATTTTTTCCACTTTTTTGACATTTTTTTGTGTTTTTGCAGCGCCTGGGCCTAACTTTTTTTCTCACAATACCCCTTGTTTCACTTATCAACCTCCCTGGCTTATTTTTATTTATTTTTTATTTTTTTATACTTTTTTATCTTTTATTTATTATTATTATTATTATTATTATTATTATTATTATTATTATTATTATTATTACTATTATTATTAATATTATTATTTTCATTAATCATGAAAATCCAAAAATATTTTATTTATTATTTACACTTATTTATTTTATTTTCTTATAAAACAAAAATACTAAAAACATTTTCTTTTAACAAATTAATTTCTTTTTTAATAATCAATATTTAGACTTAAGTTTAATTATTATATTATTTACTTGTAAATTAAATTTTACTTAGAATTTAGGTTTCTCTTAGTTAATTAATTTTCTCATTTTTATTTTTATTAATTTAAAACCTTTTTCTTAAAAACCCTAAAAATCATTTTTTAACTTAATTTCTTTCTTAATTAATTTAAACTTAATTTTGTTTAATTTTCATTAATCATTTTCTTTAATTTGGTCAAGACTAAACCCTTTCATAAAACAACAAAAAAATCATTTTCTTTTTTACATTTGCATTTTTGCATTTTATCCTTATTTTGCACATTTATTCAAATTCAATATGGTTGTAATAATTATTTAGATTTAATTTCTTTGAATATTCCCCCATTTGTAATTTGTACATCCCCATTCCCTAAATGATGTAATAGTGTAGTAATTTTAAATTCCGCAATTTATCGCTTTATATACAAATGCTAGTAATTAGGGTTTTGTATGGAAAGACTAAAACCAACAAATAGAAAACCCTAACCAAAGACAAATCAAGCATGAAAATCAATACACTTGCACACAAGCACCCCTAGAGTAAATCCACTTGGTTTCCTTATAAAAATGGCCATATTACGCATGTGAGGTATCTTAGCAAAGATAAGCAAAATATAAGATCATAGTCCCTTGACGACGCTATCAAAAGTTACCTTTCAAAATGATCTTAGTCCCTAAAGAAAAATGATAAGATATCTTGCAACATTTCTAATCATGGTTATACGATGACCTGCGCCTGTCCCTTTTACATCCAAGGATAGGGTTACTTACCAAATCAATGGTAAGATAACAATGTCAAAGGAGAAAGGAAATGAATATGAAAGACTTTTGAGTAGGTAGAATGTTCCTAGTTACTTGCTCTATTTCAAAACAAAACATCCTTGCTATCTTTAAAAATAAACACCTACACTTTCAAAACACCTTTAAAACTTAAAAACATTTTCAAAATATCAACACCTTTGTATACATTCTTACGAACAAGAATCATTACAAAGTTTGTCTAAACAATGGCCTCTTTTCAAAAACACTTTCAAAAACCACACAAAGCATATTTTCAAACAAAAGCAAGTGATCTAGCAAGTAACTAAGAGCCCATGGAAAACCATGGATGAAAAGGGTGCTAATACCTTCCCTTTTCATAATCTACCCCCCGAACTCAAGAAACAATCTCAAAGGTCTTTCCTGTGCTTTCTCACCTTTTCCTTTTGGATAAAAGAAAAGTCGGTGGCGACTCTTGCTAACCGCAACATTTGCGATCAAACACAAAACACCTAAGTCAGTTCTCCCATCGTATCACATAGGCAATCCACGTGTTTTATTTCTAATTATTTTTTAGTTTTTGTTGTGTGTTTTAGGTTTTATTTAGGTATTCACAATGTCTTGCACAAGAGAGCGGAGGCACTCAAGCGAATGAGAAATTTGTACAAGCATCAGTGAAGGAAGTTATACTGGGAGGAACGAAAAAAATGGAAAAAGGTGAAAATTTGGAGGGAAAATCAGACCTCTTCTACGGTCGACCGTGTCAGCTGACACAGGTCGTAGCAGCCACTAGCCCAACCCCTATAAAATTTTGAATTTTCCAGCCTCTTGCTACGGCCTCCCATAGGGGCTCACACGGCCCGTAGAAGGGGCCCTGTAGCAAAACAAAAAAATATATATTATGGATGATAGATGCCTGCTACAGTCGGCCATAGCGCCTGACACGGCCCTTAGCAGGAGCACGAATTTTGGCCTCAAATTTTTTATTTCTCTCAATCTTGGTCCCCACCTCTCATTAACATCCAATTATCATCCATTACACAAATTTTTTGTTTCTCTCATCTTCCCTCTCTCAAAAAACATAAACCACCATTAAACTTCTAACAAAAAGCTTCAAACTTTCATCTCCAAACCACCCCAAATCCCAAACACCCTTCATAAAAGTTTCACAACTTTCCATCCTCATCATCATTTTGGGTATGATTTTTCCGAAATCAAATGTTCAAATTTTTTAATCTTCTGTGAATTTCGAAAATGCCCCCACAAAGAGCCGACAAAGGAAAGCAAGTGGATAAAATATCAATTCCACCAAACAGGAGTAGTCAAACGCCTAATCCACAAAATATTATGCTTGAAACACCGGATCAAGAAAAGAGGTATTCCGCACATGTGAAGCGTAAGTTAACTCTGACAAGGTACATGTTAAAGGTGTGAAAAACACAAGAAAGGGGGGGGGGGGTGAATTGGGTTTTAAAACAAAAACTTTTCTTTAAAAATATTTCCCTTTAAGTTAAAATCCTTTTAATCTTAACTCTTGATGATAAAATTAAGTAAGAAGATGAAGTAAAGAACAATGTATGTTTATACTAGTTCACTTGAAAATTATCAAGCTAGTCAAGTCCACCCGCCAAGGTGATTTCTCCCCACTCAATCGAGGACTTAATTCACTATAACCAAATTGATTACAGTTTGCACAAGCTACCCACAAGTGACTAACAACTTCTAAGACTCGCAAGTCAAAGACTTCTTAAGGCTACAGACCTACCTGGTCCCTTAAGGAATATCAAACAATAATCAACCTGATTATTACAATGCACAAGCTACCCGCAAGTGACTAACAACCTCTAATACTCGCAAGTCCTACACTTCTTAAGAATAAAGACCTACCTGGTCCCTTAAGGAATATCAAACAACAGTTTGAATACAAGTATTGTTTACAAGAATGTTGCTTCTAAAAAGACGAATATGTAAATTATTTTAAGAACAGTGATTTAAGAATGTGAAATCTATGAACAGGGTTTGTGTGTGAATATTTTGTTGATTAGCATCTTTCTCTCTTAGTCTTTAAGCCATTATATAGCCAATAATATATCCGTTGAGGGGTACTCTTGGGATTTCTAGAAACATTGATAGCTTGAACAGTAACGTGGGGGACAAGATTGTTCGACGCGTCCATCCCTTCTTGGTAGTGGAATGAAGCGTTGATTGTACCATGTACTATTTGTACCATGTTAATGTTATCTTTTTTCCTTTTGTACTTCAGAGGCTTCTGCGAGCAAGAGTTTAGAAGCGAGAACATAATATAAGGTCATCATAACTTCAAGTCTTCAGAGTCTTCAGAACTGCGTCTTTAGAGTTTAGCACTTGGTTTTGAGAACCTATTTCTTGGAGCCTTGGGTCTTTAGAACTTCAAGTGTTTAGAATCTTTAGAACTGAGTATTCAGAGTCTTCAACACTTGGTCTTTAGAACCCTTATCTTTTGAACTTTGGGTATTTAGAAACTTGAGTCTTTAGCACCTGGACTTGAGTAGAAACTTCTGTCTTCACATCTTCTGATGGTTTCTTTAGAACCCGTTGTCTTTTAAAACACGAGTCTTCAGCATTTGGACTTAAGTAGCAACTTCTGTCTTCAGATCTTTTGACTGGTTTCTTTATACAAACACCAGAGCTTATACTTCAGATCCTTCTGGAGTATCTTGCTACTGTTCAACAGAACTTATGTATCGCAGAAGCAAAACTAATTCTCTTCTAATGTCTTGACCGCGCCATCCATCATAAGAAGAACCTATTTGTTAAGTACTCAACAATAACAAACATTAGTCTAACAAAATTGTTCACATAAATATACTCATTTGTTATCATCAAAACTCAGAGATAATATTGCAGAACCAAATCTTGTTCTAACAATCTCCCCCCTTTTTGATGATGACAAAACTATGTATTTTGATGACACAATTTTGGTCACATAATCAGAAAAAGTGAAAATACAAAGGTAAGGAATACTTATCCTTTTATGATACTCCCTTGAGTCAATGACTTGATGAAAAACGAATATCCTGATTATGAACCATTTGAGTAAAATTCCTCTGGTTCCAATAGATCAAATATCGAGATCTTGAGAGTCTCGACTTTGGATGCCAATGGAAAAATTGGGATCTTGATGTTAATAGAATAGTTGAGATCTTGATTTCATAGAACTTCTTCTTATTGAATATTGACTTTAGATGCCAATGAAAATGAATTCCAATTGAAATCTTTGAAACTTTAATGTCACTAAGACAGCTTCCAGATTCTCAATTCTTTGGAGTCTGATTCCAGATTTCAATTCTTGGAGTCTGACTATGAACTAAAAAATATCTTCAGATTCTGAAGCTAATAGGTTAAGCATAAGCCTTGCACAATGCTTTCAGGCCTTTGTCTTTAATCAAAGTTCTCATTTCCCGGAGAGAAAAAAAACAATTCTAACAAAAATAGAGGTTTAACTGGGTTAGAATGTAAGCAGCTCTTTTCAGAGAATATTTTCTAGAACTTGATTATTCAAATTAAAATTACGTTCATTTAATTACTCCCCCTTTTTGTCATAATCAAAAAGGTAATTGTGTGTGAAAAACATAAAGACCATAAGAAATGACAAGAAAAGATAAAAAGTTCTCATTGATACTTGAAGGAGATTACAACAGAATGAACATAGACAAGGAAAGCTATCTAAACTTCAAACACATCACAACTCTCATCAAATAGAGCATTGCCTCTGATTAACTTATTTCTTTGAACAATTTCAATTATACCTGTTAACTCAAACAGTTCAGATAATACATGTCCATATTAATGAATGATTTTTTAGAGTTCCTGGATGCTAGGATTGATAGCTTCAGATGATTGAATATTTTTTCAAAAATATGAATTGGAATACTCTTGTGAAGGAAATAAAGAATACACATATCGCTAGGAAAAACTTTATCAAGATCTTCTCCTCTGGGATGAAGATTTTTCAACGGGAACTAAAACCATATTTTTGCAAGGGGTTTTAAATGATCTGAATTAAGGGGCTCATATCTAAATGAAGTGTTAGGAACATTTGGAAACATGTCAACATTTATGCAAGAGTTGGGTAAAGGTGGACTCTGGATGGCTTCATCAATGGAGGAGCGAGTGATGGTTATCGAAATGCCAAAGATGTAGGAATGAATGGCATTTTCATTAGGATTGTTAGGAGCATGAAGCTAGAAGTTCTTTAAGAGGTTAGGATAAATAGGACCTTTTACAATTGTTGCATACCCAGACCATCATTGATTTTCAATAAGCTCATTGATAAAACCATCGTCAGACACATAGTTGGGTCTTTTCTCTTTGATTACTTCGAGAAGATGTTCATCTCCTTGAAAGGTTCTAACAGCCATGGTATGCAGACAAGTTCGAAAAGAAGAGACATTTGAAGATGATTCAAGGAAAGAGACTAGATGAATTATTATAGATAAGAAGAGATATAAATAGTCAGTTAAGAAGTTCATAAAGTAAGACGATTGAAACACTCATTTGACGTCACTGACTGCTAAAAGAAGGTAAATGAAATAAGAAGTAGATTAAACATTAAGGTGAAAGAACACGAAAACATTTAATTGTAACACGACAGGGAATATCAGACAAAGGCATTAAACGATTGTTCCCAAGATATAGTGAAGAGGAGTAGTTAAATAAATTTAATCATGATTAATCAATTTCTATAAAAATAATTGCTCGTGCATGACCTAGGTAGAAAGTGATAAACACTGAGTCTATTTAGGTAATGCTTTTGATATTCTCAACATATGGAAAACCACGAATATTTCCATCTGGTCAGGAACATTTCTGACTGAAACATCTTCTGACGATTGAGATAAAACAAATTAGAAGTCTTTTGTTTAAGTCGGAATTTTATCCCTTCATACTATGACTAAAACACGTTTGATTCTAATGACATCTTACTCTGGACATAGACCCATTTTCAGATTCTTTAGGATAAACATAAATCTATCTTCAGCTAAGGGTTTTGAAAAAATGTAAGCCTACTGATGGTCTGTATCTATAAATTTCAAAGATAGGATCCCTTTATGAACATAATCTCTAATAAAGTGATGTTTGATTTCTATGTGTTTAGCCCTAGAGTGTAGGATAGAATTCTTACTTAAGCAAATAGCGGCAGTATTATCAATGAAGATAGGAATGTTACTCTCATATATCTAGTAATTGTCTAGCTGATTCTTTATCCATAGCATCTGAGTATTACATAGTGCTGCTGAGATGTACTCTACTTGTGCTGTTGAAAGAGAAATTGTTGAATGCCTCTTGCTTGACCATGAGATCAGATTCTTGCCTAAAAACTAACAGTTCCTAGAAGTACTCTTCTTGTCTAGCCAATCTCCAGTGTACTTTGCATCATTGAAACCAGAAAGAGAATAATCTGATTTTTTTCTCATACATCAAGCCAAAGTTAGGGGTTCCTTTTAGATACCTTAGAGTCCTCTTAGCAACAGTTAAATGAGATTCCCTAGGATCAAATTGGAATCTAGCATAAACATGGACACTAAATAAAATATCAGGTCTAGATGTAGTCAGATACAGAAGAGAGCCTATCATACCATGATAGAGCTTCTGACATACCTTTCCACTTACCTCTTCTTTCCCCATAATACATGTTGGATGCGTTGGAGTCTTTGCTATATTGCAGTCTGTCGTGTTGAATTTATTCAGAAGTTCTTTGGTGTACTTACTTTGATGAATGTAAGTAGCCTCTGGTTTTTTATCAATATGAATTCCTAGAAAGAAATTAAATACCCCCATCATGGTCATTTCAAATTCAGCCTGCATTAACTTAGAGAATTCTTCACAGAGGGATGGATTAGCCGAACCAAAAATAATATCATCAACATAAATTAGAACAATTAGAATATCATTTTTTGAATGTTTTGCAGAAGAGTGTAGTGTCAACCTTTCCTTTGATAAACTTATTTTCTAAATGAAAATTGCTTAATCTGTCATACCAAGCTCTGGGAGCTTGTTTCAAGCCATAAAGAGATTTATTTAGTTTAAAAAATAAAGTATGATTTCTCATAGTTTTCAAAGCCAGGAGGCTGTTTGACATACACTTCTTCTGAAATATAACCATTCAGAAATACACTCTTAACATCCATATGATAAAGGATGATGTTATGATTTGCAGAAAAAGAAACTAACAATCAAATAGCTTCTAACCTGGCGGTTGGTGCAAAGGTTTATGTATAGTCTATTCCTTCTTGTTGCCTATAACCTTGTGCAACCAGTCGTGCTTTGTTTATGACAAATTCACCCTTCTAATTGAGCTTGTTTCTGAACACCCATCTGGTTCCAATGACGTGGACATCTTTAGGTTTCTGAACAATATCCCATACATCATTCTTTGAGAATTGGTTTAGTTCTTCTTCCATATCCATAATCCAATTCTTATCTAGAAGGGCTTCCTCAATATATGTAGGTTCTATTAAAGAAACTAAATCCATAAGCACTTCATCAGAAGGTTTGAGTGTTGATCTTGTTCTGACTGGAGCATCTTTACTTCCAAGAATGAGATCTTCAGGATGAGAGGATATGATTCTGTTCTTCCTTGGTTGAGGTTTATTAGAAGGACTATCATAAACATCAGAAGAAGGAGCTTCTAATTCTTTATCTTCTTGAATCTTCTCCTTTGGTTCAATGAACGTTATAGTCACATCTGCAAGCTTTTCACACAGCTTTGACTTTTCATAATCAATCTTATCATCAAATCTAACATGGATTAATTCCTCCATAATTTGTGATTTTGTGTTATAGATTCTGAAGCCCTTAGAGCATTTACAGTATCCTAATAGCAGACACTTATGTGCTTTGGAATCAAACTTACCTAGATTCTCTTTAGTGTTTAACATATAACAAGTACATCCAAATGGATGGTGTTGTACCCCAAAATTTTCCCTCTCATTTTACTCAATACATGTCAATTGAGGTCCCCAAGTTGCTCAAGGAAGTCCAAGAGTTAACTAGACCAACTCTCTCCTAAGGCAGTATACATCAAATTAGGGTTTCCTTTTTCTTCAAGATGTGTGAACTAAAAGGGATTCAAATGCTTCCCAAGGTCCTAATATGTTCCCAAGATCACCCATTCCAAGTTTCAAGCCTTGCATTAAAAGTTTGCTCAACCAACTGCTCAAATGCTTGAGAATCGACTGTATTAGGTCAAAAGTCAACTGTGGCCCACATAGAGTCAAACCTCAAGATTTTTGGTCAACATCAACATTCTGAAGCAATTTCCATCATTTGATCAAGGGATGATCATGATTCCTCAAGGGATGCTCCAAATTCATCAAAACCCAAAGTTGCTAAATTAGGGTTTTGCAGGAAAAGTCAACCCAACTTTGACGAATCATAACATTTTCATACTTTATCAGAAATTTTCCATCCAAAGCTCATTTTTAAGAGGATGAAGTTACCTACAATCCATCTTCATCCCACAAGTTCAAAATATGCACTCACAAAAAGATATGAATTTTGACATTTTAGGTCCTTTTGAAAAGTCAACAAAAACACCTTTTGGGTCAAAGCTTCATACAAGAACATGGAAGATCCAATGGAGATGAGACTAAAACGGTTGGTTAGGGGACATCCTAAGCTTTCTAAAAAGTCCAAGAACACCCTCCTAGGGTCAAAATTGAGAAAGTTGTGCATTGTAAAAGTTGGCAATTTTTGGAAAATTGGCAAAAGTCAACATTGATCAAACTTGCATTTTTTCCAAAGGGGCCCATGTTTTCTTTCTTGAAACATGTTTCTAATGGGACCCACGACCCCTAAAATTTTCCACCTATTATTTTATCACTTTTATCATTTATTTGGATTTTTTTATTCATTTAAATCTAAATAAATCAAATTAAATGGTAAAATAATGAAAACAAATCAAATCTTGGAATTTTTGTGCACATTCTGAGTCCATATACAGCTAACATGCCAGCCAATTCACGCAAGGTTCATTAGGGTTGAAAAAGATTGGATTAAAGCAATTTTTGGAAAGAAATCATACATGAAGCAAATCAAATCAAATCTCCATTATTTCTCAAGATTCATGTCAATTTTGTTAACCTAATTCAGTCTTCTACATATACACAACAATTCCATACCATAAAAAGAAGGATTGGAGGCGTGAAACAGCAAGAGAGAAATTTAAGCTTTGGACAAAAAGTGTGAGATCAAAATCCACCCTATAGCCATCCTCACGGAGATTTAAAGATTCCAATCTATTCCAGGACATCCCAGGAAGCTAACAACAGCATTTGCAAGTCTCAGAGCATCCAGAAATCGTCCCTAAGAACATCATAGTTTGCACTAAGAACTCAAATTCAATTTCTATGATTTACGCATTATAAATGTATTTTGCCCATATATTTGTGTTCATCATCATGTTTGCAATGTTTCTGGATAGTTTTATTTAAGTTACAGTGCAGAAATAAGCTTTTGCCATTGCTAGGGTTTCGTGCTCCAATTTGGGGTTTTGTGATTTAAGCAAAATTAGGCCTAATGATGGGTACCATGATGATTAGGGCTTCACACCCAGTTGATTCATGGTCACCAATTTAATTTATCTTGCTTGTACATGATTTTTGAGATGCACAGGGTTATAGCCACGACCAAAATCCGTAGGTAAAAGTTGTTACCTAAGACAACAGTCCCAGCAAAGAAGACAATGGCGTGGCAAGGCGTGACTGGTCCATTCAAACTTCACGCGTTTTTCTGGCAGGACACTTGATTTGGCTTTTGTTTTTATTTGTTTATTATGTTTACAACTAATAATTCCAGCGCAGTTGGTCAGAGGAAGGAAGTTTGAAGCTCATGTCTTGGGTTCATCCCAGGCGTGAGCTTTTGGCATTTTCTCCATTATTTTCGCCAGATCCAGCACACCTCACCTTCTGAGGATCATCATCCTCTGGATCCATCTCCAGCTAGATCTAGCACACCTCACCTTCTGAGGATCATCATCCTCTGGATCCACCTTCAGCCAGACCTAGAACACCTCACCTTCTGAGGATCATCATCCTCTGGATCCACCTCCATCTAGATCCAACACACCTCACCTTCTGAAGATCATCACGCACCCTCTAATCTCATCCTCTGGATCCATCTCTAGCCAGATCCAACGCCAGAACACGCAGGTCCACCATGAGCCCCCAGAAGATGGTCTCATGGGATCAGGCGCCAGACTCTGGGCTATCCTTCTTGGGTTCAGAAGTTCTGCATGCACCCCCAGTTAGCTTCATCACTCCAGGCCCATTCTTTTTCTCTTCTTTATTTATTTCTTTTGTTTTAATTATTTTTGTTTATTTATTTTTCACCAAAAAATTAATGGTTTTTTTAATTAGTCATAAAACCAGCAAATCACAAAAATACAAAAAAATCATTTTTTTAATAATTAATTAATTAATTAAATTAGGAAATTAGGTTAATTTAATTTCTTTCATAATTAAAAGCAATTAGAAATTAGGTTTAATTAATTTGTGATTTAATTGTTTTCTCAAATAAAAATCCATTAAAATTTTTATCTCTCAATTAGGATTTTAAGTTATTAATTACCGTCCTCGTATTTAATTTGCCGCGCGCTTGTTAATTATTTTTTCCATTATTTTGTAACTGTTCAGGGTTTGTAATAGTTAAATTAGGGTTTTATTTCTTGCTTTAAATCCACGATTTTTGGTTATGTAATTAATCCCCCTCCCTGAAGCCTTGTAATAGCTAGGTTTTACTTCCTCTCACTTTTATTTCCGCAATCTTTAACTGTTAGATGTATGGCTAATAGGATTGTATGGCAAGAATGCATGAAAAATTAAAACAGTTAGAAAACCATAATGTGCAAAGATAACATTAACTGAAAAAGCACACTTGCACATGCTCACTCTTAGGGTATACTGTCACTCTGGTTGCCTTCGGTAAACGGTCATGAAGCATAGGATGTTTTAGAGGCTATCCTCTATCTTCCAAAAGATCAAATTGTCCCATTCGAATGTTGCCTCGGAAAAGATCTTTAGGGCTCTAGGATGGTTACTAAGGTGTCCTAACATTGCTTTTGTGACCGTACGTCCCTTTCGAATGTCCCTTACAACTCCAACGACGATGCTACCTACTCCTTAATAGTGGTATAGCACTATCTAAAGGAAATAGAACAAAAACGATCTTTTTTTCGAGTAGATAGATGCTAGTAGGTACTTGCTCAAAATAAAACTTTTCACACAAACACTTTTCAAAAACAAATTTTCAAAACAAACTTCGTCACATCCTTGAGAACTGATACAAGGGTTATCATGAAGTAAAACATTTTCAAGACAAACACACACAAGCAATTTGCAAAATGAGCAAGTACCTAAGAGCCCGTAGATAACTATGGATAGAAAGGGTGCTAACACCTTCCCTTTCTATAATCTACCCCCCGTACTCAGAAATTTCTCGAAAAAAGGTTTTTTCTGTTCTTTTTCCTTTTCCATGATTGGATGAAATAAAAATCGGTGGTGACTCTTACTTACCGCGACATTTTGCAAACAAAAAACGCAAAATGTAAACCAGTATTAAACAGTCAGTTTTGCCACCGTATCACAGAAATGGAGACTCTGCTGGGGATAGTTAAAGTGGGGTATACCTTAGGATCTAGGTCATTAAAATTGCTTCTCTTGATTTTCTTGATTTCTTTACTTTTGAGGGTTTTGTTTGGTGTTACTAAAAATCCTACACCCAGATCTGGGGGAACTTTTTAGGTAAACAACAATAGATCGTAGAGACTGTACGGCGTAGACGGATATGGTTTAAGCGATGGTTGTGTTGGTGTGACACTTTGGTTGGTACCAGTATCCTTCATGGGGAAACAGGGAGAATACGGGGCCGCCGCATGGTGTCGTGAAGCACCAACGGACCTTAGAACCTTAGTTGAACAACTTGGCCATTAGAAAGTAGTGAGATAGCCGACCTCGGTATAAAAGCTGAGAACTGGTTGATACTCGATGCTACACTCATTAAGATCAGACTTTCGGGATATTTTAGCCGCAAGAAAATATTGAGAGCTGAAACAATGCCCGATAAAGGATGGTCAGTGATATTGAGAATCTCTAGAACCCAGTTACTTTTTAGGACAGGTTTGAACCAACTAAACTTCAAGAGGGTACTACCTTTAACCTCATGCAAGCCTTAAACCTAAGGACTTGGTGTGACTTGACTGTGTTTGCTATACCTGTGGTTTATCATGACATCATGCATCATAACATGGCATCCATACTTATTGCACTAACGATTTCAAAGACCAAGGGAATTTATCTTTGTTCTATTTTGCAGATTATGGCTTCCATTCATAGAAACACTATCCAAATCAGCTTTGTGAAGATACCTTTCCAACTCAAAGATCTAGCATCAACGGTTTATGAAACTTCTACGTTCACTAAGAGACATGGTCAACTTCTCAAACTGGTTACTTTAAACTTTGATGAAAAGATGATGAGTGTACTCTTTCAGTTCTTTGATCCCAAGCACCACTGCTTCACCTTTCCAAGCTATCAGTTGATGCCTACCTTGGAAGAATTCTCTCAGCTATTGGATATACCTATTCTTGAACAAATACCCTTCACAGGTCTAGAAGAAGTTCCTAAGCCAGAAGCCATTTCCTCAGCTTTACATCTGAAACGGGTCGACGTGGTATCCAATTGGGAAACTAGAAGCAGAGTCAAGGGTTTTCTAGCTAAGTTTCTGATAGACAAAGCCCAGCTGTTTTGGGATAATGTGGATTTTCAGGCTTTTGAGGAGGTCTTGGCTCTTCTTATCTATGGTTTAGTTCTCTTTCCTAATCCGGACACATTCATAGATGTGAATGCTATCAAGATCTTTCTCTCTCGCAACTCGGTGCCTACTTTGCTCGGAGATATTTTGCACACTTTTCATACTCGTACCATGAAGAGAAGAGGGATTCTTGTGTGCTGCATGCCATTGCTGTTGAGGTGGTTTATTTCTCACCTCCCTAAGTCCATACTGAAGAATGAAGAAGGTCTGGTTTGGTCACAAAGGATAATGTCACTCGCTCATATGAATATTCTTTGGTGTTCTCGATCTATGGAAAATATCGCTATTATTGACCGTTGTGGGGAGTACCCTAATGTACCATTACTTGGTATCAGAGGGGTATAATCTACAATCCTTGTTTAGCTCTGCGACAATTTGGTTACACTCGAAGGGATGGTCCCCATGAGTTACTAATCAAAGGCATTATGTTCAATTATGAGGAGGATATTCAAGGGTATCGCCGGAGGTTCGTACGAGCTTGGGGAATGGTAAACAGATCGAGCGTCAGGGCTTTTGGGCCAAAGACTTCCATTCCAATGGAACCTTATCTATAATGGGCACGAGCTCGTGCTCAGCAGCTTATGATGCCCTACGTGGCTGTTTTTCCAATATTGTGGAACCCACTACTGAAGAAGGCATTCCTTACACGGTTCTCTATCCTTACATGCCCACGGATCTGGGGGAATTACAGAGGTCTTGGATTCAGTTGATGCAAGAGCGAGATACTTACAGGGGTCAGTTTCATGCTCAGGAGAGGAAGGTCTTAGAGCTCACAAAGCAGTTGCATGAGGAAAAAGGATTGAATGATTATCTCGGCACAAAGAGGAAGCATCCATGGGACTTTTTATTTTATTTTCTAGTTTTAGATTTATTTTTACATGTAACGCCTTAAAGGCATTTGAACTTCCATTTCAGCTGATAAAGTTTTTGTTTATTTTTGGTTCACTACTTTAAAATTTCCAAGGTCTTTGAAATCATTGCATGCGCATACCATTATCATACACATCATTACATGTACCATTACAGTTTTCTCATCTCCTTCGCTATTTATTTCAGCAGAAATGTCTTCCGAACAAAGCATTAAGGACCTGCAGGCACAGAACGCCCAGTTCCAACAAATGTTCATCAGTCTGGCAAAGGGGCAGGAGGATCTGAAAGCCCTCATTCTGAAAGAAAAGAAGAAGAAGAAGAAGAAGAAGAAGAAGGTTGTCGGTATTCTGAATATGGGAAGAAGGTTTGGAGAAAGGTTGAAGCGACAAACTAATCTGACCTCTTCATCCAAGGAAGCAGAGAACCAAGAAGAAGAGAAGGACCCCAGTCCTGCAGTGTCTGACAATGATACTGACTATAATGATGAGCAATATGCTCCTACTGAGGATAGATACAAACAGTTGGAAGATCGTCTGAGTGCCATGGAAGTTCAGAGGATACCTGGACTGGATTTTGCAGAATTAGGATTAGCGTCGGGAGTGGTCATCCCGCAGAAGTTCAAAGCTCCTGTTTTTGCCAAGTATGATGGGGTGTCCTGCCAAAAGCTCCATCTTCGCTCTTATGTATGGAAGATTCATCCCCACACAACTGATAGAAATCTGTGGGTGCATTTATTTCAAGATAGTCTGTCAGGGACTCAGCTTGAATGGTTCTACCAACTGGAGGGAGCCAATGTCCGAAACTGGGAAGATCTGGCTGCTGCTTTCTACAAGCAGTATCAGTACAATGCCGACCATGCTCCCACTCGTACTCAACTCCAGAGTATGTCCATGGGTGAAAGTGAAGGTTTTAAAGATTATGCCCAAAAATGGAGAGACTTGGCTGGGAGAGTTC
The DNA here is from genome assembly GCA_948472305.1 of Vicia faba. Lineage (NCBI taxonomy): Eukaryota > Viridiplantae > Streptophyta > Magnoliopsida > Fabales > Fabaceae > Vicia > Vicia faba. The sequence continues at coordinate 987,143,588 of OX451740.1, read as the reverse complement.
AACCCCCATTGTCTGATAGGGAGTTGATTGATATGTATCTAGGGACGCTATTTAGTCCGTTTTTCCATCATTTGATCGTCAACTGGTTTCACCGAGCTGATTTTAACTTGAGAAAGAGTAGAAGCGGGGATTCGAAGCGGAAAAATACAGAAGGATGCCTTGTCAAGTTCAGTAAAGAAGCCTTTTGCTGGTAAGAAGGAAGCCAGTGCCATCTACAGCCCGAGGGGCCAGATTAGGGATAAACTGAAGGGGTAAGAAAACACTTAGAAGGGGGGGTTGAATAAGTGACTCTTTTTATTTTCAAAACAAATCTCAACAATAATGGAAAGACAAGGTTATTTTTATCCTGGTTCGTTTGAACTCAAACTACTCCAGTCCACCCATCAAGGTGATTTCGCCTTTCTCAACAAGGACTTAATCCACTATAATCAACTGATTACAAACACACAACAACTGTTGTGACTAACAATGCACAAGTAATCTTACAAGTGACTAACACCACTGAGACTTAAATCTAGTCCTAGTCTACTTGAGAAATCTGACCAAACTTGGTCTCTCAAGGAACAATTACAAGAGTTTAATCTTTACAGATAGTGAAATAAAATTTGCTTCTAATCAAGCTATATCACAACTGTGATTTTTCACTTAGAATAAATTGCACAAAGTGTATGAACAAAGAGTTTGTAAGCCCAGAATTTTTCACGTAGTTTCTTGCTTCTTTTGAAATTTGATTGGTTTGTTGGCTTGCAATAAATATCCTTCTATATATAGTAAGAACAAAATGACCGTTGCTGCCTTCAAAAAGTGGAGAGCATTAAATGCTTGCGTGTTTCTTTGCACTATTCCATTTTCCAAGAACTAGCGTAGACACTTGAGTGCTTGCAGCCCGTCTTTGCATTAAATGAGCAAACGACACTTGTAAGAACATGTTTCCCGAAGCTTGACAAGACAAGTTGCCTTTTGCATTCTTTCAGAACTTGCTTCAACATCTTATATTCAGAACGTGCTTGCTTTTCTTCTAATAAAAGCTATGCTTGCTAAGAACTTGATCAGCGCTTGCTCTCAAATAAACTTCTGAACAACACTAGCTTTCAAGTAATCTTCTGAACAAGGAATCGTGCCAAGTGTTAGAAGATGCAATTAAAATAATTGTCTTACCAGAGTCAGCAACAGCAGTTGCGCTTAAAGCAAATAGTTCTTTCATTTAAAGAACTTCTTCATATAATTTTTAGCTCAACACATCAAAATGCTTCTGTCAGAATATTATCTGAAACATTCAAATACGTTCATCAGAGTATAAATTATCTAAAATATAATGTATTGTTATCATCAAAACTCTAAGATAGATCAGAACTAATCTTGTTCTAACATGAACAACGTCAAACAGTAAGTTTCGTAATGATACCTAGACATGCAGCTGCTCTACAATGCAATAATGAACAAAGGGTGGAAAGACCACAACGGCAGTTTACCCGCATCAACATGACATTGGCTGAATTTCTACCTCATCTGCTGAAATCCAACTTGGCAACCTTGAGTGAGGCTCCCAAGAATCCAAATACTACATCTCCTCGATATAACCCAAATGCCCGGTGTGTCTATCATTCTGAGAGTCCTGGCCATGATACAAATGACTTCTGGGCTCTGAGAAACAAAATACAAGACTTGATTGAAGCTAAGGAGATAGATTTTGATGCTCCGGAGAAGCCCAACGTCATAACTGCACCCATGGCCAAACATGGCTCGGGAATCAATGCTATTGAGGTTGTCTCCGCCACAGAAGATGCTGGTGAAGAGGAATTAGACATTGACAACTGGATCTACCCAACTACCAACGGTGGACCGAGTAACTGGACGACTAGGGACTTTATACCTGTTTCTTTTATTCCGCAGTAATTGACCTTTTTGTTTTAAGATTTGTAATAAACAATTTGAAACTTTAGCAGCCCGGTGCCTTGCCCGAGGCACCTTGGCTTTTCCTGTGAGGGCTATTATTTGTCATTTCATAATCATTAATAAAGCATTGGACATTTCTTGCATACAAATTTTGCGCTCCTTGTTTTTCCTTTCTGCTTTTCACTTTATCAAAACAATTATTCTCTTACACACACTCACGTATCATAATGAAAATCCATATCCACTCTGGATCCCATTGATAACAACTCTGCTATTGCCAGTTATGACTTCAAAAATCCGATCAACCAAGCCGAGGACGAAGGTGAGGATGATTGTGAGGTTCCTGGAGAACTTGCTAAACTATTACAGAAGGAAGAGAGGGTCATACACCCTCATGAAGAGCCGGTTGAGACAGTAAATTTGGGTACTGAGGAAGATAAAAAGGAGGTTAAAATAGGTGTAAATTTGGAGCTTAGCGTCAAACAGAGGTTGATACAGATGTTGCACGACTATGTTGAAATCTCGCCTGGTCCTATGAAGACATGCCTGGTTTGGACACTGATGTTGTGGTACATCGCCTGCCGACTAAAGAAGACTGTCCTTCGGTTAAACATAAGGTCCATCGTATGCGCCCTGAAATGTCAGAGAAAATCAAGGAAGAGGTCATGAAACAGTTCGATACAGGATTCTTAATTATCACTTCGTATCCACAGTGGGTTGCTAACATTGTTCCGGTACCTAAGAAGGACGGTAAGGTACAAATGTGTGTAGATTACAGAGATCTAAATAGGGCAAGCCCCAAATATGACTTCCCACTTCCTCACATTGATGTTCTGGTCGACAACACCGCGCAACATAAAATCTTCTTCTTCATGGATGGTTTCTCGGGCTACAACCAGATCAAGATGGCTGCTGAAGACATGGAGAAGACAACTTTTGTCACACAGTGGGGCACCTTCTTCTACAAGGTGATGCCTTTTGGGTTGAAGAATGTTGGGGCAACATATCAGCACGCTATACTCACTTTGTTCCACGACATGATTCACCATGAGATCAAAGTTTATGTTGATGATATGATAGCCAGGTCTCAGACTGAGGAAGAGCATCTCGATCATCTCCATAAATTGTTTGACAGATTAAAGACATATAAGCTGAAGTTGAATCCAAACAAATGTACCTTCGGGGTAAGGTCTGGTAAGCTTCTGGGTTTTGTCGTTAGTGACAAGGGTATTCAGGTAGACCCTGTGAAGGTAAAAGCCATACAAGAGATGCCGGTTCCCCGTACAAAGAAGGAAGTTAGAGGTTTCCTGGGACATCTGAATTACATCGCCAGGTTCATTTCACATTTGACTACTACTTGTGAGCCAATCTTGAAGCTTCTGAAGAAAGATCAAGTGGTAAAGTGGAATGATGAATGCCAAACCGCTTTTGATAGAATCAAAGAATACCTTCAAGAACTGCCAATTCGGATGCCTCCAGTTGAAGGAAGATCTTTGATATTATACTTGACAGTGCTAGACAATTCAATGGGGTGTGTGCTGGGGAAGCATGACGAGTCTGGCCGAAAAGAGCATGCCATTTACTACCTTAGCAAAAAGTTTACTGACTGTGAGACCCGATACTCATTGCTCGAGAAAACTTGCTGCGCTTTGGCATGGGATGCTCACCGGCTGAGACAGTATATGCTGACTCACACTACTTTGTTGATATCAAAGATGTATCTGATCAAGTACATTTTCGAGAAGCCCGCTCTCTCCGGAAGGATAGCAAGGTGGCAAATGATCTTAACTGAATACGACATACAATATACAACCTAAAAAGCAATAAAAGGGAGTGTATTGGCTGATCATTTGGCTCATCAGGCCATGGATGACTACCAATCCATAAATTTTGAGTTCCCGGATGAGAATATCATGTTGGTGACTGACTACGAAGAGCCTGGACCGAATGAAGGATCTGAAGAGGGATCCCGGTGGTCTATGTATTTTGATGGAGCCTCAAACGCATTGGGTAACGGAATTGGCGTTGTAATTGTATCTCCTGAAGGTTGTCATACTCCATTCACCGCCCGATTATGTTTCAACTACACCAACAACATGGCGGAGTATGAAGCGTGTATCATGGGACTTTGAGCTGCTATTTACCTAAGGATTAAGTTTTTAAGTGTATTCAGGGATTCCGTCCTGGTGATTAGTCAGATCAAAAGCGAGTGGGATACGAAGCACCCGAATCTCTTTCCTTACAGAGAGTATGTACTGACATTGCTCCCGCACTTTGAGGAGGTAAACTTCGGACATTTCCCACGAGAGGAGAACCAGTTGGGGGACGCGTTATCTACCATGTCTTCTATGTTCAAGGTTAGGCGGGATAGTAAAGCTCCCCAAATTACCATTGAGAGGTTGGATGAACCCGCACGCTGCTACGAGATCGATACCGAAGAAGTGGCAGACAAACCCTGGTTTCAAGAAGTAAAAAGGTATCTCGAGGTTCAGGAGTATCTCGAAGGGGCATCTGTCAATGATAAGGAGTTTCTGAGAAGGTTCGCTGCAATTTTCTTCCTCAGTAATGGAATCCTCTATAAACGCAACCATGACTCCACACTACTATGGTGTGTAGACAAGAGCGAGGCAGAGAGGATCATGACAGATCTACATGAAGGCACTTTCGAAACCCATTCAAGTGGACACACCATGGCTAAGAAAATCCTACGAACAGGATATTATTGGTCCACTATGGAAGCCGATTGTTATCAGCACTCTCAAACTTGTCATAAATGATAAATCTATGATGATAAGTTGCATGTGCCTCAAGATCCTTTGAACGTCCTGATAGCTCCTTGGCCCTTTGCGATGTGGGGTATCGACATGATTGGAGAGATCAGACCTACTGCATCTAACGGGCATCGTTTCATCTTAGTGGCTATTGATTACTTCACGAAGTGGGTTGAGGTAGCTTCCTTTGCTACAGTAACCAAGAATATCGTGGCGCGGTTTATCTGACATAATATAATCTGTCGATATGGTGTACTAGAGAGGATTATTACTGACAATGGTACAAATCTCAACAACACAATGATCACCGAGCTCTGTAAGCAGTTTAAGATACAACACCATAATTCGTCTCCTTACCGCCCGAAGATGAATGGCGTTGTTGAAGCATCCAACAAGAACATCAAGAAGATTGTACAAAAGATGACGGTGACATATAAAGACTGGAATGAGATGTTACCATTCGCTCTTCATGGGTACCGTACCTCAGCACGGACATCGACAGGGGCAACACGCTACTCTCTGGTATATGGCATGGAGGCAGCCCTACCCATAGAAGTCCAGATACCTTCTCTCATGATTATGAAGGATGCAGGTTTGAACAAAGACGAATGGATCCAAACCCGGCTTGATCAGTTAAATCTGATCGATGAAAAGAGATTTACTGCTATCTGCCATGGTCAAGCGTATCAGAAACGAATGATTAAGGCTTTTAACAAGAAAGTCAGACGCCAAGGATATCAAGTCGGGGATCTGGTGATCAAACGCATCATACTTCCGCAAGGTGATCCCAGGGGCAAATGGACCCCCACGTACGAAGGGCTAGTTTTGGTTAAGAACATTTTCTCGAGAGGAGCCATGATTTTAACCAACATGGATGGTGACGACCTTCCTCACCCTGTCAATGCAGACATAGTGAAAGGATACTACGCATAATCAAAGACCCGCTAGGTTGACTGGCCTAGGAAAAAATAAGGGCTTCCCGGTGAACCAAAAGGGTTCGGGCAAAAGTAAGGGATAAAAATGAAAAAATCTGTACACCCGGCAAGTCGAAAACCCGAAAGGGAGGCTTGGGCAAAAAACGGTATCCCGGTGGATTGAAAACCCGAAAGGGCAATCCAGGCAAAAGTTAGGGATTAAAGCATATCACTATGTCTCATTGGATCATCTTGCGACCAGACTTCGGTATCAACTATCAAGCTCGGACGACGCCAATCAATCTGATCAACCTTCGGCCAAGTAGCAAAGTGATGAGACGCTTGAAGATATAAAGGCAATAGCAGAGTTGGAACCCAATGGGGTTGTTTCACATAGCTGTTTTTCTTTCTTTTGCACAAATTGTGATTTCTTTCAGCGGCGTTCTCTTACAAGGACATCATCCTCTTTGTACAAAACGCCTATTACAGGCCAATTTCAAAATCAATACAAGTCATTCTTACAAAACTTCAGTTTGTTTCCTTTTCTTTTTCTGTTTTGTTTTGCAAGAACGTCCAATGATTTATTTTTGATATATGCATTTGAAAATGATTGTTGCTCATAAATATTTGCACAAGAAACAAAAGACGATTACTCGTAATTCCAGAAACAAGGAAAATAAGAAGTACCGAACCCTACAGTCACTTTTCCTCGCAGGTATCGGGATAGAGTCATGCTTGGGAACATAATTATCACTATGCACACTCCCCATAGAGTAAAAGTACCCAAAAGATATTGAGGTCAGCTTTCTTGAAACAGAACATAACTATACCCAACCGAGGTTCGTAATCGCAGGCGAGTCAATAAATTTTCTTATTTTCTAAAAGAAAATTGCTCAATCTGTCATACCAAGCTCTGGGAGCTTGTTTCAAGCCATAAAGAGATTTCTTTAGTTTAAAAATAAAGTATGATTTCTCAGAGTTTTCAAAGCCAGGAGGCTGTTTGACATACACTTCTTCTGAAATATCACCATTCATAAATGCACTCTTAACATCCATATGATAAAGGATGATGTTATGATTTGAAGAAAAAGAAACTAACAATCGAATAACTTCTAACTTGGCGGCTGGTGCAAAGGTTTATGTATAGTCTATTCCTTCTTGTTAACTATAACCTTGTGTAACCAGTCGTGCTTTGTTTCTGACAAATTCACCCTTCTCATTGAGCTTGTTTCTGAAAACCCCTTTGGTTCCAATGACGTGGACATCTTTAGGTTTCTGAACAAGACCCCATACATCATTCTTTGAGAATTAGTTTAGTTCTTCTTCCATATTAATAATCCAATTCTTATCTAGAAGGGCTTCCTCAATATATGTAGGTTCTATTAAAGAAACTAAATCCATAAGCACTTCATCAGAAGGTTTGAGTGTTGATCTTGTTCTGACTGGAGCATCTTTACTTCCAAGAATGAGATCTTCAGGATGAGAGGATGTGATCCTGTTCTTCCTTGGTTGAGGTTTATCATAAGGACTATCATAAACATCAGAAGAAGGAGCTTCTGATTCTTTATCTTCTTGGATCTTCTCCTTTGGTTCAATGAACGTTATAGTCATATCTGCAAGCTTTACACACATCTTTTACTTTTCATAGTCAATCTTATCATCAAATCTAAAATGGATTAATTCCTCCACAATTTGTGATTTTGTGTTATAGATTCTGAAGCCCTTAGAGCATTTACAGTATCCTAATAGCAGACACTTATGTGCTTTGGAATCAAACTTACCTAGATTCTCTTTAGTGTTTAACATATAACAAGTACATCCAAATGAATGGTGTTATACCCCAAAATTTTCCCTCTCACTTTACTCAATATATGTCAATTGAGGTCCCCAAGTTGCTCAAGGAAGTCCAAGAGTTGACTAGACCAACTCTCTCCTAAGGCAGTATACCTCAAATTAGGGTTTCATTTTTCACCAATATGTGTGAACTAAAAGGGACTAAAATGCTTCCCAAGGTCATAATATGTTCCCAAGATCATCCATGCCAAGTTTTAAGCCTTGCATAAGAAGTTTGCTCAGCCAACTGCTCAGATTCTTGAGAATCGACTATATTAGGTCAAAAGTCAAATGTGGCCCACATACAGTCAAACCTCAAGATTTTTGGTCAACATAAACATTTTGAAGTAATTTCCATCATTTGATCAAGGGTTGATCATAATTCCTCAAGGGATGCTCCAAATTCATCAAAACCCAAAAGTTGCTAAATTAGGGTTTTGCAGGAAAAGTCAACCCAACTTTGACCAAGCATAACCTTTTCATACCTAATCAGAATTTTTCCATCCAAATCTCATTTTGAAGAGGATGCAATTCCCTACAATACATCTTCATCCCACAAGTTCCAAATATTCACTCACAAAAAGATATGAATTTTGACATTATAGGTCCTTTTGAAAAGTAAAAAAAAACACCTTTTGGGTCAAAGCTTCATACATGAACATGGAAGATCCAATGGATATGAGATCAAAAGGGTTGGTTAGGGGACATCCTAATTTTTATAAAAAGTTCAAGAACACCCTCCTAGGGTCAAAATTGAGAAAGTTGTGCATTGTCAAAGTTGGAAATATTTGGAAAATTGTCAAAAGTAAACATTGATCAAACTTGTATTTTTTCCAAAGGGCCCATGTTTTCTTGCTTGAAACTTGTTTCTAATGGAACCCACGACCCCTAAGCTTTTCCACCTATTATTTTATCACTTTTATCATTTATTTTTATTTCTTATTCATTTAAATCTAAATAAATCAAATTAAATGGTAAAATATTGAAAACAAATCAAATCTTGGAATTTTTGTGCACATTCTGAGTCCATATACAGCTAGCATGCCAGCCAATTCGTGCAAGGTTCATTAGGGTTGAAAAATATTGGATTGAAGCAAGTTTTCGAAAGAAATCATACATGAAGCAAATCAAATCAAATCCCCATTATTTCTCAAGATTCATGTCAATTTTGTTAACCTAATTTAGTCTTCTACATATACACAACAATTCCATACCATAAAAAGAAGGATTGGAGGCGTGAAACAGCAAGAGAGAAATTGAAACTTTGAATAAAAAGTGTGAGATCAAAATCCACCCTAGAGTCATCCTCACGGAGATTTAAAGATTCCAATCTATTCCAGGACATCCCAGGAAGCTAACAACATCATTTGCAAGTCTCAGAGCATCCAGAAATCATCCCTAAGAACATCACGGTTTGCACTAAGAACTCAAATTTGATTTCTATGATTTACGCATTATAAATGTATTTTGCCCTTATATTTGTGTTTATCATCATGTTTGCAATGTTTCTGGATAGTTTGATTTAAGTTACAGTGCAGGAAGAAGCTTTTGCCATTGCTAGGGTTTCGTGCTCCAATTTGGGGTTTTGTGATTTAAGCAAAATTAGGCCTAATGATGGGTACCATGATGATTAGGGCTTCACACCCAGTTGATTCATGGTCACCAATTTAATTTATCTTGCCTATACATGATTTTTGAGATGCATAGGGTTATAGCCATGGCCAAAATCCGTAGGTAAAAGTTGTTACCTAAGACAACAGTCCCAGCGAAGAAGACAATGGCGTGGAAAGGCGTGACTGGTCCATTCAAACTTCGCGCGTTTTTCTGGCAGGACACTTAATTTGGCTTTTGTTTTTATTTGTTTATTATGTTTACAACTAATAATTCCAGAGCAGTTGGTCAGAGGAAGGAAGTTTGAAGCTTATGTCTTGGGTTCGATCCCAGGCGTGAGCTTTTGGACTTTTCTCCATTATTTTTTCCAGATCCAACACACCTCACCTTCTAAGGATCATCATCCTCTGGATCCATCTCCATCCAGATCCAGCACACCTCACCTTCCGAGGATCATCATCCTCTGGATCCACCTCCAGCCAGATCCAGCACACCTCACCTTTTGAGGATCATCATCCTCTGGATCCACCTCCAGCCAAATCCATCACACCTCACCTTCTGAAGATCATCACGCGCCCTCTGATCTCATCCTCTCGATCCATCTCCATCCAGATCCAATGCCAGCACACGTAGGTCCACCATGAGCCCCCCAGAAGATGGTCTTATGGGATCTGGCGCCAGACTCTAGGCCATCCTTCTGGGGTTCAAAAGATCAGCATGCACCCCCAGTTGGCTTCATCACTCCAGGCCCATTCTTTTTCTATTCTTTATTTATTTCTTTTGTTTTAATTATTTTTGTTTATTTATTTTTCACCAAAAAATTAATGGTTTTTTTTAATTAGTCATAAAACCAACAAATCACAAAAATATAAAAAAGCATTTTTTTAATAATAAATTAATTAATTTAATTAGGAAATTAGGTTAATTTAATCTCTTTCATAATTAAAAGCAATTAGAAATTAGGTTTAATTAATTTGTGATTTAATTGTTTTCTCAAATAAAAATCCACAAAAATTTCTATCTCTCAATTAGGGTTTTAAGTTATTAATTACCGTCCTCGTATTTAATTTTCCGCGCGCTTGTTAATTATTTTTTCCATTATTTTGTAACTGTTCAGGGTTTGTAATAGTTAAATTAGGGTTTTATTTCTTGCTTTAAATCCCCGATTTTTGGTTATGTAATTAATCCCCCTCCCCGAAGCCTTGTAATAGCTAGGTTTTACTTCCTCGCAATTTTAATTTCCGCAATCTTTAACTGTTAGATGTATGGCTAATAGGATTGTATGGCAAGAATACATGAAAAATTAAAACAGTTAGAAAATCCTAATGTGCAAAGATAACATTAACTGAAAAAGCACACTTGCACATGCTCACTCTTAGGGTATACTCTCATCAAACGGTCATGAAGCATAGGATGTTTTAGAGGCTATTCTCCATGTCCCAAAAGATCAAATTGTCTCATTCGAATGTTGCCTCGGAAAAGATCTTTAGGACTCTAGGATGGTTACTAAGGTGTCCAAACATTTCTTTTGTGACCATACAACCCTTTCGAATGTCCCTTACAACTCCAACGACGGTGCTACCTACTCCTTAATAGTGGGATAATGATGTCTAAAGGAAATAGAACAAAAACAATCTTTTTTTCGAGTAGATAGATGCTAGTAGGTACTTGCTCAAAATAAAACTTTTCACACAAACACTTTTCAAAAACAAATTTTTAAAACAAACTTCGTCACATCCTTGAGGACTGATACAAGGGTTATCACGAAGTAAAACATTTTCAAGACAAACACACACAAGCAATTTGAAAAATGAGCAAGTACCTAAGAGCCCGTAGATAACTACGGATAAAAAGGGTGCTAACACCTTCCCTTTCTATAATCTACCCCCCCCCCCCCCCCCGTACTCAGAAATATCTCGAAAAAAGGTTTTTTTTGTTCTTTTTCCTTTTCCATGATTAGATGAAATAAAATCGGTGGCGACTCTTGCTTACCGCAACATTTTGCGAACAAAAAACATAAAACTCAAACCAGTATTAAACAGTCGGTTCTGCCACCGTATCACAGAAGGAAATAAGAAATGTTGGGCTTTCTATTCTTCCAAAATTCATAAGGAGTCTTGCTCAAAATATTTCTAATGGAGATTCTATTTTGAACATAACACATTGTATTCACTACTTCTTCCCAGAAGTGCTTTGCCATTTTAGTTTCTTGGATCATGGTGCGAGCCATTTCTTGTAGTGTTCTATTTTCCTTTATACAACCCCATTTTGTTGTGGAGTTCTAGGAAAATAAAAATAATGTACTATGCCATTTGAATCAAAAAGTTTTTCAAAATCTTTATTTTCAATTTCTCCATCATGATCGCTTAGAAATCTGACTATTTTGCAATCTTTTTTATTTTGTACTTGGGAACATAAGGAAGCAAATATAGAGTATGACTCATCCTTTTGTTTCAAGAATTTTACTCATGTCCATCTGCTATAATCATCAATGATGAAGAAGTCCATATTTCTTACCATTGACAAAAGCCATTTTCACTGGTCCAAATAAGTCAATATGAAGAAGTTCTAATGGCTTAGAAGTAGAAGCAATATTTTTAGCTTTGAAGAAGGGTTTTGAAAATTTTCCTTTCTGACAAGCTTCACAAAGGGGATCTGAAGTATATTTCAGATTGGGCAAGCCTCTGACTAAACCAAGTTTATTTAGTTGAGAAATCTTTCTCAAGCTAACATGACCCAAACGTCGATGCCAAACCCCTTGCTCTTCTTGAACAGTCAAAAGACATTTTACATTTTGATTTTTCAAATGTGATAATCTTATTTGGTAAATATTGTTCTTCCTCTTGCCTTTGAACAAAACTGAGCCATCCTTCTGACTAAAAACTTTACAAGATGTTTGATTAAAAATGACGTCATAACCATTGTCACTAAGTTGACTAATTGACAATAAGTTATGCATCAGACCTTCTACTAAAAGAAAATTATTAATATAAGGGAATTTACCATTACCAATTGTTCCAGAGCGATGATATTTCCCTTTTGATTTCCTCCGAACCCAACAACGCCTCCAGACTTAAGTTCCAAATCATGGAACATATGCGTTCCGCATGTCATGTGTCGTGAGCATCTATTGTCCAGGTACCATGACTGGTGTTTCAGTGGTGCCATCAAGTAAATCTTCAATCTAGATTATCTTATCCTTAGGTACCCACTTTCTAGGCCCTTTCTTGGTAGAAGTTAGAAAGGTTTTGACACCTTTGAACTTTTGTGCAACAGGATAATCATGTGAAATTTGTGCATTATACTTTGGTTTAGAAGTTTCCTTCTGTGTCTGTGTTTTTGCTACAATAGTATGAGAATCTTCTTGTTCTAGACATTTCAAATTTGTGCTAGAAAACACGAAATGTTCAGAAAGAGGTTTTGGTTTGACATTCAGAGTCTTATCAGTTTTCTTTGATGGTCCTGAATATCCCAAGCCTTTGCTTCCATTTCTACTAACACCATAAATCATTGAATCCATTTTGCTTTTATCTATGTTTTTAGCAAGGAAGTGTTGAAAAGCTCCATCGTATCTAAATACTTCGTCAATAACAGATGTGTTGGAGAAAATCTCTTCTTCTAATTTAGACACTTTACTTTTCAGAGCGATGTTTGATTTTTCTAAAACAAATAATTTATCATTTAAGTCAAAAAAATTTCACTCATTTATAGTTGTGTTCTCAGAAGTAGCTACAAAACTCTTTTTCAAGATTTTGTGTTTACTTAGAAAAGATTGATACCTTTTCATTAATTCCGATAAAACAATTTCAAGTTCAGAACGAGATAAGGAAGAAATTACCTCTTTGTCGTCATCAGAGTCTGACTCATAGTTGAGTGTCATTTTGTCTTCTAATGTTGCTTCTCCCTTACTGGTCATGTCTATGAATTCCATGTTTGCATGCTTTTCATCAGAATATTCATCTTCTGATTCTGAATCATCTCATGTTACCATGAGATCCTTTTTAGCTTTGTAAGCCTTCTTAGGCTTCTTGTCTTTCTTAAGCTTTGGACAATCATTTCTGTAATGTCCAAGATCGTTGCATTCAAAGCAAGTGACTTCTTTTCCAAAAGCATTCCTATGATCCGGAGTGGACTCACCTCTTCCTTATGTTCTCAGTTGACCTCTGAACTTGCTTTGTCTGTGCTTCCAGATTTGACTTATTCTTCTGGATATCAGAGAGAGTTCAATATCATTTGAATCTTCTTCAGATTCATCTGATTTTTCCTTAACTTGATAAGCCTTGGTTTTCCCAGAATTTAACTTTAGAGCAACTAATTTTATCCTCTGTTAAGGTTCATCTTGTTCTATCTCTATTTCATGACTTCTTAAAGAGCTAATTAGCTCTTCAAGAGAGTTGTTCAAATCCTTTGCCAATTTTAAAGCAATTACCATTGGTCTCCATTTGACAGGGAGACTTCTGATAATCTTTTTAACATGATATGCAGTAGAGTAACCTTTATTTAGAACCTTAAGTCCTGCCACAAGAGTCTGAAATATTGAAAACATCGTTTCCACAGATTCGTCGTCTTCCATCTTGAAGGCTTCATATTTTTGAATTAAGGCCATAGCCTTTGTTTCTTTTACTTGTGTGTTGCCTTCATGTGTCATCTGAAGAGAATCAAAGATAGACTTTGCAGTCTCTCTATCTGTGATTTTCTCATATTCATTATATGAAATAGAACTTAGAAAAATGGTTCTTGCTTTGTAATGATTTCTACATATTTTCTTATGTGCTTCTGTCATTGCACTTCTTGCAATCTTATGACCTTTATCATCTACTAGGTGAGTCTAGCCATCAACTACTAAATCCCATAGATCCAAGTCATATGCCATAAAATTATTTTCTATTCTATCCTTCTAATAGTCAAATTTCTCCCCACCAAACATATGAGGTTTTGAACTATATTAATTTCTATCATTGTCCCTATTATAATAGTGGATGTAGATGTATCCATTGGTTTTTCACATACACTGGATCGGTACTGGACACTGTTAAGTATTGACAAAAATTCAAACTTTTTATCTCCTTAGAACCGGAGCTCTGATACCAATTGAAGGTGTGAAAAACACAAGAAAGGGGAGTTTGAATTGGGTTTTAAAACAAAAACATTTCTTTAAAAACATTCCCTTTAAGTTAAAATCCTTTTAATCTTCACTCTTGATAATAACAATAAGTAAGAACAGGAAGTAAAGAATAATGTATGTTTATACTAGGTCACTTAAAAATTATCAAGCTACTCTAGTCCACCCATCAAGGTGATTTCACCTCACTCAATCGAGGACTTAATTCACTATAACCAAACTGATTACAATTTGCACAATCTACCCGCAAGTGACAATAACTTCTAATACTCACAAGTCAAAGACTTCTTAAGGCTACAGACCTACCCGGTCCCTTAAGGAATATCAAACAATAATCAACCTGATTATTACAATGCACAAGCTACCCGCAAGTGACTAACTACCTCTAAAACTTGCAAGTTCTAGACTTCTTAAGAATATAGACCTACTCGGTCCCTTAAGGAATACAAAACAACTATTTGAATACAAGTTTTTTTTACTAGAATGTTGCTTCTAAAAGTTGAACATGTAAACTATTTTAAGAACAGTGACTTAAGAATGTGAAAGCTATGAACAGTGTTTGTGCGTGAATATTTTATTGATTGGAAGCTTTCTCTCTTAGTCTTCAAGCCCTTATATAGCCAATAATATATCCATTGAGGGGTACTCTTGGGATTCCCAGAAACATTGGCAGCTTGACCAGTAACATGGGGGACAAGATCGTGCGATACGTCTATCCCTTCATGGTAGTGGAATGAAGCGTTGAGTGTATCATGTATCATTTACTATTTATACCATGTTAACGTTATCTTCCTTCCTTCTACACTTCAGAGGCTTCTGCGAGCATGACTTTATAAGCGAGAACATAACATAAGATCCTCAAAACTTCAAGTCTTCAAAGTCTTCAGAACTGCGTCTTCAGAGTCTTCAGCACTTGGTTGTGAGAACCTATTTCTTGGAGCCTTGCATCTTTAGAAATTCAAGTCTTTAGAATCTCTAGAACTCCATCTTCAGAGTCTTCAGCACTTGGTCTTTAGAACCCTTATCTTTTGAACTTTAGGTCTTTTGAAACTTGAGTCTTTAGCATCTAGACTTGAGTAGAAACTTTTGTCTTCATATCTTCTGACGGTTTCTTTAGAACCCGTTGTCTTTAGAAAAATGAGTCTTCAGCATATGGACTTAAGTAGCATTTTCTATCTTCAGATCTTTTGAATGGTCTCTTTAGACAAACACCAGAGCTTATACTTCAGAGCCTTCTGGAGCATCTTGTTACTGTTTAACAGAACTTATGTAATGTAGAAGCGAAACTAATTCTATTATAATGTCTTGGCCACGTCATCAATCAGAAGCAGAACTTATTTGTTAAGTATTCAACAATAACAAACATTAGTATAACAAAATTATTCACACAAATATACTCATTTGTTATCATCAAAACTCAAAGATAATATTGCAGAACCAAATCTTGTTCTAACACATGTGTGAACAAACTCTTATTGATTTAGGATTAAAATTTGAAGCGGATAGGATGTTTCATGTTTTAGGGATGATAGAATTCATGCACTTAGAGTCACCGACATATGAGCGCATTACTTTGGAATTTTTGTGCACACTTGATTTTCTCTTAGAAAAAAGATGGATGGGCCCTTCATGGTATTTATTTGGGACTTGTGCACACTTGATTTAATTAAAACCATGACTTATTGGTCGAGGATTTAGGTGATATCCTCTGACTGCTCCTTTACGGGCCTGACGATGTGCCAGATGATTTTGTTGTAAAATAATTCTGGTTCGATATTACAGGGAAAGAGAATTACAGTGCCGATGCGGATAATTTTTCAGGTATTCAAAACCCGTCGTTTCAGTATGCTCAAAAAGGTATCATATACACTTTTTTTGGGCACGGTGATAACACCAGTGTGGCCATGCAAATAAAGCTCTTTTTCTTGTATGCCATGGCCAACAATGAGGCTATCAATGTCGTTGCCTTTGCAGCTGATTACTTGCGAATAGTTGCCCTGGAAACCACATGTGGTATTTCGATTGGGGGAATGATTAACCAGATTGCTGAACATCTCGGGTATAGTGAGGTATTGTCTTATGAAGCTCAGTTTACGGGTAAAAGAAAAGTTGATATGGAGTCTCTAATCCATCAAGGTATGATTACAGTTTCCCATAACAGCTATTTTGTGATGATCCATAACCAGTTCATCCTCGCCTTACCAGACCAGGACAGAGTAAGTATCACTGATTGTAATAACTGGTTGTATGAAAGTGTCGTCCCCGACGAAGAGGATGACCATCATATAAATGATTATGTTCCAGGTGACCAGACAGAAGAGGATGCTTTTGTTACACCATCCCAGCCCCAAGATCCAGGAGGGGATGCTTTTATTCCACCACCTTATCCCTATGCTCCAGGGACCAGCTCCTCCTCAATGGACCAAGACCAGTAGGCTTGGATCCAATCTCAGTTCAGTGACTTTAGAACTGAGCAAGCTCAACAAGGGACCGAGCATATGCGATAGGGAGCGGTTTTAGATGAGATGCAACTGATGATGCAATAGTGAATGTTGCAATTTCCTCCTCCTCAGTAGGGCATTGTGAGTTTCCCCACTCTATCTTTTCTAAAACATTGAGGCCAATGTTTAGTTCAAGTGTGGGGGGGATTTACTGCTTTTATTAGTTTTTGTTGATTTTATTTCCCTTTCATTTATGTTATTTATGTCTTTTTATTGTTTGTGTTATTTTGCTTCATGTATTGTAGGTTCTTGGATTTGTTGTCTGGATATGTGATGAACATCAGTGATAGTGGATGAAGAGATCACTCCACTTATTGTTGCTTGTTGTTGAATGACCCTTGAAAGTTGATACTGATGAACGATTGATTGGATGCAACTGTCAAGAGCCAACCGACTGAGGAATATTGTGCATCTCGAGCTGAGTGGAAAGCTAAATCACACTAGAGGCACTCTGGAAGCTGTCAGCTTTATCCAACATGGTGAGAGAATAAAAATCCAAACACATATTTATCATCATGAGAGATAATTTAGATATGTCTCTATCACTCAGAGTTTGCGTATGTTATATTGGAATATCACTGCATAATGACACACACTGAGGCACTTTGTTGCTTTTTACCCCTGAGCCTTTCTAGACATCCCGTTTTAATTACTATCCCTCGTTAACTTCATTGAGATTGTATCCTTTTTTTATCATTGCATTATCATAACCCTCGGCCAAATCACTTCCTTACCTCCCTTAGATATGTGTTATTTGTCTTGAATATGTGACAAGTTCTAAGTTTGGGGTTGTGACACCTAAGATAAAATAGGTAAGTGCATAGAAAAAAAGAAACTGAAATGAAAAATGTCAAGGAAAATTCTGATTGTACAAAGAGAAAAAGAACTTACCTAATAGAAGAGACTCAGTTAAAAATCAAAGTTACAAATTCAAAAGAAATACTTGAGTAGAAACTGAAGAGTCAAGCTACAAAAGGTGTCTGAAATTTCCCATTTGTTGAATAGTGCAAAATGACCATAGTGAAAAGAATGAAAAAACTGACTCTGAGCCCAAAACCATTTATTTTCCCTTTTTTGCTTGTATCACCATAACCCAAGCCCTGTTACAACCAAAAAGACCTCAAAAAGTGTGTTTTGTATATGTATGGAATGAAAAGAGAATTTATTCAAGTTCATGAGTTGATATTGCATACATTGAAATGTGAGTGAAAACACTTTAACCCTGAGAGATTTGGTGAGAGTGTGACATAAGCTGATAGGTGAAGTAGTACTTTGGTGTGGAAGTGTGGTAGAGCATTCGATTCAGGGAAGCAGGAAACTTTAAAGGGAAAGCGAAAGTAAGTTGTGAAAGATCTCAGCATTATTGTGGTAAGTTGAATGTTAATGTATTTGGGGGTGGCATGTTCATTTATCCTAAACATTGCTTGAGGACAAGCAACAAGCTAAGTTTGGGGATGTGATCGATCATCATTTTTACTATGTTTCTATCACTTATTTGACATTTATCAAGGTAATCAGTAATACTTTGTTTGGTTTTGTTATCAATTAAGTCAATTTTATTTTATCGTTAGTTGATTTAAGTTTTTCATCAATTTTGAGTTTTATACATAATTTCTGCATATTATGCTTTGGTAGTGTTTTTATAAGTGATTCCAGGTCAAGTCAAGGACTCAAGAAAACTCGATGCAAAAAAATGTGAAAATCTGGAGTTTCGTTGGAACATGAAAGAAAAGAAGAAAAAACATGTATCAGGAGCCCTGCTACGACCGGCCATGTTTCCTGACACGAGCCGTAGCCGGCAGGGCGTGTTACCAATGAAACAACAACAACCAAATATCATGGTGCACTACGGATGCTCGTGTTAGCTGACACGACCCGTAGTAAAATTCATGGGGCTTCAAAATTCATAATTGATTTTTAGAAGGGCACTACGACCACCCGCGTTGGCTGACACAGGCCGTAGCGTATGAGGATGCTAATTTTTTCTATTTTTCATATTTTGCACGAGTGTCGAGCAAAAATGGCATTTCGGGCATTTCAAACCAAGGCTAGTGGATTTTTGCTATTTATAAGAGTTATCACGGTGGAATTAGGTACTTTTGGGCAAGCGAAGAATTTCACGGTTGAAGATTGAAGCATATGAGGTTTTTCATGAACGGGGAATTTTCATGAGCGGAAGCAATTGAAGATTAAAGTTCATCACTAATTTGTAATGTCTCAATTTTATGTTATTGAAATTACTTTGAACAATATGAGTAGCTAAACCCCTTAATGCAAAGGGTGTCCTAATTTGATTTTGTAAACAACTTTGCTTTTGGAATTTCAGTAATATATTTGTTTTTCATATTCAATTTAATCGTACAAGGTTTCTAATGCTTTCTCTGTCGGACCAATAGAGATTGAATTACGGTTAACAATTAGGCTGGACCATTGTTGTTAAGGTTTTTTGTGCGATTAAACTATAATAGTGTTGTACCCCAATTTTTCCCCCTAAGAACCCCTTACCATACCATATTCATTCAATCACAACAAGATCACATTAAGGATTTTGGTTATCCTTCCTATCTTTAGCTTTGCTCTTTTAGGAATCACCAAGAACCTTGACTTGCTTTTCTTGTGTAATCATTCATGTTTTTGTTTTGAATTTCCTTTTAATTAATAAAATGCAATGTTGGTTTGTCTTACTTGTTAACAATGCAGGTAAAGGCAATTGGGCTTAGCAAGTTGATCCATGGGTTCATGAGTTTATTTCCATGACCTAGTCAATGAAGCTCGAGAAGTTAAAACCTCACCATGGAAGTTGTTTTGGAAGGGATGTCATGGCAAGGTTATTTTGGTTCACTATATTTCCAAATTATCAAGATTGATTCAAAAGTACAAGGGATTGATCGAAGGAGTTATCATGCTTGGACAGGGCCTTGTTCCCATTGATCACAAGTGCATATTTATCTCAATTATCAAGATATGGAAGTGGTTGTGATTTCTATGAGATCTCATTATCATCCCCAACGACTTATATTTACAAAGCATTTGTTTTGGTACAAGAAGTTTGTTCAAAATTGTCAAAGTTCCTCAAAGCATGTTTCTTAATCTAGGAGATAGAGTTTTGAACTTAAAAGAAGCATATATTGCTCATCTTTTGGTATTTTTGAGTGATTCCAAAGGCATTCTTCTCTTCAAAGGGTTGGTAACAAATCAATTCAAAAGTTTCAAGGAGTTTTCATGTGGAAGAAACTTCATGATGAAGAAAGATTACAAGTCCTCCAGATGAATCCCCATTTTTCCATGTGTGACTTCAAATGATCATAACATGGTCAATTTTTATCACCTTGAGCCCATTATTTTTCCATAATGGTATTTAAGATGTGAACTTTATGCCTTCTTTTATGTAAAAAGTGAGAAAATGAATGCAAATTGCCTTAAGGATACAAAAGATTATAGGACATTTCATGATTTTTTTGCCCACTTCAACAATTCATAACTCTCTCAATTTTTGGAGATTTTTAATGGTTCAAGTTCCAAAATGTCATTAAAGATATCTACTTCATTCCATCTTTTTTGGTCAAGAGAAAATTCCAAGTAGAAATCTATGTTTGGATGCAAGACATTATAGGTCACTTTTGAAGAAGAATTTGAAATATTTCTAAGTATGGAAAGTCAACATTTTTTCTCCAACTTTGACTCAACACAACTTTCAGCCCAAGCATCCGTTTGATTCCATTATTTTTCCATTGCAAAACTTGTAACCTCTTCTTTCTGAAGCATCAAGAATCATGCTCTAAGACCCCTTGAGATGAAAATGCCATTGGTCAGAAGTTGGCACTTTGAAACTGAAATTTTCACAAAGTCAGAAGTTTGAAATCTTTGTTTTGGCTTCTAATCACAAGATTTACACGCGTTTTTGATTTAAACTTGATTAACATACTTGTCGTTGAAGAAGTGAAAAACACAAGAAGGGGGGGGGGGGGGGTGAATTGAAAACTTGAAATCAAAAGCGCAATGACACAGTATTTTTATCCTGGTTCGTTTAATCTCAAACTACTCCAGTCCACCTATCAAGGTGATTTCGCCTCTCTCCAACGAGGTCTTAATCTACTAATCACAAAAGGATTACAATCACTACTTTAACAACTTTTAAAGTCTTCTTGAGTACAACCACAATCTGGTTAATCTCAAGGAACACTATTTTAAAACAAAGATACAAGAATGTGTGTTGTTGTTTTTCTTTACAAAAACTGTTATCACAACTGTGATAATTTACACAAAATTAGAGCTTGGAAAGATGATAAAATAATGCTTCCAGCTTTTTTAATTCTCGTGAATAATCTTAGAAAATCGTTAACGATTTGAACACTGAGCTTGTTTATATAAGAAATGGATTTACGTTGATCAACAAGCGTGTTAAATGACATTAACTCAGTTTCCATTTGGAGAAGATCCTGTCTGAAAGAAGCCATTGTAATTGATGCAGTCTTGAATGAATAATAACGCTTCAGAATCTTTCATCCTTGCTTGTTGCTTTTGCTTTCAGCACATTGATGACTTGGATTATTATGTTCTTGTTCAGAATCAGAGTTTACTTCGCTTAAGCGTAGGTTCTGGTCATCAATCTTCAGTGTATGTTCTGATTGCTTCAGCGTGTAGCTCTTATGGCTAAACTTCTGATGCTGCTTTGGTCAGAACTTCTGCATACACAATAACGTAATTTTTAGGTGCATATTTGTTCTTTGTATTTGTTATCATCAAAACTCTAACTAAGGGTTGTAGAATCAAACTATGTTCTAACAATCTCCCCCTTTTTGATGATGACAAAAACTAGAATTTTCAATTAAAAATATAGAAAAAATGGTTTAAAAGAAACTCCCCCTGAGTTGATTACTTCCCTTAAGTTCCTTCTCATCAGAGTTTAGCTGCATCTCTTATCAAAATTTGTACCTGTTCAAACATTTCAGAAAGTAGAGGTTAAGTAATTCAGAATGTTTGAGACTTTTGTCTCGGTAAACCATTATTGAAAATATCTTACTTTATCCCCCTTTTTGTCAGTTATCAAAAAGGAAATATAATCAGAGCCAAAATAGATGAATTATATTTAAAACATAATGCAATGACAAGTTCTAGAAACAAAGAGGTAAAATTAAAAGTTACAGATAAACAGTTTTAAAAGAAAATCTAAGAAGGAGGGGGAAGACATGTGAACAACGCTTCCAGCAAGCTCTTAATCTGAGTATTTGACTCTTCTTGCTTGCCCAAAATGCCTCTGATTTCCTTTGTGGCATCTTCTTGTTTACCCAGAATACTTTTAATATCCTTGTTCGTATCCTCCTGCTTATCCATCCTTGCATGGATTAAAGCATTTTCTTTCTTCAACTCTTCCAGAGTTTGCATGACTAAGGAGGAAGCTGGTGTCTCTTCAGGAGTTGGATGTTGCTCAGAGCATTCTGCAGCTTCTTCTGAGTGAACCATTTCTTCTGCTGTAGTCAAGTCTTCTAAAGCAGTAGTCAGAGAGAGACTTTCTGATTCTGGTTCAGCTACATCTGAAGGATGATGCTCTTTCCAGGGAGCATTATCCAGCGAGAGGATATCTTTCTTGAACAGTTGGCTCAGAACTTGGTCTTGAAAAGCCTTCAGCTTCTCACTAAATTTTGTTGGACCTTGTCATAACATAATTCCTTCAGCTTCAGCGTTTCAGAGCTAAGCCAATTTCTGAAACTTGCCCACACATAATCAGAAGCAGCAGGATTAGACATCTCCTGACTTGCATGCTTCAAAGAATTTATCCATTCATGCATTCCTGTTTCAAAAATCAACAAACTTGTACCAACATCTGATGTGGTTGCAGTTGGTTTAGGTTTGGGAATGGTAGTTTTGTGTGAGATGGAAGCTAATCTTTCCAGCACAATTGGATCAATGACAAGTCTTACGTTGTTAGCTGGACTGTTAGTGGGTGAAGGTGTGGGAGAGTCAGGAATGATAATTGGTCTGGTAGGGGTGTTTGGAGGTGTGGATTCAAGGGATGAAGGAATTTAAGGAATGTCGTGGATGGTGAGAGGCATGCTAACGGCAAGAGGTTATGTAATTCCAGTTATTGGGATTATGGTATCATAGTCTGAATGAGAGTCTTCAGATAGGTTTGTGGAGGTGTGTTGGGTTTCTGATTCAGGAATATCAAAAGATGGAATTTCAGATGGTTGAGTTTCTGGTTGTGGTGAGTTGGAGTTCATATCTTCTGGTTATGGTATTTCTGGTTGAGGAATTTCTGGTTGTGGAGAGTGTGGTTGTGAAGTTTCTTGTTGAGGTGATTATGGGATTTCTGGTTGAGGAGATTGTGGTGGTTGTTGAGTGTTTGTATTTTCTGGTACTGGAGAGGAAAAATCTTGGTCAAATAATTCAATATCAGACAAAACTTTGGCAAGTTCTGGTTGGTCATGTTCAGGATTTGGATTTTGAGAGGTAGAGTGAGGTTCATTCAGAAAATGACCTAGAGTTTCAGATGGATCAAACCATATGTCAAAGTCTTCAAAGGTTTGGGGTGATGAATTTTCTGGTTGTGAAGGCATGGTTTCAGATGTTGATACATTTATTGATTCTATAACAGAAACAGAGGATGGATTACCTTTCTTTTTGGCAGCTTTTGGTGTCCTCTGAGAGGGTTCTTCTCCTGCTGCTTTCCTCTTCTTTGATTTCTTCAGAACAACCTTTGGAGCAGCCTTGTGCAAATCTTGAATGTTGATTTCTAGGGCAGTTCCGTCAGCCTTGCACGCTTCAAGGTATCTGACTTTTATTTTTGGTTTGGTGTATATCTCAGAAAATAAAGGAAAATCCTCCAAAGGTATCCTTCTTGAAGTAATGGTCTCATGAGGGGTAACAGTTGGTTCCTTCTTGATATTCTCAATGATCTTCATTTTCTTCAGATTTTTAGCATTCAGAGGCTTCCCAGCTGTTGCTTCCAATGTGCTGATTTCCTGAGCCTCCGTCAGATGTTCTATCAGCCTATTCTCTATTAGAATATCTGATATCAGCCTTCTTAAGGGAATCCAATCCCTCTTGGTCCTTTTGTCTTCTCTTGTTTCCTTCACACTTGTTCTGAGGTGGTTAAACAGCAAGTGTGGAAGATTTACCTTTGTCCTCTTAGCAATGAAATAGATCAGAAATTGCTGATCAATGTTGATATAATCAGGAGAGCTTGTGGGCTTCCTGTGGTTGATACACCCTAGAATGATTCTTGCCCAAATTTTGTGGTGATCCTTCAAATCTCTGATTTTTCTAGAGGGTAGTCCATGAGTAAAAATTTCCTTTGCAATTGATCTTAGGTCAAAGCATCTCTCAGCCATGTCAATGCATCTGACACCACCACTGTTGTATCTAAGAAGCTTCGCAATAAGATATTCTGTAATAACAATTTTCTTCCCCATGACATAAGAAGTAACCTGGTGATTTAAAGAAGAAGCATGTATCCAGAATTCTTTGACAAGAATGGGAATTGTTGGACCCAACAGACGGTCAAAGTACCTGTTCCATCCTTGAGCAGTAACATCTTCATACAGATTGAAGCCATTCTCTTGAAAGCTCTCAAAATCAATAATCAGTTCAGAGAGAACTTCCAGATTATCAATAGGTGTGAAGAGCATTCTGTGGGGTTCTTCATACTGTTCCATTGAAGCAGATTCATGAGCACTGACATTTTTTAGACTTGAAGAAGCCATTGTTCACATGGGATTTTTGAGGAAGATGAAAAGGGTTTTTGAAAGCAAGAACTTAAAACGAGAGAAAATATTGATGAGAGTAAAAGTGAATGAATGTAAAAAGTAATTTTGAGTTTAAATAGGTTTCTTGAAAACGTAAGCAGTAAGAAAGAGAAAAAATTAGTCATGATTATATGCATTAATGACACCTAAATTTAGGGGATTTAGAAAGATACTGAAAGGTTACCGCTTACAAGTGTCTCAATGCATCCAATCAGTGCCTTGATCCTTTCAGAAATTGAACGCGTGTTCAGCTTCAGAAAGTGGCAGGTGAGAGGATGACACGTGTTTGATGTTGTAAACTGCACGCCTCTATCCTTGAAATGAAACATTCAGAACTTCCTGGATAGATTCTGATGCAATCTGTACTTCTAAACTCTGAAGGCAGGTTGATCAGTTTTTCACAGAAAATAATAAAGTTCTGAGGGTTAAGATATAAATAAAACATTTTATTCTGGGCATGACTTCATGCTGAGATGTTTCAGAATGAAGTTGAACCTATTTTCATAAAGAGGTTTTGTGAATACATCAGCTCATTGATGGTCTGTGTCAATAAACTTTAAGGTTAAAATTCCTTTCTGAATATAGTCCCTAATAAAATGATGTTTTATTTCTATACGCTTAGCCCTAGAATGCAAAATAGGATTCTTATTGAGACATATAGCAGAAGTATTGTCACAGAGGATGGGAATGTTGCTCTCAAATATGTTGAAGTCTTCAAGTTGACTTTTCATCCAGAGCATTTGCGTGCTACATCCAGCAGCTGCTATGTATTCAGCTTCTGCTGTTGATAGTGCTATTGTGGACTGTCTCTTGCTGGTCCATGAGATCAAATTTTCTCCCAGAAACTGGAAGCTTCCAGAAGTGCTTTTACGTTCTACTCTGTCTCCAACGAAGTCAGCGTCACAATATCCTACTAAGTTGTAATCATTTGATTTTCTATAAAACAAACCCAGATTAGTAGTACCTTTCAGATACTTGAAAATTCGCTTAACTGCTGTTAAGTGAGATTCTCTAGGACCTGATTGGAATCTAGCACATAAGAAAACACAAAATAAAATGTCAAGCCTTGAAGCCTTCAGATATAAGAGAGAACCAATCATACCTCTGTAGACCTTCTGTTCTACCTTTTTACTTACCTCTTCCTTTTCCAAAATGCACGTGGGGTGCATTGCAACCTTTGAGGGCTTACATTCTGAGAGATCAAATTTATTCAGAAGTTCTCTGACATATTTTCTCTGATGAATGTAAGTTCCTTTTGGAGTTTGGTTTATCTAAATGCCCAGAAAGAATTTGAGTTCCCCCATTAAGCTCATCTCAAACTCTGCCTACATGCATTTAGCAAACTCTCTTCCCAGAGAGGGTTTAGTAGACCCAAAGATGATGTCATCAACATAAATCTGACATACTAAAATGTCATTCTTAAATGTCTTACAGAATAAGATTGTGTCCACTTTCCCTCTGGTGAATTCCTTTTCTAACTGAAGTTACTTAGTCTTTCATACCAAGCTCTGGGAGCTTGTTTCAGACCATAGAGTTACTTCTTTAGTTTGAAAACATATTCTGGGTGTTTGGAATTCTCAAACCCAGGGGGTTGGTGCACATATACCTCTTCATCTATATAGCCATTTAAGAATGCACTTTTGACATCCATCTGATACAGAGTGATGCCATTATTTACAGCAAATGATATTAAAAGTTTGATAGATTCTAACATGGCGGTTGGAGCAAAGGTTTCTATATAGTCTATCCCCTCTTGCTGACTATAACCTTTTCCCACCAGTCATGCTTTGTTTCTGATGACTTCTCCTTGCTCGTTCAATTTGTTTCTGAACACCCATTTTGTTCCAATGACGTTGAATCCTTTTGGTTTGGGAACCAGATCCCATACGTCATTTCTGGTGAACTGATTCAATTCCTCCTGCATTTCCAGAATCCAGTCATTGTCCAGAAGTGCTTCATTAATTTTTGTTGGTTCAATCAGAGAGACTAGTCCCATGAGGGATTCTTCAGAGTTTCTAAATGTTGATCTTGTTCTGATTGGATCATCCTTCTTTTCCAGTATTTTATCTTCTGGGTGAGCTATGCTTCTTCTGGATAGCCTTTTCTGAAGTTGATCAACTGAAGGTGCTGGATTGCTTGCAGTAACTCTTTTTGATGTTATGGGAGCATCTCTGTTGAGAACTTTTGACGAGTTGTCTTCATTACCTATGAGTTCAACTTCCATACCTGCAAGGAATTCATTCTGCTTTGACTTTTGAGAGTCAAGCTTATCATCAAACCTAACACTGATTGACTCTTCAACAATCTGTGTTTCTGTATTGTATACTCTGTACCCTCTTGAGCGTTTAGAGTATCCTAACATGATACACTTTTGTGCTTTAGAGTCAAACTTGTTCAAATAATTTTTTGTATTTAAAATAAAGCAAGTTCATCCAAATGGATGAAAATAAGAAATGTTGGGCTTTCTGTTCTTCCACAATTCATATGGAGTCTTTTCCAGAATAGGTCTTATGGAGATTCTATTTTGAATGTAACACGCTATGTTGATTGCCTCTGCCCAGAAGATCTTAGCAATGTTAGTCTCATTGATCATGGTTCTGGCCATTTCTTGCAATGTTCTGTTCTTTCATTCTACAACTCTGTTTTGTTGGGGAGTTCTAGGAAAATAGAAGTCATGCAAGATGCCTTTTTCATTAAAAAATAATTCAAAATTTTTATTTTCAAATTCCCCACCATGATCACTTCTGACTTTGACAATTCTAAGATCCTTTTCATTCTGAACTTGGTTGCAGAAGGTAACAAACACAGAGTGTGACTCGTCCTTGTGTCTTAAGAACTTTACCCATGTCCATCTTCTATAGTCATCTACGATTACTAACCCATACTTCTTGCCACTGACAGACGCAGTTTTTACTGGTCCAAATAGGTCAATGTGCATAAGTTCTAATGGCTTAGAGGTGGAAACAACATTTTTGGATTTGAAAGCAGGTTTTGCAAATTTTCCTTTCTGACATGCTTCACACAGAGCATCTGAGCTGAACTTCAAGTTTGGAAGTTCTCTGACCAGATTGAGTTTGTTAATTTGAGATATTCTTCTCATACTAATATGCCCCAATCTTCTGTGCCAGACCCATTGCTCGTTGTTAACAGAAAGTAGGCATTTTACATTCTGACTCTTTAGTTCATAAAGTTTTATTTTATAAATGTTGTTTTTCCTCTTTCCATTAAATAGGATAGTCCCATCTTTCTGACTAACAGCTTTGCATGAATTTTGATTAAAGATTATATCATAACCGTTATCACTTAATTGACTTATGGATAACAGGTTATGCATTAATCCATCAACTAATAATACATTATTTATAGAGGGAATATTTCCATTACCTACTGTTCCAGAGCCAATGATCTTTCCTCTTTGGTTGCCTCCAAATCCCACGTAGCCTCCAGGCTTAAGTTCTAGGCTTTGGAACATATGCCTTCTTCCCGTCATGTGTTGAGAGCAGCCAGAGTCCAGGTACCATGACTGGTGTTTTAGCCTTGCTGCTAAAGATATCTGCTACATATATAATTTTATCCTTAGGTACCCATATCTTCTTGGGTCCTGGTTTATTAGTTTTACCAAAATTCTGATTGAATTTTGGTTTGACAGAATAATTACTACTTGTGTATTTTATGTCATGTGTGTGCCCATATATAAAATGTGAATTGAGTGGTGTGCTTTTTATGACTAAGTCCATGGAATGTTTAGGTGTAGATACCTTACCTTGATATCCTATCCCTTTTCTGCCATTTCTGCTAACTTCATAGATCATTGAAGCCATCTTGCTTCTATCTATGTTTTTAGCTAGAAACTTCTGAAAGTTGTGATCATACTCTTTGATGATCTCACGAGCATTACTGGGAGTCTCTAAGATTGTTTCCTTCTGAGAATTTTGCAAATCATTTTCTAGTTTTGAAATTTTTTCTTTTAACTCAGAATTCTATAATCTGAGACTCTCATACTTTTCAGAGTCAGAGGCAAGATCCCTTTTCAGGTTCTTGAATTTGACTCTGATATGCTGATACCTTTCCAGAATTTCATTTAGACTTTCTGCAAGTTCATCCTTAGTAGAATTAATGGTAAAGTCAGGAAATACCTCTTCAGTGTCTGATTCTGAGTCTGAGCCAGAAGCTTCACTTTCTTCTGACACGTTTTCCATGAGAGCCATGTTTTCTCTTTCATCATCTAACTCTGAGTCAACTTCAGAGGTGTCCGAATCATCCCATGTTTCCATGAGGCTTTTCTTCTTTTCCTTGAATGACTTCTTTTTGGGCTTCTCCTTCTGAAGCCTTGGGCAGTCACTTTTGTAGTGCCCGTGCTCGTTACACTCATAGCAGATGTTGTCCTTGTTATTTGGCTTTATGTATCCTGAAGAACCTTCAGATCTTCTGTGTCCAGAGGAAGACTCGGACTTTCTATATCTGGAGGAGGATTCATTCTGATTCTCTGATCTTCTAGGATTTTTGAATTTCCTTTGTCTTTGCTTCCACAGTTGGTTCACCCTTCTGGAGAGGAGAGACAATTCATCTTCTTCTGATGAGGATCCATCAGAAGTTTCTTCCACAGCCTGCAAAACCTTAGAGTCATATTTTCTGTTAGATTTTGAAGCTAGTGGCTTACCTTGCTTTTGAGGCTCATCTTCTTCTAGCTCTATCTCGTGACTTCTGAGGGAGCTGACAAGTTCCTCCAGAGATATTTTGTTGAGATCTTTTGGTAGCTTGAGTGCTGTGACCATTGGCCTCAATTGCTTGGATAAGCTTCTGATGATCTTCTTAACGTGATCAGCAGTAGAATACCCTTTGTCAAGAACCTTCAGTCCAACAACAAGGATTTGGAATCTTGAAAACATAGCTTATATGGATTCACTGTCTTCCATCTTGAATGCCTCATTCTTCTGAATGAGCGCAAGAGCCTTGGTTTCTTTGACTTGAATGTTGCCTTCATGCGTCATTCTCAGAGAGTCAAACATGTTCTTGGCAGTCTCTCTGTTTGATATTTTCTCATATTCTGAGTATGAGATAGCGCTGAGGAGTATTGTTCTGGCCTTATGGTGATTTCTGAAGTCACGTTTCTGCTGGTCAGACATCATTTTTCTGTCTATCTTCTGACCTCTTCCATCCACTGGATGTGTGTATCCATCAGTTACCATGTCCCACAGATCAGCATCATGGGCCAGAAAGAAACTCTCAATTCTATCTTTCCAGTAGTCAAAGTTTTCTCCATCAAAGACTGGAGGTTTGCCACTGAATTTGTCCTTGTCTTCATGGTAGTCATTGCTGATGTTTTGGCTTGGTCCCACCATAGTGTTTTTCTGCAGCTTGGATCTTGTACTGACACGGTTAAGTGTTTAAGCTCAGAACCAGGCGCTCTGATACCAATTGAATAAGTAAAAAATACAAGAAGTGGGGGGGGGGGGGGGGGGTTGAATTGAAAACTTGAAATCAAAAGCGCAATGACACAGTATTTTTATCCGGGTTCGTTTGATCTCAAACTACTCCAGTCCACCCGTCAAGGTGATTTCACCTCTCTCCAACGAGGTATTAATCCACTAACCACAAAAGGATTACAATCACTACTTTAACAACTGTTAAAGTCTTCTTGAGTACAACCACAATCCGGTTAATCTCAAGGAACACTATTTTAAAACAAAGATACAAGAATGTGTGTTGTTGTTTTTCTTTACAAAAACTGTTATCACAACTGTGATAATTTACACAAAATTAGAGCTTGGAAAGATGATAAAATAATGCTTCTAGCTTTTTGAATTCTCGTGAATAATCTTAGTAAATCGTTAACGATTTTAACACTGAGCTTGTTTATATAGGCAATGGATTTACGTTGATCATCAAGCGTGTTAAATGACATTAACTCAGTTTCCATTTGGAGAAGATCCTGTCTTAAAGAAGCCGTTGTAATTGATGCAATCTTGAATGAATAATAACGCTTCAGAATCTTTCATCCTTGCTTGCTGCTGATGCTGTCAGCACATTGATGACTTGGATTATTATGCTCTTGTTCAGAATCAGATTTTACTTCGCTTAAGCGTAGGTTCTGGTCATCAATCTTCAGCGTATGTTCTGATTGCTTCAGCGTATAGCTCTTATGGCTAAACTTCTGATGCTGCTTTGGTCAGAACTTCTGCATACACAATAACGTGATTTTTAGGTGCATATTTGTTCTTTGTATTTGTTATCATCAAAACTCTAACTAAGGGTTGTAGAATCAAAACTCTAACTAAGGGTTGTAGAATCAAACTCTTTGTATTTGATATGAGTTTTGGTGAAAATTAGATCACACTTCACTCGTGCATCAGGTTTTCACGAATTCCCTCCAAAATGCATCATTCACTATTCCTTTTGATCCCATTTGTTTCTCCTATAAATACATGAACTATCCCATTCATTTTCTCAAGCTTGGATAGCCAGAATCACCCTGCCAAACTTGTTCCATAACTCAGAATTCAGCAACTTCGCAATCCATATACAAGCCTTTTTTAATCCAATTTTTTCCATCAATTCACCTTCCTTGATCTTCCCTGAAGCTAACCATATAATTACATTCAATAATCCTGCCCTATATTGCTCCATAGAAGTCCAATTTCAGAGCTCTGCATCTCAATTTCAATAGGTAGATTCCTTCACCAATTCTTCAAAACTTTGATATCGTTGTGATGCTCTCATTGCCCTGATTCTAGTTGCAACACTTGCTTTTTACTGGAAACACGTTTTGACCCTGAAATTTCAAATCCATTTTCAAAACTTTCTTTCCAAATTGCTTGAGCTACAGTTTATATAAATTTGGCGCGAGGGTGTGATTGTCTTCGTCTTGAAGAGACAAAGCGAATGGCATAGATCTGAGCTTCTGATTTTACAATTTGAGAGACCTGCAATACAATTCACGTTGGCTGGAGGTTGAAGATGACCAACGTGTCATCTTCCAACCAATGACGGCACTCCACTTGTTATTTTTGAATTCTGATTTAATAATTGATTCAGTGCTTTATTCACTAATGACCATGATATGCACAGCGCGTCAGATCCCTTGGATTTGATTACTAACGCGTTTTGACTCTCATTCAATGGTTCACATATTTTTGACTTTTATTTTCTTTTCTGATTTTTTATATTTAATTGTTTTAAACTTCAAAAAATCATAGAAAATTCATTTTAAGTCCAAAAAATCTGAAAAAATCAAGAAAAATATTTTTTATTATTCTCTTTCTGATTTTTATTTTTTCACAATTTAATTTTGTGTTTTTGTATTTTTTATAAATTTAGACTTTATTTGATTTGTTTTAAATATTTAAAAATACTTTTATGCATTTTTAAACTCAGAAAAAATTATGGAATGATCCAATGATATTGTGACAAATATTTGTAACCTTATTTTATTTTTGTTTCTGACTTTGCTATTTTCTTATCATTTTTCGTTTATTTTACCCCTTTCTTTTAATTTTAAAAATAGTTTCTGACTTTAAAAAAAATTGCAAAAAATTTATAAAATTATTTTAGTTCATTTCTGATTTTTCTATGGTCTTACTTTTTATTTCTTGATTAATTTGGGTATAGTTGATATTTTTCTCTTTTATTTCTATTTTTTAAACATTATTTTTAAACCTTTTTGTATATATTAAAATGTAATATTATCTTGTGATTATTTTCTGGCTGATCTTGGATTAAATTTTTGATCATGAATTTTATTAACATTATTGGATTCATGGAGTTGAGTCTAACTCCATAAAAATGGATGAATGATTTTAATAATAGTTTGGTTAAATTTAATTCAAAAGTGGTTTGTATATTCTCTCCCATCCCTCTTCATCTCATCCTCTTCTTATTGCACTAAATGTTGTTGGAGTTTGATCTCTATATCATGTCTCAAAATAAATGGTGCATAGATTGCTATTGACCAGCCTCAAAATAGGTTCGACTTCTATATAAGTCCACTTATGATTGCTTAACATAGCGCTAAATTTTGTGCCAATTCGAATAAATGATCATTCATGGCCCAAACTTATGTTTGCAAGCCCAAGTATGTTAATTTGATCTCTTTGATCCAATAACCTTGAGATTCATTGTGTGGAGGCTTTGGTTCTACCAATCCTCTAATGGATCTACAACACCTTTGGTCAACGCGGATCACTTAAACATCATTGATCATTAAATGATATTCATAAGGATTCTAAATGGATGATATACTTGACAAAAAGCAAATGTAACTTGTTGTGTGAAGGCTTTGGCTCTACCAATCCTATAATGAGTTCCAAATGCAAGTTTCAATATGATCATCCAACTAACCACTAATCACTAATAATTGACTTTATCCTTTATTCTTTTATATGCCCCTTTAATTTTTATGCACTATTTATTTTTTTAGCATTTACATTTCATGCCATTTTTTATCTTTGCTCATTTGAGCATTTACTTTCTTGTCATTTTATTTTTGCCCATTTGGACTTTACTTTTCTTTTTTTTTCAAAACATCTAATAATCAACATAAACCCTAAAAATCTTTAATGATACTTGGACTATTTGGTTACTATCCTTGGCATTATGGAGCATTGAACTTTTTGGACTTAGGATTAGAAACCTTGGCCTGTGGGTGGAGACCTTGTGATCTTATCTGATTATTTTGTCTGGAGCTCTTGAGGTTTACCTCAAGACATTGGGTTGTTTGTTTGTTTTGTGTGCAGGTTATTGTGATTACACCCTTGGTTTGTAATCTGGAATTCACCCGTATACAGCCGTTACTCTGCCCAATTTTTGTGAAGACTTAATACACTTGAAGTTTGGTTTTCCCAAGAGATCTACTATAATTTGCTTGTTTGGTTTCAATCCAAAGAATGGGAATTCTATTTTGACTCATAATGTCAAGTATTGGCTTCTTGTTGGTTAGATGGTTCTTATCCCTAGCTTTTACCTTATGCTTTAGGATAGCCTCTTCTTCTCCTCCCATCTTCTTTAATTTCAAAAAATCTTCTCCCCCCTTTTGAAAAACTCTTATTGTTTTTAACTTGAATTACTTTTATAATAAACTTGGACTTAGGTCCATGCATTTTCAAACATTTTTATAAATAAACTCCAATAAACTTAATAATA
Organism: Vicia faba; assembly: GCA_948472305.1. Taxonomy (NCBI): domain Eukaryota; kingdom Viridiplantae; phylum Streptophyta; class Magnoliopsida; order Fabales; family Fabaceae; genus Vicia; species Vicia faba. The sequence continues at coordinate 987,110,057 of OX451740.1, read as the reverse complement.
CTTTGACATTTTTGTGAGAAGACTAAAAGTCAATCAATCTCATTTCCAACCATCTTGCCACTTTGGCTTTTATTTTTAAACTTTTCTCAAAAGATTGAACTCTTATCAATCCTTGTAGTGATGCAAACAACTATACTTCTACAATATGTAGTAAAGAGAGATATTTTCCACTTGGGTGTTGAGTGAGGCATTGTTGATTTTAAAATCCAAGCCATATCCTCCACTTTGAGATGATGCAAATTCTCCTTTCTCATGATTGTGGGTAGTAGGTATGTTTTCCACACGGACAATGACGATGATGTTTTATCTCATAAAATTGACCAACACATTTGTGTTTTAAAATTTTTAAAAGAGGAACTACGTGTACCAGGATCCCCTATTGCATGAAAAGGTGGTATGTAGGCACTAAAGGTTCACAACCGCGACGGGTGCAAAAATCATAAAAAATATGTTTCTTTTCCCACCTCCACCATATATTTTATACAACATTTTTCATAGACAAAATATACAGATTTTTTAAAGAGGTTCCTGCAGAGTACCGTAGATGTTTAGGGTGTTAATACCTTCCCTTTGCATAACCAACCCCCTTACCTAGAATCTTTCCCCTTCTTTTTTGGTTATTCTCTCTTTTCCCATTCCTTTGGAAACAATAAAGCGCGGTGGCGATTTTTATTTTGATTTGTATAAGTCTTGTCATTCCAATGGCTTAGTCTTAAACATTTCTACCGCCAACAGAAAATTGGCGACTTCACTGGGGAAAGATTGACCTTTTGTTGGTCCATCCCTAAGTGGGTTGAGCCTATCTTTTTTTATATCTGTATATGTGTTATTATTGTTTTTGTGTTATATGTTGTATATATGTTTGTCTGGATTTTCCTGGTTTTCAGGGTGCTTGGTGATTACTTATAAGTCCTATACCCGGACTTGGGAAGACTTTAAGATAGGACGGGAGGTATAGTCATGTTAACTTTGAGGGAGTAATCCCAAAAAAGGAGGAATGAGATCCCCCACTTAGTGGAGGCCCCTTTGACTGTAGTGTCGTTTACCGAGTAATCGGGAAAACATACTGCTTTCAACCTGGGAGCCTGCTGAAGCTGAGGACCGTAGAATACCAAACCCATCTTAGCCTTTTATGTGTAGTGCAGAAGTTATGACGGAGTAATCTGGAAATAGTTGTCACGCGATATTACGCTTGGACGAGTTTTTCTTGAGAATATTACTAATTACTGAGTTAATCAGGAAGTTGGTAATATCCGAAGGAAGGATGTAGACTCTGGGAACCTCTAGAACCTTGTTTGGTAGGTGATAACTTTTATACCAATACCTTATGGGTAGTACCTTCGACCTCATTCTCGTGACGTTGAACCTATGAACCATATATGTGCGATCTTGTGTGTGATTGCTGCATCATACATCCATGCACTCATAAGCATCTTTTGGAGAAATCTTATTTCAAGGGATTTAAAAGTTGACCATTTGTGAATATCTCAGGTACTTTTTAACCATGGATTCTAGAAAGAGAAAGACCGGGAAATACAGTTTCAAGGATCCCAAGATAGATGAGTTGATCAGTCTAATTCCTGAGATCGAGTGTTCTGCAGACTTTCGGAAGAAGTATGGATCCATTATTCCTCTCATGAAGTTGAAGATGAATGAGGGTATTCTCTCGACCTTGGTCCAGTTCTATGATCCGATGTATCATTGCTTTACTTTTCTCGACTATCAGTTGATGCCCACACTGGAGGAGTATTCTTATTTATTGGATTTACCTGTTACCGATCGTGTTCCTTTTACTGGTTTGGAGGGTGAGCCAAAACCACATGAGATTGCTGCTTTGATTCATCTGGGGAAGTATGAGGTGGAAGCCCATATGAGTACTAAAAGAGGGATTAGAGGATTACCAGCTCAGTTCTTATTAGAGAAAGCTCTTTACATTGCAAGGATGAAGAGTACAATCGCTTTTGAGGCCATCTTTGCTCTACTTGCTTACGAGTTGTTCTTATTTCCTAATGTGGACAAGTTTGTTGACATTAATGCTATCAGGATCTTCATGATTGGAAACCCAGTTCCTACCTTGTTGGGTGATGCTTATTACTCTATTCATCTTCAGAATTCTTATCATGGGGGGTGATTATCTGTTACACGCCTCTGTTGTACCGGTGGTTTATCTATCATATGCCTCAGTCTGATGCTTTTTGGGATGTCAAGAAAGAACCCCGTTGGGATCCTAAGATCATGGCACTTACTCACACGGATATTGATTGGTATCATCGAGCTTACCAGGATATAGAGAATATTGACAGTTGTGGTAGTTTCCCCAATGTACCTCTTCTTGGTACAAAGGGAGGAATTCACTATAACCCTGTTCTTGCATGAAGAAAGCTTGTTTATCCGATGAAGGATAAACCAAATAGTATTCATTTGAGTAGTTTCTTTCTGAAGGAAGGATAAGACCATACGGAAGCTAGGGAGAAGATTGTGAAGGCCTGGCGTCACATTCATAAGAAGAGTAGGAAGGATTTGGGACCTAGGGGTGCTGTTTCTTTGGAGCCATATCTTCAGTGGGTCCAAACGAGAGATATTCAATTGAAGACGCCATATTCCCGGGAAACACCTATGTCTGATCTATTTGTGAAGACCACTCCTCCCTTATTAGATGATCTAGAAGAGCTGCAACTTTCTTTGGTTAGGATGCAACAGGAAAAGGACGCTTGGAAGAAAAAGTTCCAAACTTTAGAGATTTCCTATAGAGCAGACTTGAAGGAGAAAGACGACTTGATTGAGATCCTTGAGAGTCGAGCGGTAGAGACTATGGAGAGGCAAGGGGATTTATTTTCTCCTAAGCCTCAATCAGATGCTGATCACTCACTTCCTAATTCAGGTGATTGGAAGTAGGTTGGCATCAGACATGCAGAAGAAAACCAGAGTTTAAGGCTCAGATTTCCAGGCTCACAGGGAAGCGCCAGCGTATAGAGTGATCTCCATCAGTTTTACTTCTCAGGGTTTTAGATTTTTATTTCATCTTGTACTTGGGATCATTGAAACTTGTAATCTATTTTGGAATTGTTATAATAAAATTTTTCAGTATTTCAAATGTGTTAGTACTTTGATATTTGCTATATGTCCATAAATTTTAAAACCCTTGAAATATTAAATAAAATCATGTGCATTGCATATCATGCATCATATTTTACATATTTCTTGCATTTGTTATGCATATCCGAGTGTCTTACCAAGCTTCTTTACTTTGTTCAGCAAGCTGACTCACCACTACAACACTTGGGCTAATTTCAGAAAGAAGACAGACAACCTAGAACAAGAGAATCGCGAGTTGCACAAGGAGGTTTCTGCTATGAAGGCCGGCATGGCCAATCTGACTACTCTGATGGAAGCTCTGGTGGCTGCTCAGAATCAGCCACCAAGTGTTCAACCTCAACCAACAAGGGTAACTACTAAAGCTCCGACTGTTCCCGTATCTGCTACTTCAGCTGTTGTTCAGAATCGCATGCCTCAAGGTTATCCATAGGGAATGCTAGAGAATTTTTCACCTGAAGGTTTTAATCTTGGTCCTCAAGATACTCCGATTGTTCAGACTATTGTTACTTTGGCACCTCCTGTGGTGCATGTTGCTCCTGTTGCGCCTCCGTCGGTGAATATGGTTCCGTTTGTTAATGATGATGTGTGTCTTCCTTTCCCTCCACGGAGTGAAGACTTGGGTCTTTATGACAAAATGGATGATTTTCAAGAGCAGTTTGACAAGATACAAAGAGAGATGAAGGCCCTCATGGGAAAAGAGATATTTGGGTAGAATGTGAATGAGTTATGCTTGGTCCCGAATGTTAAGATACCTGCTAAGTTTAAGGTCCCAGAGTTTGAGAAGTACAAGGGCAACACTTGCCCTCAAGTTCATCTGGTGATGTACGTGAGGAGAATATCTACCCATACTAATGATCAGCATCTGCTGATTCACTTTTTTCAGGATAGTTTGACCGGTGCTGCGCTGAAGTGGTATATGAGTTTGGACAGCGTCAATATCCATACTTTCAATGATTTGGGAGAAGCATTCATCAAACAATACAAGTACAACATGTACATGGCGCCTGACTGTGATCAACTCAGGGCCATGGTTCAGAAAGACAGGGAATCATTCAAAGAATATGCACAGAGATGGCGTGAGGTAGCCGCCCAAGTGATTCCTCCCATGGAAGAGAAGGAGGTGACTAAGATTTTCTTGAAAATGCTGGGTGCTTTCTACTACGAAAGGATGGTGGAAAGTGCGCCAAGTGACTTTACTGAAATGGTAGGAATGGGTATCCGCTTAGAAGAGGTTGTAAGAGAGGGCCGCTTAACAAAGAGTGAAAGTTCTGGAGGTGTAAGGAAACCATCTTATGGGTTTACCAAGAAGAAGGAAGGGGATGCAAATGTTTTTATGCAAGAGAGGAGGGTTAATACTCCTAGAAGGAATTATCAGCGTCATCAGCAGGTCACCTCAGTTACTCCAGTTGTGGGTGCAGCTCCAACTACTGTTGCTTATCAAAGACCATCCCAGCAGGGGAATCAAGGGTGTAATCAGAGAAGGGGGAGTTATGACCCTATTCCTATGAGCTATATAGAGTTACTACCGACATTGATTCAGAAGAAGCTGGTTCAGACCCGACCACCTCTCGCATACCATCACCATTACCTTGGTACTACAAAGTAGATCAAACATGTGCTTTTCATCAGGGAGCACCAGGGCATAATGTTGAGAATTGTTATCCTTTGAAGACTGAGGTGCATAAGTTGGTGAAGTCTGGTGTTCTATATTTCAAGGATGTGGGACCTAATGTGAAAGACAATCCTCTACCCAAGCATGGGGGAGTAAATGTTGTGAATATGGTGGCCGGTTGTCCAGGAAACTTCTGGATTTTTGATATTAATCTGGTTAGAGGAGATTCGGTGAGGATGCATGCAGACCTTTATGAATTTAGCTACTATACGCATGACCATGCTGGTTGTGCTATTTGCAGTACAGACATACAGGGTTGTGATAAGATAAAGGCTGATTTACAAGAGATGATAGATGAGGGCCTAATCCACATAATCAGGCCTAGGGAAGAGTATGAATAGGAGGTGAATATGGTTTCTGGATGTCCTGGAGAATTCAGAATTTTTGATGTAGAGTATATGAAGGAGGACCTTGTGCAATTGCATGCTACCTTCTGCCATATGGCTGGTCAGGTGGAACACCAATATGGATCTTGCCGAGTTTGCTGCCAAGATTCCTGAGGATGTTCAATCGTAAAGAAGGGTGTTCAGTCGTAGTTAGATAATGGAGTTATCAAGGTTATAAGTCAAAGGGATGATTACCATGAAGTTGATATGGTTGAGGTTTGTTTGATGGCAGAAGAGTCGGATGAAGAGTATGTCTTCTCAGATGAGTATTTCTCCTCAGGTGAGGATTTGTTTTCCAGAATTGACTCAATAATGACCGATTGTGTTGAAGAAGGGGTAAACATCATTGTACCTTGTTTTGGGGAACCCGCCCATATTGAAGTTGAGTATTATAGCAAGCTAGTTGTTACCTCATTGGTGATTAGTTTACCAGGTCCTATCCCCTACAAGTCAGATAAGGTTGTGCCTTACAAATACAATGCTACAATATTAGAGGATGGAGTGGAAGTTCCCATCCAGCCAATGCCTGATGTTAGGAATATTGCTGAAAATAGCAGGGTGGCCCGCATCGATCGTGTGTTTGCACCAGTCATTCGAAGAGATGATAGCGCTGGAAAGAAAATTAGTGAGAATGTTGAACCCAAGAAGGCTACGGGTGAGACTAGTGATGTTGCGTTAGAGAAAGAAGTGGATGATATTTTGAAGATAATCAAGATGAGCGTCTAAGAAATTGTAGATCAGCTACTCAGACTCCTTCAAAAATATCTATCTTGGCTCTATTCATGAACTCCTCTGCTCACAGAGAATCCTTGATGAGGATACTGGACCAAGCTTTTGTGGAGAGTGATATGCCAATAGACCAATTCAGCAGTGTAATAGGGAACATTACATCATGTAATAACTTGAGCTTCTGCGACAATGAATTACCAGATGAAGGAAGGAATCACAACTTGGCCCTCCACATCTCTATGAACTGCAAGAATGATTCACTATCCAATGTGCTGATTGATAATGGATTTGCTTTGAACGTTATAACAAGTAGTACACTTATGAAGTTGAAATATCAAGGAACACCTATGCACCCGAGTAGCATCATTGTGAAAGCGTTTGATGGATCAAGGAAATCTGTTATTGGTGAGGTGGACTTGCTTATTCATATAGAACCACATTTGTTTCAGATTACTTTCCAGGTAATGGATATTGTATCCGCTTATAGTTGTTTTCTAGGAAGACCATGGATACATGAGGCAGGGGCTGTCACTTCAACTTTACACCAAAAACTGAAGTTTGTACATGAAAGGAAAGTAGTGATCGTAAATGGGGAACATGAATTATTGGTATCTCATTTGTCCTCTTTCAACATTGTGGAGGCGGATGAAGCTGTTGTTGGAACCCAGTTCCAATCCTTATCCATTGACAATATAAGAGGAAATGAGAATTCCATGGTTTCGCTTAAGGATGCACAACATGTTATGTGTAAGGGTCATAGTGAAGTGTGGGGAAAGATTGTGGATCCACCTGCGAACAAGAACAGAGCTGGCTTGGGGTTTTCTTTAAAGAATGACAAAGTTAAGGGCATGAAGCCGAAGTCTGCTGCAAGAAAGTATCAAGACATCTTCTGTAGTGGGGGTTATCTTCATCCAACTGTTTCCAGGATCAATGCCATTGTGGAAGATGAAGCAAAGCAGGAAAGGCCGAATTATGTAACGCACGGAGTTAGGGTCCAGAACTGGATCACCATTGATGTTCCTTCTTGCATACATGTTTCAAAGTAATTTGTTTTGTTAATATTTTTGAAAAGCTTTCACTCTGCCCAAGGTGGAAGTATTAATGTTATAGGGCTTATCTGTTGTTGTGACTTTTAAAATCAATAATAAAAGTTGTCTTTGTTTCCCAATGTGTGTCTTTATTTTCTGCTTTTTCTCAGAAAATTGTAATAAAAAAACCCTTCAAAATAAATAATAACTGAAATTCAATCTGCATGATCACTTGTTATATGTGTCAATTTCTAAAAAGAAATCATAAATCATATGTGCAGATTAATTTAAAAACCCATTGAATACAATGACCCTGCACTCTCTCCCAACTTTAAATGTCCTGTGTATGGGGCTGAAGAAGAAGATTATGATGAGATTCTAGAAGAGGTCTCACGGTTGCTTGAGCATGAGGAAAATACCATTCAGCCATATAAAGAGCCATTGGAAGTGATCAATTTGGGTTCAGAAGAAGATCCGAAGGAAGTCAAGATTGGAGCATTGTTGCATCCTGATGTGAAGAGAAGGTTGATTGAGTTGTTGAAAGAGTATGTGGATATTTTTGCTTGGTCTTATCAAGATATGCCTGGTCTAGATACAGATATTGTGGAGCACCATTTACCGTTAAAGCCAGAGTGTCCGCCAATCAAACAGAAGTTGAGAAGAACTCACCCAGATATGGCAGTAAAAATCAAAGAGGAGGTTCTGAAGCAGATTAATTCTAGTTTTCTTGTGACGTCAGTGTATCCTCAATGAATTTCCAATATTTCCCCAGTACCGAAAAAAGACGAAAAAGTCTGCATGTGTATAGATTACAGAGATCTAAATAAATCTATTCCAAAAGATGATTTTCCATTGCCACTCATTGATATGTTAGTGGATAGCACATCAAAATTTCAAGTATTCTCGTTCATGGAAGGATTTTCCGGGTATAATCAAATAAGAATGGCCCCTGAGGACATGGAAAAAACAACGTTTATCACACCCTAGGGAACATTATATTATAGAGTGATGCCATTTGAGTTGAAGAACGCTGGTGCAGCGTACCAGAGGGCTATGAGAACCCTATTCCATGATCTGATGCACAAGGAAATAGAAGTATATGTTGATGATATGATTGCCAAACCCCAGACTAAAGAAGGGCATGTAGAAGATTTGTTGAAGTTGTTTCAGCGTTTGAGGAAGTATCGTCTTTGCTTGAATCCAAATAAATGCACCTTCGATGTTCGATTAGGGAAATTGTTGGGTTTCATTGTTAGCTAGAAAGGAATTGAAGTTGACCCTGATAAAGTTAAAGCAATTCAAGAAATTCTAGCGCCAAGGGCTGAAAAGCAAGTCAGAGGTTTCCTCGAGCGTTTGAATTATATTTCCAGATTCATTTCCCACATGACTGCAACATGTGAACCGATCTTTAAGTTGTTAAAGAAAGATCAAGGTTGTGTGTGGATAGATGACTGCCAAAGGGCATTTGAAAGTATTAAAGAATATCTTCCTGAACCTCCTATCTTGCTCCCTCATATGGAAGGAAGATCGTTGATTATGTATCTGACATTGTTAGATAATTCCATGGGTTGTATTCTGGGACAACAGGATGAAACAGGGAAGAAAGAGTTCGCCATTTATTACCTCAGTAAAAAATTCACTAATTGTGAGTCGCGATATTCCATGCTGTAAAAGACATGTTGTACTTTGGCCTGGGCGGAAAAGTGTTTGCCGCGGTATATGTTGAATCACACTACTTGGTTGATCTTCAAAATGGATCCAATCAAGTACATTTTTGAAAAGCCTTCTCTTACTGGGAGAATTTCCCACTGGCAGATGTTTCTATCTGAATATGATATCGAATACCTCACTCAAAAAGCTATTAAAAGTAGTATGTTGGCAGATTATCTTACTCACCAACCAGTGGAGGATCATCAGTCTGTAGAGTATGAATTCCTCTAAGAGGATGTGATGTTCCTGAAAGTTAAAGATTGTGATGAACCATTGCCTGAGGAAGGTCCTGACCATGAAACTCGTTGGAGTATGATATTTGATGGAGCTTTGAATGCTTATGGTAAAGGAATTGGTGTTGTGATTGTCACTCCACGCGGATCACACATTCCTTTTACCGCAAGGTTAACGTTTGATTGTACTAATAATATGGCAGAATACGAGGCTTGCATCATGGGTCTCGAAGAAGCTATTTGTTGTACCCCAAAATTTGCCCTCCCATATTTCTCAAAACATTTCAAGAAAGATCCTCAAGTTTCTCAAGGAAGTCCAAGGGTTGGCCAGACAAGCTCTCTCCTAAGGCAGTCTACCTCAAATTAGGGTTTCATGTTGCATCAAGATACTTGAGTCCAAAGGATCCAAAATGCTCACCAATGTCCTAATATGTTCTCAAGATCATCCATGTCAAGTTTCAAGCCTTGCAGAGAAAATTTGCTCAGTCAATTGCTCAAATGCCTGAAAATCGACTATGCTAAGGCAAAAGTCAACTGTGGCCCATATACAGTCAAACTTCAAGATTTTTGGTCAACATACTAATTTTAAAGTATCATTCACCATTTGATCAAGGGTTGATCATGATTCATCAAGGATTACTTATAATTCATCAAGAACCAAAAGTTGCTAAATTAGGGTTTTGCAGGAAAAGTCAACTCAACTTTGACCAAGCATAACTTTCTCATACTTTATGATAAATGACCCATCCAAATCTCATTTTGAAGAGGATGCCATGCTCTACAATCCATCTTCAGCTCCCAAGTTCAAAAAAATGCATTCACAAGAAGTTATGAATTTAGACATTATAGGTCATTTTGAAAAGTCAACAAAAACACCTTTTTTGTCAAAGCTTCATACATGAGCACGGAATACCAAATTGAGATGGGACCAAAAGGGTTGCTTAGAGGACATCTCAAGATTTCTAAAAAGTCCAAGAACACCTTCAAAGAGTCAAAATTGAGGAAGTTATGCATTGGTGAAGTTGACCTTTTTTGCAAAATTGCCAAAAGTCAACTATGTCTAAAACTTCAAATTTTGCCAAATGAGCCCAATCTTTTTCACTTGTTTTGAGTTGGCAACATGGTCCACGAGCCCTAGCCTTTGCCACCTATCATTATCTTGTTTTTATTATTTATTTATTTTTTTTATTTGAATTAAATCAATTTAAATAAAAAAATCATAGAAAATCCAAAATATTGAAAACTCAAGATTTTTTACATGATTCAGGTCTTAATGTCTAGCTAGCATCAGATCAAATTCGTGTAAAGGCATGAGGTGCACAAAAAGATTGGATTTGGACTATTTTTGGAATGGTTTTCAAATGTATCAAATGACAATCAAATTCAATAATGGAGGAAGATTATGATCATTCTTTGAACCCTAATCTATTCCTCAATACATAAAGAACGTGTGCAGAACAAAAGAGGTTAGAAAGAGGCGTATAAACCAGAGCAAAAACTTGAAAAAACAAGAAAAAATGGTGAATTGAATTCCTACTTAGAGGCAATTTCAAGATCCTTTGACCATCTCAATCGCTTCTTGGGATCCCTAGCAAGCAAAAGCAATCAAGAACAAGCGTTCCCAAGCCCTATATCTCGCTGGACCACCATACATCCTCATCATCCAGCCATTGGACCTCCTGGAAGCTAGATCTGAAGGCTAGCATATGAGAGACCACCATGGGGCCTAGTCAACACAACACACTGAATTCAACAAGTCAATAATGGATCAAGTCTTTTGGGCCCAAAATATGATTTTTGCACCCCTCAAATTACTCGCAGGCCCATTTTCTTCACCTTTTTCTTTTTATATTTTTATTTCATTTAATTTATTTAATTTATTTATTTTATTTTACTAACAAATCAATTATTTTCTTTTATCAAAAAATCATAAAAAATAAAACTTTTCACAAATTAGGTTTAGATTTTATTTTTTTTATCAAAAAAAATTAATTAATTAAATTAGATTTTAATTTTAGGTAGACTTTAATTCTTTTTGTAAATAATTAGGTTTTATTTCTAACTTAATTGTATTTTCTTTTCTTAAAAATAACGAAAAACCACAAAATAGGTAATTTATTTATTTTCATTAATTAATTTAATTAACTAACTAATTGTGTATTTAATTTAAAACCTAATTCTTTTCTTAAAAAAAATATAATTAAAAACAACAAAAACATTTTTCTTTTAATTAGGTTAACAAAGGGTCAAAACCCTAATTTTTCTTATCGTTCTAATTTCATCACGCGCTTTATTATTATTTTTACCATATTGATGTAACTGCCTACAAGTTGTAATAGCTTAATTAGGACTTTTATTTTCATTTATCGCTTTATTTCTCAAGGGTTTGTTTTTGGCTCTGTAAATACCCATAGCCTTGTAATAGCGTAGTTTAATTTACGCATTTTTAATTCCGTAAAATATTAAACTGTTAGATGAATGATATTAGGATGCATGACAAGAATGTATGATTAACTTTAAAAACAGTTAGATAACCCTAAAATGTGCAAAGATAAATAATTTGAAATTGAATCACTCGCACATGCGCACTCCTAGGGTACACTCCCACTTGGTTGCCTTCGGTAAACGGTCATTGAGTATAGGATGCTTTAGCGGTCGCGCTTTTGTCTAAACAAAGATCAAAGTCCCGTTCGGAAAAGTTGCCTCGGAATGGTTGCCTCGGAATTGTTGCCTCGAATAATTGATCTAAGACATTAGGGTCATTACTAAGAAGTCCTAACATTGCTTTAGTGATCGTACGTCCCTTTCGAATTGATCCTCAAAAATCCAACGATGGTGCTACCTACTCACTAATAGTGGGATAGCATTGTCTAAAGGAAACAAACATAGAACAATTCTTTTTTTCGAGTAGGTAGATTAGCTCTTAAGTGCTTGCTCAATCCAAACAAACTTTTTCACACTTACACTCCTTTCAAACAAAGTTTTCAAAAACACTTCATTACACTCTTGAAGACAGAAGCAAGAGTTAAATCGAAGTCAAAACAAAAACTTTTCAAATCACACAAACACAAAGAAGCAATTTTGAAAATGATGAACAAGTACCTAAAAGCCCGTAGATAACTACGGATAGAAAGGGTGATAATTCCTTCCCTTTCTAAAATCTACCCCCCGTACTCAGAAAATCTCGAAAAAAGGAATTTTTCTGTGCTTTTTTCCTTTCCTTGTTGGATAAAATAAAAGTCGGTGGCGACTCTTGCTTACTGCGGCATTTTGCAAACACAAACCAGCAATTCCTAAAAGAAATTGTCTCGGGTATGGCCACCGTATAACAGAACTGGCGACTCTGCTGGGGACTTAATAAGTGGGGTGTACCTTAGGATTAGTTCATCATATTTTTTTTAATTGTTTTATTTGATTGCTTTATCTTTGTGGGCTTTGTATCGGAGTTACTATAGATCCTAACCCGGATCTGGGGATACCTTTTAGGTAAGTAGCAATAGATTATGAGGGAACTGTATGGCGTAGACCGATATAGTTGAAGCAGTAGCTACGTTGATGTGGCACATTAGTTTGTACCGATATCCCTTGTGGAGGAACAAGGAGAGTATGGGGATGCTATATGGGTCATTAAGCATCAACTGACCTTAGAACCTATAATTGACCAACTTGGCCATAGGAAGTAGCAAGATGCTACACTCATTGAGACCAAACTCTCGAGATGGTTCCGGCTGCAAGAAAAGATTGCATGACTAGAATTATGACCGATGGAGGATGGTCAATGATATTGAGAACCTCTAGAACCCGGTTACTATTATTAGGACATGTTGAACCAACTAAACTGCAAGAGGGTAATACCTAAACTCCATGCCATCCTGAAATTTAAGGGCTCTTGTGTGACTTGTTTGCCCTTACCATGTTTGCTATCTGTGATACCTGTTGTGTGTTTTCATCATGACATCATGCATCATGACATCGCATGCATATTTCATTAGACTAACCATTTCAAAGACCGCGGGGAATCATCTTTGTTCTGTTTTGCAGATTATGACTTCTATGCACAGAAATACTATTCGAGTTAACTTCGTGCAAATCCCTGCTCAGCTTAGAGAGTTGGTTTCAAAGGTTCCTGATACTTCCTCATTTGTTAGAAGACATGGTCACCTCCTTAGCTTGGTCACTTCAAAGTTGGATGAGCAAATGCTGAGTATGTTATTCCAGTTCTTTGATCCATTGCATCACTGTTTCACCTTCCCGAACTATCAGTTAGTCCCTACTTTGGAGGAGTTTTCTGATTTACTTTGAAGATAGCTCCTAGGCCAGAGGATATTGCTTCAGCCCTACATCTAAAAATGGCTGATGTAGTATCTAAATGGGAGACTCAGAGTGGGGTTAAAGGTTTCTTGGTTAAGTTTCTAATGGATCAAGCTCAACAGTTCTTGGATAGTTTAGATTTTCAAGCATTTGAAGACATCTTAGCTCTCCTCATCTACAGCTTGGTTCTTTTCCCAAATCCAGATTCCTTCATAGATGTGCACGCATTTAAGATACTCATGTCTCGTAACCCAGTGCCTACTCTTCTAGGTGATATTCTACATGCTCTCTATACCCGTACTATGCGGAGAAGGGGAACTCTCATGTGTTGTACACCGCTGCTGGCGAGGTCGTTTATTTCGTACCTCCCCAAGTCTATATTGAAGAATGAGGAAGGTGTAGGTTGGGCTTATAGAATCATGTCCCTTGCTCATACAGACATCCTTTGGAGTTCTAAAGATATGGAAAGAGTAGATGTCATTGATCGATGTGGTGAATACCCTTTTGTTCTATTGCTTGGAATTTGAGGGGGTATAACCTACAATCCTTGTTTGGCTTTACGATAGTTCGGATGCGCTCAGAGAGACGGTCCTTATGAGCTGCTGCTTACAGGCATTGTCTTTGACTTCAAGGGGGATGTTGAGGGACATCGCTGTAGGTTTATACGAGCTTGGTACAGGGTGAACAGGTCTGACCCCCATGAGCTAGGAATGAAGACTTCTCTCCCGATGCAACTGTATCTCCAGTGGATTCGAGCCCGTGCTCAAAATCTGGGAATGCCATATGAAGCTGTTTTGCCGGTGATTATGGAGCATACTGATGAAGAAGGGGTTCCTTATACAATCCTCCATCCTTATATGCCTACTAATCTGGGGGCATTGAAGAGATCTTGGATCCAGTTAAAGGAAGAAAGGGATACCTACAGAGAGAAGTATCATGAGCAGGAACGGAAGATCTTGAAGCTTACAAGGCAGCTTGAGAATGTGAGGACAATAAACGATTATGTCAGCACGAATGGAAGACGACCATGGGATTTCTGATGTCTTTTATTGTTTCTAGTTTAGATTTGCTTTTCAGTATTTCTTTTGTAACGCCTTAAAGGAATTGTTAAACATTTTACAAGTTTGAATCTAATAAGGTGTGTCTTATTTTGGTTTACAAATTTGAATCTCCCAAAGTCTTTGAAATCATTTCATACGCATTTCATTCCCATGCACCGCATTACAGGTACCATTACAGGTTTCTCATCTTCTTCGTTGTTTATTTCAGCAATCATGTCTTCTGAAACACCTACTGATCAGGCAATTAAGGCTCTTCAAGCACAGAATGCTCAGTTCCAGGAGATGTTCCTGAACCTGGGCAAAGGGCAGCAGGATTTAAAGACTCTCATCTTGAAGAAGAAGAAGAAGAAGAAGAAGAAAGTGGTCCTCCTGAATATGGGTCGCAGATTCAGGAACAGTTTGCGATAGGAAACTAATTTTTCCCATTCATCTGGAGGGGGAGAGAATCCAGAGGAAAGAAAGGGGCCTAGTCCTGTGGTCTCTGATAATGACACAGACTTTGATGAAGACTAGTATCCTCTTGCTGAGGATAGATACAAGCAACTTGAAGACCGGTTGAGTGCAATGGAGATCCAGATGATACCCAGGTTGGACTTCGGAGATTTGGGTTTGGCATCTGGGGTGGTGATCCCGCACAAGTTTAAAGCTCCTGTCTTTGCTAAGTACGATGGGGTATCCTGCCCAAAGCTACACCTCCGCTCGTACGTCAGAAATATTTAACCATATACTGCCGATAGGAACCAGTGGGTTCATTTCTTTCAAGATAGTCTGTCAGAGACTCAGCTTGAATGGTTCTATCAACTGGAAGGAACTAATGTCCGCAACTGGGAGGACCTTGATGCTGCCTTTTACAAGCAATAACAGTATAATGCCGACCTTGGTCCCACGCGTACTCAACTTCAGGGTATGTCTATGGGTACAGGAGAAGGCTTTAAGGACTATGCTCAGAAATGGAGAGATCTTACTGGAAGAATACAACCCCCTCTATCTGATAGGGAGTTAGTGGATATGTTTCTTGGGACTTTGTCTGGTCCATATTTCAATCATTTAATCGATAGTTCATTGTCTGGGTTCACTGCATTGATTTTGACTGGGGAAAGAGTGGAAGCTGGCATCAAGAGTGGAAAGATACATAAAGGTGCTTCGTCAAGTACAGAGAAGAAGCCTTTCAAGAAGGAATCTAGTGCAGTTTACAGCTCGAGGAGCCAAAACCGACCTGAACGCCGCCAAGAAGTGCATGCGGTGGTAATATCAAGACCAGTTGTTGCCCCACAGCGCAACAATCAACAAAGAGTAGAAAGACCGCAAAGACAGTATACTCGACTCAGTATGACTCTATCTCAAATTCTGCCGCAATTGTTGAAAACTAACTTGGTGACTCTGAGGGAAGCTCTGAAGAATCCCAGCACTACATCACCGCTGTATAATCTGAATGCCCGTTGTGCCTATCACTCTGATAGCCCGGGGAATGATACAAATAATTGTTGGGCCTTAAGGAATAAGGTGCAAGATTTGATTGAAGCTAAAGAAATCGAGTTTAATGCACCAGAAAAGCCTAATGTTGTGACTGCTCCTATGCCCAAGCATGGAGTAAATGCTATGGATGATAATTCATTTGTGACCGTTGTGGAAGACATTTCTACTCTGTTGATGACTGTGAATAAGAACCTATTATTGGCCGGTTTATTTCCGGGTTGTGGCGAGGGTTGCCACCTATGTTCAATCTTTCCTGCTGGTTGTCATTTGTTGAAATCAGGTGTTCAACACCTGATGGATAACAAAGAAATCTTGTTTGAGAAAACTTTGATTCTGTTGATTCCTGTTGAAGATGTTTCAATCATTACCATTTCCGCCAATCCTTCCAAGGCTTCCTCGAGAAATCCTGTTAGGATTACATCTATTCCGAGAGTTGCTCCATTGATCATTACTATTCCTGGACCAATCCCATACACTTCAGATAAGGCCGTCCCATGGCACTATGGGGCCGATGTATATTATCATGGGATCAAACATGACTTGAAGGTTGAAGAGGCTGATGCTGATGTCAGCAATATTGTCGGGTCTATCAAGGTCACCCGAAGCGGAAGACTTTTCTCTCTTGAGATTTCCCCACCAACTGTTCGAAAACCTGTTGCTACTCCACCTGTCAGTACATCTGTTACTGTCCCTGTTCATGTTCCAATTATCACCCCTGTCACCGAGTCATATGACGCTCGGGGCAAAGAGATCACAGGTGAGCCTTCCCAGACGGAGGCACCTAAGAAGATTGTCGTAGAAACCTCTAGACAAGAGATAGAGTAAATTTTAAAGATCGTCAAGAAAAGCGACTACAACGTAGTCGAACAGTTGGGGTAGACCTCGTCCAAGATCTCCATGCTATCCTTGTTGCTATGCTCAGAAGCCCATGCAAAGGCTTTAATTGCTTTCCTTTAAACTTCACACGTGCCGCAAGAAACATCTGCTGATCAATTCAGATATTGTGTGGCTAGTTTGACCGCTGACAATGGGTTAGGTTTCTCCAACGTAGATCTGACTTCCAAAGGAAAGAATCACAATGACGCCCTTCATATTTTGATCGAGTGCAGGGGCACTACTCTGGCCCATGTACTGGTGGATACTGGGTCCTTGTTAAATGTTTTACCCAAGAAAGCGTTAGACCGGTTGGACTGTGAAGGGTTGGTTTTGAAGTCAAGTAATATTGTGGTTAGGGACTTTGATGGATCCAAAAGGATGGTGCATGGGGAGCTGGACGTCCCTGTTAACGTTGGTTCTTAGAATTTTGCATCTACGTTCTATGTGATGGACATTCGACCATCTTATTCTTGTTTGTTGGGTCGCCCGTGGATTCATAAAGCTGGGGCAGTAACTTCCACGCTCCATCAGATGTTAAAGTATCCATTAAAATGTAAAATTATTACAGTACGAGGAGAAAAGGAGTACATGGTGAGCCACCTTAACTCTTTTCGGTATGTGGAGATGGATGGGGAATTCATTGAAACCCCGTGTGAAAACTTTGAAGAAGTCCCCCAAACTCTGGCGTCGACTGAAACTGTTGCTGAAGATTCTCCAATGAAGATGGCTTCCCTCAAGGATGCCCGGGCTGTTATTGAAAAAGGTGGGTGTGCGAATTGGGTCCAACTCCCTGACTTTGCACACAAGACTAACAAGTTTGGTTTGGGTTTTACTTTAGAAGCTCAAAGGGCTGTTCGGCACGCATGGATCGAAAGACCTCCCATACATATTAGTAATCCAGAAGTGAATGCAATTGAAGATGATGATGAAGAGTCTGAGTTTGACAGCTGGATTTACCCGACTAGCTCCGGAAGATTAAGCAATTGGATGGCGAAGAACTTCGTGCCCATTTCTTTTACTACATAGTAATAGACTTTTGTTTTGAAGTTTGTAACATAAAATTTGAAATTTTATGGCCCGGTGCCTTGCCCGAGACACTGTGGCTCTGTTTGTGAGGGCTTAATATTTGTCATTTCCATATATCATCAATAAAGCATTGGACATTTTCTTGCATTACAAATTTTGCGCTCCTTGTTTTTCTATCTTGCACTTTATTAAAACAACTATTTGTCTTACACACACTCACATCATAATACAGGTCCACATCCACTCTAGATCCCACTGATAACGACTCTGCTACTGCCAATTATGACTTCGAAAGTCCGATCAACCAAGCCGAGGATGAAGGTGAGGATGAATATGAAGTGCCCGGGGAACTTGCTAGACTGTTACTACAGGAAGAGAGAGCCATACAGCCCCATGAAGAGCCAGTAGAATCAGTGAATCTGGGTACAGAAGAGGACAAAAAAGAGGTCAAAATCGATGCAAATCTGGAGTCTAGCGTCAAGCAACGGTTAATACAAATGTTACGTGACTATGTTGAGATATCCGTCTGGTCTTATGAGGATATGCCAGGGTTGGATACGGACATTGTGGTTCACCACCTGCCAACTAAAGAAGGATGTCCTCCAGTGAAGCAGAAAGTTCGCCGAATGTGCCTTGAGATGTCTGAGAAAATCAAAGCGGAGGTTATGAAACAGTTTGATGCCGGTTTTCTAGCAGTTACTTCTTACCCGCAGTGGGTTGCCAACGTGGTTCCAATGCCGAAGAAATATGGTAAGGTACAGATGTGTGTTGACTATAGGGATCTAAATAGGACAAGCCCCAAAGACGATTTCCCTCTACCTCATATCGATGTTCTGGTCGACAACACCGTATAGCATAAGATCTTCTCTTTTATGGATGGTTTTTCTGGTTACAATCAGATTAAGATGGCTCCCGAGGATATGGAAAAGACAACCTTTGTTACACAGTGGGGTACCTTTTTCTACAAGGTCATGCCTTTCGGGTTGAAGAACGTTGGGGCAACGTATCAGCGTGCCATGGTCGCCTTGTTCCATGACATGATTCATCATGAGATTGAGGTATACATTGATGACATGATTGCAAGATCCAAAACTGAAGAGGAACATCTTGACCATCTCCAGAAGCTATTTGACAGGTTGAAGATGTACAAGCTGAGGTTAAACCCGAACAAGTGCACCTTCGAAGTAAGGTCTGGTAAGTTGTTGGGTTTCATCGTTAGTGATAAAGGTATTCAAGTGGATCCTGCAAAGGTGAAGGCTATACAGGAAATGCCAGCTCCCCGAACAAAAAAAGAATTCAGAGGCTTTTTGGGACGTTTGAATTACATTGCCCGATTTATTTCATATTTGACTGCTACTTGTGAGCTGATCTTTAAGCTGCTGAAGAAAGATCAAGTGGTAAGATGGAATGATGAATGCCAGGCCACTTTCGAAAGGATCAAGGAATACCTACAAGAGCCACCTATTCTGATGACTCCATTAGAAGGGAAACCTTTGATCTTATACTTGACAGTACTCGACAATTTGATGGGGTGTGTCCTAGGGCAACATGATGAGTCTGGCCGAAAAGAGCACGCTATTTACTACCTTAGCAAAAAGTTTACCGACTGTGAGACCCGATATCACTGCTTGAGAAAACTTGTTGCGCTTTGGCATGGGCTGCTCGCCGGCTGAGATAGTATATGCTGACTCACACTACTCTATTGATATCAAAGATGGATCCAATCAAGTATATCTTCGAAAAACCTGCCTTGTCGGGAAGAATAGCAAGATGGAAGATGATCTTGACTGATTATGACATCTAATATACAACCCAAAAAGCAATCAAGGGGAGTGTGTTGGAAGATCATTCGGCACATCAGGCAGTGGATAATTACCAGTCAATGAATTTCGAGTTTCCGGATGAGAACATCATGTTGGTGACCGACTGTGAAACACCTGGACCGGATGAAGGACCTGAGGAGGGATCCCGATGGTCTATATATTTTGATGGAGCTTCGAACGCTTTGGGTAATGGCATTGGCACCGTGATCATATCTCTTGAAGGTTGTCATACCCCGTTCACCGCCCGATTATGTTTTAACTGCACCAACAACATGGCGGAGTATGAAGCGTGCATCATGGGCCTTCGAGCTGCTATTGACCTGAGGATTAAGTTCTTCAGTGTGTTCAGAGATTCCGCTCTCGTGATCAGTCAGATCAAAGGCGAGTGGGATACGAAGCACCCAAATCTTATTCCTTACAAAGAGTATGTACTGACGCTTCTCCCATACTTCGAGGAGATAACCTTTGAACACTTCCCCAGAGAGGAGAATCAGTTAGCGGGCGCACTAGCTACTATGTCTTCTATGTTCAAGGTCAGGTGGGACAACGAAGCTCCCCAGATTACCATTGAAAGGATGGACGAACCTACACATTGCTATGATATTGAGACTGAAGAGGTAACAGATAAACCCTGGTTTCACGAGGTAAAGAGGTATCTTGAGGCTCAGGAGTACCCCGAGGGTGCATCTGTTAATGATAAGAAGTTTCTAAGGAGGTTCGCTGCAAAGTTCTTCATCAGCAATGGCATTCTCTACAAGCGTAACCATGATTCGACCTTACTGCGTTGTATGGATAAGAATGAGGAAGAAAGGACCATGGCAGAGTTACATGAAGGTACTTTCGGGACTCATTCCAGTGGACATACCATGGCAAAGAAAATCCTACGGGCAGGATATTACTGGTCCACCATGGAAGTCGACTGTTATCAGCACTCTTGGACCTGTCATAAGTGCCAAGTTTATGCTGATAAGGTGCACATACCTCCAGTTCCTCTGAACATCTTGACAACTCCTTGGCCCTTTGCAATGTGGGGTATCGACATGATTGGCAAGATCAGACCTACTGCGTCCAACGGGCATCGTTTCATTCTGGTAGCAATTGATTATTTTGCGAAGTGGGTTGAAGCAGCTTCCTTCGTGTTGTACCTCAAAATTTTCCCTCCCATATTCTTCAAAACTTGCCAAGTCAAGCATTCAAAATTCCCCAAGGGTTGCACAGTGCAATGCCTCCTAAGCAGTCAAAATTAGGGTTTTTGTTATGATCAAGAAAATGAAGTTTCAAAGGGCCCAATCAAGTCCCACATGCCAACAAATATGGTCAAGCATCCTCATACCAAGTTTCAAGACTTTCAGCACAAAACTGCACAGTCAAAACCCTAATTGCACTACAGTCAACTGTAGGGGCAAAATGGTCATTTGACAGTCAAAAGTTCAAATTTTTGACCAACATATCATTTTGAAGCCACAAACATCATTTTATCAATGCTTGATCATGATTCTCAAAGCTTGGCTCAAAAATCATCAAGAAGCAAAAGTTTCCTTATTTAGACAGTTGAAAAAGTCAATTGTAAATTGACCAGAGCATAACTTTCACATGGATTATCAGAAAAATTCCATCCAAAGCTCATTTTGAAGAGAAAGGCATTTCCTACAACTCATCTTCATAC
This sequence comes from Vicia faba, assembly GCA_948472305.1. Classification (NCBI taxonomy): domain Eukaryota; kingdom Viridiplantae; phylum Streptophyta; class Magnoliopsida; order Fabales; family Fabaceae; genus Vicia; species Vicia faba. The sequence goes on along the minus strand of OX451740.1, from coordinate 987,088,964 downwards.
TTCAAGTCCAAGAAATGCTCTCACAAAAAGTTATCAATTTCAACATTATAGGTCATTTTCAAAAGTCAACAAAAAGGGACTTTAAGTCAAAGGCCATAACTTGAGATTGGTAAATCAAAATGACATGGGACCAAAGGCATTGGTTAGAGGACTCAAATACCTTTCAAAAATGTCCAAAAACATGAGCAAAGCTTAAAAATTGAGCAAGTTATGCCTTGTGGAAGTTGGGAAATTTTTGGATATTTTGAAAAGTCAACATTGATTCAAATGACCTAAAATTGCTAATGGGCCCATTTTTCTTCCACAATTCATTATCCAAGGCATGTGCACGACCACTTGGCCCAAAGGGAAGTTTTTATTCATTTTTTATTTATTTATTTGGATTTTTACTAATAATAATTCATTTAAATTAAAATAAATACATGAAAAATGCTTAACCTAGTTTTTCAATCTTTTTTGTGCACATTATATCATCAAGATTTCGTGCCTAGCTAAATAAGGAAAGAACCAATGCAATTGGATGTGATTTGGTAGCAAAAGCATGTGAAAAAAGATTTGAAAATCATGGTGGAAAAATCAAATATTGCATTCATTAATTCATGGATTCTAATCAAGTTTTTCAACCCTAATTGGTTTCATACATAAGCACAAGCAAGACCTAATGCCTCATAACCACGCAGCTGCTCAAAAATCTGAAAAGCAAAACTTGAAATTTGTCAAAAAATTCCAATTCTGAAAACACTTGTGCAGGACGATTCAAGGCGAAATTTTTATCCCATCACCTTCCTGAAGCTTCAAGGAAGGGTTTCTGATCAAAATCATCCATCATAACTTCAAGAATTGGTAACACGAACAGGACCTGTACCGAAAATTTTTCATACTCTTCCATCTCAATTCATGCGCTTTTTGCACTTTTTAACATGTGATTTACATTCCTTATGCAATTCTGATGCTAACCATGTGGTTTAATTTTGTTTTCATGCCTTATATGGAGATTTGCCATTAGAGACATTTAGGGTTTTCAGGTTTTCAAATTAGGCATTTTCTATCCCTGTAAAATTGAGACACATCAATGCCATGAACAAAACCAGCTCGCTTGGACGAAAATAATGGCATGCTCGCGCTGAATTTATATGCCAAGGGGACCTAATCGCTATTATTCAAAGAAGCATGTTTTGAGGGGGTTCAAAACCCCCGTTAAATGTTTGTTAATTTGTTTCAGGAAATCACCAACGAAGAGGACGATGAGGTGGAAGGCGCTGGTTGGGTCATTCAAATTCTGCGCGCGTTTTTAAGCTACTGACTAATTTTCTTTTATAATATTTATTAGTTATTATATATCAAACGCGTATGGGTTGATTCAGTGGCAAGCATAGTTGTTGGTAAAGTACATGACCTGGGTTCGAGCCCCAAGTCTTCACCCTTTCCATATATTTTTCCAATTAACAATCACATGCAGGTTCAATGTTGTTATTCCATGATACACCTTCCAAATCCAACGTCCACGCGTCCAGCTTCATCAATCACAAGGCTGAGAGTTAGAGAACATCATAGTCCAAGTCAACGCGTGTGCATGCTGGTATGGGAGTCAAACGGACCAAGGTTAATGGGCCAGATTTCTAAAGAATAACCTCCATATTAAGGGGCAGACCCCCTAGGTTTGCAATTCTTTCCACTTTCTTTATTTTTTATTTATTTTCTATTTCCTTTTAAATTGTTGTTTTCTTAATTAATTTAATATTTTTAATATATAAAAAACACCATAAAAAATCAGAAAAAAGAAAAAATATAATAAGTATTTTATTTTAGTATTTTCATAAATAAATTGTATTAATTCATTTAGTTACTAAATTAGGGTTTAATTTAATATTTTCATAATAAAAATCTAAAAAACATAGAACTAGGGTTTAATTAATTTTCATCTTTTTTTAATTTTTTATTCCATAATAATTAAATATTAGATATTTTTATAATTAAATTTGCATGTAAATTAATTAGGGTTAATATTAGGTTTTAATCTTCTTTTCTTAATAAATAAAAAAAACAAATAGAATTAGGGTTAACATTTAATTTCAATCAAATCTTTTTTCATTAAAATCCTAAAAAATCATAAAATACAAAAAAAAACAATTTCCTTTCTCTTTTAATTAATTAATGTCACCATTTAATTTAATTTTGCAAAAAGGGTCCAACGCCCTCGTTTTTAATTCTTATTAATTCGCATATTTGTTTTATTTCGTTTAAATATTTATGTATCTCTCCCGAAGCCATGTAATTAATTTCTTGCACTTTTAATTCTTTATTTACTTTATTTATTTATTTTCTGTCAAATCGGGTCCTGGAAACTTTGGCGATGTGGACCCGCGCCTTTTGTAATAGTTTAGAATTTTTTATTTCTCGCAATCTTTAACTGTTAAATAATGGCATGAAAGAATGTATGGACAAAAATAAAAACAAGCGCTAGATCACCAATGACATGAACAAGACAAAAATAAACGAACCTGACACACAAATCACACACCACCCCTAGGGTACGCCTCACTGTTGCCTTGCCTCGAAAGGTGATCATCGAGTAGAGGATGTCTTAGTAAGTCCTCATGATCCGGGAACCTGGCATGAGGGTAGCTTCTAAGGTATCTTCCTATTGCTCTGGTGATCACCATGTCCCGAACCTCGAATTGACCCGAACACCTCCAACGGTGGTGCTACCTACCTCTCAATGGTGGGATGGCACTGCTTTAAAGGACATTTACACAGACGAATTCCTTAGGGTAGGTAGACGACTCTAGATACTTGCTCTAATTTCAAAACAAACTCAAAAATACTTTTCACACCGACACTTTTCAAAAGCTTTCGAAAGCAACTTTTCAAACACTCTTGAGGACCGATACAAGAGTCGAACTGGAATTTTCAAAGAAACTTTTTTAAAAACCCACATTGAAAAGCAAACAAACCATTTTTGAAAACACAAATGAGCAAGTATCTAAGAGCCCATGGATAACCATGGATAGAAAGGGTGCTAACACCTTCCCTTTCTATAACCTACCTCCGGAACCGAGAGCAATCTCTATAAGGAATTTTTCTGTGCTTTTGTCCTTTCTATTTGGAGAAAATAAAAGACGGTGGCGACTCTTGCTTCCGCGACATTTTCGCGAACCAGCGTTAAACAGTCAGTTCCAGATCCACCGATCACACTTCGCTATAGTGACCAAGAGCGTTGTGGCACGGTTTATTCGGCATAATTTGATTTGTCGATATGGTGTACCGGAGAGGATCATTACGGACAATGGTACCAATCTCAACAATATGATAATCACCGAGCTCTGCAAGCAGTTCAAGATACAGCATCACAAGTCTTCTCCCTACCTGCTGAATATGAATGGGGCTGTTGAAGCGGCTAATGAGAACATCAAGAAGATTGTGCAGAAAATGACGGTGACCTACAAAGATTGGCACGAGATGTTACCATTCGCTCTTCATGGGTATCGAACCTCAGTACGGACTTCAACAGGGGCAACACCCTATTCCTTGGTATATGGCATGGAAGTAGTCTTACCTATTGAGATCCAGATACCCTCACTTCGGATTATGAAAGATACAGGTTTAAGCAAGGACGGATGGATACAGACCCAGCTTGATCAGCTAAACTTAATCGACGAAAAGAGACTTACTGCTATTTGTCATGGTCAGACGTATCAAAAATGAATGATCAAGGCATTTAACAAGAAAGTTAGACAACAAGAGTATCAAGTTGGGGATCTGGTGATCAAACGTATCATACTGCCACAAGGTGATCCCAGGGGCAAATGGACCCCTACATACGAAGAGCCATTTATGGTTAAGAAAATTTTCTCAGGAGGAGCTATGATTCTAACCACCATGGATGGTGACGACCTTCCTCACCCTGTCAATGCAGACATAGTGAAAAAATACTACGCATAATTAAAGACCCACTAGGTTGACTGGCCTAGGTAAAAATAAGGGCTTCCCGGCGAACCAAAAGGGTTCGGGCAAAAATAAGGGATGAAAATAAATAAAAAATCTGTACACCCGGTAAGTCGAAAACCTGAAAAGGCGGCTTGGGCAAAAAAGGGTATCCCGGTGGACTGAAAACCCGAAAGGGAGGTCCAGGCAAAAATTAGGGATTAGAGCGTAACACTATGTCTCATTGGATCACCTTGTAACCAGACTTCAGTATCAACTATCAAGCTCGGACGGCACTAATCAATTTGATCTACCTTCAACCAAGTAGCGAAGTGATGAGATGCTCAAAAGACATAAAGGCAATAGCAGAGTTGGAACCCAGTGGGATTGTTCACATAGCTGTTTTTCACAAACTGTATAAATTCTCTTTCGGCGGCGTTCTCTTACTAGGACGTCGGCCTCTTGTACAAAAACGCCTATTTACAGGCCAACTTCAAAGTTAATACAATTCATTTTCGCAAATAAATTTCAAATTGTTTTCCTTTTTCTGTTTTGTTTTGCAAGAACGTCCAATGTTCATTTTTGATATATGCATTTGATAATAATTGCTGCTCATAAATATTTACATGCAAAACGAAAGACGATTACTCATAATATCAGAAACAGGGGCAAATAAGAAATGTCCAAACCGTACAGCTGCTCTATCTACCAGGTATAGGGATAGACTTAGTTGGAGAAAATGATTGAAAGTGCATTCACTCCCCGCAGAGTAAGAAAAAGACCGTGATATTAGCAGTCCCGAACAGGACACCACTCTCCCCAGCTGAGGCTCACAACCGCGAATGAATCAGCAATATTCTCCCCAAGTAGAGTTTATCTATCATCAGTACTAGAAGATTATCCCCAGTGGAGTTTGGAGAATTATCCCCAGTAGAGTCTGGAGGATTATCCCCAGTAGACTCTGAAAGATTATCCCCAATGAAGTCGCCACTGGAAAATCATCCCCAACGGAGTTCATCCCTGCCACAAACAGAAACTCAATTCCCAACAGAGTGTATCATCACCAGCAACAGTAACTCATCCCCAACTGAGTTTATTTCTCCAAATCAATAGATCTTCTAGCAGAAACATCTCTTCCCCACAGAGTCATTTCCTCGTCAGTTTATTCCCCAGAAGAGTTATTCTCTCCTGCAGGATTATGCTTACAATCATCTTTATTCACTGTCCCCAGCGAGAACGAAGAATTCAACTTTTGTTCTCTCCAGCATCGATCCGGGATTTATTTTTCCCAGCTAGAGATTATCATAAAAACATTGCATATCCATACATCATGGCATATGCATACGCATCATACAACACAATCTCATTTATTTTGAGAACATCATTGCTTGATACATATCATGCATTACATACAATTAACCTTTACCTTTCAGGAAAGATACAATCAAATTCTCACAAAGTCCGAGTTATGAAGCCCGGGTACGACCGGATAGTATCTTGATTCTTATAGCATATTGTGAAGCCCGAAGAACGATCGGATAACAGTATCAGACTACCGCGAAGCCTGGGTTACGACCAGATAATGGTATCTCTTAAAAGCAAGCTATGAAGCCTGTATTCGACTAGATAATAGTTTAATCCCCAACAAGCCGTGAAGCCCGGATGCGACTGGATAATAGCTTAGTTCCTTCTGAAGTCTGGATTGTGACCAGAGAAGAATCGAGAAAATGCGAAGCCTGGATTACGACCGAATAGCAAGTTTAATCTCATCTCCCCAGTAAGTCACTGAAAAGCCTGGATTACGACCAAATAGCAGTCAATCTTACCACTATGAAGCCTGGATTACGACCAGATAGTAGTTCACTTTCCTCTTCAACGGAGATGATCCCTCAGTAGAATAACGAACGACCGAAGCTCCTAAAATTAAACTTTACTTTTCAAAACAGAGATGATTCCTCAATAGAATAACGGACAACCGAAGTTCCTAAAATTCAACAGAGATGTTTCCTCAACAAGAATAACGGACAACCGAAGTTCCTAAAATTCAACAGAGATGTTTCCTTAACAAGAATAACAGACGACCGAAGTTCCTAAAATTCAACAGAGATGATTCCTCAGTAGAATAACGGACGACCGAAGTTCCTAAAATTCAACAGAGATGATTCCTCAGTAGAATAACGGACGCCCGAAGTTCCTAAAATTCAACAGAGATGATTCCTCAGTAGAATAACGGACAACCGAAGTTCCTAATATTGAACAGAGATGTTTCCTCAACAAGAATAATAGACAACCGAAGTTCCTAAAATTCAACAGAGATGTTTCCTCAACAAGAATAATGGACGAACGAAGTTCCTAAAATTCAACAGATATGATTCCTCAGTAGAATAACGGATGACCGAAGTTCCTAAAATTCAACATAGATGATTCCTCAGTAGAATAACGGACGACCGAAGTTCCTAAAATTCAACAGAGATGATTCCTCAGTAGAATAACGAACGACTGAAGTTCCTAAAATTTAACAGAGATGATTCCTCAGTAGAATAACGGACGACCGAAGTTCCTAAAATTCAACAGAGATGATTCCTCAGTAGAATAACGGACGACCGAAGTTCCTAAAATTCAACAGAGATGATTCCTCAGTAGAATAACGGACGACCTAAGTTCCTAAAATTCAATAGAGATAATTCCTCAGTAGAATAACGGACGACCGAAGTTCCTAAAATTCAACAGAGATGATTCCTCAGTAGAATAACGGACGATCGAAGTTCCTAAATTCAACAGAGATGATACCCCAGTAGAATAACGGACGACCAAAACTCCTAAAATTCTATTTCTCTCGAGACAGAGATCAGCATTCCCCAGCGGAATCTTCCTCGACAACAGGTATACAAGCTCTCGCTAAGGAATCTCTTAGGCGATCGACACTCCTTCGGATGGCATCTGTAAGCCCATCTCCCGTCAGCAATTTCCAAATGGCATCTGTAAGCCCATTCCCGACATCGTAAGACGGACACAACTTCATGCGAGTGCAAGTTTCTAGGCACTTTAGTGTTCAATCATCTTCCACCTTCGGATCACGAAAGGCACGAAAGCCAATCTACATCCTCAGGTTTAAGAAGATTGAACAGGGGCAGCTGTTGTACCCCAAAATTTTCCCTCCCATATTTCTCAAAACATTTCAAGAAAGATCCTCAAGTTGCTCAAGGAAGTCCAAGGGTTGGCCAGACAAGCTCTCTCCTAAGGCAGTCTACCTCAAATTAGGGTTTCATGTTGCATCAAGATACTTGAGTCCAAAGGATCCCAAATGCTAACAAATGTCCTAATATGTTCTCAATATCATCCATGTCAAGTTTCAAGCCTTGAAGAGAAAATTTGCTCAGTCAATTGCTCAAATGCCTGAAAATCGACTATGCTAGGGCAAAAGTCAATTGTGGCCCATATACAGTCAAACTTTAAGATTTTTGGTCAACATCCTCATTTTGAAGTATCATTCACCATTTGATCAATGGTTGATCATGATTCATCAAGGATTGCTCATAATTCATCAAGAACCAAAAGTTGCTAAATTAGGGTTTTATAGGAAAAGTCAACTCAACTTTGACCAAGCATAACTTTCTCATACTTTATGATAAATGACCCATCCAAAGCTCATTTTTAATAGGATACCATGATCTACAATACATCTTCAGCTCTCAAGTTCAAAATATGCATTCACAAGAAGTTATGAATTTGGACATTATAGGTCATTTTGAAAAGTCAACAAAACACCTTTTTTGTCAAAGCTTCATACATGAGCATGGAATACCAAATTGAGATGGGACCAAAAGTGTTTCTTAGAGGACATCTCATGATTTCTAAAAAGTCCAATAACACCTTCAAAGAGTCAAAATTGAGGAAGTTATGCATTAGTGAATTTGACCCTTTTTGCAAAATTGCCAAAAGTCAACTATGGCTAAAACTTCAAATTTTTCCAAATGGGCCCAATCTTTTTCACTTGTTTTGAGTTGGCAACATGGTCCACGAGCCCTAGCCTTTGCCACCTATCATTATCTTGTTTTTATTATTTATTTATTTTAATTTTTATTTGAACTAAATCAATTTAAATCAAAACAAATCATAGAAAATCCAAAATATTGAAAACTCGAGATTTTTTACATGATTCAGGTCTTAATGTCCAGCTAGCATCAGATCAAATTCGTGTAAAGGCATGAGGTGCACAAAAAGATTGGATTTGGACTATTTTTGGAATGGTTTTCAAATGTACCAAATGACAATCAAATTCAATAATGGAGGAAGATTATGATCATTCTTTGAACCCTAATATATTCCTCAATACATAAAGAACGTGTGCATACCAAAAGAGGTTAGAAGGAGGCGTATAAACCAGAGCAAAAACTTGAAAAAATAAGAAAAAGTGGTGAATCGAATTCCTACTTAGAGGCAATTTCAAGATCCTTGGACCATCTCAATCGCTTCCTGGGATCCCTAGCAAGAAAAAGCAATCAAGAACAAGCGTTCCCAAGCCTTATATCTCGCTGGACCACCATACATCCTCATCATCCAGCCATTGGACCTCCTGGAAGCTAGATCTGAAGGCTAGCATATGAGAGACCACCATGGGGCCTAGTCAACGCAACACACTGAATTCAACAAGTCAATAATGGATCAAGTCTTTTGGGCCCAGAATCTGATTTTTGCACCCCTCAAATTACTCTCAGGCTCAATTTCTTCACCTTTTTCTTTTTATATTTTTATTTCATTTAATTTATTTATTTTATTTTACTAACAAATCAATTATTTTCTTTTATCAAAAAATAAAAAAAAATAATACTTTTCACAAATTAGGTTTAGATTTTATTTTTTATCAAAAAAAAATTAATTAATTAAATTAGATTTTAATTTTAGGTAGACTTTAATTCTTTTTGTAAATAATTAAAACTAATTAGAATAATTAGGTTTTATTTCTAACTTAATTGTATTTTCTTTTCTTAAAAATAACCAAAAACCACAAAATAGGTAACTTATTTATTTTCATTAATTAATTTAATTAACTAATTAATTGTGTATTTAATTTAAAACCTAATTCTTTTCTTAAAAAAATATATAATTAAAAACAACAAAAACATTTTTCTTTTAATTAGGTTAACAAAGGATCAAAACCCTATTTTTTCTTATCGTTCTAATTTCATCGCGTGCTTTATTATTATTTTTACCATATTGATGTAACTGCCTACAAGTTGTAATAGCTTAATTAGGACTTTTATTTTTATTTATCGCTTTATTTCTCAAGGGTTTGTTTTTGGATATGTAAATACTCGAAGCCTTGTAATAGCGTAGTTTAATTTCCGCATTTTTAATTCTGCAAAATATTAAACTGTTAGATGAATGATATTAGGATGCATGACAAGAATGTATGATTAACTTTAAAAAACAGTTAGATAACCCTAAAATGTGCAAAGATAAATAATTTGAAATTGAATCACTCGCACATGCGCACTCCCAGGGTACACTCCCACTTGGCTGCCCTCGGTAAACGGTCATTGAGTATAGGGTGCTTTAGCGGTCGCTCTTTTGTCTAAACAAAGATCAAAGTCCCATTCGGAAAAGTTGCCTCAGAAAAGTTGCCTCAGAATGGTTGCCTCAGAATTGTTGCCTCGAATAATTGATCTAAGACATTAGGGTCAATACTAAGACGTCCTAACATTGCTTTAGTGACCGTACGTCCCTTTTTAATTAACCCTCAAAAATCCAACGATGGTGCTACCTACTCACTAATAGTGGGATAGCATTGTCTAAAGGAAACAAACATAGAACAATTCTTTTTTTCGAGTAGGTAGATTAGCTCTTAAGTGCTTGCTCAATCCAAACAAACTTTTTCACACATACACTCCTTTCAAACAAAGTTTTCAAAAACACTTCATTACACTCTTGAAGACAGAAGCAAGAGTTAAATCGAAGTCAAAACAAAAACTTTTCAAATCACACAAACACAAAGAAGAAATTTTGAAAATGATGAGCAAGTACCTAAGAGCCTATAGATAACTACGGATAGAAAGGGTGCTAATACCTTTTGTGATCGGTGGATCTGGAACTGACTGTTTAACGCTGGTTTTGCGAAATGTCGCGGAAGCAAGAGTCGCCACCGTCTTTTATTTTCTCCAAATGGAAAGGACAAAAGCACAGAAAAATTCCTTATAGAGATTGATCTCGGTTCGGGAGGTAGATTATAGAAAGGGAAGGTGTTAGCACCCTTTCTATCCATGGTTATCCATGGGCTCTTAGATACTTGCTCATTTGTGTTTTCAAAAAATGGTTTGTTTGCTTTTCATCTGTGAGTTTTAAAAAAGTCTCTTTGAAAATTCCAGTTCGACTCTTGTATCGGTCCTCAAGAGTGTTTGAAAAATTGCTTTCGAAAGCTTTTTGAAAAGGTGTCGGTGTGAAAAGTATTTTTGATTTGTTTTGAAATTAGAGCAAGTATCTAGAGTCGTCTACCTACCCTAAGGAATTCGTCTGTGTAAATGTCCTTAAAGTAATGCCATCCCACCATTGAGAGGTAGGTAGCACCACCGTTGGAGGTGTTCGGGTCAATTCGAGGTTCGGGACATGGTGATCACCGGAGCAATAGGAAGATACCTTAGAAGCTACCCTCATGCCAGGTTCCCGGATCATGAGGACTTACTAAGACATCCTCTACTCGACGATCACCTTTCGAGACAAGGCAACAGTGAGGCGTACCCTAGGGGTGGTGTGTGATTTGTGTGTCATGTTCATTTACATTTATGTCTTGTTCATGTCATGGTGATCTACGCGTTTGTTTTTATTTAATCATTCATTCTTGCATGCCATTATTAACAGTTAAAAAAGTTGCGGAAATATAAAGTTCCTAAACTATTACAAAGGCGCGGGTCCACGTCGCCAAATTTAAATCTAAGACCCAATTTGACATAAAATAAAGGAAAGTGCGAGAAATATAAATTTACACGGCTTTGGGAGAATTACATTAATATCATAAGAAAAAGAAATAAAACGCGCGAATTGAATTAAAATTGAAAGCGAGGGCGTTGGACCCTTTTTAATGAAATTAAATTATTATTAACAAACTAATTAAAATAAAATAAAAAGGAATTATTTTTGAGGTTTTTTGGTATTTATGATTTTAATGAGAATTAAATGAAATTTAAACCTAATTCTAGCTATTTTTTAATTTATTAAGAAAATATGAAAATTACCTAGAATTAAACCTAATAAATTAATGCAATTTGATTTATAAAAATAAATAATTAGTTATTAGTAATTAAAAAATAAAAGAAAAACTAATTAAAATAATTAAAACCTAATTCTACAAGTTTTTAATTTATTAAGAAAAGCATTAAACTTAACCCTAGAATTGAAAACTAAATTAAATGATATTATTTATTTACAAAAAATATTAATTAAATAAAATATATTTTGATTTTTGTCTTTTCTGATTTTTTACTATTTTTTTATATTTTATGAAAATAAATTAAATTAAAGAATTAAAAAGAAATAATTGAAACAAAAAATAAAAAAAAAAGAAGAGAATTACAAAACCTTGGGGGGTTCTGTCCCCAATAGGGAGGTATTATTGTAGCAATTATGGCCCAATTATCCTTGGCCTTATTGACTTTTCATGCCAGCGTGCAGGTGCATTGACTAACGCCTATGGTGCTCATCAGATCTGGGCCTTCAGATTGCCTTCAGTGGCCATGTGGCACACTTGGATTGTGAGTGTTTGATGGTCTTCAGAGAAGAAACTGCACAGGATGACGTTAGGAAAAATATTATTGAAAGTGAGGGGGGGGACCTGGGATTCGAACCCAGGTCCCAGGGATTACCAATCACACGCCTGCCAGCTGAGCTGTTGTATCACTTTGTATATTATATGAGCAACAATTAATAAGAGATAAAACAAAAGTTAGTGGACAATTTTCGCGCGAATTTCAAATTACTCAATCAGATGGTGCCACCTAATCTTCTTCTTTCTCGTTTGGATTTTCCTGAAACATAAAAAGGGTTAGCGGGGGTTTTAAACCCCCCCTAAAATATGCTTTTTTCAAGAATAGCGAATAGCTCGTCTTGGGTCAGAAATTGGGCGCGATAGGATGGTTAGGTTCGTCCAAGCTTCCTCGTTTCAACCATGGCACTGAGATGTCTTGATTTTTCCATATATGTAAACGCCCAATTTCACAGTTTGGTAACCCTAATAATCGTCCATGGTGAAATCGCGTATGGGTGTGGAAAACTTAATTGAACAACACAATTAGCTTCAGAATGATAAGAGCATTACAAAACAAGCATTAGAATTGAAAATTATGGCATGAAAGATCAGATGCGATTTATGCAAAAAAGTGAAACAGTTGAACTGCCATATACCAATCCTGGGTGTTAGGGATGATGCTTTTGATTCAGAAACGTCCCTGGAGACTTTTGCAAGCTAATGGAATCAAAGTTTTCCTCTGAATCGTCCTCTAAGGCCACTTTCAGTTTTGACTTTTTTGATAAAATTGCAAGTTTGGTTCTTGAGATGGGGCGCAACATTCATGTTCTTGGCATTAGGGTTATCATGTATATATATGTGTGAGTGTTTTAGGTCAACAAAATAAGCCAAATATCCATGGAATCAATGCTTTTGATTTTGTGATTTTGCATAATCTTTTCAAATCTTTTTTCATGCAAATTTGATACAAATCATGTTCAATTACCATGATTCTTTCCAAATCTGATCGTGCACGAAATATTGAGTGTATTTCATGCATAAAAAGATTTAAAAACTTAGGCTTGGTATTTTTCATATATTTTAATTAATTAAATGAATTATTAGCAATTAAAAATTCAAATAAATAAATAAAAATGATGAAAAACTTCCCTTTGGGCCAAATGGTCGTGCACATGCTTGGAATGATGAATTTTGGAAGAAAATGTGGCCCATTAGCAATTTTAAGACATTTGAAGCAAAGTTGACTTTTCAAAATATCCAAACATTTCCCAACTTCCACAAGGCATATCTTGCTCAAATTTTATGATTTTCTCATGTTCTTGGACATTTTGGAAAGGTCCTGAAGTCCTCTAACCAATGCCTTTGGTCCCATGTCATTTTGATTTACCAATCTCAAGTTATGGCCTTTGACTTAAAGTCCCTTTTTGTTGACTTTTGAAAATGACCTATAATGTTGAAATTAATAACTTTTTATGAGAGCATTTCTTGGACTTGAAGTGTGAAGAGGAGTTGTAGGAAATGTCTTTATCTTCAAAATGAGATTTGGATGGAATTTTTCTGATAATCCATGTGAAAGTTATGCCTTGGTCAAGTTACAGTTGACTTTTTCAACTGTCCAAATATGGAAACTTTTGCATCTTGAGACTTTTTGAGCCAAGCTTTGAGAATCATGATCAAGCATTGATCAAATGATGTTTGTGGCTTCAAAATGAGATGTTGACCAAAAATTTGAACTTTTGACTGTCAAATGACCATTTTGCCCCTGCAGTTGACTGTAGTGCAATTAGGGTTTTTGACTGTGCAATTTTGTGCTGTAAGCCTTGAAACTTGACATGAGGATGCTTGACCATGTTTGTAGGCATGTGGGACTTGATTGGACCCTTGGAAACTTCATTTTCTTTGTCATAATCAAAACCCTAATTTTTGACTGTTAGGAGGCCCTTGAACTGTGCAACCCTTGGAGAGATTTTGAAGCTTTGACTTGGCAAATTTTGAAGAATATGGGAGGGCAAATTTTGGGGTACAACACCTTCCCTTTCTATAATCTACCCCCCGTACTCAGAAAATCTCGAAAAAAGGAATTTTTCTGTGCTTTTTTCCTTTCCTTGTTGGATAAAATAAAAGTCAGTGGCGACTCTTGCTTACCGCGACATTTTGCAAACACAAATGCAAAATGCAAATCAGCAATTCCTAAAAGAAACTGTCCCGGTTCTGGCCACCGTATCACACTATTAATCTCAGAATTAAAAATCTAGATGTGTATGGTGGTTCAGCCTTGGTAATAAATCAGATTAAAGGAGAATGTGATACTCGTCACCCCGGATTGATCCTTTACAAAGATTATGCTAGAATATTTTTACCCTTCTTTAACAAAGTTGAATTCCATCACATTCATAGAGATGAAAATCAAATGGTGGACGCTCTGGTAACTCTGGCTTCTATGTACCAAGTAAATACTTGGAATAATATACCTCGAATTATGGTTCGGCGACTGGATAGGCCCGCTCATGTGTTTACAACAGAGGAGGTAGCAGATGAAAAACCTTGGTATCATGACATCAAGCATTTTCTTCAGACTTGGGAATACCCGATTGGTGCTTCGAAGAAAGATAGAAAGACACTGAGGAAGAAAAGAAGATTGACTGGAAGTTTCTTCCTCAGTGAAAATGTGTTGTATAAAAGAAATTATGACATGGTCTTGCTCAGATGCATGGATAGACATGAAGCAGACATGTTGATGCATGAGATTCATGAAGGTTCATTTGGCACTTATGCCAATGGATATTCGATGGCTAAAAAGATGCTAAAGGTAGGTTACTATTGGATGACAATGGAATTTGATTGTTATAAATTTGCAAAGAAGTGTCATAAATGTCAGGTTTATGCAGATAAGGTCCATGTGCCTCCGACACTTCTCAATGTGATCTCTTCCCCATGGCCTTTCTCTATGTGGGGTATTGACATGATTGGGATGATAGAACCCAAAGCGTCGAATGGACACCGTTTCATCTTGGTAGCAATTGATTACTTCACCAAATAGGTGGAGGTTGCTTCATATGTCAATGTTACTAAGCCGGTGGTTGTGCGTTTCATCAAGAATAATCTTATATGCCGGTATGGTGTGTCGAGCAGAATTATCATCGACAATGGCTCGAATTTAAACAATAAAATGATGACAGAACTGTGTGAAGAATTCAAGATTGTTCATCACAATTCATCTCTATACAGGGCCAACGAATAATGGGGTTGTTGAAGCTGCTAATAAAAATATCAAGAAAATTATCCAGAAAATGTTTGTTTCTTATAGGGATTGGCATGAAATGCTCCCTTTTGCTCTACATGGATATCGAACATCTGTCCACACTTCAACAGGAGCAACCCCGTTCTCCCTGGTGTATGGAATGGAAGATGTACTCCCAGTAGATGTTGAGATTCCCTCTTTACATGTGATAATGGAAACCAAGTTGTCAGAGGCTGAATGGGTCCAGAACTGGTTTGACCAATTGAGTTTGATGGAAGAGAAGATAATGACAGCTTTGTGTCATGGACAGTTATATCAGAAAAGGATGAAGAAGGCTTTTGATAAGAAGGTCAAAACTCGTGAATTTAGAGAAGGTGACCTCGTGCTTAGAAAGATCATGTCTTTCAACACTGATTCTAGGGGCAAGTGGACTCCCAACTTTGAAGGCCCATATGTTGTCAAGAAAGCCTTCTCTGGAGGTGCATTAATTCTTAAAACTATGGATGGCGAGGAGTTTCCACATCCCATGAATGTTGATGCAGTTAAGAAATACTTCACCTAAAGAAATAAAAGAATAACTCGCTAAGTTGAAAATCCGAAAGGGTGGCTTAGGAAAAAAAGAGCGTCTCGGTAGGCCGAAAACCCGAAAGGGCGGTCTAGGCAAAAATTAGAGACATAAACAGAATAAATTTCCCACTAAGTTGAAAACCCGTAAGGGAAGCTTAGGCAAAAGTTAGGGACTTTCTTGGTAAGTAACTACATCAGACGAGACTTGATCATTGGAGCAACAATCTTCTCGGATTCTCATCACACTTCAACAGAAGTTATTGCTCAGGATTTCAAAATTTTTTAAAGGGGATAGTGGTCATTGTATCTCAATGTATCTTTTCCATTATATATTACCATTTTCTGAACTTTGTAATTATCCATGGAGTCTCGCCATTCGCAGACTACCATTCTATTAATGAAATTTGAGCTTTTACCCAATTCTTTGTATTTCTTATTTTATTTAGCTTGCAAAGACTCCATTTATTATTGATAATCACTTTCAAAGCAAAAAGATTAAATAACAAAATCGATTTTTCAAAAAGAATTTACAATTCGCTTTTACCTTCGAATTTGTGATGAAATAATGGCAACAAAAATGGTGATCCCAGGAATAGACAAACTCCAGTTTATTTTAAGAAGTTTTTGTTCCCCTCTGGAAGGTTTACTCAGGATGATTCGCTGTATTGGGTTCGTGATTCCAGTATCCTCGGTCAAGCTTTGATTCATTTCTCCTCTTTTCTTAATTTTCATGATATGAAGTTTCAATTCAAGATTTCTCTCGTGAAGTTTTCGTTCGGTATAATGGAAGTTCTTTTTCCCGAGAAGTTGGTACCATAATCACTCTTGAAGAGCGCAGGTTCCTAGTTTCACTAGTGAAGAACGTATTATGGTTTTCCCTTTGAAGATATGGTGTTAATCTCCCCAATGAAGTAGGCCTGAATTCCCCAGTGAATGTTTTGATGATTTGGTGTCATGCATAGCTAAAATTGGCAAATCATTGTTCGTTGACATTTTTTTTAATGTTTTGTTGACATATCACCCTGTTTTGCAGAGTTACTTTGTCCTCTCTTCCATAGAGTGTTGGCCCTAAGAAGAAAGCGTATATTCTTTCAATTTCCCCACTGAGTTGTCCCTCGTGAAAGATTTTTGCTTTAGCCATCCTATACAGCTCCTTGTTTGGATGGATTTGGTTTTCCCTCTTGAGTTTATTTCGCAAAGGATGTATTTTGGTTGATTGTTCCATTCCACTTTATTTCTGGTTTGAATCTGTGGTTCCACAACAATATTATTTACTTTGGATTCCTGAAAGCTTCGAGTTTTGTTTTGTGCATTTATTTTGCACAAGAAGACTTTATCTCCTCAGCAAGAATATCATGGAATTTACCCGGGAAGTCATATTTCTTTCCCAAGGAATCCATATTTATATCCCCAAAAAGTCATTTCTTTTTACAATCCTCCATGACAACAAGTAGTAGGTCTCTTTATTTGAGCAACTTATGCTTCCCTGTAAAAGTCGACGTAACCTTTTTGCTATCTCCTCTATGAGTGGACAGTTTGCATTCCGTTGTCAGTTTACGCCAGTGGAGGGAAAGACTTTTAAATTCGCAGAAACAACTCATTGTGAAATCTTTGCAAGTGGAAGTCTCTTTATTTGAGACAGCCTACATCTTGCCCTTTCCAGGAAAATTGCCTCGGTTAAAGAAGAAGTTGAGACCCGTTCTAGGCGAAATTCCAGAATTCTAGGGAAACTTGTTATCTTTTTGCTACCCTCAGTGAACGTTGGTAGTTCATCGTCAGTGAACAATGATGCTATGATATATTCTCTTTCTACCTTCAATGAAAGTTGGTAGATCACCATCAGTGAAAGTTGGTGTTTGTTATCTTTTTGCTACCCTCAGTGAACGTTGGTAGTTCATCTTCAGTGAACGGCGGTGCTATGATATATTCTCTTTCTACCTTCAGTGAAAGTTGGTAGGTCACCATCAGTGAAATTCGGTGTTTGTTATATTTTTTCTACCCTCAGTGAACGTTGGAAGTTCATCGTCAGTGAACGGCGGTGCTATGATATATTCTCTTTCTACCTTCAGTGAAAGTTGGTAGATTACCATCAGTGAAAGTTGGTGTTTGTTATCTTTTTTCTACCCTCAGTGAATATTGGTAGTTCATCGCCAGTGAACGGCGATGCTATGATATATTCTCTTTCTACCTTCAGTGAAAGTTGGTAGATCACCATCAGTGAAAGTTGGTAGATCACCATCAATGAAAGTTGGTGTTTGTTATCTTTTTTCTACCCTAAGTGAATGTTAGTAGTTTATCATCAGTGAACGGTGGTGCTATGATATATTCTCTTTCTACCTTCAGTGAAAGTTGGTAGATCACCATTAGTGAAAGTTGGTGTTTGTTATCTTTTTTCTACCCTCAGTGAACGTTGGTAGTTCATCGTCAGTGAACAGCGATGCTATGATATTTCTTTTCCTTCTACCTTCAGTGAACGTTGGTATCTCACCGTCAGTGAACATCGGTGTTGATATTTCTTTTCCTTCTACCTTTAGTGAACGTTGGTAGCTCACCATCAGTGAACATCAGTGTTGATATTTCTTTTCCTTCTACCTTCGGTGAATGTTGGTAGCTTTACCTGCAGTAGGAGTTGGTGTATACTTTGACCATTTTACCATCCTCTCTGGCTCAGGTCTTTTGATCAACCAGTGATTTATTTTCCTGGTCGGGTCACTCTCTTGTTTCTTTATTATTGTTACATCCCCAGTAGTGTTTTGCGTCCCTTTGGATTTGTTCATGTTCACTCATATTCATAAGCATTGCATGGCATCTTAGGGCCAAAAATAGGGTTTGTTTTATATTTAAGTATCTTTGATCGCGTCAACACGAAGATTTTTAACCTTCGTATCTTCGGATAGAAGAAACTTAAATAAGGGCAGATGTTGTACCCCAATTTTTTCCCCTAAGATCCCCTTACCATACCATATTGATTCAATCACAACAAGATCATATTAGGGCTTTTGGTTCTCCTTCTTATCTTTAGCTTTGCTCTTTGAGGAATCACCAAGCACCTTGACTTTTTTTCTTGTGTAATCATTCATGTTTTTGTTTTGACTTTCCTTTTAATTATATAAAATGCAATGTTGGTTTGTCTTACTTGTCAACAATGCAGGTAAAGGCAATGGGGCTTAGCAAGTTGATCCATGGGTTCATGAATTTATTTCCATGACCTAGTCAATGAAGCTTGAGAAGTTTAAACCTCACCATGGAATTTGTTTTAGAAGGGATGGCATGGCAAGGTTATTTTGGTTTACTACATTTCCAAATTATCAAGATTGATTCAAAAGTATAAGGGGTTGATTGAAGGAGTTATCATGCTTGGACAAGGCCTTGTTCCCATTGATCACAAGGGCATATTTGTATCAATTATCAATATATAGAAGTGTTTGTGGTTGCTATTAGTTCTCATTATCATCTCCAACAAATTATATTTACAACTCATTTGTTTTGGTACAAGAAGTTTGTTCAAAATTGTCAAAGTTCCTCAAAGCATGTTTTTTTATCTAGGAGCTTGGGTTTTGAACTTCAAAGAAGCATATCTTGCTCATCTTTTGGTATTTTTGAGTGATTCCAAAGGAATCCTTCTCTTTAAAGGGTTGGTAACAAATCACTTCAAAATTTTCAAGTATTTTTCATGTGGAAGAAACTTGATGATGAAGAGAGATTGCAAGTCCTCTAGATGAATCCCCATTTTCCCATGTGTGACTTCAAATGATCATAACTTGGTCAATTTTTATCACCTTGAGCCCATTCTTTTTCCATAATCATCATGAAGATGTTAAATTTATGCCTTCTTTTATGTGCAAAGTGAGAAAATAAATGGAAATTTCCTTAAGGATACAAAATATTATAGGTCATTTCATGATTTTTTGCCCACTTCAACAATTAATAACTCTCTCAATTTTTGGATATTTTGAATGGTTCAAGTTCAAAAATTCCATTCAAGATATCTACTTCATGCCATATTTTTTGGTCTAGAACAAATTCCAAGTAGAAAGCTATGTTTGGATGCAAGACATTATAGGTCACTTTTGAAGAAGAATTTGAAATATTTCTAAGTATGGAAAGTCAACATTTTTTCTCCAACTTTGACTCAACTAAACTTTCAGACCAAGCATCCATTTGATTCCAATCTTTTTCCATTGCAAAGCTTGTAACCTCATTTTTCTGAAGCATCAAGAATCATTCCCTAAGACACCTTGAGCTGAAAATGCCATCGGTCAGAAGTTGGCACTTTGAAACTGAATTTTTCATCAAGTCAGAAGTTTGAAATATTTGTTTTGGCTTCTAATCACAAGATTTACACGCGTTTTTGATTTAAAATTGATTAACAAACTTGCCATAAGTGTTTAGCACCTCAAAACGCAAGGATTGGATGAGTTTTGATGAAAATTAGATCACATTTCACTCGTGCATCAGGTTTGCACAAATCCCCTCCAAAATGCATCATTCACTCTTCCTTTTGATCCCATTTGTTTCTCCTATAAATACATGAGCTATCCCATTCATTTTCTCAAGCTTGGATAGACAGAATCACCCTGCCAAACTTGTTCCATAACTCAGAATTCAGCAAATTCGTAATCCATATACAAGCCTTTTTCAATCCAATTTTTTCATCAATTCACCTTCCTTGATCTTCCCTGAAGCTAACCATATCATTACATTCAAGAATCGTGCCCTATATTGCTCCATAGAAGTCCAATTTCAGAGCTCTGTATCTCAATTTCAATAGGTAGATTCCCTCACCAATTCTTCAAAACTTTGATATCATTGTGATGCTCTCATTGCCCTAATTCTAGTCGCAACACTTGCTTTTTACTGGAAACACGTTTTGACCATGAAATTTCAAATCCCTTTTCAAAACTTTCTTTCCAAATTGCTTGAGCTACAGATTATATAAATTTGGCGCGAGGGTGTGGTTGTCTTTGTCTTGAAGAGACGAAGCAAATGACATAGGTCTGAGCTTCTGATTTTACAATTTGAGAGACCTGAAATTCATGTTGGCTGGAGGTTGAAGATGACCAACGTGTCATCTTCCAACCAATGATGGCACGCCACTTGTTATTTTTGAATTTTAATTTAATAATTGATTCAGTTCTTTATTCACTAATGACCATGATATGCACAGCGCGCCAGATCCCTTGAAATTGATTACTAACGTGTTTTGACTCTCATCCAATGGTCCTTATATTTTTTACTTTTATTTTCTTTTCTGATTTTTTATATTTAATTGTTTTAAACTTCAAAAAATCTGAAAAAAATCATGAAAAACATTTTTGATTATTCTCTTTCTGATTTTTATTTTTTCACGAATTAATTTTGTGTTTTTGTATTTTTATAAATTTACACTTTATTTGATTTGTTTTAAATGTTTAAAAATAGTTTTATGCATTTTTAAACTCTGAAAAAATTATGGAATGATTCAATGATATTGTAACAAATATTGGTGACCTTATTTTATTTTTGTTTCTGACTTTGCTATTTTTTATCAGTTTTAATTTATTTTATCCCTTTCTTTTAATTTTAAAAATAGTTTATGACTTTAAAAAAAAATTTCCAAAAAATTTATAAAATTATTTTAGTTCATTTCTGATTTTTCTATGGTCTTAATTTTTATTTCTTGATTAATTTGGACATAGTTGATATTTTTCTTTTTTATTTCTATTTTTTAAACATTATTTTTAAACCTTTTTGTATATATTAAAATGTAATATTATCTTGTGATTATTTTCTGGCTGATCTTGGATTAAATTTTTGATCATGAACTTTATTAACATCATTGGATCCATGGTGTTGAGTCTAACTCCACAAAAACGGATGAATGATTTTAATAATAGTTTGGTTAAATTTAATTCAAAAGTGGTTTGTATATTCTCTCCCATCCCTCTTCATCTCATCCCCTTCTTATTGCACTAAATGTTGTTGGAGCATGATCTCTATATCATGTCTCAAAACAAATGGTGCATAGATTGCTATTGACCGGCCTCAAAATAGGTTCGACTTCTATATAAGTCCACTTACGATTGCTTAACATAGCGCTAAATTTTGTCCTGATTCAAATAAATGATCATTCGTGGCCCAAACATATGTTTGCAAGCCTAAGTATGTTAATCTCTTTGATTCAATAACCTTGAGATTCATTGTGTGGAGGCTTTGGTTTTACCAATACTCTAATGGATCTACAACACCTTTGGTCAACGCGGATCACTTAAACACCGTTGATCATTAAATGATATTCATAAGGATTCCAAATGGATGATATACTTGAAAAAAAGCAAATTCAACTTGTTGTGTGGAGGCTTTGGTTCTACCAATCCTCTAATGAGTTCCAAATGTAAGTTTCAATATGATCATCCAACTAACCACTAGTCACTAATAATTGACTTTATCCTTTATTCTTTTATATGCCCCTTTTATTTTTATGCACTATTTATTTTTTTAGCATTTACATTTCATGCCATTTTTTATCTTTGCTCATTTGAGTATTTACTTTCTTGTCATTTTTATTTTTTCTCATTTGGGCTTTACTTTTCTTTTTTTTAAAACATCTAATAATCAACATAAACCCTAAAAATCTTTAATGATACTTGGACTATTTGGTTACTATCCTTGGCATTATGGAGCATTGAACTTTTTAGACTTAGGATTAGAAACCTTGGCCTGTGAGTGGAGACCTTGTGATCTCATCTGATTATTTTGTCTGGAGCTCTTGAGGTTTACCTCAAGACATTGGGTTGCTTTTTTGTTTTGTGTGCAGGTTATTGTGATTACACCCTTGTTTTGTAATCTGGAATTCACCTGTATACAGCCGTTACTCTGCCCAATTTTTGTGAAGACTTAATACACTTGAAGTTTGGTTTTCCCAAGAGGTCTAGTATCATTTGCTTGTTTGGTTTCAATCCAAAGAATGGGAATTCTATTTTGACTCATAATGTTAAGTATTGGCTTCTTGTTGGTTAGATGGTTCTTATCCCTAACTTTTACCTTATGCTTTAGGATAGCCTCTTCTTCTCCTCCCATCTTCTTTAATTTCAAAAAATCTTCTCCCCCCTTTTGAAAACTCTTCTTGTTTTAAACTTGAATTACTTTTATAATAAACTTGGACTTAGGTCCATGCATTTTCAAACATTTTTATAAATAAACTCCAATAAACTTAGTAATACTTTGACATTTTTGTGAGAAGACTAAAAGTTAATCAATCTCATTTCAAACCATCTTGCCACTTTGGCTTTTATCTTTAAACTTTTCTCAAAAGATTGAACTCTTGTCAATCCTTGTAGTGATGCAAACAACTATACTTCTACAATATGTAGTAAAGAGAGATATTTTCCACTTGGGTGTTGAGTGAGGCATTGTTGATTTTAAAATCCAAGCCATATCCTCTACTTTGAGATGATGAAAATTCTCCTTTCTCATGATTGTGGGTAGTAGGTATGTTTTCCACACGGACAATGACGATGATGTTTTATCTCATAAAATTGACCAACATAATTGTGTTTTAAAATTTTTAAAAGAGGAACTACGTGTACCCTGATCCCCTATTGCATGAAAAGGTGGTACGTAGGCACTAAAGGTTCGCAACCGCGGCGGGTGCAAAAATCATAAAAAATATTTTTCTTTTCCCACCTCCACCATTTATTTTATACAACATTTTTCATAGCCAAAATATACATATTTTGAAAGAGGTTCATGCGGAGTACGTGGATGTTTAGGATGCTAATGCCTTCCCTTTGCATAACCAACCCCCTTACCTAGAATATTTCCCCTTCTTTTTGGGTTATTCTCTCTTTTCCCATTCCTTTGGAAACAATAAAGCGCGGTGGTGATTTTTATTTTGTTTTGTATAAGTCTAGTCAATTCAATGGCTTAGTCTTAAAATTTTCTACCTCCAACAAATAGATATCACATAGGACTAGGGATATTGATAAATTCCAAAATATAGTTATTTTGAAAATATGTGTGATACGGTGGCAGAATCGACCGTTGTACTGGTTTTGTGTTTGTGTTTTCAAATGTTGCGGTAAGCAAGAGTTACCATCGACTTTTCATTTATCCAACAAAGGAAATGGTGAAAAGAACAAAAAAAGACCTTTCGAGATTATTTATGAGTAAGGGGGGTATATTATGGAAAGGGAAGGTGTTAGCACCATTTCCATCTGTAGTTTTCTATGGGCTCTTAGATGCTTAGATCATTTTGAAAATACCTTATACTTTGTGTATTTTTGAAAGTATTTTTGAAATGCCAATAGTAAGGCAGCTCGCTTTATGATAACTCTTGTATCAGTCCTCAAGAGTGTTGATAAAGTATTTTGAAAATGTCTTTGAAATTTGTTTTATGTAAGTGTAAAAATTTGTTTGAGCAAGCATCTAACAACTATTTACTTTACTCGAAAGGATTGTTCTTTTCCTCTTTTCCTTTAGACAATGTTATCCTACTATTAGTGAGTAGGTAGCCCTAGTCGTCGGATGTTTTGAGGGACATTGGAAGGGACGTTTATAGTCACAAAGGCAACTGGGAAAGAAACCTTAGTAACTACCCTAGGGTTTTAAGATCATTTTTACCGAGGCAACGTCAAGAGGGTCATCGAGAGACTTATGATCTTTTAAACCAGAGGGTAGCCACAAAAAGCTCTCACGTTTCGAGAGTTGTGATAGTTTTCCGAAGGTAACAAAAGTGAGATACCTTAGAGGCGCGCATGTGCAATTGTGTTTGTATTCAGTTATTTTTGTCTTTGCATTAGGTTTGCTAGCGTTTGATTATTATGTTCTTGCCATAAAATCCTAGTAGCATACATCTAAGCAGTTAATAATTTGCAGAAATTAAAAGTGCGGGAATTGTAAATCCTAACTATTACAAGGCTTCGGGGAGGGGATTATTTACAAATCCAACTTGGGGAAACAAAAATTAAAAAAGAAAAAATCAATAAATGTCATAATTTTTAACTATTACAAACCAGGAAGCAGGTACAATAATATGAAAATAATAATGCTAAAATAAAATCGCGCGCGAGTTAGAAAGGATGTCTAAATCCTAAAGAAAAAGAAATATTTTTGTTGGTTTTTTGTTTAATCAAAGAGAATAAAATCTAAGTCTACTTAATTTTAATTTTAAGAAAGTGTTTAGGTAATTAATAAAATTAACTTTAGTAAAAAAAACTAAAACCTAATTTTTTATTATTTTTATCTGATTTTATATTTAAATAAAGAGTAACTAAAAGAACAAAAAAACAAACATGTAAAATGGGCCACACAGCAAAAGTAAACAAAGGGGTTGTGTAAGTTTAAAAACCTGGGCCCAAAGTGAGAGGAAGTTGTCTTTCAATTCCATGAGGGAGGTTGTCTTTCAATCCAATGAGGGATGCCGTCTTTCGATCCAATGAGGGAGATTATTGAAAGTGTGTGATGGAATGCACGTTGAGGGCACTGGATCTGGATTGGCTAGCATATGGAAGTAGGGGAATGATGGTGTACAACGCACTCCTTCGATCTGAGAACGCCGGATCTGCTCAGATGGGACTACTGGTGTTGACCATGTGGTGTATGGTATGCACATTAGACCTGCAAGCATGGGGTCTGGAATACAATAGTTAGAAAATAAACAAAATGCATGACCTAGGTGTTGAACCCAGGTCATTCCCCTTAATTTGAACCCCTTCCTAATTCGAACCCCCTGAGTCTGAATCTGGGTTGTTTTGGCCTGAAACGGTCTGTACCAAGGGTTTTGAGAAAAATCAGTTTCAAAGGTCCTAGCAACGGTATTATGTCATTTGGGATTGTGTGAGTGATGCTCCTGCATGCGTTGGACCTGCCTAATGCTTGAAACGTCTCCTGGAACCTTCATGGAGCGAGTGGAATGCTTGTTTTGGAGTGAGGCGGCCTGCAAAGATTGTTTCGATTATGACAACTTTGTGAAGATTTTGAGAATTTGGTGTGACTTTTTGAGGTAATATGTCTGTGTATAGGCAATGTGTCTGTCTTGTATTTATAGGGGTGTGGTGGTGAAAAAAATGGCATGAATCAACCATTAACCATGGCTTTGAAGGCAAAATTGAAAGATTTAAGAAGTTGCCATTTTGAGACATTTTCTACCATTTTGGGCTTTGAGTGAACCTTGTAGGTGTTTAGGTATTGGCTTGCATTTTTGGTAAATCCCAAGTGTATGTGTGAATGTCATGACTGATGTCATAACATTCTAGTTCAGTTTGTACTGACTCATTAGGTACCTTTGCAGAAAAATATTGTAATTCAAATACTGATGTTTATAAGTGTGTATCTGAGCATTTTGCAAAATGATCACATTTTGCTAAATCAGTAGACAGGTTTTCTCAGATGTCATAACAGATGTTATGACATCCTGTTCTGAACTAACAGGATTACAGGATTGGATAAGTCTGAGTTTTTTCAGGAAATAACGCAGTCCTTCCTGAACAGAATCCTGCGTTTTCTGAGGGGTAACCTAGCTCAACCCTAACCTGGTTAATAAAGTCCTGTGACCTGGTCTTTAGGTCAAACGGAATTAACCCTAGGTTTTTGGAAACCCTAACTGAAGTTGCAGCTGCTATATATTCAACAGAGCTGTTGTTTTTCAAGGATCCCTGCTGATTGATTAGAAGATCGTTTTGTAATCTGTATAGATTTGATTATTGTACTCCAAGCAATTATCATTGTGATAAGTGCCTTGGAATAGGTTTCAAATTGTAAGGGGTTGTGTAGCACTCAAAGCTTTGAAGCAAGAGTGTTTGAATGTTCCTTGACTAAAGCTGTGAAGCAGAGTCAAGTTAGTTGTGTGCATCACTCAAAGCTGTGAAGCACGAGTGATTGTGTTACTTGATTAAAAAGCTGTGAAGCTTAATCAAGAGTTTGTTTTTTTTGAAGAGTGTCTTCATCAATTCTTAAGTCAAATTGGTTTATGTATCACTGCTGTGATTGAGGGGGAGTGAGTAGGAACTCAGGTTTAAGTTGTACTTAGATTAGAATTGCATTGGGTAGGTCTTAAGTGAAGGAGATAAACTGGTTGGTTTATTCCTGAATTAACATCTCTTATAGTGGATTCTCTCCCTAGCTTGGTAGCCCCCAGAGTAGGTGTTGTTGCACACTGAACTGGGTAAACAATTGACTGTGTTCTTTATTGCTTTTGTATTTACTGTCATATAGTAAGTCAGATACGGTGTCATAACATTGAACGTGACATTGAGTATCTGCAGCCAGAATTTCAATTGGCATCAGAGCAGGCACCCTGCCTGTATTACTGGGTGAGATCTAGGGATATCACTTTCTGGCACTATGGACAAAGAAGGAGTTTTTGGAAATAGACCACCCATTCTGGATGGAACTAATTATGACTACTGGAAACCTCGTATGATTGCCTTCCTAAAATCTCTGGACAAAAAGGCTTGGAGAGCTGCTGACAAAGGATGGATTCATCCCACCATAACTGAGATAGATGGCACAATCAGTCTGAAGCCTGAGGAAAATTGGAGTAAAGAAGAAGATGAGTTAGCTCTGGGAAATTCAAAAGCTTTAAATGCCTTGTTCAATGGAATTGATAGAAACATCTTCAGACTAGTACATCAATATGAACTGGCCAAGGAAGTTTGGGACACTCTCAAAACTACTCATGAGGGAACTTCCAAAGTAAAAATGTCAAGGCTTCAGATGTTGACCACCAAATTTGAGAATCTAAAAATGATGGAAGATGAAACCATTCATGAGTTTCACATGAACATCTTGGAGATTGCCAACACCTCAGGAGCACTGGGAGAAAAAATGTCAGAAGAAAAACTGGTGAGGAAGATTCTCAGATCCTTGCCTAAAAGATTTGCAATGAAGGTAACTGCCATAGAGGAAGCCCAGGACATTAGCAAGTTGAAAGTAGATGAACTTATTGGGTCTCTTCAGACTTTTGAGATGGGAATCACTGATAATGGTGTCAAAAAGAACAAGAGCATAGCACTCATGTCCAACACTGATGTTGAAGAAAACATTTCAGAAGCTGTAGCCATGCTTGGAAGACAGTTCAACAAACTCATCAAAAGAATAGATCCAAAGTCAAGGTCTAATGTTCATAACATTCCCTCTAACATTGACAGTTCCAGTAGAAGACCAAGGTCAGAAGAGAAGGGAATTCAAGGCAGAGGAATTCAATGCCATGGCTGTGAAGGATATGGGCATATTCGAGCTGAATGTCCTACCTTTCTTAAGAAACAAAAAGGAATGACTGTTACTTGGTCTGACTGTGATTCAGAAAGTAATTCTGAAGAAGAGACTGCCAAACGAGTTACTGCTTTAATTGGTGTTTGTACCTCTGAAAGTGACATCAGTGATGAAGAGGTGACTTTTGAAGAACTGGCTGATACTTACAAGAAATTGTGTATCAGAAGTGCTGAAGTCTGTGTCCAGAATGAGAAACAATCAAAACTCATTATAAAGCTGGAGGCTGAAAAAAGGGCAAATCTTGAAACTATAAGTCATCTAGAAGGAGAAGTTCAACTGCTGAACTCACAACTGAATCAAATGACCAAATCTGTCAAGATGTTGACCAATGGAACAGACAAATTGGAAGAGATCCTTCAGGTAGGACAAAATGTGGGAAATAAATCTGGACTAGGATTTATGGAAGCAACGAAATCTGGTTCTGGTAAGCAAATGTTAAAATAGATGTCTCAACACAACTCTCGACATCAGGAACAGAAACATATGAGGAAAAGGTACCAAAGATGGAAATGTCATCATTGTGGTAGATATGGCCACATAAAGCCCTTCTGCTTCAGATTACATGGATACCCTGATCAGAACTCAGGTGTCAAACCTAAGTCTAAAAAGGTACCACATGCTCCTCAATGGAAGAAAAAGACTACTGCACTGATAGCTCACACTTCCCTGAGGGTCTCTGCAAAGGAAGACTGGTACTTTGACAGTGGATGTTCCAGACATATGACTGGAATCAAGAACCTCCTCAATAATGTTAAGCCTCACACCACCAGTTTTGTGACCTTTGGAGATGGGGCTAAAGGTGAAATCAAAGGAGTTGGTGATTTGGACTGCCCTGGAGTTCCAAGTCTGAATGAAGTACTGCTGGTGAAAGGACTGGCCGCTAATCTCATTAGTATCAGTCAACTGTGTGATCTAGGATTCAAGGTCAATTTCTCAAGATCTGAATGTCGTGTAATCAATGACAAACAAGAGATAGTAATGAAAGGAGTCAGATCCAAAGACAATTGTTACTTGTGGGAGGCTGAGAACACTAATTTCTCATCTGTGTGTTCCATTGCAAAAGAAGAAAAAGAGGTGAAACTGTGGCACCAAAAACTTGGCCATCTTCATCTAAGGGGTATGAAGAGGATTATCTCCTTGGAGGCAGTCAGAGGGATTCCAAAACTGCAAATTGATGAAGGAAGAGTTTGTGGTGAATGTTAGGTTGGTAAGCAGACTAGGATGTCACATCCAAAGTCAAGACATCTGACCACCTCTAAGGTTCTAGAACTCCTCCATATGGATCTGATGGGACCAATGCAAGTAGAGAGTCTTGGTGGTAAAAGATATGCCTATGTGGTTGTGGATGATTTTTCCAGATTCACCTGGATTAATTTCATTAGGGAAAAATCAGATGCATTTGAAGTTTTTAGAGAACTGTGCAAGAGAATTCAAAGAGAGAAGGAAGGATGTATTGTCAGAATCAGAAGTGATCATGGCAAGGAATTTGAAAACAGCAAGTTTGATGACTTCTGTGCTTCAGAAGGAATCAGTCATGAGTTTTCTTCTCCCATAACACCTCAGCAAAATGGAGTTGTGGAAAGAAAAAATAGGACCATACAAGAATCTGCCAGAGCAATGTTACATGCCAAAAGACTTCCTATGTATTTTTGGGCTGAAGCTATGAATACAGCTTGCTATGTTCATAACAGGGTCACCTTGAGAAAGGGAACCTCATCCACCATATATGAACTTTGGAAAGGAAGAAAACCAACTGTGAAGTACTTCCATGTGTTTGGCAGCAAATGCTATATCCTGTCTGATCGTGAACAAAGAAGAAAACTGGACTCCAAAAGTGATGAAGGCATATTTCTAGGATACTCCTCAAACAGCAGAGCTTATAGAGTATTCAACTCCAGAACCAAAACCATGATGGAATCAATAAATGTTGTAATTGATGACTATCATGAAGAAATAGATGTTCCTTGTATTGTTGAGACATTCTTTGAGACTTCAACCCAACAGGATGATCTACCCAACTCCACCACAACAGAATCTGAATCAAAGGAAGCCAGCAAGACTCCTTCCATCAGAATTCAGAAGGATCATCCAAAAGAGCTCATCATAGGAGATCCCAATAGTGGAGTCATCACAAGATCTAGAGAAATCATCTCAAACTCTTGTTTTGTGTCCAAAATGGAACCAAGAAATGTCAAGGAAGCCTTAACTGATGAATATTGGATTGGTGCAATGCAAGATGAACTGAACCAATTCAAGCAACATGAAGTTTGGGAACTAGTTCCTAGACCTGAAGGAACTAACATCATTGGGACAAAATGGATATTCAAGAACAAGTCAGATGCTGAAGGAGTTGTCACCAGAAATAAGGCAAGACTTGTTGCTCAAGGATACACCCAGGTTGAAGGGGTTGATTTTGATGAAACCTTTGCACCTGTAGCCAGGTTGGAATCAATCAGACTCTTGTTGTCAATTGCTTGTCTTCTGAAGTTCAAGTTATTTCAGATGGATGTGAAAAGTGCCTTTCTAAATGGGTACTTAAATGAGGAAGCTTATGTGGAACAACCTAAAGGTTTTGTGGATCCAACCCATCCTGATCATGTCTACAAATTGAGAAAAGCTCTATATGGGCTGAAACAAGCTCCTAGAGCATGGTATGACAGGTTAACAAAGTTTCTCTCAGACAAAGGCTACAGAAAAGGAGGCTTGGACAAAACTCTATTTTTCAAAACTGAAGGAGGGAAGTTGATGGTTGCCCAAATATATGTTGATGACATAGTGTTTGGAGGAATGTCAGAACATATGGTTAAACACTTTGCTGACCAGATGCAGGCTGAATTTGAAATGAGTCTCATGGGAGAACTAACTTATTTTCTTGGACTACAAGTCTCACAGATGGAGGACTCAATCTTCTTATCTCAAAGCAAGTATGCTAAGAATATTGTAAAGAAGTTTGGTATGGAGAATGCAAGTCACAAAAGGACTCCTGCTCCTACTCATCTAAAGCTTTCCAAAGATTCAAGTGGGGTTAAGGTGGAGTTTGGAAGTGTGTTCTGTTGTTGTCTGCTGCTGATCTTATTATTTTGTTTTGGATAACTGTAAAATTTTCTGAACATGTATCTTTGGCCCATTTGTGGCTAAAGAGGGGGAGAATATTTTGGTACTTGCTTAATTAGTACTTGACATTCTATTTTTCTGCTGTCACTTATTTCTGCTGCTATCTATCTCTGATTGTTTAGGGTCTTTAGCCAAAAATCTGCCAAAGGGGGAGTTTGTAGGTGTTTAGGTATTGGCTTGAATTTTTGGTAAATCCCAAGTGTATGTGTGAATGTCATGACTGATGTCATAACATTCTAGTTCAGTTTGTACTGACTCATTAGGTACCTTTGCAGAAAAATATTGTAATTCAAATACTGATGTTTATAAGTGTGTATCTGAGCATTTTGCAAAATGATCACATTTTGCTAAATCAGTAGACAGGTTTTCTCAGATGTCATAACAGATGTTATGACATCCTGTTCTGAACTAACAGGATTGCAGGATTGGATAAGTCTGAGTTTTTTCAGGAAATAACTCAGTCCTTCCTGAACAGAATCCTGCGTTTTCTGAGGGGTAACCTAGCTCAACCCTAACCTGGTTAATAAAGTCCTGTGACCTGGTCTTTAGGTCAAACGGAATTAACCCTAGGTTTTTGGAAACCCTAACTGAAGTTGCAGCTGCTATATATTCAACAGAGCTGCTGTTTTTCAAGGATCCCTGCTGATTGATTAGAAGATCGTTTTGTAATCTGTATAGATTTGATTATTGTACTCCAAGCAATTATCATTGTGATAAGTGCCTTGGAATAGGTTTCAAATTGTAAGGGGTTGTGTAGCACTCAAAGCTTTGAAGCAAGAGTGTTTGAATGTTCCTTGACTAAAGCTGTGAAGCAGAGTCAAGTTAGTTATGTGCATCACTCAAAGCTGTGAAGCACGAGTGATTGTGTTACTTGATTAAAAAGCTGTGAAGCTTAATCAAGAGTTTGTTTTTTTTGAAGAGTGTCTTCATCAATTCTTAAGTCAAATTGGTTTATGTATCACTGCTGTGATTGAGGGGGAGTGAGTAGGAACTCAGGTTTAAGTTGTACTTAGATTAGAATTGCATTGGGTAGGTCTTAAGTGAAGGAGATAAACTGGTTGGTTTATTCCTGAATTAACATCTCTTATAGTGGATTCTCTCCCTGGCTTGGTAGCCCCCAGAGTAGGTGTTGTTGCACACTGAACTGGGTAAACAATTGACTGTGTTCTTTATTGCTTTTGTATTTACTGTCATATAGTAAGTCAGATACGGTGTCATAACATTGAACGTGACATTGAGTATCTGTAGCCAGAATTTCAAACCTGGACTGGTTTTATCCCATTAGGTGTTCGTTTCAACTTTTCACATCTTGACTCTTTCGAATGCTCCCAAACTTTGTTCTTCGATGGATCTGAGTCCCAATTCGAATGGTTCAAGGCCTCATCATCATGGCTTCTCCAATTGAGTCACTATCTACCTTAGTTGCTTGATCTGAAAACTATCCAATCAGCCCAATCGAACTCAACTCTTGTTCCTTTCGATCTCCTTTACTTCAATCAAACTAATCGAAGCATTACCTCTTCATCTTGGCATGTCGAAGCTTCGTTTTATTCTTTCTCTCGAACACAGTAGTGTAGGTGGTTCTTCAATTCCAACTCCCACCCTTTGCTTTTGTCTACAAGAATATCTTTCTTACTCACTAGTTCATCTTCGATTGGTGAATACAGCTTGTATGCACCAATCTAAAGGTAACCTATTAGCATCGGGATTTCACTTCAATCATCCAACACTTGTTCAGGTACATGCCAAAATCTTTAAGGTGACTTATATTTGGCTGATTCGTCCCTAACTGTCCTTCGATCACGCCGTGTTTGAAGATTGCATGTCCTTCGAACCATTAGACTTCCACGTTCTTCTTTGGATAAGATGAAATCTTTCGAATTCAAGATATTCTTCTATTCGAAGCGCCAATATGTCAGTTGAAGTGTCTTTCTTGTAATGCTTCGAATATCTTATATTTTGAATGGTTCGAACATGAACCCTTTGATGACGCTCTTTACTAGCTCTTCATGAATCAAAGACTTCGGAAAAGCCTCCTCACGCTTTCTTTCGAATTACCCTTCCTTCTATCCTAGTGCTTCGTTGGGCATCAAATTAGGCTACATACTGCTGTCGAAGCTGCTTCGACCCAAAAGCTCTTAGCCACATTTTTAGCTTTCGACCTACACCTTGTTATGTACACCTTTTTTTTCTTTCAGTTGTGCCATTATGCTGAGGCATATAGGGTGCCATGAAAATCATTTGAAGCCCTTGCAAACCAAAATTCTTTATGAGAAACAAAACCTTAGATGGAAATTCATTGTTGTTATACCCCAATTTTTGCCTCTAAGATCCCTCATCATACTTTGTACATTTTTCACATAGCATTGGTCTCATGGTTATAAGATCGAAGAGCTTTGGCATTAGGGTTTCTCTCTCTGAATGGAGGCTGTCTTCTTGCTCAAAATTGATTCAACTGGCGCTCTTATTTTTCTTGGTATGAGATTAGGGTTTTGGATCTCAAGCAGCATAGACGTCTCTGCTATCAGGTTTCCTCAAGATACAAATTTTTCTTCATCAGAGTTCTTTCAAGGAATAAAGGTATTAGGGTTTAACTCAGCCAGAGAATCCGGATTTCTCTTCATGTTATTTGAGCTTGGTGGTGATTCTTCTATGGATATTTATTGGATTAAATTCTCACTTCAAGGCTACATTGAGCGCTACTCTTCCCTTACTGAAAGATTGCTTTGAGTTTATCAAGTTTAGATATGTACCATTGGGTAAGCTATGGGTTAAGAGCTCATTCAGCTCATTTCATCAAATGGAAGTTGGTCGCTCCAAATGTAAGATGACTCGAATCTGTGGATTTAAGTGAGATTCATGTACATAACTCCATTAGGTCATCTAACACATTGTTCATTCATTAATCAATAAAATGTGGCATGTGATCAAATATTTCTAAGAATTATGGTTTCTTTAAGGCTCTGAGGCTCTTATCTTTATCCAAGAGATCCAAGTTGCTTCTTCAACAAGCAGGGAAAGATGCTAGGGTTTTAACTTGTTCTAGGAAGGATGCTAGGGTTTTTTAACTTGTTATGCTTCATCAAGAATTCAATTGTAAGCTAAGGTTTTGGTTCCCTCCATCACCTCAAGCTACCTTGATTATCAAATTTTATCAAAAGCAGGTGAATTATGGTTTGTTACTCATCATATTTGAGCTTGTTGATGTTCCACAACTGAGATTCATTGAGTTTCATGTCAAGGTATCCTACTATGCTCTTATTCCTACCTTTATCCAGGGATTTAAGGCATTGGCTATCTTGTTACTCATCAAGTCGAGATATAGTGGAATTGGATTGCGAAATGCAAGCCATGGTACAAGAGATGAGGATGGATTGCTTGTCGTGAAAGTTTGCTTAAGATTGGAAAATTGAATTGAATATAGGGCTTCATTGAGGATGGAAGATTAATTTGAGATATTCATTCAAGTTCAAGATTTGAATCATAATCAAGGCATCATTCTCTCAATTTGTTTGTGGCTTATCAGGCGAGCTAATTTGGATTAAGGTTAAAGTGGATTTAAATGATTCAATGAATTCAAATTTGGTTCAATTCATCAAAGTTGTTGGGAATTCACAAAGTTTGGAAAAGGAATGCATTTGGTATTCTTGAAATTTAAGGAACAAAGTACAAGTGCAACGCATTCATTCATCATAATCATCTTCATCTTATTCATCATGTTCAACACTTAATCATTTCATTATAAAAGATATTCAAATTCATTCAAGTCCATGTTCACTACGAATATTCACTCAGGTTGCAAAAATTCAAGAAGCATCCAAGTTCCAATTGAATTCTATTTTCAAGAACTACAAAGTAAGATCAGTGAAAGAGATTTGAAATATAATTTTCAATCTGCACAAAATAAGGAGGAATTGTTCCATTACTTGAAAGTGATTTACAACTTCCATCGCCAATATATCATTACAACATAAGACAAAATTTACACCAAAAGTACATTCCTAAATCTGAACCCATTCCATTTCATGCCAAGTTTCAAGATCCAACTATCTTTGTGAAAATATGTCGTGCCTACGCCAAGAGTACATCATGTTGCAGCCTTGTGCAAGGTTACACAAACTTAGACCAAACTTCAAGGAAACTGGAGGTTCTGTTACTGCTGGAAATACTTCTAGCATAAGTGATGGTGCTGCAGCATTAGTTTTGGTGAGTGGAGGAAAGGCATTAAAGCCTGGGCTTCAGGTCATTGCAAAAATCACTGGATATGCTGAGCTGCTCAGGAACCCGAGTCATTGCTATTCCCAGAGTTATCCCCAAAGCATGGTCGAAGATTTCACAAATTGTATAACGAAGCCTTCGCATTTTCCGCCATGCACATCATAGAAATAATATCATTTTTAGTAGGTTCCACATACTAACCATATTAGCTGACCTAAACTAATTTTCTAACCGTTTTTACTAACTTCTAACTGTTTTAATCTTAACCTTGGAAATGCACCTCAATTAACACTTAACGGAATTTCAAATTAACTCGATGTCAGTTTTTCAAATTAACAGATTCACAATCGTTCAACTAACTTTTCCATAATCGTTTTTCGAATTAACTTGATGTCATCTTTTTTTACAAAATAACGGTTTTCAAAGCAAACAAACCTAACAACCTTCAACTTCAGCTAGCTTCTAACAGAAAATAACTAGCTATTTTTCTAACCAATTTTTGACTGCCTAAAGGCAACTACTTTAACAGAGCCTCTTCATAGAAGAACTAACAGAAAATTAGCAACCAAGGACTAACCACTTATAGTCTAAACATTCATAACAAATTTCACAACTAACTCTAACAGATATCCAGCTAACTGAATATAAAAAGAACCCATTCAAAACAGTCCCAACAGACTAAACAAAAAAAAAGCAGTTACTAACAGATCCAAAAGTCTCTAACAAAATCTAAAAATCTCTAACAAACTTCTTCAACATGTAACAGTTTATTACCAGATTGATAACAGGTGGAAGAGGGAGGATAGAGAGAGATGGATTTACGATAAATATTATCAGAAATTCAGAGAGGAAAAAACCTTCATTGAATTCATTCTTGATTTTCCTGAGAAGAATCACCAAACACCTTCCACCATCTTCTCTCTGCTTCATTCACTGAAAACCTTCACTCCCCATCCTCCATTGTTCCCTTCATTCTGCTATCTCTCTTCAAGAATCTTTAATCATCATCAACACATCCTCTGCAACAGATTGATCATCTTCAATCTTCAATCGACATTAACATATCACTGAGTTCTCAAGAACAACAACACACGAGTTCAACGATAACGGTTCTGCAGAAATTCACACGGTGAATATAAACAAGAAGGCAGGGATACGCAAATCGAAGAGAGAAGATGACCATGTGCATTACTTGAATTGAAGCTTCTCTGATTCTCTTATCATTTTCATCAATTCGAAGATATCTGGTGGTACTCCAGTCGGTACGTATCTTGTTCCCTTTAAATTTTTGCTTTATTTTTATAGCCTAAAACATAGGGGATAAAATCGGAAAAACGGTAAGGTTGAATCTATGAAAGCAAGAACGGGGGTGAGCGGCGATGCTGAAAATGTTTCGAGAAGAAGATGAGGCTGAGGCGAGGTGTTTTATGCTGGTGTGAGATGTTGATTTTGTTTGCAACGGCGTTAGAAATCGATAAGAATGGCGCACAAAATCGGGGGACGAATGAATGATTTGGGATGAAGCAAAGTCACGCCAACGCGAGCAAGAGATTGGAGGCGAGGTTTTTTCTTTGAGTTCAAGAGAGAAGAAGCTCTGTGAATGTCTTGAAATTGAACATACAAGATTGTGAACCCTAACTTTTCCCCTAAAATGCATTGTTCTGTACTTGGTGCTATTCACCTATTCCAGCTTACAAAAATTTGGCTCAAACAAGAAGGTTGGGCTGGCAATGTTGTTTGGACCGGATTGCACATCATTAAGGCCCATGGCCATTTTTTTTTTGGAAATAAATTTTGCTGAAGCTATACAAAATGGTGTGTTGGGCTTGCAAGTTGGGCCTAGCGCCAGATCTCCTTGTTGCACCGCAGGAAGCAGATTTCCACCCCCTGGCTTTGTTAATCTTAATCTCTTGTTTTTTTAAAGCTTTTCCATTAGTTTAAATTTCTTCCAACTTTCTCAATAAAAAATAGTGAAAAATAAATACGTATAATAGAACATAAAAATAAACAGAATTTAAGATTCTTTTTATAGAAAAAACTATAAAATCAATAAAAAAATTAGGCTTCTCATTTGAATTTGTGTAGGAAATTAATCCCTAATTTTTTTTCGATTATGGGAATCTTGTGGTTCACCTTGGCTTGTTGAGTTGAGTCTCATGCAGGTTCATTATTGGATAAGCGGGTGTATTAGGATCGCGATTGTGATTTTTTTTCACATTGATGAAGCTTCGACATCCATTCCAAATATTCGATCTCTGACTGTTTGTTTGTTGATGCCAGCTCGCGCGAAGTATCTCAGATTTCCTTACTTTTGGTTGCACTTTTTTCGGACGTCATTGTTCGTTTGGTATTATACTTGTGATATGGTAGCATAACCCACTGTTTTTACTGGTTTGCGTTTTGTGTTTTTTTGTTCGCAAAATGTCACGGTAAGCAAGAGTCGCCACTGACTTTTATTTCATCCAATCATGGAAAAGGAAAAAGAACAGAAAAAAACCTTTTTTTGAGATATTTCTGAGTACGGGGGGTAGATTATAGAAAGGGAAGGTGTTAGCACCCTTTCCATCCATGGTTTTCCATGGGCTCTTAGGTACTTGCATATCTTTTTAAAATTGCTTGTGTGTGTGCTTGCTTTGAAAATGTTTTGCTTCGTGATAACCCTTGTATCAGTCCTCAAGGGTGTGACGAAGTTTGTTTTGAAAATTTGTTTTGAAAGGTGTTTGTGTGAAAAGTTTTTATTGAGGAAGTACTTAAGATTTTACCTACTCGAAAAAAGATTATTCGTTCTTGTTTCCTTTAGACAGCGCTATCCTACTATTAAGGAGTAGGTAGCACCATCGTTGGAGTTTGTAAGGGACGTTCGAAAGGGACAAGTACAGTCACCAAAGCAATGGGTAGGAAACTTTAGTAGTAACCCTAGAGTCTTAAGATTTTTCCGAGGCAACATTCGAATGGGACATTTGATCTTTTAGAAAGGAGAGCAACCACTAAAATCTCTTATGCTTAAATGACTATTTTACCGAAGGCAACCGAAGTGAGGAAAACCATAGGAGTGAATATGTGCATGTAAATTTTTTCAGTTAATTTAGTCTTTGCACATTAAGTGAGCTACCGTTTTAAATTTCGAGCATTCTTTCCATACAATCCTATTAGCCATGCATCTAGACAGTTAAAGATTGCGAGAATTTAAAGTGCAAAAAATAAACCTAGCTATTACAATGCTTCGGGGAGGGGGATTAATTACATGACCAAAAATCGGAGCTTTAAACAGTAAATAAAAAAAACTAATTAATCTATTACAAACCCTGAGCAGTTACAAAATAATGGATAAATAATTAACAAGCGTGCGGCAAATTAAATGCGAGGACGATGGAAATAACCTAAAACCCTAATTGAGAGAGAAAAGATTTTTTGTGGATTTTTATTGAAGAAAAAAATTTAATTGCAAATTAATTAAACCTAATTTCTAATTTTTTTTTTAATTATGAAGGAAATTAAATTATCCTAATTTGCTAATTAATTAATCAATTAAAGGAATAAATATTTTATGAGAAAAATGATCTTGGTGTACTTTTAAGGAAAAGGAAAATGAATTAAGTTATATACAATTAAAATCCTAAGTCTAATTATTTTTAATTATATAAAAAAAGATCAAATTGCCCTAAGTTAAATTAAATTAACTAATTTAAAAAATATTATTAAAAAAAGATTTTTGTGATTTGTGATTTGTTAATTTAATAAAAAATAATTTTGTGTTAATTAAAAGAAAAAAGAAAATAATTAAAGAAAACAAATAGAGAAATTAGAAAGAATAGAAAATAATAACCAAATGGGCATGTCGTCTTGCTGAAGAGGGGGTGTATGAAACTGAAATTCCCAGGCCCATTAAGCTGAGGCCCAGTCAGCACTGGTTCTTGTGTGGCATTGACTTGAACGTGTACCATGGACCTTCAGGCTGGAAGCGTTAGATCAGGGTAGAAGTGCATCCAGTGGCTGGACGTTGAGGTCGTATGGGAGGCGCTTGAGATTGTGACACGCAGGATCTGGTAAAGGAAAAGAAAATAAAGAAAGCACTGGGATCTGGGATCGAACCCATGTCCTCACGCTTAAATCCAATGCCATGCTGCCAGCTGAGCTATGATTGTTAATTGTTAACACAATAAAGAGAATATATAATATCTAAAACAAATTCAATGTCCCTGGAACAAAAACCGCGCGCACTGAATTCAAATGAACCAACGGGATGATGACAAATCACCTTCTTCTACCTCCAGGCCGTCGTTTTAGGTACATAACCTATACCTACAAACCATGTCCGTTGCTAAAAACATGTGTCATTCAAAAATTCAATACAAGCATGATAAATCTATTATGATGGTACCAATCAACTCGTCTTGGTCTCACGAGTATCATGGTACCTTATTCATGGCCCAATTTTCCCTGTGGACAAAAACCCTAAAGGCAACGTGAAAACCCTAACAATGGCATATGCGTGTAAAGGCTTCAAAAATGCAATTAAACCATTCAGTTAGCTTGCAAACATGACAATAATCACAAATATGACAATTAAAATTGCTAATGATGCAAGAA
This sequence comes from Vicia faba, assembly GCA_948472305.1. Classification (NCBI taxonomy): domain Eukaryota; kingdom Viridiplantae; phylum Streptophyta; class Magnoliopsida; order Fabales; family Fabaceae; genus Vicia; species Vicia faba. The sequence continues at coordinate 987,049,320 of OX451740.1, read as the reverse complement.
TTGGGATAATCGATTCTGGAGGGAAAAAAACGCAAATCGTATGAGTTACAATTGGTGTTTTTGGGCGTTTCAGACCTTGCAAATGGTTGGAATAGCTTCCTGAGACGTCCAGCAATGGATTGGGATACCTTGAACAGCTTGAGATGGCCTGGGGAATGGAAACTAATTCACACTTTTTCCTTGAATTTTTGACTTTGCTCTGCCTCTTTCACGACTCCAAAACCTTGTTATTTTGATTTGGAATTGTTGTATACATATAGTAGAGCATATTAGGTCAATAAAATTGCATCATATCTTTGAGAATTATGAAAATGTGATTTGATTTGATTCATGTATGATATCTTTCCAAAACAAGCTCCAATCCAATCTTTTTCAATCCTAATGAGTCTTGCACGAATTGATCATCATGCTAGTTGTACATAGACTCCAAATATGCACAAAAATCCCAATATTTGATTTGCTTTTATTATTTTACCATTTATTTTGATTTATTTTGATTTAAATGAATAAAAAATCAAAATAAATGATAAAAATAATAAAATAATAGGTGGAAAAGCTCAGGGGTCATGGGTCCTATTAGAAACATGTTTCAAACAAGAAAACATGGGCCCCTTTGGAAAAAATGCAAATTTGATCAATGTTGACTTTTGACAATTTTCCAAAAATTACCAACTTTGACAATGCACAACTCTCTCAATTTTGACCCTAGTAAGGTGTTCTTGGACTTTTTAGAAATATTAGGATGTCCCCTAAACAACCCTTTTGGTTTCATCTCAATTGGATCTTCCATGTTCATGTATGAAGCTTTGACCCAAAAGGTGTTTTTGTTGACTTTTCAAAAGGACCTATAATGTAAAAATTCATATCTTTTGATGAGTGCATATTTTGAACTTTTGGGATGAAGATGAATTGTAGGAAATCACATCCTCTTCAAAATGATCCTTTAATGTAAACTTTATGACAAAGTATGAAGAAGTTATGCTTGGTCAAAGTTGGGTTGACTTTCCTGCAAAACCCTAATTTAGCAACTTTTGGGTTTTGATGAATTTGGAGCATTCCTTGAGGAATCATGATCAACCCTTGATAAAATGATGGATGTCACTTCAAAATGTTGTTGTTGACCAAAAATCTTGAGGTTTGACTGTATGTGGGCCACAGTTGACTTTTGACCTAATATAGTCGATTCTCAAGCATTTGGGCAGTTGATTGAGAAAACTTCTTTGTGCAAGGCATGAAACTTGACATGGATGGTATTGGGAACATATTAGGACCTTGGGAAGTATTTGAGTCCTTTGTGGTTCACACATATTGATGAAAAGGGAAATCCTAATTTGTCTGGTCAACTCTTGGACTTCCTTGAGCAACTTGGGGACCTCAATTGACATTTGTTTAGTAAAATGGAAGGGAAAATTTTGGGGTACAACAGCTTCCCCTGTTCAATCCTCTTAAACCTGAGGATGTAGATTGGCTAGTCAGCCTTTCGTGATCTGAAGGTGGAAGATGATTGAACACTAGATTTCCCAGAAATTTGCACTCGCATGAAGTGGCACTTGATTTGTGACATCGGGAATGGACTTACAGATGCCATTTGGAGGTCGATAATGGAAGATTGCCGGATATGGGCTTAAAGATGCCATCCTGGATGCGACAAAGAATTGTCGGAGATGGGCTTAAAGAAGCCATCCAGAGAATATGGATTTCCTGATATATTCCTTGGACGAGAGTCCCTGTTGCTGTTGTTGAGGAGGAATATGCTGAGGAATGTTGGTATCTGTCTTGGGAGATATAGAATTTTAGGAGCTTCAGTTGTCCGTTACTCTACTGGGGAATTAACTCCGGAGGTGAACTGCATATTTGGTCAGTGTACAGGTTGCACCGCGACTTACTGGGGAAATACGAAACCAATCGGGTTTGATTAGGTCCAGGTCTCACAGTGTTATGGACTGCTGTCTGGAGATAAGAGAAAAGAAACCTGGATGGTAAGGTTATGAGAAGGAACCTGGATAGTAGGGTTACTTCGATATGAAAATCCTGGATAGTAGGGCTGTGAGAAGGAACCTGGATAGGAGGGTTACTTCAATATGAAAAGCCTGGATAGTAGGGTTGTGAGAAGGAACCTGGATAGTAGGGTTACTTCGATATGAAAAGCCTGGATGGTAGGGCTGTGAGAAGGAACCTGGATAGTAGGGTTACTTCGATATGAAAATCCAGGATAATAGGGCTGTGAGAAGGAACCTGGATAGTAGGGTTGCTTCGATATGAAAAGCCTGGATGGTAGGGCTGAGAGAAGGAGCCTGGATAGTAGGGTTACTTCGATATGAAAATCCTGGATAGTAGGGCTTGAGAAGGAACCTGGGTCGTAGGGTTACTTCGATATAAAAGCCTGGATAATAGGGTTGTGAGAAGGAACTTGGGTCGTAGGGTTACTTCGATATGAAAGCCTAGATAGTAGGGTTGTGAGAAGGAACCTGGGTCATAGGGTTACTTCGATATGTAATCCTGGATAGTAGGGCTGTGAGAAGGAACCTGGATAGTAGGGTTTCTTCGATATGAAAATCCTAGATAGTATGGATGTGAGAAGGAACCTAGATAGTAGGGTTACTTTGATATGAAAAGCCTGGATAGTAGGGCTGTGATAAGGAACTTGGGTAGTAGGGTTACTTTGATATGAAAATACTGGACAATAGGGTTGTGAGAAGGAACCTGGATAGTAGGGTTACTTCGATATGAAAAGCCTGGATAGTAGGGTTGTGAGAAGGAACTTGGATAGTAGGGTTACTTCGATATGAAAGCCTGGGTAGTAGGGCTATGAGAAGGAACCTGGATCGTAGGTTTACTTTGATATGAAAGCCTAGATAGTAGGGTTTTTAGAAGGAACATGGATAGTAGGGTTACTTCGATATGAAAGCCTGGATAGTAGGGTTGTGAGAAGGAACCTGGATAGTAGGGTTACTTCGATATGAAAGCCTGGATAGTAGGGTTGTGAGAAGGAACCTGGATAGTAGGGTTACTTAGATATGAAAGCCTGGATAGTAGGGCTGTGAGATTTCGGGAACTGAGTTTCCATTAGTCGTCTGTAGATGTGACTTGTATAATTGTTGGATTTATCGAAGCTAATCGTCTTTTTCTGAAAAGATATCAGGGTTTGTTATATGCGATGCATGAAATGCAGGGTGAAATAATGTTCTCAAAATAAATGAGATTATGTTGTATATGATATGTATGCGTATGTCATGATGTATGTTCACGAAATGCTATCGGGGTATGCTCGCGTCTATGAAAATAAATCCCTGACGGTTGCTGGAGGTTTGTAAATATTCTGTCGGGAAGAGATGCTGGAGAATAACTCTGCGGGGACCAAACTTAGGGGGAAGAGATACTATGTTGGTAGACCTGCTGATCTGGAGGAATAAACTCAACTGGGGATGAAATTCTGTTGTTGGAGATGATGAGCTCTGTTGGAGATTGAGCATCTATATCTGGAGAAATAAACTCTGCTTGGGGATGAAATTTACTGACTCGCCCGCGATTATGAATCTCAGTTGGGGATAGTTATGTCCTGTTTCGGGAAAGCTAACACCAATGCCTTAGGATACTTTTACTCTGGGGGAGTGTATGTTCCAATAATTATGTTCCCAAGCTGACTTTATCCCGGTACATGTTGGGCAAAGTAACTGTAGGGTTTGGCACTTCCTGTTTTTTTTTCTGTTTCTGGAATCATGAGTAATTTCCTTTCGTTTCCTATGTAAATATTTATGAGCAGCAATCATTTTCAAATGCATATATCAAAAATAAATCATTGGACGTTCTTGCAAAACAAAACAGAAAAATAAAAAACAAATTGAAGTTTCTTGTGAAAATGACTTGTATTGATTTTGAAGTTGGCCTGTAATAGGCGTTTTGTACAAAGAGGCTGACGCTCTAGTAAGAGAACTCCGCCGAAAGATAGAAATTATAAAAAATTTGTAAAGGAAAGAAAAACAGCTATGTGAAACAACCCCATTGGGTTCCAACTCTGCTATTGCCTTTATATCTTCAAGCGTCTCATCACTTTGCTACTTGGCCGAAGGTTGATCAGATTGATTGGCGTCGTCTGAGCTTGATAGTCAATACCGAAGTCTGGTCGCAAGATGATCCAATGAGACATAGTAATACGCTTCAATCCCTAACTTTTACCTGGATTTCCCTTTCGGGTTTTCAATCCACTGGGATACCCTTTTTTGCCCAAGCCTCCCTTTCGAGTTTTCGACTTGCCGGGTGTACAGATTTTTTTCATTTTCATCCCTTACTTTTGCCTAGGCCAGTCGACCTAGCGGGTCTTTGATTATGCGTAGTATCTTTTCACTATGTCTGCATTGACATGGTGAGGAAGGTCGTCACCATCCATGTTGGTCAGAATCATAGCTCCTCCCGAGAAAATGTTCTTAACCATAAATGGCCCATTCGTACGTGGGAGTCCATTTGCCCCTGGGATCACCTTGCGGCAATATGATGTGTTTGATCACCAGATCCCAGACTTGATATTCTTGACGCCTGACTTTCTTATTAAAAGCATTGATCATTCGCTTTTGATACGTCTGACCATGGCAGATAATAGTAAGTCTCTTTTCATCGATTAGATTTAGCTGATCAAGTCGGGTTTGGATCCAGTCGTCTTCGTTCAAACTCGCATCCTTCATAATCCTGAGAGAGGGTATTTGGACTTCGATGGGTAGGACTTCCTCCATGCCATATACCAGAGAGTAGGGTGTTGCCCCTGTCGACGTCCGCGCTGAGGTACGGTACCCATGAAGAGCGAATGGTAACATCTCATGCCAGTCTTTATATGTTACCGTCATCTTCTGCACAATCTTCTTGATATTCTTGTTAGCTGCTTCAACAGCGCCATTCATCTTCGGCCGGTAGGGAGAAGAATTATGATGTTGTATCTTAAACTGTTTACAGAGCTTAGTGATCATTGTGTTGTTGATATTCATACCATTGTCAGTAATAATTCTCTCTGGTACACCATATCGACAGATCAGATTGTGTTAGATAAATCGCGCCACGACGTTCTTGGTCACAGTAGCAAAAGAAGTTGCCTCAACCCACTTCGTGAAGTAATAATTGGCCACTAAGATGAAACGGTGCCCATTAGATGCAGTAGGTCTGATCTCATTGATCATGTCTATGCCCCACATCACGAAGTGCCAAGGAGCCATCAAGACATTCAGAGGAACCGGAGGTACATACACCTTATCAGCATAGACTTGGCATTTATGACAGATTCGAGTGTGCTGATAGCAATTGGCTTCCATAGTGGACCAATAATATTCTGCCCGTAGGATCTTCTTAGCCATGGTGTGTCCACTAGAATGGGTTCCGAAGGTGCCTTCATGTAGATCTGTCATGATCCTCTCTGCTTCGCTCTTGTCTATACACCATAGTAATGTGGAGTCATGGTTGCGTTTATAGAGGATCCCATTACTAAGGAAGAACTTTGCAGCAAACCTTCTCAGAAACTTCTTATCATTGACAGATGCCCCTTTGGGATACTCCTGAGCCTCGAGATACCTTTTGACTTCGTCAAACCAGGGTTTGTCTGCCACTTCTTTGGCGTCGATCTCACAGCAGTGTGTCGGTTCATCCAACCTCTCAATGTTAATCTGGGGAGCTTCATTGTCCCACCTAACCTTGAACATAGAAGACGTGGTAGCTAGCGCGTCCTCTAACTGGTTCTCCTCTCGTGGGAAATGTTCTAAGGTTACCTCCTCAAAGTGTGGGAGCAATGTCAGTACATATTATTTATAAGGAATGAGATTCTGGTGCTTCGTATCCCACTCGCCTTTGATCTGACTTATCACCAGAGCAGAATCCCCGAATACACTTAAGAACTTAATCCTTAGGTCAATAGCAGATCGAAGACCCATGGTACATGCTTCATACTCCGCCATGTTGTTGGTGCAGTTGAAACATAATCGAGCAGTGAACGGAGTATGACAGCCCTCGGGAGATATGATTACAGCGCCAATGTCATTACCCAGTGCGTTTGAGGCTCCATCAAAGTACATAGACCATCGGGATCCTTCCTCAGGTCCTTCGTCCGGTCCAGGTTCTTCGTAGTCAGTCACCAACATGATATTCTCATCCGGGAACTCGATCTTCATGGACTGGTAGTCATCTACGGCCTGATGAGCCAAATGACCGGCCAATACACTCCCCTTTATTGCTTTTTGGGTTGTGCATTGTATGTCGTATTCGGTTAAGATCATTTGCCACCTTGCTATCCTTCCGGAGAGAGCGGGCTTCTCGAAAATGTACTTGATCGGATCCATCTTTGATATCAACAAGGTAATGTGAGTCAGCATATACTGTCTCAGTCGGTGAGCAGCCCATGCCAAAGCACAACAAGTTTTCTCAAGCAATGAGTATCATGTCTCACAGTTGGTAAACGTTTTTCTAAGGTAGTAAATTGTGTGCTCTTTTCGACCAGACTCGTCATGCTGTCCCTACACACACCCCATTGAATTTTCTAGCACTGTCAAGTATAATATCAAAGGTCTTCCTTCAACTGGAGGCATTAGAATTGGCAGTTCTTGAAGGTATTCTTTGATTCTTTCGAAAGCGGTCTGGCATTCATCATTCCACTTTACCACTTGATCTTTCTTCAGAAGCTTGAAGATTGACTCACAAGTAGCAGTCAGATGTGAAATGAACCTGGCGATGTAATTCAGATGTCCCAGGAAACCTCTAACCTCTTTCTCTGTGCGGGGAACCGGCATCTCTTGTATGGCTTTTACCTTCACAGGATCCGCCTGAATACCTTTGTCACTGACAATGAAGCCCAGAAGCTTACCAGACCTTACCCCGAATGTGCACTTGTTCAGATTTAATCTCAACTTGTATGTCTTCAACCTGTCAAACAATTTCTGGAGATGATCAAGGTGCTCTTCCTCAGTCTGAGACCTGGTTATCATATCATCAACATAGACTTCGATCTCGTGGTGAATCATATCATGGAACAGAGCGACCATGGCGCGCTGATAAGTTGCCCCAGCATTATTCAACCCAAAAGGCATCACATTGTAGTAGAAGGTGCCCCACTGTGTAACGAAGGTTGTCTTCTCCATGTCTTCAGGAGCCATCTTGATCTGGTTGTAGCCAGAGAAACCATCCATGAAGGAGAAGATTTTGTGTTGCGCAATATTGTCGACCAGAACATCAATGTGAGGAAGTGGGAAGTCATCTTCGGGGCTCGCCCAGTTCAGATCTCTATAATCAACACACATTCGTACCTTACCGTCCTTCTTAGGTACCGGAACAACGTTGGCAACCCACTGTGGATAGGAAGTGACAGCTAAGAATCCTGCATCAAACTGTTTCATGACCTCTGCTTTGATCTTCTATGACATTTCAGGGCACATACGACGGACCTTCTATTTAACCGGAGGACAGTCTTCTTTAGTCGGCAGGCGATGTACCGCAATACCAGTGTCTAAACCAGGCATGTCTTCATAGGACGAGGCGAAGATTTCAACATAGTCATGCAACTTCTGTATCAACCTTTGTTTGATGCTAAGCTCCTGATTTGCACCTATTTTAACCTCTTTTCTATCTTCCTCAGTACCCAAATTCACTGTCTCAACTGGCTCTTCATGAGGATGTATGGCCCTTTCTTCCTGTTGTAGTAGTCTAGCGAGTTCTCCAGGAACCTCACAATCATCCTCACTTTCTTCCTCGACTTGGTTGATCGGATTTTTGAAGTCATAACTGGAAATAGCAGAGTTGTTATCAATAGGATCCAGAGTGGATATGGATCTTCATTATGATACATGAGTGTGTGTAAGAGACTAGCTGTTTTGATAAAGTGAAAACAGAAAAGATAAACAGAGAGCCCAAAATTTGTATGCAAGAAACGTCTAATGCTTTATTAATGATATATGAAATGACAAATAATATCCCTCGCAAGCAAAGCCAAGGTGCCTCGGGCAAGGCACCAGGTCGTAAAGTTTCAAATTGCTTATTACAAATCTTAAAACAAATAAGTCAATTACTGTGGAATAAAAGAAACAGGTATAAAGTCCCTAGCCATCCAGTTACTCGATCCATCGTTGGTAGTTGGGTAGATCCAGATGTCGATGTCTTAATCCTCTTCACTATCTTCAATGGCATTAATTCCCCGATTATTGATGTGTAGGGGAGGTCTTCCAGCCCGAGCGCGTCTAACAGCCCTTTGAGCCCCTGTAGTAAAGCCCAAACCAAATTTGTCAGTTTTCTGAGTGAAATTAGGGAGCTGACCCCAATTGGTACACCCACCTTTTTCAACCACAGCCTTGGCGTCCTTGAGAGAAGCCATCTTCAAAGGAGGTTTGTTGGTAGTAGTTTCAGTTGATGCCAAGATCTGAGGGACCTCTTCGAAGTTCTGACATGGAGTTTCTATGAATTCCCCGTCCATCTCTACATACCGGAAGGAATTGAGGTGACTCACCATATATTCTTCTTCACCCTGCACTGTGACAATCTTTCCTTTCACCGGATACTTCAGCATTTGGTGAAGTGTGGAAGTAACTGCCCCAGCCTCGTGGATCCAAGGACGACCCAGAAAACAAGAATATGACGGCCTGATATCCATCACATAGAAAGTGGACTCGAAAGTCTGAGAGCCTACTTTGATAGGGATGTCCACCTCCCCATGCACCATTCTCTCCGGCCCGTCAAAAGCCCTTACCACAATGTTACTAGGCTTTAGAGTTAAAACCTTGCAATCCAAATGGTCTAATGCCTTCTTCGGTAGGACATTCAGTGAAGACCCAGTATCTACCAGCACATGAGCCATAGTGGTGCCCCTGCATTCAATCGAGACATGCAGAGCATCATCATGCTTCCTTCCTTTTGGTGTCAAGTCTGCATCTAAAAAACCCAGCCCATTATCAGCAGTCAGGCTAGCCACACAATCTTTAAATTGATCAGTTGAAGTCTCCTGCGGCACATGCGCAGTCTTTAGAAACGCAATCAAAGCCTTCGCATGGGCTTCAGAACACAACAGCAGAGACAACATGGATATCTTTGATGGGGTCTGCCCCAGCTGCTCGACCACATTGTAGTCGCTTTTCTTAATGATTTTCAGTATTTCCTCTATTTCTTGCTTAGAGGCTTCCACGACAATTTTCTTAGGTGCCTCCGTCCGGGAAGGCTCGCCTAAAATTTCTTTGACGCAGGTATCAGACGATTCGCCGATAGGGGTAATAACTGGAGTAAGAACAGGAACAGTAGTCGATGTACTAGCAGGAATAATAGGTGGAATGATAATAGGTTTATTGACAGTCTTAGGGGAAATCTCGAGAGAAAAGACCCTTCCACTTCGGGTAACTTTATTGGTTCCGACAATGTTACCAACATCAGGATCAACTTCTTCATCTTTCAAATCTTGTTTGATGTCATGATAGTACACATCGGCGCCATAATGCCACGGGACAGCTTTGTCCGAGACATACGGGACAGGACCAGGAACAATAACTATCAGCGGAGCAATTCTTGGAGAAGATGTAATCCTAACAGGTCTTCTCGAGGATACCTTGGAAGGATTGGCGGAAATGGTTATAATGGCAACGTCTTCAGATGAAACAACAGGAACCAAAGTTTTCTCAAACAGAATTTCTTTGTTATCTATCAGGCGTTGAACACCTAACTTCAGCAAACGGAAACCAGAAGGTAGAAATGAACACATGCGGCAACCTTCACCATAGCCCGAAAATAAACCAGCCAATAGCAAATTATTCTTGGCGGTCATAAGAGGAGTAGAAACTTCATCAACAGAGGTAACGAACAAATCAGTATCAACAACATTAACTCCACGACCGTGTTTAGGAATGGGAGCAGTTATGACATTTGGCTTTTCCGGAGCATTGAAATCTATCTCCTTGGCCTCAATCAAGTCTTGTACTTTGTTTCTCAGAGCCCAGCAGTCATTTGTATCGTGGCCAGGACTCTCAGAATGATAAGCACACCGGGCATTCGTATTATATCGGGGAGATGTAGTATTTGGATTCTTGGGAGCCTCTCTCAAGGTTGCCAAGTTGGGTCTTAGCATATGAGGTAGAACTTCAGCCAATGTCATGTTGATGCGGGTAAACTGCCGTTATGGTCTTTCCACCCTTTGTGGATTGTTGCATTGTGGAGCAACTGTAGGTCTAGGTATCATCACGGCACTTACTGTCTGACGTTGTTCAGCCCTGTTCTGACCCCTCGGGCTGTAGATGGCACTGACTTCCTTCTTACCAGCAAAAGGCTTCTTTACTGAACTTGAAGAGGAATCCTTCTATATTTTTCCGCTTTGAATCCCAGCTTCTACTCTTTCCCCAGTTAGGATCAGCTCAGTGAAACCAGCTGGTGAGCTACCGATCAAATGATTGAAAAATGGACCAGATAGCGTCCCTAGAAACATATCAACCAACTTCCTATCAGACAATGGGGGTTGAACTCTCACAGCCAAGTCTCTCTATTTTTGTGCATAATCTTTAAAGCCTTCACTTGCACCCATGGACATACTCTGGAGTTGAGTACGAGTTGGAGCAAGGTCGGCATTGTACTGATACTGCTTGTAGAAAGCAGCAGCCAGATCTTCCCAGTTTCGGATATTTGCTCCCTATAGCTGGTAGAACCATTCAAGTTGAGTCCCTGACAGACTATCTTGAAAGAAGTGAACCCATAGATTTCTATCAACTGTGTGGGGCTGGATCTTCCTGACATAAGAACGGAGATGGAGTTTTGGGCAGGACACCCCATCATACTTAGAAAAAACTAGAGCTTTGAACTTCTGCGGGATGACCACTCCCGACACCAATCCCAGTTCTTCGAAATCTAGTCCAGGTATCCTTTGAACTTCCATGGCACTCAGACGGTCTTCTAGCTGTTTGTATCTATCCTCAGTAGGAGGATATTGTTCATCGTTATAATTAGTATCATTGTCAGAGACTGCAGGACTAGGGTCCTTCTCTTCTTCCTGATTCTCCCCTTCCTTGGATGAAGAGGTCAGATCAGTTTGTCACTTCAACAGCTCTCCAAACCTTCTGCCCATATTCAGAATACAGACAGCCTTCTTCTTTTTCTTCTTCTCTTTCAGAATGAGGGCTTTCAGATCCTCCTTCCCTTTTGCCAAACTTATGAACATTTATTGGAACTGGGCGTTTTGTGCCTGAAGATCCTTGATGCTTTGTTCAGAAGACATTTCTGCTGAAATAAAGAGCGAAGAAGATGAGAAACCTGTAATGGTACCTGTTTATGCAATGTCATGGATGATATACGTATGCAATGATTTCAAGTATTCTTTAAGGCTCGATTTCTTTTAACCAAAAGAAACACACGTTAATTGCATTGATAAGTTCGAATTGTTACAAAGAATGCCCTTTAGGCTTACAAATAAACAAAACAAGACTGAAAGCAAAAAGAAACTAGGTCTTTCAGGAATGCATCCTCTTTGGTGCGATGTAGGCATTTATGTTCCTTTCTTCATGAAGTAGCCTAGTGAGCTCCAGGACCTTCTTCTTACTGGCATAGAACTAAGCTTCAAATGTGTCCCACTCTTCTTTGAGTTGAACCCAAGACTTCTATAATTTTTCATGATCGGTTGGCATGTCAGGGTGATGAACAAAAGAAGCAGTGTCTCCTTCAGCAACTGGTTCCACCATTATTGGTGGGACAGCAGGGTAGGGCATCATCATACTTTAGGCACGAGCTCATACCCATCGGAGATAAGGCTCAAGAGGAATGGAATTCTTGTGCCCTAGCGTCTTACTATCAATTTTATGTACCATTCCCCAAACTTTTATGAACCTTCTATGATAGCCTTGAACGTCGTTCTCATAATTGAAGGTGATTCCTTGGATAAGTGTATCATGAGGACCATCTCTTCTCGCATAACCAAACTGACGCAGTGCTAAACAAGGGTTGTAAGTGATTCCTCCCCTAATGCCTAAGAGGGGAACATTAGGGAATTCAGCACAGCGATTAATGATGGTAACATCTTCCGAGAACCGTGAACACCAATGAATGTATGAATGCTTAAGGGACATCAGCCTGCGAGACCATTTCAAACCCTGCTCATTCTTCAAAACAGACATGGGTAGGTGCGAAATAAACCACCTAGCCAATAGAGGAGCGCAACATAGGAGGGTTCCCCTTCCCTTTAGAGTGTGAGCATGCAAAGAGTGCAGAATATCCACGAGTAATGTATGTACTGGATTATGAGACAGGAAAACCTTGATAGTGCTCACATCTACGAGTTGATCGGCATTAGGGAAAAGTACCGTCCCATAAACGAGAAGTTCCAACACCTCTTCGAAAGCTTGTAAATCTAAGGTATCCCAAAAATGATAGGCCTTCTCAAATAGAAACTTAACCGGAATTCCTTGGACACTCCCTCTAGTCTCCCAATTTGCCACTATGTCAGACCGTTGTAAAGACAAAGCTCTAGAAATTTCTTCAGGCTTTGAATGTTCTTCCGTACCATTGAAAAGAAACTGGTCAAGAATAGGTACCTCAAAAACTGAGAAATCTCCTCCATAGTAGGTACTAGCTGGTAATCCGGGAAGGTGAAACAATGGTGCAATGGATCGAAGAACTGAAACAGTACTTTTAACAACTCTTCATCAGGTTTTACAGTGACCAAATTGAGCAACTGACCATGCTTTCTAGTGAAATGATAACCTTCGAGAACCCTTAATTCCAGATCCTTTAGTTGGAGAGACACTTTCACAAGGTTGATTTGTATAGTGTTCCTACAGGAAGATGCCATATCCTACAAAATAGAGCAAAAATGAACCCTAGGGAATCCTTGAAATGGTTAGTCATGATATGCCATGCTTATGATGTCATGATTAGGTTAGAAAATCACAATTATAGCAAACAACAAACAAGTCACACCAAGTCCTTAGGTTTAAAGCTTGCATGAGTTTTAAGGTCATACCCTCTTGAAGTCAGATTGGTTCAACCTGCACTATAAATAGCAACCAGGTTCTAAAAGGGTCTCAATATCACTGATTTTTTCCTCAGCTTCGTTCAATAGGCGATGGACTCGCAACCAAACAAAACTCAAGAGTCAAACCTCAATGAGTATAGCATCAGTATCTATCGACCTTGGGCATACACCAAAGTTGGCCATCTCGCTACGTCCTACTAGCCAAGTTGTGCAATTAAAGGTTCTAAGATCAGTTGATGCTTCACGACACCACGCGGAAGCCTCGTACTCTCCCTGATTGACTCAAGGGTTACCGGTACCAACCAAAGTGCCATATCAACGTAGCTACTACTTCAACTGTGCCGGTATACCCCAGCATAGTTCCCTCACAATTTATTGCCACTTACCTAATAGGTGTTCCCCAGATCCAGGTGTAGGATCTATAGTAACCCCGAACAAACCCTCAAAAGTAAAGCAATCAAGACAATCAAGAGAAGCAATTTTAAAATGACTGAAATCCTAAGGTATACCCCACTTTATAGAATTCCCCAGCATAGTCGCCAGTTCAGTGATACGATGGCAGAACCGACTGTTTATACTGGTTTGTGTTTTGCGTTTTTTGTTTTCAAAATGTCGCAGTAGGAAAAAGTCACCACCGACTTTTATTTCATCCAATCATGGAAAAGGAAAAAGAACAGGAAAAAAAAACCTTTTTTCGAGATATTTCTGAGTACAGGGGATAGATTATAGAAAGGTAAGGTGTTAGCACCCTTTCCATCCATGGTTTTCCATGGGCTCTTAGGTACTTGCTCATCTTTTTAAAATTTCTTGTGTGTGTGCTTTCTTTGAAAATGTTTTACTTCGCGATAACCCTTGTATCAGTCCTCAAGGGTGTGACGAAGTTTGTTTTGAAAATTTGTTTTGAAAGGTGTTTGTGTGAAAAGTTTTTATTGAGCAAGTACTTAAGATTCTACCTACTCGAAAAAAGATTATTCGTTCTCGTTTTCTTTAGACAGCGCTATCCTACTATTAAGGAGTAGGTAGCACCATCGTTAGAGTTTGTAAGGGACGTTCGAAAGGGACAAGTACAGTCACCAAAGCAATGGGTAGGAAACTTTAGTAGTAACCCTAGAGTCTTAAGATTTTTCCGAGGCAACATTCGAATGGGACATTTGATCTTTTAGAAAGGAGGGCAACCACTAAAATCTCCTATGCTTAAATGACTATTTTAGCGAAGGCAACCGAAGTGAGGCAAACCCTAGGAGTGAATATGTGCATGTGAATTTTTTCAGTTAATTTAGTCTTTGCACATTAAGTGAGCTACCGTTTTAAATTTCGAGCATTCTTTCCATACAATCCTATTAGCGATGCATCTAGACAGTTAAAGATTGCGGGAATTTAAAGTGCGAAAAATAAACCTAGTTATTACAAGGCTTCGGGGAGGGGAATTAATTACATGACCAAAAATCGGGGACTTAAACAGTAAATAAAAAAATAATTAATCTATTACAAACCCTGAGCAGTTACAAAATAATGGACAAATAATTAACAAGCGCGCGGCAAATTAAATGCGAGGACGATTGAAATAACCTAAAACCCTAATTGAGAGAGAAAAAAAATTTGTGGATTTTTATTGAAGAAAACAAGTTAATTTCAAATTAATTAAACCTAATTTTTAATTTTTTTTAATTATGAAGGAAATTAAATTATCCTAATTTGCTAATTAATTAATCAATTAAAGGAATAAATATTTTATTAGAAAAATAATCTTGGTGTATTTTTAAGGAAAAAGAAAATGAATTAAGTTATATACAATTAAAATCCTAAGTCTAATTATTTTTAATTATATAAAAAAAGATCAAATTGCCCTAAGTTAAATTAAACTAACTAATTTAAAAAATATTATTAAAAAAAGATTTTTGTGATTTGTGATTTGTTAATTTAATAAAAAATAATTTTGTGTTAATTAAAAGAAAAAAGAAAATAATTAAAGAAAACAAATAGAGAAATTAGAAAGAATGGAAAATAATAACCAAATGGGCATGTCGTCTTGCTGAAGAGAGGGTGTATGAAACTGAAATTCCCATGCCCATTAAGCTGAGGCCCAGTCAGCATTGGGTCTTGTGTGGCATTGACTTGAACGTGCACCATGGACCTTCAGGCTGGAAGCGTTATATCTGGGTAGAAGTGCATCCAGTGGCTGGACGTTGAGGTCGTATGGGAGGCGCTTGATATTTTGATGCGCAGGATCTGGTAAAGGAAAAGAAAATAAAGAAAGTGTTGGGACCAGGGATCGAACCCAGGTCCTCACGCTTAAATCCAATGCCACACTGCCAGCTGAGCTATGATTATTAATTGTTAACACAATAAAGAGAATATATAATATATAAAACAAATTCAATGTCCCTGGAACAAAAACCGCACGCATTGAATTTAAACGAATCAACGGGGTGATGACAAATCACCTTCTTCTACCTCCAGCCCGTCGTTTTAGGTACATAACCTATACCCACAGACCATGTATGTGGCTAAAAACCTGTGTCATTCAAAAATTCAATACAAGCATGATAAATCTCTTATGATGGTACCAATCAACTCGTCTTAGTCTCACGAGTATCATGGTACCTCATTCATGGCCCAATTTTCCCTGTGGACGAAAACCCTAAAAGCAACGTGAAAACCCTAACAATGGCATCTGCGCGTAAAGGCTTCAAAAATGCAATTAAACCATTCAGTTAGCTTGCAAACATGAAAATAATCACAAATATGACAATTAAAATTGCTAATGATGCAAGAATTGGGATAATCGATTCTGGAAAAAAACGCAAACCGTGTGAGTTATAATTGGTGTTTCTGGGTGCTTTAGACCTTGCAAATTGTTGGAATAGCTTCCTGAGACGTCCAGTAATGGATTGGGATAGCTTGAACAACTTGAGATGGTCTGGGGAATGGAAACCGATTCACACTTTTTCCTTGAATTTTTTACTTTGCTATGCCTCTTTCACGACTCCAAAACCTTGTTATTTTCATTTGGAATTGTTGTATACATATAGTAGAGCATATTAGGTCAATAAAATTGCATCATATCTTTGAGAATTATGAAAATGTGATTTGATTTGATTCATGTATGATATCTTTCCAAAACAAGCTTCAATCTAATCTTTTCCAATCCTAATGAGTCTTGCACGAATTGATCATCATGCTAGCTATACATAGACTCCAAATGTGCACAAAAATCCCAAGATTTGATTTGCTTTTATTATTTTACCATTTAATTTGATTTATTTTGATTTAAATGAATAAAAAATCAAAATAAATGATAAAAATAATAAAATAATAGGTGGAAAAGCTCAGGGGTCGTGAGTCCTATTAGAAACATGTTTCAAACAAGAAAACATGGGCCCCTTTGGAAAAAATGCAAATTTGATCAATGTTGACTTTTGACAATTTTCCAAAAATTGCCAACTTTGACAATGCACAACTCTCTCAATTTTGACCCTAGGAGGGTGTTCTTGGACTTTTTAGAAATCTTAGGATGTCCCATAAACAACACTTTTGGTTTAATCTCAATTGGATCTTCCATGTTCATGTATGAAGCTTTGACCCAAAAGGTATTTTTGTTGACTTTTCAAAAGGACCTATAATGTAAAAATTCATATCTTTTGATGAGTGCATATTTTAAACTTGTGGGATGAAGATGAATTGTAGGGAATTGCATCCTCTTCAAAATGAGCCTTGAATGGAAAATTTATGATAAAGTATGAAGAAGTTATGTTTGGTCAAAGTTGGGTTGACCTTTCCTGCAAAACCCTAATTTAGCAACTTTTGGGTTTTGATGAATTTGGAGCATTCCTTGAGGAATCATGATCAACCCTTGATAAAATGATGGAAGTAATTTAAAAATGTTGATGTTGACCAAAAATCTTGAGATTTGACTGTATGTGGGGCACAATTGACTTTTGACCTAATACAGTCGATTCTCAAGCATTTGAGCAGTTGACTGAGCAAACTTCTTTGTGTAAGGCATGAAACTTGACATGGATGATCTTGGGAACATATTAGGACCTTGGGAAGCATTTGATTCCTTTGTGGTTCACACATCTTGATTAAAAGGGAAACCCTAATTTGAGGTATACTGCCTTAGGAGAGAGTTTGTCTGGTCAACTCTTGGACTTCCTAGAGCAACTTGGGGACCTCATTGACATTTGTTGAGTAAAATGGGAGGGAAAATTTTGGGGTACAACAATACTGCTTCCAAGTTATATTTTCGCATTTATCGCTTTTCTAGATATCATGAGAAGTAGGAAATAAAGAGCGTACGCTCGAAGTCGCTGTTTAAAGACCTGTAGCAGGCATTCCGCACTTCATTTCTTATATGTGTTGTGCTTGTGTTTGTTTCCTTTCTTGTTGATCGATGAATCACTCAATTTAGAAATTCAGATCACGACTTCGCTCTCATTGCATTCTTCCTATAGGATTTTATCACTTTCCTTTATTTCTTGTTGATCGATGAGTCACTCAATTTAGAAATTGCGATCATGACTTCGCTCTCAATGCATGCTCCCTATAGGACTTTATCACTTTCTTTTATTTCTTGTTGATCGATGAGTCACTCAATTTATAAATTGAGATCACGACTTCGCTCTCATTGCATGTTCCCCATAGGATAGTTTGTTAGACTTTCTTTTGCATGCTAACTTAGATAGGATCTCTCATTGTATGATAACATTAGGTTAGAGATAGGTTAGTCTCCCTTGAATGTTTTCTTCCCATTTTTTGCATAATTGCATTTAAAACTAAAATTTATTTTTCTTGGCAAATGCATAAAAAAAATGCTAAGCATACAAAAAATTCTTTTCATGGTAAAAAATACCAACCAATCCATCTCATTTCGCCATTCGTCTTTTCTCTTCTAAGAGCATGTTAGCTCCTTTCCACTATAGGTCGTAAGTCTCTGAAGGTCGAGCAGCGGTGGAATGATCGAATGCAACATTGTTCATTTAAAAAATATAAACAAATAAAATATATAAGTCGAACTATGGCGCTCTGATTCCTTAAAGGGGATACGTAGGCATCTGGTCACGGGGCTCAGCCGGGCGAAAATTTGTAAATATTTCCTTCTTTTCCCTGTGTTTTCTTCGCATGCATTCCCTCTTAGTTTATAACCCTTAAGCATTAGATCGAACGCACCCTTTGATTAGAATAACAAGAGTGGATCCCATAGAATACTATGGACGTGCGGGGTGTTAATACCTTCCCCTCGCGTAATCGACTCCCTTACCCAATCTCTCGGCCGCAAGACCTTGATTTCCCCTTTTGGGTTTTTCTTCGATGATTTTCCTTTCCGTTTGTATGGGATAAATAAATACTCGGTGGCGACTTCATTAATTTTACCGCTACATAAAAATGGGGACTTCATTGGGGAATACATGTCGACCAATTGTTGGTCCATCCCGTGAGTCAATCCTAACTCCCGTTTTTATTTTTTTAGGGTGTTTATCATTATGATTTTATGGATTATTCATTTGTATATGTTTGAGCATATGTTTGCATTTCATCTTTATTGTTATTTGTTATATTATTGTGTTGCTGGTTTCTCTGTTTCTTGATGGGTGGGATGTTACTATGAGGTAAAAGGACCAATACCCAGGCCAAGTGGAAACCACAGGAACACTAGGAATAAAGTGGAACATGAACGGCTAGTTGACTTAGGTTTCACTATGCCGCCATGTCGTCCATGACCAGATGAGGTACAAATGAGGGGATATCATTTTCACGTATGTGATATGGCGATAGTTTTTTCAGGAGTACCCTCGATTCTGAGTTACCATTGACCTTTCCATGACCTAGTCATTACCCGTGAGTGGGGAGGGAATAATCTTTACAGGTATAGATGATGACTATACATGTTCCGTTAGTGACTTTGATCCTTGATATTCTGAATTGGTCCGGACCTTTGATCGTGTTACATATAACAGTGGTTTTGTTAGCAATTTAGCAGTTATCCATCATTGTAGAAACTTTGATCTTATGTTTATTGCACTTGCATCATGGCATATTTATTTTATAAAAGAAACGCAAAAAAATATATAACTGCCTAACCTGCATTTGCATTTCATTTCCAGGATTATTCTGAGGTCTGTCATTAGCATCAAAGATGGATAACAACATGGAGACAAGCTCAGAGCCTCTTAGAAACACTGCTGCTTATCAATTTCCATGCTTTAGTGGTCGATTGCGAGAGGTGGGAGCTCTTGTGAAGGGACCAAATGAAAAAAAAAATCAGAGGAAAATATGGAAATTTATTGCCGTTGGAGAACGATGATTTTGAGGAATGGGCCGTGAGAACACTTCTTCAGTTCTATGATCCGAAGCTACGTTGTTTTACTTTCCGGGACTATCAATTGGCACCAACTATCGAAGTGTATTCACACATTATGGATGTCAAGGTGACCAACAGTATTCCTTTTGTTCGAGCACCAGAGACTCCATACTATATGGCGATCGCCAGAGCTCTTTATTTGACTCATGGTGAAGTTAAAAGCAAATGGATTAATAAAAGAGACACGAGTGGTGTCCCTCTAAATTACTTGATATCAAAGGCCATGGCTTTTGCAAAGGACATGAATTGGACCGCATTTAATGCACTGCTGGCAACAATGATTTATGGTTTGATCCTCTTTCCAGTATCCGGGAAGTTGGTGTATCTATCCATATTATGTGTCGTCATGAACGGTAACCCGATACCAACTCTACTTACCGACACTTATTACACCATCCATTCCCGACATGGGAAGAAAGGGGAAGTCATGTGTTGCGTGATCTCGCTTTATAAGTGGTTGATGATGCATATGCCTACAAAAGGGCCTTTTGTTCATACTGCTGATTCGTCTTTATGGTCTCAGCGTATCATGGGACTCACCTCGTATGATATTGTTTGGAAAAGTGTGATAGGTTTGAAAGAGATCATTATAGGGTGTGGAGAATTCCCTAATGTCCCTCTTATGGGGACAAGGGGCTGCATTAATTATAACCCTATCCTGGCACGCCGTCAATTAGGATTCGCGATGTTAGATAGACCCGATGAGCGGGAGGTGATGGATTCTGTTTATTTCGGTAAAGGGCAAGATGCAGTGTTGCTTAAAAAGGTGAAGATAGCATGGGGACATATTCGCCGTAAAGGGAAACTTTCTTTTAGCCAGAATGGAAGTGTAGCTTATGATACTTATACGAGTTGGATCCAGGATCGTGTGAGGGAAGTGCGGTTACCTTATAAAAAGGGGAGGTTTCTATATCCTCAACCTGATTTTGATCCATTTGTGGATGCTCGGGCGAACAATTCTTTATTCCATATTGATTCGTTTCCAGTGCATTCTGTCACAGAAGGATTAGAGTTCGTGCCTGTGACATGTTTTAAGAATGTCAAGGCCGAAAACCTCAAACTCCAGGCTAGGCAGGAAGAAATGAATGTGGATATGTCATTTGCTTTGCAAGACAAGAAGAAACTCATGAAAGAGGTTAAGCTGAAGAGCCAGTTGCTAGAAAAACATAGTTTGCTTGAGCGGTCAAAAAGACCTAGGGTTGAGGGTTCTGATACCACCAGTCGATAGGTTGAAGAGCTACAGGCTAGTCATCAAGAGATAGAAAATCTTCGATTGGCTAAAAAGGAATTGGAAGCTAAGCATTGCGAGGAGGTTAAGATGTTAAAGAAAAAGTTGAGAGAGAAGGATGTTCGCTTGACTCAAGTTATGAAAGAGTTGACAACAATCAAAGCCCAGGTAGCAAATAAAGACAAGGTTCCAGCAGAAGAAGCCGAGGTGGGAAATATAGATTCTGAGGATTGGGAACTCAAATATCATTATTTGTTGGCGCTAGTGAAGAAGAGGGGCTTTATGACTGGAGACCCTTTCTCTGAAGATGATTAGCCTGATAGTTGAGCTTAAGGAGAATTTTTTTTACTGCACTTATCTCTTATACTTGTTTTGATCGACAAGGTCACCGCCAGTCTTGTTGGACGAGGCCTCTTTAATAATTGACTCTGTTTGTACTAAATCATTATCGTATGGATGTTTGTTCGACTCTATGATATGAGCAGTTTCTACTCTGATACTTTGCCTTTGTTCTGTTTTATCTTGTTGTCTATCCTATTACTTATCGATGCTTGATAAAAAAAACCAAAGGATTCTCCTCGAAATGATAAAACACTTCATGCATAATCATTCATCCATGCATACCATATCATAACAGGTGGTCACGACACGTTTTCTTATATTTGATTCGGGTTTCTTTACAGAGATTACTACCATAAATTTTCATCGTTATAATACTCTAAGCACTTTCAAGAGGCAGATGGAAAATCTCGAACAAGAGAATCACGAACTGCGCAAAGAGGTTACTGCTTTAAGAACCGGAATGGAGAACTTAACTGCTTTGGTAGAGTATTTGGTGGCTTCTCAGAATCAGCCACCACCTCCTCATGCTACGCAACCACAACAAGCAACGATTATCTCTGAAATTACGATGGCTCCCCTCTCAGTTGCTCCAAATACTACTGCTGCTCAGCATCGCATGCCTCCTGGATATCCATGGGGAATGCCTGAAGGTTATACTCCAGAAGGATATAACCCTACTCCTCAAATTTCTCAATTTTCTCAACAAGTTATGGCTTATGCCCCTCCCGTGGTACACGTTGTTCCTACTGTTAACAATGAGATCTGTCATGTTGTGCCTACAGTAATGAATGTTGTCCCTGTTATTAATGACGTGGTTCACCATCCTACTCCCCCGCCAAGTGAAGGAATTGGATTCTATGACAGAATGGACGACTTTCAAGATCAGTTTAATGAGATGTGAAAAGAAATGAAGGCCCTCCGGGGAAAAGAACTGTTCAGACGGAATGTAAGCGATCTATGCCTAGTTCCAAATGTAAAAGTACCTACGAAATTCGAAGTGCCGGAATTTGAAAAATATAAGGGCAATACTTGCCCCCGTGCTCATCTAATAATGTATGAGAGGAGGATGTCCACTCACACTGACAATCAACGTTTGCTAATCCATTTCTTTCAAGATAGCCTGACTGGTGTTGCACTGAAATGGTACATGAGCTTGGATAGTGCCAATATCCATACCTTCAACGACCTAGGAGAGGTGTTTGTTAAGTAGTACAAGTACAATGTGGACATGGTGCCTGACCGCGATCAACTCAGGGCTATGGTCCAGAAAGATAAGGAGTCGTTTAAGGAATACGCGCAAAGGTGGCGTGAAGTGGCCGCCCAGGTAATCCCCCCAATGGAAGAGAAGGAGATGACGAAGATCTTTTTAAAGACTTTGGGTTCCTTCTACTATGAAAGAATGGTAGCGAGTGTGCCAAGTGACTTAACCAAAATGGTGGGTATGGGTGTTCGGTTACAAGAAGCTATGAGGGAAGTTCGTTTGACGAGAGATGAAAGTTCTAGTGGTGCAAAAAAATCGTCATATGGATTTGCTAGAAAGAAAGAAGGAGATGCAAATTTCGTTGTTCAAGAGAGAAGAGCTGAACCCCCTAGCAAGCGTCATGTGCATCAACAACAGGTTTCTTCAGTGACTCCGGTTGTTAACGTAACCCCGACTGTCGTTGCGTATCAAAGAACACCCCCAACAAAGCAATCAAGGGCAGAGCCAGAAGAGAGAACCCTTTGACTCCATCCCTATGAGTTACACAGAGCTATTTCCAGCACTGATTCAGAAAAATTTAGTGCAAACCAGGAATCCTCCTGCTATACCGTCTCCTTTGCCATGGTATTACAAGGCAGACCAGACATGTGCCTTTCATCAGGGAGCCCCTGGGCGCAGTATCGAGAATTACTATCCTTTGAAGTCTGAGGTTCAAAAAATGGTTAGATATGGCCTTCTGTCCTTTAAAGACGTTGGTCCCAACGTGAAAGACAACCTGTTGCCTAAACATGGAGGTGGAGGAACGGTGAATATGATTTCTGATGATCCAGGAGAGTCTAGGATTTACAATGTGAATTTGATAAAAGGCAATTTGGTGAAGATGCATGCTGACCTTTGCAGGCTCGGCTATTGTATGCATGACCATAATATGTGTAATATCTGCAACCAAAATAGTCGTGGATGTGATAAGGTTAAAGTTGACCTTCAAAAAGTGATTGATGAAGGCCTTGTTTGTATTATCAGGATCAATGTTGAATGTGAAGAAGGAGTGGACATGGTGCACGGATGTCCCGGCGAGTTCCGAATTTACGACGTGAATGATATGGAGGACAATCTGGTACAGTTACATGCCAACTTTTGCCATATGCCAGGACAAGAGTTACATAAATATGGTGGTTGTCGGGTCTATTATAGAGACCCCCGTGGTTGTTCCATCGTGAAGAGGGGTATCCAATTACTTCTAGATGAAGGAACTATTAGCGTTACAAGAAATAGAGATGGTTATGCTGGAGTCAACATGGTTGAGGACCATTCTGGTGAGATCGTGTCGGATGATGAATATATTTCTGCTAATGAATTCTTTTCTGATGATAAGTCCAAGCCTGTGGTTAAAGATGATACTTTCTTTGGTGATTTCGTAAAGTCTGAATGTACAAGAGAGGTAGGGGTGAATGTTATTGTACCCCATTTTGATATCCCTACTCCAGTGGAGATTACATATTACAGCAAGCCTGCAATAACCCCTGTTGTTATATGTTTACCTGGTCGCGTCCTGTATGAATCAGACAGAGTTGTACCCTATAAATACAATGTGACCATCCTAGAAGACGGGATGGAAGTCCCAATATGACCTTTGACACATGTGGAGAATATCGATGAAGCCAGTTGAGTGACGCGTAGTGGCCGGGTATTTGCTCCTACTTTTCGGGGAGATGTTGATCATGGTAAGAAAGTCGTCGAAACTAATGTTGAACCTGAAAAGGCGGCGGGGAATCCAGTGGAACTACCTTAGAGAAAGAAGTCGATGATGTACTGAAGATCATTAAGATGAGCGACTACAAGATCGTGGATCAGTTGTTACAGACCCCGTCCAAGATTTTTATATTGGCCTTATTGATGAATTCTGCTGCCCATCGGGAATCCTTGATGAGAGTGCTATATCAAGCGTTTGTTGAAAGAGATATGCCCATGGACCAATTTAACGGTGTTGGCGGGAATATTACTTCTTGCAATAACTTGAGCTTTTGTGATGAAGAATTACCCGAGTAGGGAAGAAACCACAATATAGCTCTACACATCTCGATGAATTACAAAAATGATTCCTTATCCAATGTATTGATTGATAATGGTTCTGCCTTAAACGTGATTCCAAGAAGCACTCTCTCAAAGCTTAAGTACCAAGGATCCCCCATGCATCCTAGTGGTATCATAGAGAAAGCCTTTGATGGCTCCAGGAAATCGGTCATTGGAGAGGTGGACTTGCATATGCATATAGGTCCACACATGTTCCAGATTACTTTCCAGGTGATGGATATTGTTCCCGCTTACAACTGTCTATTGGGAAGACCATGGATCCAAGAGGCAGAAGCTGTTACGTCGACTCTTCATCAGAAGTTAAAGTTTGTCCAATAAGGGAAGGTGGTTATCATAAGCGGCGAGCAAGCTTTATTAATATCTCATTTATCTTCCTTCAGTGTTGTAGAGGCTGATGAGGCGGTTGTTGGAACGCAGTTCTAAGCTTTGTCGATCGATAATATAAGGAAAAATGAGGACTCTATTGCTTCATTCAAAGATTCTCAACAGGTAGTAAGGAATGGCCCTAGCAAGGCGTGGGGGAAAATCATTAATCCACCAGTGAATAAGAATAAAGTTGGTCTGGGCTTCATGTTGAAGAATAATAAGTGTGAGATTTTGAAGCCGAAGTCTGCTTTCAGCAAATATCAAGACATATTCCACAGTGCAGGGTATCTGCATCCCACTACTTCGAAGATCAATGCTATCCTTGAGGATGAGCCAAGGCAAGAGATGCCGGATTTCGTAACGCACGAAGTGAGGGTCCATAATTGGATCGCCATTGATGTGCCTTCTTGCATCCACATCTCGAAGTAATTTGTTTTTTGTTTATCTTTCCAAAAATCCTTTCACTCTGCCCAAGGTGAAAGCGATATTGTACGGACATGTCTTTTGTTTTGAACTTTTACATTATTAATAAAAGATGTTTTTGTTTTCCAAATTATGTTTTATTTATTGCTTTTTCTTGGAAAATGGTAATCAGATAAAACCTTTCGAAATAAATAATAATCATTAGTAAAATCTGCATAATCACTTACACATCAGTCAGTTTCTAAAACAAATCATAATCGCATGTGCAGATTAACTAAGAAAACCATTGAAAACAATGACCCTACGCCCTCTCCCAACTTCGAATGTCCTGTGTATTTGGCCGAGGAAGAAGAATATGATGAAACCCCAGAAGAGGTTTCACGGTTTCTTGAGCGCGAGGAGAATATTATTCAGCCGTATAAAGAGTCGTTGGAGGTGATTAACTTGGGATCAGAGGACGACCCAAGAGAAGTCAAGATTGGAGAATTTCTTCATCCCGACGCAAAGAGGAAATTGATTGAGTTACTAAAAGAATATTACGATATGTTTGCTTGGTCTTACCAGGATATGCCTGGGTTAGACACTGACATCGTGGAGCACCACCTACCGTTGAAGCCAGAATGTCCTCCCATCAAGCAGAAGTTAAGAAGAACTCACCCTGATATGGCAATGAAGATAAAAGAAGAGGTCTTGAAGCAGATCGATGCTGGTTTTCTCGTGACATCGGTGTATCCTCAATGGATTGCCAATATTGTTCCGGTACCAAAGAAAGACGGAAAAGTACGCATGTGCGTTGACTATAGAGATCTAAATAAATCAAGTCCAAAAGATGACTTTCCATTACCGCATATTGATATGTTGGTAGATAGAACAAAAAAATTCAAAGTGTTCTCATTCATGGACAGATTTTTTGGGTACAATCAAATTAAGATGGCTCTTGAGGACATGGAAAAAACAACGTTTATCACACCCTGGGGAACATTCTATTATAGAGTGATTCCCTTCGGGTTGAAGAATGCTGGTGCAACGTACCAGAGGGCTATGATAACCCTATTCCATGATCTACTGCATAAAGAAATCGAAGTATATGTTGATGATATGATCGCTAAATCTCATACCGAGGAAGGACATATGAAAGATTTGTTGAAGTTATTTCGGTGTTTAAGGAAGTATTGCCTTCGTTTGAATCCGAATTAATGCACCTTTGGTGTTCGTTCTGGAAAGTTGCTAGGTTTCATTGTCAGCCAAAAAGGAATTGAAGTTGATCCTGATAAAGTTAGGGCAATTCAAGAAATGCCCACTCCAAGGACTAAAAAACAAGTTAGAGGTTTCCTCGGACGTCTGAATTATATCTCTAGGTTCATTTCCCATATGACTGCAACATGTGAACCCATCTTCAAGCTTATGAAGAAAGATCGAGGGTGTGTATGGACCGATGATTGCTAGAAGGAATTTGAAAGCATTAAAGAGTATTTTCTTGAACCTCCTATCTTACTCCCTCCCATTGAGGGAAGACCGTTGATTATGTATCTGACAGTGTTGGATCATTCTATGGGTTTCATTTTGGGACAGCAAGATGAAACGGGAAGAAAAGAATACGCCATTTACTATCTGAGTAAAAAGTTCATTGATTACGAGTCGTGATACACTCTACTTGAAAAGACATGTTGTTCTTTAGCTTGGGAAGCGAAGCGTCTGCGTCAGTATATGCTGAATCACACTACTTGGTTGATATCCAAAATGGATCCAATTAAGTACATCTTCGAAAAGCCTGCTCTTACCGGAAGAATCGCTCGCTGGCAGATGTTGCTGTCTGAATACGATATTGAATACCGCACTCAGAAGGCTATTAAAGGTAGTGTGTTGGCGGAGTACCTTTATCACCAAACGGTTGAAGACTATCAGTCTGTCAAATATGACTTTCCCGACGAATATGTGATGTTTTTGAAAGTAAAAGATTGCGATGAACCTTTGCCTGAGGAAGGTCCTGATCCAAGGTCCCGATGGGGTATGGTGTTTGACAGAGTTGTGAATGCTTATGGAAAAGGAATTGGTGTTGTGATTATCACTCCTCATGGGTCTCATATCCCTTTCACTGCAAGGTTGACCTTTGATTGTACCAATAATATGGCAGAGTATGAAGCATGTATCATGGGCCTCGAAGCGGCTATGGATCTCAGAATCAAAATCCTTGATGTCTATGGGGATTCAACTTTAGTAATAAACCAGATTAAAGGAGAATGGGATACTCATCACCCTGGCTTGATCCCTTACAAAGATTATGCTAGAAGGCTATTACCCTTCTTTAACAAAGTTGAATTCCATCATATTCCTAAAGAGGAAAATCAAATGGCGGATGCTTTGGCAACTTTGGCGTCTATGTATCAGGTGAATGCTTGGAATGATGTGCCTCGTATCACAGTGCGACGTCTGGATAGACCAGCCCATGTATTTGCAATAGGGGAAACGTCAGATGAAAAGCCTCGGTATCACGATATCAAGCATTTTCTACGAACTCAAGAATACCCGTTGGGCGCATCAAATAAAGATAGGAAGACCCTGAGAAGATTGGTAGGTAGCCTTTTCCTTAATGAAGATGTGCTATACAAAAGAAATCATGACATGGTCTTACTCAGATGCATGGATAGACACGAAGAAGACATGTTGATGCATGAGATCCATGAGGGTTCCTTCGGTACTCATGCCAATGGACATTCAATGGCAAAGAGGATGCTTAGGGCAGGTTACTATTGGCTGACAATGGAATCTGACTGTTTCCAATTTGCGAAGAAGTGCTACAAGTGTCAGATATATGCCGACAAGATTCATGTGCCTCTGACACTTCTCAACGTTATTTCATCCCCATGGCCCTTCTCTATGTGGGGTGTTGACATGATTGGAATGATTGAACCTAAGGCATCGAATGGACATCGTTTTATCTTGGTAGAGATTGACTATTTCATCAAGTGGGTGGAAGCAGCTTCATACGCCAATGTTACTAAGCAGGTGGTAGTACGATTCATCAAGCATAATCTTATTTGTCGATATGGTGTGCCAAGCAGGATTATCACTGACAATGGCTCGAATTTAAATAATAAGATGATGACGTAACTTTGTGAAGAATTCAAGATTATCCATCATAATTCATCTCCCTATAGGCCAAATATTAATGGAGTCGTCGAAGCTGCCAATATGAACATTAAGAAAATCATCCAGAAGATGGTTGTTACTTATAAAGATTGGCATGAGATGCTTTCGTTTGCTTTGCATGGGTATCGTACATCTGTTCGCACCTCAACAGGGGCAACCCCTTTCTCGCTTGTGTATGGTATGGAAGAAGTGCTCCCCGTCGAGGTTGAGATTCCCTCTTTACGCGTGATGATGGAAACCAAGTTATCAGAGGCTGAATGGATTCAGAATAGGTTCGACCAGTTGAATTTAATTGAAGAAAAGAGAATGACGGCTTTGTGTCACGATCAATTATACCAAAAGAGGATGAAGAAAGCTTTTGATAAGAAGGTCAAGCCTCTTGAATTCAGAGAAGGCGACCTCGTGCTCAGGAAGATCATGTCTTTTAACGTTGATTCTAGGGGCAAGTGGACTCCCAATTATGAAGGCCCATATGTTGTTAAGAAAGCCTTCTCTGGCGATGCATTGATTCTTGAAACTATGGATGGTGAGAAGTTCCCACGTCCTTTCAATGCTGATTCAGTCAAGAAATACTTTGCAGAAAGAAATAAAAGAACAACTCGCAAAGTTGAAAACCCGAAAGGGCAACTTAGGCAAAAAGGAGCGTCTCGGTAGGCTGAAAACCCGAAAGGGCGGTCTAGGCAAAAATTAGAGACATAAACAGAATAAATTCTTCCTGGTAGGTTGAAAATCCGCAAAGGCAATGTTGTACCCCAAAATTTTCTCTCTCACTTATCAAGAATTTTCTCATAAGATCTCTTGGACTCAAGACTGCATTAGGGTTTGACCAGCTCAAGACACCTCCTCATGCACTATTGACCAAAATTAAGGTTTGAGTTTGCACAAGGATTTTTGGACTATCAATGCTTCATATGAATTCCAAGGATCACTATGGACCCCTAAGATTACTCATGTCAAGTTTCAAGCTTTGAATCACACTTTTGATCAGTCAATTGAACAATTGACCTAAAAATCAGTTGTATTGGGGAAAAAGTCAACCATGGCTAATTTACAGTCAAACTTCATAATTTTTTATCCATATCAACATCTTAGACTCATATGTATCATTTGATCAAGTTTGGACCATAATTCCTCAAGAAATTTGATCAAATCATCAAAAGGGCAAAATGGTCAAAATTAGGGTTTTGATTGAGAAAAGGCAATTTCTGATTTTTGACTTAGAAAATGATCAATTGGTTTGAAGTATGATCTCAAGAGTTCAATTACATCATTTTGACCTAATATCATGATTCAAAACATTACAAATCCATTGAATTGACAGATGAAGAATTCAGGCCATATGGCAGACCTGAACAAGGATCCAGATGGACCCTGTTCTTTGATGGAGCCTCCAATGCACTCGGCAATGGTATTGGTGTTGTACTCATATCTACGGAAGGGTTTCATACTCCCTTTACTACCAGACTCTGCTTCAATTGTACAAACAACATGGCGGAATACGAAGCATGCATCTTTGGTCTCAAAGCTGCCATTGACTTGGGGATCAAATCCTTCGAAGTATTTAGAGATTCAGCTTTGGTCATTATTCAGATCAAAGTGGAATGGGACACTAAACACCATAACCTTATCCCTTATAAAGAACATGTTTTGACATTGCTACCACATTTTGAGAAGATTACCTTCGAGCATTTCCCGCGAGAAGAAAATCAGCTAGCAGGCGCTCTAGCCACAATGTCATCTATGTTTAAACTTAATTGGGATAACGAGGCTCCCCAGATTACCATTGAACGAATGGACGAACCAGCACACTGTCACAAGATTGATACTGAAGAAGTAGTGGACTGGCATTGGTTTCACGAAGTCAATAAGTATCTCGAGGCTCAAGAATATCCAGAAGGAGCTTCAGTCTATGATAAGAAGTTCTTAAGGAGATTCTCTGTTAAATTCTTCCTTGGTAATGGCATCCTGTACAAACGCAATCATGACTCTGTTACTTCGGTGCATGGATAAGGTTGAAGCTGAAAGGATTATGGCTGAATTGTAAGAAGGCTCTTTTGGTACCCATTCCAGTGGGCATACGATGGCGAAGAAAATCCTACGGGCAGGCTATTACTGGTCTACCATGGAAGCAGATTGCTATCAACACTCTCGAACCTTCCATAAGTGTCAAATTTATGCTGACAAAGTGCATGTACCTCCGGTTCCTCTGAATGTCTTGACTGCTCCTTGGCCCTTTTCTATGTGGGGGATTGATATGATTGGGGAAATCAAGCCGACAGCCTCCAATGGACACCGCTTCATCCTAGTGGCCATTGACTATTTTACAAAATGGGTGGAGGCGGCTTCCTTCGCTTCTGTTACCAAGAATGTTGTTGCCTGTTTCATCAAGCAAAACCTTATTTGCCGGTACGGTATCTCGGAAAGGATCATCACTGACAATGGTACAAATCTCAACAACACTATGATCACCGCATTGTGTGAGCAATTCAAGATTCAGCATCACAATTCTTCTTCCTATCGGACAAAGATGAATGGTGTTGTCAAAGCTGCAAATAAAAACATTAAAAAGATCATACAGAAAATGACAGTTACATACAAAGACTGGCATGAGATGTTACCATTCTCTCTCCACGGGTATCGTACCACGGCTCGCACATCAACCGGGGCAACACCCTATTCTTTGGTTTACGGCATGGAAGTCGTCTTGCCTATTGAGGTTTAGATCCCCTCTCTGAGGATTATGAAGGATGTAGGATTGAACGAAGACGATTGGATCCAGACTCGACTTGATCAACTGAATTTGATTGATGAAAATAGACTTTCTATTGTTTTCCATGGTCAAATGTATCAAAATCAGATGATCAAGGCTTTCAACAAGAAAGTCAGGCGCCAAGTGTATCAAGTCGGAGACCTAGTGATCAAACACATCATCTTGCCACAAGGTGATCCCAGGGGAAAATGGACTCCTACTTATGAAGGACCATTTGTAATCAAAAACATATTCTCTGGTGGAGCAATGATCTTGACGACCATGGATGGTGATGACCTGCCACATTCTGCGAACGCGGACATAGTCAAAAGATATTACGCATAAGAGGCCCGCTAGGTTGACACACCTAGGAAAAACAAGGGCATACCGGCGAATCAAAAAGGTTCAGGAAAAAGTTAGGGATAAAACAAAAAAATTTTTACACCCGACAAGTTGAAAACCCGAAAGGGCGACTTGGGAAAAAAATGGTTTCCCGATGGACTGAAAACCCGAAAGGGCAGTCCAGGCAAAAGTTAGGGAATTAAGGCGTACGACTATGTCCCGTTGGATCACTTCATGGACAAACTTTGGCTTCCACTAACAAACTAAGAGGTCTTGATCAATTCAATCATCTTCGGGAAAAGCAACAAATAGACAAGATGCTCAGAGATACGAAGGCTATAGCAGAATGGGAACCCCACGGGATTTTTTACACATAGCTATCTTTTCTTTGTATCAAAATTTTTCTTTTTTATGACAGCGTTCTCTTAATAGAATGTTCGTCCTCTTGTACAAAAACACTTACTCAAAGTCAATACAAAGATGTCCCTTTGAAAGTGTAAAAACTATTTGTCTTTTCTTTACGCTTGTGTTTTGTTTACGAAAACGTCCAATGATTCATTTATTGAACATATGCATTTGAACATAATTACTGTTTACAAATAAACAAAATGAAAAGAGGAAATTACTGATAGGTTGAAAGGATAGGGAAATATATCTAGACTATTCCATAAGTAATCCCCTGCAGTACATCGTTTAAATCCCCAGCGGAACAAAGTTTCAAATTATTGATGCCCAGTAGAAGTCGTCAAATTTCTCAGGATTACCCAATAGGATAGCAGTACATGGCATTTCCCTTACAACAGAGTTTATTTCTCTCGGCAGAAATTCATCAAATAACTTCAACTTCAAGACGCGAAGAATTACATATCCTCAGCAGCAGTCAGGGATTTATTTTCCCTAAATCCAACAGTAGTGCAACAAATTGGCTCACATACGTATACATCGCATTCATATATCATAAACATTGATAAAACAAGTGCATTATATCATACATTTCATACAACATGACTTCGCATTTTAGTTAACCTTTTATCCTTTTCAGGATAAGATTAAAAGCTACCATTAACAATGTTCAAAGCTTTCAGATACAGTTCAGATACGCTCCAGACACGGATGCCATTCTGATACTCATTCAGCTTTCAGATACAATATAGATACGCTCCAGACACGGACGCCATTCTGATACTCATTCAGACTCAACTTTCAAATACAATATAGATACGCTCTAGACACGGACGCCATTTTGATACTCATTCGGCTTTCAGATACAGTATAGATACGCTCCAAACACGGACGCCATTCTGATACTCATTTAGACTCAACTCTCAGATACAGTATAGATACGCTCCAGACACGGATGCCATTCCGATACTCATTCAGACTCAACTTTCAGATACAGTATAGATACGCTCTAGACACGGATGCCATTCCGATACTCATTCAGACTCAACTTTCAGATACAGTTCAGATACGCTACAGACACATACGTCATTCTGACATTCATTCAGCTTTCAGATACAGTTCAGATACGCTTCAAACACGGGCGCCATTCTGATACTCATTCTTCCAGCTTACAAGTTACAATTCAACAATCACTTTTGGATGGCATCTTTAAGCCCGTCTCCCACAAATTTCTATCACCTCTCCAAATGGCATCTTTAAGCCCATTCCTTCTATCATCACATCATCAAGTGCAAATTTTTGGGCACTCTAGTGTCCAATCATCTTCCACCTTCGAGTCACGAATGGCAAAACTCGCCAATCTAACTCTTCTGGCTTAAGAAGATTGAACAGGGGTAGTTGTTGTACCCAAAAATTTTCCCTCTCACTTATCAAGAATTTTCTCACAAGATCTCTTGGACTCAAGACTGCATTAGGGTTTGACCAGCTCAAGATACCTCCTCATGCACTATTGACCAAAATTAGGGTTTGAGTTTGCACAAGAATTTTTGGACTATAAATGCTTCATATGACTTCCAAGGATCATTATGGACCCCTAAGATTACTCATGTCAAGTTTCAAGCTTTGAATCACACTTTTGATCAGTCAATTGAATAGTTGACCTAAAAATCAACTGTATTGGGGAAAAAGTCAACCATGGCCAATTTACAGTCAAACTTAATAATTTTTTATCCACATCAACATCTTAGACTCATGTTTATCATTTGATCAAGTTTGGACCATAATTCCTCAAGAAATTTGATTAAATCATCAAAAGGGCAAAATGGTCAAAATTAGGGTTTTTACTGAGAAAAGGAAATTTCTGATTTTTGACCTAGCAAATGATCAATTGGTTTGAATTATGATCTCAAGAGTTCAATTACATCATTTTTACCTAATAGCATGATTCAAAACATTACAAATCCATTGAATTGACAGATGAATTTTTCAGTCAACTGATCAAAAGTCAATTGTATACTGAAAAGTCAAACTTTGACTTTTTTTTAGTCAAAGTCGAGTGCCCAAAATCATAATTCATCAAAACATGTCAAAATGTGAAACTTGTTCATCAAGAAATCAAGGATTGAAGATTTTGTTTTAAAAAGTTGAAAAATTTTAACTTCGAAATTTTTCTAAGTGTAGAAAATTTCTTATTTTTCCCAACTTTAAGCCAAATTTTCACCATGATGTAAGATGATTCAAAGGAAACTTCCAACATGAAAGTTGTAGATATCCATGAAATCTACAACTTTCATTCACACAATTTCTCCTAAAAATTCGTGTATCTCAAGATATAATTTTGTGAATACATGCTCATGAACTAAAATAACTTAGTGAAATTTTGCCTTAGTAAGGCAGATTTTTTACCTAACTTCATGCCAATTTTTCACATAGTTCCAAAGGGAATTTTCAAAAGAAATTCAAAGATGAGTTATAGAGAACATTTCAAGATTTCAAAAATGTCCAAGAACTCCTTGAGATCATTCCTAAGTAGGGAGAATCGAAGAGATGAAATTGGTGATTTATCACTTTGATTTCAAGCCATTTTGTGAAGCACATTGGATCCAATCCTCAAGAATGATGAAAAAATCCTACTTTGCAGGCTTCTAACTTGACTTTCACTCCATAATTAAATGTTTTCACAGTTGTTAGAAGCTTTAATCCAAGCATTGAATGCATTGTACAAGATTAATTCAATTTTTGGGAGAAAGGGAACATTGTCATTTTGGAAAAGCAAGCTTTATGCAAAGTCAGCTTGCATTGAGCCTTGCACTTGTTTTTTCTGCACAAACACACTCCACTCCATCAGAAAAAGTATGTTTAAAGGTCTCAGCCCCCCTACAAGCTTGGTACTACACCTTGGAACTATGTCTGCTAGCTTTGCTTCACAAACAAGAAACCAAGCAAACATGTGAATTTTTGAAATCTGAGTTGTTACAAGACTTAAGACCACTTGCTTATAAATAGACACACTATTTTCAATTTGAGACACGAAGACTAAGACTCAAAAACACTCTGCAACTCATAATCTTCCATAGCTTGACAGTTTTGAACCTTACATAGCCATCTCCAAATCCCCTCGTGCGTATTGAGTTTTAACCACCCAAACACTTAATATACATCATATCTAAGTAATCCAGACCCATGTTCCCTCACCTTAACTCCTCCTCCACCATCCACCATTTTTAAATATCAAGCTTGCAGGTTGACTTGAGTAGAGAGATTCAGAGAATTTTAGGACAAAGTAAGGATTGGAATACACTCAGGGAAGTCCAGGTAAGCTAAACAGATCATCGGGCCTTCTCAAAACTTGCTCAAACTCCATTCACGATCTCAGCTGCAAGAGGTAAAATCCAAAACTTCTATCTCTTTGTACAATCATCATTTGTTCTTTATTTGTGAAAGCAAAATGTAGATATCCTTGCTCTAAAGCTAACCATGTTCATAGTTTTTATTTATATTAACTGTATATAGGGAATTTTGGATTTGAAATTTATGAAAAATTAGGTTTCAAATTAGGGCCAGTAAAATTAGATCTTATCTTTGATTTTTAGTTTACATAAATTATATGGTTCACCTCGTGGGAAGAAACATTATAACTTTCATGTTTGAACTTTCCATTTTTATGGAGAAATGAAGAAGATACAGGTGATCCGGCCATGGCTCAAGGTTGAAGATGAAGTTGCCTTCAAGAGACATTTTCTAATATATATTTATGTTTGTATTTATATAAACTGATGTACAGTCACCCCAGTGGTAAGGCAGCATGCGTAAATGCTAGAGGTCATGGGTTCGAGCCTTAGAGCGCTGCCTTTTGCATTTTCTCACTTTTTTCACTCTTTTTTATCTCTTGCAGCGTTGGGCCTCCAAATCTTGGGCTTTTTGTTTTTTCTAACAGTTACCCCCCTGTCTGCTTGTGACACCCTTGGCCAATATCATTTTATTTATTTATTTTATTCTTATTTTATTTTCTTAAATATATTTTTCTTAACATTAAAATCATAAAAAATATGAAAATGATAGATTTATGTTTTGGCTTGTTTTATTTTATTTTCCTCACATAAAATATTTTTATTTAACTATATATTATCTATTTTTATTAAATAAACTTTATAAATTAAATTATAACTAGTTTAATATTTATTTTTTCTTTATACCCATTAAATATTTATTTTAATATAAAAAAAGGACCAAAAATACCTCATAATGCCATATATTATTTTCAAGACAAAAAATACAAAAAAAAAAATACTTTTTTTCATAAAGAAACTTATTTTCTTTTAATCAAATAGAATTAGGGTTTATTCAAAAACCTTTTCTTATATAATTCCTTTCCTTAATTAATTTAAGTTAATCTTGATTTACTTGTTTTCTAATTAGGTTTTAGGTTAAAAAAATTTCCATATAAAAACCAAACAAAAATCTTCTTTGCATTTACACATCTTTGTATATGTAATTCATCTTGTATACTATTTATTCCAATTATTTGTAGAAATTCAATTTGGTTGTAATAGATTAATTAGGTTTATATTATTTCAATCCCCATTCATAAATTGTATAGCGTAGTAACTTTAAATTTCGCAGTTTATCGCTTTTGTATAACATGCTAGTAATTAGGGTTTGTATGGGAAGATAAAAATCAATCAAATAGAAAACCCTAATTCAATACAAAATCAAGCATGAAAATGACACGCTCGCACACAAGCACCCCTAGGGTTACTCCACTTGGTTGCCTTATACAAAATGGCCATATTACGCATGTAAGGTGACTTAGCAAAAACAAACAAATACAAGATCATAGTCCATCGATGACGCTATTCAAAGTTGCCTTACAAAATGATCTTAGTCCCTCAAAAAATGCTAAGATACTTTGCAATATTGCTAATCATGGCTATATGATGACCCACGCCCATCCTGTTTACATCCAAAGATAGGGTTGCTTACCAAATCAATGGTAAGACAACAATGTCAAAGGAAAAGAAAATGAACAAGAAAGACATTTGAGTAGGTAGATTGCTTTTAGTTACTTGCTCCATTTCAAAACAAATATCCTTGCTATTTTCAAAAAAACAAACACCTACACATTTCAAAACATCTTACAAAACTTGAAAACATTTTCAAAAGATCAAACATCTTTGTATACATTCTTACGAACAAGAATCATTACAAAGATTTCCTAAACAATAGCCTCTTTATAAAATACTCTCAAAAACCACACAAAGCACAATTTCAAACAAAAGCAAGTGATCTAGCAAGTAACTAAGAGCCCATGGATAACCATGGATGAAAAGGGTGTTAATACCTTCCCTTTTCATAATCTACCCCCCGAACTCAAGAAACAATCTCAAAGGTCTTTCCTGTGCTTTTTCACCTTTCCTTTTGGATAAAAGAAAAGTCGATGGCGACTCTTGATAACCGCAACATTTGTGATAAAACGCAAAACCCTCAAGTCAGTTGTCCCACCGCATCATAGAACTGGCGACTCTGCTGGGGAAAATTCTAAAAGAGGGGTTACCTTAGGGATAGATCACATTTATTTGCTTACATTGTTTGACTTGTATGCTTTACATTATGGTTCTTTGTTTAGCTTTGAATCCTCTACCCGGATTTGGGATACATTATAGGTAAGTAGCAATACATTGTGGAAACTGTGCGGGGTATACCGACATGGTCTAAGCAATAGCTATGTTAGTGCGACATATTTGTGGGTACCGGTAGCCTTTAAGTTAATAAAAGAGAATACGGGGCCACTGAGTGATGTCATGAAGCACTAATGAACTTTTAGAACCTTTACTTGACCAACTTGGCCTTTAGGATGTAGTGAGATGACCGGCTTTGGTGCAGTCCGAAGTTGGTAGATACTCGATACTACACTCATTGAGGTTTGGTTTCTTGGGATATTTCATTCGCCATTAAAAAGGCTTGTGCTGAAACAATGACCAAGGAAACAAACTGGTGATATTGAGCTCCTTAGAACCCGATTACTATTACTAGGACAGGTTTAAGCCAACTAAACTTCAAGAGGGTACTTACCTATAAAACTCCATGCAAACCTAAACTAAGTATTTGTTTGCTTTGTTTGTATACTTGTACATAACATCATGAACATCATGAACATCATATACATCCACTAACCATTTCAAGGATTTTGGGATTCATCTTTGTTCTTGTTTTGTAGGATATGGACTCACTTCGCATGAAAACTATTCAAGTCAACCTTGTGAGAATCCCTCCACAACTAAAGGAGATAGCTTCAAGGATTCCTGAAAACTCTCCATTCACCGAGAGACATGGTCGTCTACTCAACTTGGTCACCTCCAACACAGATGAGGACATGATGAAGGTGCTCTTTCAGTTCTTTGATCCTTTGCACCATTGCTTCACATTCCCCGACTATCAACTAGTGCCTACTTTGGAAGAATTCTCCCAACTCTTGACGATTCCCATTCTCAATCAACTACCTTTCAACGGCATGGAAAGATATCCAAAGCCAGAAGAGATTGCTCAAGCTCTACACTTGCACTCATCTGATGTCACAACTCATTGGGAAACAAGGAGTGGTGTCAAAGGTTTCCTAGCAAAGTTCATGTTCGAGAAAGCCCAAAGGTGTTGGAATTCCTTGGACTTGCAAGCCTTTAAGGAAATTGTGGCTCTCCTCATATATGGGATGGTTTTGTTTCCAAATCCTGACCAGCTCATAGATATGAACACCGTCAAAATCTTCATATCCCGCAACCCAGTGTCTACATTGCTAGGGGATATCCTACACACTTTTCACACTCGCACAATGAGGAAAAGAGGTGTCCTTATGTGTTGCACTCCTCTATTGGCAAGATGGTTTATTTCTCATATTCCCCAATCAGTATTAAAGAATGAGCAAGGTTCAAGGTGGTCACAAAGGTTAATGATGCTCAAACATTCAGACATTCATTGGTACTCCCGATCCAAAGAAAATGTTATCATTGTTGACCATTATGGAGAATTCCCTAATGTCCCTTTACTTGGCATAAGGGGAGGTATCACCCACAACCCATGTTTAGCCTTAAGACAGTTTGGTTACGCCCGAAGGGATGGCCCACACAAGATGCTGATTCAAGGTTTGGTATTCGACTACGACAACGACGATCAAGGTCTTCGCCAGAGATTTATCCGAGCTTGGAGGATGTTGAACAAGATGGATAGCAAGACTTTGGGGCACAAGAATTCCATATCTCTTGAGCCTTACCTCAAATGGGTACGAACTCGTGCTCAGAGTCTTATGATGCCTTACCCCTCCATTCTCTCGGTAATCATTGAGCCTGTTAAGGAGGGAGATGTTCCATACACTATCCTACATCCCGACATGCCCACATATCTTGAAGACTTACAAAGGGATTAGATACAACTCAAGGGGGAGCGAGATACTTTCGAAGCCCAATTCTACACAAGCGAGAAGAAGGTTTTAGAACTCACTAGGCTACTTCATAAGGAGCAGACTCTGAATGCCTACATTGCACCAAAGAGGATGCGTACTACTTTTCTATCTTAGAGATTTTGTATTATTTTTCCCTAGGGGCATTAATGTACTCAAACTTTATCTTATTAATATAACGTGTGTTTCCTTTTTGTCTAAAACAAATCTGAATCTTTGAAATCCTTGAAAACATTGCATATGCATATATCATTCATCATAACATAAACAGGTCTTTTGCAACAAGTCTCCTCATCTCTCTAATGTTTATTTCAGTAAGATGGATCTCGAGCAAACAGTGAAAGATCTCCAAGCTCAGAATACACAGTTTCAATAGTTACTCATGACCCTATCCAAGGGGCAAGAAGAGTTTAAGACCCTACTGGTTGAAATGAGGAAAAAGAAAACAAAGAAGGTAACCAGAGTCTTAAACATGGGAATAAGATTTCATGAGCAGACAAGAAGGACTTTGAACTTTGCAACAACGTCCAATGAAGGAGAGGGGAAAGGCAAGGAAATAGTTGTCCCGTCAGAATCGGAAGAGGAGGAAGAAGAGGAAGATTACTCTGAGGAACAGTACCCTCCAGCTGATGACAAGTATAGACATCTCGAAGAGCGGTTGAGCGCGATGGAAATCCAAAAGGTGCCAGGCTTGGACTTTGAGGAATTGGGTTTAGTGTCGGGGATTGTGATTCCTCCTAAATTCAAAGCGTCTGTATTCGCTAAATATGACGGAGTTTCATGCCCTAAAATGCATCTCCGGTCATACGTGAGGAAAATTCAATCCCACACTGCTGATAAAGACTTATGGGTGCACTTCTTCCAAGACGGTATGTCTGGTACTCAACTTTACTGGTTTTACCAACTAGAAAGAGCCAATGTTCATAATTGGGAAGATCTTGCCGCAACTTTCTACAAGCAATATCAATACAATTCTGATTTGGCGCCTACCCGTACTCAACTCCAGAGTATGGCCATGGCCTGCAATGAAGGTTTCAAGGACTATGCACAAAAATGGAGAGATCTGGCTGGAAGAGTTCAACCCCCTCTATCTAAGAGAGAATTCGTAGACATGTTCTTAGGCACCTTATATGGTCCCTTCT
Source organism: Vicia faba (assembly GCA_948472305.1). Lineage (NCBI taxonomy): Eukaryota > Viridiplantae > Streptophyta > Magnoliopsida > Fabales > Fabaceae > Vicia > Vicia faba. Next base: position 987,009,115 of record OX451740.1, on the reverse strand, counting down.
TCAATCATTTAATCGGAAGTTCATCTGCAGGCTTTACTGAACTAATATTGACCGGAGAGAGGATACAAGTCGGTATAAAGAATGGAAAGATTTAGAAAGATGCATCCTCTTCTACGGCTGTAAGGAAGCAGGTGGTTGTCGTATATCCGCAAAGAAACCAAGATAGTACCGAACATCATCCAATGGTGGGGGTCGTTATGATCCCAAAACCTGCATCTGATCAGCAAAGAAATAATCAACCAAGGGTAGAAAGGCCAGTCAGGAAGTTCACCAGAATCAACATGACCCCATCTCAAGTATTACCTCATCTACTAAGATCCAATTTGGTAACCTTGAAAGAAGCTCCGAAAAACCCCAATACAACATCTCCTCATTATCACCCCAATGCCCGTTGCGCATATCACTCTGAAAGTCCTGGTCACGATACTAATAATTGTTGGGCTTTGAAGAACAAAATACAAGACCTCATTGAAGCAAAAGAAATTGAGTTTGATGCGCCCGAGAAGCCAAATGTCATTTCTGCTCCTATGCCCAGACACGGCCATAATACTAATGCCATTGAAGAAGATTTGTTTGATACCTCAGTTGATGAACTCATGACCCCACTTCTGACTGTTAAAATGAACTTTTTGAATGTCGGTGTTTTCTCGGGATGTGATGAAGATTGTCGTTTCTGTTTATCCTCACCAACTAGTTGTCCTTTGTTGAAAGTAGGTGTTCAGTGCCTGATAGATAACAAAGAGATTTTTTTCGAAAAAACTCCTATTCCACCTGTTTCTTTTAAAGATGTTTCAATCATTACCATTTCCGCTAATTCTTCCAAGGTCTCCACCAAAAGACCCGTTAGAATTACATCAGTTCCGAAAGCAACTCCTTTAATAATCACAATGCATGGGCCAGTCCCATACGTGTCAGACAAAACTGTGTCGTGGAATTATGGAGGGGACGTCTACTACCATGGCATCAAGCAAGACTGGCCAGCCGCCGAAGAGATAAATTCCGAGAAAGAAGACTCCAACATCAGTAACATTTCAGGAACTAGCAAAATTACCTGAAGTGGTAGGATCTTTTCTCCAGGAATTGCTCCCCCTAAAGTAGTTTATGGGACCATAACTATCCCTTTGGCTGCTCCAAAGGTTACTCCTACACCCATAATCATCTCTGAAAGTACTCCAATTGACAAAGCCGTTACAAACCCTGTAATCATTCTTACTGACACTCCTGCTGCCGAGTTGACCAAGGCTCGAGGAAAAGGTGTTATGATTGAGCATGTCCAGACGAAGGCTCGGTCATTGACTATCCCTGAGACCTCCAAGAAGGAAATGAAGGAGATCTTAAAAATTATAAAGAGAAGCGACTACGATGTAGTTGAAAAACTGGGGAAAACTCCCTCTAAAATCTCCATGCTGGCATTACAACTATGTTCTGAGGCACAGGCAAAAGCCTTGGTGAAGTTCTTAAAAACCGCCCATGTACCTCAAGAGACATCTGATGATCAATTTCAAGACTACGTGGCTAACCTAACTGCGGACAGTGGTTTGGGTTTTTTAGATGCTGGTATGACGCCAAGGGGAAGAAAACATAATGAGGCGTTGCATGTCTCAGTGAAATGTAGGGGCACCAATCTGGCGCATGTTTTGGTGGACACTGGCTCATCTTTGAATGTATTACCCAAAAAAGCTCTTGATACACTTGACTGTGAGGGGTTGACTTTGAAGCCAAGCAACATAGTGGTAAGGGCTTTTGACGGTTCGAAAAGGATGGTGCACGGGGAGGTAGACATTCCCATAAAGGTTGGAACCCAAACTTTCAATTCAACTTTTTATGTGATGGACATTCGCCCTTCATACTCCTGCCTGCTTGGCCGACCATGGATCCACAATGTTGGCGTTGTTACTTCTACGCTGCACCAGATGTTGAAGTATCCAGTTCAAGGGAAGATTATCACCGTTCATGAAGAGGAAGAATACATGATCAGCCATCTCAATTCCTTCAGATATGTGGAATTGGATGGTGAATTCATCGAAACTCCATTTCAACACTTTGAAGAGGTCCCCCAAGATGTGGCAGTTACTAAGGTTATTCCCAAGATTACAAGGCCTCCACTCCGAATGTCGTCACTGAAAGATGCTAAAGCAGTGGTGGAAGAAGGTGGATGCACTATCTGGGGAAAACTCCCAGATATCCCATATAAGTCTGACAAGTTTGGCCTAGGTTTCACTTCAAATGCTCAAAAGGTTGTACGTTGTGCCCGTGCTGGAGGGCCACCCTTGAAGATCAGCAACCGTGAGGTCAACGCGGTAGAAGATGGTGAAGATGGTTGCAACCTGGATGAATGGATCTTCCCGACTGTCAATGGAGGGCTCAGCAATTGGGAGGCTAGAGAATTCGTCCCAGTCACTTTCATCCCTCAGTAATTTGTCTTTACATTTTGTTGGATCTGTAATATTCAAAACAATTCGCACTCTTAAAACCTTGTGTCTCACCCGAGGAACAACGGTCCATTTGTAAGGGTTATTATCTCATTTTTCATATGACATCAATGAATCATGGACGTTTTCGCATACAAACTTTTGTGCTCATTGTTTTTTTTCTTTTACATTTTACTTTCTTTCAAAGATAGATATACCCTTACACACACCCATACTCACAATGCAGGTATACATCCATTCTGGATCCCATGGGTAACGATACTGCTATGGCCTTTTGTGACCTTGAGAATCTAATCTACCAAGTTGAAGACGAAAGTGAGGAAGATTGTGAAGTACCAGGGGAACTTGCCAGACTGCTACAACAAGAAGAGAGAACAATTTAGCCTCACGAGGAACCCGTGGATACGATCAACCTAGGTATCGAAGAAGATAAAAAAGAGGTCAAAGTGGGTGCCAATCTGGAACCCAGTGTCAAGAAGCGTCTGATTCAGTTGTTGCATGATTATGTCAAAGTCTTTGCCTGGTCGTATGAAGACATGCCAGGACTTGATGAAGATATTGTGGCACATCATCTTCCTACAAGAGAGGATTACCCGCCAGTAAAGCAAAAGGTTTGGTGAATAAGGCCGGATATGTCAGAAAAGATTAAAGCAGAGGTCATAAAGCAATTCAACGCTGGATTCTTGGCTGTCGCCTCTTACCCTCAATGGGTTGCCAATATTTTTCCCGTACCCAAGAAAGACGGCAAAGTGTGAATGTGTGTGGACTACAGAGATCTGAATAGGGCGAGCCCTAAGGATGATTTTCCACTCCCCCACATTGATATCTTAGTTGACAATACGGTACAACACAAAGTGTTTTCCTTCATGGACGGATTCTCAGGTTACAACCAAATCAAAATGGCGCCTGAGGACATGGAGAAAACAACATTTGTCACACAATGGGGCGCATTCTGCTACAAGGTAATGACATTCGGATTGAAGAATGTTGGGGTAACCTATCAACGCGCCATGGTAGCTTTATTTCATGACATGATACATCACGAAATAGAGGTATACATAGACGATATGATAGCCAGATCACAAACAGAAGAAGAGCATCTTGATCACTTACAAAAATTGTATGAGAGATTGAAGAAGTACAAGCTAAGGTTGAATCCTAACAAATTCACATTTGGGGTACGGTCTGGTAAACTCTTAGGTTTTGTCGTCAGCAACAAATGTATCAAGGTCGATTCTGCCAAAGTTAAAGCAATACAAGAGATGCCTGCTCCTCGTACTGAGAAGGAAGTCAGAGGATTCTTGGGACGTCCGAACTATATTGCCAGATTCATTTCCCATATGACAGCTACTTGTGAGCCAATCTTCAAACTATTGAAGAAAGATTAAGTAGTCAAATGGAATGACAAGTCCCAAGTTGCTTTTGACAAAATCAAAGAATACTTACAAGAGCCTCCTGTGTTGATGCCACCAGTCAAGGGAAGACCATTGATCATGTATCTGAATGTTTTAGAAAACTCAATGGGGTATGTATTGGGGCAGCATGACGAGTCTGGCTGAAAAGAGCATGCTATTTACTACCTGAGCAAAAAATTTACCGACTGTGAAACCAGATATTCACTGCTCGAGAAAACTTGCTGCGCTCTGGCATGGGCTACTCGCTGGCTAAGACAGTATATGATGACTCATACTACCTTGTTGATATCTAAAATGGATCCGATAAAATACATCTTCGAGAAGCCTGCTCTTTCTGGGAGAATAGCGAGATGGCAGATGATCCTGACAGAATTTGATATACAATATACTACCCAGAAAGCTATAAAGGGGAGTGTAATAGCTGATCACCTTGCTCACAAAGCTATAGAAGACTGACAGGCCATGAAGTTCGAATTCCCGGATGAAGACATCATGACATTAGACAACTGTGAAGAATTCAGGCCATATGACAGACCTGAACAAGGATCCCGATGAACCCTGTTCTTTGATGGATCCTCCAATGCACTCGGCAATGGTATTGGTGATGTACTTATATCTCCGGAAGGGTGTCATACTCCCTTTAATACCAGACTCTGCTTCAATTGTACAGACAACATGGCGGAATACGAAGCATGCATCTTTGGTCTCAGAGCTGCCATAGACTTGGGGATCAAATCCTTGGAAGTATTTGTAGATTCAACTTTGGTCATCAGTCAGATCAAAGGGGAATGGGACACTAAACACCCTAACCTTATCACTTATAAAGAACATGTTTTGACATTGCTACCACATTTTGAGAAGATTACCTTCGAGTATTTCCCGAGAGAAGAAAATCAGCTAGCAGACGCTCTAGCCACAATGTCATCTATGTTTAAACTTAATTGGGATAACGAGGCTCCCCATATTACCATTGAACGAATGGACGAACCAGCACACTGTCACGAGATTGATACTGAAGAAGTAGTGGACCGGCCTTGGTTTCACGAAGTCAAGAATTATCTCGAGGCTCAAGAATATCCAGAAGGAGCTTCATTCAACGATAAGAAGTTCTTAAGGAGATTCTTTGCTAAATTCTTCCTTAGTAATGGCATCCTGTACAAACGCAATCATGACTCTGTATTACTTCGGTGTGTGGATAAGGTTGAAGCTGAAAGGATTATGGTTGAATTGCATGAAGGAACTTTTGGTACCCATTCCAGTGGGCATACGATGGAGAAGAAAATCCTACGGGCAGGCTATTACTGGTCTACCATGGAAGCAGATTGCTACCAACACTCTCGAACTTGCCATAAGTGTCAAATTTATGCTAACAAAGTGCATGTACCTCTGGTTCCTCTGAATGTCTTGACAGCTCCTTGGCCCTTTGCTATGTGGGGGATTGATATGATTGGGGAAATCAAGTCGGCATCCTCCAATGGACACCACTTCATCCTAGTGGCCATTGACTATTTTACAAAATGGGTGGAGGCAGCTTCCTTCGCTTCCGTTACCAAGAATGTTGTTACCCATTTCATCAAGCAAAACCTTATTTGCCGGTACGGTATCCCGGAAAGGATCATCTTTGACAATGGTACAAATCTCAACAACACTATGATCACCGCATTGTGCGAGCAATTCAAGATTCGGCATCACAATTCTTCTCCCTATCGACCAAAGATGAATGGTGTTGTCGAAGCTGCAAATAAAAACATTAAAAAGATCATACAGAAAATGATAGTTACATACAAAGACTGGCATGAGATGTTACCATTCGCTCTCCACGGGTATCATACCACGGCTTGCAGATCAACTGGGGCAACACCCTATTCTTTGGTTTATGGCATGGAAGTCGTCTTGCCTATTGAGGTTCAGATCCCCTCTCTGAGGATTATGAAGGATGCAGGATTGAACGAAGACGATTGGATCCAGACTCGACTTGATCAACTGAATTTGATTGATGAATAGAGACTTTCTTCTGTTTTCCATGGTCAAATGTATCAAAAATGGATGATCAAGGCTTTCAACAAGAAAGTCAGGCGCCAAGTGTATCAAGTCAGAGACCTAGTAATCAAACGCATCATCTTGCCACAAGGTGATCCCAGGGGCAAATGGACTTCTACCTATGAAGGACCATTTGTAATCAAAAACATATTCTCTGGTGGAGCAATGATCTTGACCACCATGGATGGTGACGACCTGCCACATCCTGCAAACGCAGACATAGTCAAAAGATACTACGCATAAGAGGCCCGCTAGGTTGGCACACCTAGGAAAAACAAGGGCATCCCGGAGAATAAAAAAGGTTCAAACAAAAGTTAGGGATAAAACAAAAAAAATTTGTACACCCGGCAAGTTGAAAACCCGAAAGGGCAACTTGGGCAAAAAAGGGTTTCCCGATGGACTGAAAACCCATAAGGGCAGATCAGGCAAAAGTTAGGGAATTAAAGCGTACGACTATGTCCCGTTGGATCACTTTATGGACAAAATTTAACTTCCACTAAAAAACTCAGAGGTCCTGATCAATTCAATCATCTTCGGGCGAGGTAACAAATAGACAAGATGCTCAGAGATACGAAGGCTATAGCAGAATGGGAACCCCACGAGATTTTTTACACATAGCTATCTTTTCTCTGTATCAAAATTTTTCTTTTTTACGACAGCGTTCTCTTACTAGAATGTTTGTCCTCTTGTACAAAAACACTTACTTAAAGTCAATACAAAGATGTCCCTTTGAAAGTGCAAAAACTATTTGTCTTTTCTTTACGCTTGTGTTTTGTTTACGAAAACGTCCAATGATTCATTTTTAAACATATGTATTTGAACATAATTACTGTTTACAAATAAACAAAATGAAAAGAGGCAATTACTGATAGGTTGAAAGGATAGGGAAATATCTCTATACTATTCCATAAGTAATCCCCTGTAGTACGTCGTTTATATCCCCAACGGAACAAAGTTTCAAATTATTGATCCCCAGTAGAATTTGTCAAATTTCTCAGGATTCCCCAATAGGATTCTACAAGCAGTACATGGCATTTCCCTTACAACAGAGTTTATTTCTCTCGGCAGAAATTCATCAAATAACTTCAAATTCAAGACGTGAAGACTTACATATCCTCAGCAGCAGTCAGGGATTTATTTTCCCTAAACCCAATAGTAGTACAGCAAATTGGCTCATATACGCATACATCGCATTCGTATGTCATACACATTGATAAAACAAGCGCATTATATCATACATTTCATACAACATGACTTCGCATTTTAGATAACCTTTTACCCTTTTCATGATAAGATTAAAAGCTATCGTTAAAAATGTTCAAAGCTTTCAGATACAGTTCAGATAAGCTCCAGAAACAGACGCCATTCTGATACTCATTCAGCTTTCAGATATAGTATAGATATGCTCCAGACACGGACGCCATTCTGCTACTCATACAGACTCAACTTTCAGATACAGTATAGATACGCTCTAGACACAGACGCCACTTTGATACTCATTCAGCTTTCAGATACAGTATAGATATGCTCCAGACACAGATGCCATTCTGATACTCATTCAGACTCAACTTTCAGATACAGTATAGATACGCTCCAAACACGGATGTCATTCTGATACTCATTCAGACTCAATATTCATATACAGTATAGATACGCTCCAGACATGGATGCCATTCTAATACTCATTCGGACTCAACTTTCAGATACAGTTCAGATACGCTACAGACACAGACTCCATTCTAACATTCATTCAGCTTTCAGATACAGTTCAGATACGCTCCAAACACGAGCGCCATTCTGATACTCATTCTTCCAGCTTACAAGTTATAATTCAACAATCACTTTTAGATGGCATATTTAAGCCCATCTCCCAAGCCTTTCTATCACCTCTCTAAATGGCATATTTAAGCCCATTCCTTCTATCATCACATCATCAAGTGCAAATTTCTGGGCACTCTAGTGTCCAATCATCTTCCACCTTCGAGTCACGAATGGAAAAACTCGCCAATCTAACTCTTCAGGTTTAAGAAGATTGAACAGGGGCAGCTGTTGTACCCCAAAATTTTCCCTCTCACTTATCAATAATTTTCTCACAATATCTCTTGGACTCAAGACTGCATTAGGGTTTGACCAGCTCAAGACACCTCCTCATGCACTATTGACCAAAATTAGGGTTTGAGTTTTCACAAGGATTTTTGGACTATCAATGCTTCATATGACTTCCAAGGATCATTATGGACCCCTAAGATTACTCATGTCAAGTTTCAAGCTTTTAATCACACTTTTGATCAGTCAATTGAATAGTTGACCTAAAAATCAACTGTATTGGGGAAAAAGTCAACCATGGCCAATTTACAGTCAAACTTAATAATTTTTTATCCACATCAACATCTTAGACTCATGTTTATCATTTGATCAAGTTTGGACCAAAATTCCTCAAGAAATTTGATCAAATCATCAAAAGGGCAAAATGGTCAAAATTAGGGTTTTGATTGAGAAAAGGCAATTTCTGATTTTTGACCTAGAAAATGATCAATTGGTTTGAAGTATGATCTCAAGAGTTCAATTACATCATTTTTACCTAATAGCATGATTCAAAACATTACAAATCCATTGAATTGACAGATGAATTTTTCAGTCAACTGATCAAAAGTCAACTGTATATTGAAAAGTTAAACTTTGACTTTTTTGGTCAAAGTCAAGCGCCCAAGATCATAATTCATCAAAACATGTAAAAATGTGAAACTTGTTCATCAAGAAATCAAGGATTGAAGATTTTGTTTTTAAAAGTTGAAAAAATTTAACTTAGAAATTTTTCTAAGTGTAGAAAATTTCTTATTTTTTCCAAACTTTAAGCCAAATTTTTACCATGATGCAAGATGATTTAAAGGAAACTTCCAACATGAAAGTTGTAGATATCCATGAAATCTAAAACTTTTCTTCACACAATTTCTCCTAAAAATGCTTGGATCTCAAGATATAATTTTGTGAATACATGCTCATGAACTAAAATAACTTAGTGAAATTTTACCTTAGTTAGGCAGATTTTTGACCTAACTTCATGCCAATTTTTCACATAGTTCCAAAGGGAATTTTAAAAATCAATTCAAAGATGAGTTATAACATTGCAAGCTTTCCAAAATATCAAAGAAATCCTTGAGATCATTCCTGAGTAGGGATAATCAAAGAGATGAATTTGGTGATTTATCACTTTGATTTCAAGCCATTTTGTGAAGCACATTGGATCCAATCCTCAAGCATGCTGAACAAATCCTACTTTGCAGGCTTCTAACTTGACTTTCACTCCATATTTAAATGTTTTCACAGTTGTTGGAATCTTTAAGCCAAGCATTGAATGCATTGTACAAGATTAATTCCATTTTTGGGAGAAAGGCAACATTGCCATTTTGGAAAAGCAAGCTTTATGCAAAGTCAGCTTGCATTGAGCCTTGCACTTGTTTTTCTGAACAAACACACTTCACTCCATCAGAACAAGTATGTTTAAAGGTCTCAACCCCCCTACAATATTGGTACTACACCTTGGAACTATGTTTGCTAGCTTTGCTTCTTAAACAAGAAACCAAGCAAACATGTGAGTTTTTGAAATCTGAGTTGTTACAAGACTTAAGACCACTTGCTTATAAACAGACACACTATTTTCAAGTTGAGACACGAAGACTAGGACTCAAAAACACTCTCAAACACTTTGTAACACAGAATCTGCCATAGCTTGACAGTTTTGAACCTTACATAGCCATCTCCAAATCCCCTCATGCGTATTGAGTTTTAACCACCCAAACACTTAATATACATCATATCTAAGTGATCCGAAACTTTGTTCCCTCATTGTAACTCCTCCTCCACCATCCACCATTTTCAAATATCAAGCTTGAGGGTTGACTTGAGTAGAGAGATTCAGAGACTTTCAGGACAAAGTAAGGATTGGAATACACTCAGGGAGTTCCAGGCAAGTTAAACAGATCCTCAGGCCTTCTCAAAACTTGCTCAAACTCCATTCACGATCTCAGATGCAAGAGGTAAAACTCAAACTTCTATATGTTCGTACAAGCATCATTTGATCTTGATTTGTGAAAGAAAAATGTAGATATCCTTTCTCTAAAGCTAACCATGTTCATAGTTTTCATTTATATTAACTGTATATAGAGAATTTTGGATTTGAAATTTCTGAAAAATTAGGTTTCAAATTAGGGCCAGTAAAATTAGATATAATCTTTGAATTTTAGTTTACATAAATTATATGGTTGAACTCGTGGGAAGAAACACTATAACTTTCATGTTTGAACTTTCCATTTTTATGGAGAAATGAAGAAGATACAGGTGATCCGGCCATGGCTCAAGGTTGAAGATGAAGTTTCCTTCATAAGGCATTTTCTAATATATATTTATGTTTGTGTTTATATAAATGGATGTACAGCCACCCCAATGGTAAGGCAGCGCGCGTTAATGCTAGAGGTCACGGGTTCGAGCCTTAGCGCGCTACCTTTTGCATTTTCTCACTTTTTTCACTCTTTTTTGTCTCTTGCAGCGCTGGGCCTCCAAATCTTGGGCTTTTTGTTTTTTCTAACAGTTACCCCCCTGTCTGCTTGTGACACCCTTGGCCCATATCATTTTATTTATTTATTTTATTCTTATTCTATTTTCTTAAATATATTTTTCTTAACATTAAAATCATATAAAATATGAAAATGATAGATTTATATTTTGGCTTGTTTTATTTTATTTTCCTCACATAAAATATTTTTATTTAGCTATATATTATCTATTTTTATTAAATAAACTTTGTAAATTAAATAATAACTAGTTTAATATTTATTTTTTCTTTATACCCATTAAATATTTATTTTAAAATAAAAAAAGGACCAAAAATAGCTCATAATGCCATACATTATTTTCAAGACAAAAAATACAAAAAAAAATACTTTTTTTCATAAAGAAACTTATTTTCTTTTAATCAAATAGAATTATGGTTTATTCAAAAACCTTTTCTTAGATAATTCATTTCCTTAATTAATTTAAGTTAATCTTGATTTACTTGTTTTCTAATTAGGTTTTAGGTTAAAAACTTTTCCTTATAAAAAACCAAACAAAAATCTTCTTTGCATTTACACATCTTGGCATATGTAATTCATCTTGTATACTATTTATTCCAATTATTTGTACAAATTCAATTTGGTTGTAATAGATTAATTAGCTTTATATTATTGCAATCCCCATTCATAAATTGTATACCCCCTTCTCACAAATGTTGTAATAGCGTAGTAACTTTAAATTTTGCAATTTATCGCTTTTGTATAACATGCTAGTAATTAGGGTTTGTATAGGAAGATAAAAATCAATCAAATAGAAAATCCTAATTCAAGACAAAATCAAGCATGAAAATGATATGCTCGCACACAAACACCCCTAGGGTTACTCCACTTGGCTGCCTTATACAAAATGGCCATATTACGCATGTAAGGTGTCTTAGCAAAAACAAACAAATACAAGATCATAGTCCCTCGATGACGCTATTCAAAGTTGCCTTACAAAATGACCTTAGCCCCTCTAAAAATGCTAAGATACTTTGCAACATTTCTAATCATGGCTATACGATGACCCACGCCCGTCCCGTTTACATCCAAAGATAGGGTTGCTTACCAAATCAATGGTAAGACAAGAATGTCAAAGGAAAAGAAAATGAACAAGAAAGACATTTGAGTAGGTAGATTGATTTTAGTTACTTGCTCCATTTCAAAACAAATATCCTTGCAATTTTCAAAAAAACAAACACCTACACATTTCAAAACATCTTACAAAACTTGAAAATATTTTCAAAAGATCAAACATCTTTGTATACATTCTTACGAACAAGAATCATTACAAAGATTGCCTAAACAATGGCCTCTTTACAAAATACTTTCAAAAACCACACAAAGCATAATTTCAAACAAAAGCAAGTGATCTAGCAAGTAACTAAGAGCCCGTGGATAACCATGGATGAAAAGGGTGCTAATACCTTCCCTTTTCATAATCTACCCCCCGAACTCAAGAAACAATCTCAAAGGTCTTTCCTGTGCTTTTTCACCTTTCCTTTTGGATAAAAGAAAAGTCGGTGGCGACTCTTGCTAACCGCAACATTTGCGATAAAATGCAAAACCCTCAATTCAGTTCTCCCACCGTATCACAGGCAACCTAGGCAAAAGTTAGGGATTTCTTGGCAAGTAATTGCGTCAGACAAGACTTGGTCGTTGAAGCAACAATCTTCTCAGATTCTCATCACATTGCAACTGAAGTCTTTGCTCACGAGTTCGAAGTCGTTAGGAAGAACAGTGGTCATTGTATTCAAATGTATCTTTCCCATATATTTACCATTTTCCAAACTTTGTAATCATCTATGGAGTCTCTCCGTTCGCAGACTACCATTCCATTAATAAAGTTTGAGCCTTTATCCAATTCTTTGTAGTTCTTACTTTTATTCCGTTCGCAAAAATTTCATTTATTATCAATAGAAATTTTCAAAACAAAAAGACTTAATAATAAAAAAATGTTTTGAAAAGAATTTACAAATTTCCTTATACTTCAGTTGTTGTGATTCGAGTGGAACAAAAGTAGTGATTCCGAGGATGTACGAGCTCCGAAGTTTTGAAAAGTTCCTGGGTTGCTCTTGTTGATATGTGTGTGTTCCATTTAGGATACTGTTTCTTGGGATAGATGAACCTCATACAAGCTAATACATGGTGTGGCATTTGGGCATGTGTTCCCATCTTTCCCCAGTTAAGTGTTGGTTTAGTTTGTCTTCAAGCAGCTATTTGATTGTGGATTTGTAATCCCATCCTCCCCAGTCAGGTCCTGATTCAGATTCCTTCGACTAAGAAATATTACGCCCTCCAGTTATGATATTGTTATTGTACTGTTCCCCTAAGCAACCATACAAGGGCAACATACATTCTAAGAAGTTTTGAGATAAGCGTCTACTCATTGGGTTTTCTCTCACTGTGCGCTGAGTTTGATTTAAATTCCCCATGAACTAACCCATTACTATGTTGTCGACTCCTTAATTCTTCGGATGAGTCAAGGGTGATGCTTCCCTCTGAAGTTGTCATCCCGTGAAATTCCATGATCTCTCTCCAGAGAATTTTACACAACTATTATGCCTGATATTGAAGATTATATTTAGGCTCTCTTTGGTGTATGTGGCTTCTTTTTCTCCAATGAAGTTAGCATAACAATCCCCAGTTGAAGCATCAACAATGTAGTTTTTCTTTTTCCCCGGTAAAGTCTGTATTGACATCCCCAGTTGAAGTCTCGACGAAATGGTTTTCATCTTCCCCTAGTGAAGTTAGTTTTGGAATTTCCAGTAAATTCTAGACAATGAAGCTTCCTCCTCCCTTATCAAAGTCTGTATTGGTATTCCCCGGTGAGACATAGAAGAGTGTATGATGTTCCCGCAACTTTATTTGTTGCTAGTCAGGTGGTTCTTTGTTTGTCTTCAAGCCATGTTCTTCCCAATGAAGTTAAGCCGTGAAATAGGACTTTGTTTCCTCTGTTGATGTTTACCCTCTCGTGGAATCTGATCTTCGTCCTGCATGTGACTTGGCCGAGTGTTGTCTCTACCCAAGATTAGATTTATCTGGTTATCCCCAGTATATTATGGTTATTTTGTCAGCATGCGCATGGTGACATCCATACAATACACATCATGCATAGATGAATTTAAAATTCATCACTCATTTCCATTCATTGATGCTTTGTCAGCATGTTATCCTCTTTGCAAAGTTATGTTACTCTCTCTCCAATAGAGTTGTCAATGTTAAACAGAAAGTGTATATCCTTTCAATTTCCCCACCGAGTTATCCCTCATGGAAGGATTTTGCTTCAGCCTTACCATTTAGTTCATTATCTGGATGGAATGTGATCCCCTTTTGAGTTTACTTCTCACCGGGTGCGGACTTGGTTGATTATCTCATCCCAGTTTATTTCTATTTGAATCTGTAGTCCCCGACAACATTATTATTCTGATTTCTGCAGGCTTCGAGCCTTGATTTGAGAATGTGCATTTATTTTGCACGCAAAGACTTTTTCTCCTCAACAGGAATGTATTGGTATTTCCCCAGGAAATCAAGCTTCATTTCTCGCTAGTCTTGTTACAATTCCTTCTTAAAACAGCGAGCCGCAGTTCTCTTTATGTGAGCAACTTGTTCCTTCCCAGTAAGTCTGTTAACGTAAGGAGATGTTTTTTTTCAATGAATGGTAGCCTTGTCATTATGGAAGGTAGTTCGTTGATGAAGATTGTTTTTTTCCAATTAATGGTAGCCTTGTCATTATGGAAGGTAGTTTGTTGATGAAAATTTGTTACTTTCAATGAATGGTAGCCTTGTCATTATGGAAGGTAGTTTGTTGATGAAAATTTGATATTCCAATGAATGGTAGCCTTGTCGTTATGGAAGGTATTTCGTTGATGAAGATTGTTTTTCTAATGAATGGTAGCCTTGTCATTATGGAAGGTAGTTCGTTGTTGAAAATTTGTTACTCCAATGAATGGTAGTCTCGTCATTTATGGGAGATAGTTCGTTGTTGAGTTTGGTTGTACTTCAATGATAAAGACAGTTTGTTGAAAGATTCCTACAGCTGTATTTTTACCCTTTCCAGGTGAAATATCTTGGTTAAAGAAGAAACTGAGACCAGTTCGTGGATTATAGTCAGGATCGAGGGGAAGTTTATCTGATTCTCCATTAAATGGTATCTCTTCGAGGAAGTTTCGCAAGGAAAGTTTGTTGTGAAATCTTTACAAGTGGTAGTCTCTTTATTTGAGATAGCTTGTATTTTTACCCTTTCCAGGTGAAATATATTGGTTAAAGAAGAAACTGAGACTAGTTTGTGGCTTATAGTCAGGATCGAGGGGAAGTTTATCTGATTCTCCATCAAATGGTATCTCTTCGAGGAAGTTTCGCAAGAGAAGTTTGTTGTGAAATATTTACAAGTGGTAGTCTCTTTATTTGAGATAGCTTGTATTTTTACTCGTTCTAGGAAGAACGTCAGGAATTTAGGAAGTTTGTTATTACTCTTTGAGACATCACCTTCAGTAAAAGCTGGTGCATTCTATTTTCTCCACCTTCAGTAAACATCGACGTATATTATGTTTCTTTACCTTCAATAAAAGTCATTATTGTCCTATGTTTGTTTTTTTACCTTCATTCTTGAGCGGGTAGTTCATTACCATTCTTAGTTAAGATTGATCTTTTTAGGTTAGCGATTATCGATCCCCTGCGTTGATGTTACTCTTTTTTTGCTATCTCCTCTATGAGTGGATAGTTCGCAGCTATTGGTTAATTGTTGTCATCCATTACTTTTCCCTCAGTTTTTTGAGTCTATGGTATTTTTTCTCCTCTCTGGATCTTACCCCAGTAAGGTTGAGTTTTCTTCTCCCCAGCAGAGCCAATTCATCTCCAGTAGATCTAAATTTCTATCCCCGGAGTCGTGTTGTTCTCCAAAGGTTTATTATCCTGGTTGATTTCTTTTTGTTAATCTGTTGATTTTACTGTCGCTTCTCCAGTGTGTGTCTGGCCCATCTGCATGAAGTTCATACATTGCATCCATAATCATAAGCATCACATGATATCTTAGGGCCAAAAATAGGGCTTGTTTTATATTTAAGTATCTTCAATCACGTCAAAACGAAGATTTTAATCTTTGTGTCTCTGGATAGAAGACACTTAAATAAGGGCAGCTGTTATACCCCAATTTTTGCCCCTAAGATCCCTCATCATACTTTGTACGTTTTGCACATAGCATTGGTCTCATGGTTATAAGATTGAAGAGCTTTGGCATTAGGGTTTCTCTTTCTGAATGGAGGCTGTCGTCTTGCTCAAAATTGATTCAACTGGCGCTCTCATTTTTCTTGGTATGATATTAGGGTTTTGAATCTCAAGCAGCATAGACGTCTCTGCTATCAGGTTTCCTCAAGATACAAATTTTTCTTCATCAGAGTTCTTTCAAGGAATAAAGGTATTAGGGTTTAACTCAGCTAGAGAATCCGGATTTCTCTTCATGTTGTTTGAGCTTTGTGGTGATTCTTCTATGGAGATTTATTGGATTAAAGTCTCACTTCAAGGCTACATTGAGCGCTACTTTTCCCTTACTAAAAGATTGCTTTGAGTTTTATCAAGTTTAGATATCTAATGTTGGGTAAGCTATGGGTTAGGATCTCATTCAGCTCATTTCATCAAATGGAAGTTGGTCGCTTCAAATGCAAGATGACTCGAATTTGTGGATTTAAGTGAGACTCATGTACATAACTCCATTAGGTCATCTAACACACCGTTCATTCATTAATCAATAAAATGTGGCATGTGATCAAAGATTTCGAAGAATTAGGGTTTATTTAAGGCTCTGAAGCTCTTATCTTTATCCAAGAGATTCAAGCTGCTTCTTCAACAAGCAGGGAAAGATGTTAGGGTTTTAACTTGTTCTGGGAAGGATGCTAGGGTTTTTTAACTTGTTATGCTTCATCAAGAATTCAATTGTAAGCTAAGTTTTTGGTCCCCTCCATCACCTCAAGCTACCTTGATTATCAAATTTTATCAAAAGAAGGTGAACTAGGGTTTGTTACTCATCATATTTGAGCTTGTTGATGTTCAACAACTGAGATTCATTGAGTTTCATGTCAAGGTATCCTACTATGCTCCAAATCCTACCTTTATCCAGGGATTCAAGGCATTGGCTATCTTGTTACTTATCAAGTCGAGATATAGTGGAATTGGATTGCGAAATGCAAGCCATGGTGCAAGAGATGAGGATGGATTGCTTGTCATGAAAGTTTGCTTAAGATTGGAAAATTAAATTAAATATAGGGCTTCATTGAGGATGGAAGATTAATTGAGATATTCATTCAAGTTCAAGATGTGAATCATAATCAAGGAATCATTCTCTCAATTTGTTTGTGGCTTGTCAGGCGAGCTAATTTGGATTAAGGTTAAAGTGGATTTAAATGATTCAATAAATTCAAATTTGGTTCAATTCATCAAAGTTTATGGGAATTCGCAAAGTTTGGAAAAGGAATGCATTTGGACTTCTTGAAATTTAAGGAACAAAGTACAAGTGCAAGGCATTCATTCATCATAATCATCTTTATCTTATTCATGATGTTCAACACTTAATCATTTCATTATAAAAGATATTCAACTTCATTCAAGTCCATGTTCACTACGAATATTCACTCAAGTTGCAAAAAGTCAAGAAGCATCCAAGTTCCAATTGAATTCTCTTTTCAAGAACTACAAAGTAAGATCAGTGAAAGAGATTTGAAATCTAATTTTCAATCTGCACAAAATAAGGAGGAATTGTTCCATTACTTGAAAGTGATTTACAACTTCCATCGCAAATATATCATTACAGCATAAGACAAAATTTACACCAAAAGTACATTCCTAAATCTGAACCCATTCCATTTCATGCCAAGTTTCAAGCTCCAACTATCTTTGTGAAAATATGTTGTGCCTACGCCAAGAGTGCATCATGTTGCAGCCATGTGCAAGGTTACGCAAACTTAGACCAAACTTCATGGAAACTGGAGGTTCTGTTACTGCTGGCAATACTTATAGCATAAGTGATGGTGTTGCATCATTAGTTTTGGTGAGTGGAGGGAAGGCATTAAAGCCTGGGCTTCAGGTCATTGCAAAAATCACTGGATATGCTGATGCTACTCAGGAACCCGAGTCATTGCTATTCCCAGAGTTATCTCCAAAGCATGGTCAAAGATTTCACAAATTGATTAACGAAGCCTTCGCATTTGCAGCCCTGCACATCATAGAAATAATATCAGTTTTAGTAGGTTCCATATACTAACCATATTAGCTGACCTGAACTAATTTTCTAACCGTTTTTACTAACTTCTAATTGTTTTAATCTTAACCTTGGAAATGCACTTCATTAACACTTAACAGAATTTCAAATTAACTCGATGTTAGTTTTTCAAATTAACAGATTCACAACCGTTCAACTAACTTTTCCATAACCGTTTTTCAAATTAACTCGATGTCAGTTTTTTTTACAAAATAACGGTTTTCAAAGCAAACAAACCTAACAACCTTCAACTTCAGCTAGCTTCTAACAGAAAATAACTAGCTATTTTTCTAACAGATTTTTGACTGCCTAAAGGCAACTACTTTAACAGAGCCTCTTCATAGCAGAACTAACAGAAAATTAGCAACCCAGGACTAACCACTAATAGTCTAAACATTCATAACAAATTTCACAACTAACTCTAACAGATATCCAGCTAACTGAATATAACAAGAACCCATTCAAAACAGTCCCAACTGACTAAACAAAAAAAAAGAAGTTACTAACAGATCCAAAAGTCTCTAACAGAATCCAAAAATATCTAACAAACTTCTTCAACCTCTAACAGTTTATTACCAGATTGATAACAGATGGCAGATGGAGGATAGAGAGAGATGGATTTACGATAAAGATTATTAGAAATTCAGAGAGTAAAAAAACCTCCATTGAATTCATTCTTGATTTTCCTGAGAAGAATCACCAAATACCTTCCATCATCTTCTCTCTGCTTCATTCACTGAAAACCTTCACTCCTCATCCTCCATTGTTCCCTTCATTCTGCGATCTCTCTTCAAGAATCTTTAATCATCATTAACACAGCCTCTGCAACAGATTGATCATCTTCAATCTGCAATTGACATCAACATATCACTGAGTTCTCAAGAACAACAACAACACACGAGTTCAACGACAATGGTTCTGCAGAAATTCACACAGTGAATATAAACAAGAAGGTAGGGATACGCAAATCGAAGAGAGAAGATGACCATGTGTATTACCTGAATTGAAGCTTCTCTGATTCTCTTATCATTTTCATCAATTTGAAGACAGCTGGTGGTACTTCAGCCGGTACGTATCTCGTTCCCTTGCGATTTTTGCTTTATTTTATAGCCTGAAATGTAGGGGATAAAATCAGAAAAACGGTAAGGTTGAATCTGTGAAAGCAAGAACGAGGGTGAGCGGCGATGCTGATAATGTTTCTAGAAGAAGATGAGGCTGAGGCGAGGTGTTTTATGCTGGTGTGAGATGTTGATTTTGTTTGCAACGGTGTTAGAAATCGATAAGAATGGTGAACAAAATCGGGGGACGAATGAATGATTTAGGATGAAGCGAAGTCACGACGACGCGAGCAAGAGATTGGCAGAGAGGTTTTTTCTTTGAGTTCAAGAGAGAAGAAGCTCTGTGAATGTCTTGAAATTGAACATACAAGATTGTGAACCCTAACTTTTCCCCCTAAAATGCACCGTTCTGTACTTGGTATTATTCACCTATTCCAGCTTACAAAAATTTAGCTGAAACAAGAAGGTTGGGCTGGCAATGTTGTTTGGACCAGATTGCACATCATTAAGGCCCATGGCCATTTTTTTTTTGGAAATAAATTTTGCTGAAGCTATACAAAATGGTGTGTTGGGCTTGCAAGCTGGGCCTAGCGCCAGATCTCCTTGTTGCACTGCTGGAAGCAGATTTCCACCCCCTGGCTTTGTTAATCTTAATCTCTTGTTTTTTTAAGCTTTTCCATTAGTTTAAATTTCTTCCAACTTTCTCAATAAAAAATAGTGAAAAATAAATACGTATAATAGAACAAAAAAATAAACATAATTTAAGATTCTTTTTATAGAAAAAACTATAAAATCAATAAAAATTTTAGGCTTCTCATTTGAATTTGTGTAGGAAATTAATCCCTAATTTTTTTTTTCGATTATGGGAATTTTGTGGTTCACCTTGGCTTGTTGAGTTGAGTCTCATGCAAGTTCATTATTGGATAAGCGGATGTATTTGGATTCCAATTGTGATTTATTTTCACATCGATGAAGCTTCGACATCCATTCCAAATATTCGATCTCTGACTGTTTGTTTGTTGATGCCAACTCGCGCGAAGCATCTTGGATTTCTTTACTTTGGTTGTGCTTTTTGTGGACGTCATTGTTCGTTTGGTATTATACTGCTTTCAAGTTATATTTCCACATTTATCGCTTTTCTAGATATCATGAGAAGTAGGAAATAAAGAGCGTGCGCTCGAAAATGCTGTTTAAAGACCTGTAGCAGGCATTCCGCACTTCATTTCTTATATGTGTTATGCTTGTGTTTGTTTCCTTTCTTGTTGATCGATGAGTCACTCAATTTAGAAATTGAGATCACGACTTCGCTCTCAATGCATGCTCCCTATAGGATTTTATCGCTTTCCTTTATTTCTTGTTGATCGATGAGTCACTCAATTTAGAAATTGAGATCACGACTTCGCTCTCAATGCATGCTCCCTATAGGACTTTATCACTTTCCTTTATTTCTTGTTGATCGACGAGTCACTCAATTTAGAAATTGAGATCACGACTTCGCTCTCATTGCATGTTCCCCATAGGATAGTTTATTAGACTTTCTTTGGCATGCTAACTTAGATAGGATCTCTTATTGCATGATAACATTAGGTTAGAGATAGGTTAGTCTTCCTTGAATGTTTTCTTCCCATTTTTTGCATAATTGCATTTAAAACTAAAATTTCTTTTTCTTGGCAAATGTATAAAAAAATGCTAAGCATACAAAAAATTCTTTTCATGGTAAAAAATACCAACCAATCCATCTCTTTTCGCCATTCGGCTTTTCTCTTCTAAGAGCATGTTAGCTCCTTTCCACTATAGGTCGTAAGTCTCCGAAGGTCGAGCAGCGGTGGAATTATCGAATGCAACATTGTTCATTTAAAAAATATAAATAAACAAAATATATGAGCCGAACTACGGCGCTCTGATTCCTTAAAGGGGATACGTAGGCATCTGGTCACAGGGCTTAGCCGAGCGAAAATTTGTAAATATTTCCTTCTTTTCCCCATGTTTTCTTCGCATGCATTCCCTCTTAGTTTATAACCCTTAAGCATTAGATCGAACGCACCATTTGATTAGAATAACGAGAGTGGATCCCGTAGAATACTATAAACGTGTGAGGTGCTAATACCTTCCCCTCGCGTAATCGACTCCCTTACCCAATCTCTCGGTCGCAAGACCTTGATTTCCCCTTTTAGGTTTTTCTTCGATGATTTTCCTTTCCCTGTTATATGGGATAAATAAATACTCGGTGGTGACTTCATTGATTTTACCGCTACAATTGCTTAGGAGAGGAATTTGTCTGATTAATTCTTGGTCAACCTTGAGCAATTGAGGACCTCAATGAGCATGTCTTGAGTAAAAATGGGAGGGAAAATTTTGTGGTACAACAGCTGCCCCTGTTTAATATTCTTAAACTTGAGGATTTAGATTGGCTTCTCTGCCTTTCGTTAATCTGAAGGTGGAAGATGATTGAACACTAGAATGCCCAAAAATTTGCACTCACATATACATGAAGAAACACTTTTGGTTGATGATATTGGGGAATGGGCTTACAAATGCCATTTGGAGAATATGACTGAGAGTTGTCAGAGATGGGCTTATAGATGCCATTTGGAAAAGATGACTGAGAGTTGTCGGAGATGGACTTATAGATGCCATCCAAAGTGACTACTGGTAAGAATAAAGCTTGATTGCGACATATAATGAAGGAATCTTTGGCGACTACTACTTCAGCAGGTAATGAAGGAATCTTTGACGACTACTACTTCAATAGGTAATGAAGGAATCTTTGATGACTACTACTTCAACAGGTAATGAAAGAATCTTTGACGACTACTACTTCAGCAAGTAATGAAGGAATCTTTGACGACTACTACTTTAATAGGTAATGAAGGAATCTTTGGATACTACTACTTCAGCAGGTAATGAAGGAATCTTTGACGACTACTACTTCAGCAGGTAATGAAGGAATCTTTGACGACTACTACTTCAGCAGGTAATAAAGGAATCTTAGATGACTACTACTTCAGCAGGTAATGAAGAAATATTTGACGACAACTACTTCAACAGGTAATGAAGGAATCTTTGACGACTATTACTTCAGCAGGTAATGAAGGAATCTTTGACGACTACTACTTCAACAGGTAATGAAGGAATCTTTGACGACTACTACTTCAGCAGGTAATGAAGGAATCTTAGAAGACTACTACTTCAACATGTAATGAAGGAATGTTTGACGACTACTACTTCAGCGGGTAATGAAGTAATCTTGGACGACTACTACTTCAGCAGGTAATGAAGGAATCTTTAACGACTACTACTTCAATAGGTAATGAAAGAGTCTTTGACGACTACTACTTCAGCAGGTAATGAAGAAATCTTTGACGAATACTACTTCAGCAAGTAATGAAGGAATCTTTGATGACTACTAATTTAGCAAGTAATGAAGGAATCTTGGACGACTACTACTTTAACAATTAATGAAGGAATCTTTGACGACTACTACTTCAGCAGGTAATGAAGGAATCTTGGACGACTACTACTTCAGCAGGTAATGAAGGAATCTTTGACGACTACTACTTCAAAAGATAATGAAGGAATCTTTGGTGACTACTACTTCAGCAGGTGATAAAGGAATCTTTGAGGATTACTACTTCAGCGGGTAATGAAGGAATCTTGGATGACTACTACTCCAGCGGGTAATGAAGGAATCTTTGAAGACTACTACTTCAGCAGGTAATGAAGGAATCTTTGACGACTACTACTTCAGTAGGTGATGAAGGAATCTTTGACGACTACTACTTCAATAGGGTACCAGAAGGAATTCTCACTTGATTTCCTCTGAATGATGCACTACAAGATGTCTACACCTGACTTCTTCTAGAAGAGATATTTTTCAGAATGACTTTCTGGGGAAAGCCTTTGAGGAGGTAATGAAGGAATCTTTGACGACTACTACTTCAGCAGGTAATAAAGGAATCTTAGATGACTACTACTTCAGCAGGTAATGAAGAAATATTTGACGACAACTACTTCAACAGGTAATGAAGGAATCTTTGACGACTATTACTTCAGCAGGTAATGAAGGAATCTTTGATGACTACTACTTCAACAGGTAATGAAGGAATCTTTGACGACTACTACTTCAGCAGGTAATGAAGGAATCTTAGAAGACTACTACTTCAACATGTAATGAAGGAATGTTTGACGACTACTACTTCAGCGGGTAATGAAGTAATCTTGGACGACTACTACTTCAGCAGGTAATGAAGGAATCTTTGACGACTACTACTTCAATAGGTAATGAAAGAGTCTTTGACGACTACTACTTCAGCAGGTAATGAAGAAATCTTTGACGAATACTACTTCAGCAAGTAATGAAGGAATCTTTGATGACTACTAATTTAGCAGGTATGAAGGAATCTTGGACGACTACTACTTTAACAATTAATGAAGGAATCTTTGACGACTACTACTTCAGTAGGTAATGAAGGAATCTTGGACGACTACTACTTCAGCAGGTAATGAAGGAATCTTTGACGACTACTACTTCAGAAGGTAATGAAGGAATCTTTGGTGACTACTACTTCAGCAGGTGATAAAGGAATCTTTGAGGATTACTACTTCAGCAGGTAATGAAGGAATCTTGGATGACTACTACTTCAGCGGGTAATGAAGGAATCTTTGAAGACTACTACTTCAGCAAGTAATGAAGGAATCTTTGACGACTACTACTTCAGTAGGTGATGAAGGAATCTTTGACGACTACTACTTCAACAGGGTACCAGAAGGAATTCTCACTTGATTTCCTCTGAATGATGCACTACAAGATGTCTACACATGACTTCATCTAGAAGAGATATTTTTCAGAATGACTTTCTGGGGAAAGCCTTTGAGGGAAGTACTTGTCAGAATTTAGTTTCTAAAGAAATTTGTGTGGTCATCTAGATAGTTGATAGTATTTGTCTGCTTGCAAACTTTCCTGAAAAGGTAAAGTCAGTTTCATGCGATGTCATGATGCATGAATTGCATGATGCTCTCAAAATAAATGAGAATGTTATATGTGTTTCAGTTATGCATATGCTACGATGTATTGTAAAATGATGTATGAATGTAATATGTGAACATATCAGTTGTTGTTGAACTAGGGATAATAAATCTCTTATTGTTGCTGGGGATGAAGAGTATGTATATCTTTAATCTTCTGGGGATTATTTCCTACTTTCTTGTTTGAGGAAACTCCGCTGGGAAATATTGATTTCTTGCTTTTTGCTTGAGGAAAATCTGTTGGAGAGTGTTAATTTCTGCTTGGGAGAAGAGTTTAAGAACGTTGGTGATGGTGGAATGAGCTCTGTTGGAGAGAAGTAGTCTGCAGGGGCCTTTATAGTTTTTGAAAACTCAGCTGGGGAGAGGAATTCCCTTGGACTGTAATGTTGAAAATTCGTAGATTCGTGATATTTCCAGGAAGATGTTTCCTTGATCGCACATGGCCCTCATGTTCAATGCCCCAAGTGATTCAGACGGAGGTCTGCCCCTGGCTATTTGGCACTTTTGAGAGATTCCTCAAATTTTGACTCGACTGCCCCCAGATCAGTTAGACACCATGCCATCCCCTTGATTATGAAAGTCCTGTTACTGGAAATGTCTTTCCATCTGAGGTGATTCTGTCCATTGAGAGGATTTTCGTTCATTGAATATCCGTCGTGCGAATTTCTCTGTTGTTGAACAATTAGTTATATGCAAACAATGGTATTAAAAGTGCAAAGCTTATGTCTGTCTTGAAGTTTTTGAAAATTCATTTTTTAGTAAAACAAAATTCTCAAGAATGTGATATGAACTCAGGATTTATAGAAAACCTTACAGGAGTCAGGATACCTTTTGTAACAGTATGCTTTCAAACTAAACCATGCTTCAGTTAGGACTTTTAAGGGTTGTAGCCTGGCCTGGTTCGCGGTTTAAGAAATAAAGGATAAAGGCTCGAAATTTATTTGAACCCAACATGTTCTTCGTGATGTTCTTCAGCACTATACTCAGTTAATTGTGCGTCTAGATTCCAATTGAGTCTGGAATCTTTTCCCTGATATTCTGGTGATGGTTCGACTACTGAAAGTTTATTTTGAGGAGGCAGTCATTTTTGTAACTTTTTCTTTTTGTTGAGGATTTGTAGAGACCTCTTTTTTTTTATTTTAGTATCCCTGCCTTTTTCCTGAATTGTTTCTATTCTGATTACAGTCAGCGGGATGCCCCAGTTTTTCCTTAATTCTCCTTTATAGATTTTGACTTAGCGGGTTTTTCTTTTGAGATGTATGACTGCCTGTTTTAGTGATTACGGGGAACCATCATTGTCTTTTGATTTAGCAGAGCATCTTTGACACCACTCGTCGTGTATGAAGAGAAAGCTTGTGATTGAATGCATCTTAGAATTAACTGAGAAACTACCCTGCCCCAGGTTATAATTAAAGGTTTCAATTTGTGTGAAAAATAAAACTCCTACTTCTTAGGCTCAAAGGGGTTGACTAGGAATTATCTTCCTTATAACTCCATTGTTCAGGATTTGAAACAACGCCTGTACATCGTCATCAAGGTCTGTTCCAAAGCATACTGTAGAGATTATGGTATTATTTTTTTCATCCTCCCTGTAAAGGCTTAAGATTTTAATTGAGAGTTGAATATCATAAAAAGGAAGAAAAAACACAGCTTGAATATAGTGAATATGAATGAATTAATTCAAGACAAACATATGCAATGCATTAATGAGAATAACTAAAGTCTGACATAAAGATAAGTGTTTAAGCAAACAAAGAAATTACAACTGATAATTCAAATGAAATAAACACTCTCAATCTTGGCCATGATTTGGCATGGGAACAGTGATCACATTGGGAGCCTTAGGATGGTCAAATTCAATCTCCTTGTTGTCAATCAAATCTTGAATCTTTTTTTTCAAATACCAATAGTTGTCGGTGTCATTCCAAAGACTATTAAAATGATAGGCACATCTCGCATTCGGATTGTACTTATGAGAGGAGGTATCGGGTTTTTGAGGAGGATCCCTTAGCGTAATCAGTTCCGCTTTTAGCAAATGTTGTAACGCTTGAGATAATGGCATATTAATCTTAGTGTACTGCCTTTCTTGGAACTTTATCCTACGCCTATTGCCCTGTTGTTGTTGAACAGGTGTAGGATTAGAAATTAACACCGCTCCCACAGACTGATGGTGGTTATTTTTACTATAGCTCATTTGACTATAGACAACATTAGTTTCTTTTTTACCAACAAAGGGTTTTTTCACATCATTAGAGGTTGAGGACATTGGGATCTTCCCACTTTTGATGCCGCTTTCAATCCTTTCCCCAGTCAGAATCATCTCTATAAAACCAGACAAAGAACTCCCAATCAACAAATTAAAGAATGGGCCTGTCAGAGTATCCATGAACATGTCTACCATTTCCCGATTAGTCAAAGGAGGTTGCACCCTGCCAGATAAATCCCTCTATTTCTGTGCATATTCCTTGAATCTTTCCTTTTAGCCCATGGACATATTCTGCAATTGTACTTGAGTTGGTTCCAGGTCAGCATTGTATTGGTACTGCTTGTAGAAAGAAGCAACCAAGTCTTTCCAGGTATGAATGTTGGTTCCTTCCAACTGATAGAACCATTCTAGTTGAGTGCCATCCAAACTTTCTTGGAAGAAATGGACCCATAACTTTCGGTCGGCAGTGTGAGGCTGGATCTTTCTGGCGTAAGATCTCAAGTGAAGTTTAGGACAAGAGACCCCGTCGTATTTGGAAAAGATATGGACCTTGAACTTAGGTGGGATCGCCACCCCTAGAACCAATCCTAGTTCACCGAAATCCAATCCTGGTATCTTCTGGATTTCCATGGCGTTGAGACGATCCTCCAGCTGCTTGTATTTGTCATGAGCAGGAGGATACTGTTCCTCGGAGTAGTCAGCCACATCCTCCTCAGACCCCGGACTGTTGTCTTCTTCCTTGGTCTTCTTGTTATTTTCATCTTGAGTGTCTCCCTCCTTAGATGGAGTAGAGAAATCTAGAGCTCGCTTAGCTGGTCCTCTGAACCTTCTCCCAGGTTCAAGACATCAGCCTGCTTCTTAGTCTTCTTCTTCTTGTATTTCAAGATGAGAGCCTTCAGATCCTCTTTCCCTTTAGCTAGAGCCAAGAACACCTACTGGAACTGAGCATTATGTGCCTGAAGATCCTTGACATTTTGTTCGAGTGCCATTTCTTCTTGCTGAAATAAACAGCGAAGGGATAAGAAACCTGTTTTGAAAATTGTAATGATATGTATGCCATGTTTATGTGATGTTTTCAAGGATATTTCGAGGTAAACACATGAAAATGTTAGAATCCAATTGCAGCTTTAATTGAAGAACTTTCGTATCTTTGATCGTCCTTCTACGAGAATCAAGCTCACCATGTCTAGTGGGCCATAGCCTCTGACTCAAGTTATCAGGCTTTGGTATTTAGACGGCATTGGCTAGAGGAAAATAAATCCCCTTGCCCCTTGTTAGACGTCTGGTTCATCGTAACCTGAATTACAGACCCTTGAGATCCTTGAAATGGTTAAGGAAATGCTATCGCATGATGTTATGAGGTGTATGTTATGCATCAAGCAACAATGTAAGGTGATGAAGACAAGTAAGTCTTGCAAGAGGTTCAGATGACTATAAACATGTCCTGCAAGGAATTCATGTTGTTAGATAATGAAAGCAAACAAGTCACACCAGTAGCCTTAGGTTCAAGCTTGCAAAGAGTTTGTAGGTAAATACCCTCTTGAAGTTTCAGTTGGCTCAACCTGTCTTAGAAAAGTAATTGGGTTCTGAGGAGTCTTAATATCACTGATCTTTCTTTATCAGGTATTGTTTCAGCTCAGACGATCTTTTCTCGCGGCCTAAATATCCCGAAAGTCCGCCCTCAATAAGTGTAGTATCGAGTATCAACCAATCCTCAGCTTTATACCAAGGTCGGCTATCTCACTACTTTCTAATGGCCAAGTTTGTTCAATTAAGGTTCTAAGGTCCGTTAGTGCTTTATGACACCACACAGCAGCATGTATTCTCCTCGATTTAACATAAGGGATACAGGTACCAACAAAGGTGTCACACTAACGCAGCTATCGCTTTAACCATATCGGTCTATATCGTACAGTCTCCACGATCTATTATTGATTACCTAAAAGGTGCCCCATACCCGAGTGTAGGATCTTTTAGTAACAAACCCTCAAAAGTAAAGCATACAAACACATAATGTAAATCAATTTTAAAATGAACTAAGCTCTAAGGTAACCCCACTTTTTATATTCCTCAGCAGAGTCTCTAGTTCTGTGATACGTTAGCAAAACTGACTGATGTATTGGTTTTGCGTTTGTGTTTGCAAATGTTGCGGTAAGCAAGAGTCGCCATCGAATTTTCTTTTATCCAACAAAGGAAAGGGTGAAAAGAACAGAAAAAGACCTTTCGAGATTATTTCTGAGTAAGGGGGTAGATTATGGAAAGGGAATGTGTTAGCACCCTTTCCATCCGTAGTTTTCTACGGGCTCTTAGATGCTTAGCTCATTTTGAAAATACTTTGTGCTTTGTGTATTTTTTAAAGTATTTTTTAAATGCCAATAGTAAGGCAGCTCGCTTTATGATAACTCTTGTATCAGTCCTCAAGAGTGTTGATAAAGCATTTTGAAAATGTTTTTGAAAGTTGTTTTGTGTAAGTGTAAAAATTTGTTTGAGAAAGCATCTAACAACTATCTACTTTACTTGAAAGGATTGTTCTTTTCCTCTTTTCCTTTAGACAATTTTATCCTACTATTAGTGAGTAGGTAGCCCTAGTCGTCGGATGTTTTGAGGGACATTCGAAGGGACGTTTATAGTCACAAAGGCAACTGGGCAAGAAACCTTAGTAACTACCCTAGGGTTTTAAGATCATTTTTACCGAGGAAACTTTGAGAGGATCATCGAGGGACTTATGATCTTTTAAATCGGAGGGTAGCCACTAAAATCTCTCATATTTTGAGAGTTGTGATTGTTTTCCAAAGGCAACCAATGTGGGATACCCTAGAGGTGCGCATGTGCAATTGTGTTTGTATTCAGTTATTTTTGTCTTTGCATTAGGTTTGCTAGCATTTGATTATTATGTTCTTGCCATACAATCCTATTAGCATACATCTAAATAGTTAATAATTTGCAGAAATTAAAAGTGCGAGAATTGTAAATCCTAGCTATTACAAGGCTTTGGGGAGGGGATTATTTACAAATCCAACACGGGGAAACAAAAAGTATAAAAAAAGAAATAAATGTCCTAGTTTTTAACTATTACAAACCAAGAAGCAGGTACAATAATATGAAAATGATAATGCTAAAATAAAATCGTGCGCGAGTTAGAAAGGACGTCTAAATCCTAAAGAAAATGAAATCTTTTTGTTGGTTTTTTGTTTAATCAAAGAGAATAAAATCTAAGTCTACTTAATTTTAATTTTAAGAAAGTGTTTAGGTAATTAATAGTTAATTAACAAAATCAATTTTAATAAAAAAAACTAAAACCTAATTTTTTATGATTTTTATCTGATTTTATAATTAAATAAAGAGTAACTAAAAGAACAAAAAAACAAACATGTAAAATGGGCCAGGAAGCAAAAGTAAATAAAGGGGTTCTGTAAGTTTAAAAACGTGGGCCCAAAGTGAGAGGAAGTTGTCTTTCGATCCCATGAGGGGGGGTGTCTTTCGATCCAACAAGGGAGGCTGTCTTTCGATCCAATGAGGGAGATTGTTGAAAGTGTGTGATGGACTGCATGTTGAGGACACTGGATCTGGATTGGCCAGCATCTGGCAGTAGGGGAATGATGGTGTATAACACGCTCCTTCGATCTGAGAACACTGGATCTGCTCAGATGAGATCTACTGGTGTTGACCACGTGGTGTATGGTATGCACATTAGACCTGCAAGCATGGGGTCTGGAATATAATTGTTAGAAAAAAACAAAATGCATGATCTGGGTGTCGAACCCAGGTCATTCCCCTTAATTCGAACCCCTTCCTAATTAGAACCCCCTGAGTCAGAATCTGGGTTGTTTTAACCTGAAACGGTCTGTACCAAGGGTTTCGAAAACAATCAGTTTCGAAGGCCCTAACAACGGTATCCTGTCATTTGGGCACTGTAACTCACATGAATAACGTTAAAACATTCATAAATAATGATAATAACATGAATATGCAATCGAAGGAGACCTAGATTAAAGGTTAAACGAGTTTGAGATCCAATACAAGTTACCAACGAAGGGATTGTGTGAGTGATGCTCCTGCGTGCGTTGGACCTGCCTAATGCTTGGAAACGTCTCCTGGAACCTTCAGGGAGCGAGTGGAATGCTTGTTTTGGAGTGAGGAGGCCTGTAAAGATTGTTTTAATTATGACAACTTTGTGAAGATTTTGATAATTTGGTGTGACTTTTTGAGGTAATTTGTCCATGTATAGGCAATGTGTCCGTCTTGTATTTATAGAGGTGTGGTGGTGAACAAAAATGGCATGAATCGGCCATTAACCATGGCTTTTAAGGAAAAATCGAAAAATTTAAAAAGTCGCTATTTTGAGACATTTTCTACCATTTTGGGCTTTAAGTGAAACTGGACAGGTTTCATCCCATTAGGTGTTCGTTTCAACTTTTCACATCTTGACTCTTTCGAATGCTCCCAAGCTTTGTTCTTCGATGGCTCTGAGTCCCAATTCGAATGGTTCAAGGCCTCATCATCATGGCTTCTTCGATTGAGTCAATATCTTCCTTAGTTGCTTGATCTAAAAACTATCTAATCTGCCCAATCGAACTCAGCTCTTGTTCCTTTCTATCTCCTTTCCTTCAATCGGACCAATCGAAGCATCACCTCTTCATCTTGGCCTGTCGAAGCTTCGTTTTGTTCTTTCTTTCAAACACAGTTGTGTAGGTGGTTCTTCGATTCCAACTTCCACCTGTTGCTTTTGTATACAAGAATATCTTTCTTGCTCACTAGTTCATCTTCGATTGGTGAATACAGCTTGTATGCACCAATCGTAAGGTATCCTATGAGCATCAGGATTTCACTTCAATCATCCAACACCTGTTCAGGTACATGTCAAAAGCTTTAAGGTGACTTATATTTGGCTGATTCATCCCTAACTTTCCTTTGATCATGCCATGTTTAAGGATTACATGTCCTTCGAACCATTAGACTTCCATGTGTTTCTTTGGATAAGATAAAAGCTTTCGAATTCAAGATATTCTTCTATTCGAAGCGCCAACATGTCAGTCGAAGTTTCTTTCTTGTAATGCTTTGAATAACTTATATTTCGAATGGTTCAAACACGAACCCTTCGATAACACTCTTTATTAGCTCTTCATGAATCAAAGACTTCACAAAAGCCTCCTCGTGCTTTCTTTCGAATTATCCTTCCTTCGATCCTAGTGCTTCGTTGGGCATCAAATTAGGCTGCATACTGCTGTCAAAGCTGCTTCGATCCAAAAGCTCTTAGGTATATTTTCATCTTTCGACCTACACCTTGTTATGTACACCTTTTTTTTCTTTCAGTTGTACCATTATACTGAGGCGTATAGGGTGCCATGGAAATCATTTTAAGCCCTTGCAAACAAAAATTCTTTGTGAGAAACGAAACCTTAGATGAAAATCCATTTCTTAGGAGGAGAATTTGTCTGGTCAATTCTTGGTCAACCTTGAGAAATTGAGGACCTCAATGAGCATGTATTGATTAAAAATGGAAGGGAAAATTTTGGGGTACAATAATATGTTTTATGGAACTTATCGGTTCTTTTGTTGATATTCATTGAATAATTCCCCGCTTTGTTTGTAAATACATTTAGTTTGTGTATATTTGTGTTTTTGATTCATTTATGTATCATATGACGGTTTTAATGTCTTTTTGAAGGTATTGTTGCGTATTTGGAGCATCGAGGAATAAGGTGTCGAAGGCACAACTCTGGATAGGAATTTTTGGATGAAGTAAGGAAATAATGAAGCTTCAAATCGCGCTTAGCGCGCTCTCAGCGCGTATTCTGGAGCATAGGCAGTGAGTTTGGCGCTGAGCCTAGTATTTGGCACTTAGCACCCTTTAAGGCGATTTAGTTAAATAAATGAGTGTGCGCTTAGCGCGGTCTATGAATAATACATACTTGTTTGTATAGATACATGGTTTGTGTTTGTATTTCCACAGTTGTTATGTTTGTGTTTCTCAAAGTTATGCAAGTATGTGTATATGTGTGTTGTCATAAATTTGTTCAAGTGTTTTTGTGAATTATCTTGTTTTCATAATATTTGTTCAAGTGTTTTTTAGGACACTTGTTTTCGGTTGCGCGTTGAAGAAAAGCATAGGGTGACGAGAGGAAATTACTAGCTATGCACAGTATATGCGTCGAGCTTACGATGTAAAATAAGCATGTTTTGTTGTAAATAGTTATTTTATTATTTTTCATTGTGTTAGCTTAGGTATTTGATTGTTGTTTAAACAAGTAGAAATTGGAATTATTTTTAAAATTCTCAAATCTTCACTTTTTAACTTGTTTATTCACTCTGCCCCAGTTTTTCCAAGAGCTTGCTTTTATTAGCTTGAGGAAATATGTATGTGTGTAATTCTGTTTAGTTGTGTAGTTGATATGTGTAGGCGATCATGGAGGAGGCTTGAGAATGCAGTGTTGTCTTGATTTTTTGTGTTCTGGTGTAGCGCGCTTAGCGTGGATATGGGTGCTTAGCGCGCTCTACTGTGTTGTACCAGTGAATTATTTTCACTTGACCTTCCTTTTTCCCATTTTCACCAAGGCTTTAGAGTAGTAAATAATAATATCATTATTTTCTAATAATTTTCGTTTGTTGTTTGTCGTCCAATTGTGGTTCGATAGCTTAAAGTCACATTTGTTAATTTTCTAAATTAGATTGTTTCAACTTACGGATATATGGTAATGATAGTTTCAAAGTTGGTACATGTCAGGTACTCGTTTATCGTTTTCTATAGCATAACATGTTTAGGAAACTATTTATTTGTATAATTACCATGTCATTCATTATTTTTGCATTACTTGCTTTTGATTGAATCACTTTAGTTCTATTTTTACCCCTAAATATGAGGAAGCTTTCCATTGTTTATATATGTTGGAGGCTACAATTTTTGTTTTAACTGGATTTCATTATGTTTAATATTTTATTTTTATTGATTATATGAAAGCATGAAAGTGATCAAGGCATTTTGTTCATTTTGAGCACAACTACCTAACTAAATAGTCAATTCACCTTGTGAATGTGTGAACTCTTGTTAACCTATTTTGAGCCCTTTTTGTCAATGTCCATATTGTTTTTGAACTTAATGATTATCTATGAGTGTTTGGTTTTACTTTTTGAATGGATCTTGATTCTTTATTTTCTTGAACCCTCAACCATTATTTTTGGTTTGAATTCTTACCTTGCCTTAGAAAGTATGGAGTATTCACATTAATGTTGGTTGAATTTAAGTTGGGAGAATTTTTTGTTCACTTGTGTTGTTGATTGCTATGAGGTTGAGAAAAAGAAAAGAAAAAAAGAAAGAAAAGAAAAAGAAAGAACAAAAGAAAGAAAAAAATTGAAAAAGCTTTCAAAAAGAAAAACAAAAAGAGTATGGAATAATATTGTGTTAATAAGTAAGGTGTGTTTTGTGTAACACTTGGTATGAAATAAGAAAGCTTGATTGAAATTTTGTGAGCTAATCACTCCCTTGGGTTTAGGCAAGTTTTGTTTTGATTAGCTTTAGGAATTATCCCTTGTTTGTTAACTCAGCCACATTACAACTTTGAAAAGCCCTTGTGATTCTTCCCTTTATATTTTCAATATGAGTTTTTGGATTAATGCATAAGTTAGTCTTTTGTTTGCAAGATTGTGGATCAGTGTCAAATCCTCACTTTTGTGTGTTCTTCATCTCCTGATGAATTTTTACTAGGTGCGATTCATGATTAAGCTTGTTTTGTTTTAGAATGTTTAGTATGATTTTTGTACTTAAGATTTGTTTCGTTTACATGTTATTGTTGTATGATTGTGGTAAGTATTTACCTTGCTTGTGCGTTCTTGTTTGAATCATACATTTGTTTTCGTTTTTCAAACTTGTTGATTCATAATTCTTTGGTTGATTACTTTTGTTCTTTGAGTTGTTTGGCCTTGTTTGAGGACAAACAAGTTCAATTTGGGGAGAGTTTGATAAGTACCAAAATGTAGTTATTTTGTATATTTGTTTGTGGCACTGTTTACAGTGATTTCTGGTAAACAACCGCTAGTCCTCCAAACTATCGAATAAACTTACTGACTGTTATTCAATTTCTCTGGTAACTCGCAGGATCGACTAGATTGATCCTAGGACGTGTTGGTTATTAGGGTAACTCTCATGATCGAACAGGTATTCATGGTTGGTATTTAAAATGTTGTGTAGGTGTTTAACTTATTTCGATTTTCTCTTAAAGATCTAAAGGTGTAATCAAAATATATGTGCGTGAAACTAAATTGCATGAATAAATGTTAATTGTAAAGACATGTAAAACTGCATAAAAGACAAGTAAATGGCTTCGAATTATAAAAACAGTTAATGTAAAAGATTCGAAATGTGAAGAAAGCGTTTAATGCAAGAAAACTGTAAAATGGTTTTAAGTAAAAAAGTTTGAAGATAAAGGCATGAAATGTATAACAGTTTCTGAAATGTAAAGTGTTTGAAATGGAAAGAAAGCATTTAAATGTAAGGCATTAGTGAAAAGATTTCGAATAAAAAGACTTTAGATGAGAAAACTTGTAAATGGTATTTGACATAAAGATAAAGGAAAGTACTGGAAATGATAAAGGGTTTTCATTAAATCATAAACTGTGGTGTTATCATACGTACATTGCTCTTGCATTCGTTTCCCTAGCCATGTGGTAATTTGAATGTTTACTGAGTGTTTTTGTACAATAGATATGACACCCGAAATCCTAATGCTAAGACTTCTATTTATACTACTTCGACCATAACGGTCTTGCTATAAGATTCTGCCACGTTCAGAACATGCAGAGCAATGCCTTTCTCTTGCTTCCACGCGTCTTCGAATGCTCCAGCGCATAAATTTCAAACTCCGAACATCCCGCTTGTATTTGAATTTCAAATGTTTTGGCACTTCCTCGCTTCGAACGCATTCCTTAGATACAGCCTTGTTGTCATTTCGAGACTTCTTTGGATATATTCTCATAACTGCCACTCGAAGCTCCAAGCTTTGATATGCTCATTCGAAACACTGCTTCTGCTATTTCGAAACATGACGTTTGTTTCATTTCGATCGAAACGTCCAATTTGTTTTGCTTCTAATGATATCATCAAAATCTTCAGCCAACAAAATGCCCCTTTAAAATATGTATTTCGATTCCTTTGAGAAATACTTATTTTAAACATATACACAAGATTTTGATGCGACCTTCGAATCATCGTAACATTTAATGCATTTGACTCCAGTCACGTCAATCATAACACTTTTTAGATTCCTTAACCGCCTTGAACCATATCACAGTATGGTGCAGTTACAAAACAATGATTATCTTTAATCACGCCTATTACCAATGTTAACTTCACGCCACCTCTTCATCACACCAACCCATGATTACCACGTATCACAACCTTACTCAGCGGATGCTTAAACTTCCACATTATAAAAACCTATCAACTTAGTCTTTTTCCTTTTCTTCCCACATTCTGAATCTTTTATCCTTCTTTTCTCACCGAAACCCTAAGCTTTCAACAATCTTCCAACAATGTCTTCTTCTACTTCATCCCAACTAAAAAAGGTCTCCAAAAAGAAAGGAAAGACCGCAGGAACTACCATGGAAAGCAAGGTTGTCACTCACCAAGGTCAATCTGTTCTTGTTCCCCAGATGATCTCAAAGGAAAAAGAAATGCTTTATGCATCCCAGGTACTTATTCCTACCACCGCTGCTGGTAAGAGGTTAGCTTTAATGGGCCCTCTTACAGTTTTTGAAATTTTAAAAGACACCAGGAAAATTTTCCCAGTTTGCTATAATTTCAAACCCCTGTTTAATAAAATGAACGCCCCTTAGGCAATAGAATCTTCTGGCTCAAACACCATGGAAAATCCAACTGTTCCTCCTAAGGACCCTTTTGTATTAGACTACGTAAAGAGTAACTTCAAACCGTTTCGATCTTGCCCCACCTCCGACACTGCTTATCAAAACTGGTTCAATAAGGTAGAAGCTAAGAAATCCCAGCAATGGGAAGAATTAGGTATCTACAACTTGATTAAGCTGTCGAAGCCAGGTTTTACTTATAGCCACCCATTGTTATTCGCGTCCCTCTATTTCTGGGACAGTACTTATAATACTTTCCATCTCCCTGGTGGAATGATCACCCCTACCTTCTTTGACATAGCGGCCATCACTGGGCTATCACCAGTAGGAGAAACATATATCCCTAACAACGAAGAACATTCGAGTATAATCGACTTCGAAGTCAAACTAGCAAGTTTTTCAAAGTTTATCAGTCACTACCATGCTGAAGGAGACAGTGTGTCTGATGTAGAACACATTGCTTTCCTTACCCTATGGCTGTCAAGATATGTCTTCTGCAGTAGATCCCTACAGGTAGCCAGTAGGTTTATTCCTCTAGCTAGGGATTTGCATGAGAATCGAAGAGTGTGCTTGAGCGAATTTCTACTAGTTGACCTTTATGAAAGCCTAAGGTCAGCTGTTTCGAGCCTAAAATCTCACACCTCCAAGAATATCCTGTTAGCTGGCCCTTTTTGGTTACTTCAGCTATGGCTAAATGCCATGTTCGAACCTTCATTGTCAACTGCCAACACCATTGTTGAACAAGATCCTGAAATAACGGATAGAATAATCGAAGGCACTAGGCTGCGAAGACTAACTCCAAATGATGATAAGGATGACTTCAAAGTCCTATTCTCAAAGTACATCATGATATTCTCCAAGAGGCATAAGTTCGAAGAGACCATGGCGCCTTTTGCTTCAAGGGCTCATGGACCTTCATGGTTCACCATGGCTCTCTCAGAAGCTGTCAAGAGCAAGGAGATTCAAGATGTATGGAGAGCCTTTTTGCTACCTAGACTCATCTCTTCAAGAATAACTCCTGCCAAGAATCAGATTTTCCTTTTCGCTTATCAGCCCAATTTTGTTTTGAGACAGTTTGGCTTGTGCCAACTAATTCCTGAACCCTTATTTCAAACTGAGAGTGCCATTACCTCTGGGCGAACCTTCAAGGCACGGGAAGCCAAATTACAGCAAGAACAATACCAAGGCTTTGCCCAGTTTGAGCTAATAACTTTCGAACCTACCCACCTTACAGCAAAGGGGTTTCTGGAATGGTGGACAAAGTTTTATCAGACTTATATGTTCGATACTCTTACAATTCAGCAGAAACTAACTGATGCCTTCGATGTGCAGGTACCATCCAAGAAAGGTATGTTTACTCATGCCAAAGAGATTAAAGCTTTTCAAAATTATTTCGAAACTACTTATGATCCCACACATTTGGAATCCACTGTGCATCAAGCGGCTGAGACCTTGAAGGAAAAATTCAAAGAAAAAGTTTCTAAGCTAAAACTTCCTTCAGGGTTGTCACCTGAGGATAGGTATAGGTTGGCATTCGAAATGCATCCACCTAAATTTCCTAGATTACCTACCTCAGAACTGGCTCTGGCTTGGTTTCCTCCATACCCTTGGTGGTTCACTTGCAAAGAAATGTTCAAACATCTTCAAAAGAAACCAAAGCCATCTGAGACTGTGACATGGGCTCGACACTGGCTCCACGATTTCCCAGGACATCTTCGCTATGACCTTTCTGCCATGTCGATTAAATCTAATCAAGGCACAGGTGTGAATGCTTGGGAAAATCCCAAACGTTTTTCATTTTCCATATCTTTAACCTTTGCTTTAATTGTTTCAATTTTCAGCCATCAGGATAAAGACAGTTGCCTCAAAGTCGAAAGAAGGGAGCGCCTCTCAAGCCTCTATCGAAACCACTGACAATGTGACTCCATCTGAAACAACAACCATTGCTGCAACAACAACAACAACAACAATACCAACAACAACCAGTGTTCCAACTCCACAGGTAATCACTTAGCCTTGATGTTTCGAATTCACTAATGTTTCATGACTTGCATCTAACTCTTTGTTTTAAATCTTTTCAGACCAACAAACTTCCGCCTACCACTCCAAAGAAGCAAAAATCAAACACCACTGGGGAAGACCCCAAGGCTGGCGGAAACTTACCAATTGCTTCGAAGAAGAAGCAGAAGAAGGATATTTCGAAAAGTACCGTACCAACTAGTGTCTCTGGACTTGATTCCAGGGATGCTGCTCCCTCATCCAAATCCAAAATTCCACCTTCGACTTCCAACGTAATGTTGGAACGCATAGCTAGCAACCTCTCTTCCGAGAGTCCATAGGTAAATTGAACTTTAAACTTTTGGAAAATAATAATCTCTCATTACCTTGGTGCATGCTTTTTAATATTCTTTCGCTCCTTGCAGAATATCATAAATCCAGCTTCTACCACTTCGAACTCACCATCAAAAGCTGCTGCTCCGCTCAACTCCTCTCCTCAAGGAGACTCCAGCAACCTTGTACAGAACAAAGGTTCTTCCGATATGGCGGTTTTGGCTGGGACTTCTGAGCAGTAGGATGATCAGAGTACTTCCCCTCCTCTGAAAGAGACAAATGAAACACCACTTCATGAATCTGCAGAGGCTTTGCAAAGAACTTCTCTTCAAAAGTCCCCTCTTGAAACCCTTCAAGAGGACCCAAAGGATACTCATGCTGAAGGAGAGAAAGCTGATTCTGGTCAAAGAAACGAAGAATCTGCAGAAGAAGAGTCTGAGGAGGAGGATGCCAATGATGGTTCGACTGCTGGGACAGAGTCCAATGCAAATAGCAGCGAAAAAGAAGACATCGAAGTGGTGGACTTGGATGACGATGAAGAAGATCATGAGCACGAAACGAATGAAGGGGATGGTGACACAACCAACAAACCCATGGAAGTCGAATTGGACGTGACTCCCCTACGTGTGGAACTCCCTCAACCGTCTTTGTCTCTAATGACTGACGAGGAGCTTGCACTCCTGAGATGAAATGACCCTATTGGGTACATGAAGGCGAAGCTGGCTCAAAGGGACGTTCCACTTGCTAGGGCTGGCACAAGTTCGACTAGCTATCCTCTTCCCACAGATGAAAGAATTGTACTTCTTAACAAGATCAAGAAAACAATTCTCAATGTGGATATATTCGAAGTGCTCAAACAGGATAGCACTACTTGCTACACTATGAAGGAGTTGCTTACAAAAGTCAACCTTGCTACCTGCTCCTTGCCAGTTAGTACTATCTTGTTCGATCTTCACTCTTTGCTGGACAACGTAACTGGTTACCTTCTCCAAGATGAATCTGCTGCCAGAAAGGTTCAAGAAAAATGCACTGCAATGGATGCTGCTTATGAACAAGCTTCGAAACTCTCTCAAGAAGCTGAGGATCAAGCTATGCATCTAAAGCAAGCAAAAACTGATTATGAGGCTCGAGCTGAGTCCATCCTTCTCTGAGAAAGGCAGATCCAGGAACTTCAACAGAAGGTTAAAGAGGCTAAAGAACAACAAATAGCCTTCGAAACCAATACTGCTGGTAACCAATTCGAAGAGCTTCTCAACCAGGGGCTTGCAGAAATGGAAACTGCAGAACAACTCAAGGGAGAAGTGGCAACCTTGGAAGGAGCCAGGCGTTTCGCTCAACAGAGACTTGAATCTTTTCGAAGTACCTTCAACAGACTGAAGAATAATTCTTATTTCTAAATTTCAGTGTTCATTTGATTACAATTTGGTTTTTTATATGTAATATTCGAACAACGCCATTTTGGCATCTCATCTTGCCATTTTGGCATTTTTAAAATATTTTGGCTACGTTGTTACTATTCGAATCTCCTGCAGGCGTGGCTTATATTTCTTTAAATATTTCCCATTAACCTTTAGGATACGTTTATCATCCGTCAATTCTTCGATTTCATATGCATTGTTTGAGAATACCTTTAGTATTCGAAAAGGCCCTTCCCAATGAGGTGACCATTTACCTAGTGTTTTATTTTTCTTGTCCATGGGCAATATGACTTTCCAGACTAAGTCATTAATAATAAATGCTTTTTTCTTCACCCTTTTGTTATATGTCCTGGCCACTCTTTCTTTTTGTCTCATCAAGATTTCCAATGCATGTAATCTAACTTCGTCCAACTCAACTAATTCATTCATCATCATCTCCCAATATAATGCAGCTGGGATTTCGTTTTGTCTTTGAATTCGAACTGATTGTAGATGAATTTCTACTGGCAGCACTGCATCATGATCAAATGTGAGTTGGAAAGGCGTAGTGTTAGTAGCTTCCTTAGGAGATGTTCTACAGGCCCATAGTATTTGGTCCAAAGTTTTGTGCCAGTTCCTTGGCTTTTTACCAATATGTTTCTTGATTAACCCTATTATCACTTTATTGGCTGCTTCGACTTGACCATTTGCTTGAGCATAATATGGCGTTGATGTTAGCAATCTAAACCCCATTTCTTGGGCAAATTCCTGCATCTTTCTACCAGTAAACACAGAGCCTTGGTCTGTGGTTATGCTCTCTGGAAATCCGAACCTATAGATAATGTGCTTCTGTATAAACTCAATAATAGCCTCTTGATCAGCAACTATTAACGGTATAGCTTCGATCCACTTGGTAAAATAATCTATTCCTACCAAGATATATTTATGTCCTTTAGACGAAGCAGGATTTATTTCTCCTATCAAATCCAATGCCCGTCCTCTAAATGGCCATGGTTTGATGATTGAATGCAACTCACTTGCAGGGGCATGTTGAATCCCTGCATGCTTCTGACATTCCTCACATCCTTTAGCAAAGTCTATACAATCTTTGAGCATGCTAGGCCAATACATGCCATATCGAAACAACAGCCATTTCATTTTATGACCTGCTTGATGTGCCCCACATGCCCCATTGTGGACTTCTGACAATGCTAAGTATGCCTCACTTTCTCCTAGGCATTTCAATAATACGCCCTCTTGGGTCTTTTTGAACAATTTGTTCCCCATGAGGAGATATGATAATGCTCTGTATTTTGTCTTTCTATCCACATTCAGAGTTGGGTTTGCTAAATAACTCACCAGTGGACTTCGCCAATCTGCATCTGATAAAGTGTTTATGGCCAATATTTCGAATCCCTATTTCTCAGCATATCCCAATTTCATACTTTCTAGATCTGATGGTGTGAATCTAGTAGCCATAACTCTGCCCCTTAATTCAACTAAATCCTCAAAGTTCCTAACAGAAACTTTATAACCCGAAGCCAACTGTGCTAAGTCATTTGCTTCTTGGTTCTCTATTCTTGGTATGTGTTGAATATCCATGTATTCAAATTTCCTAAGTAGCCTGTTGACTATGACGAAGTATATCATCAAGTTTTCCTTTATGCATTTATACTCCTTTGTAATTTGTTTGACCACTAATTCTGAGTCTCTTTTAATTTCGACTCTAGTTGCCCCCAATTCCAACAAAGCTTCAAGTCCAACAATGAGCGCTTCATACTCAGCTTCGTTGTTCGAGCAACGAGGACCATCTAATTTATACTTGAATTTTGTTGGAATTCCTTCAGGAGAAATTAGAAGAACTCCAACACCACTTCCATTCCTCTGGGTTGAACCATCAAAGTATAATTTCCATGGTTGCATTTCGACGTAACTCATGACAGTCTGCTCAACCAATGAATGGTCCACAATGAAGTCAGAAATCACTTGGCCTTTCAAAGCTTTTAAAGGCATGAAAGTCAAAGAATATTCTGTTAAGGCTAAAGCCCATTTACCAACTCTGCTATGCATTATTGGTTTTGAAAGCATGTGTTTAATGACATCGAAATGAGATGAAACATAAACATCAACAGGCTTTATATAATACTTGAGTTTCATACAAGAGAAATACAAATAGAGACATAGCTTTTCTAAATTGCTATATCTGGTCTCTGCATCATTTAGTACTCTACTTAAATAGTATATGGCTTTTTCGATACCATTGCTATCTTCTTGTGCTAACATACTACCTATACTAACTTCAGAGGCAGATATGTACAATCTCATGGGCTTCCCCCATGAAGGTGGAGACAAGATAGGAGGCTGAGAGAGGTATCTTTTTATCCTGTCAAATGCCTCCTGATGGGCTTCGTTCCATTCGAAGGCTTGGCCTTGCTTTAGACGAAGCAACAGAGAGAAAGCTTGGGTTCTTCCACTCAGATTCGAAATGAACCTTCTGAGGAAGTTAATCTTCCCTAGCAGAGATTGCAGCTCCCTTTTTGATGTAGGTGCTTTCGTCTCCATTATGGCTTTGGTTTTGTTTTGGTTGATCTCAATCCCTTTCTTGTGAACCACAAAACCAAGGAAATCTCCAGCCTGCATAAAAAATGCACATTTAAGGGGATTCATCTTTAAGCCATGTTTTCTCATTCGTTCGAATGATTGGCTCAAATGATGCAAATGTGTTTCTGCAGATATAGATTTGATGACTATATCATCAATATACACCTGCATGAAGGTTTCAATGAAATCATGAAAAATCGAATTCATTGCCCTTTGATAAGTTGCCCCAGTGTTCTTTAAACCAAAAGGCATCACCACCCATTCGTAGGTGCCTAAGGCTCCTGGGCAACGAAATGCTGTCTTGGCAACATCTTCTTCAGCAATAAAAATCTGATTATACCCAGAGTATCCATCTAACATACTCAAGTATTCGAACCCTGCAGCAGAGTCTACTAGCATTTCTGCCACAGGCATGGAATACTCATCCTTAGGGGTTGCAGTGTTTAAATCCCTAAAGTCTATGCAAATTCTTAAAGAACCATTTTTCTTAATAACAGGTACTATATTTGCTAACCATTCGACCTACCTTGTGGTTCTGATGAATTTGCAACGCAACAACCTTTCGATCTCAGCTTTAATCTTTGTGAGAATCGCTGGTGCGAATCTTCTAGGAGTTTGTTTGATGGGCTTCTTGCCATCTTTGATTGGCAGTCTGTGTTCGACCAACTCCCTCTTTAAACCAGGCATTTCGTCATAATCCCATGCGAAGCAATCTTTGTTTTTCTTAAGGACTTCGATTACTTCCTGCTTGAGGCCTGGGCTAAGTTTTGCACTTATGTAGGTTATTCTTTTCGTGTTTTCATCCCCTAAGTTGACTTCTTCGAGTGGATCCTGCGCCAACATTTTGGCACCTGAGTCTATGGGGTCCCTTTCGAAGCCTAAGGGTTCTTTATCGTAGATGGCGTCCAACCTTTGATCCATCTCAAGTTCTTTGAAGGGTGAGAATTTCGAGCCATCCCCACTTACTTCGTTCATCTTTATAGCTAATTTATTTATTTCAGCCTCTAAGGCCGCCTTTGATTCGTTCTCAGCCATATAGGCCGAAATCCTTTCAAAAAAGGTGGACTCAGTCATGGATAAGGTTGTCGAAGTCCCAGCCTGCTGGCCGTCTTTGTATAGTACTTTCGACTCCCTCGTCTTCACTGATTATTCTTCTATCCCAGTATAGGCCATCATGGCGAAGGGTCATGTAGTAGTGGACGTTTCTGGTTTCGTTGATCTCATCATTTGGAACACACGGAGAAATCTTTGCCAGATGTTTGTCATAATTCCTCTTGTCAACTAAATTGACTGTTGACATGAAGTAACTCTGGTCTGCTTCAATGTTTTCCACGATGCCATCGTCTCTCCATAGAACTAATCGCTGATGCATTGACGAAGGAACTGCCCCTACGCCATGGATCCACTCCCTTCCCAGCAATAAGTTGTAGTTGGCCTTGGCTTCGATCACCATGAACATGGTGGGCCTACAGCTTGAGCCTATTGTCAAGTCCAACTGAACCACTCCCAGTGTTTTGCCCACTTTCCCTTCATAATTGGATAGAACCATATTGTGGGGCTTGATGTCCCCTTCGCGTATTTCTAACCTTTTCAGCATGAAGTGGGGTATCAAATTGACTGCAGCACCCCCATCCACTAGAACCTTATTCACGCCATGGGCACCAACTTTTGTCCGAATAAATAGTGGCTTAAGATGGTTCTTCATAGCAGGTTCTGGACGTTCGAAGAATGCATTTTGCTCCTCGACAGCCCCATTGTCCATCACATAGTAGCACACAGGCCTATGCTTCATCAAGTCTATGGTATCTTCTTCCTCATATTCATCAATTTCAGTTTCCTGTCCAAATTCACAGGGAAGCACAGATACCACGTTGCAGTTTAGGTTGAACGAAGACTCCCCCTCCGATTCGAAGTTATCAGTTATCATATCTTCGTCTTCTTCTGGGCCTGGAGTGTATTCCTTTGGTTCA
The DNA here is from genome assembly GCA_948472305.1 of Vicia faba. NCBI lineage: Eukaryota > Viridiplantae > Streptophyta > Magnoliopsida > Fabales > Fabaceae > Vicia > Vicia faba. The sequence goes on along the minus strand of OX451740.1, from coordinate 986,964,944 downwards.
TCCAGTTATACTTCAGAAAAAAAGCCTCCTATTAACTGGGGGTTTGTCTTCAGTTTGATTTTTTGGTGTGGGTTTGTTGGTGCTAGATTCACCTTGGTTCCCTGTTGAGGTTGCCCATTTATTTGCCACAGCTTCTCTCTCAACCTTTCGAATCCTCTGCTGCCTTCGCCACTGGGATCTCGACATGGGGTTCCTCCCTTTATAGTTTTATAATCTTACCTCTTCCCTTTTTGCTATGTTGAATTGCCTCTTGTATGTCATAGCATGGCGTGCATTTCGTTCGGTGTTTCTCCATCTGTCTTTGCCTTTGTCATTTCTGACTTGCAACCATCTGTCGGTTGGCACTTCAGTAGGGAGTTTGAAAGTCACTCTTCGAGCAGCCTTGGGATGAGGACTATCAGGCCTTCGTTGTTTCTATTTGCTATCGAAACGTGGGCCCATCTGCACAGTTTCTTGATGGTTCCAGCAAGGGGCGAAGGGAATCGTTTCGAAGGCTCTGGCCATGCTTTGATCATACACAGCAGAACACCTTGGGCATATCAAGCCCTTGGTTGCCCCTTTGTAGCAGCGAAACACAAATTCCAGCAAACTTTCTCCAGCCTTAGGATAACACCTGAATAGCTGGTTATCCTGGCGCCAATTGTTTCCAGTTCGAGCCCTCTGTACCCTTTCGAAGTTCGCAGCGATTCTCTGATTGCATAGGATGCTTCACCTAGGACACAGTATCATTCATGTATCTCCCTTGTGGCACGTCATGAGGTAATCCTTGAGACTAGAATCTCCAGCATGATTATCCTCCATTTTATACTTCTCTTTTTCTAAGTATCTTTCTACCTCTTCCATCTCAGAGTGAGGTCTTTCCATGTCCACCATGTTTACCTCAACATCTTCCCCCTTAGCTTCATCATCTCCCCATCCCGTGGGCTTTATATCTTCAATGTGGACTTTTGAACTCTCTAGGGCAGAATATTTGACCAAATAGTCAAATTTTCCACTGGGTTCCCCTAAAGTGTCCCATATTTCCTTCTGAGGGGAAGTTGGCTTCGTGATTTGGACTTTCTCCAATTGTCGCCTCAGGCCTTCAGTGACCTGTGTTAACTCTTGGTTTTGACTTTCCTGGCCTTCAGTAGCCTGGATTTCTTTTGCAACAACTAAGGGTGCTGCTTCAATCGAAGTCTCTGGTAGCTTCTGGACGTCTTCAGTGACCTCCTTATCGACTTCGACCATCACCCAGCTTTCGTTTTCAGTACCTTTCTCTCCTATTGGGGCATCACTTTGGTCAGCTTCCACCATGTTAATCTCTCCAATGCATGCAGGCTTGGAGTAGTTGGTGTCTGCGACGTCCAAGGGATCTTCGTCCACTTTCATCTTTGCTTTATCAGCAAACTTCAGTCTGCCATCTTTGATTGCATTCTGAATTAGGTCCCTGAAAGGAAAACACTGTGAGGTTTTGTGGCCTAGGAAACTATGATATTTGCAAAATCCTCTCTTCTTTCTTTGATCTAAAGAAGGAATTTTGACATTTGATGGCACAATGAGTTGGCCATCTTTGACAAGTAAATCAAAAATCTCGTCACATTTAGTGACATCAAAGGTGTAAACCTTCTTTGGGAATTTGTCACTTTTCTCATTTTCAACAATCTCTTTCCCTTTTGTGGGAACTAATAATTTGCAGGAGTAAGGTGGTGCCTGTTTTAATTCAGCGAGGTCGATTTCGACCTCTTTGAATTCGAATTCAGGATAATCTTCTGCTTCCTCAGTTCCAACATAGGAGATCCTTTCCTTCTTGTTATTTTTAAAGACTCTGGCCTTTTCGGCCTTTAGCCTTTCGACCTGTCGAACCCTATCGGCTAACTGAGCCATGTCCCTCAAGTATTGAGTGTCTAGTTTCTTTCGAATAGAGTAATCCAAGCCACCAGCGGCCATTTCGACTAACTCATGTTCAGGCACCACTGTGTAACATCTGGATTTCAAAAGCCTAAATCTATTCAGATAATCATCTATGGGTTCTGTGAACTTTCTCTTGACACTGGCTAATTCCTTCAAGCTTATTTTCGACTGTCCCATGTAAAACTGTTCATGGAATAATCTCTCCAAAAGAGCCCAAGTATCAATAGACCCAGGAGGAAAAGTGGTGAACCATGTGAAGGCGTTTTTAGTCAGGGAACTTGGGAAGTATTTGATCCTGAGGTCTTCATTATTGGCTATATCTCCCGCTTCGGTTAGATATCTGGCTATATGTTCGATTGTTGATTCATTAGTATCCCCAGCGAACTTTGTAAATTTAGGGACTTTATACCCCCTTGGTAAATCAGTATGCATTATGCAATCTAATATAGGAGAAGCATAATTTGGCCTTCTAATTCCTGTGTTGAGGCCATTTTGGGCCATGACTCTCTCTATCATGGTGGTTAAATTGTTTTCTTCCAAGATGTTATCGTTTCGAATTCTATGAACGACAACATCAGCATCTTGATTTCGACCCACCATGACAACCCCCCTAGGTTGTTCTTCTCGAAACTCTGGGACTTCCAGCCTTTCGATCCTTGCCCCTGGTTCCATAATTTCTCTTTGTGGGCCTGGGATCATTGGGGCTTCTAGCCTTTGTGCCCTTGCCCCCAAGTTTTCCTCTCTAGGTGGTCTATGGTTTGGGTCGTTAGCAACTTGTTCCACAACAGGCATGTTTGCTCGAACTCCCGTCTGATTCTGCCTACGCCTTTCTAGGGGAGCAAAGAAATCTGCTATTCGACTCATGTTATCTGCGTTTTCTCTGTTTGCCACAGTCACATTTTATACTATTGGGGCAAATATTTCCTGCATAGTTTGTGCCAATACCCCTATCATATTATGGTTACTGTCATCCATCAATTGCCTAAAGGCCAACTGGTTTTCTGTGGTTAAAATAGGCATTGTGCTATAACCCACTGACCCTTGGTTATTTGTCATAAACTGATTCGCCCCAGACCCAGACCCTAATTGTGGTGATGAATTCGATGTGGAATTGTGTAAACCTGCCATAAAGGATGTTGGCATTCCATAAGAGGAATTTCTGGTTCTATTACCATCGAAACCGGGTGGTCTAGTTAGTGGAGTGGCGAAATGGGATTGTGTCCCTGATGGTGGAACAAATCCCCCAGGATAACCAATGGTTCCAGTATTTCCTAAGATCGAACTATTAGTTGATATGCCACTTACTCCATTAGTGTCTATATTACTGGTTGAAGATGCAACAGACTGTGCATTCGAAGGGATCACATTAGATGTTCCCATCGAAGCGGATACATTAGTGCCTGTTGTATGTGGGGCATTTTGTTCCCCTTGTTGATTGTCAGAATTAGACATCTTGTTCAAACGTTTTCTTCTGGATAAGGGTTGGTTGTTGTTGGTTATTTTACCACTTCTTAGGTTCATAAAACAGCAAACTTATCACTCAGAGGGTATTTTTATAATGGTTACGTCTCAACAATCTTTATTTCTGTTCTAAATTCCGTAATTTCCAACGATTGGTCCCACCAGGTGTGCCAATTTGTTTACAGTGATTTCTGGTAAACAACCGCTAGTCCTCCAAATTATCGAATAAACCTACTGACTGTTATTCAATTTCTATGGTAACTCGCAGGATCGACTAGATTGATCCTAGGACGTGTTGGTTATTAGGGTAACTCTCATGATCGAACAGGTATTCATGGTTGGTATTTAAAATGTTGTGTAGGTGTTTAACTTATTTCGATTTTCTCTTAAAGATCTAAAGGTGTAATCAAAATATATGTGTGTGAAACTAAATTGCATGAATAAATGTTAATTGTAAAGACATGTAAAACTGCATAAAAGACAAGTAAATGGCTTTGAATTATAAAAACAGTTAATGTAAAAGATTCGAAATGTGAAGAAAGCGTTTAATGCAAGAAAACTGTAAAATGGCTTTAAGTAAAAAAGTTTGAAGATAAAGGCATGAAATGTATAACAGTTTCTAAAATGTAAAGTGTTTGAAATGGAAAGAAAGCATTTAAATGTAAGTCATTAGTGAAAAGATTTCGAATAAAAAGACTTTAGATGAGAAAACTTGTAAATGGTATTTGACATAAAGATAAAGGAAAGTACTGGAAATGATAAAGGGTTTTCATTAAATCATAAACCTGTGGTGCTATCATACGTACATTGCTCTTGCATTCGTTTCCCTAGCCATGTGGTAATTTGAATGTTTACTGAGTGTTTTTGTACAATAGATATGACACCCGAAATCCTAATGCTAAGACTTCTATTTATACTACTTCGACCATAACGGTCTTGCTATAAGATTCTGCCACGTTCAGAACATGCAGAGCAATGCCTCTCTCTTGCTTCCACGCGTCTTCGAATGCTCTAGCGCATAAATTTCAAACTTCGAACATCCCGCTTGTATTTGAATTTCAAATGTTTTGGCACTTCCTCGCTTCGAACGCATTCCTTAGATACAGCCTTGTTGTCATTTCGAGACTTCTTTGGATATATTCTCATAACTTCCACTCGAAGCTCCAAGCTTTGATATGCTCATTCGAAACACTGCTTCTGCTATTTCGAAACATGACGTTTGTTTCATTTCGATCGAAACGTCCAATTTGTTTTGCTTCTAATGATATCATCAAAATCTTCAGCCAACAGGCACTTATGTGTTTTTTTGTTGATATCCGTTGAATAATTCTCTGCTTAGTTTGTAAATACGTTTATTTTATGTATACTTGTGTTTTTGATTCATTTATGTATCATTTGATAGTTTTAATATCTTTTTGTAGGTATTGTCGTGTATTTGGAGTATTGAGGAATAAGGTGTTGAAGGCATGGCTCCGGATAGGAATTTCTGGATGAAATAAAGAAATAATGAAGCTTCAGGCCGCGCTTAGCGCGCTTTCAACACGGATTCTAGAGCAGAGGCAGTGAGTTTGGCACAAATCCTGGTATTTGGCATTTAGTGTCGTTTAAGGTGTTTAGTTGAATAAATGAGTGTGCACTTAGCGCTATTTTCGTGCTTAGCGCGGTCTGTGATTTTGCAGATTTGTATAAATAGCTCAAAACAGTTTTTGTTAGGTTTTATCACCTCTCACCTCCGTGGGGGAGCTCTGGTTCAATTATTTGTAGTTTAGAGGTTTACCCAACATCATTGGGTGGTACATCTTGTCGTTTGGTCACGGGTTGTCTTCGATCGCGTCGACACCGCGAGAAGTTTCTGCTTGTTCTCCTTCTTCCTTGTGTATCATTCGAATGGTGGGTTTTGTATGTATATATTTACTATTTTTTAATGTACATTTGTTGATCATGGGATTGTATGAAATCTCTTTTAAGAATTAATACTGGTGTTTATTCTTGATTTTTGCTTTATCACAGAGGTTTGGTTTATCGTAGACATATGCTTTCCGAATCTCTTTCTTGAATGAATATTTATTACATCCTAGATTATAGACATAGATTTAGGTTTAATATTCATGTGGGTATCAGTTATAAAATGCATCTGGGTTGTTTGAGTTGCGTGCGAAATCACCTTCGAGAGTAATACGAGTGATGTCCCACTTTGCATTAGAAATAGTCTTAGTGTGAGTGATATGTGATGGTATTGACGAGCGATTTAGATTGAGTGGAATTGATCGGCGAGTTTAATTATTTGACAGGTAGAGTGAAATGCAATTCCAGAATAAACTCTCTTGGCTATGAGTGATTGTTTATTTGCTTTATTTACTTTTCCCGCATTGTACCTTCCACAAACCCAATTCCAAACTTAGAGAGATTGAGACGGTTGAATGGTAGTTTGTCCCTCTCACTAATCCCTATGAAGACGATAAAAGATACTTACTCAAGTTTTTTTCTAAGAGTCTCTAACCGCAGCTGTCAACAGATAACCTATAATTACCGGTAAATTCTTGATAATAAAAAAGCTTGATTTGATCGTAAATCTCTAGGGACTTAGATATTAAGATGAATGATCAAAGGTTTTCCTTTAAGGCTTTAAGGGAAAATAAACTAAAGATCTCGTATTTGAGTATTTAGAACTTGTTAATGAAATAAGGGTTCAAGGTTGTTACAGAGCAAATCATACACTTTACCCTGGCATGTTCATCATATCTGTGAAAAACTCAATTCAATATTCTGCTTATTTTTACTCATTGTTAATTGAGAATATCAACGCAGAACCCCCATTTTAGTTTCTGTTTAATAGAACCACGCATTAAACTCGATACTTATACGCAGTGTTTGAGATCCACATTTGGGGAATTTCCTTGTTATTACTACAAAAGGAAAAATAGTACACTTGTTATTTTTTCGATCACCTATTGCTAGAGCATGAATGTTAACACTATCCATAAAAAACACATAATAAACCAACATTTTCAAAACGAACTATAGAGTTCTAATTTCTTCATTGCACTATGAGTATACGTAGGCACAAGGTTGCAAGACCTTGGCGAACTCATTAATAAAAACCTTTTCTTTTTCCTAATAATTCATTCATGCATTCTTAGCAAATAAGCCTTATATAGACACACCCTTAGAAACAAACAAACAAAGTGAGTCCCGTTGAGTACAACTTATGTAAGGGGTGTTAATTCCTTCCCCTTTCATAACTGACTTCTGAACCCGTATCTTGGTCGCAAGACCATCCTATCCTTCCTTTTGGGGTTTTCTCGATGTTTCCCCTTCCCTTTGGGATAAATAAAGTTCGATGGCGACTCTGTGTTTTTTTCGCAGTGCGACATAATGGCCTAGTTTGATAGGCTCAGATGGGCTCTTATGAATCCTGGTTTCATAGCCAGCAGGTGTAATCCCTCCTTATTCATGCTTCATGCATCTTCTTGCTACACATTAGTACTGGTTTATGTTGATGATATAATCATCATCGAGTCCTATAAAACCTTCATTCAACATCTTGTCACCAAATTAAATATGTCGTTTTCTCTTAAAGACATTGGCCAACTGGATTTTTTGGGCATTGTGGACAATCATATCTCTTATGGATCTCTTATGTTATCCCAAAGTAAGTACATCAAATACTTTCTTCATAAAACTACATGGCTACTGCCAAGAGTATAGTATATACTATGGCTTCTAGCACCAAACTGTCCAAAATTGGCTCACTCAGGTATTTGATCCTACACATTTTAGGTCAATTAAAGAGGCACTTTCGTATACTAAAGTTATAAGACCTGAAATTTTCTTTGATATCAACATATTGTGTCAATTTCTGTCAAATCCTCTAGAAGACCACTAAATCAATCAAAGGGATCTTAAGATATCTCTAAGGCAGAATTCATCATGGCCTTCTTCTAACTCCAACTAGCATCAGCAGCCATATCATAATTACAAGATTTTGTTATGCTAACTGGGCATCTAATTTTGATGATATGAGATCTACTTCTGGTTCCTGCATCTTCTTAGGTTTAAATCTTGTATCATGGTGGGATAAAAAACAAACACTAGTTGTTAAATCCAGGTTGAGGTAGAATATAGAAGTATGTCCCATGCTACTGCTGAAATTCTACGACTTCAATCTTTATTACAGGAATTGAAATTTAAGCATCAGAATCCAAATGTCATGTATGATAACTTAAGTGAAATATCTCTTTCCCATAATCTTGTTCTACACTTGAGGACCAAACATAATCTTGTTGTTCTACGGAGTCAAAGAGAGATGCTTAGAAATGGCCTAATTGTCACACATCTTCCATCATATGATCAGTGGGTTGATGTTCTAACAAATTCCTTATCCACCAATAGATTCTTTATTTTTAGAAGAAAACTTAGAGTGTTTGACAAGTTTAAAATTGATCAACCACACTATGTTTTAAGATTGGGTATTAGGAGTATAGGACAAAGGTTGAGTTTACCCGTGTATTAAGGAATTAGGCCAATGCCCAAATCCATTTTCCTTCTCTCCATTGCACATAACAGAATTCAGTTACAAATGTGTTTTAAAGCAAAGTGTAGTAACAACCTATATAATAATTGATGTCTAACATAATAAACTCAAGTAAAACAATTAAAAAATTCGGTTAGCTTCTCTCTCTCTCTCTCACTCACACTCTCTCTCTTTCTATTTCCTATGTTTCTAAGAATTCTAACATCATATCATAGAGCTTCTTCTTAATCCATGATACATATTCTCTCTACACCCATGGCTACATTGTTGATGTCGCCTATCTCTCAAGCTACCACCACACATGATAGAAGCTTTGTTGCTGCAAACTCATCATTTAAACAAAAGATCTCCGTGAAATTGGATGATACTAATTATCTACAGTGGAAAAAGTAGGTTGAAGACGTCCTTTGAGGCATAAAGATGATGAGGTTCGTAGACACTTTTCAAATTCCTAAATGATTTCTTACTATAGTTGATCGCAAAGCAGGCTCTGAGAATACTAATTATGTACCAAAGAAGGTTCTTACAGTGGTGCCATATTTTTATATACTTTTATCCTAGACACTTTGGACACCAGATGCATCCAAATAGAACCTATAACAATTGGATGCACCCCAACTTAAGGATTCAATAATGGCGTCAAGGGTGCGAAAGCTATAAGCTCTGCAAACTCATCAAGCATCTTCTTCCTAGTCATAAGTTAATATCTAGAGTGGTGGAACCAAAAATATCTCTTTCCACGATAAAACCTTCTCCACACATAGCGTCTAATATGTGTCAGGCTCATAAACTATCTCTAAAATATGATGTTCCTTTAGGGAACACTTTAAGTCACTTGGATATAATGTCAAATTCAGCCGCAAAGTGAGCTTTAGAGAAGAAGGTGCTCGACATGAGGGAAGGTGATGTGTATATGAGTGTATCCTTCAAAACTCTCATTGTATCTTAATTATAAGGAATCACTCCGGACTATCCCAACATTTTCACATCGTCTATGAAGTGATCATATGCAACCTTTAGAAGATATTGTTTGATGTTAGCATTCATTTATTTAGTATCCTCCTCAATATGAACATCCATAAAACCCAAATCATCTTGTCCAGGGTTACCCAACATACTATCAACTAACTTGACAAGACTATTTACGTCTCTCTTAGTAGCTAATCACTTAAAATATGATTTTTTTTCAAAGACATTTGATTTTCATGACATATAACCCCTCATATTCTGAGGCTTGACCATCGTTAAAGTGCAACAATGAAGAAGTTACAATCTAAACCAATCACATATAAATCCAAAATCAATACCTACTTTATACAAAGCATCTTTCAATGCCGAGAGAAAGCAAAGTGACAACTAAGAGGTATATTATTCATAATGAAGATAGGTACTATGAGGACTCTCTCTAGAAACCTTGCACCCATATTAATCCCCCTCATTTGCGTACAGGGTCTTATATTTCATTGTAGATGTTTTTAAAATACATATGATGCAGCTCTCGACCTCCCATGTAACATGACAAACACTAACAAAACTATGAGGATGATGACACAACTGATTCATAGCATGGTTACTCATACACCTTCCATACATCAATTGTCTGGCCATCCTTAAATACTCTGACAAATAAAAAAATAAATCATGATAACTCTCAATGGATTTCTATATTGCACATTTTTATTCATCACTACATGAGTGTGGCGTCTTAAGATGAGACATCATACAAGAAACATTATTGCTCTTATCCTTGTCATCAGGGAAATAATGGAACCTTCAAAATGAACAATGAAAACCTCATATATGAGTAGAAACTATTGAATAATGAAAATTTTAACTTTTCTTTACACATTACAAAAGAGGTATGGTATAGGGATTTCATCAAACAATTTGTGGTTGTAAGAGCATTTTACCAAGGTTATGTTACTTATAACTTGGGAGAATGAAGATAGCATAAATAATAGAGAAAATAAGGAGAAGAAAATGAGTGAAGCTTAGAGTTAATGAATCTCAACCAAAACCAAGTCTCTCCATGTTACTTGATATTCATGAAACAATAACATTACTGGAAAAATTTAGTATTTTTGGACTCGTGAAATAGGAACATTGCTAAAAATATGAAACAAGAACATTGGGAATATAACTTCTCCCACATAGAGACACCTTTAATTTAAATCCATTGAACAACAAAATCTCTTAATGTTAACAGATTCAACAATAGAGGGTAAGAGAATTGACATTCTTCCCTTAATCCATGCACTCGAATTTAGTTTAGTGCAACATTAAGATTTTTTCCCCTAATTATCTTTTATTAGTTATTACTCTTAACACTTATTAATGAAAATCATATATAATTTCTCTTTTTCATACAAAATTAACTATATTTTTAATATTAATAGTGGTATAAGGTTTTAATAATATATTTTATTTCATGTAACAAAATTCTCATCATAAGTCAGGATGGCCGAGTGGTCTAAGGCGCCAGACTCAAGTTCTGGTCTTCGTAAGAGGGCGTGGGTTCAAATCCCACTTCTGACAATTTTTATTTATTTTTGTTTAAAATATGTAGTAATTGTAAGTTCAAATTATTAGTCACATAAATCTAAACATCTATAAAATAACTCATCAATGGAAAAGTATAGTTTTTATTGTTATTTTTGTAAAGATGTGAGATAGGGAGGCCACTTATCTCCTCTTTTCTTTTGCATTGTAGAGGAAGCTCTCAGCAGACAAATAGTTAGATTGGTGGAGTGAGTAAAAAAGTAATCGCATAACTTAGGTAATACAGTCGTTCCTAGTCATATTTTCTTTTTTCATAATCTCATGATTTTTGCAAAGCCACTAGAATGAAGGCAACAAGCATACAAGGCTTAACAACTTAACTACCATGTTTGGCTTTACCATTGGTTATACCCCTTTTGACTACCTTAAAGTATCTTTTTAAAAAGGCAATCTCAGAGTCATACATCTTCAAGTCATCTCACACAAGATAATAACTAAGCTATTTACCTAAAAACAAAAACAGATTCTTCTTTCAATGATGGGTCGTGTCCTCTAGTTAAGTTAGAAGAGACACCTCTCATCTAAAGTACTCTTGAATTTTAAACAATTAAAATTGAGTTTTTATAAGATTCCGGAAATTTTTGTTTTATTTTTGAAACTTGCCTATTTATTTCCAAAGAAAAATGCAGGTATTATAAATTATGGAGTTCAAGTTCGTTTAATACACATAAAGAAAAAACAACTTCATTTTTTTTTCTTTCAAAATGAGTGTGTTTTTCTGTGTGAGGGTAAAGTTCTGAGCCATTGCCAAAATGTCGTGAATCGTGATTGGTGCTAATATGTATGCATAGCCATAGGCCATAGGTCTAAGAGTCAAAAGGCTACTCCATCGCCCCAAGAACGAGTGTCTATGTTAATAAATAAATAAATCATTGATTTAATTACTAAATTTTGTCTCTTTCTTCTATCTGATTTTTAAATAATAGTATTCAGTTTTAAAATAAGTCATTTTATTTTTAAAAAATTAAATAAATTTCAATTTTATTTTTTAATGTAACTTATTTTAACTGTGTATCACTCATAAAAAGTGTTTTATGCATATTTTTATCTGCCACTTATATGTGCAACAGTGACACTATCTGTTGTGTGACCACTTCCTCGAAAACAGTGGATTCCTTCAAAATTTTCCTACTTTTTTTCAACACTCTCACTCACTTTTCTCACTCACACACCGTTTCCTCTTTTCCTTTTCCTCATAATTAATTACAAGATTTTTCTCTTTACCATCATTAGCACAAACTAGTTTTATTTTTCTTACTACTATAGCTCAACAACAATAAAAATCCTGTTTCTTTTCACACTCAACTGCATTCATCAATCATTGATATTTTCTCCCATGCTTATTAATTCTCCTTACTCAATACTCTCCAACACTTTTTGAAAAACCACCCAAACCATGACACTCTAACCTAAGTTACTCAGTTTTGAAAGTTTCATCAACAATGTTGTTCCAAACAAAAACAATATGCATTTTGGTAACTATCTTTGTTCTGAGTTCGTTCTCGCCACTTGGAATAGCAATGCTGAACTTAACTCTTCCTGGAACTCACCCTGATCCTGATGCTGTTGCTCATGAAGTTCACAGGTACTCACCTCTCCCACATTTTTCACATCTCAATGTACTTTCATAGTCAGTGTCGTCTTAAGTTTTTTAAGATCCTGCGTAGGTTAGCATAATGTGACAAATTTGAAGTACTATGCAATGCACGTCCTTAAAACAGTCTTGTTATAGTGATAAAATATATCAGATCTGAACATGAAGATCCTTTTCCATTTTGTTTTCTTGTGTTTAGGAAGGTGAATGCATCAATGGCAAGAAGACAAACACTATCTGCCGGATCTGTGTGCACCACAGGAAACCCAATCGACGACTGTTGGAAATGCGATCCAGAATGGCCAAACAATCGACAAAGGTTAGCAGACTGTGTTATTGGATTCGGTCAGTATGCAAAAGGAGGAAAAGGTGGTGAATACTACGTTGTAACGGATTCATCAGATGATGATCCCGTTACACCAAAACCTGGTACATTGAGATACGCTGTGATAAAAAACGAACCGTTATGGATCGTGTTTCCTAGTAACATGATGATTAAGCTGAAGCAAGAGTTGATTTTTAATAGCTATAAAACCATTGATGGACGTGGTGCTGATGTTCATATTGTTGGAGGAGGTTGCATTACTTTGCAGTTTATTAGTAATGTTATTATACATAACATTCATGTTCATCATTGTCATCCATCAGGTAATTTCTCAAGTGTATAGTTTTGTTCATTTCCAATTTCGGTTAATACATGTGTCGGGATATTTATTGCAGTCGTTGTGATATAAATTTAACATAAAAACGATAATAACAGTATCCATACGAAATCGTTTTGTCGCGATCGTTTTTATGAAGGTTTTATAAAACCCTGGTTATGGATTGAATTTTAAAGACGAAACAGAACTTCGTTGTGTACATGTTTTGTATGGAAAAATGGAAAAGTTGTGTTTGTTTTTGCGGAGATTTTTGGATAATGGGTAAGAAAATAATTTTATTTTTTGAAATTATAATTTACGCCGCGCGGAATATTAGTCATTATGTGGGGCCTGTTTTCTGTTGTTAGTATTAAAAAAAGTCTATGTGGGGTCTGTTTTGTACCATCTCATAAACTGAACATTGACTACTACTAAATTATTTCTCAAGTCTCTTCTAATTTTTTTTTTTTGTGTGTAATCAAATTATAACATGCTTTAAGTATAAGTTATGGTGATAATTATGTTGAACATTATTTGTAGAGTTTAATAATATACTAGACTTTTGTATATAAAAAATTATGAGTAATTTATTAAGCAAAAAGAGTTGTATTATGGTCCAAATTCTAAGCAATTTTTACTATTTGATTTCACTATGTTTTATTTTATACTATAATTTTAGACTCTTCATTTCCCTGGTTTTAACAACTGTGACTCTAATAAAAGAGAGATATGGAGAAAGAAAAAGAGTGGGGGAGAGAAAAAAGCTATAAACAATGAGTGTTAAGCTAGAAAAAGTTGAAAGATAAAGATAAAAAGAAAACAAAATCTAAAAAAAGAAAAAAGAAGTTGTAAGAAGAGGGGAAGTGATTTCAAAAACAAAAAAGCAATTGTTGGAAAAGCTGTCTAACCACTTGTAAAAGTACCAAGAAGAATAAAAAAAGAACAGAAATCACAAGAAAGCACAACCATTTTATTTCACATACCACTTTGCATTATCAATAAATTGTTTAGAATATGTAAATTGTTTCATGTATTATTGCATGTTAGAAATCATGTAATCATGGTCACAACGAGTTTGAGGAAATTACAATGTTACCATGATTTTGTTGGAGTTTCAAAGCATAGTTTTGTGGTATATTGTAGGAAACACAAACGTCCGATCTAGTCCAGAACACTATGGTTACAGAACAATGTCAGACGGAGACGGAATCTCCATATTCGGTTCAAAAGACATTTGGATCGACCACTGTACCCTCTCACATTGCAAAGACGGACTAATAGACGCGATAATGGGATCAACTGGAATAACAATATCCAACAACTTCATGTCACACCACAACGAAGTCATGCTCCTTGGCCACAGCGATGACTACCTCCCGGACTCGGGAATGCAAGTCACAATCGCATTCAACCATTTCGGTGAAGAACTCGTTCAGAGGATGCCGCGTTGTAGAAGAGGATACATCCATGTCGTCAACAATGATTTCACTCAATGGGAAATGTATGCCATTGGTGGAAGTGGCGAACCGACTATTAATAGTCAGGGAAATCGTTATGTTGCTCCAGTTAATCTTTTTGCGAAAGAGGTTACTAAGAGAGTTGAAACAGAACAGAATAAGTGGAAAGGATGGAATTGGAGATCTGAAGGTGATGTTATGGTTAATGGTGCTTTCTTTGTTACATCCGGTGAAAGTCTTGAGGTTAAGTATGAGAAAGCTTTTAGTGTTGAACCTCAATCTGCTGATAGGATTGTTTTTCTTACCATGAATGCTGGTGTTCTTGGTAATGCAAGGTAGTACCAATGTTTAATCCATTATTACCTGCCTTATATTTTCTGCATTAGTTTCATGTTGTAATACTCTACTATGTGTTGAAATGAGTTTGAGTCGTTGAAATGTGTTTGTGATGAATGAGCAGGGACAATAACGTGGGAATGTGGAGCAGAGGACCAAGCAGCACCGATGACGGTGTTTTGGATTCCGGCCCGGATTACACAGATGATATGTCGGGCAGTGCACTACCAATGTTGTCGTCTTCTTTTACTATGTTGTGCTTCTTGTTGTCTTACAGAGTGATTCTGTTAACAGTGCTTCTATAACAATTCAGGAATGTTATTGAGCATGTAGTGGGACACTCTCTCTGTATTTCTCTAAATTGGAATGAAAAGGATCTCTTACTCTTCAAAAGTACTATCATTTAAGCTCTAAGATTTGGATCAGGAATCTCTAATTTTTCTGGCGCCAAAGTTAGTCTAACTTTCAACTCATACAAGCCACTAGATCAATTGCCTGCTGCATATTATGCCATTTGCCTTTACCGATTAGTCTTTTCTAAAAATAATTGGAAAGTTAGTTAAACAAAGGAAATCCGACATAACTCGAACTGTCATTAGAGAGCCATTATCAACTCTGATAACCTCCACAACGACACAGCTGTGCAATGTGCTCTGTTTAATCAAAAGCCAGAATAACCCCTTTTATCATGCTATTTTCACCACCCTATAATCTCTTCACCGTCATTTTAAACTTACAAGTTTTCTCGACATTCTCACTGAATAAATGATTATTCGACAATCCTTTACATTTTGAAGTTACACCTTACAAAATGATCATTTACATAACATAGTCATATGTTGATAAATGGTGCCTAAGTCTTGTACAGCATAAGAAAATACTTTTCAGCAAGAAATTTAAAATTCCAAAACTTATGTGACTTTGTTGTGATAACAACCAAGCTTATGATCTTAAATGGTTGTTGCTTTCCATGTTTTAGTGGTCAGAGTCAAGAGTCACACAGCAGTGCATGAAAAACTGGACTGGTTCAGTCAAGACAGAGACGGTAGTTGAACAAGAGAGCGGTGCTTTGAGTTGGTGATGGTGGTTTAGTCCGTATACTCGGGCAGTTGTGTAGAAGAGGTTTTCGAGAAAAGAATAAAAATAAAAAAAGAATGTGTTGTTATTTTGTTGTTTTAGTTTAGTAGGAAGTAAAATTTTTTAAAAAAAAATTAATGACATGTGAAATTGTGGGAAGCATGAGATCCATCTAATGGTTAGCATGAGTTGAAAGTTAGAGTGAGTAACTTCGACGCCATAAAGTTAGAGAATCCTGATCCCTAGAATTTGCTTTGTTCACTCCTAAATAGTCAAATTGCTCCGAGTTTGCAAATCTTGGTAAGGCTATGGTGGTAAGGCTATCTTGGTAAGTCAAATAACATAAGGTAATTCAATACAAACAATTTTATGAGGGGTGCATGCTACAAGAAGAAAATGCTCGAGTTAACTTACGAGAATTTTTCAATTTAATTAAGTTTTATGATTAATCATTAAAAAAAAAAAGTCTTAATTTATAGACTTTTATGAACAAATTAAATAAGTCATTAAAAAAGAGGTAATTGGACTTTTATGAACAATTTATATAAGTGATTAAAAAGGAAGGGGTTCAGGACAAAACTGTCTTAGATTGCTCTTTTGGGAAAATGTAAGTACTAAGACTGGATACAAATCGAGCCGAATCTTCATCATTCATAATGGCCAGCCTGTCAGCGATCTATGAATGATTTGTTCATAAGTTCCACAGCGTCGTCCATGAACTGCATGCACAAAAATAACTAAATTAACCATGAAAGTTCATTGCATATTTAGAATTGTGTGCCTGAACTGCAGATATCACCACTAATATCAAAAGATGAACATGCTAATAATATAACCGCAGTACATCCAACCAGGTCAGCCAAAGTAAATCCAAATAGAAAGAACTGTGGTGATTAAGATAACTGATAAGAGATGATTCATTGATTTTTGATTCACCTAGTTCAACAAAAGCATTAACAACAGATTTGAACCACCTAGTGTTGGTTGTGTTTGTTCCTCTAATCCTCTAAGCAAGTTTATGTGCAAAAATATGCTGGATTTTATTGCAGTATTAAAAGCAAAATAGATAAGTATTTATGTGTTAGTGTATTCTATTCCACAATGCATCAGTATCTAATGCAAAGAACTCATTATGTCGCACGGAAAATAAGTGTGAAAATCCAGTATGTAGGAAAATATAAAAAGGACTTTACCTTCCCAAGCGCCTTAAGTTCTCGCCCGACGGGTTCCAAAAATTTCAAGTCAACTTCTATAGGCCAGACCTGTTCAAATAAGAAGCCGAGAAGAAAAATATTGAATTGCGCCTCTTTGCCAAAACTAAATATTTCTAAAGAGCACTAACCCAAAAGAGAAACATAAACATTAGAGAAAACCAAAACATAAACTACAAGGGGAAAACATGAAAACACATGATAATAGGAGGAAGAAAGATCAGCATTCATGAACATAGATCACTTTTGAAGTGCAAAACAGGACAAAGATCCTTTGCTGCAAAAATGATCATCCATTTCATACGATGTACGCAAAATTTGACGTGACAAGAAAATTTGGACAATAAGTTGTTTCATTGTAACTACTAGCTAAAATAGAAAACAGAAAAATAAAACAATTTGTTAAACTAAATCGGTCACATTCTGAGAAGGAAATGCCACAAATTTGAGATGACAATGAAAAATCAAAATTAACCGAGTGTATTCCAAGCTTTGAGCTGATGCCATTAATATTAAGGTTACAGACATGTAGTCAGTACTTAACACCATTCCGTTTGCTCAATTAATCGGGAAAAAGTGGTTTAAACATAAACAAAAGAGTATCAAGAGTTATGATATGCAATGCTCAATCATGTCTTTGACCATCTCCATGGTTTTCACATAGGTGCACAGTTAGACTTCCAAATTGCAATGAAAGATTCAAAATATTATCATTGTGCTTCTTTAATCTTCCCAACGTCTCCTTACTAGAACAACGAATCTCAACCAAGTGTCATCAAACATTAACATCAATAATTGATTACAGAGTCCACCATAACAATTCTTCAACAAAAATAAATGTTCAGTTTCCATTTTAAAAGAGCCAAAAGCAATTCTATAAGAGTAAAATTGATTTTGACATGTTTGTTTTCTCAAAAATTGAATTGATTTTGCTTCCAGAATTGATTCTAGCTGAAGCGAGGTCTTTTAGACTTTGAGTTTAAATGTGATTTTTACATGAAATTTATTGTTCAAGTCACTTTTACATTCAAGTGACTTTACATTCAAACATAAATCACTTTACATTCGACTCACTTTTAATCAAAATCAATTCACTCTGAATTAATTCTGGTCACCCAGAACCAAACACACACTAAATATACCCCAACAGAAAGCACAAGACACACAAGGTAAGAGTTAATTGACATGATTTAAGATAATTTGTGATAGAAAAGTTGAAGGAAGAAGGAAAAAGTACCTTGAGACCAAGTAGTTTAATGGGAGCACTTTGACCAGGTACTAAGCATTCAGGACCAGCTGCTTCCACTATAGCTTCATCACCCAAACCATTCCCTATAGGGTCTGGACGCTGGAAAAACCCAAAAAATTCAAACATAAAAAAGAGGGTTATGATTACGAAATGCAACAAAAAAGAAATAGAGTAGGAGAAAAAGAGAAACCCTCATGATGGAAATTGCATAATCGGAGAGAGGTGTGTGAGAAACGCGAAGAATAGGAGAGTGGTGAATTTTGGGTAATGGTTTCAGTGAAGATGATGAAACTCGCCATGGCACGTCGTCTTGAAAGGAAGTGTTCTTCGACATTATCTATTTTTCTACGCACTTCACAACTAACACATGTCATAGATGAAAGTAAAAGTGGGCGAAGATATCATCCAAGTTTTTTTTTTTTTTTTTTTTTTTTTTGGATTTAGCCGACCAATTGAACCGATTTCGTGGTTTAAAACAACAATTTACTCCACAAGCTTTCTTATAGAGAGTATTATTTTATTTTTAAAATTATAATTTAAAATCTAAATTATATAAATTTTAACTTTTTTGATGAATATTTTATGTGAGAAAATGGATGATATAATTTTATACAATCAATCAATTACGATTATGTATAAGAACACATCACTTTTTTATTTTACAAAAAAATTAATAACGTTGCAACTTTTGTTGATTTATGTAAAATTATTTTACACCGTAAATACATATCCATTAAACTTATTTTATGTTAAATTACAAGTAAATTATTTTTTGTAAAATTGTATTTTTAGATGATTTTAAATCACAGGTAAATAACTCTGAAATTAGGTATAAAATTGTAAGATTTTACTCTTTTATGTTTTACTCGATTTTATCTTTTTTGTGTCAAATTTTTTAGAAATTATTTTTACGATTTAACGGATAATTTATGTATTTTAATACAAATTTATAAATATTATATTTTATTATGATAATTTAAATAAAAACTCGATTCTAACAACTTTGATTTAAATATGACTTTTAGTTAAATTGAAAGAGAATTTTTATTATTTTATTAAAAGATTTTTAAATATAGTCGAGGAGTACGTAATATAATGGATAAATATATGTGTTGCATCCTAAAATTTGTCATCTTAATTTTTGCTTTTATCTGGTTTATGTTTCTCATATCATCTGCATCATTCTATTAGATCATTTACATAAGCATTCGTTCATTCAATAAAGCACCTTGGTTCAAAAGATCATT
Organism: Vicia faba; assembly: GCA_948472305.1. Taxonomy (NCBI): domain Eukaryota; kingdom Viridiplantae; phylum Streptophyta; class Magnoliopsida; order Fabales; family Fabaceae; genus Vicia; species Vicia faba. The sequence goes on along the minus strand of OX451740.1, from coordinate 986,945,688 downwards.
GGTTGTGCAAGCTAGGGTTTCTATTGGTTTTGAAGTGTGCATATCAAATAAGATTCATTCTCTGGTTCTCCCTTGTTATACCCCAAAATTTGCCCTCTCACTTTCTCAAGAATGTCACAAGATCTCCATTGATTCAAGACTGCACAAGGTTTGATCAGCTCAAGATACCTCCTTAAACACTGATGACTCAAAATTAGGGTTTGAGTTTGCACAAGTACAATTGGACTTTTAATGCCCCATATAGTTTCCATGGATCATATTGGGCTCTCAAGCATCGGGTTGAAGATAAAACTCCTGAATCCTCGAAAGGAGAAAGAGGAAACCGTCGAAAGGGCAAAGCAGATAAAAAAAGGTGTGCAGTTGGATAACCATGTCGAATTCAAAATCTAGTTTAGGTTGTTCGAATCACATGACTGGTCGAAAGGAGTGGTTGGTAGATTTTTGACAAGTCGAAGAAGAGCAAGCTTGCTTCGATCCCCAAGCTTCGACTGGGCAATGGCTTCTTCGAGTAACCTGCTTCGATCCACCTCTAAACTCTTTGACATACATAGTTTCGACACTATAAATTACAATTTAACACACCACCTAATTCATTGTGTCTAAACAATCTATTTTCATCATGGTTCTTAGTCTTCTGAATACTTCGACCTGCACTCTCTTCGTCATGATGTCTGGAATCTGATTCTCAGTTTTGCAGTGTTTCAAATTCATCTTCCTATCTGCTACCTGCTCTCAGAGATAATAGAACCTCACTTCGATGTGCTTGCTTCAACCATGTGCTATTGGGTTCTTCGCCAGATTGATAGCTGACATGTTGTCTATCTTCATACTTGCTTCGATCCATAAGCTTCGATTGGGCAATGGCTTCCTTCGAGCAACCTGCTTCGATCCACCTCTAAACCCTTCGACACACATAGTTTTGACACTATGAATTACAATTTAACAAAAATAACTTGTTGATAATAGTTCATTGCAAGAAGAAGGTACTGGCAACATAGTCTTTCAAATGAGTAATGGAGGAAAAGTTATAATTAAAGATGTGCTTTATGCACCTGGAATGAAGTGCAAGTTGCTAAGTGTTGGACAACTAGTCGAAAAGAGTTTCTCAGTTGTCATGAAAGATGGAGTTTTGAGATTGTTCTACACCAAGAACAATTTGGTCTTAAAATCTCCGTTGTTGAAAAATAGGACATTTAAGACAATGATCAATTCGACAGAAGTTCAATATTTGGAAATTGTTCGACCATAAGAATAGTTGGTTGTGGCATTTGAAGTTTGGACATTTAAACTTTCGACCACTTAATCAACTGATTACTCAAGATATGGTTATTGGTATTCTAAGTCTTGAGATGCTTGGAAAAAACTTTGTGAAGTTTGTTTATTAAGATGGCAATCTAGAAATTCTTTCGTTTCGACTATGTCAATGAGATCATCTTGCATACTCAAAGTGGTACATTCAGATGAATGTGGTCCATTCGAAGAACATATAATTGGTGGAAACAAATATTGTTTTGTCTATTGTTGAGTTTGGTTGAAAGTTATGGATCTATGTGATCAAAACGAAAAGATGGAGTATTCGACATCTTTAAGAGATTCAAGATGGCAATCCAGAAATTCTTTCGTTTTGACTATGCCAATGAGATCATCTTGCATACTCAAAATGGTACATTCAGATGAATGTGGTCCGTTCAAAGAATATATAATTGGTGGAAACAAATATTGTTTTGTCTGTTATTGAGTTTGGTTGAAAGTTGTGGATCTATGTGATCAAAACGAAAAGATGGAGTATTCGACATCTTTAAGAGATTCAAGATGGCAATCCAGAAATTCTTTCGTTTCGACTATGCCAATGAGATCATCTTGCATACTCAAAGTGGCACATTCAGATGAATGTGGTCCATTTGAAGAACATACAATTGGTGGAAATAAATATTGTTTTGTCTGTTGATGAGTTTGGTCGAAAGTTATGGATCTATGTGATCAAAACAAAAATATGGAGTATTTGACATCTTTAAGAGATTCAAGATGCTTGTCGAAAACCATAGTAAGAAAAAGATCAAAGTTCTACAGAGATTAAAGATCTTTGTAGAAGGAATCAAGTTGAAGGCAAAATTTTGAAGAACATTGATCAAAACCAAACTAGTGCCATGCTATAGACAATGTTATCCAAACTACTGCTGAACAAAGTCTTATATGCTGCCAAGCCCAAGCTTGTTGTACTGTCCACATAACAACCTAAAACCATGTCAAAAAACCGTCTGCTGTACTGCTATGAAACAACCCTGCACCAAGCTTCCACAACACTCCAAAACTGCTGCAAAATAGTCCTGCTATGTTGCTCCTAATCCAATCCAAGCCTGCATTATCTCAGCCTCATATTTGCACAGAATTAGCACATAAGAGTTGCATCAAAAAAAGCAATGGAAGAGCATACCCAAACAATTCAAATTTTATTTTTTCCTCCTAAACCCCAACAAGACTCTTCTACAAATAAGTTATTTCACAACACACACAGGGATGACTTTTGGCAAGGAAAAAGGAGAAGAAGAAAAAAAAAGAGGAGAGAACACGAATGCTGAAGCTTTAACACACTATTAAACTCAGAACAAAAAAAAATAACACCTCTGTTTTTTTTTACGAACTCAAGAATATTCAAGGCAGCGACTCAAGCTCGAAACACAAATTCTAACTTCAAGGTAAGTCTTCTTGACTTTAAACCTTCATTTTAAGCATTATTGATGATTCATCTTCGAAGATAACATGTAATAACCATTTCCTTCGAAGCTAACATTTTGTTTGTCTTCCTTTCTTATCAATTATATGTTAATAACTAACATGTACAGACCATAAAACAATGTTGGAGTGAAAAAATTACAACATGATTCGACACAAAGCCTTAGACTTTGACACATACTACTTTACAGGCCCAAACAGAAGGGAAAAAGGGTGTGTGATTCGACACATAACATTATGCTTCGACTCATACTGAGTTGATTTTGAATTACATGGTCGAAAGAAGGATATGTGTAGATGCATATAAGCATGCTTCAACACATGCTTCGACACATGATGTCGAAAGATTTGTTTTATCCCCTCTTTTGCGTTGTTTTTTACATATTTCATATATTTTCTTCATATATATTCAATATGGTTTATAATAGATAATTAGGTTTAATTTCTTGCAATCCCCATTTGTACATTTGCATCCCCCATCCCCCAAATGATGTAATAGCGTAAAACATTTATTTTCCGCAATTTTATCGCTTTCATAAATGTTAGTAATTAGGATGTGTATGACAAGATAAAAAATCAACCTTAGAAAATCCTAATCCAAGACAAGACAATGCATGAAAAGTAAACACTTGCGCACTTTCACCTCTAGGGTTAACTCCACTTTTTGCCTTGAGAAAAATAGTCATGATGCGCATGTGAGCCATCTTAGCAAAAATAATCAAAATACAAGATCATAGTCCCTCGATGACGCTACGAATGTTGCCTTACAAATGATCTTAGTCCCTTAAGAGAAATGCTAAGATATCTCACAATATTTCCATTCATGACTATACGGTGACCCACGCCTGTCCCTTTACATCCAACGATAGGGCTTCTTACCAAATCAATGGTAAGATAACAACATCTAAAGGAGGAGGAAAAGAACATAGACCTTTTGAGTAGGTAGGGCGCTCGTAGTTGCTTGCTCACAAACTAAAACTATTTCCACACTTACACTTTCAAAACATCTTCAAAAATAAACATCTCTTTAAACTATTTTCAAAACCAACACTTTGTATAAATTCTTATATAGACGAGAATCATTACAAAGTTTGCCAAAACAAAGGCATTTTCAAAATATTTTCAAACTTGCACCAAACACAAACACATTTCAAACAAAGCAAAGTGATTTAGCGAGCAACTAAGAGCCCGTAGATAACTACGGATGAAAAGAGTGCTAACACCTTCCCTTTTCATAACCTACCTCCCGAACTCAAGAAAATATCTCAAAGGTCTTTCCTATTCTTTTCACCCTTATTGTATTGGATAAAAGAAAAGTCGGTGGCGACTCTTGCTATCCGCAATATTTGCGATAAAATGTAAAACACCCAAGTCAGTTCTCCCACCGTATTACATCCCTAAAAAGAAAATATTTACTTATAATAATGGTCGGAGGGAGTATGCATTAAGTTTTATACTTGGAACTAAAAGGGTGAAGCTTCTTTCAAAGTTGAAATCAATATATTTAATTCAATCAAGATCCAAGTACATGTCAAGCATAATCAAAGTCACTACAAATTCAAATTGCACTCAGAGCATTCAAGTGCATTACACGATAAGAAATTTGTTTTGACCAGAGGCATCCTTGAGTTTTCTTTGAATCTTATCTTATGATTTGATCTTACCCGATCAAACTTGGACCGTCACGGCTGGCTCGAGTTGAATTTGAGTGAGATGGGGGGGGGGGGTACCTGCAAGACACTCCGATGCTAAAATGAGAGACGGAATGAGCAGGAAAAAAATGTATAGGTGTGTAATAGATCAATACCTAACGCTCTTGGAACATAGGGTATTTATAGCCCCCAGCGTTGGGCCAAGGTCCCCTCATTGGGTCGGCCAAAACTGGCCCAATAAAGGAACTGCCAGGTTCTACGTGTGCAGTGGGCCCCCACACGTGGTCCCCTTCCTGGTGATGATGTGCAAAGAACAAGGAGGGACGAAGATGCGGTCTTTCCGGAGCTGGGAGGATTCTACAACAGTTAGGGTGGACAGAGTCTGCCCTACGGGGAGGTGCTCGAGCTGGACTCGAGCTAGAGTTCCCTTGGTCGGGGACACTACTTGTCGCGGGCAATGGCGGGAATAGAAGCTGCGGTCTGTGGTCAGGCACGTTCAGTGATGGTCCGTTTGTGAACATTCCTCGAGGAGTTGTCTGGATTTGGGCCTTTATCTGCCTTTTGGGCCAAGGCAGGCCCAGTCCAGAATATGATCCCCCCAAGTCGTTGCTCCTGGTGCAGGAGTTATGACTTGATCCTAGCTCGCTTTTTCCCGGGGAAACTTGATGTCCAGACAGGGCTTTTTGTTTTTCGAAGTGTTCTCGAGGAGTTTCTCACGGGCTGCATTCGTCGGATACACAACACAATCCTTGTTGACGCGTGCTCAAGGAATTCCTTGCGGGCTGCGTTTGTCGGGTACACGAGGCAGTTCTTGGGAATCGTAATGCCACCCTAGCAACAATAGGGTCATCATTGCCTAGGGGAGTAGATGTCGAGGACGGGGAAGTTCGCGGCTCCTCGGTGCGACGTTTCGTATTCCACGTCATCCCTATAAATAGGACCCTTGGGCCCATAATTTATTTTTCTTCTTCGCGCCTCTCCTTCCTTCTCTGATTCTTCCGCCGTCGTTTCCTGCAACGCCGTGAGATCACCGCACCATCCGCCGCTGATTACTTCCACCGCCGTTGTACGTACCTCTTTCCTTCCAAGTAAGTGTTCATGCCTCCTGTTTTTCTTTGTTGTAGGTAGTTTTGATGTTACTTTTGATGTTAGAAACCCATATCTGGGAGTAGTTCCTGGTAGATTCATGATTGTGCCCGATAAACTTATAGTTTAGGTACATAACTCGCATTACTGCCCATGGCCTTCATAGTTTTAGACCTATGGCTCATGATACTGCCCGTGACATTCATAGTTTTAGGTATATGACTCATGATGCTGCCCGTGACATTCATGTGTTTGGTTGGCATGCCCATGAACTGGCCGAGATGTTCATCCTTTTTAGGAAGTATGTAGGGTAGCCTCCTCGCGTGTCCTAGTGCCGGGCAGGCGGAGTCAGAAATTTGCTCGAGTGATTCATGTTTCGCCCGGGGCGTTCGTGCTACTCCCTTGTTGTCCCCGATGCGTTGTCAGAGCTGGGGTGTCTGTGTTCGACTTGTTGTGTACTACTTCCTGTCTCTGTGGCGAGCACACGGATTTGCTCTTGAATTCACCGGTTTCCTGTGCTTTGCAGGTAAATGGCCGACGAACCGGAATCTTCGAGGCAAAATGAAGTCGAGGATACAAATACCGAGGAGAATGTTACTCTAGTCGACACCATTGATGACCCCATGTTGGACTGGGTGGGCGACGAGCCCCGGGGGATTGCCTCGGCATATTGCCGGCGTAGTCGGCGTGCCTATATTATCGTTGAGCATGGCGGCAGTCAGTCAGGTTTTCAAAAGAATTTCATAGTTATGAGGTCGTCGATTGATGCGCGTATCTGCTCAGAGTTTACCGAGTACGGGTTCCCAATGTATGAGATCGTGTTCAGGGATCTCGGTCTTAAGCTCCCCTTCAGCGATTTTCAAGTCGGGGTGTTCAACCATCTGAACTTGGCCCCTTCGTAGCTCCACCCCAATTCGATCACCTTCCTTCGGGCGTTCGAGCTGACGTGCCGTTTCTTGAGGATCGGGGCGACGATTCCCCTTTTCTTCAGGGTCTTTCACCTGCAGCGTCAGTCTCGAGGAGGCAGGCACAGCTGGGTATCCCTGAAACAGTTGAAGAGGCTATTCAGGATGTATATGGATTCGGTAAGGGACTTCAAGGATAAATGGTATGTTCTGCAGCCGGTCACCCAAACCGCCTTGGACTCCTTGTTCGAATCGGAAATCATGGTGGTCGACGCGGATGGGGATCCCCTTTTGGATGTTGAGGGTCGTCTGGTAGTCGGGCGCATTTCTAAGTTCCCGATACATTGGTGCTCGGGCCATTACGACCATGGCACCGTGTACTATCATACGCCTGCGGGAAGCATGAGCGCCGAGGACGAGGAGGCATATGTTGTCCTTTGCAAGTACGTCGACAGCTTCTTCCCTGCCCGGTGAGTCACGAGGGAGGGGGATGATATTCTTAACGAGGACGGGTACCCGACATTTGAGGCTCGTCCCATCAACACGAAGGCGCTCGTCGAGTGCCAATCTTACGGGCAGGTCGTAGATCTGCTAGGTTTCTTGCTTCTGCTTTTATTATTTTATTCCATTTTCGTTGTTTTTGCTCGCTTACAGCTAACCCGGGTTTTGCTCCTTTTTACAGGCGATATGGCTGAACGACGGGAGAGGTTATTGAAACTAACCCAGGACAAGAAAATAAACAAAAGGATGGTGCAAGCACCGCAAGCCACGAGGATGGGCCCGCCGGCCAGTTCGGGAAGAGATGCCTCTAGTGGGTCCTCGGGCTCTCCTGATGCTGAGCAGCCCATCGAACTGATTACCAGGAAGAGAAGTCGGGATGAAAACAGGTCGGAGGTTGGCGACGAGTCCATAGTTGCGAGGGCCTCCGGCTTACCCTCTGTTTTAAAGAGAAATATTTCTTCGAGGGGTTTCCTCGGACGGTGAGCAATGACGAGGCTGAGACTATTAGATGGTTTGACAAAGAAAGCCGGAGGAAACACCTCGCCGCCAGCATGGTCGGGATGGTGAAGATGGCCGAGATGGCCGTGGTCCTTACCGAGGAAGGGTCGGACTCCTCGGACCATGTTAGGGAGTTGGAGTCAGAGAAAGCCGCTCTTGTTGCCAATTCTCATAAGTTAAAGGCGGCCCTCGAGCGGTCCGAGGAAATGTTTCGCGAGTAAGCCGACCTTCTGGCGGGGGTGAAGGAGAACTCTGGGAAGGTTGATGAGGAGAGGGATTGCCTCCAACTGGATAAGGAGCGCTTGGAGAGTGACAACGAACGTTTGTCTAAGGAAGTCGAGGAGCTGAAAGCTGCTATGCTTCTTGTTGACGACGAGTCGGAGGAGACAGCCTCTTTGCGGACCCGTTCAGATTTGGTTGCGCATATCCACCTTCTTGAGACAGACTGTGTCGGTGCCCTAGCCGATGAGTTCGAGGCCGCGGTCAGCTAGCTCGCCATCCTGAATCTGGGCATGAATACCGAGGGAGTCGGGTTCATGTCTCAGATTATTGACGGACAGGTCGTACCTCCTCCTGAGTCTCCTGTGGTAGATGCCGGCAGTCCTGGGGACATTTAGCGTGAAGTTTTTGTTCGGGCCTGCGTGCCTGCGTATTGGTATTTTTTTGGGGGCCTGTGTGCCCGTGCTCATTTTTGGGGCCTGCGTGCTCGTGCTTATTTCTTTTGGCCATTGTGCCACGACTTGTAACCCCGAACATCGCCGGCCTTTTTGGTCAGTTCACTGTTAACTTGTCTCGTGTATAAATTTTTTTGATGGATGTTTGTTTAACTTTAACTTGCTCGTATCTAAGCTTTGTATTCGACTGTTATTTTGTAATGAAGTGTCTAAGTTATGTCCTCGAGCGGAGATATCCTTTTGACCCCTTTGATGGTCCGACGTACTTCGAAATGCGTCGGTTGTGCAGAGTGAAGCCCGCATGTCGGGCATATGACCCAGATCGAGGTCGTATGCCCGCGGCGTGAACTGCCCATTGCGAGCTGGGTGTTCTTCCATGTGGGTACTTCGACAGTGGAGCTCGATTGAGGTGTCCCTGTCGGGCATTATCTTTCGATCTCGTTGGTTGAATGACGTTATATCGTTTAGGTGTAGATCGGGCCCGTACCTTGGCCTGTCTACATGGCCGAGACATTTCTCTCTGTTGAAGAGGTGGATGTCCGATGGTGAAAGTCCTTAGTGTTTAAGGGATTTAGCTATAGTACTGCTTTAGCTTAGCAGCATTCCAGGGTCGTGGTAACGATTCTTTGTTTAGTAGCTCGAGGTAATAAGCCCTGGTACCTGTGGCGCTGTGAACGCGATAGGGTCTTTCCCAGTTCACGACCAATTTCCCTTCGCGGGAGTCTTTCTGGTTTCTTCGTAATACCAGGCTGCCAATCTAAAACTTGCGTTTGATGACCTTGTCGTCATGACGCAGGGCCACTCATTGTTTTAGAGCATCCTCGCGCAGGGCTGCCCCCAATCGAATTTCCTCGACCAAGTCGAGTTCGTCCTTGAGTGCTTCGTCGTTCATCTCTTCGTTGAGGGGCACTTCTGTCCGCCTGGAGGGTTCCCTGATCTCTATGGGGATGACGGCCTCGGTGTTGTATGTTAGTCGAAAATGGGTTTCGCCCGTTGTTGAATGGGGCGTAGTGCGATAAGCGCATAAGACGTTGTACAGCTCCTCGACCCACCCTCTTTTTGCTTTGCCGAGCCGGCGTTTGAGTCCTCACAGGATGACCCTGTTGGCAGCCTCGGCTTGCCCGTTGGTTTGGGGGTGTTCAACCGAGGTGAAATGTTGTTTGGTCCCGAGCTTGGTGACGAAGTCTCGGAACCCATGGTCGGTGAATTGGGTGCCGTTGTCTGTGACTAGCGCTTTCGGGATCCCGAATCTGGCGAGGATGTTTCTTTTATAGAAATGGAGGATGTTGTGCGAGGTGATTTTCGCAAGAGCCTCGACCTCTATCCATTTCGTGAAGTAATCCACAACCACGATAAGGAACATGTTTTGGTATGTCCCTTGTACGAATGGCCCGAGGATATCCATCCCCCACCAGGCAAATGGCCACGGGGATGACAGTATGTTCAGCTCGTGGGGGGAGCGAGGTGCATGTCGGAGTGTTTCTGGCACTTGTCGCACTTCTTAACGTGATCTTTGGCGTCCTGCTGCATTGTCGACCAGTAGTACCCTGCTCGTAGAGCTTTCCTCGCCATGGACCTACCGCCCATGTGCTGGGTGTTAATTCCTTCGTGTATTTCTCGTAATACCTCGGGGGATGTGGATTCGTTGATGCACTTCAGTAGGGGAATGGAAAATCCCCTGCGGTACAACTTGTGCTCGAGCACCACGTAGGAGCACACTCGTCGTTTGGTCGCGGCCGCTTCCGTCTGGTCCAAAGGGAGCTCACCCTTTGTCAAAAAGTTGTACACCGGGGTCATCCAGCACGAAGCGTCTCCAATGGCGTGTACCTCGATTAGGGTCGAGGTTCTTTCGATGCTCGGGCGTGATAGGGATTCTTGGATGACAGATTTGTTGTCGCCCTTCTTCCTTGTGCTTGCGAGCTTCAAAAGTACGTCGGCCCTTGTGTTTTGCTCGCGCGGGATGTGCAATATTTCCGCTCGGTCGAAATTCCCCATGTGCTCTCTTACTAAGTTTAGGTATTCAATGAGGCTGTCGTTTTTGGCCTGGTAGCTCCCCTAGACTTGGGAAGCAACGAGTTGAGAGTCTATGAAAATTTGTACTTCACGTGCTCCTAGGTCCTCAGCTAGCCTCAGTCCTGCGAGCAGGGCCTCGTACTCCGCTTGGTTGTTCAACATCGGGAAGGATAGGTTAACGAGTGTTCGATCACCACGCCCTCCTCGTTTTCCAGGAGGATCCCCGCGCCGCTTCCGGAGGAGCTGGAGGCTCTGTCGACGAAGATGATCCACTTATGCTCTTTCCCTGCGGGGGGGGGGGGGGGGGGGTGGGCGGTCATCTCTGCGACAAAGTCGGTCAGGGCTTGTGCCTTCAGGGCTTTCCTGCTTTCGTATTGAATGTCAAACTCGGACAACTCCAAGGACCATTTCAACAGTTTGCCCGCCATGTCGGGTCGAGCTAAGAGCTGTCTCACTGGTTGATCGGTTCGTACTATGATCGTGTGAGCCAAGAAATAGTGTCTGAGTCTCCTCGCCGCGTTGACGAGGGCTAGAGCTACTTTTTCTATTTGTTGGTATCTTCTCTCGGGCCCTTGCACGGCTTTGCTCGTGAAATAAACGGGTTTCTTCCCGTCGGTGGTCTCGCGGATGAGAGCCGCGCTGATGCCTTCGTTCAAGACGGCCAGGTATAAGAACAAAGGTTCCCCATCGACTGGTCGAGACAGTACGGGCGGTTGGGATAGGCTTTGTTTTAGGTGGCGCAACGCCCTTTCTCATTCCTCGGTCCATTCGAAGGCTGCCTCTTTGCGAATGAGTCTAAAGAAGGGGAGGGCGTGCTGAGCGGATCTCGCGACGAAGCGGGACAACGAGGTGAGCATGTATTTCATGACTTGTATTGATTTCTTCAATGTGGGTGTCGGGAGGTCAGAGAAAGCTCGACACTTATCGGGATTGGCTTCAATACCCCGTTCTGTCAGGTAAAAACCGAGGAATTTCCCTGCCTTGACCCTGAACGTGTATTTCTAGGGGTTGAACCTCATCTTACATTGTCTTGCTTGGGCAAAAACTGCTTTGATGTGGGCTGCATGGTCGGTGTCTGCTCGGGATTTAACGATCATGTCATCCATGTAAACCTCGAGCATGTCCCCGATTTGTTTGTGGAACATTCTGTTCATCATACGTTGGTATGTTGCCCCTGCATTTTTTAGACTAAAGGGCATTATGTTGTAGTAATAGTTGCCCGAGCTGGTCATGAAGGCAGTGCAATGCTTGTCGCTCATGGCCATTGGGATTTGGTTATAGCCTGAATAGGCATCCATGAACGATAATATTTTGTAACCGGCTGAGTTGTCGACCAGTATGTCTATGTTCGGTAAAGGAAAAGCATCCTTCGGGCATGCCCGATTGAGGTCGGTATAATCAACACACATTCGCCATTTTCCATTATTCTTTTTGACCAATACAACGTTTGACAGCCAGGTTGTATACCGGGCTTCAGAAATAAAATTTGCCTCTAAGAGGTCTTTTACAGCTTTTTCAGCAGCCTCCGTTTTCTCCGGGGACTGCCTATGTCTACGTTGTACTACTGCCTTAGCGGCTGGATCTATGGCGAGACGGTGACAGGCGACCTCGGGGTCGAGTCCGGGCATCTCTGTGGTGCTCCATGCGAACAAGTCAGCATTCTCGCACAAGCAGGCTTTGATCTGCTTTCTTTCCAGGTCGGGGAGGTCGGTGCCGATCTTCACTCCTTTGCTCGGGTCCTCACCGAGGGGGACGGGCTTGAAGTCCCCGTCCGGGATTGGTCGGAGGGGGGCTTGCTTGCTGCTGGGAGGCTCGTCCTGATCGAAACGGGTGTCCAAGGCTATGGAGTCGAGCTTTGGGGGAGCCATCTATTCTTCTGCCTTGACGGGCTCTGTCTTCTCGGGCTCTGGTCGTGTCATCGCTGGTCTCTTGGCGGGCCTTGTTCCAGTGTCAACCGTGTCGCGTCCCTTGGACGCCGTGTTAAAACACCTTTGAGCAGTAGCTAGGTCCCCTTGGATGGTGGTGACCCGTGCCCTCTTGGTGTAAAACTTCATCTTCAAGTGGACGGTAGAGGGTACCGCGGTCAGTTCTGCTAGTGTTGGTCGTCCCAGGATGCAGTTGTAGAGGGACGGGCAGTCGATCACGAGGAAGTGCACCTTGATCTGCCTCGTCGTCGTGTCCCCGCCAAAGGTAACCATGAGCTTGACGTACCCCCAAGGTTTGGAGGTTGAGCCGTTGAAGCCCTGTAGGTCAGACCCCACATAAGGTGAGAGGTGTGAGTCGTCGAGCTGTAGGGTTCAGAACAGTTGATTGTACATTACGTCGACGAAACTTCCTTCGTCGACGAGAATGCGGTGTACGTTAAAATTAGCCATTATCGCTCTTATTAGTAGAGGAATGAACGCGTTGGGGGCTCCTCCGGGGAGCTCTTCGAGGTAAAAGGTGATAGGCTCCGACCTACCTTTCACCCTTTCAAAAGTCACCGTCTGAGGAGGCGCAGAGTCGACCAATTCATCCAGCTTCCTCTTGGCCGAATTTATGGTTAGGTCGTTGAATCCTCCACCATTGATGACCATGGCGGAGGGAAAGTGCTCCCACCTGCTGTATGTTGACAACGGCTCTTGCAGGTGCTCGGGGATGTAGAAGTCCTCAGGTCTTGTGTCGGAGAAGGCAGTCTGGATGGGGACCGACTCGTCAGATGGTCGGGCATCCTCCTCCGGTTCTCTTGTATCCCGGGCGTCGCAACGAGGAGCGTCGTTTCGCCGATATTGGGCGAGTCTCCCCCCTTTTATGAGGGTCTCGATGGCGTCCTTGAGGTGGACGCAGTCCTCCGTCAGATGACCATGGCTCCGATGGTACTGGAAGTATTTGCTCTTGTCCACCCCGGGCTTGGCAGGAGCTGGTCGAGGGCGCTTGATGCCGCCATCTTTGAAATTCGTGCTAGCGCACTCTGCCAAGATGCGCTCGCGGGAAGCCGTGAGCGGAGTGTATTCTGTGAAACGCCCCGAGGGTCCTCTCTGTTCTCGGACTTCTCGGGGTCTGTCCTCTTTTCTTTTCTCCCTGGTTCGTCGAGGAGGAGTGGCCTCTTGGCGCGGGTTGCTGCTGGATCCGCGAGTTCTGGGGTCCCGGGCTCTGTTGGCTGCTTCTCTTTCCTCGTAATCCATATATGCCCTGGCCTTCTTGAGGAGAGCACCGAATGTTCGGGGCGGTTCGATGCCCACTGCTTTTCTTAACTCTGTGCTGGAGAGGAGCCCCCTCTCCAGCAAGTACCTTTTCATGTGGTCCGCGCAAGGGACCTGTATGGCTTTGCAATTGAAGCGGTTGATGAATTCTCTCAAAGTCTCGTCCTGCCTCTGGACGGTGGCCTCGAGCGCTGCCTCGGTCTTTGGATGTCGCCGAGACGCGGTGAACGAACTTATGAATTGATTCTTTAGGTGTCGCCACGATGTGATTGATCCCGGGCCGAGACCTTTATACCAATCCATTGTTGCCTTTCTGAGGGTCGTGGGAAACAACCAGAATTTGATGGGTCCCCCGACATTATGGTAATGCAGCATAGCCTCGAACCCGTCTATGTGGTCGATTGGGTCCGCGACTCCGTCGTATTCTTTCAGATGTGGAGGCTTCTCCATGCCCGGGGGAATGGGCGCCTCCATGATGGCTTGTGAAAGGGGACCGCGGGGGTCGTCCTCGTCACTTCGCTCTGGGTATAGGGACGGGGACCTGAGATATTGTCGGGCCCGACGGTCCTGGTCGTGCTGGACGCCCCTCGAGCAGGATGCTCGTTTGTCCGCCCTCTCGTGCCTGTCTCCAGGGTGTCTTCTTTCTTGCCGTAAGGGGTCGTGGTTGCGCCCTCCGGCTTCAATGACGGGTTGCCGGCGTTGTCGGGGATTCCGTTCTTATCCACGAGGTTGTTGTTGGTGTCGACGACGCGGATGTTTTGGTCATCCCGAACTTGGTCAGCCATGACGGTAGGAGGTGATTTTTAGCTTTGGTCTTCAAGAGTTTGCAAGACGGGGAAACTAGTTTCCCACATACGACGCCACTGATCTTACCTGATCAGACTTGGACCGTCACGGCTGACTCGAGTTGAATTTGAGTGAGATGGGGGGGTACCTGCAAGACACTCCGATGCTAAAATGAGAGACGGAATGAGCAGGCAAAAAATGTATAGGTGCGTAATAGATCAATACCTGACCCTCTTGGAACAGAGGATATTTATAGCCCCCAGCGCTGGGCCAAGGTCCCCTCATTGGGCCGGCCAAAATTGACCCAATAAAGGAACTGTCAGGTTCTACGTGTGTAGTGGGGCCCCACACGTGGTCCCCTTCTTGGTGATGTTGTGCGAAGAACAAGGAGGGACGAAGATGCGGTCTTTCTGGAGCTGGGAGGATTCTACAACGGCTAGGGTGGATAGAGTCTGCCCTACGGGGAGGTGCTCGAGCTGGACTCGAGCTAGAGTTCCCTTGGTCGGGGACACTGCTTGTCGCGGGCAATGGCGGGCATAGCAGCTGCGGTCTGTGGTCGGGCACGTTCGGTGATGGTCCGTTTGTGAACATTCCTCGAGGAGTTGTCTGAATTTGAGCCTTTATCTGCCTTTTGGGCCAAGGCAGGCCCAGTCCAGAACATGATCCATTCAAGTTTGCATTGAAGAGAAAAAATATACGAATTGGATGGAAGAAGGCCTAAACTGGCCTAAACTTTATTTAACTAGAGTTTTGTTCATTACAAATAGTCAAAGGGACATTACAAGTCATCATGCTATATTATCATTCAAGTACATTACATCACATTATATGAAAAACATTTACATGGAAGTCTAGTCCTAATCTTCATAACCTCTCCAAAGTATCTTCATGCTTTCTTTATGTACCAAACTGTCCAAACACCTTTCCAAAATCATGCTACAACTTGCCAAAACCGCAGTTTTGGCACCAATGCAAAATTGTCGCTTGTCATGTCCATATTTCAACTAGAAACCTGATGCATAAAAACTGAAGCAAAACCTCAAACGTAACATATATGCCTGCAATAAACACTAATCCAAACTAACCAAATAAACCGGTTCAGAATTATAGCCTGCAAAATAAACATACCAGTTGAAGCAATAAACCCAAACCAATCCATATTTTAAAACCGTGACCTGTATTTTGAATAAAAATAATTATCATCAAAACCATTTTCAACTAACAGCTCATTAAAATCAGAAATACATCTAAAAGATTAGAAAAGAACAAAATTGCAACAACATTGCACTGCATCAACAACTTCGCAGTTTCAACAACTTCAAATCTGCTTCAACTTGCTTCAACAACTTCATATTGCAGCATATCAACATTTCTGCATTAATCTCGATCTCGTATCATAGAGCCATCCGCTTCACTTCTCTTCTACAACAAACGAATCCACAAGAACAGCAACATCATAGCACAATAACAATAGTTCACAAAAGCGCACAGAGAACACACAAAAAACGAAAAATATTGAAGAAGATGAACAAACCGCAGAAGGATAAAGAAGAACAATAAGGAAGCATATTATCTCACCTCTGGTTTTCTGTTTATCTCCTTCTAAGTTACGAATCCAAGTTCTATCTTCTTCTATTTTTTCTGCATAGTTCATATATACACATCGCGTGGAATCTTCAAGTTTTGATGTTTAATTATGCTTAGAGATTAGTGTAGCTTTTAGGTTTTGTTGCTTTCGGATTTTGTGAGCGTGAAATCATAAGGTTGGTGGAATAATCAGAAGGAGATGGTGGATGAACTAGGCTCTGGAGGAATAGATAAGAGGAGGACGAAAGGTTGAAGCATGTTTTGTTTGTAATTTCACGGCGATGTTTTGTCGGAGGCCACAACGACGAAAGAAGTGAGGAAGCGGAGAGGAGATGAGAGAGACGAGAAGCTTTGTTTGAAGTAAGCAGATTGAGGTGTCACAACTCAAAAAAATAAAATAAAGAGTTAACCGCGGTTAATTTTTGTCCTAAAATGGGAAGTAACAGATAACCCTAATTCGCACAAAGATTTTAAATTTGTGAGTCCGTTAGACGAAGAGAAGATGTTAGCCACCTTTCATCTTCCTTATTTTTAAGGGGCTCTACTTTTAAGTTTAAGGATAAGATGAGAATTTGATAGTTAATTTTTCTATATATTCAAAAAAAGAATTTTAGTTTTTTAATTATGAACTCGCCTTAGTTTTAATCGCGTGCCTATGTATCTCCTTACGACAGAGTCCAATTTTGTAGTTCGTATGTGTTTGATTAGTTTTTTATGAATTTTGGAAATGTTTGGAATTACCCTTGAACCTTGTCTGGGTTTGAAATAACGTAGTTGTAGACATAGTTCGCAGTTCATATAAAATATATCCACAATCCTTTTTTGAAAGTAAAGTTGAATTTAAATTAAGTTAGTAGAAAAGATGTTAAATTTGATGGGTTAGTGTTGACTAGAAATTTCGACTACATGGATTTTAGTTAAAATGATATATTTTGGAGAATATAATTCGAAAGAAAGAATAAAGAAGTTTGTGTGAAGCTTTCAATAGATGAAGAGATCATAAAAGCTTTGTTTTTGCTAAGTATTGGCAAAAGGTTTGTACGTGAACCATAGAGATTTCAAGTTATTCGAAATGTCATTAAGCATATTTTGACCGTCATGTTTGGCGCTTCGAAGACAAGGAGTTTTCAAATTCAAAAATTTGATCTTATCCAAAGTAACGGGTGGTGACATAGGATTTGAAGGCACATGAAGATGTCGAACGTGGCAACATCTTATTTAGAGAATGTTTGATCGAAATTAGTATAAATAGGGGTCTTAGTGTTACGATTCAGTGTGGTCTCATCTTTGTACAAAATACTCAAAATTACTCAAAGTACCAGTGTTTAGAGAAACGAGTTTGTGAGAATGTACGTATGATGCACCAATTTTATATTTCTTGTTATCCAACTTTAATTGAAAGCTTTATACATTCCTTTAAATTTCAGTCGAAATCTCTTTACATTCCAATCGTTTCTTTAAAACCATTACTTTACTATTTATGAAGTTACAATTAAAATAATCTTTGTCTATAAGAATGAAGATGTTGTCGAAAATATTCTATTTTAGGAATAGAAGTTTTAAATGAGAACACATGTACTTAGGATCAATCTAGTCGATTCTACAAGTTACCAATTTTTATTCAATTTGGAAGACCAGCGGTTGTTTATCAAATTTCACGGTAAACAAATTGGCACACTCGATGGGACCCGTGTTCAATTTTTCTATTATTTTTTTTATTCTAATAAAACTTTTTTGAAAATCTTCATTATCTTTCTGTATTTTTCTATGTTGTATGAGACTTAGGAGTGATAAATTAGCCACAAACAACAAGGAGATACCCAAAAGAAAGCACGTTAGGAAAACGACGAATCAAGGCCAGATAGGTAATCAAAATCCTCCTAACAATGATGAATTACCACCTCCAGTCACTTAGACAGAGGGAACTACGGTATATGCGCCTTCTTCTGAGGCCATACCGTCATCAACAAGTTAGACGCCAACACTATCGAACGCTTATACCGACCCTCTTTTAACTTATATAGGCCCTCAGGGTTCACAAGGAACCCTCCTCCAAGGGAAAATATTTTTCATAGGCCTCGGGGTCCACCTGGTTTTTCTATGCGTTAAAACGGTCGTGAGTGGCCTTATGGCACGCCATCTTCATTTATGATGGGTTTACATAATTCTACTTCAACGTACTCAGATCCTTTGATGAACGTCACTTCGCCATTACAAGGTTCTGGATCTACGGTTAATAACAGGGGTTGAATCGTCCAACCACAAATCAAAGGAGTTTCTTCCTAACAAATTAATCTGCAGTAGTAATTAGACAGAAAATGGACGAGAGTAACCACGAAATGGTCAAAATGCTTCCACAAACAATGGGTACAATCTTTAACCCCTTGATCCAAAACACTACTCAGGCGAACCAATAAATGGCTGCACAAATGACGCGCGTCGCTGATTTCTTTTATGTGTCCCAACCAACAACACATCCTCAGAGGGAGTAGGTTAGGGAAAATCAAGGGGTGATCTTAGAAGAAGATCCAACAATTAACCAAATTCAACTGAATCAAAGAAATCCACCCCAGGCGAATGTGTTAAATCAGGGAGGTTTGGTCGAAATGCCTAGAGTGGTGAATGTCAAAATACCTAGGGTTGAACCTTTTAGGCAAGAACCACACGTGTTAAGGCAACTAGAACCTAGGGTTAGGATGATAAATAGAAACCAAAATGCTGATGAAGTTTTATACCAAGTTCGATAGGAC
Organism: Vicia faba; assembly: GCA_948472305.1. Lineage (NCBI taxonomy): Eukaryota > Viridiplantae > Streptophyta > Magnoliopsida > Fabales > Fabaceae > Vicia > Vicia faba. Next base: position 986,927,321 of record OX451740.1, on the reverse strand, counting down.
AATATGGTAGTAGACAACAATCTGGCAGCCATGGTTGAAAGAATTATGGCACGAAATGACACTTCTCCCTTATCTGAACATATTCTACAGACTTAATTGCCTAGGGGTTGGAAAGTCCCAAAGTTCACAAAATTCTCTAGTGACACCAAGGAATCAACGATCAAACATATATCCAGGTATTTTACTGAGGCTGGAGACATAGTGAACAACGGAAACCTAAGGGTAAAATATTTTCCTAGTTCACTAACCAAAAATGCTTTCACATGGTTTATTACCATTACAACAAATTCTATCCATGATTGGAAGCGTTTAGAAATGCTATTCCATGAACAATTTTATGTAGGTCAATCAAAGATAAGTGTCAACGGATTGGCTAACATTAAGCGCAAGTTTAATGATCCAATTGATGATTATCTCAACAGATTCCGCCTGCTAAAGGCAATATGTTTCACCCAAGTACCAGAACATGAATTAGTTGAGATGGCTGCAAGAGGATTGGATTTCTCCAAAAGAAAGAAATTGGATCCCCATTACTTAAGGGATATGACCCAATTGACAGATAGGGTTTGACAAGTGGAGCGCTTGAAGGTCGAAAAGGCCAAAGCAAACAAAAGCCATTGAAAGGAAAGAGTGGCGTACATCGAAGTAGAGGAAGAAAAATAAGAAACCTATATTGAACTCCCTGTCTTCGAGGAAGTCGAAGTCGATTTGGATGAGTTAAAACAGGGACCATCATATCCTTGTAAAGTCTTGGCTCCTTCGAACGGAAAAGAATCTTGTCGAGCCTGAAAAGAACGATAAATTCCCAAAAAAGACATATACCTTCGACGTCACGAAATGTGACGAAATATTCAATTTATTAGTAAAAGATGGTCAAATGATAGTACCACCTGATTCTAAAACACCTATGTTAGATCAACAGAATAAAAGAGGTTTTTGTAAATACCAAACTTTTTTAGGGCATAAAACCTCACAATGTTTCCTTTTCATGGATCTGATTCAAAATGCCATCAAGGAAGGAAGGCTCAAGTTTGGTGACAAAACCAAGCCACAAATGAAGTTTGATATTGATCCATTAAATGTAGTGGAAACTAATTATGTTGAACCAAATTCTATCAATATGGTGGAGATTATTGGCAAAGTTGATACAAATGTTGCTATAACAGAGGCTACTGAGGGCCTCTCCAACGAGAAACCTATCAACTAGACTGCTGAAGGTCTAATGAACCAAAAATTGAAAGGCGACATTGTTATACCCAAATTCCCCCCCCCCCCCCCTAAGATCTATCATTATCTCATATTATCAATACATCAAGGTCACACATTAAAGTTGGTTCTCCCTTCTACTTCATCCTATCTTTAAGTTTGCTCTTGAGGGATCACCAAACACCTTGAATTGTGTATCTTGTACATGTATTTTTTTAGTTGGATTAACTTTTAACTAACATTAAAATATGTATATATGTTTCTTTGGATGTTCATATTGTAGGTGATGATACAACTACATCTATCTCACCATCTAACCTAGGGTTTTAAGGGATAGTCCTCAGTCAAATGGTTCATCAGTGGATTGCAAGAGCTTAAGCTTCAAGGCTATGCCTATGATATCAAATTTTTTAGGTTTAAAGAGATTTCTCACCTTATTTAGGTCAAGTTTTCCTCAAGGTTGGTAGTGGTATTCATCAAGAAGATTCATAGGTTCGTGTGTTTATTTCCATGCCTTCTTCAACAAGTTTCATTGAGACTTAAGCTCCACCTTTGAGTGTGCTTCAAGATAACATCATTTTAAGGTCTAATGTTATCCATCATGCTCTACATTGCAAAGAAAATTCAAAAGATTCAAGGTTGATTCAGTAAGTTTGACCTAATTGAGCAAGTTCTTGATTCAGTGACCACAAGTGCATAACTCTCTCAATTTTTAATATTCTGAGTTATTTCTTTTTTTCTATGGGTTCTTATCATCATATACAAAAACTTCTCTTCATATGACAAGATCCAATTATGCAAGGAAAGTCATCAAAAGTTGAAAGGAGTTAGAAGTAATTTTGGCACTCTCTGAGTAAGGGTTGGTTGACTTCCAAGGGCAATATATTACTAATTTTTTGAGATATTAGGTTGATTCCAAAGCCCTGATTCTCTTTAAAGAGTCCTTAACAACTTCTCTTCAAGTATCTAAGGCTAATTTTGAATGGAAGATCACTAATGGTTGAAGAAGATTACAAGTCCTTTAGGTAGGCTATCAAATTCTCTTGTGTGACTTCAAAGGATCATAACTTTATCGATTTTTATCTCCTTGAGCTCATTATTTTTCTACAATAATATTTTTAATGTCTACTAAAACTTTGTTTCAAGGTTCTAAGCTTGAAAAGATATGGAAAGTCTTTAAAGAATTTAAAATATTATAGGTCATTTGTGAATTTCCCCAAATTTGTTCCACATCTTCCAAAGACCATAACTCTTTCAATTTTTATGACTTAATCTCAATTCCATAATTCAATTTGAACAGTCTACTTCATTTCATCTTCAAGGATCAAGATCAAATTTTGAGTGGAAAGGCTTGTAAGTTTGCAAGACATTATAGGTCATTTTGAAGCTCAACACTTAGAATTTTTCTAAGTACAAAGAATCTGTGTGTTTTTCATGATTTCAAATTGATATAACTTTCTGCTCAAGCATCAAAATGAAAAATTTCAAATCATATTGTCAATATTGATTATCCAGCTTTCCAAAGAACCTAAGATTGCATCGTAAAGGTCCCAGAGTTACTTTCACCATGGTTGCAAAGTTGGTACCTTGAAACTAAAGTTTCCTCATTAAGTCAGAATTTGATTTTCATAATGTGCACTCTAATCACCAATTTCGTGCGCATTTTTCACTTAAACATTTTTAACAAACTTGCTCAGATTTGTTTAAGCATCAAAACGCAAGAATGGTTGAGTTTTGACAACTTGGAAGTCACACTTTGTTCATGATGCAGGTGCACACATATTCCCCTCATACCTAATCATTTCTCTCACTTTTTGTTTCCAACATGCTCATATATAAATAAGGGACACATTCCACTCATTTATGAAGCTTCAGAGAGCAAAACAAGCCCTGTTCATCTGCCATACGAACTCTGAATTTGTATCTTCGTTTTCTTTATTTCTCACCCTCATTCACCAAAATCTCCATTCAGTTAGTGTTGTACCCCAAAATTTGCCCTCTCATTTTTTTCATAAGAAAAACACAACCCTAGGGTTTCTTCAAATATTCAAGATTGGCTCAGGAATCAATCAGACAGATTTTCTTCTTTGGCAGTAAACCAACAGTTAGGGTTTTTCTTACATTTCTCAAAAGAATTGAATTCTCAGAAATTCAATGGGCTGTCACATGTTTTCATGCTTTTTCAAGTTTACTGAAAGGTTACTGTTTGTTCTCAAGGCATATTCATTTGGGACAAGAGATGGGATCTAAGACTGTCATTTGGAACATTCATGTTTTGTTTGATCCAGGTTAACCAGATAATTTGCGTCTGTTAAGACATTTGCTTGTTAATGGATTAAATATTTGTTTGTTTATGGAATAAACATTTGTTTGAGGAATACACAGTGCGTGTTTATTTGGAATGCAGTGGCAAGATTACATGATCATTGGAATTTAAGTTATCTTGGTTGGAATTATTGGAATACAGTTTCAGTTATCTTAATCAGGAATCTTAAAGAATTAGTGAAGACACAAAGAGAGAATTACAAGTTACTAACAGTAATAGATTTTATTGGACATCAGATTATCTCATAAAGACTTTTTCATTTATTTCAAAAATTGTTACAATACAGTTTATTATTTAAATGCTTTAAGTTTTACAACTTATTGTATTTGAAAAATAAATTAGTACAATTGTTTGAGTATTTCTCTCTAAATTACAAAGAAAAATCTAAGCCTAAGGATGACTAAGCTTCCATTGCTCCCATGCTTGCCAAAGAATCTCTTGCTTCCTCTGCTTTGCCACCATCCAGTTTGCGCTCACATGAAAGAAAGACAGAAAAATAATTAGCACAGTTAATTGGGCATGAGTAAGAATCTTCAAAAGAAAAAATATGCTCATCATTAAAGTTTGCAACTTAGAATCAGAGGGCTGTATTTTTAATTCATCACATTCTTATTTGCAAATCTCAAGAAGATTATTCTTCTTGGTTCACAAACAAGAGAAATATAGGTAAACATATTCCAAACAAGAAATGCAGCCAAACATATTCCAAACAAGCAAACGGCTAGGTTGTCCAAACAAGGCGCAAAACAGGGCCAAACAAACAGCAAATGGTCCAAATGCAACAAATATTCCAAACTGAATGCAACAAGAAGCAAATGGTCCAAATGCAACAAATATTCCAAACTGAATGCAACAAGCAACAAATGTTCCAAATGCAAAACATATTCCAAACAGCAATAAATGCAAGCAATAATAATGCAGCAGCAGGCAAGAAGAAAGTTCAGCAGTATGGTAAACCAAGCCAACAAGCAAGGGGCTTATTTCAATATCTTTTTCATCATTTTCCTAGATTTTGCAAACTTTTCAGAGAAAAAAGGTGAAAAGCAATTTGCTTTTATCATTGAGAGAGGAGAGAGAGGAAAGAAATCACCTAATTTATTGGAATTGCACAAAAGGTACAACTTGGCTATTCTGCCCACAGGCTGTCAAAAAGCAAAGCAAATATAACAGTAGGCAAACTGTAAGAAAGAGGGGGGAGAACATTTCATAAAACTCAAAATTTCAACAACAGAAGTCTCCTCCAAAACCATCAAAAGCATCCAAGTCCAAACAGTTAAAACAAAAATGTAACAAGCAGAACAAACTCACAAAAACACCCAAACCTGCATAACCAAACCAACAACTCAGAACATTTTATCAAACTCACAAAAACACCCAAACCTGCATAACCAAACCAACAACTCAGAACATTTTGTCAAACTCACAAAAACACCCAAACCTGCATAACCAAACCAACAACTCAGAACATTTTGTCAAACTCACAAAAAATCCCAAAACTGCAAAACAGTTCAAAGGATCCCCCCAACTGTAAAAAAACAGTTTTCAAACTTCAACAACCAAAAAGAACTGCATAATCAAAAACCTCCAAAATACATCCCAGCCTGTTAACTCAACTTACAGTAGCAACAAAAACCAAGGCCTCAAAAAACCAATCCAAGCCAAACCTGTTAGTTCAAACCAAACAAGCCCAAAAAACCAGTTCTCAAACCATTTCAACAACAAAACATAACAAGTTCAAACAACTGTTAATAAAAATCATCATTTTCAACAAAACCTGCAACTCAGAAAACCTCCCAACAACAGAAATCCCAAGCCTGTTAACCAAATATACCAAGCAAACTCACAAAACTCATAATCAAAATATACCAAACTGTAACAAAAAACTAGTTCTCAAGCCAAACTGTAACTCAGTTCAATCACAAAACAGTTCAAACAACAATTTCCAAAGTCCCAGATACCCAACAAATCAAAAGAGGAAACCAACAAAGTTTCAAAAACAGAACAATACCAGAATCCATCAACATCATCAAATCATCAGCATCATCATCATTCAAAGAGTATAGAAAAAATACCGGAAGCGCGCATTCTTCCAATCTTCATCTTCCTCCCTCGCGAGATCCGCCACCAGGGAGCACCTCCCTCAAGCCTCACCATTCCCTTCCATTCCAGAAAAACCTTAAACAGGTATGACTTCCTCTCCCTCCTTACAAATCTTTCTGCATCTCAATAAGGTAATAAGCCTGATTAACAAGCAAAACATGAACAAAATGTATAAAACAAACGAAACTGTTAAGTCCAAAACCGAACCATACCTCTCAAAAACGAACCCGCTAGCACTTGGTTAGGAGGTGAGGATATGAGAGGCGCTCCGACAACGGAAGTAGGGGAGGATCAGATCAAAACGCGTTTTAAACCCTTTAGGGAATTTCATTTCAAACCTAGGGTTTCTAGAAGAACGCGAACCAAAATGAGTAGAAAGGCCAAGAATGGTTTCGTTTACAAAGAGGGACATGGACGAATAGGGACGTTCAGTGAGAAAGATGAACGAGAGAGAGACGATAACAACGACCAGAAGCGGCCGCTGTAAACGTAAAGGGGGTTCCAAGAACCCTAATCCACTTTTCACCCTAATCAAAAAATTATAAAAAGCTTAAGGCAATGGGCTCCGTTTGTTTACCCTGAGGCCCATAACGATTACTAGTCTTTACCCCCCATTTTGCCTGTTGCTTTGCTTTAGCATCCATACTAGTTCCTTCTTTGGGCCAAACACCTTTAAAATCTTAAGCCCATTTCTTCCATTTTTAATTTGTTTGATTTGTTTTGAGAAATGCTAAAGAAAATTCAATACTTTCTTTCATTATTAAATTAAGTTAAATCTTGATAGTTAATTTTTTATCATTTTCTTTTTTCTTTTAATTTGTCTTTATTAATTTTTTTTTACACTTAATAAAAACATAAAAACATTAATTTAGCTTTTTTTCTTTCTTTAAGTTTGTTGGTATAATTAATAAAAATACATAAACGAATAATAATAATAAAAATTTTAATCTTTCTTTTTTAGAATAAATTTTATTTCTCTCTTTTCAAGTAAATACATACATTTCATACTTTGTTGATTTTATTTTCATAAATTGTCATAGCTTTGTATTAAATCGCACAACAATTCGATTTGGTTGTATTATTTAATATTTGGACATTTTTATTTTTTTTATTTCGATCCATCCCCATTTGTAACAATTGTACCCCCATTCCCGAACATTTTGTAATAGCGTAGAATTTCAATTCCCGCAATTTACTGTTTTCCATATACTGTATAGTAACTAGGCATGTATGGCAAGATCCAAAAAATCAATCGCTAGATGACCTAATCCAAGAATAAATAACTTGAAATCAACACACTTCTCACACGCGCACCTCTAGGGTAACCTCGCTTGTTGCCTCGGAAATACAATCATGTCCCTCGAATATGCAACACTCTAGAAAATGACCTTTCGATAAACAAAGATCGTAGTCCCTCGATGACCCTCGATGTTGCCTTCGATAAAACGATCTCGTCCCTTACAAAATTGCTAGAGCGTTCCACAAGTTGCTTTCAATGATTGTAAAATTGACCCGCGCCTGTCCCTTTACATCCAATGATGGGGCTTCTTACCAAATCAATGGTAAGATAGAACCATTAAAAGGAAGAAGAAAAGAACAACTTAAGACCTTTCGAGTAGATAGATTCAATCTTAGTTACTCGCTTGCTCACGACAAAAACCTTCACACCTACACCTCCATTTCAAAACACTTTCAAAAGACAAAACATTTTGCATACGTTCTTATAGAGACGAGAACCATGGCAAAACCTCTTTTCAAAACACTTTTCGAAACATGATTCACAAACACCTCTTTGGACTATTTTTCGAAACAAAACTTTGTACATGTTCTTATAGAGACGAGAACTATTACAAAGAAACTTTCCAAAATACTTTCAAAACCCACACCACAAGCACACAATCAAACAAAAGCAAGTGATCTAAATGTGTAACTAAGAGCCCATGGAAAACCATGGATGAAAAGGGTGCTAACACCTTCCCTTTTCATAATTTACCCCCCGAACCCGAGAAAACTCTCAAAAGGTCTTTCCTGTGCTTTTTTACCTTTCCTTTTGGATAAAAGAAAAGTCGATGGTAACTCTTGCTAACCACACAAGTGCGAACGAAATGCAAAACCTCTAGTCAGTTCTCCCACCGTATCACAGAACTGGCGACTCTGCTGGGGACTTAAATTCTAAAAGTGGGGTTACCTTAGGGTTTAGATCACCTTTACATGCTCATCTTGTTTGACTTGTATGCTTTAAATTTTGGTTCCTTGTTTGGGTTTGTTTTAAATCCTACACCCGAATTTGGGGACACCTTTTAGGTAAGTAGCAATAGACTGTGAGGGAACTGTGTGGGGTATACCGATATGGTTGAAGCAGTAGGTACGTTGATGTGGCACTTTGGTTGGTACCGGTAACCCTTGAGTTGAATCAAGGAGAGTACGGGGCCGCCGCATGGTGTCATGAAACATCAACTGACTTTAGAACCTTATTTGACCAACTTGGCCATTAGGACGTAGTGAGATGACCAGTTTCGGTGTAGAGCTGAAAATTGGTTGATACTCGATACTGCACTCATTGAGGTTTGTTTTCTTGGAATATTCCGGTCGCCGGTAAGAGGCTGAATTGAAACAATGAACAAGGAAACAATTCAGTGATATTGAGCTCCTTAGAACCCGGTTACTATTTCTAGGACAAGTTGAGCCAACTAAACTTCAAGAGGGTACTTACCCACAAACTCCATGCAAGCCTAAACCTAAGGACTTGTCTGCTTTGTGTGAATATGGTTATTTGTATATAAACTTGCTTACTTCGCATATCTGTACATAACATCATGAAACATCATACCATAAGAATTTTCAATAACCATTTCAAGGATCTCGAGGGTCTTTGATGCAGGGTCATGTTGAACCAGACGTCTACCAAAGGGCAAGAGGATTCATCTTCCTCTAAACAAACACCGTCAAAGATCAAGTACAACAACTTGAGTCAAGGGCTATAACCCACTCGACACAGTGAGCTTGATTCTCGTGGAAAGACATCCACCGATACGAAGCTCTCCAATCAAGGATGTTGATCGAAATTCAACTTCTAACATTTTATTGTGTTTACCCCGCGAGATCCTTGAAAACATGCATCCACATATCATGCATCATATCATGACAGGTTTCTCCCCTTCAGGTCTCTTTATCTTCCTACTGTTTATTTCAGTAGAGATGGCTCTAGAGAAGACTATCAAGGACATCCAGGCCCAAAACGCTCAACTTCAAGAGATGTTTTTGAACCTATCCAAGGGGCAGGAAGAAGTGAAATCTCTCCTCACTAGGGGCATGATCATGGGGAATCCTGAGAGCAACAAAGATGATCAGTTGGAGCTGTTGCAAACTGAGATAGCCATAATGAAAATCCAAATGATGGGACAATTGGTGGGCCAGATGGCTCTCATCCAAAACTTGGCACAAGGACAAGAAGAACTAAGGGTCCTCATTAACAAACTGCATCGGGATGGATGTAACCAAATGGGGAAAACAACTAGAGTTGAGGATCAAGTCATCATTCAGCCTCCCTTGAGACAAGAAGCGGAGAGAAAACCTCCCCAGTTTGCTTCAGGGTCACAAGCCCAACAATAACCTCACCAACGTTAACAGGGTAATCGGCGTAAGCAAAATACATCTGAAAAGCATTTCAATGAGATTAACATGTCATTATCCCAAGTGCTGCAACGCTTGTTGGAAGTCAAGCTGATTGTATTAAGGGACCCCCATCGACATCCCAACACAACCGCTCTAGGGTACAATCCAAATGTAAGATGTGCGTTTCACTCCAACAGTCCTGGACATGACACCGATAGTTGTTGAGCATTGAGAAACAAAATTCAAGATCTGATTAAAGAAACAACGCTGGAGTTCACACAAGATGGCCAGATGAAAATCTTCCGCTGAGGGTTCTCCACCTGAAATGACAAGTTCGAACTAAGAGGCTTCTGTTCATTTTGAATTTCCAATTGTAATTTCTTTTGTTATTCAAACAATTATCTATTAATGTCAAACTCTATTTCATTAATGCATTGCATATGTTTGTCTTGAATTCATCTTTTCGTTTTCACTATTTTTAAACTATGCTTTTATTCTTCTTATGACACAAACCTTTAGAGGGAGGATGACGAAAACAATGCCATAATCTCATACAATATGCTTTTGGACAGACCTTGCTGACGATGTACATGCGTTTCTTTCAAATCCTAAATATTGGAGTTATAAGGAAGATAATCCCTAGTCAACCCTTTCGAGCCAAAGAAGTAGAAGTTTTCTGTTTTAACACAAATTGAAACCTTTAATCAAAACCTGGGGAAGGGTAGTCTCTCAGTTAATTCAAATGCGTGTTAAAGTCGCAAACTCTCATCTTGTAATACAATGAATGACATCAAAAACATTCCTTTGGAATCAAAAGACGGTGACAATTCCCTATCACATAGGCAGTCATTATCTCTCAAAAAAAGAAAAGCCCACTGAGTCGAAACCTACAAAGGAGACTTAAGAAAACTGGGGCATCCCGCTGACTGTAATCTCAAAAACAGAAACAGTCAGGAAAAAATTAGGGATAATAAATTGAAAGAAAGAGGTCACTACAAATCCTCAACAAAAATAATGTTGCAAAAATGACTGCCTTCCAACAAACTCAACTTGTTTGAACCATCACCAAAATGTCGTTCCAAACTCATTTGGATTTCAAACGCACAATTAACTGAGTTTAGGACTGAAGAACATCACGAAGAGCAGGTGGGTACAAATATACTTTGAGCCTTTATCCTTTGTTTCTTAAAACCGTGAACCAAGCCATGTTACAACCCTTCAAAAGTCCTAATTGAAGAATGGGTTAGTTCGAAAGCATACTGTTACAAAAGGTATCCTGACTCCTGTAAGGCTTTGCTCTAAATCCTGAGTTGAATTTTTCTTACAAAAGTTTTCTGCTAAAAAACGCATTTTCAAAATTTCAAGACAAGCATAAACTTTGCATTATTTGAATATCGTTGTTTGCATAAGGCTATTTGTTTGACAGCGAATAAATTCACACAGTGAATATCCGATGAACAAAAGCTCTCTCAATGAACAAAATCACTTCAAGTGGGATGACACTTCCGTTGCAAAAAATCTCCTATCAACAAGGGGACATAACATGTCATTGTCCGACACACCTGGGGAAGTCTAGTCAAGATTTCAAGAAATCTCTCAAAGTGCAGAGTAACCACACCAAGTCTCTGTCACCGTCACTTGGGGCATTGAACGTTAATCCCAACAAAGGGTTGCATACAGTCAAACATTTCCTGGAAAAGTCATAAACACTCGCTACTTGGGGCAGTGACAAATCTCTCCAAAATCCTTCTCATAGGATGGCTCCCAGCCAGAGGTTCAATCTTTGATAACCTCTTCCCAGCTAAGTCGACCTCAAGAATTCCTGAGAATTTTTTCCCATTGAAGTCGCCAGAATTCAACTCTTTTCTCCAACACCAATTCAGGATTTATTTTCCCCAGCGAGAGATCATCTTGAAAACATTACATATCCGGACATCAGGACATCATACAACACAATCTCATTTATTTTGAGAACATCATTGTTTGATATATGTCATGCAACTAACCTTTACCTTTCAGGAAAGATGCAATCAAATTCTCACAAAATTCCGGCTATGAAGCCTGGACCACGACCAGATAGTAGTTCACCCAACTTTCCTCTTCAACAAAAATGATTCCTCAATAGAATAACGGACGTCCGAAGTTCCCAAAATTCAAACAAAGATGGTATCCCAGTAGAATAAAGGACGACTGAAGCTCCTAAAATTCTATTTCTCTCAAGACAAAAGATCAACATTTCCCAGCAGAGTCCTCCTCAAACAACGACATAGAAATCCCCATTGGAAACATTCTAAGCAAAGTTTAAAGACACACATACTCTTCAACAACAGTCCAGGATTTAACAGTTCCCCGGCATCTGTTGAAGATATTCCAAGACTTTCGTCTGGCTCAGTTAAACTGATTCTAAGATTTTTCTGATTCTTATCCAGTCAAAGTTAATTCAAGACCTTCTCTGGCTCAGTCAGATCGACACTAAGATCTCCCTGATTCTTATTCCAGTTGAAGATATTCCAGATTTTACTGTTTCAGATAAATCTCTTAACGGTTTATTCTGATTCACTTCCAGATTTTGCTGTTTCAGATAAATCTCCCAACGGTTTATTCTGATTTGTCTCCAGATTTTTACTGTTTTAGATTAAATCTCTCAACGGTTTATCTGATTCTCCTCTGTTTCTCCAAATGGAATTTTTAAGCCCATTTCCATACGCGATCAAATTAGCATGTCATTAAGATCCCCAGTGGAGATGAGACTACCAACTACCAATCCCCAGTGGACTTGAAACTTTTAACCCACAGCGGAAACCATTCAGTTTCCCCAGATTCCCCAGCAAGTTACCTTGAAGTCTGAGAATCAACCAGATAACAGTTAACTTTTGTTTTATCCCCAACCTAGGATAATTCCTCAGTAGATTGGCATGCACCCAAACTTCTGATATCCTCGTCAGAATGAAGATTCTCATTCTTGACTCCCCAGAAGATTGGCATACACCCAAACTCCAGATATCCCCGTCAGAATGAAGATTCTCATTCTTGACTCCCAGTAGATTGGCATACATCCAAACTCCTGATATCCCCGTCAGAATGAAGATTCTCATTCTTGACTCCCCAGAAGATTGGCATACACCAAAACTCCTGATATCCCCGTCAGAATGAAGATTTTCATTCTTGACTCCCTAGAAGATTGGAATACACCCAAACTCCTGATATCCCCGTCAGAATGAAGATTCTCATTCTTGACTCCCAATAGATTGGCATACACCCAAACTCCTGATGTCCCCGTCCGAATGAAGATTCTCATTCTTGACTCCCAGTAGATTGGCATACAACCCAAACTCCTGATCTCCCCAGCAGTATAGCTACTCCCCACAGAGTTTTTACTCCCCAACAGAATGAAGATTCTCATTCTTAATTCCTCAGTGAAATTGCCAGAGTTTTCATCACTCCCCAGCATGAATTTGTCAAAATTTTTAATCCCCTGCAGATCGAAGATTCTCATTCACCACTCCTCAACAGATTGAAGATTCTCATTCTTAATTCCCCGCAGGAGCCATCAGAGCCTTCCTTATTCTCCAGCAGATCAAGGTTTTCCTTTGATTGATCCCCGGTAGAGATCGCCAGACTTTTCCCTATTCCCCAGCCAAGTAAGGATTCCCATTGTGTAATCTCCAGCCATAGTCATCAAAGTTCTCAGATTCCCGAAGCAGGTTTCTCAAATAACACTCGCCATTATTTTCATAACAGATTGATTATCATCCTCCAACTCTAAAGGATCCATATATCCCCAGGAAAGTCATGAAGGATTCTCACATCCCCATAGAGTTGTCAAAGATTTTGAATCTCCAACAGCGGTCATGGATTTATTTTCCCCAGTAGCAGTCAAGGATTTTATTATCTCTAGCTATCAAGGATTTATTTTCCTCAGCAGTACAGCGAATCAGCTTACATGCGCTTACATTACATTCATATATCATGAACATTGATAAAACACATTTTATTGCACCATACATTTCATGCAACATAACTTTGTGTTTCAGCTAACATTTTACCCTTTTCAGGATAAGATTAACAAGCTACCAATATACAATCATGAAAACAGCTTAGAGATGCTCCAGACACGGATGATATTCTATTTCTTATTCAAATTCAAAGCTCAGAAAACAGCTTAGAGATGCTCCAGACACAGATGCTATTCTATTTCTTATTCAAATTCAAAGCTCAGAAAACAGCTTAGAGATTCTCCAGACACGGATGCTATTTTGTCGCTTATTCAAATACAAGACTCAGATAAAGTCCAGATACGCTCCAAACACGGTAGCCATGCTGTCACTATTCTGACTTTTTCCCTAGCCCAGAGGTGTTCCAGACACGGATGCCCTTCTGTCTCCTATTCAAAATTCAGATTCAAATACAATTACAGCTTGGATACGCTCCAGACGCGGACGCCATTCCTTTGCTCATACAGATTCAGTCTCCAGATACAGTACAAATACGTTCTAGATACGAACACTATTCTGATACTCATTCTTTTGACCTACAACTTGCAATTCAACAAACAGTCTTGGATGACATATTTAAGCCCATCTCCAACAAGATTCACATTTCCAAATGGCATCTTTAAGCCCATCTCCAACAAGATTCACATTTCCAAATGGCATCTTTAAGCCCATTCCCTCAACTACATTTTGACGAGTGCAAATTTACGGGCACTCTAGTGTCTAATCATATTTTACCTTTGAGTCACAAACGACAAACTTGCCAATCTAACTCTTCAAGTTCAAGAAGATTGAACATGGGCAGCTGTTGTACCCCAAAATTTGCCCTCTCATTTTTTTCATAAGAAAAGTACAACCCTAGGGTTTCTTCAAATATTCAAGATTGGCTCAGGAATCGATCAGACAGATTTTCTCCTTTGGCAGTAAACCAGCAGTTAGGGTTTTTCTTGCATTTCTCAAAAGAATTAAATTCTAAGAAATTCAATGGGCTGTCACATTTTTCATGCTTTTTCAAGTTTACTGAAAGGTTACTGTTTGTTCTCAAGGCATATTCATTTGGGACAAGAGATGGAATCTAAGACTGTCATTTGGAACATTCATGTTTTGTTTGATCCAAGTTAACTAGATAATTTGCGTCTGTTAAGACATTTTCTTGTTAATGGAATAAATATTTGTTTGATTATGGAATAAACATTTGTTTGAGGAATACACAGTGCGTGTTTATTTGGAATGCAGTGGCAAGATTACATGATCATTGGAATTTAAGTTATCTTGGTTGGAATTTGATCTTACCTGATCAGACTTGGACCGTCACGACTGGCTCCGAGCGGAAGTTGAGTGAGATGGGGGGGGGGTACCTGCAAGGCACTCCAATGCTAAAGTGAGTGATGGTATGAGCAGGAAAAAAAGTGTATGTATGGGTAAGAGAATGAATACCTGACCCTCTGGGGACAGAGGGTATTTATAGCCCCCAGCGCGGGGCCAAGGTCCTTTCATTGGGCCGACCAGGACTGGCCCAATAAAGGGACTGCCAGGTTCTACGTGTGTAGTGGGGACCCGCACGTGGTCTCCTTCCTGGTGATGCTTTGCGAGAAATGAGGAGGGACGAGGACGCGGTCTTTCCGGAGTTCAGGTGATGGGGTAACGGTCAGAGTCTGCCCTACGATTAGGGTGCTCGAGCTGGAGCTCACGTGGTCGAGGGCACCATGTTCGCGGGTAACGGCGGGCACGACTATAGCTTCTGGTCGATGCGCTGGCAGGAATCTTCGGGCGTGCGCTCCTTGAAGAGTTGCTTGGATTGGGCCTTCGTTCTTGCTCTTGGGCCAGGACGGGCCCAGTCCAGAACAGGAGCCCCCCAAGTCGTGGCTCCTGGAGCAGGAGTTATGACTTGACCTCAACCCGCCTTTGTCACGGGGTCTGATGCCCGACCCAGGATATTTGCTTCCCGTGGTTGCTCGAGGAGATTCTCATGAGTTGCGTTCGTGGGGTAATCCTTTTCGAGGCGTGCTCGGGGGATTCTTTGCGGGCTGTGTTCGTTGGGTACACGAGGCAACCCTTGGGAACCATGACGCCACCCTAGTGAAAGTAGAGCCATCATTTCCTAGGGGAGTAGACATCGAGGAGGGGAAGCTCGTGGTTCCCCGGGGTGACGTTTCGTATTCCATGTCATCCCTATAAATAGGATCCTTGGGTCCCATAATCTATTTTTCCTCTTCGTGCTTCTCCTCCTTCCTCTGCCTTTGCCGCCGCTGTTTTTCCAGAATTTCGTAACATCACCGTGCCCTCCGCCGTCGATTTTCTTCACTGCCGTCGTACATCCTTCCTAACTTCCAAGTAAGCGTTTATCCCTCATATTTTTCTCTGTTGTAGGTAATTTTTCCCGTTATTTGTATGTTAGAAACCCGCATCTGGGATTAGTGCCCTGTACATTCGTGTTCGTGCCCGGTACATTCATGTTTATGCCCGGTAAACGCATGTTTGTGCCCGGTAAACGCATAGCTTTAGGTACATGACTCGCGATGCTGCCCGAGATCTTCATGGTTTTGGGCGCATAACCTATGATATTTCCAGGTAAACCCATAGTTCTTAGGTTTAGGATTCATGATTTTGCTCGTCATATTCGTAGTTTAGGTCGGCGTACTCATTACTGGTCGGGATGTTGGCCCATTTAGGAAGTATGTAGGACAACTCGTCGTGGCACCTTAGCATCGGGGAGGTGAGACCAGGATCTTGTTCGAGTCCTCAATGTTTTAACGCGCGTGGAGTGTGCCTTGGCTTGTCGTGCCCTTCTTCCCGTCAGTTATGGCGAGCATATGGATTTGCTC
The DNA here is from genome assembly GCA_948472305.1 of Vicia faba. Lineage (NCBI taxonomy): Eukaryota > Viridiplantae > Streptophyta > Magnoliopsida > Fabales > Fabaceae > Vicia > Vicia faba. Next base: position 986,911,257 of record OX451740.1, on the reverse strand, counting down.
TCGAATTTCACCGGTTTCCTGTGCTTTGCAGGTAAAAATGGCTGACGAACCGGAGTCTTCGGGGCGCAACGAGGTCGAGGGCCAGAGTGCCGAGGAGAATGTAACTGTAGTTGATACCATTGATGATACTTCGCTGGATTGTGTGGGCACTGAGCCCAGAGGGATTGCCTCGGCATATAGTCGGCGAAGTCGGAGCGCATACACTATCGTCGAACACGGCGGTAGTCAGTCGGGCTTCCAGAAAAAATTTGTTGTCACAAGACCGTCTCTTGACGCGCGGATCTGCTCGGAGTTCTCTGAGTATGGTTTTCCCATGTATGAAATCGCGTTCAAGGACCTCGGCCTCAAGCTCCCTTTTAGTAATTTCCAGGTCGGGGTATTTTGTCATCTGGACATGGCCCCCTCGCAGCTTCACCCCAACTCGATCGCCTTTCTTCGGGCGTTAGAGCTGACATGTCGCTTTTTAAGGATCGGGGCGACCATCCCTCTCTTCTTCAGAGTTTTTCATTTGCAACGCCAGTCTCGAGGAGGCAGGCATAACTGGGTTTCCCTGAAACAGTCGAAGAGGCTGTTCAGGATGTATATGGATTCGGTCCGGGGTTTTAAGGACAAATGGTATGTCGTGCGGCCGATCACCCAGACTGCTTTGGATTATGTATATGAAGAAGAGACCGCAGTGGCCGACGACAATGGGGAGCCTCTTATGGACGACGAGGGTCGCCCGGTGTTAGGGCGCGTATCTAAGTTCCCGTTGCATTGGTGCTCGTGCCATTACGAGCATGGTACCGGACATTACCATACGCCCGCGGGAGGGATGAGTACCGAGGACAAGGAAGCCTACGGTACCCTTTGCAAATACGTCGACAGTTTCTTCCCTGCCCGGTGGGCCACGATGGAGGGACAAGACATTCTTGACGAGGAAGGTTACCCGACCTTCGAGGCCCGTCCTATATATACCAAGGCGCTTGTCGAGTGCCAGTCCTACGGGCAGGCCGCGAACCTACTAGGTTGCTTTTTGTCTTATAGTTTTGTTCTAGTTTCTTCGTTTGTTACTTGCTCGTAACTAATCCGGATTTTCTTTTTTGCAGCTAATATGGCCGGACGAAAGGAAAGGCTTTTAAAATTAACACAGGATAAGAAATTCAACAAAAGGTTGGTGCGAGCTCCACAGGCGATGAGGATGGGCCCGCCGACTAGTTCGGGTGATGCTTCTAGCGGGTCCCCGGACTCCCTGGACGTCGAGCAGCCTACTAATCTGATACCGAGGAAGAGAAACCGGGTAGAGAGCCAGCCGGAAGTCAGCGACGAGTCTGGCGCGGTGAGGGCCTTTGGCTTGCCCCCCTACTTTAAAGAGGAAGGCTTCTTCGAGGGGTTTCCCTTGACAGTAAGTGCCGAGGAGGCTGAGACCATCAGGCGGCTAAATAAAGAAAGTCAGAGAAAGCATATGGCCTCCAGTATGGTCGGGATGGTTAAGATGGCCGAGATGGCCGTTGTCCTCGTTGAGGAGGGGGCAGACTCTGACCGCATCAAAGAACTGGAGCTGGAGAAAGCTGCCCTTGCTGCGGGCTCTCGAAAGTTAAAGGCTGCTCTAGAGCGACCTGAGGAGATGTTCCGCGAGCAAGCTGAGCTGCTGGCCGTGGAGAAGGAGAACTCGGGGAAGGTTGCCGAGGAGAGGGACTGTTTTCGACTGGACCAGGAACGCTTGGAGGCCGACAACGAGCGTCTGGCTAAAGAAGTCGAGGATCTGAAGGCCGCCATGCTCCCCGCCGAAGATGAGTCAGAGGAGATAGCCCCCTTGCGGAGTCGCTTGGATCTGGTCGCGCATATTCATCTTCTCGAAACGGATTGTGTTGGCGCCTTGGCGGATGGTTTTGAGGTCGCGGTTAGCCAGCTCACTTTATTAAATCCTGGTCTGAATACTGAGGGGGTGGGTTTCATGTCCCAGATCATCGACGGCCAGGTCGTGCCTCCTCCCGAGTCTCCTGTCGTGGATGCTGGTAGCCCCGAGGAAGTCTAGCCGTGGAATTCTGGTCGGGCCTGCGCGCCTGTTTATTGATAGTTGTTTTTGGGGCCTGCGTGCCCGTGCATATTTTTTTTGGGGCCTGCGTGCCCGTGCTTGTAATTTCTGAACATCGCCAGCCTTCTTGGTCGGTTTATTTTTATTTGTTTTTGCTTACGAGCCTTTGAATGAATGTTTGTTTCGACCTTTAATATTTGCTCGTGTCTACATTTTTATATTTTGTGATAAAATTTGCCAAAGTTATGTCCCCGAGTCTCGCCTGTGCTCGACTGTTACTTTGTGGCGAAATTTGCCTAAGTTTTTTCCTCGGGGCATGCTTATGCTCGGCTTGTTATTTTGTGGTGAAATTTGCCTAAGTTACGTCCTCGAGTCACGTTTGTGCTCGGCTGGTATTTTGTGGCGAAATTTTCCTAAGTTACGTCCTCGAGTGGAGATTCTTTCAACCCATTTGGTGGTCCGACGTACTTTGAAATGCGTCGGTCTTTTACAGAGCAAAGCCGCTTGCTCGGGCGTATGACCCAGGTCTAGGTCGCTTGCCCGTGGCGTGAACTGCCCATCGCGAGCTGGGTGTTCTGCCATATGGGTACTTCGACGGTGGAGCTCGAGTGAGGTGTCCATGTCAGGCACTGTCGTCCGTGCTTGTTTGGTTGAACGATGTTATGTCGTTTGGGCATAGATTGGGCCTGTACCTTAGCCTATCTACGTGGTCGAGACATTTCTCTCTGTTGACTGGATGTGGATGTTCGACGACGAGAGTCCTTGGTGTTAAGGGTTTTTTAACTATAGTACTGCTTTAGTTTAGCAGCGTTCCAGGGTCGTGGCAATGGTTCTCCGTCTAGTTGCTCGAGGTAGTATGCCCCGGTACCTGTGGTGCCGTGGACGCGGTAAGGCCCCTCCCAGTTCGCGGCCAATTTCCCTTCGCGGGAGTCTTTCTGGTTTCTTCGTAACACCAGGCTGCCGATATCGAACTCGCGTTTAATGACCTTGTCGTTGTGACGCAGGGCCACTCGTTGTTTTAGGGTGGCCTCACGCAGGGCCGCCCCCGATCGAATTTCCTCGACTAAGTCGAGTTCGTCCCTGAGTGCCTCGTCGTTTATTTCTTCGTCGAGGGGAGTTTCTATCCGCCTGGAGGGTTCCCTGATTTCTACTAGGATAACGGCCTCAGTGTCGTATGTTAGTCGAAAGGGGTCTCGCCCATCATCGAGTGGGGCGTGGTGCGGTATGCCCATAAGATGTTGTGCAGCTCCTCGACCCAGCCTCTCTTAGCTTCGCCGAGCTGGCGTTTAAGTCCTCGGAGGATGACTCTATTCACAGCCTCGGCTTGCCCGTTGGTTTGAGGGTGCTCGACCGAGGTGAAGTGTTGTTTTGTTCCCAGTTTGGTGACGAAGTCTTGGAATTTGTGGTCGGTGAATTGGGTGCCGTTGTTGGTGACCAGTGCTCTTGGGATCCCGAATCTGGCGAGGATGTTTCTTTTGTAAAAACGGAGGATGTTGTGCGAGGTGATCTTTGCGAGAGCCTCGGCTTCTATCCATTTCTTGAAGTAATCCACGGCCACAATTAGGAATTTGTTTTGGTAAGTTCCTTGCACGAAGGGTCCGATGATATCCATCCCCCACCATGCAAACGACCATGGGGATGACATTATGTTCAGCTCGTGAGGGGGAGCGAGGTGCATGTCGGCGTGCCTCTGGCACTTGTCACACTTCTTAACGTGTTCCTTGGCGTCCTGCTGCATCGTCGACCAATAGTACCCCGCTCGAAAGGCTTTCCTCGCCAGAGACTTATCGACCATGTGTTAGGCATTAATCCCTTCGTGTATCTCCCGCAATACCTCGGGGACTGTGGATTCGTCGATGCACTTCAGGAGGGGAATGGAGAATCCCCTGCGGTATAGTTTGTGCTCGAGCACCACGTAGGAGCATGCTCGTCGCTTCGTGACAGTTTCTTCTGTCTGGTCCGAGGGGAGTTCGCCCTTTGTGAGAAAATTGTACACCGGGGTCATCCAGGACGAGGCATCACCAATGGCGTGTACCTCGACTGGTGTCGAGGACCTTGCGATGCTCGAGCGTGACAGGGATTCTTGTATGACGGATTTGTTTCCACCCTTCTTTCTCGTGCTTGCCAGTTTGGACAATATGTCTGCCCTTGTGTTTTACTCGCGCGGGACGTGTGATATTTCTGCTCGCTCAAACTTTGTCATGTGTTTTTTGACTAAGTTTAAGTATTCGACGAGGCTGTCATTTTTGGCTTGGTAACTCCCTTGGACTTGGGAGGCAACGAGTTGTGAGTCCGTGAAGATTTGTATCTCGCGGGCTCCCAGGTCTTCGGCTAGCCTTAGTCCTGCGAGCAGGGCTTCATACTCTGCTTGGTTATTCGACGTCGGGAAGGAGAGGGTTAACGAGTGTTCGATCACTACGCCTTCCTCATTTTCCAAGAGGATCCCCGCGCCACTTCCGAATGAGCTAGAGGCCCCGTCGACGAAGATGGTCCATTTGTGCTCTTTCCCTGCGGGCGGGTCGTGAACGGTCATTTCCGCGACGAAGTCGGCCAAGGCTTGTGCTTTCAGAGCTTTCCTGCTCTCGTATTGGATGTCAAATTCGGAGAGCTCTAAGGACCATTTCAACATTCAGCCCGCCATATCAGGTCGACCTAAGAGTTGTTTCACCGGTTGGTCGGTTCGCACGATGACCGTGTGGGCCAGAAAATAGTGTCTGAGTCTCCTCGTTGCGTTGACGAGGGCTAGAGCTACCTTTTCTATCTGTTGGTACCTACTCTCGGGTCCTTGTAGGGCTTTGCTTGTGAAATAAATGGGTTTCTGCCCGTCGGTGGTCTCGCGGATGAGAGCCGCGCTGACGGCTTTGTTCGAGACGGCCAAGTACAGGAATAATGGCTCCCCGTCGACTGGTCGAGATAGCACGGGTGGTTGAGATAGACTTTGTTTTAGGTGGCGCAGTGCCCGTTCACATTCCTCGGTCCATTCGAAGGCTGCCTCTTTGCGAAGGAGTCTGAAGAAGGGGAAGGCGTGCTGAGCGGATCTTGCGACGAAGCAGGATAATGACGTGAGCATGCCATTCATGACTTGTATTGATTTCTTTGACGTTGTTGTCGGGAGGTCGGAGAATGCCTGACATTTGTCGGGATTGGCTTTGATTCCTCGTTCTGTCAGGTAGAAACCGAGGAATTTCCCCGCCTTGACTCCGAACGTGCATTTTTCGGGGTTGAATCTCATCTTACATTATCTTGCTTGGGCGAAGACTGCCTTGAGGTGTGCTGCATGATCGGTGTCTGCTCGAGATTTGACGATCATGTCGTCCATGTAGACCTCGAGCATGTCTCCAATCTGCTTGTGGAACACCCTGTTCATCATACGTTGGTAAGTTGCCCCTGCGTTTTTTAGTCCAAAGGGCATTACGTTGTAGTAATAATTGCTCGAGCTGGTCATGAAGGCCGTGCAATGTTTGTCGCCCATGGCCATTGGGATTTGGTTATAGCCAGAATAGGCCTCCATGAACGACAACGTCTTATAGCCGGCTGAGTTATCGACCAACATATCTATGTTCGGTAAAGGGAAAGCATCCTTCAGGCAAGCCCGGTTGAGATCGGTATAGTCAACACACATCCTCCATTTTCCATTATTCTTTTTAACTAGTACAACGTTTGACAGCCAGGTTGAATACCGGGCTTCAGAAATAAAATTCGCCTCTAGGAGGTCTTTTACAGCTTTTTCAGCAGCCTCCGTTTTCTCCGGAGACTGCCTACGCCTACGTTGTACTACGGCCTTAGCGACCGGATCTATGGCGAGACGATAACAGGAGACCTCAGGGTCGAGTCCGGGCATCTCCGCAGCGCTCCAGGCGAACAGGTCAGCATTCTCGCGCAAGCAGGCTTTGATCTGTTTCCTCGCCAGGTCAGGAAGGTCGATGCCAATCTTCACTCCCTTGCTCAGGTCTACACCGAGGGGGACGAGCTCAAAGTCCCCGTCCGGGATTGGTCGGAGGGGGATTTGCTCGCCGTTGGGAGGTTCGTCCTGGTCGAAACGAGTATCCAGAGCTATGGAGTCGACCTTTGGGGGAGCTCTCTGGTCTTCCTCTTTGGCGGGCTCTATTTTGTCGGGCTCCTGTCGTGTCATCGTCGGTCTCTTAGCGGGCCTTGTCCCAGTGTCGACAGTGTCGCGTCCCTTAGATGCGGCGTTGAAACACCTTTGAGCAGCGGCTAGGTCCCCCTGGATGGTAGCTACCCGTTCCCTCTTGGTGTATAACTTCATCTTCAAGTGGACGGTGGAGGGTACCACTGTCAGTTTTTCCAGTGTTGGTCTCCCCAGGATGCAGTTGTAGAGGGACGGGCAGTCGATGACGAGGAAGCGTACTTTAACCTGCCTTGTCACCGTGCCCTCGCCGAAGGTAACCATGAGCTCGACATATCCCCAAGGCTTGGAGGTAGAGCCGTTGAAGCCCTGTAAGTCCGACCCTACATATGGCGAGAGATGCGAGTCGTCCAGCTGCAGAGTCCGGAACAATTGATTGTACATCATGTTGACGGAACTTCCTTCGTCGAAGAGGATGCGATGCCCATCAAAGTTAGCCATTCTTGCTCTTATCAGCAGGGGAATGACTGCGTTGGGGGCTCCTCCGGGGATCTCTTCCAGGTAAAAGGTGATAGGCTCCTACCTACCTTTTACCCTTTCAAAGGTCACTGTTTGCGGAGGTGCCGCGTCGACCAGTTCATCCAGCTTTCTTTTAGCCGAATTGATAGTCAGGTCGTTGAATCCTCCACCATTGATGACCATGGCGGAGGGAAAGTATTCCCACCTGCTGTGTGTTGTGAGCGGCTCCTGTAGGTGCTCGGGGACGTAGAAGTCCTCGGGTCTGGTGACAGAGAAAGCGGTCTGGACGGGGACCGACTCGTCAGATGATCGGGCGTCTTCCTCCGATTCTCTTGCCTCCCGGGCGTCACGACGATGAGCGTCATTTCGCTGGTATTGGGCGAGCCTCCCTCCCTTGGTGAAGGTTTCGATGGCGTCCTTAAGGTGGACGCAATCTTCAGTCAGATGACCATGGCTCCTATGGTACTGACAATAGTTGCTCTTGTCTGCTCCGGGCTTGGCGGGAGCAGGCCGGGGGCGTTTGACGCCACCGTCTTTAAAGTCTGTGCTGGCACACTCCGCCAAAATGCGCTCGCGGGAAGCTGTGAGCGGAGTGTATTCGGTAAAGCGCCCCGAGGGTCCTCTTTGCTCTCGAACTTCTCGGGGTCTATCCTATTTTCTTTTCTCCCTGGTTCGTCAAGGAGGAGCAGCTTCATGGCGCAGGTTGCTGCTGGATCTGCGAGTCCTGGGGTCCCGGGCTCTGTTGGCCGCCTCCCTTTCCTCGTAATCCATATACGCCCGGGCCTTCTCGAGGAGGGAATAGAATGTTCTAGGTGGCTCGATGCCCACTACCTTTCTGAATTCTGTGCCGGGGAGGATCCCCCTCTCCAGCAAGTATCTTTTCATGTGGTCCGCGCAGGGGACCTGTATGGCTTCGCGATTGAAGCGATTAATAAACTCTCTCAAGGTTTCATCCTATCTCTGGATGATGGCCTCGAGAGCGGCCTCGGTCTTTGGGTGTCGCCGAGACGCCGTGAACGAACTTATGAATTGGTTCTTCAGGTTTCGCCACGAGGTAATTGATCCCGGAGCGAGGCCTTTATACCAATCCATTGCTTCCTTCCCGAGGGTCGTGGGGAACAGCCGGTATTTGATGGGTCCCCCGACATTGTGGTAGTGCAGCATAACCTTGAACCCGTCTATGTGGTCGACCGAGTCCGCGACTCCATCGTATTCCTTTAGATGTGGAGGCTTCTACATGCCCGGGGGAATGGGCGCCTCCATGATGGCTTGTGACAGGGGACCGCGGGGGTCGTCCTCGTCACTTCTCTCCGGGGACAGGGATGGGGATCTGTAATATTGTCGTGCCCGACGGTCCTGGTCGTGCTGGGCATCTCTTGAGCGTGGTGCTCGTTGATCAATTTTTCCATGCCTGTCTCCGGAGTGTCTTCTCTCTGGTCGTGAGGGGGCGTGGTCGTGCCCCCCGACTTCAATGAAGGGTTGCCTCTCCAAAGGGGGTCGTCTCCTCGAGGGTCGGGGGGGACGGGCTTCGGGAGGCGTCTCTGTATTGTCTCTGCGGGGGAGATAGGAGATGTACTTCTGTTACTCGAGGAGGTGGAGTCTGGGGCCTTCTGTGCCTCCTCGCGGGTCTTCGATCGTCTTCTAGTGCCCTCAATCTTTCCCCTTGGGCGAAGATGAGGTAATTCGTCTGATTGATCACCACTAATAGCGCGCGGGTTATGGCATCTGCCCCGGCGGGGACAGGGACTTCCTGAAATTGGGAAACTCGATAGTTTGTGGGAGCTGCGTTGTCTTCTTTGAGCGGCGGAGGGACTGAGGAGGATGAGGCAGTAGCTCCGTCGCGGTGGATTGAGGGCCCGGGGGCGGTTCCCCCGGGGAGTGTGTTATGACCGGGGTTACCGGTGTTGTCGGTGAGTCCATTCTTATCAGCGAGGCCGTTGTTGGTGTCGACGACGCGGATGTTTTGGTCATCACGAACTTGGCCAGCCATGACGGTAGTAGGTGATTTGAGCTTTGGTCTTCGAGGTTTTGCAAGACGGGGAAGCTAGTTTCCCACAGACGGCGCCACTGATCTTACCTGATCAGACTTGGACCGTCACGATTGGCTCTGAGCGGAAGTTGAGTGAGATGGGGGGGGGGGGGGGGGTACCTGCAAGGCACTCCGATGCTAAAGTGAGTGATGGTACGAGCAGGCAAAAAAGTGTATGTATGGGTAAGAGAATGAATACCTGACCCTCTGGGGACAAAGGGTATTTATAGCCCCCAGCGCGGGGCCAAGGTCCTTTCATTGGGCCGACCAGGACTGGCCCAATAAAGGGACTGCCAGGTTCTACGTGTGTAGTGGGGACCCGCATGTGGTCTCCTTCCTGGTGATGCTCTGCGAGAAATGAGGAGGGACGAGGACGCGGTCTTTCCGGAGTTGAGGTGATGGGGTAACGGTCAGAGTCTGCCCTACGAGTAGGGTGCTCGAGCTGGAGCTCATGTGGTCGAGGGCACCATGTTCGCGGGAAACGGCGGGCACGGCTGCAGCTTCTGGTCGACGCGCTGGCAGAACAGAATTATTGGAATACAATTTCAGTTATCTTAATCAGGAATCATAAAGAATTAGTGAAGACACAAAGAGAGAATTACAAGTTACTAACAGTAATGGATTTTATTGGACATAATATTATCTCATAAAGACTTTTTCATTTATTTCAAAAATTGTTACAATACAGTTTATTATTTAAATGCTTTAAGTTTTACAACTTATTGTATTTGAAAAATAAATTAGTACAATTGTTTGAGTATTTCTCTCTAAATTACAAAGAAAAATATAAGCCTAAGGATGACTAAGCTTCCATTGCTCCCATGCTTGCCAAAGAATCTCTTGCTTCCTCTGCTTTGCCACCATCCAGTTTGCGCTCACATAAAAGAAAGACAGAAAAATAATTAGCACAGTTAATTGGGCATGAGTAAGAATCTTCAAATGCAAAACATATTCCAAACAACAATAAATGCAAGCAATAAGAATGCAGCAGCAGGCAAGAAGAAAGTACAGCAGTATGGTAAACCAAGCCAACAAGCAAGGGGCTTGTTTCAATATCTTTTTCATCATTTTCCAAGATTTTGCAAACTTTTCAGAGAAAAAAGGTGAAAAGCAATTTGCTTTTATCATTGAGAGAGGAGAGAGAGGAAAGAAATCACCTAATTTGTTGGAATTGCACAAAAGGTACAACTTGGCTATTCTGCCCACAGGCTGTCAAAAAGCAAAGCAAATATAGCAGTAGGCAAACTGTAAGAAAGAGGGGGGGAGAACATTTCATAAAACTAAAAAAATTTCAACAACAGAAGTCTCCTCCAAAACCATCAAAAGCATCCAAGTCCAAACAGTTAAAACAAAGTTGTAACAAGCAGAACAAACTCACAAAAACACCCAAACCTGCATAACCAAACCAACAACTCAGAACATTTTGTCAAACTCAGAAAAACACCTAAACCTGCATAACCAAACCAACAACTCAGAACATTTTGTCAAACTCACAAAAAATCCCAAAACTGCAGAACAGTTCAAAGGATCCCCCAACTGTAAAAAAACAGTTTTCAAACCTCAACAACCAAAAAGAACTGCATAATCAAAAACCTCCAAAATACATCCCAGCCTGTTAACTCAACTTACAGTAGCAACAAAAACCAAGGCTTTAAAAAACCAATCCAAGCCAAACCTGTTAGTTCAAACCAAACAAGCCCAAAAAACCAGTTCTCAAACCATTTCAACAACAAAACATAACAAGTTCAAACAACTGTTAACAAAAATCACCATTTTCAACAAAGCCTGCAACTCAGAAAACTTCCCAACAACAGAAATCCCAAGCCTGTTAACCAAATATACCAAGCAAACTCACAAAACTCAGAATTAAAATATACCAAACTGTAACAAAAAACCAGTTCTCAAGCCAAACTGTAACTCAGTTCAATCACAAAACAGTTCAAACAACAATTTCCAAAGTCCCAGATACCCAACAAATCAAAATAGGAAACCAACAAAGTTTCAAAAACAGAACAATACCAGAATCCATCAACATCATCAAATCATCAACATCATCATCATTCAAAGAGTATAGAAAAAATATCGGAAGCACGCATTCTTCCAATCTTCATCTTCCTCCCTCGCGAGATCCGCCACCAGGGAGCACCTCCCTCAAGCCTCACCATTCCCTTCCATTCCAGAAAAGCCTTAAACAGGTATGGCTTCCTCGCCCTCCTTATAAATCTTTCTGCATCTCAATAAGGCAATAAGCCTGATTAACAAGCAAAACATGAACAAAACGTATAAAACAAACGAAACTGTTAAGTCCAAAACCGAACCATACCTTTAAAAAACGAAACCGTTAGCACTTGGTTAGGAGGTGAGGATATGAGAGGCGCTCCGGAAACGGAAGTAGGGGAGGATCAAATCAAAACGCGTTTTAAACCCTTTAGGGAATTTCATTTCAAACCTAGGGTTTCCAGAAGAACGCGAACCAAAATGAGTAGAGAGGCCAAGAATGGTTTCGTTTACAAAGAGGGACAAGGACGAATAGGGACGTTCAGTGAGAAAGATGAACGAGAGAGAGAGAGAGAGAGACGATAGCAACGATCAGAAGCGGAGCCGCTGTAAACGGAAAGGGGGTTCCAAGAACCCTAATCCACTTTTCACCCTAATCAAACAATTATCAAAAGCTTAAGGCAATGGGCTCCGTTTGTTTGCCCTGAGGCCCATAACGATTACTAGTCTTTACCCCCCCTTTTGCCTGTTGCTTTGCTTCAGCATCCATACTAATTCCTTCTTTGGGCCAAACACCTTTAAAATCTTAAGCCCATTTCTTATCTTTTTAATTTGTTTTATTTGTTTTGAGAAATGCTAAAGAAAATTCAATACTTTCTTTCATTATTAAATTAAGTTAAATCTTGATAGTTAATTTTTTATCATTTTCTTTTTTCTTTTAATTTGTCTTTATTAATTTTTTTTTACACTTAATAAAAATATCAAAACATTAATTTAGCTTTTTTTCTTTCTTTAAGTTTGTTGGCATAATTAATAAAAATACATAAATGAATAATAATAATAAAAATTTTAATCTTTCTTTTTTAGAATAGATTTTATTTCTCTCTTTTTCAAGTAAATACATACATTTCATACTTTGTTGATTTTATTTTCGTAAATTGTCATAGCTTTGTATTAAATCGCACAGCAATTCGATTTGGTTGTATTATTTAATATTTGGACATTTTTATTTTTTTTATTTCGATCCATCTCCATTTGTAACAATTGTACCCCCATTCCCGAACATTTTGTAATAGCATAGAATTTCAATTCCTGCAATTTACTGTTTTCCATATACTGTATAGTAACTAGGCATGTATGGCAAGATCCAAAAATCAATCGCTAGATGACCTAATCCAAGAATAAATAACTTGAAATCAACACACTTCTCACACGCGCACCTCTAGGGTAACCTCGCTTGTTGCCTTGGAAATACAATCATGTCCCTCGAATATGCGACACTCTAGAAAATGACCTTTCGATAAACAAAGATCGTAGTCCCTCGATGACCCTCGATGTTGCCTTCGATAAAATGATCTCGTCCCTTACAAAATTGCTAGAGCGTCCTACAAGTTGCTTTCAATGATTGTAAAATTGACCCGCGCCTATCCCTTTACATCCAATGATGGGGCTTCTTACCAAATCAATGGTTAGATAGCACCATTAAAAGGAAGAAGAAAAGAACAACTTAAGACCTTTCGAGTAGATAGATTCGCTCTTAGTTACTCGCTTGCTCACGACAAAAACCTTTACACCTACACCTCCATTTCAAAACACTTTCAAAAGATAAAACGTTTTGCATACGTTCTTATAGAGACGAGAACCATGGAAAAACCTCTTTTCAAAACACTTTTTGAAACACGATTCACAAACACCTCTTTGGACTATTTTTCGAAACAAAACTTTGTACATGTTCTTATAGAGACGAGAACCATTACAAAGAAACTTACTAAAATACTTTCAAAACCCACACCACAAGCACACAATCAAACAAAAGCAAGTGATCTAAACGAGTAACTAAGAGCCCATGGAAAACCATGAGTGAAAAGGGTGCTAACACCTTCCCTTTTCATAATTTACCCCCTGAACCCGAGAAAATTCTCAAAAGGTCTTTCCTGTGCCTTTTTACCTTTCCTTTTGGATAAAAGAAAAGTCGATGGTGACTCTTGCTAACCGCACAAGTGCAAACGAAACGCAAAACCTCTAGTCAGTTCTCCCACCGCATCACAGTTAGCTTCATTGAACTTCACTGAAGCTAACCATACTCTTGCCACCAAGAATCGAGCACTAAATCAATCATACCAAGTCCAGTTTCAGAGCTCTGAAGTTGAACTTCCACAGGTAAAATTCTTCATCAATTCTCTTCAAATTTCTTGCTATAATGCAACTCTTAGTTCACTGATGCTCATAGCGTAGTTCATTTTCAACTGTAACTAGGTTTGGTACTTCTATTTTCAAATCCCTTTTCAATTTTTTCTTCTGGTTTTTTCCAAAACGACTGAGCTACCATAAATATAAATTTTTCGCGAGGGTACCATTGGAATCGTCTCGAAGAGGCAAGAGAATGACACTGGTATGAGCTCTTGATTTTACTGTTTGTGGAATCACGAATTAAGGGTGACTGGAAGTTGAAGACGATGACATGTCTCTCTTCAGCCAATGACGTAATGCCACGTTTTTTTCAAAAAAACATTTTTAAATGTTTCATCCTGTGGTTTATTAGCTAGAGTCCATGATATGCACAACGCACTAAATCCCTTGGATCTGATTACTAACGCGTTTAGACAATATCAGATGGTCCACACTAATTCTGATTTATTTTATTTTTCAAATTTGATTTAACTTCAAAAATTAACATCTCCTTCATTTTTAATTGAAAAATACCAAAGTTTTTGCTAAAATTCTATTTTAATTTTCTCTTTCTGATTCTTATTTTTTCACATTTTTATTTTCGATTTTTCGGTTTTTTATAATTTTTGACTTGTTAGCTTGATTTTAATTAGTTCAAAAATAGTTTTAGGTTTCTGAAAATTACCAAATATTTTTCTAAGAATCTTAAATAGTTTTTCTGATTTTATAATGGTCTCATTTGAAATTTATTTCTTGTTTGGATGCTCTATGAGTGTTTCATCAATAATTTCTTATTATTTGTCCAAATAAAAATTATTTTTAAATGATTTTAATTGAGGTTTTATTTCTCTTGGGATTGGTTCTGACTTTGGACATAATTGGTGATACCTTGGTTCAAATTCATTAATATCATTGGATCTAGGATGTTGATAGGTTTGAAAGAACTAAATCCATTAAATTAGATTAATGATATTAATGATAGTTTGACCTAATTTTGTTATTCATGTGGACTTGTGGTTCTATCTTGACCATTCCCTCCCTCTTCATCTTATCCTTTTCTTGTTTTTACTTGTGCTACATGTTATTTGAGAATGATGTATATATCATTTCTCTAACATGTACGGTACATAGATTGCTATTGACCGACCTCAAAATAGGTGTGGCTTCTACATAAGTCCACTTACGATTGCCTAACACGATGTTAAACTTGTTCTGATTCGAAAAATGATCATTTGTGGCCCAAACTTTATGTTTGAAAACCCAAGTATAATTGATTATTGGATTTTGGTTCAAAACCTTTGAAACTTGTTGTTAGGAGGCTTTGGTCTTACCAATCCTCTAATAAGCTTTCATCAACTTTGGCCTAAGTTCGATCTTCAATTATCGTTGGTCATATGTGTTGGATTTTAGTACTTGAAATGAATGATATACTTGATAAAAAGCAAATGAAACTTGTTACTTAGAGGCTTTGATTTTATCAATCTTCTAATGAGTTTTCAAAAGCAAGCTTCAAGATGGTCATTCAACTAACCTTTTTTAATACTGACCTCTAACTTCTAATTCACTAACAATTAACTTTACTTCATGCCTTTATTTTGTGCCTTTACTTTTATGTACCATTTATTTTTTAGAATTTACATCTCATGCTATTTGCCTTTTGCTCACTTGAGCATTTATTTTCTGCCTTTTTATCTTGGTTTACTTGAGCTTTATTTTTTTTGTAAATATACTTAATAATCAATTTAGACAATAAAAATATTGAGGTTACTTGGACTACTTGGTTATTATCCCTAGAACTATGGAGTTGTGGATTCCTGAGACTTAGGATCAGAAGCCATGAGACCTTGGAACTCTGTAATCTTTGGTTGATATTTTTGTGAAGACCTTCTAAAGTCCTTGGAGTTTACTATAAGGCATTGGTTTGATTTTTTTGTGTGCGGTTGTTCTGATTTCCATGTTTTGTCTGTGATTGGGAATTCCTTTGTATATAGTTGTTACTCTGGCCAATTTTTCTCAAAAAGGATTTCACTTGGTTTTTTAGTTTGCATCTAAGGAACTGGTTTATTTTCATCTGAGGTTTGATTATTGCTTGCTTGGGTTTCAATCCAAAGGATGGGAATTCTACCTTGATCTATTATATTAAGTGTTGGCTTCTTGTTGGTTAGATTGTTCTTTTCCTTAACTTTTACCTTATGCTTTAGGATAGTTCCTTCATCTCCTCCCATCTTCTTTAATTTCAAAAATCTTCCCCCTCCTTTTCAAAGCTCTTCTTGTTTTCTAACTTGAACCGGTTTCATAACAAACTTGGACTTAGGTCTATGCATTTTCAAAATCTTTTCGTAATCAAACTTCAATCAATTTAACCATACTTTCACATATTTTTTTGAAAGACTAAAAGTCATTAACCTCATTCAAACCATTTGTCACTTTGGCATTTTACTTTAAAACTTTTCTCAAAAGATTAGACTCTTGTTGATTCTTGTAGTGATGCGAGCTACTATACTTCTATGATATATAGTGAAGTGAGCCATTTTCCACTTGGGTGTTGAGGGATGGATTTTAAATCCATGTTATATCCTCTACTTTGAGATGACACAAATGCTCTTTTCTCATAATTGTGGGTAGTAAGTATGTTTTCCACTCGGATATGATGATGATGTCTCTTCTCTTAAAATTAACCAACACACATGTGTTTTAAATTTTTTGAGGTAAACTATGAGTGCCCTGATCCCCTATTGCAGGGAAGGTGGTATGTAGGCACTAAAGGTTCACAACCGAGACGGGTTCAAAATTGTAAAAAATACTTCTTTTCTCATCTCCAACATCTTATTTTGTATACATCCTTTATAGCCAAAATACATGTAGAGTCATGCTTCATCAAGATTATGTTTTAATGATTACAAACATCATGATCAAGGCAAAAGGAATTATTAAAAAGAAGAAGAAAAAGTATCTACTCAAAATGGACTTTTGGCTTGCATGTTAAGTTACTCCTAAAGAAGACTTTGGTATTTGATCCTCATTATGATACAAGACTCCAATTCAATATTATATGTTACTATAGTGCTCAAAATATGTCTAACATTATGCATACATGTTTCATGGCTTTTAATATCACTAGCATTGCATTTCCAAGCCATTAAAAAGGTTATTTCACTTTTTCATACAATGGTAACCAGTTACAGGTTTCTGGTAACCGGTTACAGTCTTCAGCATTTCAAAAAATTTAACGTTACCTGCATGGGTAATCAGTTACTGCATTCTGGTAACCGATTATCGCTGAAACGAATTTGAAAAACAAGATTGTTTTAAATGCTGTTTGTTTGTTGCATTTGTCCATGAAATATTGCACTTCTACACTTATTTAGAACCTTTTGAAAGGGTGCAATACATGTATATAATTCAAATATTTCTGAAGTAGAAATACACACAAAATAACAACAAGCACAACATACAATTCAACATTTTGATTTTCATTTTCAAACAAGTGCATGGATTAATATTTTGATCTCGCATGAAACTTTTACTCTTACATTTTCAAATACATCATTAGAAAAGTTTCATCATACGCATTAAGCACTTGTGTAATATATTCATTGAATTGTTGTCTTGAAAGAGAAGAGATCAATACTTTGTATTGACATTGATTATCAACTTTCATATCTACTTCAAGAAGTTGTTTCTAATCATTTTTTAAAAGTGATTATGGTGTAACCTTGTTGTCCAGGATTGTTGGAAGCAAGAGAGTATTAAGGAAGGATTATTCTCTTTTTAATTTGTATTGGTTACCTTGTTTTCAGGATTGTTGGAAACAAGTGTGTATATTGAAGAAGACTGTTCTTCATGTACTTGGTTAGATCATTAAGGATAGTTAAAGCCTTTGATTTCCCTATAGGTTAGACAATAAGCATCACATTTTGATGTGTATAGGCTATACAATACTTCTAACTATAGTGAAATCTCTTACATGTTGGTAAGGGGATTGGAGTACTCTCGAAGTGTGAGGGGAGCCAATATAAATCTCTTGTGTTCTTTATTTTATGTATTTACCCCTTTCATATTCATACACAAATAAGAAAATAAGAACATCATCACATAAGAGAATAAAAATATGCAATCCACTTTATTCAGGCCCGTCTTAGGCATACTCAAAAAACAACAATAAAAAGATTTTCAAAGAGGTTCTTGCGGAGTACCGTAGATGTTTAGGGTGTTAATACCTTCCCTTTGCATAACCAACCCCCATACCTAGATTCTCCCCTCTTTTTTTTGGGTTTATTAGCTCTTTTCCCTTTTCCTTTGGAAACAATAAAACACGGTGGCAATTTTTATTTGATTTGTACGAGTTAAGTCAATCCAATGACTTATTCTCAACATTTATACCGCTACAAACATTACTAAAGATGTTGCTCCAAATTCTGAAATGTTGAAGACCAATGAAGGTCTCAGAGTTAAGTTTGAGAAGATTAGGATTACATATGGTCCTAATTTCGAAGTCAACATGGTGGATTTAAACCAGCCTGCCTCATAAATAGAAGAAGTTGAAAGGAGTCTCCGAAGAGAAGATTCCCTATTGAACAAAACTTACCCAAAAGCTGGAGAAACCTTGCTGGACTATTTGGCTTGTTGCCACAAAAAGAATTTTGAAGGATTGATGTGCCCGAGATGCGATATCATTTATGATCAAAAGGCAGCAGAGGCGTATCAACAAACCCAACAGGCTCAAACTGAGGGCAGTTGGAGGAAGAATGATTCAATGGAGATGGTCTACCCAAGAGCTGGTGAAAGTTTGCTAGGTTTTCTTGTCCATTGCCATAATATGCAATCAGAATGCTTAATGTGCCCTAGGAGCAACACTGTCTACGATCGAAAGGTGTCAGAGGAGTAAGAATGAATCCATTATGCCCGAATTGTGGGTAATTGGAGAAGCCAACATAGCAGGTTCACTTTTGACAAAAGGGTAGTTCCAAGAAGGGTTCATAGCCTACATCCTAAACCAAGTCGAAGGGTTACTTTCAAACTCCCAACAAATGTCCCTACTGATAAATGGACTAAGCCAAATGAAAATAGAAGACCAGGACAAGGAAAATGGAAGAGTTTCGAGCTAGGAAGAGGATCATCAATTACATATCGGAAAGAGTTCCAGATATCAAGACAATAAACATCTAGATCTGATAATTATAAGGGAAAAAACCCAATGACCAGGACCCAGTGGCGCATGCACCAGAGGATTAAGTAGGCTCACAAGGAGTTAGTAGAAAAGGAAATAGGGGAGTCTAACAACAATCAATGTCCCCCAACAAACATCGCTGAAAAGAAACAACCTGTCGAAAGAAGACTTTTTCCCCAAAGAATGAGAAAATTGGAGAAAAAGTCCAAAAATATCCAACCAATGATGATGACGTGATGATAGATGATTTCGAATCAGATGGGGAATCTTCACTTAACGTTAATTACAACATGGTGTTTGTACTTCCACATGAATATGATCAAGTGATGGAAGTGAAGGATTCTGGAGAAGTGGATGAGGCTGAAATGGCTAGGCACAAACATGTGTGTTACTATATCATGAACAATGGCGCTGTGGAGGAGCAGAATGCTTTTTTCGAGCGTCCTAATCAGTCAATGAAGAATCACCTTAAGCCTCTATTTATAAGAGGAAAGGTGGAAGGAGTTGGGATCAACAAGATTTTAGTCGATGGTGGGGAAACAGTAACATTGATGCCTCACTTCATGTTAAAAAGAATTAGTATGTTTCACATAGACATTAAGCCACACAACATGGTGTTATCTAATTATGAAAGGAAGATAGGCCACACTTTGAGTGTGGTGCAACTAGATCTTACTATAGGTTTGATCATCAGGCCTACTATGTTCATGGTGATTGAAGCAAAGACAAATTACAACATGTTATTGAGTCGAGAATGGATCCATGGCATAGGAGCAATCCCCTTTTCGATGCACCAAAGAATAACAATTTGGAGGGAAGATGGGATAGTTGAAAATGTTGAAGCAGATCAGAGTTACTACATGGTGGAAATTAACCATGTAGATAAAAGAAACTTTGATAGAAATTGGCCAATATAGGGCCATGTAACCTAGTTGGTGAAGCCTACTCACCCAACAAAAATGACCTATATTTCTTGACTTTACACCAAACTCATGGGTTCTACTGGGATAGGGAAATTAAGAGGGAATTAGATGAGGTGAAAGGCGTTCCAGGATTATGACCAACTGGCTGGACTGACGAAGACATTGACCATGTATGAGTTTGAATTTTTTGGAAATATTTTGGCTTATTTATCTAAAAACAAATTAAGAGAGGCTTTAGAGGCTGAAGTAAAATATATGGTTGTCGAAGCCAAAGATGAAGTTGTCCATGCGAAGGGGCCTGGGGTACACTTCAATCCAAAACCCCCAGACGAAGAAGCACCTTTCAAAGGGAAATACCAGAGGCTAGATGCAATCTACGATGATGAGCCTTTGGGATTCGAGAAAGATCCTGCAGCAACAAATGCGAAGATGAGGGCACATGATCCACTCGAAGAAATTGATCTAGGTGATGGGTCCATCAAAAGACCAACGTACGTTAGTGCTAAGCTAAGCCCATGAGCAAAAGCAAAAGTAATCCAATTACTAAAAGAATACAAGGATTGTTTCTATAACACCCCAATTCTACCCCAAGCAAATTATGCAAAATGATTCAGAGTTATAAAATTTCATTCATACAAAAGAATCGGGGCGTCACAAATTCTTCTAACAAATTCATTGCATTCATCATGGATATATAACACTTTTAATAAAACATCGGATGAACCATCAATATAGCATCTTTAATAAAATAATTCAACAACTACGCAACGGAATTCTTCAATAACATCTTTAAATAAAACAGCAACTTCGAAACATCTCGTATTTAGTAAATAAACAATTTAAAGTTCAACAACTAAAAATCAGCAATCAAAAATCAGCAAGCGTTCATTCCCCCGAGTGTTACATATCAGAGCAATGACACCGACTCGATCTATTGAAGGTATACAACCTTCACTCTCGATTACCTGCACGTTACCAACATAGGGGCAACATTCAAACAGAAGGGGTGAGATATCTAACAATATAATAAAGCGCATGATAATTAATATATTAAATTAGATCAATAATATCACCACTTCTCATCTCATAATCAACAATAATTACAGCATATATACTCCTTCATCAACATCAAATACATCTCATTATTCATTAATATGATGCGACTCAAAACTATGCAAATACATGTGGTACCATTGGAGCAGAACTCCCATCTCAAAAATCTAATCTGCCAATTAATAGAGGCATCAACAAAGCATAGCCTTCATCTCAAAATTTGCCAATCCAGGCCATCTCAACGAGCATAAGCTCCATCTCAAAAATGCAATGTATGCCATGAATGTAATAACACACTCAGTTAACAACATCTCAAAACACATCTTAAAACAACAACATCTCAATCATCTCAAAATGACAACATCTCAGTCATCTCAAACAACAACATCTCAATCATCTCAAAATAACAACATCTCATAAACATCTCAAAACATCTCAATTACAGCATCTCGTGAACATCTCCAAATAATTTATTAAACATTACTTATTTATCAAACATCATTTGTTCATCATAATTATTGAACACAATTTTAATAACCACATCTTACTAATAACTCAGCTGTATATTAATAATACAGTAAGCCATACTGTTATTCTGCTACTGTACATCATCATTGTCACTAAATCCTACTGTCATAATTCTAACAGCAGCCTCTAACATCTCAAAATTCATCATTCTTTCCAAAATCCAGCATAACGGTCATCTATGGGAATTAATCCTAAATCCTAATTTAGTTACTGGGATTACACTTCTTATCCATCATTTTAATCCTCTAGAATAGAGTTCATCGCATTAGCTAATCAACGCTTCGAACGACATCTCAAACAACATCTTAAAACTCAAGTTACAGGAATTTAGAAACTGATTCTGCCAAAATTATTCAGTATGCATCGACACAAAACACTATGCATCGACTCATCCTGCTTCATATGTGTACAATGAGTCGACACATCCTCCTTTGGATCGACTCATTCTGGATTTCAATACAGCATGTATCGACACATGCACTCTTCGTGTCGACTCATCCTGAGTCTTATACTCATCATGCATCGACACATCCTCTCTTCGCGTCGACTCATCCTGAGTCTTATACTTAACATGAATCGATGTAAGCCCTGCATGCATCGACTCATCCTGAGTCGAATATCCTTCATGCATCGACACATGCAGCTTGGGGTCGACACATCCTTCGACAATCAGCATAATTTTCTGCATTTTCTTCTGTATTTTGCTACGAGAATCATACTATAGCCCTAAAAACCTTATTATGATCATGGTAATTCATCACCTAATCATTATACTTTATTACTCCATTGATCAAACAACATAATAACATTCTTATTCATCAAAAATTCATCAAATATTCCTCATACATCATTCATAATGCATTCAATTCAAGAACAAATAACAATTACATCTAACCCCATATATCAAACATCATGAACCCAATTATAAAGCCAGAACCCCATCCTTACCTTGGATCGAAGGTCGCTCTACAATTTCCGGGTTGAATCTTTGTTCTTGCCATTTTCCACTTTTTCCAGCAACTTCACGTTCTTCACAATCCTTATTTCTCTTCTTACTACTTCTTCCTTCTATTCTAACAACAATTAATAAAATAACCTAATATTATTATATTATTCCTTATTGGGCTTAAAACCTACACCCCTTATTACTTCTACTCACACAATATAGGCCCACATTAATAATATTAACTTCTAACATTATTTCACATAATAATATAATACCTCAAATATATTATTATTTCTCCATTTAATAGAATAAATCCAATTATAATAACTCTTCTTCACAAATATTCCAAAAATAATTTAATTATATAATTAATTAAATTACGGGCGTTACAACTCTCCCATACTTAGAATATTTTCGTCCTCGAAAATTTACCTCAATCAAACAATTCAGGATAGGAGTCTCGCATCTTGCTCTCCAACTCCCAAGTCATGCTTTCACCAGCAGCTCCTAGCCAAACCACTTTAACCAAGGTAGTCTCTTTGCCCCTCAGAGTCTTCATTTCACGATCCGCGATCCGTACAGGCATTATCTCCACCATAAGATTATCCCGTACTTGCACATCGTCCATATGAATCACATGAGATGGATCTGAAATATACTTCCAAAGTTGCGACACATGAAACACATCATGCAAATTCGAAAGATTAGGCGGTAAAGCCACTCTATAAGTAACATTCCCCACTCTCTCTGAAATCTGGTACGGTCCAATAAAACGAGAAGTGAGCTTCTTAGACTTCAATGCTCGCCCAACACCAGTCACAAGTGTAACTCTCAAAAACACATGATCACCGGCTTGGAATTCTAAATCCTTCCTTCGCTTATCATGATAACTCTTCTGTCTACTCTGTGAAGCTTTCATCTTTTCTCGAATCAACTTCACCTTCTCAGTAGTCTCACGAACAAGTTCAGGTCCAAGTACTACACTTTCACCAGATTCTTGCCAACATAACAGAGTTCTACATCTTCGACCATACAACGCTTCAAAAGGTGCCATCCCAATACTAGAATGGTAACTGTTATTATATGTGAACTCTATCAAGGGAAGATAAGTATCCCACAAACCTCCCTACTCAAGAACACATGCCCTCAACAAGTCTTCTAACGATTGAATCGTCCGTTCAGTCTGACCGTATGTCTGAGGATGATACGCTGAACTCAACCTCAACTTATAACCCAACGCTTCTTGCAAACTCTTCCAAAAATTAGAAGTAAATCTTGGATCTCTATCTGACACAATATACAAAGGAACACCATGCAGTTTCACAATCACACTAACATAAATCTCAGCCAACTTCGACACTGGAAAACTGATGTTAATAGGAATAAAATGAGCTGACTTCGTAAGCCTATCAACAATCACCCAAATCAAATCATGTCCCCTTGAAGTACTAAGAAACCCCGTCACATAGTCCATTGAAATGCTATCCCATTTCCATTCTGGAACTTCCAATGGTTGCATCAACCTTGCAGGCTTCTGATGTTCAACTTTCGACTTCTGACAAGTCAAACATGCATACATAAAACGAGCCACATCACTCTTCATCCCAGGCCACCAAAACAAACATTTCAAATCTTGATACATCTTCGTAGCTCCTGGATGAATACTCAACTTACTTCTATGACTCTCTTCAAGTATCACTTTCTTCATCTCAACATCATCAGGAATACAAATCTGATTAAGAAATCTTAACACACCTTGCTCATCTAACTTGAAATCACTATTCTCAGATTGATCAGTCCCAACCATCAAGTCTACCAGTTTCACATCCAACTTCTGAGCTTCTCTGATACTGTTTAAAAATTCATTATTAATCTTCAACATACCCAACATAACACTCTGCGGAGTAACCTCGCAAACTAAGCTCATATCTCTGAACTGCTCAATCAATTCCAACTCTTTAATCATCATTGCTGACATATGTAAAGTCTTTCGACTCAATGCATCAGCTACCCCATTCTCCTTTCCTGGATGATAATTCAAACTGAAATCATAATCCTTTACCAATTCCAACCATCTTCGCTGCCTCATATTCAACTCCTTCTGATCAAACAAATACTTCAAACTCTTATGGTCACTAAACACTTCAAATCAAGAACCATAAAGATAATGCCTCTAAATCTTCAACACAAAAACAACTGCAGCAAGCTCCAAATCATGCGTAAGATAGTTCTTCTCATGAGTCCTTAACTGCCTTGATGCATAAGCAACTACCTTACCATTTTGCATAAGCACACCTCCTAAACCCATCTTGGAAGCATCACAATACACCACAAAAGGCTCTCCTGGATTAGGCAACGTCAAAATCGGAGCCGACGTCAACCTCTTCTTCAATTCCGTAAAACTTTCTTCACAATGAACATCCCAAACAAACGCTCTACCTTTACAAGTCAACTTAGTCAACTGAAGTGACAACTTAGAAAACCCTTCGATAAACCTTCTATAATAACCAGCTAATCCCAGGAAGCTTCTAATCTCAGTAGCTGACTTTGGAGTTTCCCATTGCAACACAACATCAACCTTCGACGAATCTACAACAATGCCACTACCTGAAATCACATGACCAAGAAAACTAACCTCTTTTAACCAAAATTCACACTTGGACAGCTTTGCATACAACTTCTTCTCTTTTAAAACTTGCAATACTACTCTTAAATGTTCAGCATGCTCTTCTTCTGACTTAGATCAAATCAAAATATCATCAATGAACACCACTACAAACTGACCCAAATAAGTATGAAAGATAAGATTCATATATTCCATGAATACTCCCGGTGCATTAGTAACACCGAAAGGCATCACCAAATACTCATAATGTCCATAACGCATTCTGAAAGCCGTCTTCTGAATATCCTCATCCTTCACTTTAATCTGATGGTAACCCGACCTCAAATCAATCTTACTAAACACACGGGTATCCACCAATTGGTCCATCAATTCATCTATTCTTGGAAACGGATACTTGTTCTTAATTGTCACCTTGTTCAACTGTCTATAATCAACACAAAGCCTCATACT
The DNA here is from genome assembly GCA_948472305.1 of Vicia faba. Taxonomy (NCBI): domain Eukaryota; kingdom Viridiplantae; phylum Streptophyta; class Magnoliopsida; order Fabales; family Fabaceae; genus Vicia; species Vicia faba. Next base: position 986,886,523 of record OX451740.1, on the reverse strand, counting down.
TCTATCTTTCTTCTTCACTAACAACACTGGAGCTCCCCACGACGATACACTTGGTCTTACAAACCTCTTCTCAAGTAACTCTTCCAACTGTTTCTTCAACTCAGACAACTCAGACGCAGACATCCTGTATGGTACCATAGACATAGGTCTGGTACCATGTACAAGATCAATTGCAAATTCAACTTCCCTCTCTGGCGGTACATCCGGAATCTCATCAGGGAAAACTTCAGGAAATTCACATACCACTGGCAATTCCTCAGTTATAGCTTGAGTCTCTACATATAGCAATGCCATCAACGAAAACACCTGTGCTTCCTCTTGCATCAACTTTCTCAACTGTCTAGCAGACAACAAACCACCTTCCTCTTCTTCAGGATTAGAAAACTCCACCGACTTGTCATAACAATTAATATGAACACAATTATGCTCTAACCAGTTCATACCAAGAATCACATCCAACCCTCTTAACGGTAAACAAACCAAATCAACAACAAAGTATCTGTCGAAGATCGACAAGGGACACTTAGCACATACAAAAGAAGTAGTCACCGATCCCTTGGCTGGAGTATCGACGACCATTTCTCCACTCAAAGAAGACAACACAAGACCCAAACTTTCAACACAATCAGCAGCAATAAAACAATGCGTAGCACCAGTATCAATAATAGTAATTAAAGGAGTACTATTAATGAAACATGTACCTCTAATAAGTCTGTCCTCGGAAGTTGTCTGATCCTCCACCAAAGCAAACACTTTATCACTAGACTGAGCCCTCTTCGGCTTCGGACACTGGCTACCAATGTGCCCTTCTTCCTTAAAATTGAAACAAACTACCTTCTTGTGCTCGTACTCAGATACAATATGTCTGTTCTTACCACAACGGTGACATCTCTTCACTTCAGCAGTGCACACATTACTCTTGTGTCCAGGTTTCCCACACTTAAAACAAATCACACCAGCAGGAGCATCTCTCCCACTAGTCCCCTGACCATGAGCAACCCTCTGCTTACCCTTACCAGCTGGGGCATCATAAGGTTTACCACGATTCTGTGGGTGCTTACCCCTCTTCTCACTGATAATCTTGTAATGTGCATTATTGTCTTCCTCAAAAATCCTGCAGCTATCAACCAGATCAGCAAAGACACGGATCTTCTGGTATCCAACTGCCTTCTTAATTTTCGTGCGCAACCCATTCTCAAACTTAATACACTTCGAAAACTCAGCATTTTCCTCAGCGTAATGCGGATAAAACTTGGCCAACTCAGCAAACTTGGCAGCATACTCAACAACATACATACTTCCTTGCTTCAACTCAAGGAATTCAATTTCCTTCTTTCCACGGACATCTTCAGGAAAATACTTTCTCAAAAACTCCCTACGGAACACAGCCCAAGTGACATTCTCACCTGCAGCTTCCAACTTCTGGCAAGTCTCTAGCCACCAGTCATCGGCCTCGATTGCTAGCATATGAGTCCCATAACGAACCTTCTGCGCTGGAGTGCAGTCCATTATGCAAAAGATCCTCTCAATCTCTTTAAACCATTCCAATGCTCCGTCAGGATCATATTTTCCCTTGAACATAGGTGGATTCTCTCTCTGGAAAGTCGCCAAGCTACGAGATCCAGCATTCCCGTCAGCATTCGGCTAATTTTCCATCGCATGAGCCATTGCTTCTAGAGCAGAAGCAAGAGCAACATCATTCCTTCCAGCCATCTCAACTTCTTACTACAACATAAACAACTGTTAGAATTCAAAATAACAAAACTCGATTGTTAGACAACTAAGACTCAACGACAAGGTCAAACCAACCTTTTGCTCTGATACCAACTTTGTAACACCCCAATTCTACCCCAAGCAAACTATGCAAAATGAATCAGAGTTATAAAATTTCATTCATACAAACGAATCAGGACGTCACAAATTCTTCTAACAAATTCATTGCATTCATCATGGATATATAACACTTTTAATAAAACATCGGATGAACCATCAATATAGCATCTTTAATAAAATAATTCAACAACTACGCAGCGGAATTCTTCAATAACATCTTTAAATAAAACAGCAACTTCGAAACATCTCGTATTTAGTAAATAAACAATTTAAAGTTCAACAACTAAAAATCAGCAATCAAAAATCAGCAAGCGTTCATTCCCCCGAGTGTTACATATCAGAGCAATGACACCAACTCGATCTATTGAAGGTATACAGCCTTCACTCTCGATTACCTGCACGTTACCAACATAGGGGCAACATTCAAACAGAAGGGGTGAGATATCTAACAATATAATAAAGCGCATGATAATTAATATATTAAATTAGATCAATAATATCACCACTTCTCATCTCATAATCAACAATAATTACAACATATATACTCCTTCATCAACATCAAATACATCTCATTATTCATTAATATGATGCGACTCAAAACTATGCAAATGCATGTGGTACCATTGGAGTAGAACTCCCATCTCAAAAATCTAATCTGCCAATTAATAGAGGCATCAACAAGGCATAGCCTTCATCTCAAAATTTGCTAATCCAGGCCATCTCAACGAGCATAAGCTCCATCTCAAAAATGCAATGTATGCCATGAATGTAATAACACACTCAGTTAACAACATCTCAAAACACATCTCAAAACAACAACATCTCAATCATCTCAAAACGACAACATCTCAGTCATCTCAAACAACAACATCTCAATCATCTCAAAATAACAACATCTCATAAACATCTCAAAACATCTCAATTACATCATCTCGTAAACATCTCCAAATAATTTATTAAACATTACTTATTTATCAAACATCATTTGTTCATCATAATTATTAAACACAACATTAATAACCACATCTTACTAATAACTCAGCTATGTATTAATAATACAGTAAGCCATACTGTTATTCTGCTACTGTACATCATCATTGTCACTAAATCCTACTGTCATAATTCTAACAGCAGCCTCTAACATCTCAAAATTCATCATTCTGTCCAAAATCCAGCATAACGGTCATCTACGGGAATTAATCCTAAATACTAATTTAGTTACTGGGATTACACTTCTTATCCATCATTTTAATCCTCTAGAATAGAGTTCATCGCGTTAGCTAATCAACGCTTCCAACGGCATCTCAAACAACATCTTAAAACTCAAGTTACAGCAATTTAGAAACTGATTCTGCCAAAATTATTCAGTATGAATCGACACAAAACACTATGCATCGACTCATCCTACTTCATATGTGTACTATGAGTCGACACATCCTCCTTTGGATCGACTCATTCTGGCTTTCAGTACAGCATGTATCGACATATGCACTCTTCGCGTCGACTCATCCTGAGTCTTGTACTCATCATGCATCGACACAAGCCCTGCACGCATTGACTCATCCTGAGTCAAATATCCTTCATGTATTGACACATGTAGCTTGGGGTCGACACATCCTTCAACAGTCAGCATAATTTTCTGCGTTTTCTTCTGTATTTTTCTACGGGAATCATACTACAGCCCTAAAAACCTTATTATGATCATGGTAATTCATCACCTAATCATTATACTTTATTACTCCATTGATCAAACAACATAATAACATTCTTATTCATAAAAAATTCATCAAATCTTCCTCATACATCATTCATAATGCATTCAATTCAAGAACAAACATCAATTACACCTAACCCCATATATCAAACATCATGAACCCAATTATAAATCCAGAACCCCACCCTTACCTTGGATCGAAGGTCTCTCTACAATTTCCGGATTGAATCTTTGTTCTTGCCGTTTTCCACTTTTTTTAGCAACTTCACGTTCTTCACAATCCTTATTTCTCTTCTTACTACTTCTTCCTTCTATTCTAACAACAATTAATAAAATAACCTAATATTATTATATTATTCCTTATTGGGCTCAAAACACACACCCCCTTATTACTTCCACTCACATAATATAGGCCCACATTAATAATATTAACTTCTAACATTATTTCACATAATAATATAATACCTCAAATATATTATTATTTCTCCATTTAATAGAATAAATCCAATTATAATAACACTTCTTCACACATATTCCAAAAATAATTTAATTAAATAATTAATTAAATTACGGGCGTTACAGTTTCGCTTGGGACTATGATGAAATTCCTGGTTTAAGTAGAGACCTGGTCGAACTAAAGCTGCCTATCAAGGATGGCAAGAAGCCCATCAAGCAGGCTCCCAGGAGGTTCGCGCCAGAAGTGCTCTTAAAGATTAAGGAAGAGATAGAAAGACTCCTCTGTTGCAAGTTCATCCAGGCCACATGTTATGTCAAATGGATTGCAAACATAGTTCCCGTTATTAAGAAAATGGGTCTTTGAGGGTGTGTATAGATTTTCGAAATTTAAATGCAGCAACCCCCAAAGACGAATATCCAATGTCTGTGGCAGAAATGCTGATTAGTTCAACCACAGTTTTTGAGTATCTTAGTACGCTTGATGGGTATTTTGGATATAATCAAATTTTCATTGCTGAAGAAGATGTACCTGTTGTACCCCAAAATTTGCCCTCTCATGTTTTCAAAGGTCTTCCCTTACATGGTTGGTCACGAACACTTGCCTAACGAAAATAAAAATTCATGAGTGATGTTTCTAAGTTTCCTTCAATTGGCCTGTTAACAAGGCCTTTCAATTGTCATTTTAACAATGTCTTTCGATTGGCACCCAAACAAAGGCATCTTCGATTGGCATTTTAACAAGCACCTTTCGATTGACATTATAAAAGTGTCCTTCGATTGGCATTGTAACAGTGTCCTTCGATTGGCAGGTTAACAAGTATCTTTCGATTGAGGTTGTAGCAGTGGCATTCGATTGGTAGTTTAACAAGTATCTTTCGATTGGTATTATAGTAGTGGCCTTTGATTGGAATTTTAATAAAGTATCCTTCGATTGGTATGGACAAAGGCCCTTTGATTAGCATTCCAAAAGGTCCTTCGACTAGAACTTCAGAGTTTCCCTCAATCGGAATATCTGAATGAAATGACCTTCGAGTGGCATTTCAGTATAGAGTTTGCCTTAATCTGAGATGCTCTGATGAAGGAAGTTCTGAATACTTCGAATAAGAACTTAGACTCATCACAAGGCCAAGTGCTGGTCGAAGTTGCCTAATAGGGAATTTTCTTCAAAAGGACAGGAGATCGAAGCAAAGGGTGGTTCAATCGAAGGAGCCCTAGTATTGAAGCTGGCACAATTCGACTCAGAACCAGTAAGGAGAGCAAGGTTCTACAAGGGAAAGTTGGTTTGAATTGGACTTTGAAGCCATCGAAGAAAGCAAATTCGAAGGGAAGTGGACCTGCAGGGGTAGGTCAGCTTTCGATTTTTATCATGTTGGAGGCCTAAACAGCTCATAACAGGCTGGCAGTAACGCATGAAAGCAGATTGGCACGTGATTGAATCAAAAATAGAAAGTCTTTATGAAGAAATCAAATCAAATCCGTGTAAAGGCATGGTGTGGACAAAAAGATTGAACTAGGCTATTTTTGGAATGATATTCAAAGTGAATCAAATCAAGAATCAAGACATTGATGGAGGAAGATTGAGGCCAGGTTTTCAACCCTAATTAATTCCATTATATACAAGCAAGCCTCACAAATAAAAAAGAAGAAGAAGAAAAACTCTGCAGAACAAAAAAACGCACGGAGGTTGCCTTAGAAGAAAACGCTGCCTGCCTCACGAGATTCCATAAAGTTGCCAAAGATTGTCACACTAAAAGCTGGTTTTGCGCGTAGTCTCTGTCCAGACTAACATTTGAATCGTGAAGCATCCCTCATACAACCCCCCTGTGGGTAATTTTTCGTTTGATCTCAAACTTTTAAGTATGATTTAAATTCATGTTGAACATATATACATATTGCTGCTAATATTCATGTGTGTTTGAGTGTGTTACATGTGAGTAAGAAGGCACGATCTGAGCTTACCTTCGATTTGCACAACTATAACTCGTTTTCGATGGGTTAACACCATAGGGGGCAACTGAGCATGCAGATTCGATATTTAAATTAAATACTGTGCTTTTGTTTCTAATGTAACATTGCAGATTCGTTTGTACCAATAAATGTATTTCAACTAGGTTGGTGAGGAAGAGGTGTTGCAGCGAAAAGGACCTGGGTTCGATACCCAAGTCATATATTTTATGTTTCTAACAAACTTCCTTGCAGAATTCTAGATCGGAGGATGTCATATCCAGATCGAACGCCCCGTACGTGCAGTCTCGTAGGCACCTTCAATCAGCCCCTTGGATTGAAGGGCAACCCAAGCTCCTTCAAATCCCAGGTCCCCCAAACAATTATTTGGTTTTGCTTTTCAGGTATTCAGGTGCAACGTTCCAAGCATGGTTCACCATATACCTCCAGATCCCAATTGCCAAGTGGCTGCAAACCAAGATCCAATGAACCAGGCTGATGGCCTACCATACACTCTGGTCAACAAGCGCATAGGCAATCTGACAGGTCAAACAAGGCTGGAACGTTGATGGGCCTCAAAATTGTTGATCTTACCACCAATTCAGGACCACACCTCCCCCTTTGGTTTATTCTTTTCCATATTTCTTTTATTTAATTTGTTTTATTATTTTTAATTAAACAAACATTAATTTTTCTCATAAAAATCAGAAAACACAAAACATAATATTCATTAATTTTATTATTTTTGTAAATAAACCATTAACCAATTAATTTAGTTTTTTTTTAATTAGGTTTAATCTTAACATAATTTTCTTTAAATTAAAATTGATTTAGAATTAGGGTTTTTGATGTATTTTTACCTTTCTAATTTTATTTCCTTAATTAAAATAAAACTCAAAAAATATTTTCTTTTTTAATTAATTAATCATTAGTTAGGCTTAATTCTTAAATAAAAAATGACAAAAAATATGCTTTATTTAATGAAAAAAGGGTCAAAACCCTAGGACGTTCCGATTCAATTTTCTCGCGCGCATATTATTTTTGATCCATATAATTGTAATTGCTCCGAGAATGTAACAAATTTAACTTAGGATTTTATTTACCGCTTTTATTTACTTTTTCGCATTTAATTTTAAGGGTTTGTTTTTGGCGATGTAAATGCCCGACGCCTTGTAATAACTTAGTTTTATTTTCCGCAATTTATTTTCCGCAACCATTAACTGCTAGATGTTTGAATAATAGGCTATGCATGACAAGATTAACCTTTAATTTAAAATCAACCGTAGCTCACCATAACATGTACAAAGATAATATAAACTGAAAAATAATACACTCGCACATGCCACTCTTAGGGTATGCCTCACTTGGTTGCCTCGAACGTGGTCATTGAGTATAGGAAGTTTTAGAGGTCGCCCTCTTGTCCAAAGATCATAAGTTGCCTCAAAACGGTTGCCTCGGAAAAATGATCTAAGACATTAGGGTTACCGCTAAGGCGTCCTAACATTGCTTTAGTGTCCACACGTCCGTTAAATCGAATTGACCCGAAAACTCCAACGACGGTGCTACCTACTCCTCAATAATGGGATAGCATTGTATAAAGGACATTTGCACAGTTTAATTCCTTTTTGAGTAGGTAGATGTTCTTAAGTACTTGCTCTTTTGAAAACAAAAACAAAACTTTTCACACTTACACTCTTTTCCAAACAAAAAACTCTTTTCAAACCCACAAACACGAAGAAAAAGCAAATTTTTGAAAACATAATAAGCAAGTACCTAAGAGCCCGTGGATAACCACGGATAGAAAGGATGCTAACACCTTCCCTTTCTATAATCTACCTCCCAAACCCGAGAAACAATCTCAAAAAGTAATTTTTCTGTGCTTTTGTCCTTTCCTTGTTGGATAAAATAAAAGACAGTGGCGACTCTTGCTTACCGCGACATTTTGCAAAAACAAACGCAAACACGAACCAGCATTCCAAAACAGTAAGTTCTCATTCCCACCGATCACAGAACTGGCGTCTCTGCTGGGGAAATATCTTATAAGTGAGGTGTACCTTAGGATTAGATCACTATGTTTTCAATTGTATGCTTTGTATGCTTTAAATTTTGTGGGCTTGTATCGGAGTTTTATAGATCCTAACCCGGATCTGGGGATACCCTTTAGGTAAGTAGCAATAAACTGTGAGGGATCTGTACAGCGTAGACCGATACGGATGAAGCAGTAGCTACGTTGGTGTGGCACCTTGGTCTGTACCGATATTCCTTGTGTTGGAACGAGGAGAATATGGGTCTTCTAAGGAGTCATTAAGCACCAACTAACCTTAGAACCTTAAATTGACCAACTTGGCCATAGAACAGTAGCAGTATGCTACACTCATTGAGACTAAACTCTCGCGATGATTCCGGCCGCAAGAAAAGGTTGTTAAACTGGAATTATGACTGATTGAGGATAGTCAATGATATTGAGATCCTCTAGAACCCGATTACTATTTTTATGACAGGTTTAAACCAACTGAACTGAAAGAGGGTAATGCCTAAACTCCATGCCAGCCTGAAATCTAAGGGCTCTTTTGTGTGACTTGTGTGCCTTCAAAACTTGAACTACTTGCACATTCTTGTTATCTGACAACATGAGCTCCTTGCAGGTTTGTTTACAGTCCTTATCCGATAATTTGGATTTATTGCAGGGTTTACTTACAGCACCTCACACTTTTGCTTAAACGCATAGCATACACATCATAACATCATGCCTTAACATTTCTTTAACCATTTCAAGGATCTCAAGGGTCTGTGATGCAGGTTATGGTAAATCAAAAGTCTAGAAAGGGGAAAAGGGGATTTATTTTCCTCTAGCCAAGGTTGTTTAGAAATCAAAACACGATAACTTAAGTCAGGGGCTATGACCCACTCGATATGGTGAGCTTGACTCTTGAAGAAGGACTCTCAGCAACATGAAGTTCCTTCAATCAAGCTACCAGATTCAAATTCTAACCATTTCTTGTTTACCCCGCGAGATCCTTGAAAACATTGCATACATATATCATACATATCATTGCATGAAAGGTCTCCCAATACAGGTCTCTCATGTTCTCGCTGTTTATTTCAGCAATGGCTTTCCAACCAGACAACCAAGATCTCCGGGCTCAAAACGCCCAACTTCAAGAAATGTTATTGAACCTATCCCAGGGGCAAGAAGAAATAAAAGCTCTCCTCACAAGGGGCTTGGTCCTAGGGAATCCAGGAGGCATCAGGAATGATCAGTTGGAAGGGCTACAAATCGAGTTGGCAACAATGAAGATCCAGATGATAGGACAGCTAGTGGGCCAGATGGCTCTCATTCAAGACTTAACTCAAAGACAAGAAGAGCTCAGGGTCCTCGTCAACAAGCTGCTTCAAAATAACCAAGTGGGGAAAACAACTAGGGTTGAAGATGAAATCATTGTTCAACCTCCTTTGAGACAAGAAGACAAAGGAAAAGCTCCCCAACTTGCTTCAGGGTCACAAGCTCAACAACAACCTTGCCATAAACAACGGGTTAATCAGAGGCAGTTTACCAAGCTCAACATGCCACTGTCCCAAGCTTTGCAACACCTGTTGAGATTAAATCTGGTGATGTTGGTAGGACCTCATCCGAATCCTAAGACTTCTTCACCCAACTACAATCCTGATGCAAGGTGTGCATACCATTCTAACTGCCCAGGGCATGATACTGACGACTGTTGGAAGCTGAAGTACAAAATTCAAAACCTGATTGATGAAGGAGCATTGGGATTCACACAAGATAGTCAGGCTGAGTTCTTCTACCATCCCTCCAAGGCTCACCATTTGAAGTGACAAGTCCTGAGACGAGAAGACTTTTTGTTCATTAGAATTTTCAATTTGTAATTTTATTTTGATTGTTCAAACATTTATTCATGTCAAACTTTGTTACTTTATCAATGCACCGCATATGTCTGTTTTGAATCAATCCATTCGTATTCACTATACTCAAATTGCTTTCATTTTTTGCGATGATCAACTCTCGATTAAAAAATTCTAAGCCTTTAGAGGGAGGATGACGAAAACGATACCACGATCTTTACAATATGCTTTTGAATAGACCCCACTGATGAGGTACAATCATTGTTTCAAATCCTAAACAGTGGAGTTATAAGGAAGATAATCCCTAGTCAACCCCTTTGAGCCAAAGAAGTTGGAGTTTTTCTTTTCATGAATTAAAACCCTTAATTATAACCTGGGGCAGGGTAGTTCTCTCAGTTGATCCAGGTGCACGATGAATGGCATCAAAGATGTCCTTCCGAAACAAAAGACGGTGATGGTTCTGTATAATCGTAAGGACAGACAGTCATTACCTTTCGAAATAAAAGCCCACTAAGTCAAAACCTATGAAGGAGACTTACACAAAAACTGGGACATCCCGCTGACTGTAATCACAAAAGAAACAGTTCAGGCAAAAAGACAGGGATAACGAAATCAAAAAGGGAAGAAATCCTGCAAACCCTAAAAAAAAATGACTGCCTGTTCAAAATAAATTGTCAGTATCCGAACCATCACTGGTATATCAGAGCAAAGACTCAAACAAGATCTAATGCATGATTAGTTGAGTTTAGGATCGAAGAACATCACGAAGAGCGGGTGGGTACAAATAAATTTTGAGCCTTTATCCTTTGTTTCTTAAACCGTGAACCAGGCCACGTTATAACCCTTAAAAGTCCTAGCTGAAGCATGGGTTAGTTCGAAAGCATACTGTTACAAAAGGTATCCTGACTCCTGTAGGGCTCGCTGTAAAATCCTGAGTTGACATCACATTTTACAAAAATTCGCTTGTTTTACTGGAAAAAGGCATTTTCAAAAATTTCAAAACAGACATAAGCTTTGCATTCTTAAAATAATATTGTTAGCATATGACTATTTGTTCAACAGCAGAGAAATTCGCCCGACGAATATCTAGTGAACAAAAACCTTCTCAATAAAAAGGATCACCTCAAGTGGAAAAACCTTCCAATCAAGGGGCACGACATGATTATTTTCCATCATCTGGGGCAGTCAAGTCAAGATTCAAGGAATCTCTCAAAATGCCAAATAGCCAGGGGAAAATCTCCATCTAAATCAATTGGGGCATGTGACATGAATTCCAGCAACAAATCTTGCATAATCAAACGAAGATCTTCTGGTAGTATGGCAACACAACACTACCGACAGTGACACTTCTCTACATCCTGAGGGAATGGACATAGTAAAAAAATACCGCGCGTGAATCAAAGACCCACTAGGTTGACTGGCCTAGGAAAAAATAAGGGCTTCCCGGCGAACCAAAAGGGTTCGGGCAAAAATTAGGGATAAAAATGAAAAAAATCTGTACACCCGGCAAGTCGAAAACCTGAAAAGGCGGCTTGGGCAAAAAAGGGTATCCCGATAAACTGAAAACCCAAAAGGGCGGTCCAGGCAAAAATTAGGGATCAAAGCGTACGACTATGTATCGTCATCTCGTCACTGGCCTACCAGAAGAAGACTTGTCATTTTGACCGAAAGATACCAAGCACCTCATAGGTGGGGATAATACTCGATCCACAGGGCCTCCGCAGGCACCTTCTCCCGCAGAAACAGGGGCAATAAAAATTGTCCAAACTGTACAGCTGCTCTGCTCACCAGGTACAAAGGTAGATTCAGCTGAAGAATATGGCTAAGATACTTTCACTCCCCGCAGAATAAGGCAGTAATGGTAGCTCTCCCAGCTGAGACTTGCAGCTATGTACAAATCAGCAATACTCTCCCCAAGCAGAGTTAGTCTACCATCAGCCCTAAAAAAGCTTGGTATCCCCAGAAGATCTTAGTATTCCCCAGCGGAGTATAAAGATATTCTCCAGCAAGCGTAAGAGCATCCCCGACAGTCTTAATATTCCTCAACAAAATATAAGAATGTTCCCCGGCGGAATACAAGATACCACAATGGAGTCATTTCCCCAGCGCAGTCTAAAAAAGCTTCCCCGCCAGAGTTAAATCATCTTACCTAGTAGATTCTGGAAGTTTGTCCCCTGCAGAATACAAATGTATCTCCCCAGCCAAATTCAGAGGTTATCCTCACAAGAGTTTAACCGGGTTATCTTCAGCAAGTTGTAACTGAAAGATCATCCCCAACGAAGTTCTTTCTATCCCCAGTGGAGTTCATCATCAAAATCCCCAACAGAGCTTATCAACAGAATCCCCAGCGAAGTTTATCATTAAAATCTCAGTAAAGTATCTCTTCCCCTTAAAGTAATTCCCCACAGAGTAATCTCTTCGCCATGTTTATTCCCCAACGGAGTTATTTTCTGCTACAGGTTTATTCTCACAACCATCTTCGTTCGTCATCCCCATCAGAAACATTCTAAGCAAAGTTTGAAGACACACATACTCTTCAACAGCAGTCCAGGATTTAACAAACTCCCCGACATTTGTCAAGGATTTATTTTCCCAGACGAAAAGACATTCATAAACATTTCACATTTCATACCTCCTATTTACATACATGATAAAGTGCATACGACTCAATCTCATTTATTTTGAGAACATCATGACATCATGCATTTCATACATCATGACATTACATACAGCTAACGTTTTATCTTTTTAAAAAAAAAAGGTCAATCAACAGATGGCTACCGACAACCTTTTCAAGTTCCAGTTTAATACCTGTAGCAAGCCAAGAAAACTATATGTGGACGACTGATTGTAGATTAATACCTATAACAAGCCAGGAAAATTATCTACATGAAGAGATTGAAGATTAATACCTGTAACAAGCCAGGAAAACTATCTTTCTTTCTCAGGTCAGAGATTAATACCTGAAACCAGCCAGGACAGCTATCTCCTCGACCAACCTTTTCAAGTCCCAGTTTAATACATGTAGCAAGCCAGGAAAACTATCTGTGGACGACTGATTGTAGATTAATACCTGTAACAAGCCAGGAAAACTATCTACATGAAGAGATTGAAGATTAATACCTGTAACAAGCCAGGAAAACTATCTTTCTTTCTCAGGTAAGAGATTAATACCTGAAACCAGCCAGGACAGCTATCTCCTCGACCAACCTTTTCAAGTCCCAGTTTAATACCTGTAGCAAGCCAGGAAAACTATCTGTGGATGACTGATTGTAGATTAATACCTGTAACAAGCCAAGAAAACTATCTACATGAAGAGATTGAAGATTAATACCTGTAACAAGCCAGGAAAACTATCTATCTTTCTCAGGTCAGAGATTAATACCTGAAACCAGCCAGGACAACTATCTCCTCGACCAACCTTTTCAAGTACCAGTTTAATACCTGTAGCAAGCCAGGAAAACTATCTGTGGATGACTGATTGTAGATTAATACCTGTAACAAGCCAGGAAAATTATCTACATGAAGATATTGAAGATTAATACTTGTAACAAGCCAGGAAAACTATTTTTCTTTCTCAGGTCAGCGATTAATACTTGGAACCAGACAAGACAAGTTCTATAACCTCAACGGTATACTCCCGGTGAGCACGAGTCAGTTCCTAAATCTCAACAAAAGTTAGACTTCCCCAGCGGAATCTTCTACAAACAACAGGTATGCAAGTTCTCGCTAAGGAATCTCTTATGCGATCGACACTCCTGCAGACGGCATCTATAAGCCCATCCACCTACCAACAATCTCCAAATGGCATCTGTAAGCCCATTCCCGACGTCACAATGCTAATACTACACCATGTGAGTGCAAATTTCTGAGCACTCTAGTGTTCAATTATCTTCCACCTTCGGATCACGAAAGGCTCGAAAGCCATTCTATATCTTCAGGTTTAAGAAAATTGAACAGGGGCAACTGTTGTACCCCAAAATTTTCCCTCGCATGTTTTCAAAGGTCTTCCCTTACATGGTTGGTCACGAACACTTGCCTAACGAAAATAAAAATTCATGAGTGATGTTTCTAAGTTTCCTTCAATTGGCCTGTTAACAAGGCCTTTCAATTGTCATTTTAACAATGTCTTTCTATTGGCACCCAAACAAAGGCATATTCGATTGGCATTTTAACAAGCACCTTTCGATTGGCATTATAAAAGTGTCCTTCGATTGGCATTGTAACAGTGTCCTTCGATTGTCCGGTTAACAAGTATCTTTCGATTGACGTTGTAGCAGTGGCATTTGATTGGTAGTTTAACAAGTATCTTTCGATTGGTATTATAGTAGTGGCCTTCGATTGGCATTTTAATAAAGTATCCTTCGATTGGTATGGATAAAGGACCTTTGATTAGCATTCCAAAAGGTCCTTCGACTGGAACTTCAGAGTTTCCCTCAATCGGAATATCTGAATGAAATGACCTTCGAGTGGCATTTCAGTATAGAGTTTGCCTTAATCTGAGATGCTCTGATGAAGGAAGTTCTGAATACTTCGAATCAGAACTTAGACTCATCACAAGGCCAAGAGCTGGTCGAAGTTGCCTAATAGGGAATTTTCTTCAAAAGGACAATAGATCGAAGCAAAGGGTGGTTCAATCGAAGGAGCCCTAATATTGAAGCTGGCACAATTCGACTCAGAACCAGTAAGGAGAGCAAGGTTCTACTGGGAAAGTTGGTTTGAATTGGACTTTGAAGCCATCGAAGAAAGCAAATTCGAAGGTAAGTGGACCTGCAGGGGTAGGTCAGCTTTCGATTTTTATCATGTTAGAGGCCTAAACAGCTCATAACAGGCTGGCAGTAATGCATGAAAGCAGATTGGCACGTGATTGAATCAAAAATAGAAAGTCTTTATGAAGAAATCAAATCAAATCCGTGTAAAGGCATGGTGTGGACAAAAAGATTGAATTAGGCTATTTTTGGAATGATATTCAAAGTGAATCAAATCAAGAATCAAGACATTGATGGAGGAAGATTGAGGCCAGGTTTTCAACCCTAATTAATTCCATTATATACAAGCAAGCCTCACAAATCAAAAAGAAGAAGAAGAAAAACTCTGCAGAACGAAAAAATGCACGGAGGTTGCCTTAGAAGAAAACGCTGCCTGCCCCACGAGATTCCATAAAGTTGCCAAAGATTGTCACACAAAAAGTCGGTTTTGCGCGTAGTCTCTGTCCAGACTAACATTTGAATCGTGAAGCATCCCTCATACAACCCCCCTGTGGGTAATTTTTCCTTTGATCTCAAACTTTTAAGTATGATTTAAATTCATGTTGAACATATATACATATTGCTGCTAATATTCATGTGTGTTTGAGTGTGTTACATGTGTGTAAGAAGGCACGATCTGAGCTTACCTTCGATTTGCACAACTATAACTTGTTTTCGATGGGTTAACACCATAGGGGGCAACTGAGCATGCAGATTCGATATTTAAATTAAATAATGTGCTTTTGTTTCTAATGTAACATTGCATATTCGTTTGTACCAATAAATGTATTTCAACTAGGTTGGTGAGGAAGAGGTGTTGCAGCGAAAAGGACCTGGGTTCGATACCCAGGTCATATATTTTGTGTTTCTAACAAACTTCCTTGCAGAATTCTAGATCGGAGGATGTCATATCCAGATCGAACGCCCCGTACGTGCAGTCTCGTAGGCACCTTCAATCAGCCCCTTGGATCGAAGGGCAACCCAAGCTCCTTCGAACCCCAGGTCCCCCAAACAATTATTTGGTTTTGCTTTTCAGGTATTCAGGTGCAACGTTCCAAGCATGGTTCACCATATACCTCCAGATCCCAATCGCCAAGTGGCTGCAAACCAAGATCCAATGAACCAGGCTGATGGCCTACCATACACTCTGGTCAACAAGCGTATAGGCAATCTGAAAGGTCAAACAAGGCTGAAACGTTGATGGGCCTCAAAATTGTTGATCTTACCACCAATTCAGGCCCACACCTCCCCCTTTGGTTTATTCTTTTCCATATTTCTTTTATTTAATTTGTTTTATTATTTTTAATTAACCAACCATTAATTTTTCTCATAAAATCAGAAAACACAAAAAATAATATTCATTAATTTTATTATTTTTGTAAATAAACCATTAACCAATTAATTTAGTTTTTTTTAATTAGGTTTAATCTTAACATATTTTGCATTAAATTAAAATTGATTTAGAATTAGGGTTTTTTGATGTATTTTTACCTTTCTAATTTTATTTCCTTAATTAAAATAAAACTCAAAAAATATTTTCTTTTTTAATTAATTAATCATTAGTTAGGCTTAATTCTTAAATAAAAAATGACAAAAAAATGCTTTATTTAATGAAAAAAGGGTCAAAACCCTAGGACGTTCCGATTCAATTTTCTCGGGCGCATATTATTTTTGATCCATATAATTGTAATTGCTCCGAGAATGTAATAAATTTAACTTAGGATTTTATTTACCGCTTTTATTTACTTTTTCGCATTTAATTTTAAGGGTTTGTTTTTGGCGATGTAAATACCCGACGCCTTGTAATAGCTTAGTTTTATTTTTCGCAATTTATTTTCCGCAACCATTAACTGCTAGATGTTTGAATAATAGGCTATGCATGACAAGATTAACCTTTAATTTAAAATCAACCGTAGCTCACCATAACATGTACAAAGATAATATAAACTGAAAAACAATACACTCGCACATGCCACTCTTAGGGTACGCCTCACTTGGTTGCCTCGAACGTGGTCATTGAGTATAGGAAGTTTTAGAGGTCGCCCTCTTGTCCAAAGATCATAAGTTGCCTCGAAACGGTTGCCTCGGAAAAATGATCTAAGACATTAGGGTTACCGCTAAGGCGTCCTAACATTGCTTTAGTGGCCACACGTCCCTTAAATCAAATTGACCCGAAAACTCTAACGACGGTGCTACCTACTCCTCAATAGTGGGATAGCATTGTCTAAAGGACATTTGCACAGTTTAATTCCTTTTTGAGTAGGTAGATGTTCTTAAGTACTTGCTCTTTTGAAAACAAAAACAAAACTTTTCACACTTACACTCTCTTCCAAACAAAAAACTCTTTTCAAACCCACAAACACGAAGAAAAAGCAAATTTTTGAAAACATAATAAGCAAGTACCTAAGAGCCCGTGGATAACCACAGATAGAAAGGGTGCTAACACCTTCCCTTTCTATAATCTACCTCCCTAACCCGAGAAACAATCTCAAAAACGAATTTTTCTGTGCTTTTGTCCTTTCCTTGTTGGATAAAATAAAAGACGGTGGCGACTCTTGCTTACCGCGACATTTTGCAAAAACAAACGCAAACGCGAACCAGCATTCCAAAACAGTCAGTTCTCATTCCCACCGATCACAGTACCGAAAACAACTTTTTGATGCCCTGGGGAACTAGGCACCTATGAACGGGTGGTCATGCCTTTTGTCTTAAAAAATGCTAGGGAAAATTATCAAAGGGTAATGAACTCAATATTCCATGATTTCATTGAAACATTTATGCAGATTTATATTGATGACATAGTAATAAAATCTGTGTCAGAAGAAAGTCACATGAATCACCTTCGCCAATCATTCTAAAGAATGAGGAAACATGGCTTAAAGATGAATCTCATCAAATGTACCTTTTTTGTGCAGGCTGGAGATTTTTTGGGCTTTGTGGTTCACAAGAAGGGTATAGAGCTTAATAAAAATAAAAATAAAAGCTATTATGGAGACTAAGGCGCCAATAACAAAGAAAGAATTGCAATCACTGCTTGGGAAGATAAACTTCTTGAGACGATTCATTTCAAACTTGAGTGGGCGTACTCATGCTTTCTCTCCTCTTTTATGCTTGAAACAAGGAGAATTCAAATGGAAGCAAGAGAATCAAGGAGCATTTGACAAGATCAAGAAATACCTTGTTAACCCTCATATACTACTACCTCCTTGTAGAAATAAGTGTATGAAATTGTATATTTCTGCGTTTGATGCAACTATAGGTAGTATGCTTGCACAGGAGGATGAGAAAGGTTTCAGAAGAGCCATTTATTACCCCAGTTGAG
Source organism: Vicia faba (assembly GCA_948472305.1). Lineage (NCBI taxonomy): Eukaryota > Viridiplantae > Streptophyta > Magnoliopsida > Fabales > Fabaceae > Vicia > Vicia faba. The sequence goes on along the minus strand of OX451740.1, from coordinate 986,868,645 downwards.
TATTAAATGACGCATAAACTAGATATGGTACTATAGTAAAATTATGTCTTTGCTTATACTTCTCTTATTCCAAACTGAAATATTATACAAAACATGTTGATGTGTATGTTTCTTCTCATTTCAATGTCATCAAACACATGCTTTTTAATCCAATTTTGCACAGCCGAATTGATAAATAGGCACTTGCCTTAATTGAGTATTCCTTGACTTCCTTACCTTTAAAATCCATGAAAGGGAAAGTGGTCTCTGTTTTATAGTTGACCATGCAATGGTCAATGTTCCCCAAGATTATATGGAACTGGAACCTTGGAAACTATTTTTTGATGGTTCAACCCACAAAGAAGGAACTAATGTTGGAATCTTGATTATTTCTCCTGATAAAATTCCAACCAAGTTCAAGTACAAAATCGAAGACCCCCTTGTTGGAATAATGAGGCTGAATATGAAGCTTTGATAGCAGGGCTTGAAGCTTTGTTGGAATTAGGGGCAACTAGAGTCGAAATGAGAGGTGATTCCGAACTGGTGATCAAACAGATAAACAAAGAGTACAAATGTATAAAAGATAATCTAATCATGTACTTAGTGGTGGCGAATAGACTGTTTATAAAATTTGAGTATGTTGACATTAAGCATATTCCTATACTAAGGAACCAAGAAGCAAATGATCTAGCCCAAATTGCATCAGGCTACAAAGTCTCGAAAGAAAGGCTGGAGGAATTGATCAAAGTCCGTGGAAAGGTACTAGCCACTAAACTATCTCTAGTAGATTTAAAGGGTTCAAGTTTAGGATATGAAAACAAAGAGAATTTCAAAGTAATGGCTATAGATAGCTTAGTAGATGCAAATTGGAGAAGCCCAATAATAGCCTACCTAAAAGATCCAACAACAAATATAGAAAGAAAAGTTAAGTATCATGCATTGAGTTATATTTTAGTAGGTAACGAATTGTTTAAGAAAACACTAGAAGGAGTCCTACTCAAATGTTTAGGAGAAAGTGAAGAATACTTGGCGTTATCTAATATGCATAGTGGGGCATGTGGAACACATCAAGCGGGTCATAAGATGAAATGGCTCTTGTTCCGTTATGGCATGTATTGGCCATCCATGTTGAAAGATTGCATAGAATTTGCCAAGGGATGCCAAGAGTGTCAAGTTCATGCTGGTATTCAACATGCTTCTGCGAGTGAATTGCATTCGATCATTAAGCCTTGGCCCTTTAGAGGTTGGGCATTAGATTTGGTTGGAGAAATTTGACCAGCTTCATCCAAAGGCCAGAGATATATCCTAGTAGGGATTGATTATTTTACAAAATGGATTGAAGAAATACCTTTGGTAAAGGTGGATCAAGAGAGTATCGTCGAATTTATCCAAAGACATATAATCTATAGATTTGGAATCCTATAAACAGTTACAACTGATCAAGGATCAGTCTTTACTGGTCGAAAGATGCAGGAATTTGCTAAGGAAATGAGGTTCAAATTATTGACATCTACACCTTATTATGCTCAGGAAAATGGATAGGTCGAAGCCGCAAATAAGGTAATTATTGGTTTAATAAAAATACATGTAGGGAGAAAACCAAAGAATTGGCATAAGACCTTGGATCAAGCTTTGTAGGCTTGTCGAACATCTCCAAAAGAAGCAACAAACACAAATCCATTTTGTTTTTGGGCATGATGCAGTTCTTCCAACAGAGATATATTTACAGTCAGTAAGAATTCAGTGGCAGAATGAAATTCGTTCTTACTATTATTAGGAAATGATGATGAATGAACTAGTTGATCAGGATGAAGAAATGTTGTGTGCCCTAGAGGTCCTAAGAAGGCAAAAAGAAAGGGTAGATAGAGCATACAATAACATAGTCAAGGGAAAAGTTTTTTTGAATGATGATTTGGCGTGGAAAGTAATATTGCCCATGGATAGAAAGAATAAGTTGCTGGGAAAATGGTCTCCATATTGGGAAAGACCTTTTCGAATTATCCAAACATTCACAAGTAACACTTATGAAATATGAGAATTGGCAGAAGATCAAAGGATTTTGAAGATAAATGGTAAGTACTTAAAAAGATACAAACATATTCTTCAAGAACTAAAGATTTCGACAGAATATTGAAAACAAGTGAAACAAAAGCCAAAATGGTTTCATAAAATTCCAAATATGGCGTTGTTTGGAAATTACATAAATTGCACAAAATACAAATGACAATACATCAAAGTTGTCAAAATGATTAGAAAGGAAAACTAGCCTTCATTCTGTCATACTTAGTCTTCTCCAATTTTAGCCTACAATCGATGGATGATTTGCTAGCATGAAGGGCAACTATCTCATCTTCAAGTTTCTTGGTTGCATCTATATATTGCACACTTTGAGCAATTTCGCGTTCCATTTCAGTATGATCCATTTGCTCAATGACTTTTTGGCGTGCTTCCGTCTGGGAAATCTTTTCTATCAACTCCTTGATTTGTTCTTTCTAAAAGGAAATAGAACGAATATTGGTCTCAAAGTTTTCTTTGGAACTATTAAATTCTTTTCCATGTCTCTCAGCCTTGTTCATTAAATCAAGAGCCTTTGACCATTCAGCTTCTTGTAGAATTTGTTTTTCTTAAAACTTCGAGGCTACGTCCTGTTCCCTAAGGAAATCTGCACTAATTGTGTTTATTAAAGTAGTCACGTCCATTAGGATTTCAGCAGTCTTAGTAGGGCATGTGACTATGTCGATTTGGTTTATCAACTTCTTTAGTATAACACTTGCAGTAGCATTATCCTTTAATAATTCAAATAAATTAGCTTCGAAGACTTTCTGTTTGATTTTCTGGAGAAGTTTCTCATTAGTCTTAGCTTGAGAACTCCCACTTGAAGTTGAAGTTGGACTGGGGCAAGTATTTTGGGCGAATGGAACCCTTTTTGCCATCATTAGAATTACATATTCAAGAGGTTTATCTTTCTTTAGTGCATCCAGTGTTTCTTGAGAGAGTTCTGGAGAAGCATTGCATTGGGTTTGTTGATTTGCATAAGTCATTTTGTCTTGGGAGTTAACTTGGACTGGAGGATCTTTGTCTTCTTCTCCTTCATTTTCTTCTTCTTCTTCTGCCATTTCTACATCTTCAGCAAAGAATGATACAATTTCATCATTAGTAAGAGGTTTGTCACCATCAGGAAGATCATCAGCAAATTTAATCTTTTTGGGTGAAGAGTTGTTAGGGCTATCATTTTTGTCCCCTTCGTCATCACTATCCCTCTTGGTCCCTTGATGTACCTTAGGGTTGTTCTTAGTTTGAGGAATGTATCCTTTTTCGAGTTGAGTAGTTGCATCAAGTTTGTTGATTGCAAATGAAGACCCTTTGTTGAATTGTTTGTCGTTAGACAAAGGATGGCATGAAGCAACACCATTGTCAGGAAAAACACTTTGTTTGTTTGGAGACTCAGTAAGAGTTGTTTGATTTTCTGGAAATTCGGAGAATGCCCGTTCGAATAAAGAATGATGTTAATCAAAGGAAAATAACAAGTAAAAGTTATACTTCTTTTCCATTAGGACTTGAGTTATCACTTTCGACCTGCTCTAGAATAACCTCTTCAGATGGTTAAGACATGGTTTTACCTATGGGATTTAGGGGTAGAATAGTGAGCTCAGGCTTCTGTTTAGTTGGATGTGAAGAAGTTACATCAGAAGTCTTTGTCTTCTTCTTCTTTGACTTCTTGGTTTATAGAGGAGTGGGAGGAGTATCTTTATCGACTTCGACTTCTGCTAGAGTGTCATGAGTGGACTTTCTTTTGTGCGGAGATTTTGGAGGAAACTTACGAGCCTGAAAGAATAATACTATTAGAAGAAGTAATATAGTACAAAAAGTAGGAAAAGTTTCGAATAATATCTTTGATGCTTTCGATTTTTTAGTATTTGGAGTAGTGCTTTTTGTTGAGACATTAGTTGGTTTGGAGGCTGTTGTTGAAATAGTCTTCGAACTAGGTTGTTCCTTCTTAGTATTTTTCTTTTTGACAGCTAAAACAATATACATTAATAACATTGGTTAGTACCAAGTATGATGGAAATAATAACAAGATAAATCAAAAGGACCATGGAAATCATTTGGTTCCACACTTTCACTTGTCGAAGAAAGAATGGAGATAACTGACAAGTCATAATGAAGGAAGCCTTTGAAACTGTCCAAAGTATACTAAGTCAAAACCACTCGATTGGCAGGTTTTTGAGATTTTTGTTTTAAAAAGTTTGGATAGTTACCACAAACAAACCAGTTTGGGTAAGGAGAATAGAAAGCCATGGTAAAATCAGCATTGGGCAAGTTTGGAAATTTTGATGGGTGAAGTTTGAAAGCTAAGTCATATATATGTTCAAGTTTGACACAAGTAGGAATATTTAAATGAGGAAGTTTTTTAGTAAAATTCTCTTTTAAAGTTTGTGCTGCATTAAAAGTGGTTCAACTAAGGTTGGTTGGATCATAGACAATTTCAAAGTAATCTTGGAACGCCTGGATTTCCTTTATGTGTGTATGTTTACCTTTGTGGCTCAGATCCTGTATAGATTCAAAAGCTTTCGTCAGATGTTAGCTGAAAAATATGGTGTCGAACATATTCTTTGAATAAAAGTATTTCCACCAAATATCAAAGCCCTTTGAGCAGTATAAAGATAAGTAAAAGGGAACAAGATTAAATTTTTCAAAATTGACATGACGAGCCATGTGTTCTTCCCAGTTTAAAATAGAAAACTACATTCCTATTGTGCAAAGTTCACGTTTTCTTCCAAAGATAGGCTCAGGAATTAGTTGGCAAAGCCCAAATTGCCGAGACACAAAATTTGGTTGATAAGCAAAGATACAAATGTTGCTTTTCACTGGCATGATCCTTGAGACAATTAGCCTAGGGAGTAAAAAATCTCTCAAAATATTAACTATATTCGTGTCTTCTGGCGAGATGTCGGAAAGATATCTTGTAAACCATTCAGGGACATGAGTTCTATTGGCGAAAGGAGCCATCACAGGACTAAAAACATGATGTTTCAAAAATATCATGATGTACTTAGTGAAATACTCCCCAAAATTCTTTCCATCATCATCAGGAGTCAATCGAAGCAATCTTTTTCCCTCGAAAGTTCAATTTTGGATTTCAGGATCTTTATTGTTCATTGTGCCTGAAGTGCTGAGAGATGGTTTGAATGTTGCATTTAGCCATAATTGGAGCAGCAAATATGGACCAGCTAGCAACAAGTTTGTGCATGCTGTGTATTCTTTCAGTTTGGAAGTGGCAGACCCAAGGCTTTCATATAATCCAGTAAGTATTAATTCATTGAGGCACACTTTTTGACCAAAGTGAAGTTGGTTTTCTAAGGTAAGGAATCTTCTGGCTACTTGTAAAGATTTTTCAGCAAAAATACACCTAGATAGCCAGAGAGAAAGGAAAGCTATATGCTCAACGTCGGACACTTCATCTCCTTCAACATGATAGAGATTCATGTATTTGGTGAAGGCATCATTGTCGACATTAAAAATTGATGGTGTTTGTATCCTGTTCATAAGGATCAGAAGTTTCTCCAGTAGGGGGGATTCTGGTGATATCAGCCACATCGAAGAGAGTGGGAGTTATCATCCCACAGGGGAGATGGAAAGTATTGTAAGTACTATTTCATAAGTACAATAAGGACATTAGCATGGGAGATATTGTAAGTACTATTTCAGAAGTACAATAAGTATAATAAGTCGAAGATGCCTAAATCTTTCCAGGCTTGGGATTTATCGTTTTTAATTTTATCTAGCCAAGCGAGATATTGTTTATCTGCTACAGGGAAAGAACTAAAAGGTCTAAAGTTTCTAGTTACATATTCAAACTGAAAGGGTTTATCTTCAGTTATAGTAATTGAGGGATTATCTTTTTGGGTTTTCTCTACATATGATTCTTCTAGTTGTTTATCAGGGTGGCTATCTTTCTTTTAAAAAGGTTTGGCTTTGCTAAAAATAGGTTTTCTATCATAGTAAATAGGAAAAAATTTCTTGATTTGCTCTAAATAGTTAGAAGACATCAAAGGACCCATATATCCTAGGGTTTTATCAGCAAGGGTAAAAGGAATTATTTCTTGAGAAGCATAAATTGCTTGTTGTTCAACATAAATGTGTGGTGTTGGAACCGGTTCTTGATTTCCAACAAGAATGGGTTTTGTGATATGATGAATCGGCTTGAATGCAACATCATTTGTGATCTTCACTTCTTTGTTCTTCACATTTTTTTTCTGGATTTGCTTCCTTTTTTGGATGGTGCCATGATTGACAGATTCAATTTCTTGATTGTTTCAAGGTTTTTTGAGAAAAAGAGAGTGTAAAATTTTGAAAACCAGAAGATTGAGAAGATGAAAAAGTGTGTTTGGAGAAGGAGAGGGATATTTATAAGTTGGAAATTATTCAGTTTATATTTTAAATTTTTTTGAGTTAGTGGGACATGTGGTGATCTATGATAAGCAGATATAAGAGGTTGCTTGTTTAAAATCCACATTGGGAACCTACTTTTGTAGTAAAAGATGGAACTGCTGCACGCATGTCTTTATTTGACGTTTTGAAAAAGTAAGTCATGATTGTTCTAACGTCATAGTAAATATTGTCTATTAGGAGGATTGCATGTTCATCGAAATACAATTGTTTTGCAAGAAATGTATGTTTCTCCTGGAAATTTGAAACACACATTTATTAGGGCAATTTGTTGATCTGAAATTTCGACTACATGGGTTTTAGATAAAATGATAAATTTTGGAGAATAAAATTTGAAAGAAAGAATAAAGAAGTTTGTGTGAAGCTTTTGATAGATGAAGAGCTAATAAAAGCTTTGTTTTTGCTAAGCATTGGAAAAAGGTTCGTATGTGAACCATAGAGATTTCAAGTTATTCGAAATGTCATTAAGCATATTTTGACCGTCACGTTTGGCGCTTCGAAGACAAAGAGTTTTCAAATTAAAATATTTGATCTTATCCAAAGTAACACGTGGAGACATAGGATTCGAAGGCACGTGCCGATGTCAAACGTGGCAACATCTTATTTAGGGTCCGTTTGGTCGAAATTAGTATAAATATGGGTCTTAGTGTTAAGATTCAGTGTGTTCACATCTTTGTACAAAATACTCAAAATTACTCAAAGTACCAGCGTTTAGAGAAATGAGTTTGTGAGAACGTACGTATGATGCACCCATTTTATATTTATTTTTATCTAACTTTAATTTAAAGCTTTATATATTCCTTTAAATTTCAGTTGAAATATCTTTACATTTCAGTCTTTTATTTGAAAGCATTACTTTACTATTTATGAAGTTACAATTAAAATAAACTTTGTCTAAAAGAATGAAGATGTTGTTGAAAATATTCTTCGTTTTAGGAATAGAAGTTTTGAATGAGAACACATGTACTTAGGATCAATCTGGTCGATTCTACAAGTTACTAATTTTTATTTAATTTGGAAGACTAGCGGTTTTTTTATACCAAATTTCACGGTAAATAGTTAGTTGTCTCATAATGTATGATGCAATTTGGAAAAAAGGTAACTTTGAATGATAAAAATATTTGATGCACTGATGGAAAATATGATTAGTATTTTTAGAAAGTAATCAATAAAATAAGTATTTTCTTATTATTAAAAATATATTAAAATATTTTTAACTATAATCTAATATTTATTTATCAAAATGATTTTATGATGAAAAATAATTTTAATGCAAATGATAAAAGAACAATATGAGGTGAGAGTTGATAAAAATGTAAATATAAATAAATTAAATAAATAAATATATTTAAAAAATTAAATAAATAAATTATTTAAATAAATCAGGGGGTGCATTTTTAATTCAATAGTAATAACAGGGGGTCTGGATAGCATGGGCTTAAGCCCAATTGTTGTTTGTAACCCACTTACGCAGGGGGTATTATTTTGAACTAGAGAAGTAATTCAGAGGTGGAATTAGTAACGGGCTAGGCTCAGATAGTTTGTTAAGTCCGTTAAGCAATATTAAAGAGGATGTTTAGCGTTGTGGTCTACAAAAGCTCTTTGGATCATTTGATCCAGATCTTGTGGTCAGCAGGAGTTAATCTCGAATTGTTGATCAAAAGAATGGAACACAAACGATTTTAATTATGCGTTGACTGAGGGAGTATGGTATGCAAGAGTGTTGAGGACCGGTCAACAGTCATCTAATTGCATGGCCATCGTGAGGCCATGCGTCATGCATCAAGGAACAAAGAGAGTATTATTTAAGGGGAATCCTGAGCTCCAGGCTCCTTTTTTTTCTTCTCTTTTTCCTTTCTCTTCACAAAACCATACAAAGAAACGTTGGGATATAGAGAGAGAAGCTTTGGCTTCTCTCTAGATTTCCATAACTGGAAATCACCTCTACCCTAGGCACCACCCGTCGGAAATCGCTTCTGCCGGCGGCTACTCCAGGGCACCACGAGCTTCATACACCACCACCGTCCAAATTCATACAAACCAATGCCTGGGTTCATATGTTCATCCATAAGAAACTCAGAAACCTTCAAACATTAATTCATGATCTTAAACCAAAACCCAGAACAACAACATGAACCATAAGAACCCTAGGGTTCTCTTATGAACCCTAGCCTTTATCCAAACCCAGAAACACAAACCCTTAGAACCCTAACCTTATTCGCATGAACCCTAACTCTAGAATTAACCCTAAAACTAACCCTAAGCCCCAAATTAGAAACTCTAATCCCCAATTCCAAATCAAAACAACAATTCAACGCGTCAAAACAACAATTCAATATCAATTACGCTAAAAAGATAAGTTCTCATGGTTACCTTGCCTTGTAATGAATCTGGTTGTAATTTGATAATTCCTTTTCGTCTGTTTCCTCTCCTTCCTCTAATCTCATCTTTCTTTCTTCTTCACAGGTACAGACTGCAAGGAGGCCAAGCTCTGGATATCTTAAGGTTTCAGTTATGAAACCTAAGTCTTCATTGATGCATAACTTTAGTAAAGGGAAAGGGATGCACATCAACAAGCAAAGGTTTTCTCCAAGATTTTTCTCCGTCTTCTCTTTTTAGTCTGTAATCCAATAGTTTAGGTCTTAATTTGTAGTCCTAGGATTTAGCAGTTATATGTTAGAATTAAGAAATATTGTAGTGATTTGCAGTTATATTTATGTAATTTATATTAGATTGATTCTGTGATTGATTATAATCGTCAATTAAGATTAGATTTAGTTTAAAATAGAAATAGGGATTTGATTTGTAATAAACTTGGACGATTTTGTATGAAGATACAGCAAATCAATAAAGATTTGATTTTCTCTGCAATATTTGATTTATTTTAATTTTGGACCTGGGTTTTTGGATTTCTTAGGGATGAAGGAGGCAATCTGGGCACCGTTGGGAATTAGGGTTTTTACCCTTTGAGTTGACTTGGTCAACAATACAACAATTTCAAATAACCGAAAAAATAAATAATAATGTAAAACAATAGAAAATGTAGCGCATGTGTGTATGTTGACCCTAAGCCAACCTTAATAATAAGATTTCAAACAAATGATATAAAAATTTAAAACCAATGTTGACTTCAGTCAACAATCAAAACTAACAAAGCTTATTCTAATGGGCTTCCAGATACCTTAATGGGCCGTTTTAGACTTAATTTAGCATAATAAACTCTCTTTGATAAAAATACCCCCTCCCTTAATGGGCTCACCAATGTTTATTTGAACCTCTCAAATGGATTAAAGAACTAATAAACCCCTTAAATATGCATGACACACCTCTCCCTAGTTGAGTCTCAATACAAAAATTAGGATGCACAATTAATAATACTTAGACATAGATTAATTATAAACTTAAACAAAAATGTAACAACACCAAAGTTAATAGCATTGTGATCAACTGTGATAAATCGATCATTAACCAATAGGGAAAATTTGGGATATGACAGATTCCCCTATTTAATTACTCTTCGATTGAAGGATACCAGAATATGAAGGTCTCGCTAATTCAGAATGAAGGGTTATTAAATAATGGAAGACCCCGGAATTTGACCATACAATTTAAGAGATAAGTTGGACAAAAAACCACAAAGTGAATAGGCAAGAATGTAATTGACCTAGATATGACGAAACTGATAACTTGTCAACACCTAGAAAATTAATCGTAGATTTTGTGTATTTACCGTAACCTAGAAGGTAAATAACACAAGTTTGAAAAAAAGATAACTTATCACTGCTTTGAGAATGATGCAACAAGCTATATTGTAGTTATTACAAATTTACCATGACCTAGGGGGTAAATAAAACAATTTGAAAATTCACTTACTAATGCTTTGAGACTAACATTGTAATCTACAATGTAGACTATGCATATTTATCACAACCTAGGGGATAAACAACTAAGGTTTGATAATTGATTGTTGCTTGGAGACTAACACAATGAACTATATCGCATAAACAATATATAACTCTATTGCTGCTTTGAGACTAACGTAACGAGTTATATCGCTGATTTTCGTATATCTTCTACAACCTAGGAAGTAAATGATACAGGTTTTGAAAATATCTTACTAACGCTTTGAGACTAACATAGTAAGGTAAGACATAAATTTTTTCATATTTATCGCAACCTAGGGGATAAATAATGCAAAGTTTTGAAAATAAATAACTTAACGCTGCTTTGAGACTGACGCAAACGTTATATCGCAGATTCTCGTGTATTTACTACAACCTAGGGGGTAAATAACACAAGTTTGACAATTTATCATTGCTTGGAGACTGCTACAATGAATTATATCGCATATTCTCGCATACCTACCGCAACCTAGGGGTAGATAATACGTGTTTTAAAAATAGATAACTTACTAAAGCTTCGAGACTAACATAGTAAGCTATATCGCAGATTTACATATTTATCACAAAATAATGCGGGTTTGATGTTTGAATTTGAGCTTGATAACTGAATCTTAGATAACTAACCCAAAGATATAAATTGCAGAAATAATACTTCTTTAGCGCTAATCTACTGGTTGTGTCTGTTCTCACCCGAGGTATTCATTGTGAAAGTCTAGTATCAGATATGTGATGTCGAATGAGATGTCACAACACAAATATTTGAGGAACAAAGTAAAGTGCAACAATAATAAATACAGTAAAAAACACAAGGGACTGTTAACCCAATTTAGTGTACAACAACACCTACTCTGGGGGCTACCAAGTCAGGGACAAGTCCACTAAATAATATCAATTCATAGACCCTCAGTAAACAACTAGTTTACAATTTAATGACTTAATCACTATCTGTGCTATACTTCTACCTAAGACTCACCTAGGTATGAGGCCCTCCTTAAATCCCTTCAATCACTTACAGTGAAGAAACAACAGAAATAATAAGTTTAAAAACTTCAATCATAGAATGCTTAAAAGCTTATGAATGATACACAATTAACAATCCAAATGACAACACAAGTATTAAATTAATACTAGAGTGTTTGGAAATTAAAACACTTAGACTTATAAAACAGAAAGAAAGTATTCTTCTTCAAAAGTTGCAGTAGTTTGAATAAGGAAGCACGTCCTTATATATGCGCAACAATGGGCTTGGGCTGAAAAACAAATATTCAAATCTTTTGAATATTTCCATGAAAACAGGCTAAGATACAATCCATAAAGATAATTCAAATGGAAAAATATTCCTCCATATTTTTCGCACCCTATGAGTCACAAATCCTGAATTATGGTGCACAGGAAATCAGGAAACAGAAAACTTAAACTAATATTAGGTTGAGTTCAGTTCAGGAGGCATATGTCAAGACGTCTGCTTTAACATCATTCAAAACTGTTTTGCTTCAAATGTTAAGACATTTAGAAAAACATTATCAAGTCATTGTTTTACCAAAATTGCTGCCAACAAACATTTACAAACTCCCCCCTTTGGGAAATTTTGGCTAAAACATTATCAGAGAATTATCAGAGCAGCAGCATAAGCAAAGAAAGCAAAACAAAAAACTCAGTTAGCAGTTAGCTGTTAGCAAAGGAAGATGTCAAAACATCTTCTAAGACATGAGGCTCCCCCTCAAGTATTAAGCTCCCCCTCAATCAGTGGTCAGTCAGTGGTCAGTCAGTCACTTTCTCTCCCCATTTTTAGTCATAATATGCCAAATAAAAGGATACATTCAAGAGTGTATCAGTAATTTAGGTACAGATGATAGAAATCAAATGTCAAGCACATGCAAGTGCCAAAAAGAACCAAAGGGTTCAGATAAATAAACATCAAATAGTCTAACTGTTGTCAGGACCAATAGACTTGGTTGAGTCAAAACTTCCTTCCTCACTATAATCTCCTTCTTCAGAGCACACTCTATCATCAAAGTTGTTGTCCTTTTGAAGCTCCTTGATCATCTTCTCAAAAGTCAGATTCCTTGCTGAGCTAACTATGATCACATCATCTAGTTCTTTGCAGGCTTCTTTCAATTCAGTGATCATGTCATTCTTGGTGGAGGTCTTGTTTTCAGCAGGTGCAGATGTCAAAACAATGTCTGGGACATGTTTTCCTGAAAAAAGCTTAAAATGAAGAGTCAAAGTAGACTCCCTCTTGCACACTACATCATTACCACTTAGAATCCTAAGATGCTGATTAAGGATAATTCCACATATAAGGGAACGAAAGGAAATGGGCATCTTAATGGCACAAGTTCCTGCATGCTTAATAGTCTGATCAAAGATGTAAGTACCATAATCAAACAATTTCTTGTTTCCAATAGCATAAATAAACTTTCCTAAGCCAATAATGATGGTTGAAGTGTGATTTGTAGGAACCCAATTTGCAGCTCTAATTCTATGCAAAATAGCATATTTCACACTAAGCTTGCTAACAGGAAGTTTATTTTTCAAGGGCCACTCACTTACTTGATTAATAGTGATGGCTATGCACACTTGATTATCTGTTACTTCTAGCTCACAAAAGTCATCTTCATTCCTATCCAGAAATCTATTTATGATAGCAGGGGAAAATTCTACACACCTACCCCTAACATACACCTTTATATACTCCTTACTTTTATGATCAACATAGTCAACATGAATATTAACAATGAATTCCTTAACAAGAGTCTCATAGCATTTGGAAAATCTAGTAACAATTTTCATCAGTCCAACATAAGATATCAGCTCCATGATTTCTTTGCATTCCAGAGCACCAGCTCCCAATTCTCTTTCCAGGGCAATTCTTCTTTGAAAAACATACTTCCACTTTTCAGCATTCCCAACAGAATGGAAGGAAATGTTGTCAAAGGGAGCATCAGGAATCATAACAGAAATATTCTTGCTTGCAAACTTTTTGATAGTAGAGATGTCCTGGACATCTTGCTCGACATCATAGTCTGAGTCAGCTTCTTCTACAACCACAACTTTCTTTTTACTTTTAGATCTTTTTACAACATCATCATCGGTGGAGCTATCAGGTCTAGCTTTTCTTTTTCTAGAAGGAGGAACCACTTTACTTCATGGCTTTGGGGGTCCATACATGCTTTTATTCTTGGTTGTCTTGGCAGGGAGTGTGACACTTGCATCCTTCACTTTCCTAGATTTTATCCTTCTTGCAATACTAGGCACCACATTAGTAATGATCTCATTGTCAGATAGATCATCTATATTAACTACATTCTTAACATTTTGACCTTCTGCATCCTTGGAGGCAACATCATCTTCCTTAGTATGAGAGTTCTATTCAACATCTTGTTCAACATTTTCTTCTTCCACTTCCTTTAGAGCAGAGATAACAAGCTTCTCAAGTTTGCTTTCAGCAGCATCTTTCTTAAAGATGGATGATTCAGCAGCATCACTTTTTGGGTTACTTCCATTGTCAGCCGGAGGAGGCATGCGAGCAAGATGAGTAGAAATCCCAGGCACAACAAAGCCTTCATTTAATACTCTGTCTACTAGCCTTCTGATGCTTCTATCAACATTAACAATCTCTTCTTCTGTCCTATTTTTAGTAGCAGTAAAAGAGTTACCTTTATCATCTTTAGATTTCTTTGTAGGTGATGATCTGGGTTTCTTGACCTTTTTCTCAAGAGGTGGGATGGTTGTTATAGGATTAGCATCAAGTACTCTGTCAAGGGAGAGATTTTCAGGGAGGTTGACAGATTTTGAGGAAGACGATGTATGATGTTGAGACATATTTGAAGATTTTTGAGCAAGGAGATGAAGAATGACAAGGGTTCTTTTTTTGTAGAGGAGAATTAAGAGTTTGTGAAAGTAGAAATATGAAATTTCATAGCGTGTGGGAAACACTATGAGGTAGTCTTGTAATGATTGCTTTTGAAATTTTATTTGTTGGAAACACAAATAAAATAATATCATTTTAATGATATTCCCACACGCCCTTAATTTCTACAAACCTTCATATAGGAAAATCCCTAATTTTCTTCTTAAGTTCTCAAACTTATTAGCATCCAAGGCCTTAGTGAAGATGTCATCCAGTTGCAATTCAGTGGCTACATGTTCTAAGGCAACAATCTTTTCTTCAACAAGCTCTCTTATGAAATGATGACGAATATCAATATGTTTGGTCCTGCTGTGTTGAATGGGATTCTTTGATATGTTTATGGCACTTAGATTGTCACAGAATAATGTCATGACATCTTGTTTGACATTTTATTATGTTAACATTTGTTTCATCCAAACCAGTTGAGAACAACTACTTCTTGTAGCAATATACTCTGCCTCTGCAGTGGACAGAGACACACAATTTTTCTTCTTATTGAACCGAGATATGATATTATTTCCCAGAAAGAAGCATCCTCCTGATGTACTTTTTATATCATCAGTACATCCTGCCCAATCAACATCACAATAACCAATTAAGGCAGAATTAGATCCATGAGAGTATAGCATACCATAGTCAGTTGTCCCATTTACATATTTAAGAATTCTCTTCACATGGTTGGCATGGCTAACTTTAAGATCGGCTTGATATCTTGCACACACCCCTACAATAAAGGCAATGTCAGGTCTTCTAGTTGTGAGATATAGAAGGCTGCATATCATACTTCTGTAAAGACTTTGATCCACACTTACTCCTTTTTCATCTTTAGACAACATCAGATGTGTGGGAGCAGGAGTTCTTTTGTGGCTGGCATTTTCCATCCCAAATTTTTTACTATATTCTTGGCATAATTTCTATGAGATAAAAATATGGAATCTTCCATTTGTTTAACTTGCAGACCAAGAAAATAGGTTAATTCACCAACAAGGCTTATCTCAAATTCTGACTGCACTTGCTTGACAAAATGTTGAACCATCTCATTTGACATCCCACCAAACACAATATCATCAACATAAATTTGTGCATCATGATCTTCCATTCTTCTTCCTTGACAAAAAGGGTTTTGTCTATGCCACCTTTCCTGTATCCATTCTCACCAAGAAATTCTGTCAACCTATCATACCAAGCTCTTGGAGCTTGCTTTAATCCATACAGAGCTTTCTTCAGTTTGTAAACATGTTTAGGGAAACTTGGATCAACAAATCCTTTTGGTTGTTCCACATAGACTTCTTCATTCAGACAACCATTTAAGAAGGCACTCTTTACATCCATTTGAAACAATTTAAATTTTAGTATGCATGCAACTCCCAAGAGAAGTCTGATTGATTCAAGTCTGGCCACAGGAGAAAAGGTTTCATCAAAGTCAACTCCTTTAATTTAAGTGTACCCTTGTGCAACTAACCTTTCCTTGTTTCGAGTGACCACCCCCTTTTCATCAGATTTATTCTTGTACACCCATTTAGTGCCAATCACATTTGTCCCTTCAGGTCTTGGAACTAGATCCCAAACTTCATTTCTACTGAATGTTCTAGCTCTTCCTACATAACATTAATCCAAAACTCATTAATTAGGGCCACTTTGACATTCTTAGGCTCAATTTTTGACACAAAGCAAGAGTTTGATATCCCATCTCTTGATCTGGTAGTAACTCCTTTATTTAGACCTCCTATGATGAGCTCATTAGAATTATCTCTCTAGGTTCTAATTGAAGGTCCTTTATTGAGATGAATAGGCTCAGGATCTTCTTGAGGTAGATTAGAATCAATACTTCTGTCATTTGATTCTGTTGGAATATCAAACAAAGATGTTCCAACATCTTCTGAGACATATTCTTCAACATTCCATCCTCTATCATCAATAATAACATTTATTGACTCCATCATAACTTTGGTTATGGAGTTAAAAACTTTGTAAGATATGCTATTTGTAGAGTAACCCATGAATATTCCTTCATCACTCTTGTGATCCATCTTCCTCCTTTGTTCTTGATCAGCTAAGATGTAAAAATTTAATTCCAAAAATATGAAAGTATTTAACAGTTGGTTTTCTTCCCTTCCATATTTCATACAAGGTGGCTGAAGTGTCTTTCCTTAGAGTGACTCTGTTATGGATATAACATGCAGTATTCATATCTTCAGCCCACAAATGGTAGGGCAACTTCTTAGCATGAATCATGCCTCTGGAAGATTCTTGAAGGGTTCTGTTCTTGTGTTCCACAATCCCATTTTGTTGAGGAGTAATGGGAGAAGAGAATTCATGGTTGATTCCTTCAAAAGAGACAAAGTCAGCAAATTTGTTGTTCTCAAATTCCTTTCCTTGATCACTTCAAATTCTGATGACATGACTATCTTTTCCCTTTGAAGTTTTTGACAGGGATCTTTAAACACTTCAAAAGTTTCTGATTTTTCTCTAATAAAACTTATCCATGTGTATCTAGAGAAGTCATCTACCACAACATATGTATACTTCTTTCCACCAAGACTTTCAACCTGCACAGGTCCCATCAATTCCATGTGAAGAAGTTCCAAAACTTTTGATGTTGTAAGATGTTAGATCTTCTGATGTGACATCTTAGTCTGCTTTCTAATCTGATAATCACCACATACCCTTCCTTCGTCTATCTTGAGCTTAGGAATCCCTCTCACTGATTCTTCAGATATAATTCTTTTCATACCTTTCAGATGCAAGTGCCCCAATTTTTGATGCCATAGTTTAACTTCATTCTCTTTGGCTAAAAAACATGTTAAGGAGAAGTTCAACTCTTGAAGAACCCATAAATAACAGTTGTCTTTAGATCTGATTCCTTTCATAATAATTTCATTCTTTTCATTGCATACAAGACATTCTTCCTTGGTGAAGTTAATTTTGAATCCTTGATCCCACAATTGGCTTATACTTATCAGGTTAGTTTTGGGATTTTCAAGTTCTTGCACGACTTGGAAGATTCTGTCACTGACCCTTCTTCTTCTTCTTCTTTTTCTTTTTTGTTTGCAGTTTCCAGAGACGCTTAGAAGGGGAGCGGTGATGGAGGATTGATCAGAGGCGATGTGACTATGTGATTAGGGTTTCAGATATTGAAACCCTAATCACTCTTTTGTCCAGTCTTCAACAACAAAAGGGTTGGCGCCTCCGTGTTCTCCGTGTTCTTCAACTTTGTTCTTCAAGAGTTCCTCTTCTTCTGTATTTGAGGTTTCAAGTTCTTTTTTTTCTTCTTTTCTGTATTTATTTCTTTATTATTTATAGGGCTTTAGACTTATAGGGCATTACATATTTAAGCTTTAGATTAGGGATTTCGATTTATTAGTAATTGATTCAAATTGTTTGTAATTTGCAATTGATTTCGGTTTGGACTGGATTTGATTCTATATTTTGTGTATTTTTGGATTTGAACCAATGAAAAGAGATATTTGATTGTGTATTAACTAATTGAATATAAATGCTTGATTTTGAGATTTTATTGGATTTGAACTGTTATTTCTGAGATTCGATTTGTAAAGGATTTGATTTAGTATTGCCTTCATGTTTTGTACTGTAAAAAGAAATCTGGGATTTGATAAAAGCAATATTTGTTTCGGTATTAATCTGCACAATATATGTTATTTGATAAAACATGCACATATTTCTTGTTGATTGAAACAGTACTTATTAGTACATTGGGCTTGCACTAATTTGTTTACAGTCCAGCTTGTAAATGAGCTGCAAATACCACTATATGAATTGGGCTTAATTTCCTAATAACTTTGATCCAACAAATCTTTTTTTCCAGAAACTCTTTATTAAAAATTTCTAATAAAATGTTTCCAAAAACATTTAATGATAAACAGCAAAATAATTATAAAAAGGATTTAATAATGGCAATATTTTTCTCTTTTAAAATAAAACAGTAACAAATGTCCATTGGGCCAAAAACCCAGTGGGCCTGCGGTTTCTTATGAACTTCTTATAGCAATTTCACCCCCTTTCTTTACTAAAAGAGTAACACTTAATGGGCCTTTAATAGTCATACCTCCCTCTTCACTATTTACCACCAAACAGAAATGGGCCAAACAGAATGGGCTCGCATATTGAATTTTCACCTCCCTTTTACTAACAACAACAATATGGACTTAATAATAATTAAGAACTTAATAATTTCCTTGAAATAATTTTCCATATTTGAATCTCATGGGCCATTGGCAAACATGCTTCGTAAATGGGCCTATGGATACATGGGTCTTTCCGATTTAGAAAGCCCCACTCTCCTGAATTAAAATACACCCCTTGGTTGTCTTAGATTTATCAAAAATTGGCCATCAGATGCTGCTGTACCATCTTTAATCAAAACATTCTTTCTTCCATTTTGAATCTTGGAAATACGATCACACAGGTAGGGAAAATTTGGGGTACAACAGCTGCCCCTATTCAATTATCTTCCAATCGAATAGCATTAGAATACGCGAGCCTTGCGCATTTTGATTGGGAGATTATTGAATACTTGGAATACCCCAAAATTTGTCCGAAAAACATAAGGTTATGCTGATATAGCATACCCTTACGAGTCTTGAGGAAGTAGGAAAAGCTGATGATATATCGCTTACCAAGGTTCGATGACGAGGCAGATGGTTTTGAGCTTGAGAGAATAGTATTATATGTCTTAGTTTGGCTTTTCTTATTCATCCCTTTGGAGGATGGAATAAACACTTAATAACACATGGTTTCTTGGAGATTGAGTCAATGGGTTATGTTCACGAATCGATGCGTGGAGTCTGAGGCGACGAGCTATATTTGGATTTCTAACACTGCGGCATGGAGTCTTAGGCAATGATCTATATTGGGGAGTATCGTACATTACTGCGTGGGGTCTTAGGTAATGGGTGAAGAGAGGGAAACACATTGTTGCATGAAGTCTTAGATAATGAGTCATGTTACACTGCTGCATGGAGTCTTAGGCAATGAACTAAGTTTCGTGCATTACTGCCTAGGGTCTTAGGTAATGGGTAAGATGGGGGGAATATATTGCTGCATGGAGTCTTAGGCAATGGGTCATGTTACACTCCTGCATGGAGTCTTAAGCAATGAACTAAATTTCACGCATTACGACCTGAGGTCTTAGGTAATGGGTAAGGAGAGGAGAATACATCGCTGCATAGAGTCTTAGGCAATGTACTGAGCTTCGTACATTACTACATGGAGTCTCAGGTAATGAACTACAGTGTAGAGGAAAAACATCACTGCGTGGAGTCTTAGGTGATGGGCTGAACACATCACGACATGGAGTCTTAGGTGGCAGATCCTATTTGGCTTTCGAACATTGCGGCATGGAGTCTTAGGCAATATACTGGGTTTTGCACATTACTGCATGGAGACTTAGGTAATGCTGCATTGTAAGGAACACATCACTGCATGAAGGCTTAGGTGATGGGTTGAACACATCACTGCGTGGAGTCTTTGGTGACGGGTTGGATTTGTAAAGAAAGTGTGATTTGATGACTGACCCTTAAATAGTTGAATCGAGAGTGAGATTGTTTGTTTGTTGTATGACGTATGTGTATGATGGCTAATATTAATATGGAACCCTGAGTGTATGTGTATTTAATGTTTGTATGTACCAAGTAGTTTGAAAATGTTTTTGATAATTCTCCTTTGTTAAAAAATTGGGTTTGAGTTATCAATTCCACAACATGATGAATTGGTGTGGACATGATAAAGAGTGTCTTGACATTTGTATCATAGGCGCAGGCATAGGTGTGGACATGGGCACAGGCGTAGATATGGACGTAGGTGTAGGTGTGGTCGTAGAAATAGGCGTGGATATGGACGTAGGTGTGGATATGAATCATAGGTAAGCTGCCTAGTGAGATTTTGACAGTGATACCTTTGAAGATTGTGCCCTTTGTCAACTAAGGTAGATATAGCACGGTGAATGGATAATGCTGAGCTTGGATTTGAATTTGAGTTTGTCTTAGCTGGTAGTCATGCCTTAAGTTTTTTCCACAGTTTTCTATGGGCATGTATATTGAATGTAATGTATATATGCATGTTTGATATGATTATGCTTGATGTATGCATGATGTGTGGTATGTATGCTTGATATGATAATGTTATGATGCAATAATTGATAAATGCAATGCCCTTGTTATTTGTATTATGGAACCAATGCTCAAGGCAAACTATTATCCAAGACTTATTCTTTATGAGAAGCCATGCCAATCAGGGACTGGGCTTTTGAAAATGTGTGCTAGATGGGCACTGGGATTTTGAGAAGATGGGCCAGACGGGAACTGGGCTTTGCACCCATATCCACATGGTTGCTTGAATAGTATCAACTCGGTGGCTTGGAAAGGTGAAACAGATAGCGAGGTTGCTAATATTGGTAAGGTTACCTAGAGACATTAATTGGAAAATGTGAGGATGCTCACGACTTTCACGTAAGGCTATTTATGCATGGATGGCTGATTAATGCATGAGGTTGCTCATGCCTCGTATGGCTGCATATGAATGAATAGTGGATGAGGTTGCGTGAGGCTACTCACATCTTTGATGAAATGCAAATTAGAAAATGTGTGAGGCTGCTCACGTCTTGGACGGTGGCACGTAAGGCTACTTATGGACTCACTCAGGGGGATAGTCAGAGAGGTGTTAGAGATTGTAATAGCGACTCTCCTAGAAATTGACTCTAGATTTTTACGGGGTCCTAAGTCTCGAGCTATGATATGGTATACATGCATGCAGATGCAGGTGCGTAGAATGACTGACCAATGCATGTCATAGGTGACTTGGATATGCGTCAATGGATGTTGAAATTTTGATGTGCTAGTGAGAATTGGTCTCTCTATTAGATCCATGTTTTCGGAATTTGTCAGCCGAATGAGATAATGGGTGTAGCTTGATTTTGGATTGCAATATCCTAATGAATGTATGCTAATGATTTATGCATACTTATGCTTTATGATTATGACTCGCATGATTTGTTGAATGGTGCCCCTGTGATGGTTCGTTGATGATTAAACGTAGATGTTTGACTATGTAACAAGGTTGCTTGTCACATGATGGTTGAATGTTGTGCTTGCATGATTTCCTGATACTCGTTTTGAACTCGGAAGATTGCTGATATAGGAGAAGGATCCATTGGAGATTATGAAAGTGCACGGAGAGCTTTCTTTTTGTGGTCCGTCTTTCCCTAATTTTTGGTAGGTCTTGGAGGAGATTCTCGTTGATATGGGCTTGGAAATAGTTTGATCGTAGCATGGATGAACCCACTATTTCGCACTTTGAAACGTTATGCCCTTGACTAATGGGCTCTTGGATGGTTTGTCCTTAATGGGCTAATTTTTTTGAACCAACTCCTTTTGATGAGCCTCGCAGTGGTTTTCCCCACCATTTGAATTTTGAAAGAGGTGCCCCTCCATTTCCTGGACCCGGAGGAAGTACCATAAGAAATAACTTATACCTCACCATGAACTTTGATATAGATTTCCCCAAGATTTGAATTTCTGAAAAGTTTGTACTTGAAGTCGCTTGAAGAGGAACTTGGACCATACGGGCGGTAGGATGAACCTGATATGTATTGCCCCAACATTTGAATCTTGGAAGATTTCCCCTTGAATCAAAGCCTTGAGAGAATTATTAAAACGAGGGAACCGAGTCATACCCTGTTATGATATGAATTGATTAAGGAATGTTCCTTTGAAAGGTATGCCCCTAATTGAACAATGCTTTGAAATTTGATCTGGATTGATTGAATTTCGAAATGATCACCCCTTGTCAATAGTATCTTCATGTGATATACCTCTATGATCATTAGTATTTGCCCCTGTTTATAGGAGTCTTCTTAGATTCTTTGCCCCTAGTTAGAAGCTTCTTGGAAATGTTGCCTTTGAGCAGACCTTTTTGAAATATCCTTGAGGCTAAGTATTAATTCGTAGATAAGATTATACATTTTGAAAAAATAATTCTTAGTGATGTACATGCAAGTTTTAAAATCAAAGTTTTGAATAGAAATGGATGATTAGAGATGGAGATTCGAAGAAGGGAAGTGATTAGTAATAAATTTAACAAACATAGGAGTTAGTTTAACACAAATTTTGCTTAGTATGCTTTCATAGTTAACCTTGCTTCAATTAGGACTTTTGAAGGTTGTAATGTGGACATGGTTTGTGGTTTAAGAAAAAAGGATATAAGGCTCAAAATTTATTTATCCCACCCTATTCTCCTTGATGTTCTTCAATCCTAATTTCAATTAATCCAACAAATGCATTCAATCCCCAAGAGAAGTTGTGTAGTCGCACAAATGATGAGAAGCGTTAATAAGATCCAAGCATTGATAAGATTCAAGCGTTGATGAGAAGCATTTGAGGTGGCAGTCACAAGATTTTTCTCCAATTTTGTTTTTAATCCCTCATTTTTGCATGGACCGATCCTTTTTTTTTTAAATTTTCTGGTCCATCGGGATGCCCTAACTTTTGCCTATGTCAAAATTTTTGCTTTTTGTTTTTAACTTAGCAGGCTCTCTCTTTTTTTGAATTTTTTCTTTTTAGATTCTTTTTGTTTTTTGATTTTGAAAATTTGCGACTGTCACGCTGATTGTTGTAAGCTTCATCTTTATTGTTTCCTCGATCTTGATTGATGTATTGAGGAAAAAGACGCCGTGGACTTAGTCTTCTTTGATTCCTTAATTTTGGATGATGAACGCGAGGAAGATGATGTGCTCGAACCTTTGATTAGATTGTTTCCTCAATGATGTATCGAGGAAAGAGATACGCTTGAACCTTTTGTTTAGATAAATCACATGTCTTGAGAATAGAATGCGCCATTGAATTAATTGAAAGACTACCCTACCCCTGGTTGAAATTAAGGTTTTTTAGAAAATAGAAACAAATCCAACTTCTGGCTCGAGGGGGTTGACTACGGATTAACTCCTTATTTCTCCATTATTTAGGAATTGAAATAATGCCTTACATCGTCCGCTTGGTCTTACATTGAAAGCATAGCTTAGAAAAATTCAGTTATTTGATTTACATCATTCTCCTTCGAAGTTTGTTAATTTGAAAATGGAAAAGAGTGAAAATAGAAAGTTGTTGATTTTTGTGGATTTAATCGATTTCAAAAACATGCATGCTTATTTTATTAGAATTACTGATCCAAAGATACAAATTTACACCAAATGAACCTTAGCAACAAGGAAATTACAATTTGTAACTGATAAAGCCTAATGATCTTATGGAAGAGATCATTTGTTGATCCTCGTGACTTCAGGAGATCTTCTTAGTTCTTGGACTTGTCAAAGCGTGAGGGTGACCTTTGACTTTTCTCGGGCACACCTATTCTGTTGATAGGGCAATTACTCTTAATGTAGAGGAATCACCAATGGTAGTGGCATTTGAGGCGCTGCGTAGACTCGTTGTTAACATTGTGAAGGGCTGCCTTATATCTTTGTAGGGCTAAGTTTAATTGAGTCTCCAATGTTTAATCTCCTCCTTCCATATTTTCGGACTTTCTCAAGCGAGTACACCAAGAAATCATCTAGCATGTGGGTAACCGTTGGATAAGGGTAAAGGTGGAAATGCATAAGATGCAAATGTATGAATGTATGTGAATGCATGGGTATGCAAAAATATTTTTGGCTTTAGGGTATGATTCAAAAAGGTTTCATGGATATGAAATATGACACAGACGTAGTATGAGGGTAGACGCAGGGGTACCCTATACAGGTTTGATGGTATATATGAAAATGACAATATCCTACACTATCTCAGAGATTGAAACAGATAGGAATTCCTTAAGGACGAAAATAATTTGATGTGGATTTATAGGTACGCTACACTGACTCAGATACTGAGACAGATAGGAATATAATGATAGATATGGAAATGGGGATACTCTACACTGACTCAGATGTTAAGACAGATAGAAACTTCTTAATGGAGAAGATAATGATAGACATGGAAATGTGGATACCCTACACTGACTCATAGATTTAGTTAGATAGGAACACCTTAGGGATTAAGGACAACAGAAGACGAATGGGAATCCCTCCAAGCTAGAGATGGTAATTGAGGGACGAGAATTCCTACAAGCTAGGGATTGTAATAGAATAATGGATGGTTGAAGAATCCCTACATGCTATGGGTTGTGACTTATGAAAGATAGACCCTATAGGCTAGGGATTGTAGTATACCGGAAGTAACCCTTGCGGGTTTAGAGATAGTGGAAATGGGATTATATGATTGATATCCTTAGAAGGTAGGCTCCTAGTTTTGTCCTACGAATATTCTACCCTTCCCATAAGGTGGTTTCCTTAAGGGTGTCATTAATAACACCAGAGGGAGAAGGCACAAGGGCCTCCCTTAGGTGGAGCCTCTTTACAGACCGAGATTTTCGTCTCAAAGTCGTGAAAGGTCTCGTCATGAGATTTTGGTTAGGGTTATACAAAGAATCGTGGGTGGCATTCCAACGTCCTACTCGTCAAGAGGATATATCTCGATAAGTATTCCTTTTGCATAATTCCACCGAATCTAGGCGAAGTCGTCATATAAACTCGCAGGGATGATGTACCCCCTAAGCTAATAGATGAACCTTCTTTCTAAGTAAAAACCTGCCACACAGTAAATATATAATGATAAAAATATACAAGAATAAATAAATGCTACAAATAAATAAATAAATAAATAAATAAATAAATAAATAAAAATAAAACCCAAAATAAAACCTAAAACCTAAGGTTGAGGTCCCCAGCGGAGTCGCCAGCTATTGCGACTGGTTTTTTAATCAGAACCGCCACTACTAGTTTTTATCCTAAGGAAGGAAATCTAATAGGAAACCCTAAATTGTAAACAAAGATTCTAAGTTTCAGATTTTTTTAGACGAAAGAAAGGTGTTAGGCATCTTTCATCTACCTTATTCGTAAGGATATTAGATTTAGCTTTAGGTAAAACAATTATGTACAAAGGGGTTTTAATTTTTAATAGGTGAAAAGGGTTTTAATTTTTAATATGGGAAAAGGGTTTTAATTTTTAATAGGGGAACATGGTTTTAATTTTTAATAGGGAAACTAGACACAATTTTAGTCGTATGTCTACGTATCCTCTTATGAGGAATCAGAGTCCCAATTTGTAGTTCGTGTAGGTTTGTGTTTTTTAGGGGTTGCAAAAGTATTTTGAATCACCTCACATTTGACCGAGTGTAGAGATTATGGAATTTTAGACTAAATGCGCGATTATTCAAAATATATTTGAAACCCTTTTGCAAAAGATGTTTGTTTAGATTAGTTTATTGCGAAAATAGATTTGAGATTTGTTAAATATTTTTTATAATATTAATTGCAAAAATTCTTAATTAATGAATGATATAAAAATATTTAAATGCAATATATAGAAAATAATATATGATTTTTTACATAAAATAATTTATTTATGATAATATAAATATCCTAATAAATAGTATTAAGAAAATGAAAGTAATAATAATTAATATTAATAGTAATAATAATTATTGTAAAAAAATAAGAAATATAGAAAATAATAAGAGAAATTAAAAAAATACAATAATTATAAGGAAAAAAATAAGAATTAAAAAGAAGATATTGAATTAATAAAGGGGGGTGCGCTTTGTGCTAAGCAGTAAAATAGATAGGGTGTAGAAAGTTAGGGCCTGAATTCAATTCAGGCCCAGCAAGCCTAGAGGGTGTGTTTTGTTTGATGGTTTAGTAAACGACTGAAAGGGAGGTGTAAAAAGTGATTGGGCTTAGGCCTATTACGCTTAGAAGGGGGTCTGAGTGGTCGTGTGTATGAGGAAGTATGAAGGCTACCGCGAGACTTGGCCTAACAGCCGTATGATGATGATCTAGTGGATGAAATTGAGGGAGTATATACTAATTACTATATATGCGCATGTATTGGATCCGAACAGATAAAATCATTTTACATTTTTTCCAAATCACTTTCTTTGTCTTACAACTTTAATCCCCTTCTCTCTCCCTCTCTCTCTCTCGCATAACCCTAATCCCTCATCACCCTGTCTCTAACCCTAGAATCTGACCACAACGACACTGGAATAACAACACCCTACCCCACCGTAAACCACCCCCAACAATCTAACCACAATATCAAAATAAAATCTAAGCTACCTCTTTGCGATTTTCAAGTTCTTACGTGATTTGGAAGATTCTGTCACTGACCCTTCTTTTTTTTTTTTATTTGCAGTTTCCGGCGATGCTTGGAAGGGGAGCGGCGATGAAGGATTGCTCAGTGGCGATGTGACTATATGATTAGGGTTTAAGATATTGAAACCCTAATCACTCTTTCTTCCGGTCTTCAACAACAAAAGGGTTCAACGCCTCCGTGTTCTTCGTGTTCTTCAACTTTGTTCTTCAAGAATTCCTCTTCTTTTGTATTTCCGGTTTCAAGTTTTTTTCCCTCTTTTCTGTATTTATTTCTTTAGTATTTATAGGGATTTATACTTATAGGGCGTTACATATTTAAGCTTTAGATTAGGGATTTCGATTTATTTGTAATTGATTCAAATTGTATGTAATTTGCAATTGATTTTGGTTTGGACTGGATTTCTATATTCTGTGTATTTTTGGATTTGAATCAATGAAAAGAGATATTTGATTGTGTATTAACTGATTGAATTTAAACGTTTGATTTTGAGATTTTATTGGATTTGAACTGTTATTTCTAAGATTCGATTTGTAAAGGATTTGATTTAGTATTGCCTTCATGTTCTGTACTGTAAAAAGAAATCTGGGATTTGATAAAAGAAATATTTGATTCGATATTAATCTGCATTGTATATATTATTTGATAAAACATGCGCATATTTCTCATTGATTGAAACAATACATGTTAGTACATTGGGCTTGCGCTAATTTGTTTACAGTCTAGCTTGTAAATGAGCTGCAAATACCACTATATGAATTGGGCCTAATTTCCTAACAACTTTGATCCAATAAATCTTTTTTCCAGAAAATATTTATTAAAAATATCTAATAAAATGTTTCAAAAAACATTTAATGATAAACAACAAAATAATTATAAAAAGGATTTAATAATGGCAACATTTTCTCTTTTAAAATAAAACAGTAACAAATGTCCATTGGGCCAAAAACTCAGTAGGCCTGCGGTTTTTTATGAACTTATTATAACAATTTTACCCCCTTTCTTTAATAAAAGAGTAACACTTAATGGGCCTTTAATAGTCATACCTCTCTCTTCGCTATTTACCACAAAAAGGAAATGGGCCAAACAGAATGGGCTCGCATATTGAATTTTCACCTCCCCTTTTACTAACAGCAACAATATGGACTTAATAATAATTAAGAACTTAATAATTTCCTTGAAATAATTTTCCATATTCGAATATCATGGGCCATTGGCCAACATGCTTCATAAATGGCCCTATGGATACATGGGTCTTTCCAATTTAGAAAGCCCCACTCTCCTGAATTAAAATACACCCATTGGTTGTCTTGGATTTATCAAAAATGGGCTATCAGATGTTGTTGTACCATCTTTAATCAAAATATTCTTTCTTCCATTTTGAATCTTGGAAATACGATCACACAGGTAGGGAAAATTTGGGGTACGACACCACTGGCCAGAAATCGCTTCCATTGGCAGCTGCTTCAAGGCACCACCAACTTCATACACCACCACCGTCCAAATTCAAACAAACCACCACCTGAGTTCATATGTTCATCCAATTGAAACCCAAAAACCTTCAAACATTCAACATTCATTCATGATCTTCAACCAAAAACCAAAAAAACAATATGAACTCCAAGAACCCTAGGGTTCTCTTATGAACCCTAACTCTTATAAACTCAAAAACATAAACCCTTAGAACTGTAACCCTATCCGCATTGATAAGTGCAAATTGTAGCTATTTTTATATATACTTTTTGTTGTTAATATCATAGAATAAACCCGACTTTTTTGTAAATATGTTTAGTTTGTGTTTTTTTTACATAGGGTACTGTTTGATGTTTTTCCATTCATTTTATAGGTATTTATGCATATTTAGAGCATGATAAATAAAGTGTCAAAGACAGGACTTTAAACACGCGTTTTGAACAACTCGTCAACGGATAAGGCTCAAAATCAAAGAATAATAAATCATCAATTTGGTTTATATTTTGTCATTTTTAGAAATTGCATTGAATAATATTTCCAACGCTTTGAACCGGGCGCAAATCAGAGTTACAATTCTCAAGTTATGGCCGAAACAATGTAGAATTTTCTGCTGTTGCTTTTGGTGTATTTTTCCCGACGAATCCAGTTTTACCCGACTAAACTGGCATGGCAGAAATACGTTAAAAGAGTTAAAAACAAATTTTTTAGGTTATGTTTTGGGTAGGTCCCAATCCGTCAAACCTTCAATTTTTGGTAGAGAGAGCTTAGAAAACAACTTCGGAGCTTGCATACATATGATCCAGAGTGGATTGATCATCAATCGACGTTGACAAACCGGGATATTTTTGGTTAATTTCTCTTCCTCTTTGGGTATTTCTCTTTGGTTGTGTTTTATATATTATTTTACTTTTAACTCATGTATATTTGTCTCCCATGGAGTTATATTTAATTTGCTTTACAAATCTGTGTTGATTGTTATCTTAGATTTTTGCTTTGTGCTCGGGGTTTGGGTTGTTATAGATATATATATACTGCTCAAATCCTTATCTAGGATGATTATCTGTTAGTTTCTGGATTCTACAGATATATTTAGAGCTAACAATCTTTATGGGTGTCGAAGCTTAATCTTTCTATGTTAGTTGTGTCGGTTGAGAGATTGTCGATTCGAGTAATATGGATGTCTGTTGTATTGTTGAGGTTGGCTGAGAGATCGTCGCCGAGATGATATATTAGTTCTCTCTACTTTGGGTTAGAAATAACTTAGAGAGTGAGCAATGCTAGATGACTCTGAGGAGTATTGTAGGTTGAGTGTAATTGGTCGATAAGTTTAAGTTTGTAAGAAGCAGATTATATGCATGCTAGATAAGTTTCTTCTCTCTAGAGAATAAATTCTTTCCTGTTCATATTTACTTTTATGTTTTAATGTTTTACCAATTCAATTCAAACTCATTAACGAAAGATTTGTTGAACGCCATTTCAATTCACCAATCTCTGTGGACACGAAAAATTCCCGGATAACTATTTCCAAAACTTTTGTTGCTTTCCACTTTACTGCTCCAACAATGAACCCTAACTCTAGAATTAACCCTAAACCTAACCATAAGCCCTAAATTAAAAACCCTAATAAAAAATTCCAAATCAAAACAATAATTCAACCCATCAAAAGAAAAATTCAATATCAATTACCCTAAAAAGCTAAGTTCTCAGGGTTACGTCGCCTTATAGTGAATCTAGTTATGATTTGTTAATATCTCTTCGTCTGTTTCCTCTCCTTCTTCTAATATCCTCTTTATTTCTTCTTCGCAGGTATAGATTGCAAGGAGGCCAAGCTCTAAAGATCTTAAGGTTTCAATTATTAAACCTAAGTCTTCACTGATGCAGAACTTTAGTAAAGGGCAATGGATGTGCAGCAACAAGCAAAGGGTTTCTCCAAGATTCTTCTTTGTCTTCTGCTTTTCATCCTCAATCCAATAGTTTAGGTCTTAATTTATAGTCTTAGGATTTAACACTTATAGGTTAGAATTAGGAAACATTGTACTGATTTGCAGTTATATTTCTATGATTTATATTAGATTGATTATGTGATTGACTATAATTTTCAATTAGGATTAGATTTAGTTTAAAATTAGAAATAGGGATTTAATTTGTAATGATCTTTGACGATTTTGTATGAAGATACAATAAATCAATAGATTTTATTTTCTCTGCAACATTCAATTTGATTTAATTATAGACCTCGATTTTTAGATGTCTTAGGGATGAAGGAGGCAATCTTGGCGCCATTGGGAATTAGGGTTTTTTCCATTTGAGTTGACTTGGTCAACAATACAGCAATTTCAAATAACCAAAAAATAAATAATAATGTAAAAAAATAGAAAATGTAGTGCATGTGTGTATATTGACCCTAATCCAACCTTAATAATAAGATTTTAAATAAATAATAATTTTTTTATTAACCAATGTTTACTTCAGTCAACAATCAAAACTAACAAAGCATATTCTAATGGGCTTCCAGACACCTAAATGGGTCGTTTTAGACTTAATTTAGCGTAATAAACTCTCTTTCATAAAAATACCCCCTCCCTTAATAGGCTCACCAACATTTATATGACCCTCTCAAATGGATTAAAGAACTAATAAACCCCTCAAATAAGCGTGACACCACTCTCCCTAGTTGAATCTCAATACAAATATTAGGATGCGCAATTAATAATACTTAGACATAGATTAATTATAAACTTAAACAAAAATGTAACAACACCAAAGTTAATAGCAATGTGATCAACTGTGATAAATCAATCATTAACCATAATTGGGCAAATTTGGGGTATGATAAGAGGTCATTTGTAACCCTAGTGTAAACATAGAATGCACTAATTCCTTTTTTCTTTAATTTTTTCTTTTTGTTTTGTTAGTTTTAACAATAAATAAAATCTGATGAGATGGTGATATGTTGATTGACCTAAACATGATGCCTTTGGACCGCTTGTTGCATAAACATTCCCTTAGCCCATTCCATTTTTTTGACACTGAAGTTCGTTCAACAAAAAGGACTTTCTAGACCCTCACGTTTGGGCCTTATGCCCAAGCAGAACTTACTTCACCTGACCACCAGAACAAGCTTTGCACCTCTGACATTTTCTTTATTTTATTTTTCTTTTATTTCTTGTTTTGTGTTTTTTATTCAATTTTTGTGTGTTTTTTCCATGATATTGATTAATTTCTTTGCTTGAAAAATGACAAAAATATTAGAATTTAATTTTCTTTTATTTTGTTAGATTGTTTGGTTGATTCTTGATAACATGTTCTCTTAAGTCATTCCATGAAGCGACTAATTTCTCTTTTGATAATTTTGGTCGGATTAGACTTTAGGACCAATCCATGCATGACAACTTATTAGGTTTTTCCTTTCACCCTTACCGTAGGGCTATCTCTTACATGACAATAATTTGGGTTGAGATCCCTTTTTCTTTTTGCTGTTTGCATAACATTCTTTTCTTTTAAAAGACAAATTTCTTTTCATAATCAAATTCAGAACACTTAACAAATAAAGATGTGAATCATACGTCATTGAGCCTTAAGTAATGGAAAAGGATGAGGCATTTCTAACCTTGTTTTTCTTTCATTCATAGACTTTAGTGTGATTCAATTCATAAACCATTTCCAAAGTTAAAGGTGGAGAAGTAGCTACGTGCTCCAGCATTGGGAGTCATTCACTATTATCCCCAACAAAACACTTCACAAAGTTCAAACCCTTTTGCCTTCAGAATTTCCCTTTAAAACCTTTTCAAAAAGGTACTGGTATTGTTACTGATACCTTTGTTAAGCTTGACTCTCCACATGGAATGGCAAGTGGTTTCTTTGCAGAACTTGGACCTTGGCAAGGA
Organism: Vicia faba; assembly: GCA_948472305.1. Lineage (NCBI taxonomy): Eukaryota > Viridiplantae > Streptophyta > Magnoliopsida > Fabales > Fabaceae > Vicia > Vicia faba. The sequence goes on along the minus strand of OX451740.1, from coordinate 986,836,844 downwards.
ATCACCAATGGTCTTCTTGTACTCCCATTAATTACAGCTACATATCCTGCTTCAAGGTAATGCCCAAATTGGACTATCCCCTGATCTATTAATTTCTTGAAAGTGTTTTCGAATACTTCATTATGTTCTAATAGAAAACTATATTCTAACAGATGTTCCTTCAGGATATCTATCAGAGCTTTTATTCATCGAGTCTCTCCAAGATTAGTGACTGTCTCAATTGCGTTCATAGCTGGACCACCATGTTGAAGCATGGGATTCGTCTTAATATTTGGTTTGTAAAAAGTGATGTCTTGGGAATCCAACAAATCTTGGACCTTGTGTTTGAAGGCCCAACATTTTTCTATAGTATGCCCTAGAGAATATGCATGATACTCGCACCTTGCGTTTGCATCATATTTTGGTGGGAGTGCCCCAATTTGAGGAGCAAGTGGCTTCATCTCTACCAAGGATGCCTTGAGTAAGTGTTGTAGTAATATACTGTGTGGCATAGGGAGAGAATCAAATCTTCTTGGAGGCCTTTCAAACCTTTTTTGTGGTTGTTGTTCTCGTGGGATCACTAATGGTTGTTGTGCTCTTGGATGCGCTACAACAACATTAGTTTCTCCTTCTCTCTTTTTTGATATGTTCGAAGTATGCTTCTTTGGATTATAAAGAGTACTGGATGATGCCCCTTGTATCTTGCCACTTTTCAGACCTGCTTCAATTCTTTCACCAATTATCACCAAATCAAAGAATCCAAAAAAGACGCTGCCCACCATTTTATCATAATACAAACCTTGTAGCATACCCATGAACATGTCAACCAATTCATTTTCAAGGAGTGGTGGATGTACCTATGCTGCCATTTCTCTCCATGGTTGAGTATATTCTTTGAAAGATGCATCCTTCTTTGGGGACAAATTCTGAAGTTTCATGCAATTTAAATCCATGTCCAAGTTGTACTTGTATTGTCTTAAGAATGCATTTGCAAGTTCAGCCCATGATTGGACATGCACTCGCTCTAACTACATATACAAATCTTAGGATGCCCCACTCAAGTTACTTGGAAGCAGTGGATCATTAGTTTCTGATTGTGGGCATAAGCATGCATCTTCCTAAAGTACATGCATAAATGGTTCCTTGGGCACGTGAATCCCTTATATTTTCCAAAGTCAGGTACTTTTAACTTCATAGGAATTATCACATCTGGGACTAGACCCATTTCAAGAGCATCAACTTCTAAAGCATCATAACCCTTCACAACCTTCAGTCTTTCTTAAAGGGCTTTATATTGGTTGAATGCCACATGATCTTCAACAGTCTTTAGTTGGGGCACTTGAGTGACACTTTCTATATTATGGTCCCCATATTGCAGGTCTATGTAATTATCCATGTTGTTGACTAGAATTTGCAGAGTGTGGGATGCCCCCACCTTTGGAGGAGGTGGAATGAAACCTCCAGTAATGATGGTCTCTTGTTAGGAAACAATTGACTTTACAGGACTATATTCGGGTTCTCGTCTTGGTTGGTGACCGCTTGATGCACCAATGGTTTGGGCTACTTCTTCAAAGGCTACCTTTCGTATCTCATCTTGTCTTGCTATGATATTCTTCAAGGCAAACAAAACTTGACTCATGCCTCCTTTCATCGAGTCGATACTTCCTTTAACTTGTTCTAAGTCTTCTTGAAAGGGTGCTTGGTTCTCTTCGATTTTCTCCATTACTTTCTTTTGATGAGCTCTTGTTTGATACGAAGGTCGGGAAGGTAGAGTGGTTTTCCAATTGATTTAACTGGAGATGATATAAAAAAGATAAGTTTTTGTATGAGGCATGAGATGCAATGCTTGTTCTTGGATGAATGCGTATGAATATGCTAAAAATTTATTCGAATGCCTTATTCACTTGGATTCCCTTTAATTATTCATTATTATTATTTTTCAAGTTTTACTTTTTATTGGGGAGCACCTCAAGATAAATACACATGTGAAATAATGAAACAAAAGTACTTTATTGCATAATAACCATCATCCTTGCAAAAGGAAAATATAATCTAAATACTGAAACAAATATTGAATAGGAAATATGAAAGTGGGAAATCAAAACCAAATGTCAAATACTGAAAGAAATAACAAAAGGGAAACTAAAATCTCTTAAGCGCGCTTGCGAATTTCGTCCCTAAAACCATCAACCATCTCCCTACAAAGCTTAAGGAAATCTTCAACGTCATTCGGAAGAGGGACCATCACAACTTCTGCATCTCTCAAGCTTCTAGGAATGTCACCAATGAGATTGTTTGCTAGGAAAGCAAGCTTTGCATGGTTTTCTTTGTATCTTAGGTACTCCTTGTATAGTGTCAGGATTATGATCTTGTTATCTTCTCCTGCTTGAGCTATCTTCGCATATTTCTCTTCCCAATATATATTTTCAGCCCTCATATCCTTATAAAGTTCCCTTTGTATAACGAAATATTTTTGGAGGCCTTCTAACTCTTAGCAGACTTGTTCATATCCTTCCACCTTTTGAGAGAGAAGTTCTTCTGCTCTCATTTTCCTAAGGTGTTCTTTTTCCACTTCTTCTTGGATTTCTTGTAGGCTTGTGAGAAGGATTTGGATTTGCTCCTATGAATCTAGAGCACCTTCTGCTAACCCTTGAATTTGAGCTCTCAAGTCTTCTTCCAATTCTCTTTTGTCCTACAATTTTTTGTCATACCATTTCTTTAGCCTTGCAATTTCCCTAGCAGCATCATCTAACCGTTGATTGTGGGAATCGAGATTGAAAGTAGTACTTAGCAGCCCCTCGGTTGAACACTTTCTTTTAGACCTTTCTCTCTCAACCAATTCATGGTCGTTCTGAATCTGTTGGTCTTTTTGCACAATCTCTTATTGCAACTAGTTTACTCCATAGCAAGGTTATAAAGGTCATGCTCCAAATTCTCCTTGTCCCTTTGAGCTTGTTCAAGGGCATTTTTTTAGCTCTTCTAACTCCTCCACTGACATCGGAAGAGGATCTGGTATGTCTGGTATGTATGTAGGATCAATATCAAATGGAAGTTTGACGATTTTAACCCTTTCCAAAACCCATTGAGTATAAGGCTCTATTTCCACCACATTCTTCCTTCCAAATTCAACACCTTTCTTGTGTACCTAATCCCAAGATCGGATGATTCTTGCAAGTAACTCGGGGTTGTTCTTACCCATGTCATATAGAACCAACGGTCGTTAGCTCTTCAGAAGGTTTATCCTCCAAAGGGTACCCAAGTTGTTGTAAAGGCAAAATGGGGTTATAATTAATTCATCCTCTTATTCCAATCAGAGGAACATTTTGAAATTCTCCACAGCTGATGACAATATCACTTATGTTCAGATTCCTAGCATACCATAAAATGGAATCAGTAGTAAGAACCCTCAAATTTTGGGACCATTGATTCCTAGTCAGATCTTTAACCATATAGTCCTCCTAGTAAAGGTGAGTAATGAGCCAAGAAAAAAAGTAAAGGAATGCAATAATTTAGGACATCCCTCCCTTTTTCATAACGGGCATGAAGGTTGTAGTAAACATCAGCAGGAAATGTAGAAGTAGGATCCACATTCAAAACTTTTACGGCCCAAAATACATCAATGGATGCAACATCAATATAATCCAAAATATTCAGAAATAAAACCAAACCAAAAACTAGTAGTGCCAAACAGTCCACACAAGCTTCCCATTCTTTCTTATCAGCAAAAGACAGAGCCTTAGATTCTAAGTATTGCCTCATAATACCTTGTACTTCCCCATCTTTCTTGTAATTAAGTAGCAGATTGGTGAAAGGTATCTATATTTCCTTAGACAATTTTTTTGACACTAACAGTCTGTCCAATTCCTTTATAAGATTCATCCTTGATCCAAGAGAAATCTAAAATCCTATCAAATTCTTCCAAGATAGGCACTAGTTGTAAATTATGGAAAGTGAAACATCGGAGCGGAGGGTTATAGAACTGAGCCATGGCAGTAACTGCTTCCCCTTGCATAATCACCTTGGTAAACCCAAGGATATCCCCATAGCATCAAAAAAACATCTTCATAGATTTCACTGTTAATTTTCCCCTGATCAGTTTGATCTCCTTCATATCAGGAAACATAATGCTAACTCGGACAATTTGTTTCTTATTGGTATTCATCTTTAGGGTACTCACCAAGAACCTTTGATTATTTTTTCTTAGGAATCCTGTGAATAAGACAAATAAATGCAAAAAATGATGAATATTTGAAATTCAAAATGTATGTTTATGCATGGTGATGCAATTGGTGGTGGGAGTTATGAAAGGTATCCTTAGTGGGTAGTTACCTAGTTTCATCCTACGGATGTTCTACCCTCCCCTAAAGGGTGGTTTCCTTAAGGGTATCATGAATAAAACTAAACGGAAAAGCACAAGGGCCTCCCTTAAGAGGAGCCTCTTTGTAGACCGAGACTTTCGTCTCTTAGGTCATTCAAGGTCTCACCATGAGATTTTGTTTTAAGGTTATACAAAGAGTCATTGGCCAAGTCTCGAAGTCCTACCTCTTAGAGAGTCTAGCCCTCTAAAAGATATTCCTTGGAACTCAACCGAATCTAGGAGAAGTCGTTACAAAAACTCATAGGGATGTTAAACCCCCTTGGCTAATAAGCGATCCTTCTTCTAAGATTTGATACATATGTGAATTTAAATCCCACCAACAAATAAATAATATGATAACCAAGATAGTATGAATATATAAATAAACAAATAAATAAACATATATAGAAACACAACCTACCAAAAATAGAAAAAGAACCCAAGAAATCCTAGACCTAAAGGAGGGAAGACTCTAAACCCTAGGATTGTGTCCCCAGCAGAGTCGCCAACTATCATAACCGACAAAAAAAAATAAAGAGTTGCCACCATTAAGTTTTGTCCTAAGGACGGGGAAATAATGAATAACCCTAATTTGTACATAGATTCTAAATTTGTGAGTTGGTTAGACAAAGGGAAGGTGTTAGGCACCCTTCATCTCCCTTGTTCTCAAGGGGCTCCACTTTTAGGTTTAAGGGTAAGAATGGAATTTGGTAGTTAACGTTTCAATATATTCAAAAAAAGAAATTTTAGTTTTTTAATTATGAACTCGCCTTGGTTTTAACCGCAAGCCTACATATCTCCTTGCGAAGAATCAGAGTCCAATTTTGTAGTTCGTATGTGTTTGGATTGTTTTTTTATGGATTGTGGAAATGTTTGAAATTATCCTTGAACCTTGTTTGGATTTGAAAATAGCATAGTCGTAGACGCAATCCGCAGTTAATAGAAAATATATCCATAATCCTTTTTTGAAAGTAAAGTTTAATTTGAAATTAAGTTAGTAGAAAATATGTTAAATTTGATGGGTTAGCTGCCTTAGAATGTATGATGCAATTTGAACAAAAGGTAATTTTGAATGATAAAAATATTTAATGCACTAATGGAAAACGTGGTTAGTATTTTTAGAAAATAATCAATAAATATGTATTTTCTTATTATTAAAAATATGTCAAAATATTTTTAACAATAATTCAATATTTATTTATCAAAATAATTTTATGATAAAAAATAATTTTAATGCAAATGATAAAAGAACAATATGAGGTAAGAGTTGATAAAAATGTAAATATAAATAAATTAAATAAATAAATATATTAATTAAATAAATATATTAAATAAATTAAATAAATAAATTATTTAAATAAATCGGGGGGTGTAGTTTTAATTCAGTAGTAAAAACAGGGGGTCGGGATAGCATGGGCTTAAGCCCAATTGTTGTTTGTAATCCACTTATGCAAGGCACTATTATTTTGAACTAGGGAAGTAATTCAAAGGTGGAATTAGTAACGGGCTAGGGTCAGATAGTTTGTTAAGTCCATTAAGCAATATGTGAGAGGGTGCTTGGGGTTGTGGTGTACAGAAGCTATTTAGATCGTCTGATCCAGATCTTATGGTCACCAGGAGTTAATCTTGGACCGTTAATGAAAAGCATAGCAAACAAATTGTTTTAATTATATGTTGACTGAGGGAGTATGTTATGCAAGAGCTTTGAGGACTGGTCAATAGTCATCCAATCGCGTGACCATTGTGAGGCCACACGTCATGCATCAAGGAACGAAGAGAGTATTATTTAAGGGGAATCCTGAGCTCTAGCTCATTTTTTTCTCTTTTTCCTCTCTCTCTTTTTCCATCACCAAAAATTGCCTCTGCCCTGGGCGCCATCGGCCAGAAATCGCTTCCACTGCCGGCTGCTTCAAGGCACCACCAGCTTCATACACCACCACCGTCCAAATTCAAACAAGCCACCACCTAAGTTCATATGTTCATCCATATGAAACCCAAAAACCATTAAACATTCAACATTCATTCACGATCTTCAACCAAAACCCAGAACAACAATATGAATCCTAAAAACCCTAGAGTTATCGTATGAACCTTAACCCTTATCCAAACTCAAACACAAACCTTTAGAACCGTAACCCTATCTGCATTAATAAGTGCAACTTATAGCTATTTTTGTATATACTTTTTGTTGCACTTATCGACTTTTTGTTGTTAATATCATTGAATAAACCCAACTTTTATGTAAATACATTTAGTTTGTGTTTATTTGTGATTTTGTGTACATAGGGTACCATTTGATGTTTTTCCATTCATTTTATATGTATTTATGCGTATTTGGAGTTTGAGCAATAAAGCGTCGAAGACACGGCTTCAAACGCGCGATTTTGAGCAACTCGTCAATGAATAAGGCTCCAAATAAAAGAATAAGAAATCATTAATTTGGTTTATATTTTGTCATTGTTAGAAATATCATTTAATAATCTTTCCAATACTTCGAACCGGGCATAAACCGGAGTTACGGTTCTCAAGTTATGGCTGAAACAATGCTGAATTTTCTACTGTTACTTATGGTGTATTTCGCCTAGCGAATCCAGTTTCGTCCGACGAAACTGGCAGGACAGAAATATGTTAAAAGGGGTAAAAACACATTTTTCAGGTTATGTTTTGGGTATTTTTGGTCCCAATCCATCAAACTTTCAATTTTTGGTAGAGAGAGCTTAGAAAATAACTTCGGAGCTTGCATACGGATGATCCAGGGTGGATTGATAATCAATCGGCGCTGACAAACCGGGAGATTTTTGGTTCATTTCTCTTCCTCTTTGTGTATTTATCTTTGGTTGGGTTTTGTATATGATTTTACTTTGAACTCATGTATGTTTGTCGCCCATGATATTATATTTAATTTTCTTTATAAATCTGTGTCGATTGTTATCTTAGATTTTTGCTCTGTGCTTGGGGTTTGGATTGTTATAGATATATACTACTCAAATCCTTTTCTAGGATGATTATTTGTTAGTTTCTGGATTCTACATATAGATTTAGAGCTAACAATCTTTATGGGTGTCGAAGCTTAATGCTTTCGTGTTGGTTGTGTCGGTTGAGAGATCATCGATACGAGTAATATGGATGTCTGTTGTGTTGTTGAGATTGGCCGAGAGATCATTGTCAAGATGATATAGTAATTATCTCTAATTTAGGTTAGAAATAACTTTGAGAGTGAGTGATGCTAGATGACTCTGAGGAGTATTGTAGGTTGAGTGTAATTGATCGATAAGTTTAAGTTTGTGAGAAGTAGATTATATGCATGCTTGATAAGTTTCTTCTCTCTAGAGAATAAATTCTTTCCTGTTTATATTTACTTTTATGTTTTTATGTTTTACCAATTCAAACCAAACTCATTAATGAGAGATTTGTCGAACGAAATTTCAATTCACCAATCTCTGTGGACAGGTAAATTCCCAGATAAATATTTCCAAAATGTTTGTTGGTTGCCTCTTTACCACTTGAGTAATGAACCCTAACCCTAGAATTAACCCTAAACCTAACCCTAAACCTAACCCTAAGCCCCAAATTAGAAACCCTAATCCCCAATTCCAAAATCAAAACCGTAATTCAACCCGTAAAAGAACAATTCTATATCAATTACCCTAAAAAGCTAAGTTGTTAGGGTTACGTCGCCTTGCAGTGAATCTGGTTATAATTTGTTAATCCCTCTTCGTCTATTTCCTCTCCTTCTTCTAATCTCCTATTTCTTTCTTCTTCGTAGGTACGGATTGCAAGGAGGCCAAGCTCTAAAGATCTTAAGGTTTCAGTTATGAAACCTAAGTCTTCACTAATGCAGAACTTTAATAAAGGGTAAAGGATGTGCATCAACAAGCAAAGGGTTTCTCCAAGATTTTTCTTTGTCTTCTCTTTTTTGTCCTCAACCCAATAGTTTAGGTCTTAATTTATAGTCTTAGGATTTAACACTTATAGATTAGAATTAGGAAATAGTGATTTGCAGTTATATTTCTATGATTTATATTAGATTGATTATGTGATTGATTATAATTTTCAATTAGGTTTAGATTTAGTTTAAAATTAGAAATAGGGATTTGATTTATATTTATCTTTGACGATTTTGTATGAAGATACAATAAATCAATAGATTTGATTTTCTCTGCAATATTCGATTTGATTTAATTCTAGACCTTGATTTTTGGATATTTTAGGCATGAAGGAGGTAATCCTGACACCATTGGGAATTAGGGTTTTTACCCTTTGAGTTGACTTCGTCAACAATACAGCAATTTCAAATAACCAAAAAATAAATAATAATGTAAAAAAATAGAAAATGTAGTGCATGTGTGTATATTGACCCTAAGTCAACCATAACAATAAGATTTTAAATAAATAATAACTTTTTTAAAACCAACGTTGACTTCAGTCAACAATCAAAACTAACAAAGCCTATTCTAATGGGCTTCCAGACACCTAAATGGGCCTTTTTAGGCTTAATTTAGCATAATAAACTCTCTTTGATAAAAATACCCCCTCTCTTAATGGGCTTACCAGTGTTTATATGACCCTCTCAAATGAATTAAAGAACTAATAAACCCCTTAAATAAGCGTGACACACCTCTCCCTAGTTGAATCTCAATACAAAAATTTGGATGCACAATTAATAATACTTAGACATAGATTAATTATAAACTTAAACAAAAATGTAACAACACCAAAGTTAATAGCAATGTGATCAACTGTGATAAATCGATCATTAACCATAATAGGGTGAATTTGGGGTATGACAGGAGGTCATTCGTAATTCCTTTTTCTTTAATTTTTTCTTTTTGTTTTAATAATTTCAATAATAAATAAAATTTGATGGTATGGTGATGTGTTGATGGACCTAAACGTGATGCCTTTGGGCCTCGTGTTGCATAAATATTCCTTTATCCCATTCCATTTTTTTGACACTGAAGTTAGTTCAACAAAAAGTACTTTTTAGACCCTCACGTTTGGGCCTTATGCCCAAGCAGAACTTGCTTCACCTCACCTCCAGATCAAGCTTTGCACCCCTGGCATTTTCTTTATTTTCTTTTTCTTTTATTTCTTGTTTTGTGTTTTTAATCAATTTTTGTGTTTTTTCTCTCCATGATATTGATTAATTTCTTTGCTTGAAAAATGACAAAAATATTAGAATTTAATTTTCTTTTATTTTGTTAGATTGTTTGGTTGTTTCTTGATAACACGTTCCCTTAAGTGATTCCATGAAGAGATTAATTTCTCTTTTGATCATTTTGTGTCGAATTAGACTTTAGGACCAATCCATGCATGACAACTTTTTAGGTTTTTCCTTTCATCCTTACCGTAGGGCTATCTCTTGCATGACAATAATTAGGGTTGATATTCCTTTTGCTTTTTACCTTTTGCATAGCATTCTTTTCTTTTAAAAGAAAAATTTCTTTTCTTAATCAAATTCAGAACACTTAACAAGTAAAGATGTGAATCATACGTCATTGAGCCTTAAGTAATGGAAAAGGATGAGACATTTCTAACCTTGTTCTTCTTTCATTCATAGACTTTAGTATGATTCAATTCACAAACCATTTTCAAAGTTAAAGGTGGAGAAGTAGCTATGTGCCCTAGCATTAGGAGTCATTCACTATTATCCCCAACAAAACACTTCACCCAGTTCAAACCCTTTTGCCTTCGAGATTTCCCTTTAAAACCTTTTCAAAAAGGACATGTTAATTCCATTATACTCATCACAATAATGCATGAGTCTCTAAAGGTTGAGCGACAACATTAACTGCTAGAAACTAAACTTAGAATTGTCTATAAAAAATACCAAACAAACAAACTTTTTCAACAAGTACTACAAAGTTTTGATTCCCTTTGGGATACGTAGGCACTGGGTTGCAAAACTCCGACAAACTCAATAATAAAAACCTTTTGTTTTTCCCTCATTAAATCATTCATGCCTACCCTTAGCAAGTAAGTCTTTAGATATACACACCCTTTGATTAGAATAACCAGAGTGGATACCATTGAGTACAGAGGATGTGAGGGGTGCTAATATATTCCCTTTGCATAACCGACTTTTATACCCTTCTCTTGGTATTAAGACCATCTTATCCTTCCTCTTGGGGTTTTCTCGATGTTTTCCCTTCCCTTTGATATGAATAAAGTTCGATCACGACTCTATTTGTGTGTTATTTTTCGCATAGCAACAACTGGTGACTCTGCTGGGGAAACCTAAGCAAGTGAGTCATATCTCTTGTTTGTTTTCTTTTCTTTGGTTGTGTAATACGATGAGAGAACTGACTTGGGAGTTTTTCATTTGATCGCAATTGTTGCGGATAGCAAGAGTCACCACTGACTTTTCTTTTATCCAATAAAGGAAAGGGTGAAAAGAACAGGAAAGACCTTTTGAGAATTTTCATGAGTTCGGGGGGTAGGTTATGAAAAGGGAAGGTGTTAGCACCCTTTTCACCCGTATATATCTACAGGCTCTTAGTTGATAGCTCACTTTGAAATGCTTTGTTTGAAGATGCGTTTGTGATTGGTTTTGAAAGTATTTTTGAAAAGTGCCTTCGTTTAGGCGAGCTTCGTAATGATTCTCGTCTCTATGAGAATGCATACAAAGTGTTGACTTTTAAAAATATTTCATGAAAGTGTTGGTGTGTTTGAAAGATGTTTGGTTTGAAATGTTTGTGAGCAAGCAACTATGAACGTTCTACCTACTCAAAAAGTCTTAATTATTTTCCTCCTCCTTTAGATATTACTATCTTACCATTGATTGGTAAGAAGCCCTACCATTGGATGTGAAGGGACATGCATGGGTTTTTGTACAGTCATTGAAGGTAACATTGTAGGATACTTTATCAATTTGTCGTAAGGGTCTAAGATCGTTTACCGAAAGCAACATTATAGGGTCATCGAGGGACTATGATCTTGTATTCGAGGGTCATTGCTAAAGTATCCCACATTCGAGGGACCTGACTATTTTATTCGAGGCAACAAGTGTGGTTAACCCTAGAGGTGCATGTGTGCAAAGTGTTTGTTTTCATGCATTCTTGTCTTGAGATTAGGGTTCTCTAAGATTGATTTTATCTTGCCATACACACCCTAATTGCTAACAATAATATTGAAAGCGGTAAATTGCGGAAATTTAAATTCTACGATATTACATCTTTTTTGGGGATGGGGGATACAAATTTACAAATGGAGAATGAAAGTAATTAAAACCTAATTACTATTATAACCATATTGAATAATGAATAACAATAAAAAATAAACAAATATAAAGATAATGTAAAAAAAAGGAAAGTTGTTTTAAGAAAACTTTTATGTATTGACATATACACTTATGCATTGATACAAAAACTTTTATGCATTGACGCATGCACTTATGCATTGGCTCATATCTGTTTCTTATTCTTGAAATTCAAAACCAACTCAGTATGAGTTGACACATAAAGGTCTTCATCGGCTCATAACCTGTTTTGCATCGATACATATCATTTCTTTGCTCATGGAAATCAAAATCAACTCAGTATGAGTCAACACATAATGGTTTGCATCGAATCATTTCTGTTTTGTATCGATTCATTTGTGTTTTGTATCGACTCATAACATGTTTTGTGTTTAATATGTGTCTACTCATAGAGATATGTATAGACTCATACTGCTGTTTTTTACTTCTAACATTTTTCTGCTGCATATATGAGTTAGTTCTCAACACATGGTTAATGAAAATGAAAAGTAAACATATGGTTAGATTTAGGGCATACATTTTATCTTCATAAATTAACCACTAATGATGCTTGTATGAAGAGTTCAAAGTCAAGAAACTTACTTTGAAACTAAAATTTGTGTTTTGATTTAAAGTTGTTGTATTGTTTTGGAGAGGTCAAATGGATGTTTTTGAGTTTGGAGAATGGTGATGGTGATGTATATGAAGTATGTGTATGGTTTGTTTAGGGAAAACTTGTAAGGTTTTGGAGACTCAAAGGGTTTTGACTTCAAAGCTCAAAGATGGAGGTTTTTATGGAAAATTCTGGTTTTTAGAGTATAAGGGGGAGGGGGATGAGGAATTTTCAATACACAAGAATCTGGCCTCTTTCTCTTGCAAATTCTCCCTCTATTTATAGGCAAGAGGTTTGGAAACAAGAGTTGTTTAGGTTTGCAAGACAACATGTTATGGTTTGGTTGGGATGCAAATATTAAACTATGTCAATTCTCCATAGTCCCAAGATGAAGTACCAAAGTTGCTGGTGTAGAGGGGCTACTTTCCATGATTTATGGTGGAGTAAAATCAGAAGTAAACAAGGTATGGGCTCAAGACAAATTTTGTACCAACAAGCTTGCTTTTCAAGAATAGCAATGGTAACTTTTTACCTTAAATGGCAAGTTATTTGGATAATGGCTTGTATCTCTTGGTTAATGGTTCAAGATTTTGCGTAAACATTAAATTATGGAGAGATTTAAAAGCAAGAAGGCCTGCAACATAAGATTATGCAGCATAACATGTAGATTGGATCATGTGTTCTTCACCAAAAAGACTTGTAATTCAAGGATGGATGCCCAACTTCATGCTCTTGAATCTCCTAGCTCAAGTATGATAAATTCATGCTCTTGGATGTTTTTGAAAGCTTAAAACATCCTCTATAACTTTCATGTTGGCCATTTTTGACAAAATCATCTTGGAAATATGTGAAAAAATGCCAAGAAGTTGGGATAAAATCCTGACCAAAATCTATTGAAAACTTCTGTAAGTGTTAGATGAAAATGTCATGACTTCATGGGCTTATATCTTTAAATTTAAGCGTTTCTTGGACATCAACCCTCTAATACAAAGTTGTAGAATTCATCAAGATCTACAACTTCCGTGTTGAAAGTTTCCTTTAAATCATTTGCATAATGGTGAAAATTGGTTTGAAGTTATGAAATAAACATGTATAAAACACTTGGAAAAATTTCTAAGTCTTGGAAAGTTTTACTTTTCAAATTGACTTTCTTGACTTCTTGATGATCAATCTTGATATTATTGAATGTCTTGATGAATTTTGATCTTTGAAAATTAATGTTGACCAAAAAGTCAAAGTTTGACTTTTGGTGTATCAATTGACTTTTTCATCAGTTGACCAAATTTCATCTATCAATCCAATGATCTTGAGAAATGTTTTGAGCTATGAAATTAGGTCAATATGATGTCCTTGAATCCTTGATATCATGTTTCAAACCAATAAGTCATGTATTAATTCAAAAGTCAAGAATCAGTCATTCTCAATCAAAACCCTAATTTTGACCATTTTGCCCTTTTGATGATTTAAACATTTTTCTTCGGGAATTGTGATCCAGACTTGATCAATTGATGCATATGACTTCAAAATGTTGATATTGTTCAAAAATATTGAAGTTTGGCTGTAAGTTGACTACATTTGGCTTTTTTACCCAATACAGCTGGTTTTAGGTCATCTGATCAATTGACTGAGCAACTTTGTGATGCAAGACTTGAAACTTGACATGAGTATTCTTGAAGGTCTAAAATTATCCATGAAATTCATTTTAAGCATTAGAATTCCAATTGTCCTTGTGAAAATTCAAACCCTAATTTGAGGCATCAATGTTGAAGAGATGGCTTCACCTAGTCCACACTTGTACAAGCTTGAACTATTGAAGATCTTGTGAAAAATGTTTTTAGAAATGAGAGGGAAAATTTTGGGGTACAGCAACTGCCCATATTCAATCTTCTTAAACCTAAAGAGTTAGATTGGCGGTTCCACCATTCGTGACTTGAAGGTGGAAGATGATTTAACATTATAGTGCATAGAAATTTGCACTTGATGATGTGTTAGTTGATTGTGCCGGGAATGGGCTTAAAGATGCCATTTGGAGAAGTGATAAATAATTTGTCAGAGATGGGCTTATAGATGGCATCCAGAGTGACTGTTGGTAGAAACTGGAAGAAGTATCAGAATAAATCCTTGGTCAATTTATACTCAAACTGTAGATGTCTTTTGCCTGTCTTTAATTGGGAGAAATAAATCTGACCAGTATTGTAATGGTGACTTCATTGGGGAAATAAATCTAACCAAAAGAGGCCTATTGATTGCCTATCATTAACTGGAAGAAGTAAATCTATCCAGAAGAGGACTTTTGTTTTGTTGACTGATTTTTCCTGCAAGGAAGAGGGTTAGTTGCATGCAGATGTATGCATGGCGTAATGATGTTCTCAAAATAAATGAGATCATGTTGTATGCATTTGTCATGTATGTAGTATGATGTATGAATATGAAATATTGTTGAGGCGTATCTTTGTCTGGAAAATAAATCCTTGACAAATGCTGGGGAGTTTTGGGAAGTTAAATCCTAGATTGCTGTTGGGGATGAAGAGTATGTGCATCTTCAAATCTTGTTTAGAGTATTTCCGCTGGGGATTCCTGCTTTGTTGTTTTTAGGAGAATTCCATCGGGGAACATTGACTTTGCTTGAGAAAACTTTGCGGGGAGTGTTGATTTCTGCTTGGGGAATATAGTTCAGGAGTTTTAGTTGTCCATTGCTCTACTAAGGAGAATAAAAGTTAACTATTATCTGGTCGGATTCTAGGCTTCGCAACAAGTTGTTGGGGAAAATAAAGTTGACTGTTATCTGGTCGTATTCCAGGTTTCACAACAACTTATTGGGGAAGATGAAGTTTAACTGTTATCTGGTCGGATTCCAGGCTTCGCAGCAACTTACTTGGAAGGATGAAGTTAACTATTATCTGGTCGGATTCCAGGCTTTGCAGCAATTTACTTGGAAGGATAAAGTTAACTGTTATTTGGTCGGATTCCAGGCTTCGCAATGATTTTATGAAGTTAACTGTTATCTGGTCGAATTCCAGGCTTCGCAATAACTTACTGAATTTAACTATTGTCTGGTCGGATTCCAGGCTTCGCGGTAATTTTCTGAAGTTAACTGTTATCTGGTCGAATTCCAGGCTTCGCAGCGATTTTCTGAAGTTAACTGTTATCTGGTTGAATTCCAGGCTTCGCAACAACTTTCTGAGATGGATGAAGTTAATTGTTATTTGGTCGGATTTTAGGCTTCGCAATAACTTACTGAAGTTAACTGTTATCTGGTCGGATTCCAGGCTTCACAACGATTTTTTGAAGTTAACTGTTATCTGGTCGGATTCCAGGCTTCGCAGCAACTTACTGAATGAATGAAGTTGATTGTTATCTGGTTGGATTCCAGGATTCAAAACAACTATACTGAATTTAACTGTTATCTGGTCAGATTCCAGGCTTCACAACAAATTCCTGAAGTTAACTGTTATCTGGTCGGATTCTAGGCTTCACAATAACTTTTTGAGATGGATGAAGTTAATTGTTATCTAGTCGAATTCCAAGCTTCGCAATAACTTACTAAAGTTAACTGTTATATGGTCAGATTCCAGGATTTACAGCAAATTCCTGAAGTTAACTATTATTTGGTCGGTTTCCAGGCTTCGCAGCAACTTGCTGGGGATAATATCGACTCTGTTTGTGACAAAGGGTTTTGTCCGTTGATTTGTAATGGTCTGAGAAAAGAACTCGAGCTGGAGAATTTGTAGTTTGTTGGGGAATCTGTAGGTTGTAGGGGAAATAAACCCTGTTGAAGAAATCATTTTGGAGACCTTATTGGGGAGATGAATTCTTTTGGAGACGAACTCCGCAGGGATTCCCTCGTAGTTTATGACCAACTCAGCTGGGGAAACAATTGTCATGATATTGGAACTCTGGGTGGATACTGTATGAATTCAAATCTGTGGGGATAATTTTGTTGAAGTAACTCTGTGGGGATATCCCGAATCCTTAAGAAAATGATTATTACTGTTTTTAAACATACATTTGTTAACAATTAATCATGTTCATATGCATATGTTCATTAAATTTTAGTCATTGAACGTTTTTGCACGCAAAACAGAAAAACATAAAGTTTGCACTTCAAAGTATATTTGTATTGATGTTTTACCTATAAATAGGCGTTTTTGTACAAGGAGACAGATCCTAGTAAGAGGAAATCGTCGAAAGAATACAAAGTGAAAACAAAAATAATAGCCATGTGGAAGTGATCTCATTGTGTTCCAACTACGCCATTGCTCATATGTCTTCGAACATCATCCCTTGTCGTTGAAAGAAGTTGATTGAATTGATATTACACCCAAGAACTTGGACATTGGTAATAAAGTTGATTGTAGTGATTTCACGGGACATTGTCATATGCTTTAATCCTTTACTTTTGCCTGGACTACCCTTTCGGGTTTTCAGCCCACCAGGATACCCTTTTTTGCCCAAGCCGCCCTTTCGGGTTTTCAACTGTCGGGTGTACAATCTCTTATATATATCCCTAACTTTTTCTCGAACGCTTTTGGTTCGCCAGGATGCCCTTTATTTTTACCTAGGTATGTCAACGTAATGGGTCATTTTTATGCATAGTATTTTTTAACTATGTCCGCGTTCACCAGATACAAAAAAGCTTTTCCGTCCATAGTAGTTAGCATCATAGCTCCACCAGAGAATACTTTTTTAACCAAGAATGGCCCTTCTTAAGTGGGAGTCCATTTGTCCCACTTGACCTTGAACATGGATGAAATTGTTGCTAAGGCATCCACTAACTGATTTTCTTCTCCTGGAAAATGTTCGAAGGTAACCTCCTCAAAGTACCAGATTAGGGTTAACACAAGCTCTTTGTAGGGGATCATATTAGGATGTTTGGTATCCCATTCGCCTTTAACTTGACTGATTACTAAAGATGAGTCTCCATATACGCTTAAGAATTTGATTCTTAGGTCGATATCAGCCTTTAGTCCCAAGATGCATGCCTCATATTCAACCATATTGTTCGTACAGTCGAAGCACAGCCTAGCAGTGAAAGGTGTATGGAAACCTTCACGAGAAATAATCACAAAACTAACTCCATTACCCAAAGCATTGGAAGCCCCATCAAAAACCATAGTCTATCGGGATCCTTGTTCAAGTCCATCATACGGTCCAGGTTTTTCACAATCAGTTATTAGCATGATATTCTCGTCCGAGAATTCAAAGTTCATGGATTGGTAGTCAACAACAACTTGATGGGCCGAATGATCCTCTAGCACACTTCCTTTGATGGACTTTTATGTAGTATATTGGATATCATATTCAGTCAAGATCATTTGCCATCTAGCTATTTGTATGGAAAGAGCTGGTTTCTCGAAGATGTACTTGATAAGGTCCATCTTAGAAATCAACAAAGTGGTGTGAGTCAACATATATTGTCTTAGTCGGCGAGAAGCCCATGCTAGAGCGCAACAATTTTTTTAAGCATTGAATATCTTGTTTCACAATCGGTAAACTTTTTGCTCAGGTAGTGTATTGCATGCTCTTTTCGGCCAGACTCGTCATGTTGGCCCAACACACACCCCATTGAATTCTCTAATACAGTCAAATACATAATCAGAGGTTTTCCTTCAATTGGAGGCATCATGATGGGAGGTTCTTGTAAATATTCCTTGATCTTGTCAAAGGCTGCTTGACAATCGTCGTTCCATCTGACTACTTGATCTTTCTTCAAGAGTTTAAATATTAGCTCACAAGTAGCAGTCAAGTGAGATATGAATCGAGCAATGCAGTTGAGTCGACCTAAGAAATCCCTGACCTCCTTCTCAGTACAGGGAGCTGTCATTTCTTGTATCGATTTTACTTTTACAGGGTCGACCTCAATACCTTTTCTACTGACGATAAACCCTAAGAGTTTCCCAGATCTTACCCCGAAGGTGCATTTGTTAGGATTCAACCTTAGCTTATATTTCTTCAATCTTCCAAATAGCATGTGAAGATGATCAAGGTGTTGTTCCTTAGTTTGTGACCTCGCAATCATATCATCAACATATACTTCTATTTCATGATGGATCATGTCATGGAATATGGCTACCATAGCTCATTAATAGGTTTCCCCTGTGTTATTCAAACCGAAAGGCATGACCTTGTAATAAAAAGTGCCCCACTGTGTAACAAAAGTGGTTTTCTCCATGTCTTCGGGTGCCATTTTGATTTGGTTGTAACCATAGAAGCCATCCATAAAGGAGAAAACTTTGTGTTGAGCCGTGTTGTCAACCAAGACATCAATATGAGGTAGTGGGAATCGTCTTTGGGCCTTTCCCTATTCAAATCCCTGTAGTCTATGCACATACGAACTTTTCCATCTTTCTTCGGAATTGAGACCATATTTGCAACCCATTGGGGATAGGATATAACTGCCAAAAAACCTGCATTGAATTGCTTCATTACGTCAGATTTTATTTTCTCAGACATATCTGGTCGCATACGACGAACGTTTTGCTTGACTGGAGGATAATCTTCCTTTGTTGGTAGATGATGAACCACAATATCAGTATCAAGCCCCGACATATCTTTATATGACCAAGCAAACACCTCAACATAGTCATGTAACATCTGGACCAATCTTCCCTTGACACCGTCTTCCAAGTTGGTGCCGATTTTGACCTCTTTCTTGTCTTCCTCAGTACCTAGGTTGATCAATTCAACTGGCTCCTCATGCGCTTGAATAGCTTTCTCCTCTTGCATCAGAAGTCTGGCTAGTTCCCAGGTATCTCACAATCTTCTTCTCCCTCGTCTTTGGCTTGGTAGATTGGATGTTCAAAGTTATAGCTAACAATAGTAGAGTCGTTGGCAATGATATTCGAAGTGGATGTGGAAATGAAAATGTGTTTGTGTGCATGTAAGATACATGGCTCTTTTGAAAATGCAATAAAGCGAAAGAAAGACAATGAGCGTAAAATTTTGAATGCAAAAGAGTCCAATGTTTTTCATTAAATGATCATATGGCATATGAAAATGACAAACCCTTAACAAATGGACCATGATGCCCCGAGCATGGCACATGGCATAAAGTCATTGTTTCAATTAGAATTATAGACAAAGTTCTTAAATTGATAAAACACTAAATGGTAATTACTCTTTGTTGAAGGAGATGGGAATGAAATCCTTGGCACGCTAGTTGTTGAGTCCTTCTTCGGTAGTCGGGTATATCCAGTCATCAAAATCACAGTCGTTGTCGGAGTCTTCAAGAGCATTCACTTCATGGTTACTGATGTGAAGAGGTGGTTTTCCTATGCGAGCACGTCTGACCTCCTTTTGGGCTTTGGAAGTGAAACCCAAACCACTTTTGTCTGATTTGAAAGGGATGTCAGGGAGTTGTCCCCAAATGGTACAACCTTCATCTTCAATCATAGCACGAGCATCTTTGAGGGAAGCCATCCTAGGAATATCTTTAACAAATTTTGGAACATTAGGAGTATCCTTGGCAGCAGCAACCATGGGCGAGACCACTTTGAAGGCTTGGCAAGAAGTTTCTATGAACTCGCCGTCCATCTCAACATACTTAAACGAATTCAGGTGTCTAACCATAAACTCTTCTTCACCACAGACAGTAACAATCTTTCCTTTGAATGGATATTTCAATTTTTGATGAAGTGTAGAAGTCACCGCTCTTGCCCCATGTATCCAAGGGCGTCCAAGTAGGCAAGATTAGGCAGGACGAATGTCCATCACATAGAAAGTCGAGTTGAAAGTTTGATAACCAACTTTTATGGGGAGGTAAACCTCTCCATGTACCATCCTCTTTGATCCATCGAAAGCCCTTACCACTATGTCACTTGGCTTCAACACCAAGCCTTCGTAATCCAACCGATCTAGGGCACCCTTGGGTAAGACATTTAGAGAGGACCTAGTACCCACCAATACATGGGCTAGAGTGGTTCTTTTGCATTCAATAGAGACATGCAAAGCCTTGTTGTTATTTCTTCCAGCTGGAGTTAAATTAGTATCTGAGAATCCCAATCCATTATCAGTAGTCAAACTCACTACACAATTTTCAAACTGACCGGCTGTAGTCTCTTGAGGAACATGATATTTCTTCAGAAATTTTATCAAGGCTTGAGCATGCGCATCAGAACAAAGTAATAAAGATAGCATAGAAATCTTCGAGGGGTTTTTCCCTAACTGCTCTACTTTCTTATAATCACTTTTCCTTATGATCTTTAAAATCTCCTCCATCTCTTGAGTAGAGGGTTCCTCAGTAATAATGTCTTTGGCAGGCGCCTCCATCCTGGAAGGCTCGTTCATCTTTTCTTTTCCCTTAGCATCCGTACTAAGTTTGTCAACAATAATGCGAACAAGTGTAGTTGTAGTGGTTGGAGGTGAAATGGAAGGAGAGAAGATTCTCCATGTTCTTGTCACCTTACTAAGCCGATAATGTTGGTAATGTCGTCAGTCTTGTCTTCATCAATCCAGGAGTCTTGTTTAATATCATGGTAGTATACTTCAGCTCCATAATTATAAGGTATTGGCCTTGGGGTGGTGATTATCAATGGTGCGGTTGTCGGTTCATTGGAAATCCTAATAGGACCTTTTGAGGTGATCCTAATAGGTTTGTTGGATATAGTGATGATGGAAATGTCTCTAACCTCTTGTGGTACAACTTCAGTCGAACTTTTTATGGACGAGGTTCTTTCAAATAAAATCTCATGGCTATATATTAGGTGTTGGACCTCCTTTTTCAGCCATTCACAATCATTCTTTTGTAGAGCACATCAATGACAGTCTTCTATACAACCAGGGAAAACCCCAACTTTCAATAGATTTTCTTTAACAATGGTCAGTGGAGTAGTCAAATCTTCAACGGAGGAAAAAAAAGCAGTATCTTCAATTGCATTGACACCTTTGCCGTGATTTTCCATTGGTGCAGTGATGACATTCAAAGTTGTAGGTGGATCGAATTCAATAGTCTTGTTGTCGATGATGTTTTGAATTTTGCATTTTAAGGCCCAACATTGGTCAGTGTCATGTTCGGGGCTATTGGAGTGATAAGCGCATTTGGCGTTCGGGTTGTACTTTGGTGATGAAACATTGGGATTTGAAGGGGGATCACGCAATGTTACCAAATTAGCCTTCAACATGTGTTGCAAGGCTTGAGATAGTGACATGTTGATCCTTGTAATTTGTCTTCTTGGAATATCAGGTCTTTGATGATTGGATTGTTGTGGTTGTCTTTGAGTAGAGGTCGGATTGGAGATCAGAACTGCATTAACAGATTGACGATGGTCCTTCTTGACACGGCCCCTTGACCCATACACGACATTAGTTTCTTTTTTACCGATGAACGGTTTCTTCAAAGTGTTCGATGTAGAGGCAGAAACCATGAGTATTTTTCCACTTTTGATACCGATCTCAACTCTTTCACCAGTCAAGATTAACTCAGTGAAACCAGATGATGATCTCCCAATCAGTAAATTGAAAAATGGCCCAATCAATGTTCCCATGAACATATCCACCGACTCTCTATCAGTCAATGGTGGTTGTACTCTACCAGCAAGGGCTCTCCATTTCTGCACGTACTCTTTAAAAACTTCATTGGAACCCATTGTCATTCCTTGTAACTGAACTCTAGTCGGCGCCAAATCAGCGTTGTACTGATATTGACGGTAGAAAGCAGTGGCCAGATCTTCCCAGGTATGAATGTTTGAACCCTCCAACTGATAAAACCACTCCAATTGAGTCCTAGACAGACTTTCTTGAAAGAAGTGCACTCACAACTTCTTATCAGTGGTATGCGGTTGAATTTTACGGACGTAAGATCTCGAGTGATGTTTTAGGACCGAAACACCGTCGTACTTAGCAAAGAGTGAGATCTTGAATTTATGGGGAATAACTACCCCAAGCACCAAACCCAGATCACCAAAATCCAATCCAGGCACGACTTGAATTTCCACAGCCTTCAACCTATCTTCCAGTTGCTTATACTTGTCCTCAGCGGGTGGATACTGTTCATCAAAATAGTCTTCATCCTCAGAGTTTGGATTGTTGCCACCTCCAGCACGGGTACTCCTTGCATCTTCGTCTTGGTTCTCATCCTCCTCGGATGACTCTTCTACCACTTACACTTGACAGACGGGGCCCTTGAACCTTTTCCCCATGTTGATTAAAGCCTTCTTCTTGGTCTTCTTTATTGCCACCAGAAGTGACATCATCTCTTACTGCCCTTTGGCCAAGGTGAGCAAGGTTTCTTGAAATTGAGAATTTTGTGTCTGTAAGTCCTTCACAGTCTACTCGAGATCCATCTTACTGAAATAAACAGTAGAAAGATGAGGAAACCTGTGTTGTAAAACCTGCTTATGTTATGATGCATGTAGTGTGAGTGCAAATGTTTTCAAGGACCTTTAAGATTTAAGTTTGTTTAAACAAAGAAGGAAAAAACATTAATTGCATTAATAAGTTCAAAATGGTTACAAAAAGTCCCTCTCGGGCTTACAATGGAAGAAACAATAATAATAATACAAAATAAACTCCTAAGACAAAAAGGACTCAAGCTTCCCATGAGTGCATCCTCTTTGGTGCAATGTAGGCGTTCACACTTCGCTCT
The DNA here is from genome assembly GCA_948472305.1 of Vicia faba. Taxonomy (NCBI): domain Eukaryota; kingdom Viridiplantae; phylum Streptophyta; class Magnoliopsida; order Fabales; family Fabaceae; genus Vicia; species Vicia faba. The sequence goes on along the minus strand of OX451740.1, from coordinate 986,814,076 downwards.
TCATGAAGCTGTCTCGTGAGATCTAAAACCTTCTTCTCGCTTGCGTAAAATTGGGCTTCAAAGTGTCTCGCTCCCCTTTGAGATGAATACATGACCTTTGCAACTCCTTGAGAGTAGTAGGCATGTCAGGATGAAGAATAGTGTAGGGAACATCTCCTTCGGCGATAGGCTCCATGATGATAGGTAGGATGGCAGGATACGTTATTATGAGGCCTTGAGCACGAGCTCACACCCACTTGAGATAGGGCTCTAATGGGATGGAGTTCTTATGCCCCAATGCCTTGCTATCAACTTTGTTCACCATACCCCAAGCTCACACAAATATTGGACGATAACCTTGGACATCACTCTCATAGTCAAATACAATTCCTTGGATAAGCGCGTCATGAGGACCATCCCTCCTAGCATACCCAAACTGTCATAGAGCCAATCAAGGATTATATGTGATACCTCCCCTAATTCCAAAGAGAGGGACATTAGGTAATTCCCCACAACGATCAATTATGGTGACATCCTCCAAAGATCAAGAACACCAATGAATATCTAAATGTGAGAGTGACATCAACCTACTAGACGATCTCATGCCTTGCTCATTCTTCAAAACAGATCAAGGAAGGTGCGAAATAAACCACCTATCCAACAAAGAAGTACAACACATAAGAATTCCCCTTCTCTTCATGGTGCGAGTGTGAAGAGAGTGCAAAATGTCTCCAAGTAAGGTAGGCACCGGGTTACGGGATATAAATTTTTTGACCACATTCACATCTATGAGTTGGTCCAGTTTAGGAAATAGTACCATCCTATAGATTAGAAGGGCCAAAACCTCTTCAAAATCTTGCAAATGTAGAGCATCCCAAAAGAGTTGAGGCTTCTCAAACAGAAACTTGGCTAGAAAACCCTTAACACCACTTCTTGTTTCCCAATTTGCCAAAACATCAGACCGTTGCAAATGTAAATCTAAAGAAATTTCCTCATATCTTGGGTATTTCTCAATACCGGTGAAGGGTAATTGATCAAGAATAGGCACTCCTAAGAGTTTAGAAAAATCCTCCATAGTGGGCACTAATTGGTAATCAGGAAATGTAAAGCAATGGTGTAAAGGGTCAAAACACTGAAAGAGCACCTTCATCATGTCTTCATCAAGGCTTGAGGTAACCAGATTGAGAAGTCGACCATGTCTCTTGGTGAACGGAGAATTCTCGGAAACCCTTGACGCTAACTCTTTGAGTTGAGGAGGCACTCTTACGAGGTTGATTTGGATAGTATTCCTGCGAGTGGAAGCCATATCCTACAAAACAAAACAATGATACATCTCTAGGTCCTTGAAATTGTTAGTGAAAAATGCCATGGTATGATGTCATGATGTTATGTATAAGTAAACATATACAAGAAAAGCAAACAAGTCCTTAGGTTTAGGCTTGCATGAGGCTCATAGGTAAGTACCCTCTTGAAGTTTAGTTGGTTCAACCTGTCCTAAAAAGTAACTGAGTTTTAGGGAATCTCAATATCATTGATCTTTCTTCATCGGGCATTGTTTCAGCATAAGCCTCTTTATTGACGACCGAAATATCCTGAAAGTATGATCTCAATGAGCATAGTACCGAGTATCAACCAATTTCGGACTGCACCAAAGCCGGCTACCTCACTACTTCCTAATGGCCAAGTTATTCAATTAAAGGTTCTACGGACAATTAGTGCTTCATGACACCACACATCATCCCTGTATTCTCCTTGACTAGACTCAAGGGATACCGGTACCAATAAATGTGTCACACTAACGTAGCCATTGTCTCAACCATGTCGGTATACCCCATACAGTCCCCCACAATCTATTGCTACTTACCTAATAATGTTCCCCGATCCGGGTAAAGGATTAATACAAAACCCAAACAACCATTTAAAAGTAAAGCAAGCAAATCAAACAATGAAAGAATTTAAATGTGAACTAGTCTCTAAGGTAACCCCACTTTTAAGTCATATCTCCCTAGCAGAGTCGCCAATTTTGTAATATGGTGGGAGAACTGACTTGGGTGTTTTGCGTTTGATTGCAATTGTTGCGGATAAAAAGAGTCACCACCGAATTTTATTTTATCCAATAAAGGAAAGGGTGAAAAGAACAGGAAAAACCTTTTGAGAATTTTCTTGAGTTCGGGGGGTAGGTTATGAAAAGAGAAGGTGTTAGAACTATTTTCATATGTTGTTATCTACGGGCTCTTAGTTGCTAGCTCACTTTGAAATGCTTTGTTTGAAGATGTGTTTGTGATTGGTTTTGAAAGTATTTTTGAAAAGTGCCTTTGTTTAGGAAAACTTTGTAATGATTCTCGTCTCTATAAGAATGAATGCAAAGTGTTGACTTTTGAAAATATTTTATGAAAGTGTTGGTGTGTTTGAAAGATGTTTGGTTTGAAATGTTTGTGAGCAAGAAACTATGAATGTTCTACCTACTCAAAAAGTCGGAATTCTTTTCCTCCTCCTTTAGATATTACTATCTTACCATTTATTGGTAAGAAGCCCTATCATTGGATGTGAAGGGACAAACATGGGTTGTCGTACAGTCATAGAAGGCAACATTGTAGGATACTTTAGCAATTTGTCGTAAGGGTCTAAGATTGTTTACCAAAGGCAACATTGTAGGATCACCGAGGGACTATGATCTTGTATTCGAGGGTCATTGCTAATGTATCCCATGTTCGAGGTACATGACTGTTTTATTCGAGGTAACAAGTGTGGTTAACCCTAGAGGTGTGTTGTACCCCAAAATTTTCCCTCTCATGTTTTCCAAGATTTTCTCTTGCCTGGGTGGTTACAAAGACTTGCTTAAGGAAAATAAAACTTTTGGAGATAATCAAGTGTCTTTCGATTGGCATCTGAACAGAGTATTTCGATTGGAATCTGAGCAAGCTTGGATTGGGCGCTGAACTTCCTTCGATGCAAGCCTAATTCACAAGCTTCAATTGGGTGATGGGCCTCCTTCGATCAAGTTCAAATCACAAGGCACCGACTGCATATTGGCTGCTTCAGGCTTGCCTTTGATTCACAAGGCAAGAACTTGCTACATGCCTGCTTCAATTCACAAAGTAGTAGTCCTCTGCAGTCAAGCTTCAATTTGACATCTAAAGACCCATTTGAGCAAGCTTTGGTCCACAAGTTTCATTCCAGCATTGGACTTCTACATGAAAGCTTCGTCTAGGAGAAGACCTCTTCATGATTGCCTTCGACCCACTAGGCCAATGCCTCTTCATGCTTGCCTTGAATCCAAGGCAAAGGCTTTTTCAGACTTTCCTTAGATTTACTAGACAAAAGACTTCATACATGCCTTCAATTCACAAGGTAAGGGCTTCTTCCATGTGTGCTTCGACCCACAAGGAAATGACTTCCTCTGTGCATGCCTTCAGCGCACAAGGCAAAAGGCTTCATTCAACTTGCCTTGGATGCACAGGGCAAAGGCTCCCTCTTCAACTTGCCTTCAGCTCACAAGGTAAGGGCTCCCTCTTCAATTTGTCTTCGATTCACAAGGCCAATACCCTTCCAACTGGCCTTCGATTCACAGAGCAATGCCTCCCTCATGCTAGCATCCACAAAGCGTTGGCTTTCTTTGTGCTAGTTTCGACTGGGTAATGGTTCCCTTCAAAACTGCTTGCGTCAACTTTATCCCTAAACCCTTTAGCACATGATTGTTATATTATGAGCACACATTGGTTGCCCATTCGAAGAATGCGCAAGGCATATGTGTGGGCTATTCGAAAGACACACAAAAGCGGTATTCGTAAGATACACAAAATGGCCATTTGAAGGATATACATGTGTTCCCTTCGAAGGAGACACATAGTTATTGAAAATAAGTTTGTCTTATGATGAATCTTGGTCAAAGTTGCTTGCTGGCCCAAAATCCAACATGTTGCCAATCTCAAGCCTCCTGCACAATTGCTTTCGAAGGAGGTAACAAGAGAAGTTTCGACTAGCCAAAAGAGAGTTTTCGATTGGATTAGCTGAAGAGTTTCAGATCAAGCTACCAAGGTAAATAGAAGCTCAATTGAAGAAGCCCTAATGATGAGAATTAGAGCCATTCGAAGGAGGCAACCCTGGGCCAATTAAATATCAAGGATTGAGGGTATTCGAAGGAGCCCAAACGTGTCCAAGTTCATCCCAAAGCACAAAGGGGAAAGAGTTCATCAAAAAAGGCAATCCCTTAATGTGTCTGATTTTGAATTCAAAGCTTAGTTAATGGTCGTCCCTTACCATTTCTATGCTATGACCCTCTATCCATCTCCTATAAATACACAAAACTTCTACAAGCCAAGGACTACATACATATGCACAAGGACAAACTACACGCACACGCTGCCTCATAAGCCACACCAAAGTTATCAAAAATCTCATAAGTGACCCAAAACGAAGCAACCTTCAACAAACGCTCCACTCACTCCCTGAAGTTTGCAGGAGGCGTTCCCAAGCACTAGGCAGGTCCAACATACATTGGAGCATCACTCACACAATCTGTTCGTTGGTAATTTGCTTTCGATCTCAAACTAGCTAAGTATGCAATTTTTAAATTCATGTTAATCACACACTCATGTTATTGCTAATGTTTGTTATTGCTTTCATGCGTTACATGCAAGATTAAGCGCATGGGTGAGATTGTGCCATTGCTTGGGCATGATCTATATTTTATTTCAAATCTCAGGATTCATGACGTTTCAAGATGAAATGGATTTCAATTCAGACCCAGGGGATTCGAATTACGATGATACAACCATAGGCTGTCGAATCCAAGACTAGATTCAATCTAAATCTGGATTTTTGTTTTGTTTCTCTAATAGGTTTTTTTGCTGATCGAAGGAATATATCATGCACCTTCGACCAGCTTCCTCATGGGATAGGAAGACAGTTCTAGGCTCCTTTTTGGTCCATGCTTGCATGCTACAATTTGCATAGTCTCCTGCACCATCCTTCCCTTTTGAATTTTGTTTTGCGTTATTTCCTTTTATTTAGTTTTATTTACTCAGCAAAATATTTATAAAAAAATCACAAAACTTAGGTCTAGTCTTTTATAATTAAAATTAATTCTATTAACTAATTAATTAATTATTGTAACCATTACTTTAATTTAAAATCAATAGACCTAGGATTCAATCAAATTTTATTTCATAATCAAAATAAAACGCAAAAAAGATTTCCTTTTACCTTAGGCTTTTTAGGCGTATTTTTAATTTGCGCGCTTATTTTAAATTTCGCATTTTTATTATTAATGTACCTGCTCATGGGTTGTAAAAGAATAACTAGGACATTTACTACTTTTATCTCCCCATTTTGGAATTGTAATAATCCCCCTCCCCGAAGCTTTGTAATAGTGTAGGATTTATATTCCTGTATTTTATTTTCTGTACAATATTAATTGTTAGATGTATGGTAATAGGATTGTATGGCAAGAATAAAATAAAACTCTAGCAAACCTAACAAAAAAGACAAAAAATAACTGAATACAACACACTTGCACATATACACCTCTAGGATACTCCCACTTTGGTTGCCTTAGGAAAATAAGACAGTCATGTCCCTCGAAAGTAGGGACGCTTTATCAAAGACCCTGGAATCAAAAGATCATAGTACATCGATGACCCTACGGTGTTGCCGTTCGGTAAATAATCTAGTCCTTTAAACAAAATTGCTAAAGCGTCTCTATATGTTGCATTTACGATTGTACGATGACCCATGAATGTCCCTCATACATCCAAACGACTATGGCTACCTACTCACTAATAGTAGGATAGCTTTGTCTAAAGGAAAGGAGGAAAAGAATGACCCTTTCGAGTAAAGTAGATAGCTGTTAGATGCTTGCTCAAACAAACTTTTTACACCTACACAAAAATATTTCAAAACATTTTCAAAAACGCTTTATCAACAGTCTTGAGGACTGATACAAGAGTTATCATAAAGCAAATCACCATACTAAGGCATTTCAAAATACTTTTCAAAACACATAAAGCACAAGGTATTTCAAAAATGAGCTTAGCATCTAAGAGCCCATAGAGAAACTACGGATGGAAAGGGTGCTAACACCATCCCTTTCTATAATCTACCCCCTTACTTAGAAATAATCTCGAAAGGTCTTTTTCTGTTCTTTTCACCCTTTCCTTTGTTGGATAAAAGAAAATTCGGTGGCGACTCTTGCTTAACGTAACATTTGCGAACACAAACGCAAAACCAGTATAACAGTCGGTTCTGCCACCATATCACAGAACTGGAGACTCAGCTGAGGATTTTATAAAAGTGGGGTTACCTTAGAGCTTAGGTCATATTTAATTTGCTTTCCTTTTATGCTTTGATTGCTTTATCTTTAAGGGTTTTTGCTTGGGTTTACTTGTAAAGATCCTATAGCCGGATCTGGGGAACCTTTTAGTCAAGTAGCAATAGATCGTGGGGACTGTGCGGGGTATACCGACACAGTTGAAATGATAGCTACGTTTGTGTGACACATTTGTTGGTACCGGTATCCCTTGAGTAGTCAAGGAGAATACGGGGCCGCTGTATGGTGTCACGAAGCACCAACTGACCTTAGAACCTTTAATTGAACAACTTGGCCATTAGGAAGTAGTGAGATAGCCGGCTTTGGTGCAGTCCGAAGTTGGTTGATACTTGATACTACACTCATTGAGATCTGACTTCCGTGATATTTCGGTTGCCAATAAAGAGGCTTGCGCTGAAACAATACCCGTTGAAGAAAGATCAGTGAAATTGAGATCCCCTAGATCCCAATTACTATTAATAGGACAGGTTGAACCAACTAAACTTCAAAAGGGTACTTACCTATGGAATATGTGCAAGCCTAAACCTAAGGATCTGTTTGTGTGATTACATATATCTGTTTGTACATAACATCATAACATCATAACATTGGCATATCACTCTAACCATTTCAAGGACTTTTAGAACCTATCTTTGTGTCTGTTTTGTAGGACATGGCTCCCATTCGCAGAAATACTATCCAAGTCAACCTCGTAAGGGTGCCTCCTCAAATCAAAGAGTTGGCATCAAGGGTTCCTGAGAATTCCCCATTCACTAAAAGAAATGGTCGAATCCTCAGTTTGGTCACCTCAAGCCCTGATGAAGACATGGTGAAAGTTATCTTTCAGTTCTTTGACCCCCTACATCATTGCTTTACATTTCCTGACTACCAGTTGGTGCCTACTATGGAAGAGTTTTCTCAGTTATTGTGAGTGCCTATTCTCAATCAATTACCTTTCAACAGTATGGAAAGAGACCCAAATCTTGGGGAGATTGCTCAAGCCCTGTATTTATAACGGTCCGACGTTGTGACAAATTGGGAAACAAGAAGCGGTGTCAAAGGGTTTCTAGCCAAGTTCTTGTTTGAGAAAGCTCACTATTTTTGGGATACCCTAGACTTACAAACCTTTGAATAGGTGTTGGCCCTTCTCAGTTATGGGATGGTACTGTTCCCTAATACAGACCAACTCATAGATGTGAATGCGGTCAAAGTTTTCATGTCTCATAATTTGGTGCCTACCTTACTTGGAGACATTCTACACTTTTTTCACACTCGCACTGTAAAGAGAAGAGGAACCCTCATGTGTTGCACTCCTCTGTTGGATAGGTGGTTTATTTAGCACCTACCCCGATATATGTTGAAGAATGAGCAAGGCATGCAGTGGTCTAATAGGTTGATATCTCTCATGCATTCGGATATTCACTGGTGTCCTCGACCCGTGGAAGACGTTACCATCATTAATCGTTATAGCGAATTCCTTAATGTCCCTCTCCTAGGCATTAGGGGAGGAATCACTTATAACCCTTGTTTGGCATTGCGATAGTTTTGGTATGCTAGGAGGGACGGTTCGCATGATGCATTGATCCGAGTAATTGCATTTGACTATGAGAATGATGTCCAAGGGTGCCGTCAGAGGTTCATTCGAGATTGGGGCATGATGAACAGAGTGGATAGAAAGACATTGGGGCATAAGAACTCCATCCCTTTGGAGCCTTATCTTAAGTGGGTATGAGCATGCGCTCAAAATCTCATGATGCCTTACCCCACCATCCTACCTATCATCATGGAACCTATCACCGAGACATATGTACCTCATACTATTCTCCATCCTGATATGCCAACTACTCTCGAGGAATTGCAAAGATCTTGGATTTAGCTCAAAGAGGAACGAGACACCTTTGAAACTCAGTTCTATGCAAGCGAGAAGAAAGTTTTGGAGCTTACCAGACAATTGCATGAAGAACAGAGTTTGAATGCCTACATTGAACCAAAGAGGATACGCCCATGGGAAGCCCGAGTCCTGTTTGATTTAGGAGTTTTTATTTTATCTTTGTTTCTTCCATTGTAAGCCTAAGAGGCATCGTTGTAATCATTAAAACTTATGAATACGATTAATGCTTGTTCTTTCTTTGTCTAAGCAAATTTAAAATCTTAAAAGTCCTTGAAAACATTGCATAAGCATATCATGCATTTCATCATATAAGCAGGTATTTTGAGACAGGTTTCTTATCTTTTCACTGTTTATTTCAGCAAAAGAAATGGCTCTTAAACAGACAGTTAAGGATCTTCAAGCTCAAAATGCTCAGTTTCAGCAAATGTTCCTGGCTCTGGATAAGGGGCAAGAAGATCTGAAAGCTCTTATCATCAAAGAGAAGACCAAGAAGGCAAAGAAACCAGCTGGTGTCTTGAATTTGGGTAGAAGGTTCAGAGGACCGGCTAAGCGAGCTCTAGATTTTGTAACCCCGTCAAATGAGGGAGACAATCAAGAAGAGAAGCCAACTGAAGAAAACAACAACCCTGGGTCTGAGGAAGATGAAGTCGACTATTCTGAGGAGAAGTATCCTCCTACTGATGATAAATACAAACAACTGGAGGATCGTCTCAATGCTATGGAGATCCAGAGGGTACCCGAACTGGATTTTGAAGAGCTAGGACTAGTCTCAGGAGTGGTCATCCCGCAGAAATTCATGATCCCACCTTTTCTAAGTACAATGGTGTCTCCTGCCCTAAGCTGCACTTAAGGTCATATGTCAGGAAGATTCAACCCCACACTACTGATAGGAATCTGTGGGTCCATTTCTTCCAGGAAAGTTTGGCAGGAACTCAGCTGGAATGGTTCTATCAACTGGAAAGAAACAACATTCGTAACTGGGAAGATCTGGCTGCTGCTTTCTATAAGCAGTACCAATATAACGCTGACCTCGCCCCAACTCGTACACAATTACAAAGTATGTCTATAGGTTCCGGCGAGGGTTTCAAATATTATTCCCAAAAGTGGAGAGACCTTGCGGGAAGAGTCCAACCTCCTTTGTCTGATAGAAAGATGGTGGACATTTCTTGGGCACGTTGTTTGGTCCCTTCTTTAACCATCTGATTGGAAGTTCTTCTGCTGGGTTCACTGAACTGATACTAACTGGTGAACGGGTAGAAGCTGGCATCAAGAGTGGTAAAATCCAGAGAGATGCATCCTCGAGTACAACAAAGAAACCCTTCACTGGAAAGAAGGAGGTCAATGCTTTTTATGGCCAAAGAAATCAAAATAAAATTGAATGTCATCCGACGGTAGGGGCTGTTATGATTTCTAATCCGTCTTCAAACAAACAACGAAACAATCAGCATAGACCAGATGCGCCCAGAAGACAGTTCACCCGAATCAACATGACCTTATCCCAGGTTTTACCACATTTGCTGAAGTCCAATTTGGTGACTCTAAAGGAGGCCCCTAAGAATCTTAATATTGCATCTCCTCACTACAACCCAAATGCTCGATGTGCCTATCATTCCGAAATCCCGGGGCATGATACAAACGATTGTTGGGCTTTGAAAAATAAGGTGCAGGACCTTATCGAGGCGAAGGAGATTGAGTTTGACCTCTCAAAGACACCTAATGTAATACTCCTCTTCTAATAGTTAAAAAGAATATGTTACAAGTCGGTTTATTTCCGGGTTGTGGTGAAGGTTGCCACTTATGTATGTCTCTACCAGATGGTTGTTTGTTGTTAAATGTTGGCGTCTATCGCCTGATGGTTAACAAAGAAATTATGTTTGAGAAAGTTCCCCTTACAAGAAGTTTGTGTGAAGATGTCTCAATAATTACCATTTCCGATAATCCTCCCAGGGTCTCCACCAAAAGACCCGTCAGGATTACATCTGTTCCCAAGTTTGCTCCCTTGATCATCACCCTTCCAGGGCCAATACCATATTCCTCTGATAAAGCTATTCCCTGGAATTATGGGGCCGACGTCTATTACCATGGCGTCAAGCAAGACCTATTGGCTGTTGAAGATAAAGTTGCTGAAGATACTGATCCTGACATCTACAACATCGTTGGGACCAGTAAAATTACGAGAAGCGGAAGAGTTTTCTCTCCCGAAATCTCTCTGAAAATTATTATTACTCCTGTGATTATTCCTGCTGCTACTCCTGTTAGTACTCCAATTTCTACTCCTACTGTTATCCCTGCTACTAAGTCGGCTGAGACTCGGGGCAAAGAGGTATTGGTTGAGCCTGTCCAGACGAAGGCGCACAAAGAAGTCATTTCCGAGGCTTCTAAAAAAGAAATGGAAGAGATACTGAATATAATAAAGAAAAGCGATTATAATGTCGTGGAGCAATTGGGGCAGACCCCTTCAAAAATCTCAATGTTGGCCTTACTCTTATGCTATGAAGCCCATGCTAAGGCTTTGGTAAAGTTCCTGAAGTATGCTCATGTGCCTCCAGAGAGTTCTGCTGATCAGTTTGAGAACCGTGTTACCAGGCTGGCTGTTGATAATGGACTGGGTTTTTCAGACACTGATCTAACTCCCATAGGAAGAAAGCATAATGATGCCCTACATGTTTCCATTGAATGCAGGGGCACTACCCTAGCTCATGTTCTGGTTGATACAAGTTCATCATTGAATGTTTTACCCAAGAATGCTCTGGACAGATTGGATTGTGAAGGAATCACGTTGAAGCCCATTAACATTGTGGTGAGGGCCTTCGATGGTTCCAAAAGAATGGTGCACGAGGAGGTGGACATCCCTATTAAAGTTGGTACTCATACTTTTGACTTAACTTTATATGTGATGGACATCTGCCCATATTATTCCTGTTTATTGGGTCGACCCTGGATCCATGGGGCTGGTGTTGTTACTTCTACCCTACATCAGATGTTGAAGTACCCAGTCAATGGAAATATTATCACGGTCCATGGTGAGGAAGAATACACGGTGAGCCACCTGAACTCTTTCAGGTATGTTGAAATGGACGACGAGTTCATTGAGACCCCCTGTCAGAACTTTGAGGAGGTTCCACAGACAATTGTTGTGACCAAGACTGGTGCTAGTGTTCCAAAGACTACTAGACCTCCACTGAAGATGGCTTCTCTAAGGGATGCCAAAGCATTAGTCAAAGAAGGTGGGTGTACCATTTGGGGCCAACTTCCAGACATTCCCTACAAATCTGACAAATTTGGTTTGGGTTTTACTTCAGGAGCCCAGTGAGCTGCTCGTTGTGCTCGCACCGAGGGACCACCATTACGGATCAGCAACCATGGAGTCAATGCTCTGGAGGACAGTGATAGCGACTGCGACATGGACAAGTTGAACTTCTAAACTACCAGCGGTGGACTCAACAATTGGGAGGCCAAAGATTTTGTGCCTATTTCTTTTATTCAAAAGTAATTGTCTTTTTGTTTTTTGGGATATGTAATATTTGAATAATTGAAACTTTAAAGCCTCGTGTCTTATCCTAGGCACAATGGTCTATCTTGTGAGGGTTATTGCTTCATATGTCATTAATAAATCATTGGACGTTTTGCATACAAATTTTATGCTCTCTGTTTTTATTTTCTACCTTTTAACTTTATCAAAAATAGCTATGCTCTTACACACACCCACATACCAAACTGTAGATCCACATCCACTATGGATCCCATTGATAACGGTTCTGCTCTTTCCAATTATGACTTTTAAAATCCGATCTACCAAGCCGAGGATGAAGGTGAGTAAGATTGTGAAGTACCATGAGAAATTGCCAGACTGCTAAAACAGGAAGAAGGGCAATACAACCTCATGAAGAGCCGGTTGAAATAGTAAATTTGGGTACTGAAAAGGATAAGGAAGTCAAGATAGGTTCCGTTCTGAAGCATAGTGTCAAAGAGAGGTGATGCTACATGAATATGATGAGGTCTTTACCTGGTCATACGAATACATGTCAGGACTTAACACTGATATTGTGGTTCATCGCCTACCGACAAAAGAGGACTGCCCTCCCGTGAAATAGAAGGTTTATCGTATGCGACCAAAGATGTCAGAAAAGATCAAGGCTGAAGTCATGAAACAGTTCAATACCGATTTCTTAGTTGTCACCTCTTATCCGCAATGGGTTTCCAATGTTGTTCCGGTACCTAAGAAGGACAGTAAGGTACATATGTGTGTGGATAACAGAGGCCCGAATAGGGAAAGCCGCAAGGATGACTTTCCGCTACCTCATATGGATGTTCTGGTTGACAACACCGCACAACATAAGGTATTTTCCTTCACGGATGGTTTCTCTGGGTACAATCAGATCAAGATGGCACCTGAGGACATGGAGAAAACGAACTTCGTCACACAATAGGGCACCTTCTGCTACAAATTTATGCCATTTGGGTTAAAGAACGCCAGGGCAACCTAGCAGCGAGCCATGGTAGCTTTGTTTAATGATATGATCCACCACGAGATATAGGTCTATGTTGACGATATGATAGCTAGGTCTCAGACTGAAGAGGAGCACCTTGACCACCTACAGAAGTTGTTTGAAAGGCTAAAAAAGTATAAACTGAGGCTGAACCCGAATAAGTGCACCTTTGGAGTAAGATCCGATAAGCTCTTAGGCTTCATTGTCAGCAACAAAGGCATTGAAGTAGACCCTGCAAAGGTTAAATCTGTATAAGAAATGCCAACTCCCCGCACTAAGAAGGAAGTTAGGGGATTCATGGGACGTCTAAATTACATTGCCAAATTCATTTCCCATCTAACTGCTACTTGTGAGCCAATCTTCAAATTACTGAAGAAAGATCAAGCAGTGAAGTGGAATGACGATTACCAGAATGCCTTTGACAAAATCAAGGAATATCTCCAAGAACCTCCAATTTTGATGCCGCAGTTGAAGGAAGACCTCTAATCATGTACTTAATAGTATTAGATAACTCAATGGGGTGTGTGCTGGGGCAGCATGACGAGCCTGGTCGAAAAGAGCATGCAATATACTACCTTAGCAAAAAGTTTATCGACTGTGAAACAAGATATTCACTGCTCGAGAAAACTTGCTGCGCTTTGGCATGAGTTGCTCGCCGACTAAGACAGTACATGCTGACTCACACTACCTTATTGATATCTAAAATGGATCCTATCAAATACATCTTTGAGAAGCCCACTCTCTCTGAAAGAATAGAAAGATGGCAAATGATCCTGACTGAATATGACATTCAGTATACAACCTAGAAAGCAATTAAGGGAAGTGTATTAGCTGATCATTTAGCTCATCAGGCTGTGGATGACTACCAATCCATGAATTTTGAGTTCCCGGACGAGAACATCATGTTAGTAACTGATTGTGAAGAACCTGGACCGGATGAAGGACCTGAAAAAGGATCCCGATGGACTATGGTATTTGACAAAGCTTCCAACGCACTTGGTGTAGCGATAAAAAATGTAGCGGGGTAAATCGGAGATCGAACTATTAATTAATTTGTCTTACAAAAGCAATAGTCGCCACTGCACTTTATTATTTCCAAGGGAAAAGGGAAAAGAGCGAAATAAAACCCTAAAATATGCAATGTAAAATAATACTTTTAAAGTAATGAAAATACAAGGCGTTTTTGAAAAGAGGTCTAAGGTTCGGGGGTTGGTTATACAATGGGAAGGTATTAGCACCCAATGTATCTATAGTATTCTATAGGAACCTTTTGAAATATCTGTTTATTAAAATGTTTGTTTGATTAAAAATAATTTGTTTTGGCCAAAAATGGGTATGGACGAGTTTTTGAAGATACGACGACCTAATGTCGAAGTTTTGACTTAAAAGGTGTGAGTTTTGAAAAATTGAATATTTGGGAAAATTATCCTAAGTTTTTTAATGAAATAATAAAAGGGATGAATGAGGGTATTCGCACGATGTTTTTTTGACGACATGAAGTCGACAAAAATTAAACAATTCCCTTGGATTTTGCAAGCAACGTGAATATTAGAACTAAAAGTATAAACACTCCAAGATTTTAAAAGAAAACCAAAAGAGAAGCCATGGAATTAAATCGAAATTATCACAAACTCAACCAACATATATCACGGGAGGAGTATCATAAAGGGCAATGAATTCAAAGAGATAACTTACAAACTTATCAATAAAAGACTAGTTAAAAAAATAACAAAATTAACTAACATACTGACCAAACTAAATATCAAGATTTAAATAAATTATAAAAATAAACTAATTAATTGGGTTATAAACTGAAAACGAAATAAAGGTCCAGCATGGGACTGAAATCGAAATCGAACAATGCTCCTTTCGAACTCTTTTTTTTTCTCTTCGAACTCCCTCTTTCGAACTCTCTCTTTTCTCTCTTTCGAACTCACTCTTTCGAACTCTGCTTTTCTTTCTTTGAACTCCCTCTTTCGAACTCTGCTTTTCTTTCTTCGAACTCCCTCTTTCGAACTCTCTCTTTTCTCTCTTCGAACTCCCTCTTTCGAACTCTCTCTTTTCTCTCTTCGAACTCCCTCTTTCGAACTCTGCTTTTCTCTCTTTCGAACTCTTTTAAAACGAATTCGAACAACACCAATGACGAATCCTGCTCCATCAATTCGAACTCTTCTCACTCTCTAAATCGAAATCGAACAACTCTGATCCCTAAATAAAAAACGAACAACAACACTGCTTCTGGTTTTGAGCTCTCTCTCCCTAAATCAAGAACGAACAACAACACTGTTTCTAGTTTCAAACTCCTTCCTAAATCAAAACGAACAACACCACTGCTACTGGTTTCGAACTCTCCCCCCTAAATCGAAAACAAACAACAACATTGTTTCTAGTTTTTTTCATGCAGTTAAACAATAAACCAACAAGGTGTCAAATATTCATGGCAAGAGAAACAACAATAACAATCTCAGGGGTTCTGATTTATTGAAACATAAACAACAAAAAATGCAGCAACAACATCTAGTTCACAGCATACATCATTATGACAAGCATGGCAACAAATTTTTTTGAGAAAAAAAACAGGGAGACTTACAAGATCAGAGCAAGTTTGATGGTTTCGATTTTTGACAATGAAATAATAGAGAAATCCAGAGATGAGGTAATATGCTTTTAAGTTCCTCCTGCTCTTCTGAAAATCTGTTTGTGCTTATTGATGATGTGTGGAACGGAAATTAATCAAAGAGTGAAAAACAAGGTATGATGGCTATGGTGTTGTTGAACATAGCGTATGAGCAGTTGAGGTTTGAAGGGAAACTAATGTAAATGATGGTGGAATGAGGAAGAGATGTTACAGTTTGTAGTTTCTTTTTCTTTGTGAACGGTTTGTGTTTTTCTCTCTGTTCCCCCCTTTGTGAAAACTTAATCAAAAAACGAACAACAATACTGCAAGTTTTTTGTGTTTTTCTCTTTGTTCCACCCTTTATGAACTGAACTTTTTCGATTGCCTACTGCCTGTTTATATAGTGAAACAAGAATGAGGTTTTGGGAGGGAATTTTGGTGAGTTTGAACAAAAGGAATACCCTGTTTTCGGCACTTTTTGATGCAGATTTGGTGTGTGTCATTTGAAGTAATTCCTGGACTGATGTGCACAGGTTTTTGGACTGGTGTTCAACAGTTTTTTGGTTGTGGAGGCAGCAGAGGTGACCGTTAATGGGCAGCAGTAACAACAGAATTTGGACTGATGTTGTGCAGCATAAGGACAAACTCATATGAACATATTTATAATAATCATAATATTAATAATAACAACAATGACAATAATAATAAAATAACTGTTAGTAAAACTAAACTGAAAATATAAAAGTGAAATAAAAAGATATTAAATTTTTTTGAGTTTTTCAAATAAAGTGATGCAAAATATAAATTATATGTAACTAAGATTTTTTGATAATTTTAAATTAACATAAAGAACTTGCAAAATAAAAATAAAAGAATGTGAAATTACTAATTTTTTTGAGATTTTTTACTAAATTAAATCTAAAAGACTATAATTTTAACTTAAATGATACAAGAACAAAAAAAACTAAATGAAACTTAAGGAAACTATTTTTTTTATATTTTGAATAAAACGTAAATAAAATGAAAATAACATGAACTAAATATTTTTAGGATTTTCTTTTTTTATGAAAATAAAAATAAAAGAAAAATGAGTAAAAGTGCAAAAATACATGATTTAATAAAGTCAGGCAAAACCAGTTAAATTTCACCAAATTCACAACAATTTCTAACGTTTCTATTTTTTGGTGGATCTTCAAAGCATAATCATCTCTTGACTTGTAAAGAAAAGTTGTAGTTGTTGCAGAGGAGAATCATATGTAAAAGAACCACTAAAAAAATTGAAATTTGAAGAAGTTATGAATTTTTTGAAATCTGACTCGAGAATTGGCAAAAAAAGAGGTTGAATCGCTTGTGAATGCTTGCTATGTAACAATGCAGATGGAGGTGGTATCTTAGGTCAAAATTTGGGGTATGACAGCTGCCCCTATTTAAGTTTCTTCTATCCGGAGATATGAAGATTAAAATATTCGTCTCGACGAGATTGAAGGTACTTAAATACATAATACGCAAATTTTGCCCTAAGATTCTGCCATTATGTTTGTGATGTGAATGTAGTATTTAAATTCACAGAGAATGATATTGTATGAGACAAGATAATGCTGGAGAAACCAAACACTAACAAACCACAGGAACATAGATTATACACTACTGAGGAAATGAGCCATCGACTTCAAATGATAGACTCTTGACGACGAATAGAAATTTGAGAGAATACAACTTCTGACCCTAACAAAGAAGGCATCTTGCATAGGCCACAAAATAGATTATTGACCCAAAAATAACAGTGAGTTCCCAACTCAAGGTCAAAGATAGACAAAATATGTACCAAGTTTGCTGATAATGGATTACCGACTTCTGAAGGTAAAGATTCATAACAAACTTCTCTGTGAGATTTCCAGAGAGATACCAATTAATGCTGGAATAATAATATGGTTGTAGATACACAAGCTGCTCAAATAAAGAAGCTGCCACTTGATATCGTCCAAAACAAATACTATGACATACAAGCTACTCAAATAAAGAAGCTGCCACTTGCTGTCTTCCAAAAAATACTATGACATACAAGCTGCTCAAATAAAGAAGCTGCCACTTGCTGTCTTCCAAAAAAACTATGACATACAAGCTGCTCAAATAAAGAAGCTGCCACTTATTGTCTTCCAAAAAACTATGACATACAAGTTGCTCAAATAAAGAAGCTGCCACTTGCTGTCTTCCAAAAATAATAACGTACAAGTTGCTCATGAAGAGCTGCCCCAAAAAATAACGTACGAGCTGCTCATGAAGAGCTGCCACTTGTCGTTTTCCAAAGAAAAATAACGTACAAGCTGCTCATGAAGAGCTGCCACTTGCCGTTTTCCGAAGAAAAATAACGTACAAGCTGCTCATGAAGAGCTGCCACTTGCCGTTTTCCGAAGAAAAATAACGTACAAGCTGCTCATGAAGAGCTGCCACTTGCCGTTTTCCAAAGATAATTCAGAAGAAAATTGCGATAACACTGCCAGAGAATAAAATCTTCGTCAAAGGGAACCATGAATCAATCCTTCCCGAGGAGATCAAATACTTAAATGTGCAAAATAAATGCACCATTCGTCTAGGTTGCCTAGCTTGGAGAAAACCATGAGATAGCCTATGCAAGAGGCGACAACTCCCTCCAGGAATAAACCAGAGAGAAAACAATCAAACAAGACTCCACCCAATGAGAAAATAACTCGATTGGGGATTCATCCTATCCAGAAATGGACAAGGAAGGCTAAATAAAAAAAAATCATCCAGGAGGATTAGCTCAGTTGGGGAATTTAGAAAGGAAGCACATTTTCTGCCTAAGCTAACATTCTACTTGGAAAGAACATGTACATTGTCTTAATAAACATAAACAAGGTATACGACCCAAAATCAACGACAAATGTGAATATGCATGCGTGATATAAGTGTAAATGAATGAATGAATGTTATGCTGACGAAACAGGCAGACGGAATATCTTGAAGATGATAAGATATCACAAAATAATAGATACTCGGCCAATCATGAAGAGACGGGAAATAACTGGAACTGGAACCACAAAGCAACGTCAGAGCGTATCACACTACCAGGTTCAAATCTTTTGGGGAGAAAGGTAATCAAAACCAATCTTCTAACACCAATAGAACACTGGCATGAGACAAAGCGTACCACACTTCAGAAATCTGCTCAAACAACGCTTAACTGGAAATGCTGGGGAGTCACCAAACTTAGTACCACTAGAAACAAAAGTTTACACAACCAACACCTCGTGACGATTTTGAAAGAAAACATGTTCATCATGCAAGGATAAATTACTGTATTGTTTTGCATTTCATGGCTTGACCATCCTCGGAACAACTGTTAATATTCCTTTCAGTATTCACGACACATTTTAAAAATAAGAATACTTTAAATAAATTTGTTTCAAATATTGCCATAAAAATTAAAATTTTGCCCACAAAAGGTAAATGCTCACATTTCATTAATAAGATGGTAGTTCGCTAACAACACGACTCCAACGGTTTACAAAAGTTTGGGAAATAGTACATGAAAGAAAGGGTTACACAAAAACAATGATCACTATTCTCCATAACAACTTCGAATTCCGAAATGTGCTCAAATGCCACAGCCGGTCTGACCAAAAGCCTGCCTAAGCCACCCCTTCGGGTTTTCAACTTAGCAAACTGTCAACTCAAAACTAGGCGAAATACTTCTTGACTGCATCGGCGTTCACGGAGCGCGGGAGCTCTTCACCGTCCATATTTGTGAGAATCATGGCACCTCCAGAGAAAACTTTCTTAATGACATACGGTCCTTCATAATTCGGAGCCCACTTGCCCCTAGAATCAGGTTGGAAAGATAATATCTTTTTGAGCACAAGGTCACCTTCTCTGAACTCGCGTGGTCGAACCTTCTTATCAAAAGCCTTCTTCATTCTCTGCTGATATAATTGACCGTGACACAACGCTGTCAATCTCTTTTCTTCAATTAAATTCAACTGATCATATCTACTTTGACACCATTCAGCCTCAGAAATTTTAGCCTCCATCAAAACTCTCATAGACGGGATCTCAACCTCCACGGGGAGTACTGCTTCCATACCATAAACTAGGGAAAATGGGGTTGCACCTATTAAAGTTCGACCTGAAGTAAGGTATCCGTGTAAAGCAAACGGAAGCATTTCATACCAATCTCTATAAGTTATCACCATCTTCTGGACAATCTTTTTGATGTTCTTATTGGCAGCTTCAACAGCCCCATTCATCTTCGGCCTGTAAGGAGAAGCATTATGATGTTCAATCTTGAACTCTTCACAAAGCTCTTTCATCATCTTGTTATTCAAATTCGAACCATTATCAGTGATGATCTTGCTCGGGACGCCGTATCGACAAATGATCTGATTCTTGATAAATCTGACTACCACCTGTCTGGTTACATTAGCATAAGATGCTGCTTCCACCCATTTAGTAAAATAATCGATCGCTACCAAGATGAAATGATGACCATTTGAAGCTTTGGGTTCAATCATTCCAATTATATCAATGCCCCACATAGAGAAAGGCTAAGGCGAAGAGATAACATTGAGGAGGGTCAGTGGCACATGTATCTTGTCCGCATAAATATGGCATTTATGACATTTCTTCACATATTTGCAGCAATCAGATTCCATTGTCATCCAATAGTAACCAGCTCTCAACATCTTTTTAGCCATTGCATGTCCGTTGGCATGAGTGCCAACGGATCCTTCATGTACTTCTTGCATCAGCATATCTGCTTCATGTCTGTCTACGCATCTGAGTAGGACCATGTCGTAATTCCTCTTATATAACACTTCTTCATTGAGGAATAACCTGCTTTCCAATCTCCTCAACGTCTTCCTATCTTTATTGGATGCCCCAGGTGGGTACTCTTGAGTTTAAAGAACACGTTTAATGTCATAGAACCATGGTTTGTCGTTGGTGACCTCTTCTACTGAGAGCACATGAGCAGGTCTATCGAGGCGCATTACTCTGATTGTAGGCACATCGTTCCAACCATTCACTTGAAACATTAAAGACAAAGTAGCTAAAGCATCAGCCATTTGGTTTTCATCTCTTGGGATATGATGTAACTCCACTTTGTTGAAGAAAGTTAACAATCTTCTAGCATAATCTCTGTAAGGGATCAAACCAGGATGACGAGTCTCCCATTCTCCTTTGATTTGATTAATTACCAATGCCGAGTCTCCGTAAATATCAAGAATCTTAATCCTTAGATCCACTGCTTCTTCGAGACCCAAAATACATGCCTCATATTCAGCCATGTTGTTCGTACAATCGAACTTCAATCTCGCCGTGAACGGGATATGAGTACCTCGGGGAGTGATAATGATTGCCCCAATTCCATTTCCAAAAGAATTCACAGCTCCGTCAAATATCAAACCCCAACGGGATTCGGGATCAGGTCCTTCTTCAGGTAACGGCTCTTCACAATCTTTAGCTTTCAAGTACATAACATCTTCATCTGGGAAGTCAAACTTGATGGATTGATAATCTTCAATTGGTTGGTGAGCCAAATGATCGGCTAAAATACTCCCTTTGATTGCTTTCTGAGTGTGATACTCAATGTCATATTCAGATAACAACATCTGCCAACGGGCTATTCTTCCAGATAAGGCGGGCTTCTCAAAGATATACTTGATCGGATCCATTTTGGAGATCAACCAAGTGGTGTGGTTAATCATATACTGGCGCAGACGGCGAGCAACCCAAGCTAAAGCACAACAGGTTTTCTCAAGCATTGAGTATCGAGATTCACAGTCTGTGAATTTCTTACTCAGATAATATATGGCATGTTCCTTTCTTCCAGTCTCATCTTGTTGACCAAGCACACATCCCATGGAATCTTCCAATATAGTCAGGTACATAATCAAAGGTCTTCCTTCCACTGGAGGAATCAAAATGGGAGGTTCAAGTAAATATTCCTTGATGCTATCAAAAGCTCTCTGACAATCTTCTGTCCACACACATCCTTGGTTCTTTCGGAGAAGCTTGAAAATCGGCCCACAGGTAGCAGTCATATGAGATATAAATCTAGAAATATAGTTCAGTCTCCCAAGGAATCCTCTTACTTGTTTTTCCGTCTTGGGTGCGGGCATTTCCCGAATAGCTTTGACTTTATCAGGATCTACCTCAATACCTTTCTGACTGAAAATGAAACCCAGAAGTCTTCCAGAACGAACACCAAAAGTGCACTTGTTGGGATTCAGATGGAGTTTATACTTTCTCAAACGCTGGAATAACTTCAATAAATGTTCCAAATGATCCTCTTCAGTTTGCGATTTGGCAATCATGTCATCTACATACACTTCTATCTCCTTATGCATCATATCATGGAACAAAGCAGTCATGGCCCTTTGGTACGTTGCACCAGCATTCTTCAAACCAAACGGCATAACCCGATAACAAAATGTTCCCCAAGGTGTAATGAAAGCTGTCTTCTCCATATCGTCTGGTGCCATCTTGATTTGATTATAACCGGAGAAACCATCCATGAAAGAAAAGACTTTGAACTTTGTAGTACTGTCGACCAAAACATCAATGTGTGGTAAAGGAAAATCATCCTTTGGGCTAGCTCTATTCAGATCTCTATAGTCTATGCACATCCGAACTTTGCCATCTTTCTTAGCAACAGGCACTATATTGGCTAACCGTTGAGGATAGACCGATGTAACAAGGAAACCTGCATTAATTTGCTTTTGAACTTCTTCTTTGATCTTGTCAGCCATATCGGGACGAGTCCTTCTCAACTTCTGCTTAATCGGCAGACATTCAGGTCTCAACGGCAAACGATGCTCCACAATATTGTCATCCAAACCTGGCATGTCTTGGTAGGACCAAGAAAACACGTCAACATACTCTCTGAGAAGCTCCAACATTTTCTCTTTGACCTCTGGGATAAGCAATGCTCCGACCTTAACTTCCTTTTTATCCTCTTCATCACCCAAATTGATCACCTCTATAGGCTCTTCAAACGGCTGAATAGTCTTTTCATCATGCTCAAGTAAACGGGAAATTTCATCAGGAACTTCTTCACTATCTTCTTCCTCGGCTCCGAACACAGGGAATTCAAAGTTGGGAGGGGGCATAGGATCATTGTTTTCAATGGCTAAATCACGGATTAATATGCACATATGATTATGCTTTATTTTAGAAAACGATTAATATGAATGTTGTACAAATGAAACAAAAGATTATTATATTTTCCTATTACTACCAATTAATTTTCATTACTATTTCCCAGAAAAAGCGAAAAAAATAAAACAGTAGTGGACAAAATAACGTTTTTATTCATGATTGGCAATACTTGAAACAAAGAGCCCAAACATTTTCTCTTTTGCCTTGGGCAGAGCAAAAGGATTTATTTTCAACATAGCCCGACACAAATACTCTTCGCCTTGGGCAGAGCGAAAGTTTTTTTCCAAAAATAAAACAAAACATTACTCAGAAATGTGAATCACAACAGGAACATCAACAACAATCCAGTTCTGGCAAACCACTCCATGCGTTACAAAATCGGGTAAATCCTCTTCAGAATCGTCTCCTATTATAGCATCAACCTCAGGAGGAGTTGGATGGATAAAACCTGCGCTTCGGAAAACCTCTTGTATCAGACGGGTAACCGTTTCCTTCTTAACTCTTGTAGACACGGGACGAAAACCAAGACCTTCTCCAGACTTGTTCTCAGGCAAAGTCAACACCTGGCCCCAACCTTCAGCCGAACCACTTTCAACCACTCGTCGCGCATCCTCAAAAGAAGAAATAGACATCCCTTGCTTCTTCACTTCATTATTAGCAACAAATAGAGCTTGAAATTGGTTTCCAACATCCTCATCAGCATCAATAAAAGAGAAAGATGACAAATGGCTTACCACCATAGCCTGCTCTCCACCAATCATTACCAGCTTTCCATGCCTTACAAACTTCAATCTCGATGGAGCGTGGAAGTGACTGCCCCTGCATCATGGATCCATGGACGACCCAATAGGCAACTATAGGCGGCACGAATATCCATTACTTGAAAAGTGATCTGAAAAGTAAAAGGACCAATTATGATAGGAAGATCCACTTCACCAATGACGGTCTTCCTAGAACCATCAAACGCTTTGACAATTACTCCACTGGGTCTCATGGGAGCACCTTGATATGAGAGTCGAGATACTGTTGTTTTGGGCATTACATTTAATGACGAACCTGTATCTACCAGCACACTTGATAAAGTATCATTTCCACAACTTATGGAGATATGTAAAGCCATATTATGGTTCCTTCCCTCCTCCGGAAGCTCTTCATCACTGAAACCAAGATTGTTACACGAAGTAATATTTCCCACAATTCCATCAAATTGGGCAACCGTCACATCATGATATACGAATGCCTGGTCCAAGACCTTCATCAAAGCTTCTCTATGGGCACCAGAATCTCTCAGTAAAGCAAGCAAAGAAATCTTGGAAGGAGTTTGCAATAGTTGGTCCACAATCTTATATTCACTTCTCTTGATGAGCTTCAGAATCTCATCATCATCGGGGTGTGGGATAGGTTCATTGGATCGGCCTACCTCAACCCTGGGTTCAACATTTCTTGCTGGAATTTCTGCCGGTATAGGCCTCCTGACTTGAACTTCTGGTCTTTTCAATGGTACTGCTGCAAAGACACGACCACTTCTCGTAACTCTACTCACATCAGCGATGTTAACAAAATATGGCCTTGTTGGTATAGGGACTTCTACCCCATTCTCAATCATTGTGGCATTATACTTATACGGTATAGCTTGGTCTGAGCTGTAAGGAATAAGGCCAGGTGGATAAATGATCAAAGGAGCAACATGTGCAGTCTGACTATCATAAACGATCTCTACTGGTTCAAGCAAGTTGAATTATGGTATTATAACATTCACTTCATCCACCAGATCTCTGTCATGTGTAATAGTGATAACCCTTTGGTCTAACAATTTTTGAATATCCTCCTTCACAATAGGGCAATCAACTTCTCTTGAACAGAATTCACAAACATCATAATCATGCTGATTCCTAAAGAAGGCAAGTCTTCTTAAACTCTGATGTAACCTGATCAACGAATCTCTTATGTGTTCAACTTGAAAAACTCGAAACTTTCCCGGACAACCTTCCACCATATTCACTGATGCTGACCCATGTCGAGGCAAAGGATTATCTCTAACATTCGGGTTAACATCCTTGAAAGACAAGATACCGTTCTTAATCAATCTCTGCACATCCGCCTTTAGAGCAAAGCAATTTTCGAGGTTGTGCCCCGGCGACCCTTGATGATACTCACAAAACCGGTCTGCCTTGTACCACGGAGAAGTACTATTCGGTGCGATAAGAGGAGGCTTCGTCGTTATGAGGTTCTTTCTGATCAGAGCAGGGAACAATTAAGTGTAAGTCATGGGAATGGCATCAAAATGCGGTTTCCTTGGTGAACGATTCTGGTTGTTAAACTGATAAGCCTGTTGTTGAGGCTGCTGTTGAAATGGTCGTTGCTGAATTGGTGGGGTTTGATGAGTTGGGGTCACCATTGTTGGGCAGACAGCCGGAGTGACTGCCGCAACATGTGAGTAACCTCTCCTTGGTCTCCCAGGGAAAATTACACTGACCTCTTGTTCTTTCCTTTTAGGGAAAGCACTTCCAAACTTCTTGATACTGCTAGACGGACTTCCTTCCTTAACCAAACGTCCTTCACGAATCCCTTCTTCCAACCGCATGCCCATACTTACCATCTCGGTGAAGTCACTGGGTGCGCTGGCAATCATTCTTTCATAATAAAAGGAACCTAAAGTCTTCAGGAATATCTTTGTCATTTCTTTCTCCTCAAGAGGGGGATAGATCTGAGCAGCAATTTCGCGCCACCTCTGGGCGTATTCCGTAAAGGACTCTCTGTCTCTCTGGGACATCGCCCGGAGTTGATCTCTGTTCGGCGCCATGTCGACGTTGTACTTATACTGGTGAACAAAAGCTTCACTAAGATCGTTGAAATTACGAATCCGAGTGCTGTCCAAACCCATATACCACTTTAGAGCGGCACCAGTCAAGCTGTCTTGAAAGTAGTGAATTAACAAGTCATGATCATCAGAATATGTAGACATCTTTCTCACATACATAGTTAAATGACTTCGTGGAAACGAATCTCCTTTATACCTTTCAAAGTCTGGTACTTTGAATTTGGCTGGAATCTTTACATTCGGAACTAAACACAGGTCATGAGCATTCTTTCCAAACAAATCTTTCCCCTTTAACGCTCTGATCTCCCTCTGCATCTCTTGAAACTGGTCTTGAAATTCTTCCATTCTATCGACAAGACCCAGACTTTCAACAGGCTCGGCATGATAAGCAGGTTCATTCATGTATGGCATAGAATGAACCACAGGAGCGACAATTATCATCACTGGTGGAGGGAAAGGTGCCACAGACGGGACTACAGGTGGCATAGCAGTTGTCTCCGGTTGAGGAAGAGACACGGTAGGTTGAACCAAAGGCTGCACGACAGGATGATACTCTTCTGGCACAAAGTTATAAGGCATTCCCCACGGAAAACATTTTGGCATCTGATGTTGAAGCGGAGAGTTGATTTGAGTCACAGATGTTGGAACAGTGACAATCTCAGAAACCACAGTAGTTAAAGTATGAATCTCAGCAGCTGCAGTCGATGGCTGATTCTGAGCAGCCATCAAACTTTCCACCTGCGCAGTTAGTTTCTCCATACGGACACGAAGGGTAGCGACCTCCTCGCGAAGCTCGTGGTTTTCCTGTTCTAGATCTTCCATCTTCCTCTGATGGTTGGCTCGAGTATCGTATTGATGAGACAGCTTGACAATCTACCGGAGTGGAAAAAGAAACAAATATAAGACTCTAGAAAAACATGTGAAGTGGAATGTTGGATGATGCATGATATGCGATGCAAATGATCGTTTGTTTTGATAGTTTTTCAAGGAACTTCGATAATTTTGCACACATCAATGGTAAAGGAATTTGGAACAAAAAAAACTCATTTCATTAATCAAAAGCGGTAAATTACAACTTACGACTTTGGAAAAACAATAAATTACAACCTTGGGACGACAACCCAATAAAAAGCAGTAAATTACAACTTTGGAACATGAAGCCCATAATAAAGCAATAAATTACAACTTTGGAGCATGAAGCCCTTTTACAGAGTTTTACAAAATAACATCAGTAATAAAAACTATAAACTAAAGGTCACTCAGAGTCAACTTCAAGTGTTTCTCATTCCAAACTTCATAATAACTGAGATGTCTGCAAAAATCATTCTTAAGTTCCTTGAAAAACAAGTTTTTTACAAAAAAAGTTGATGGATGCATGGATGAATGATAATGCAACAATTACACACAAGTCCACAAACATGGGGTTAAAGGTTCAATGTTCGTGCATGGAGTCAAAGGTAAAGCCCACCCCAAGGAATGTACTAATGGTTTAATCACACCTGCAAGACAAGGTTCTAATAGTTCCCGGAGTCTACATTCCTCCTTCGGATATTACCAACATCTTGATTACTCAATAATTAGCAATATTCTCAAGAGAAACTCATCCGAGCGTAGCATCGCGTAACAATTACTTTCGGATTACTCCGTTATAATTTCCGTGCTACACCTAAAAGGCCAAGTTGGTTTAGGGTTCTACGGTTCTCAATTTCTCTGGCTCCCAGGTCGAAAATAATAATGTCTTCCCGATTACTCGGTAAACAAATATTACGTTCAAAAGGGCCTTCCATTGAGTGGGGGATTTCATGCCTCCTTCTTTGGGATTACTCCCTCAAAGTTAACATGACTATACCGCCCGTCCTATCCTTAAGTGTAACTTAATCCGGGTATAGGATTCGTCCTTTGCAAAAAACCCAAACGACCCCAATACAAACACATAATCAAACAAATCAAATAATAATAAACAGATGAAACAAACTAGGCTTAACCCACTTAGGGATAGACCAGCAAGAGGTCAATCTTTCCCCAGCAGAGTCGCCAATTCTGTAGCGATAAAATATGTAGCGGGGTAAATCGGAGATCGAACTATTAATTAATTCGTCTCACAAAAGCAAGATAAAACCCTAAAATATGCAATGTAAAATAATACTTTTAAAGTAATGAAAATACAAGGCGTTTTTGAAAAGAGGTCTAAGGTTCGGGGGTTGGTTATACAATGGGAAGGTATTAGCACCCAATGTATCTATAGTATTCTATAGGAACCTTTTGAAATATCTGTTTATTAAAATGTTTGTTTGATTAAAAATAATTTGTTTTGGCCAAAAATGGGTATGGACGAGTTTTTGAAGATACGACGACCTAATGTCGAAGTTTTGACTTAAAAGGTGTGAGTTTTGAAAAATTGAATATTTGGGAAAATTATCCTAAGTTTTTTAATGAAATAATAAAAGGGATGAATGAGGGTATTCGCACGATGTTTTTTTGACGACATGAAGTCGACAAAAATTAAACAATTCCCTTGGATTTTGCAAGCAACATGAAGATTAAAACTAAAAGTATAAACACTCCAAGATTTTAAAAGAAAACCAAAAGAGAAGCCATGGAATTAAATCGAAATTATCACAAACTCAACCAACATGTATCATGGGAGGAATATCATAAAGGGCAATGAATTCAAAGAGATAACTTACAAACTTATCAATAAAAGACTAGTTAAAAAAAACTAACAAAATTAACTAACATACTGATCAAACAAAATATCAAGATTTAAATGAATTATAAAACTAAACTAATTAATTAGGTTATAAACTGAAAACGAAATAAAGGTCCAGCATGGGACTGAAATCGAAATCGAACAATGCTCCTTTCGAACTCTTTTTTTTCTCTCTTGGAACTCCCTCTTTCGAACTCTCTCTTTTCTCTCTTTCGAACTCCCTCTTTCGAACTCTGCTTTTCTTTCTTCGAACTCCCTCTTTCGAACTCTGCTTTTCTTTCTTCGAACTCCCTCTTTCGAACTCTCTCTTTTCTCTCTTCAAACTCCCTCTTTCGAACTCTCTCTTTTCTCTCTTCGAACTCCCTCTTTCGAACTCTGCTTTTCCCTCTTTTGAACTCTTCTAAAACGAATTCGAACAACACCAACGACGAATCCTGCTCCATCAATTCGAACTCTTCTCACTCTCCAAATCGAAATCGAACAACTCTACTCCCTAAATCAAAGACGAACAACAACACTGCTTCTGGTTTTGAGCTCTCTTTCCCTAAATCAAGAACGAACAACAACACTGTTTCTAGTTTCGAACTCCTTCCTAAATCAAAACGAACAACACCACTGCTACTGGTTTCGAACTCTCCCCCCCTAAATCGAAAATGAACAACAACATTGTTTCTAGTTTTTTTCATGCAGTTAAACAATAAATCAACAAGGTGACAAATATTCATGGTAAGAGAAACAACAATAACAATCTCAGGGGTTCTGATTTATTGAAACATCAACAACAAAAATTTCAGCAACAACATCTAGTTCATAACATACATCATTATGACAAGCATGGCAACAGATTTTTTTGAGAAAAAAAACAGGGATACTTACAAGATCAGAGCAAGTCTGATGGTTTCGATTTTTGACAATGAAATAATAGAGAAATCCAGAGATGAGGTAATATGCTTTTTAGTTCCTCCTGCTCTTTTGAAAATTTGTTTGTGCTTATTGATGATGTGTGGAATGGAAATTAATCAAAGAGTGAAAAACAAGATATGGTGGCTATGGTGTTGTTGAACATAGCGTATGAGCAGTTGAGGTTTGAAGGGAAACTAATGTAAGTGATGGTGGAATGAGGAAGAGATGTTACAATTTGTAGTTTCTTTTTCTTTGTGAACTGTTTGTGTTTTTCTCTCTGTCCCCCCTTTTTGAAAACTTAATCAAAAAACGAACAACAATACTACAAGTTTTTTGTGTTTTTCTCTTTGTTCCACCCTTTATGAACTAAACTTTTTCGATTGCCTACTGCCTGTTTATATAGTGAAACAAGAATGAGGTTTTGGGAGGGAATTTTGGTGAGTTTGAACAAAAGGAATACCTTGTTTTCGGCACTTTTTGATGCAGATTTGGTGTGTGTCATTTGAAGTAATTCCTGGACTGATGTGCACAGGTTTTTGGACTGGTGTTCAACAGTTTTTTGGTTGTGGAGGCAGCAGAGGTGACCGTTAATGGGCAGCAGTAACAACAGAATTTGGACTGATGTTGTGCAGCATAAGGACAAACTCATATGAACATATTTATAATAATCATAATATTAATAATAACAGCAATGACAATAATAATAAATTAACTGTTAGTAAAACTAAACTGAAAATATAAAAGTGAAATAAAAAGATATTAAATTTTTTTGAGTTTTTCAAATAAAGTGATGCAAAATAAAAATTATATGTAACTAAGATTTTTTGATAATTTTAAATTAACATAAAGAACTTGCAAAATAAAAATAAAAGAATGTGAAATTACTATTTTTTTGAGATTTTTTACTAAATTAAATCTAAAAGACTATAATTTTAACTTAAATGATACAAGAACAAAAAAAACTAAATGAAACTTAAGGAAACTAATTTTTTTTATATTTTGAATAAAACGTAAATAAAATGAAAATAGCATGAACTAAATATTTTTAGGATTTTCTTTTTTTATGAAAATAAAAATAAAAGAAAAATGAATAAAAGTGCAAAAATACATGATTTAATAAAGTCAGGCAAAACCAGTTAAATTTCACCAAATTCACAACAATTTCTAACGTTTCTATTTTTTGGTGGATCTTCAAAGCATAATCATCTCTTGACTTGTAAAGAAAAGTTGTAGTTGTTGCAGAGGAGAATCATATGTAAAAGAACCACTAAAAAAATTGAAATTTGAAGAAGTTATGAATTTTTTTAAATCTGACTCGAGAATTGGTAAAAAAAGAGGTCGAATCGCTTGTGAATGCTTGCTATGTAACAATGCAGATGGGAGGTGGTATCTTAGGTCAAAATTTGGGGTATGACACTTGGCAATGGCATCGATGCTGAGATCATATCTCCCGAAGGCTTTCATACCCCTTTCACTTCCAGGATATGTTTCAATTGTACCAACAATATGGCTGAATATGAAGCATGCATCATGGGTCTCAAAGCTGCTATCGACTTGAGGATCAAATTATTGAGTGTATTTGGAGACTCAAACTTAGTAATTATCCAAATCAAATGAGAATGGGACATGAAGCATCCTAATATCATCCCTTACAGAGAGCATGTGTTGACACTAATTCCATACTTTGAAGAAGTTACCTTTGAGAATTTACCACGAGAGGAAAATCAACTAGCGGACGCGCTAGCTACTACGTCATCCATGTTCAAGGTCAGATGGAATAACGAAGCTCCTCAGATCACTATTGAGAGAATGGATGAACCAGCGTACTGTCATGAGATTGATACTGAAGAAGTAGTGGAAAAACCTTGGTTCCATTAAGTCAAAAGATATCTCGAAGCCCAAGAGTATCCCGAGGGAGCTTCAGTCAATGATAAGAAGTTCCTAAGAAGATTCTCTGCTAAGTTCTTCCTTAGTAACGGGATCATCTACAAGCGCAACCACGATTCTACTTTGCTTCAGTATGTAGACAAGAGTGAAGCAGAAATTATGGCAGATTTGCACGAAGGAACATTTGGCACTCATTCTAGTGGGCACCCAATGGCTAAAAAGATCCTACGAGCTAGATACTACTGGTCCAGTATGGAAGCAGACTGTTATCAGCATTCGCGAACTTGTCACAAGTTCCAGATCTATGTTGATAAGGTACATGCGGCCCCGGTTCCCTTGAACATCTTGACTGCTCCCCTGGCCATTCGCAATGTGGGGCATCGATATGATTGGAAAGATTAGACCTACAACTTCTAATGGGAACCATTTCATCCTGGTCGCCATTGATTACTTCACGAAGTGGGTTGAGGCAACTTCATTTTCTTCTGTTACCAAGAACATTGTGGCCTGATTCATCATACATAACCTTATCTGTCAGTACGATATTCCAGAAAGAATCATTATGGATAATGGTATCAATCTCAATAACACTATGATCACCAAGCTCTGCACACAATTCAAGATCCAACATCATAACTCTTCTCCTTACCGGATGAAGATGAATGGCGCTGTAGAAGCTGTTAATAAAAATATCAAAAAGACCATACAGAAGATGACGGTGACATACAAAGATTGGTATGAGATGTTACCATTTGCTCTTCATGGTTATTGTACCACAGTGCGCACATCAACAGGGGAAACTCCTTTCTCTCTGGTATATGGTATGGAAGCTGTCCTACCCATTGAAGTCCAGATCCCTTCCTTGAGAATCATGAAGGATGCAGGTTTGAATGAAGACGAATGGGTTCATACTCGATTTGACCAATTAAATATGATTGACGAGAAAAGGCTCGCGGCTATCAGTTATGGTCAGATGTACTAAAAACGAATGATTAAAGCTTTTAACAAGAAGGTCAGACGTCAGGTATGTCAGGTTAGAGACCTAGTAATTAAGCGCATCATACTGCCACAAGGTGATCCCAGGGGAAAATGGACTCCCACATACGAAGGGTTATTTGTGATCAAGAACATATTTTCTGGTGGAGCCATGATCTTAACCACTATGGACGGTGATGACCTTCCGCACCCTGTAAACGCGGACATAGTTAAAAGATACTACGCATGAACAAAGACTCACTAGGTTTATTGGCCTAGGAAAAAATAAGGACATCCCGACAAACCAAAAGGGTTCGAGCAAAAATTAGGGATATACATAAAAAACCTGTACACCCGGCAAGTCGAAAACCTGAAAAGACGGCTTGGGCAAAAAAGGGTATCCTAGTGGACTGAAAACCCGAAAGGGAGGTGTGATCGGTGGAAATAGAACTGACTGTTTTTTAAGCTGGTTTCGCGAAATGTCGCGGTAAGCAAGAGTCGCCACCGTCTTTTATGTTCTCCAACATGGAAAGGACAAAAGCACAACAAAATTCCTTCTTTGAGAATGTTTCTCGGTTCGGGAGGTAGATTTATAGAAAGGAAAAGTGTTAGCACCCTTCCTATCCGTGGTTATCCACGGGCTCTTAGGTACTTGCTCTTATGTTTTCAAAAATTGTTTGCTTTTCAAGTGTGTGTGGGTTTTGAAAAAGTTCGTTTGAAAAACTTCTAAGTAACTCTTGTATCAGTCCTCAAGAGTGTATGAAGTGTTTTGTTTGAAAACTTTTTGAAAGTGTGGGGTGCGAAAAGTTGTTTTTGTTTGCTTTGAAAAGAGCAAGTACTTAAGAGAAACCTACCTACTCTAAGGAATTAGGCTGTGTAAGAGTCCTTTAGATAGTGCTATCCCACCATTGAGGGGTAGGTAGCACCATCGTTGGAGGTATTCGGGTCAATTCGATTATCGGGACAGAGTGGTCACCGAAGCAATGGTAGGACACCTTAGCGGTAACCCTAATGTCCTAGATCCTTTTTTATCCAAGGCAACCGTTTCGAGGCAACTGGATCTTTTGGACAGAAGGGCGACCTCTAAGACACCCTATACTTGACGACCACGTTTCGAGGCAACGAGTGAAGCGTACCCTAGAAGTGGCATGTGCTTTGTATGTTGTTTTCATGTTAATTGTCTTTGTACATGTTATTTGTGAGCTACGGATTAATTTTATTTACATACATTCTTTCATGCGTTGTTAACAGTTAGGAGTGCGGAAAATTAAAGTGCGGGAATGTAAAGCTACGCTATTACAAGGCGCGGGTCTATACATCGCCAAAAAACAAAGACACGTTTTGATAAAGTGCGGAAAGTAAAGAAAGCAGTAAACCTAATTACTATTACATTCTTGGAAGCAGTTACATAATAATCAAAATATAAAAATAACGCCCGAATTGAAATTAAATTGGAACGTCATGAGGGTTTTGACCCTTTTTTGAATAAGAATTGAATTTTGTCTTTTTTTTGTAATTAATGAAACTAAAATTAATAACTAATTAATTAATTAATTAAGAAAATATTTTTTGTGTTTTTATGTTTTTAATGAAAATAAAACAAAAGGGATTAAGATTAAAAGAAGAAAAAAAACCTAGTTCTAAATTTATTTTAGTTGTTAAAAAAAAAGATTAAAGTTGCCTATTTAAACTAATTAATTAATTATAGTTTATTTACAAGATAAGTTGATAAATAATAAAACGTTTTCTTTTTTTGATTTTTTTTATGAAAAATATTAATTATGTTAGGTTAATTAACAATAATGATAGTAATTAAAAAATTAGTTAAAAGAAAATAAAAAAGGAAAAGAAAACAAAAGAAAGTAAAATAGAACCATAGGGGTGTTGGGCCAAAATTGAGGGTTTGTTTAGCATTGTTGTGGCCCATTTGCACAAAGTCACGTTGACTCCTGGAATCATGTGCGTATGGTTGACTGGAAAGCATGGTGCTCATCATTTCCTGGCCACTGGATTGTTGTTTGTAGACACTTGGCATACTGAAGCGTCAGGGCACATGGTGTACCACTTTTAGAAACCTGCACAGGAATACATTGAGAAAAAATGGAAACAAGGAAATTGGGGGACCTGGGAATACTTACACTGCTTGATAATGGACCTTAGGACGTGGCAAGGGCTGCTTTAGCTTCAGGGTATGGCAAAGAAGAGAGTCACGTTCTCCTCTTGGCCTGAAAATGCTTGCAAAAACTCCTTTTGATCTCACACTTTTTTTGACAAATTTTGAACTTTGCTCTGGCCGTTTGTGCACTTTTTCTAGGTCTTTGAATGAGGCTTGCAAGGCTTGTATATATAGTAATGAGTGAGAATCAGTCACTATTATGAGCTCTTAACCATTGCAATTAAACTTTGGATTTCTCCATAACCACCATTAAAGCAATTTGCCAATTTTGTTCAAATTTGAATTTTATGCTTAAAATGGACCTTACACGAATTTGGTAGGTGCATTATGCTTCATCAAGGTCATTCAAACCACAAGATATCATTGAATTAATTTTTTTGATTTTTATTTGAATTTTATAGATTTAAAATGACTTAAATCAATAAAATTAAATAAAAAATAGAAAAATTAATGTTTAATCTTGAAATTAATCATGGGACACGTGGGTGGCATGACAAGGCTGAACCAAGTGGAAAAAAGTGGGCCCTTTTGTCAAAAATTGAAGTTTCAAGGATAGTTGACTTTGGCCATTTCACAAAAATTTCCCAACTTCTCCAATGCATATCTTGCTCAATTTTGATCATATGAACATGTTCTTGGACATTTTGGAAAGGTCTTGAAGTCCTCTAACCAATGTCTTTGGTCCCATGTCATTCTGATTTACCAATCTCAAGTTATGGTCTTTGACTTAAAGTGCCTTTTTGTTGACTTTTGAAAATGACCTATAATGTTGAAATTGATAACTTTTTGTGAGAGCATTTCTTGGACTTGGAAAGTGAAGATGAGTTGTAGGAAATGTCCTCCCCTTCAAGATGAGCATTGGATGGGATTTTTCTGATGAACCATGAAAAAGTTATGCCTTGGTCAAGTTACAGTTGACTTTTCAACTATGCAAAAATAGAAACTTTTGCATCTTGATGATTTTTGAGCCATTCTTGTGGAATCATGATCAAGAATTGATCAAATGATGATTGTGGCCTCAAAATAAGATGTTGACCAAAAATTTTGACTTTTGACTGCCAAATGACCATTTTACCCCTACAGTTGACTGTTGAGCAAATGGGACTTTTGACTGTGCAACTTGACCTTGTGAGCCTTGAAACTTGACATGTAGGTGCTTGAAAATGTGTATGAGCATATGGGACTTGATTGAGCCCTTGAAAACCTCAACTTCCTTGCAAGAACCAAAACCCTAATTTGACTGGCTTAGAAGGGTGCTTGACTGTGTAGCCCTTGAGTAGACTTTGAACCATTTGAGGTGATGCTTGTCAAAACTTTGAAGAATATGGGAGGGCAAATTTTGGGGTACAACAGGAGGTCTAGGAAAAAGAGGGATTTTAAGCATATGACTATGTCCCGTTGGATCACCTTACAATCAATCTTCAGTAACAACTATCAAGCTCAAGTGGTACTAATCAATCCAGTCAGCTTCAGACAAGCAGCAAAGAGATGAGACGCTCAAAAGACATAAAGGCAATAGCATAATGGGAACCCATTGGGATTATTGTAGATAGTTGTTTTTCTTTGTATACTATTTTTGTATAGTTTTCATTTCTACAACGACATTCTCTTACTAGGATGCCCGTCTCCTTGTACAAAAAACGCTTATTCAAATTAATACAAAAGCTACCACTTTGAAAGTGCAAAACTATTTGTTTTTACTTTTCTATTTTGTTTGCAAAAATGTCCAGTGATTATTTCTCTATATATGCATTTGAATGTGATTACTGCTTACAAATATATGTATAAAAAACAGAAAGACAATTACTAATGGCTTTAAGAAATGAGACAATGTTTAAGGGCCATCCACAAATCCCCGCATAAACTTTCTTCAGTAGGTACAGAAGCAGGGGCATCCCACTATAAGATCACTACCATATTCTCAGCATACAACCTAATGAGGTCAGGTGTTCTTAAATCCCCGGAAGATCAGAAATCTCCAATTACTGCTTGGAAAAAATTTCCCAGTGAAGTCGCCAAGCTTCTCAAGATTTCCCAGTAGGATTTCAAAAAATCCACAAACCGTGCATGGAGTTTTCCTTCCCAAACAGAGTTTATTTCTCTAACAAACGGAAATCTATCTCCCAACATTTAACATCAACATATTTGAAGACCTACATTCTTCATCTCTAGCAACAATCGGGGATTTATTTTCCCTAATTCTTCAACACTGCAACAGAACAACTAACACATTCATACATTGCATTCATACATCATTCTACAAAAATCATAGCATATACAACACAAATGCATATATCAAAATCTCATTTATTTTGAGAGAATCATGCAATTCATACATCATGTCATCGCATGAAACTGGTTTTACCTTTTCAGGTTAAAACTAGCAGACAGACAAACACTATCAACTTATACAGCAGGTCAAAGATTAATGCCTGAAACCAGACAAGGAAACTATCTACACGACCAAGTGGTATGAATTCCCGAAGCAAGACGGGTTTACCAACAAATACAGCAGGCCTTAGATTAATGCCCGAAACCAGACAGGAAACTATCTATGTGACCTACATTTTCAATTTCCAGATTAGTACCTGAAACAAGACATAACAACTATCCGTGGACGACCAATTCTAGATTAATACCTGAAACCAGACAGGAAAACTATCTACATGAGCAAATTTAAGATTAATACCCGAAACCAGACGGGAAAACTATATTTATTTCTAAGGTCAAAGATTAATACCTAAAACTAGCCAGGACAACTATCTCAACGACCGACAAAAACAAGTTCCAGATTAATACCTGTAACAAGCCAAGACAACTATCTGTGTACTAATGATTATAGATTAATACCTAAAACCAGACAGGAAAATTATCTATATGAGAAGATTGAAGATTAATACCCGAAACCATACGGGAAAACTATCTTTCTTTCTAAGGTCAGATATTAATACCTGAAACTAGCTAGGACAACTATCTCAACGACCAACAAAAACAAGTTCCAGATACCTGAAACCAGATAGGACAACTATCTATGAACGACCGATTGTAGATTAATACCTAAAACTAGACAGGAAAATTATCTACATGAGAAGATTAAAGATTAATACCTATAACAAGCCAGGAAAACTATCTTTTTTTCCAAGGACAAAGATTAATACTTGAAACCATCCAGGACAAACTATCTCAACGACCGACAAAAACAAGTTCTAGATTAATACCCGAAACCAGACGGGAAAACTATCTTTCTTTCTAAGGTCAGAGATTAATACCTGAAACTAGCCTGGATAACTATCTCAACGACCTACAAAAACAAGTTCCGGATTAATACCTGTAACAAGCCAGGACAACTATACGTGGATGAACAATTCTAGATTAATACCTGAAACCAGATAGGAAAACTATCTATATGAGAAGATTGAAGATTAATACGCGAAACCAGACGGGAAAACTATCTTTCTTTCTAAGGTCAGAGATTAATACCTGAAACTAGCCAGGACAACTATCTCAATGACCGACAAAAACAGGTTCCAGATTAATACCTGAAACCAGACAGGACAACTAGCCGTGAACGAACGATTATAGATTAATACCTGAAACCAGACAGGAAAACTATCTACATGAGCAGATTGAATATTAATACTTGTAACAAGCTAGGAAAATTATTTTTGTTTCTAAGGACAAAGATTAATACCTGAAACTAGCCAAGATAACTATCTCAACGACCGATAAAAACAAGTTCTAGATTAATACCTGAAACCAGAAAGGAAAACTATCTATATGAGAAGATTGAAGATTAATACCCGAAACCAGACAGGAAAACTATATTTCTTTCTAAGGTCAGAGATTAATACCTGAAACTAGCCAGGACAACTATCTCAACGACCGACAAAAGCAAGTTTCAGATTAATACCTGAAACAAGACAGGACAACTATCTGTGAATGACTGATTATAGATAAATACCTGAAACCAGACAGGAAAACTATCTGCATGACCAGATGAAGCAATCTTACACGAGTTCCTTCTCATGATCTCCAAATGCAGTCTAACACGGGCTCATCCTGAAGCAATCTTAAACGGGTTTCTTCTCATGATCTCCAGATGCAGTCTAACACAGACTCATCCTGAAGCAATCTTACACGGGTTTCATCTCATGATCTCCAGATGCAGTTTAACACGGACTCATCCTGAAGCAATCTTACACGGATTTCTTCTCCTAATCTCCAGATGAAGTCTAACACAGACTCATCCTGAAGCAATCTTACATGGATTCCTTCTCAATCTCCAGATGTAGTCTAACACGGAATCATCCTGAAGTAGCTCTACACAGGCTCCCTCTAATACATTTCCGGATAGCAGTTAATTTCATTCTCCCTAGCAAGTTACTGTGAAGCCTGGAGTTTAACCAGAAAATAGCAAACTTTTTCAGAGATAATTCCTCAATAGAGCCTTGGACAACTGAAATTCCTAAACCCTATTCCCCATAGAGTTTTCCTAAAGCAGGAGAACAACAGAAATCAATATTCCCCATTGGACTCCTCCTCAGATAGCAGGAACAAGAATTTCCCACAAAGATACCTCTTATGAAGTCATCATCTACTCTGATGGTATCTTTAATCCCATCTACATCAACTCTCGGTCATCCAAATGGCATCTAAAAGCACATTCTTGATATTATCAACCAACATTATTACTTCATATACAAGCGAGTGCAAATTTTTGGGCATTCTAGTGTCCAATCATCTTCCACCTTCAGATCACGAAAGGCAAACAAGCCAATCTAAATCTCCAAGTTTAAGAAGATTGAACAGGGGAAGCTGTTGTACCTAAAAATTTTCCTTCTCATGTTTTCCAAGATTTTCTCTTTCCTAGGTGGTTACAAACACTTGCTTAAGGAAAATAAAACTTTTGGAGATAATAAAGTGTCTTTCGATTGGCATCTGAACAGAGTATTTCGATTGGCATCTGAGCAAGCTTCGATTGGGAGCTGAACTTCCTTCGATGAAAGCCTGATTCACAAGCTTCGATTGGGTGCTGGGCCTCCTTCGATCAAGTTCAAATCACAATCCTTCGACTGCACATTGGCTGCTTTAGGCTTGCCTTCGATTCACAAGGCAAGAAATTCCTACATGCCTGCTGTGATTCACAAAGTAGTAGTCCCCTGCAGACAAGCTTTGATTGGACATATAAAGAACCATTTGAGCAAGCTTTAGTCCACAAGTTTCATTCCAGTAGTGGCCTTCTACATGCAAGATCCGTCTAGGTGAAGGCCTCTTCATGATTGCCTTCGACCCACTAGGCCAAGGCCTCTTCATGCTTGCCTTGAATCCAAGGCAAATGATTTTTTAGAATTTCCTTGGATTCACTAGACAAAAGAATTCCTACATGCCTTCGATTCACAAGGTAAGGGCTTCTTCCATGTGTGCTTTGACAAATAAGGAAATGACTTCCTATGTGCGTTCCTTCAGCACACAAGGCAAAGGCTCCCTCTTCAACTTTCCTTCAACGCCCAAGGAAAAGGCTACTTGTTAAAATTGTCTTCGATTCACAAGGCCAAGACCCTTTCAACTGGCGTTGGCTTTCTTTGTGCTAGTTTCGATTGGGCAATGGTTCCCTTCGAAACTGCTTGCGTCAACTCTATCCCTAAACCATTTAGCGCATGATTGCTATATTATGAGCACACATTGGTGGCCCATTCGAAGAATGCGCAAGGCATACGTGTGGGCTATTAGAAATACACACAAAAGGGATATTCGAAAGACACACAAAAGGGCTATTCGAAGGATATACATGTGTTCCATTAGAAGGAGACACATAATTATTAAAAATAAGTTTATCTTATGATGAGTCTTGGTCCAAGTTGCTTGCTGGCCCAAAATCTAACATGTTTCCAAGCCCAAGCCTCCTGCACAATTTCATTCGAAGGAGGTAACAAGAGAAGTTTCGAATAGCCAGAAGAGAGTTTTCGATTGGATTAGATGAAGACTTTCAGATCAAGCTACTAAGGAAAATAGAGGCTCAATCGAAGAAGCCCCAATGATGAGAATTGGAGCCATTTGAAGGAGGCAACCCTGGGCCAATCAAAGAGAAAGGATTGTGGGTATTCTAAGGAGTCCAAACGTGTCCAAGTTCATCCCAAAGCTCAAAGGGGTAGGAGTTCATCAAAAAAAGGCAATCCTTTAATATGTCTGATTTTGCCTTCAAAGATTAGTTAATAGATGCCGCATGCCATTTCTATGCTATGACCCTCTCTCCATATCCTATAAATACACAACACTTCTACAAGCCAAGGACTACATACATAAGCACAAGGACATACTACACACACACACGCAGCCTCATAAGCCACACTAAAGTTATCAAAAATCTCATAAGTGACCCAAAATCAAAGCAACCTTCAACAAACGCTCCACTCACTCCCTGAAGTTTGCAGGAGGCGTTCCCAAGCACTAGGCAGGTCCAACATACACTGGAGTATCACTCACACAATTTGTCCGTTGGTAATTTTCTTTCGATCTCAAACTATCTGAGTATGCAATTTTTAAATTCATGTTAATCATACATTCACGTTATTGCTAATGTTTGTTATTACTTTCATGTGTTACATGCAAGATTAAGCGCAGGGATGAGATTGTGCCATTGCTTGGGCACGATCTATATTTTATTTCGAATCTCAGGATTCATGACGTTGCAAGATAAAATGGTTTTCGATTCAGACCCAGGGGATTCGAATTAGGATGATACAACCATAGGTTATGAAATCCAAGACTAGGTTCGATCCAAATCTGGATTTTTGTTTTGTTTCTCTAATAGGTTTTTTTGCATATCGAAGGAATATATCATGCACCTTCGACCAACTTCCTCATGGGATCGAAAGGAAGCTCTAGGCCCCTTTTCGATCCATGCCTGCATGCTACAATTTTCATAGTCTCCTGCACCATCCTGCCCTTTTGAATTTTGTTTTTCGTTATTTCCTTTTATTTAGTTTTATTTACTCAGCAAAATATTTATAAAAAAATCACAAAAATTAGGTCTAGTCTTTTATAATTAAAATTAATTATATTAACTAATTAATTAATTATTGTAACCTTTTATTTAATTTAAAGTCAATAGACCTAGGATTTAATCAAATTTTATTTCATAATCAAAATAAAACGCAAAAAATATTTCCTTTTACCTTAGGATTTTTAGGCGTATTTTTAATTCGCGCGCTTATTTTAAATTTCACATTTTTTATTATTAATGTACCTGCTCATGGGTTGTAATAGAATAACTAGGACATTTACTGCTTTTATCTCCCCATTTTGGAATTTTAATAATCCCCCTCCCCGAAGCTTTATAATAGTGTAGGATTTATATTCATGCATTTTATTTTTTGTACAATATTAACTGTTAGATGTATGGTAATAGGATTGTATGGTAAGAATAAAACAAAACGCTAGCAAACCTAACAAAAAAGACAAAAAATAACTGAATACAACACACTTGCACATATACACCTATAGGATACTCCCACTTTGGTTGCCTTCAGAAAATAAAGCAGTCATGTCCCTCGAAAGTAGGGAAGCTTTAGAAAAGACCCTCGAATCAAAAGATCATAGTCCCTCGATGACCCTGCGGTGTTCTCTTTCGTGAAATGATCTAGTCCCTTAAACAAAATTGCTAAAGAGTCTCTATATATTTCCTTTATGATTGTACAATGAGCCACAAACGTCCCTCTTACATCCAAACGACTATGGCTACCTACTCACTAATAGTAGGATAGCTTTGTCTAAAGGAAAGGAGGAAAAGAACGACCCTTTCGAGTATATTAGATAGCTGTTAGATGCGTGCTCAAACAAACTTTTTACACCTACACAAAAACATTTCAAAACATTTTCAAAAACACTTTATCAACACTCTTGAGGACTGATACAAGAGTTATCATAAAGCAAATCGCCGCACTAAGGCATTTCAAAATACTTTAAAACACACAAAGCACAAGGTATTTAAAAAATGAGCTAAGCATCTAAGAGCCCGTTGAAAAACTACGGATGGAAAGGTTGCTAACACCTTC
This sequence comes from Vicia faba, assembly GCA_948472305.1. NCBI lineage: Eukaryota > Viridiplantae > Streptophyta > Magnoliopsida > Fabales > Fabaceae > Vicia > Vicia faba. The sequence continues at coordinate 986,772,090 of OX451740.1, read as the reverse complement.
CCTTTCCATAATCTACCCCCTTACTCAAAAATAATCTCTATGATACGGTGGGAGAAATGACTTTTGTTTTGCGTTTGATCGCAAATGTTGCGGTTAGCAAGAGTCGCCATCGACTTTTCTTTTATCCAACAAGGAAAGGCTGAAAAGAACAGGAAAGACCTTTAGATATGTTTTCTTGAGTTCGGGGGGTAGATTATGAAAGGGGAAGGTGTTAGTACCCCATTCATCCATGGTTTTCCACGGGCTCTTAGTTGCTTGCTAGATCACTTGCTTTTGTTTGAATGTGTGCTTGTGGGTTTCGAAAGTATTTTGAAAGTGTCTTTGTAATGGTTCTCGTTTCTATAAGAACGTGTACAAAGTGTTTGTTTCGAAAATAGTTCAAAGATATGTGTTGGTGTATAAAATGTTTTTTTTTGTGAGCAAGCGAGCAACTAGGAGTGAATCTACCTACTCAAAATGTCTTTAGATGTTCTTTTCCTGCTCCTTTAGATATTGCTATCTTACCATTGATTTGGTAAGAATCCCCATCGTTGGATGTGAAGGGATGGTTTTTGTATAGTCATAGAAGGAAACCTATAGGACGTATTAGAAATTTCGTGTTAGGGACTAGATCGTTTATCGAAGGCAACATCGAGGGTCAACGAGGGACTACGATCTTTTATCGAGGGTCTTTTCCTAAAACGCCCATATTCGAGGGACATGACTATTTTTTCCGATAGGCAACAAGGTGGGATTACCCTAAGGGTGCTAGTGTGCAAGTGTGTTTGATTGCATGCATTTTAGTCTTGATTAGGGTTATCTAGTTGTTGATTTCATGTCTTGCCATACACGCCCTAATTACTAGCATTTATATTTGGAAAGCGATAAATTGCAAGAATATAAAGTCCTACGCTATTACAATATTTTAGGGATGGGGGGTACATATTTACAAATGGGGGGTCGCAAGAATTTAAGTCCTATTTAACTATTACAACCATATTGAAATGTACAATGCAAGAGAGAAAAAGGACTTGTTTAGAAAATAGTTTTTTGTCTTAATGAATTAAGAGAAAGAAATAAATTAATTAATAAAAGAAAATATTTTTATGTCTTTTTTATATTAATAAAAAAGGGATTAACATTGAAAATAATAAAAAGGAAAATAAATAAAAGATAGAAACAGCGTGCTGCTGCAAGCAAAACAACAAGGATCAGAAGTTCTGAATCCAGGCGCGTGGTGACTCAGAAAGGAACGTCAGTGGAATCAAAAGTTCTGGATTGATACACTCTAAGGCCCTGCAAGAAAAGTCAGAGGGAAAGGAAATAGAGGTTCTGGGTGGTATTGAGACAGCGAGCCAAGAGTCAGAAGTTCTGTGTTGTGCTAAAATAGTGAGTGAACATCAGAAATTCAGTGTGTTGTCAGCGTGTGAAAATCAGAAATTCTGAGTGTTAAAACAATGAGTGGAAGCATCAGAAGTTCAGTGTGTTTAACGTGTAGGGAGAAATCAGAAGTTCTGTGTTGTGCTAAAATAGTGAGTGAGAATCAAAAGTTGTGTGTGTTAAAACAGTAAGAAAGCCTAGAAGTTCTGTGTGTTAAAACAGTAAAGAGAACTCAGAAGTTCTGCGTGCTTAAACAGTGAGAAAATCTTAGAAATTCTGTGTGTTAAAATGGTGAATGAAAAACAGAAGATCTGTGTTACATTTCAACTCTTTCCTCATATTAATCAGCACATCAGTAATTTATTCAGTATTTAACAACAAATCAGGAGGATAAAAGCACAACAGTTTATAGAAGTTCTAATCCTAATTCTGAGCCTAGCCTTAATCAAGAAGTTCTGATCCACAGTTTTTTTCTTATGCAATGATATGGACAACATCAACACTATGATATTTGAATATTTAATGATGTTCTGAATGAGAAGATGCAAAGTCAGAAAGACTTACCTTGAATCTGGAGCGTGTGCTTGGAACTTGAACTGCTGCCTTCAAATGTTCTGGAGTCAGCAAGAGCAACGGAAGAGAAAATGCTATGTTCTTTGATTCAAAGGGAAGATCAAAGGTTTGGTTTTCTGTTTGAGAATTCTGGATTTTTATGAAGGTTTCACAGTTTTATTTTCTCTCTTTTTATGATTTTCCCTCTCCAAAAGCCAGCCTCTTGAACGTGTGATGGAGCCACTTATTTATAGATGGATTTGCTGTGGTTTTGGGGGGAAAACAAATTGGTTTTTTTAACCTTTTTAGCATATTGTTCCATTGCTTTTTAATCACAGTGTTTGTATGCTAATTTGATATAAATATGGGGTTTGAGAAAGTGCAGGCGTGGACTGGATCAACAGCTGATTGCAGGACTGTGATATAGCAGGGCAGCATGCTGCTTAAACGAGGTTTTGGGATTTGGTGATATTCTGATCGTAGAAGATCAGAAACGTAACCTCCATATGCTGAAGGGTCATGTTCTGACCGAAGAACATTGCTTCCATATGTTCTGATTGAAACATCATGTTCTGAACCGTGTCTGTAAATTCTGATTGCACTCGCGTGAAGGCTGGCCTAGAAGTTCTGAAGTATCATATTCTCTTAACATAAAATTTTCTAAGTGTTTAGATATTTGATTTTTTTTCAAAGTAATTTCTGATTTCTGGTTTTTTTGATGAACCAATTTCATGTCTTGATGAAATATAATTGTTGAAACTTGATTTGATCTAAAAGTCAAAGTTTGGCTTTTCAGTGTGCTTTTGACCATTTTGCCCTTGTGGATGATTTTCTAGAAAAGTTGTAATTCAAGACTTGGAACTTGATAGAAGCAAACCTGAGAGTCCTGGATGATCCTTTGAGAAATGAGAGGGCAAATTTTGGGGTACAACAGTTGCCCATGTTCAATCTTCTTAAGCCTAAGGATGTAGATTGGTCGGTCTGCCTTTCGTGATCTAAAGGTTGAAGATGATTGAACATTAGAGTGCCCAGAAATCTGCGCTCGCATGAAGTAATAGTGATTGGTGATATCAGGAATGGGCTCGCAGATGCCATCCTGAAAAGATCGATTGCATAAGAGATTCCTTGGCGAGAATTCCTGTACCTGCGGTTGAGAAGGACTTCGCCGGGGAATTTTGATTTATGTCCTGGGAAGTAGAGTCTAGGAGCTTCGGTTGTCCATTACTCTGCTGGGGAATTAACTCTTGATTGAGGAGGTGAAAGTAGAATGCATATCTGGTTAGGGTCCAGGCTGTACATAGGCTTACTAGGGAAATGTGAAATCGACCGTATCTGGTCGGGTCCAGGCCTTACAGTGTTGTAAACTGTTGTCTGGAGATAAGGGAGAAGGAACCTAGGTAGTAGGGTTACTTCGAGATGAAAGCTTGGGTAGTAGGTCCATGAGAAGGAACCTGGGTAGTAGGGTTACTTCGAGATGAAAGCCTGGATATTAGGGCTATGAGAAGGAACCTTTGTAGTAGGGTTACTTCGAGATGAAAGCCTGGATAGTAGGGCTATGAGAAGGAACTTGGGTAGTAGGGTTACTTCGAGATGAAAGCCTGGATAGTAGGGCCATGAGAAGGAACCTGGGTCGTAGGGTTATTTCAAAATGAAAGCCTGGGTAGTAGGGCCATGAGAAGGAACCTGGGTTATAGTGTTACTTCGAAATGAAAGCCTGGATAGTAGGGCTATGAGAATGAACCTGGGTAGTAGGGTTACTTCGAGATGAAAGCCTAGATAGTAGGGCTATGAGAAGGAACCTGGGTAGTAGGGTTACTTCGAGATAAAAGCCTGGGTAGTAGGGCCATGAGAAGGAACCTGAGTCGTAGGGTTACTTCGAAATGAAAGCCTAGGTAGTAGGGCCATAAGAAGGAACCTGGGTCGTAGGGTTACTTTGAAATGAAGGCCTGGGTAGTAGGTCCATGAGAAGGAACCTGGGTAGTAGGGTTACTTCGAGATGGAAGCTTGAATAGTAGGGCTATGAGAAGGAACCTGGGTAGTAGGGTTACTTCGAGATGAAAGCCTGGATAGCAGGGCTTAAAAAGGAACCTGGGTAGTAGGGTTATGTCGAAATGAAAGCCTGGATAGTAGGGATTAAAGAAGGAACCTGGGTAGTAGGGTTACTTCGAAATGAAAGCCTGGATAGTAGGGCTATGAGAAGGAACCTGGGTAGTAGGGTTACTCCGCTTGATCATGTAGATTAGTTGACCCATTTAGTTTCGGGAACTGATTTTTTTCATTAGCTGTCTGCAGATATGACATGTATAATTACTAGAATTGTTGGTGATAACTGTCTTTCCTGAAATGACAACAGGGTTAATCATATGCGATGCATGAAATGCGTTGTAAGATGATGTTCTCAAAATAAATGAGATTATGTTGTACGTGATATGTGTGCACATGCGATGATGTATGAACATGAGATGTTATTTATGACATATCCGAGTCTAGGAAAATAAATCCCCGAATGCTGTTGGAGAATATAGCATTTCTGACTGTTGTATAGAACTGTGGTTCTTCTACTTCTGTTGGAGATGGTGAACGGAAATGACTGTGCCGGAGATTTGCTCTTTGTTGTTTGTGAATATTCTGCCAGGGAGAGACTTTGTTCGAGAATAGCTCTTCAGGGGAATGACTCTTGTTAAGCTCTGTTGGGGATTGAGCTTCTGTATCTAGAGAAACAAACTCTGCTTGGGGAGATAATGATTTATGATGATCCACTCGCGATCATGTAATTCGGCCGGGAGATATAGATGTCAGGTTTCCGGACGACCCTGGCTAGGGAGATTACTTCCCATTTTGAGAGAACTGATATCAATGCTTTGATTACCTTTACTATGTGGGGAATACAGATGTTACAAGGTCGCATGTATTGATGACTGTGCTCCAAAGCTATCTCTACCCTGGTACCTGCTGGACATAGTAACTGTCGAGTTTGACATTTCTTATTTTTGCCCCTGTTTCTGGAATTACGAGTAATTGTATTTTGTTTCTTTATGTAAATATTTATGATCAGCGGTCATATTTAAATGCATATGTCAAAAATAAATCAATGGACGTTCTTGTAAAACAAAACAGAAAAAGAAAAACTCAAAGTTTCTTATGAAAATGATTTTGTATTGATTTTTTGAAGTTGGCCTGTAATAGGCATTTTCGTACAAGAAGGCTGACGTTCTAGTAAGAGAACGCCGCCGTAAAAATAGAATTTATACAATATTGTGTAAAAAGAAAACAGCTATGTACAACAATCCCATTGGGTTCCAATTCTGCTATCGTCGCTATGTCTTCGAGCGTCTCATCACTTTGCTGCTTGTCCGAAGCTGATTAGGTTGATCGATGTTGTTTGAGGTTGACAATTGATATTGAGGTCAGATTAAATGGTGATCCAATGGGACATAGTGATACGCTTTTCATCCCTAACTTTTTCCTGAACCGCCCTTTCGGGTTTTCAGTCCACCGGGATACCCTTTTTTGCCCAAGTCGCCTTTTCAGGTTTTCGACTTGCCGGGTGTACAGATTTTTCATTTTCATCCCTTATTTTTGCCCGAACCCTTTTGGTTCACCGGGAAGTCCTTATTTTTTCCTAGGCCATTCGACCTAACGGGTTTTTTATCATGCGTAATATCTTTTCACTATGTCTGCATTGACAGGGCGAGGAAAGTCGTCACTGTCCATGGTGGTCAGAATCATGGCTCCACCCGAGAAAATGTTTTTAATCACAAATGGACCTTCGTATGTGGGAGTCCATTTGCCCCTGGGGTCACCTTGCGGCAGTATGATGCGCTTGATCACTAGATCCCCGACTTGATACTCTTGGCGTCTGACCTTCTTATTGAAAGCCTTGATCATCCGTTTTTGATACGTTTGACCATGACAGATAGCAGTAAGTCTCTTCTCATCAATCAAATTCAGTTGATCAAGTCGAGTATGGATCCAATCATCTTCATTCAGACCTGCATCCTTCATGATTCTCAGAGAAGGGATCTGGACCTCAATGGGTAGGACTGCCTCTACGCCCTATACCAGAGATTAGGGTGTTGCCCCTGTCGACGTCCGTGCTGAGGTACGGTACCCATGCAGAGCAAATGGTAACATCTCATGCCAGTCTTTGTATGTCATCGTCATCTTCTGTACAATTTTCTTGATGTTCTTGTTAGCTGCTTCAACAGCGCCATTCATCTTCGGCCGGTAGGGAGAAGAGTTATGATGTTGTATCTTAAACTGCTTACAGAGTTTAGTGATCATCGTGTTATTGAGATTCGTACCATTATCGGTGATAATTCTCTCTGGTACACCATACCAACAGATCAGGTTATGCTTGATAAATCGTGCCACAACATTCTTGGTAACAGTAGAAAAAGAGGCCACCTCATCCCATTTCGTGAAGTAATCGATAGCCACCAGGATGAAGCGATGCCCATTGGAGGCAGTGGGCCTGATTTATCCGATCATGTCAATTCCACACATTGCAAAGGGCCACGGAGCTGTCAAGACATTCAAAGGAACCGGAGGCACATGCACCTTATCAGCATAAATTTGACACTTTTGACAAGTTCGGGAGTGCTGATAACAATCTGCTTCCATAGTGGACCAAAAGTATCCTGCCCGTAGGATCTTCTTAGCCATGGTATGTCCACTGGAATGGGTTCCAAAGGTACCTTCATGTATGTGACCGGTGGAAATAGAACTGACTGTTTTTTAGCTGGTTTCGTGAAATGTCGCGGTAAGCAAGAGTCACCACCGTCTTTTATATTCTCCAACATGGAAAGGACAAAAGCACAGCAAAATTCCTTCTTTGAGAATGTTTCTCGATTCGGGAGGTAGATTTATAGAAAGGGAAGGTGTTAGCACCCTTTCTATCCGTGGTTATCCACGGGCTTTTAGGTACTTGCTCTTATGTTTTCAAAAGATTGTTTGCTTTTCAAGTGTGTGTGGGTTTTGAAAAAGTTTCGTTTGAAAAATTTCTAAGTAACTCTTGTATCTGTCCTCAAGAGTGTATGAAAAAATTTGTTTGAAAACTTTTGAAAGTGTAGGTGTGAAAAGATTGTTTTGTTTGTTTGGAAAAGAGCAAGTACTTAAGAGAAGTCTACCTACCCTAAGGAATTAAGCTGTGTAAGAGTCCTTTAGATAGTGCTATCCCACCATTGAGAGGTAGGTAACACCATCGTTGGAGGTGTTCGGGTCAATTCGATTATCGGGACAGTGTGGTCACTGAAGCAATGGTAGGACACCTTAGAAGTAATCCTAATGTCCTAGATCCTTTGTATCCGAGGCAACCGTTTCGAGGCGACTGGATCTTTTAGACAGAAGGGCGACCTCTAAGACACCCTATACTTGATGACCACGTTTCGAGGCAACGAGTGAAGCGTACCCTAGGAGTGGCATGTGCTTTGTGTGTTGTTTTTCAGTTAATTGTCTTTGTACATGTTATTTGTGAGCTACAGATTAATTTTATTTACATACATTCTTTCATGCATTTAACAGTTAGGGGGTGTGGAAAGTAAATTGCGGAAATATAAATTATACGCTATTACAAGGCGCGGGTCTATACATCGCCAAAATACAAAGACCCGTTTTGGTAAATAAGTACGAGAAATTAAATAAAAGCGGTAAACCTATTTACTATTACATTCTTGAAAGCAATTACATAATAATCAAAATGAAATAAATGCGCGCGAATAAAAATTAACCGGGAACGTTCTAAGGGTTTTGACCCTTTTAAGAAAAGAAATTGAATTTTTTGTCTTTTTTGTGATTAAATGAAATTAATAACTAATAATTAAACTAATTAATTAATTTATTAAAAGAAAACATTTTTTGTGTTTTTTTTTAATGTTTTTTAATGAAATAAAATAAAAGAATTAAAATTCTAAGTTAACCTAATTCTAAATTATTTTGATTGTAAAGAAAAAAGAAATTAAAATTGACCTAATTAAACTATTTATTTGTTAATATTTATTTACAAAATAATTACTTAAATGAAATTAATAAAGTATTTTTTTTGTTTTATTGAATTTTATTGTGAAAAATTAGTTATGAGTTAATTAAATAATAACAGTTAATAAATATAATTAGTAAATAAAAAAAGGAAAAGGAAAGAAAAAAATGCAAGAACCATGGGGGGTATTGGGCCAGAATGGGAGGTGTTTTGATTGGAATTATGGCCCAACAATGCTTTCAGCCACGTTGACTTCTTGGATTGCCTGCAGCATGCTTTGACTGAGCACATGATGTTCATCATTTTTTGTCCTTTGGATCTATGATCATGGCCACTTGGCGCTTGGATCTGTGAGGTGTATGGTGCTCCACGTTTGGGAATCTGCACAAGAACACATTGAAAAAAATAACATTGGAATTATGGGGGGACCTGGGAATCGAACCCAGGTCCCAGAGATCACCAAGTACATTGCCAACCACTACACCAATCCTGCGCGTTTGTTAGTAAAATAGAAAAGAAACATAATATAAAATAAGCGCACTATATGCTAAAAAAAGGAAAAAGCGCGCGCCCGTTTTGAATCAGCCAATCACATGGAGGCACGTCCTTCATCTTCTTCGTTTCCTGTAAAACATAAAGCAGGTAGCGGGGGTTTTAAACCCCCACAAAATGAAAGCATTTAAAAATAGCGATTAGACGCTCGTGCAATATAAATTGGGCGCGAGATATGCTTTGGATTCGTCTCCTCCTGCTGATTTCAACCATCTATGTCTGGGGGTTTAATTTTGCAGTATAAGAAAAGCCCCAAATTAAGAGCTTCGGAACCCTAAAATGTTTTAATGGAAAGTCACGATTCTGTATGTTACACTGCAATTAAACCATGCCAAAAGTTCCCTGTGCATTCATACAGTACAAAACAAACAAGAAATTGGGTTAATAATGCATGGAATATGGATTTCGATTCTCAAAATAATTGACAAACCGTGGGGGAGTGGTGAACGATTCTTTGAGGTTTTTGGCTTGTTGATGATTGCAAATCGTGCCTGGGAGGGTTGAGAGTGTGTTTGGATCAAAGGAGAGGTTTGAATTATGCTGCAAAGTGGTTTTCAGTTTCACACTTTTCTTTGGAATTTTGGAAATTTGTTTGGCCGTTTGAGAGAGTTCTAGGTCGTGAATTGGATTGGAAAGGCTTGCATATATGTTAGTCAATGAGAATCAGTCACTATAATGCACCTTTAACCCTTGCAATGAAGTTTGAGATTTTGCCATGACCACCATTAAACAACTTGCCATTTTTGCTCCAAATTTGAATTCCATGCTCATAATAGGCCTTGCACGAATTTGGCATGTGTTTCATGATGCATCAAAGCCATTCAAGCCACAAAATATCCCTTAATTAATTTTTTTGATTTTTATTTGAATTTTAAAGATTTAAAATGAATTAAATCAAATAAAATTAAATAAAAATAGAAAAATTAATTTTTAATCTTGAAATAAATCATGGGACACGTGGGTGGCATGGAAAAGCTGGATCAAGTGGAAAAAGTGGGCCCTTTTTGTCAAAAAATGAAGTTTCATGGCTAGTTGACTTTGGCCATTTCACAAAAATTTCCCAACTTCTCCAATGCATATCTTGCTCAATTTTGATCATATGAACATGTTCTTGAACATTTTGGAAAGGTCTTGAAGTCCTCTAGCCAATGCCTTTGGTCCCATGTCATTTTGATTTACCAATCTCAAGTTATGGTCTTTGACTTAAAGTGCCTTTTTGTTAACTTTTGAAAATGACCTATAATGTTGAAATTGATAACTTTTTGTGAGAGCATTTCTTGGACTTGGAATGTGAAGATGAGTTGTAGGAAATGTCATCCCCTTCAAAATGAGCATTGGATGGGATTTTTCTGATGAACCATGAAAAAGTTATGCCTTGGTCAAGTTACATTTGACTTTTCAATTGTCCAAAAATAGAAACTTTTGATGCCTTGATGATTTTTGAGCCATTCTTGTGAAATCATGATCAAGACTTGATCAAATGATGATTGTGGCTTCAAAATAAGATGTTGACCAAAAAATTTGACTTTTGACTGCCAAATGATCATTTTGCCCCTATAGTTGATTGTGAAGCAATTAGGGTTTTTGACTGTGCAACTTGACCTTGTGAGCCTTGAAACTTGACATGTAGGTGCTTGACAATGTATATGAGCATATGGGACTTGATTGAGCCCTTGAAAACCTCAACTTCCTTGCAAGAACCAAAACCCTAATTTGACTGGCTTTAGGAGAGTGGTTGACTGTGTAGCCCTTGAGTAGACTTGAGCAATTTGAGGTGATGCTTGTCAAAACTTTGAAGAATATGGGAGGGAAAATTTTGGGGTACAACAGTTTCCCCTGTTCAATCTTCTTAGACCTAAGGATGTAGATCGACTTGGGTGCCTTTCGTGATCCGAGGGTGGAAGATGATTGAACACTAGAGTGCCCAAAAATTTGCACTCACATAGTAGAGTATCAGCAGTGTGATGTCGGGAATGGGCTTACAGATGCCATTTGGAGAGATGGTGGATAGGAGGATGGGCTTATAGATGCCATCTGGAGATGTGACAGAACTTTGTCGGAGATGGGCTTATAGATGCCATCGGGAGTGTCGATCGCGTAAGAGATTCACAGGTAGCAGTCAGATGCGAGATGAACCGGGCAATGTAATTCATACGTCCTAGAAAGCCTCTGACTTCTTTCTCTGTCTTGGGAGCTGGCATCTCTTGTATGGATTTCACCTTGGCAGGGTCTACTTGAATACCTTTGTCGCTTACGACGAAGCCTAGTAGTTTTCCAGATCTTACCCCGAAGGTGCACTTGTTCGGGTTCAATCTCAGCTTGTATAATTTCAGACGGTCAAATAGCTTCTGTAGATGGTCAAGGTGTTCCTCCTCAGTTTGGGACCTTGCAATCATGTCGTCGACATATACTTCAATCTCATGATGGATCATGTCATGAAACAAAGCAACCATGGCACGTTGGTAGGTTGCCCCAGCATTTTTCAACCCAAAAGGCATGACCTTATAGCAAAAGATGCCCCACTGAGTAACAAAAGTGGTCTTCTCCATGTCTTCAGGAGCCATCTTGATTTTATTATAACCTGAGAACCCATCCATGAAGGAGAATACTTTATGTTGAGCAGTGTTTTCAACCAGAACGTCGATATGTGGCAGAGGGAAATCATCTTTAGGGATTGCCCTGTTCAAATCCATGTAATCAACACACATTCGGACCTTACCATCTTTCTTTGGCACCGGGACCACGTTGGCAACCCACTGAGGGTAAGAAGTTACTGCAAGAAAACCAGCATCAAATTGCTTCATAACCTCGGCTTTGATTTTCTCTGACATCTCTGGACGCATACGGCGGACCTTCTGTTTAACCGGAGGGCAACCTTCCTTGGTAGGCAGGTGATGAACCACGATGTCAGTATCCAATCTAGGCATGTCTTCGTAAGACCAGGCAAAGATTTACATATAATCATGAAGCATCTGAATCAACCGTTGTTTCACGCTGAGCTCCAGATTGGCGCCAATCTTGACTTCCTTTCTGTCTGTCTCAGTACCCAGATTTACCGTTTCCACTGGCTCTTCATGTGGTTGAATGGCCCTCTTTTCTTGGAGTAATATTCTTGCGAGCTCACCAGGCACTTCGCAATCATCTTCACCTTCGTCTTCGGCTAAGTTGATCGGATTTTCGAAGTCATAACTGGCAGTAGCAGAGTCGTTACCAATGAGATCCAGAGTGGATTGGAACCTGTATAAGTGAGTGTGTGTAAATATAGTTGTTTTGCAATATATAAAGAAAGAAAGGGAGCGCAAGATTTGAAATGTGAAAAACGTCCGATGCTTTTATTCATGATATATGGAAGTGACAAACAAAGCCCTCACAAATAAAACCATGGTGCCCCGGGTAAGACACCGGGCCATATAGTTTAGTAATATTGTTTGTTACAACTTTAAAACAAAAGAGTTCATTACTGCGTGACAAAAGTAATAGGTGTAAAGTCTTTTGCAGTCCAGTTGCTAGGTCCACCGTTGGTCGTCGGGTAGATCCAGCTGTCAAATTCAGATTCGTCCGCTTCATCCTCAATAGCATTCACTTCCGGGTTGGTGATGAGCACATGAGGTCTTCCAATCCTTGCCTTGTGCACAGCCTTCCGAGCTTCTGCAGTGAAACCCAAGCCAAATTTGTCAGTCTTTGGAGTGAAATCAGGAAGTCTGCCCCAGTTTGCACACTCACCCTTCTCAATCACAGCCCGGGCATCCTTCAAGGAAGCCATCTTCAAAGGAGAGTCTTCTGCAGTCACTGTCTCTGCTGCTGCCAATGTTTGAGGCACCTCTTCAAAGTGTTGAAAGGGGGTCTCAATGAACTCCCCATCCATTTCTACGTATCGGAACGAGTTGAGGTGGCTGACCATGTATTCCTCTTCCCCTTGCACTGTTATGATCTTCCCCCTGACCGGGTACTTGAGCTTCTGATGTAACATGGAGGTCACAGCTCCAGCCTTGTGGATCCAAGGACGACCCAACAAACAAGAATAGGATGGACGGATATCCATCACATAGAATTTTGAATCAAAGACTTGTGAACCAACCCTGATTGGGATGTCAACCTCACCATGTACCATCCTTTTGGACCCGTCAAAGGCCCGGACAACAATGTTACTTGGTTTGAGCTCTAAACCTTCACAGTCCAGACTGTCTAGAGCTTTCTTGGGTAGTACGTTCAGTGAAGAACCCGTGTCAACCAGCACGTGAGCAAGAGTAGTGCCCCGACATTCAATGGAGACATGCAGGGCATCATTATGATTCTTCCCCTTGGCCGTCAGATCAGCATCAGAGAAACCCAGACCATTATCAGCAGTTAAGTTGGCCACACAGTCGGTGAATTGATCAGCAGAAGTTTCTTGGGGTACGTGGGCCGTCTTCAGGAAAACAATCAGGGCCTTGGCATGGGCCTCTGAACACAGCAACAGTGATAGCATATAGATTTTAGAGGGGGTGTGCCCCAGCTGTTCAACGACGTTGAAATCACTCTTCTTGATAATTTTGAGGATCTCTTCCATCTCTTGCTTGGAAGCCTCAACAGTGGTCTTCGGTGCCTCCGTCCGGGCAGGCACATCAGTAGCAATCCCCTTGCCCCGAGCGTCAGATGACTCGGCAGCAGGGGTAGAAACTTGATCAGGGGGGAAACAGGCACACTGGCAGGTGTGATGACAAGAGGCCTCTGAATTGCTGGAGGTGCAATGTCCAGTGAGAACAGTCTTCCACTACGAGTGACTTTAGCCGGCCCGGTGATGTTGGTGACATCGGTACTAGTATTGAACTCTTGTTTCACTCCCAGAACATAAACATCTGCCCCATAGTGCCACGGGACAGCTTTATCAGACTTGTAGGGGATGGGCCCCGGAACAATAATGGTTATGGGTGCAACCTTGTGAACAGGCATGATTTTGACAGGCTTCCTCGGGGGAGCCTTGGAAGGGTTGTTGAAAATGGTGACAATTGAAACTTCTTCAACAGGGGCAGCAGGAACGGAAATCTTTTTGAACAAGATCTCTTTACTATCCATCAGGTTTTGGACGCCTGATTTCAGCAAAGGACAAATAGCAGGTGAATCAGTACATAAATGTCAACCTTTGCTACATCCCGGAAATAAACCGGCTAGCAACAAGTTCCTCTTGATGGTCAGCAGCGGAGTAGCAACATCATCCACAGAAGCTACATACAGATCCTCCTCAACAGCATGCACTCCATGCCGGGGCATGGGAGCGGTCACAACATTTGGCCTTTCGGGCGCCTCGAACTGTATTTCCTTAGCATCAATAAGGTCCTGAACCTTATTCCTTAGGGCCCAACAATCATCAGTAGAATGTCCCGGGCTATCAGAGTGATAAGCGCAACGGGCGTTGGGGTTGTACTTCGGAGATGCTGTGTTTACCACCTTCGGAGCTTCCTTGACAGTTACCAGGCTAGTTGACAGCAGTTGTGGCAGGATCTGAGAGAGAGTCATGCTGAGCCGAGTATACTGTCTTTTGGGCCTCTCAGCTCTTGGCTGGTTGTATTGCTGAGGAGCAGCAGCAGGCTTAGAAATAACCACCGTGTTGACAACTTGGCGGCATTCTGGTTTGTTCTGCCTTCTGGGACCATACACAACACTGGCTTCTTTCTTGAAGAGCTTCTTTTCAGTATTTGAGGAGGCACCCTTCTGTATCTTCCCCGATTTTATACCAGCTTCGATCCTCTCACCAGTCAGGATCAGGTCTGTAAACCCAGCAGAGGAATTACCAATGAGATGGTTGAAGAATGGACCAGATAGGGTCCCCAAGAACATGTCCACTAGTTCACGATCCGTCAACGGTGGCTGCACCCTGCCAGCCAGGTCTCTCCATTTCTGTGCGTACTCCTTAAAACCTTCTCCCGATCCTAGCGACATACCCTGGGTTTGGGTACGCGTAGGAGCGAGGTCGGAATTATACTGATACTGCTTATAAAAAGCAGTAGCCAAATCCTCCCAGTTACGAATGTTGGTTCCATCCAGCTGATTGAACCATTCGAGATGAGTCCCTGAAAGACTCTCCTGGAAGAAATGGATCCATAAGTTCTTGTCTGCTGTGTAAGGCTGGATCTTCCTTACAAAAGAGCGGAGGTGCATTTTAGGACAGGAGGCCCGTCATACTTCACAAAGGCAGGCGCCTTAAACTTGTGCGGGATCACCACCCCAGAAGATAACCCTAAGTCTTCGAAATCCAACCCAGGCACACGTTGAATCTCCATAGCATTTAACTTGTCCTCCAGTTGTTTGTACCGGTCCTCGGCAGGAGGGTACTGTTCATCGTTGAAATCTGTCTCAGTGTCAAAGACCACAAGACTAGGAACCTCTCTCCCTTGGTGGCTGCCTTCCCCCACAAATGGAGTAGTCCTCTCAGCTTCATTCTGCAATGTATTCCCGAGTCTGCGCCCAGTGTTGAATAGCACAGTCCTCTTCTTCTTCTTCTTTTTCAGGAGCAAAGCCTTCAACTCCTGTTGTCCTTGGGCGAAGTTCATGACCATCTCCTGAAATTGAGCGTTCTGGGCCTGGAGGGCCTTGATAGCTTGCTCGGTAGTGAGTTCAGGATTCATGATGATTGAGTGCTGAAATAAACAGCGAAGAAGATTAAGCAACCTGTAGAAAAAGGGTACCTGTGATGCATATGATGAATGAAAATGCGTATGAATTATGTTTTCAAAGACAATCGGGAATCAACTTTGTAGACAAAAGGAACACACTTTATTAGATTTAAACTTTGGAATTTAAATTGTTCAACAAATTTACCTTAGGCGTTACAGGAATGAAAATACTGAAAAGGAAATAAAAGTTGTAAAGGAAACATCCAAAGCCCATCAGTGCTGCCATGGCCTCCTCTTCTCAGTACGGATATAGTCATTCAGGGTTCGCTCGTTCTCCAATTGCTTGGTCAGCTTCTGGATCTTCTGTTCCTGTTTGTTGAACTTTTCCCGATAATAATCCCGCTCTTCCTGTAGTTGCGCCCAAGATCTCTTTAGGGTATCAACATCAGTGGGTATCTGAGGAGGGAGAACAGTTGGAGGAACCCCGTCTCCATCAGGACTTTCAAGAATGATAGGCCTGACAGCTTCACACGGCATACCTAACTTCTGAGCACGGATGCGGACCCATCTGTAATAGGGTTCCATTGGTAGAGAAGTCTTCAGTCCCAACTCATGTGGGTCAGCTTTGTGAATTCTGTCCCAAGCTTTGATGAATCTACGGCGTCGTTCGTCACTATCTTCCTGAAACTCAAAACTGATGTGAGGCACCAACATCTCATGAGGCCCTGCTCTTCTGGCTCTTCCAAACTGACGGAGAGCTAAACATGGATTATAAGAGATTCCGCCCTGAGTACCAATCAATGGAACATTAGGATACTCTCCGCAACGATCAATAACAGCCACCTCATCTAAACCTCTGAGAGTCCAAATGATGTCATTATCAGTGAGAGACATTAACCTATGAGAGCAGCCTTTTCCTTCTTGGTTCTTCAGCACGAACTTGGGGAGGTGCGAAATAAACCACCTCACTAACAAAGGAGCACAACACCACAGAGTTCCCCGTCTTCGGGCAGTACGAGCATAAAGTTGTTGCAGGATGTCACCCAAGAGAGTGGGTACAGGGTTCCGAGACATGAAGATCCTTATGGAATTGATATTGACAAAGTTATCAGGATTTGGAAACAATACTAGACCATAGATTAAGAGAGCCAGAATGTCCTCGTATGCCCTGAAGTCTAAGTCATTCTAGAAACTGTTAGCTTTACCAATCAGAAACTTAGCCAAGAAGCCCTTAACTTCGCTTCTAGTCACCCAGTTGTCCATTACCTCCCTATTGGTCAAAGGAAGGGCTGCTGCAATCTCCTCAAGTCTAAGAGTCTTTTCCCAACCAATGGAGGGAGTCTGATCCAAGATAGGGATACCAAGAAAATCAGAGAATTCTTCTAGGGTAGGGACCAGCTGGAAGTCTTGAAAGGTGAAGCAGTTGTACAGAGGATCATAAAACTGGGTCAGGACACTCATCAGTTGTTGGTCCCACTTTGAAGTGACTAAACCGAGAAGAGAACCATGCCTCTGGATGAAGGAAGTAGTGTTTGGAATTCTGTCCACCAACTCTTTAAGCAAATCAGGTGGGTGAACAAAGTTGAGCCGGATAGTGTTCCTTCGCACATGCATCATGATATCCTACAAAACAGATCAAAGGTGAAACCCTCTTGTCTTTGAAATAGGTCAGTCCTTATGTAGGATGCATGCAATGGTATGATGTTATGATGTTATGATAAAGCACACCACAAATATTCACAAAGGCAAACATGATAAGGCACACAAGTCACACAAGACAACCCTTAGAGTTTAGGCCAGCATGAAGTTCAGGTACTACCCTCTTTCAGTTTCGTTGGTTAAGACCTGTCCTATCAAAAGTAATCGGGTTCTAGAGGATCTCAATATCACTGACTACCCTCAATCGGTCATAACTCCAGCGTCGCAATCTTTTCTTGCGGCCAGAACCATCGCGAGAGTTTAGCCTCAATGGGTGTAGCATACTGCTACTGTTCTATGGCCAAGTTGGGTCTATTTAGGGTTCTAAGGTCAGTTGGTGCTTAATGACTCCTCAGAAGACCCATATTCTCCTCGTTGCAACACAAGGGATATCGGTACAGACCAAGGTGCCACACCAATGTAGCCACTGCTTCACCCGTGTCGGTCTACGCCGGACAGGTCCCTCACAACTTATGCTACCTAAAAGGGTATTCCCCAGATCCGGGTTAGGATCCATGAAACTCCGATGCAAAGCCCACAAATATAAAGCAATCAAAGCAAAGCAATTAAAAACATAAGTATGATCTAATCCTAAGGTACACCTCACTTTTAAATTCCCCAGCAGAGTCGCCAGTTCTTTGACCGGTGGAAATAGAACTGACTGTTTTTTAGCTGGTTTCGCGAAATGTCGCGGTAAGCAAGAGTCGCCACCGTCTTTTATATTCTCCAACATGGAAAGGACAAAAGCACAACAAAATTCCTTCTTTGAGAATGTTTCTCGGTCCGGGAGGTAGATTTATAGAAAGGGAAGGTGTTAGCACCCTTTCTATCCGTGGTTATCCACGGGCTCTTAGGTACTTGCTCTTATGTTTTCAAAAGATTGTTTGCTTTTCAAGTGTGTGTGGGTTTTGAAAAAGTTTCGTTTGAAAAATTTCTAAGTAACTCTTGTATCTGTCCTCAAGAGTGTATGAAAAAATTTGTTTGAAAACTTTTGAAAGTGTAGTTGTGAAAAGATTGTTTTGTTTGTTTGGAAAAGAGCAAGTACTTAAGAGAAGTCTACCTACCCTAAGAAATTAAGTTGTGTAAGAGTCCTTTAGATAGTGTTATCCCACCATTGAGAGGTAGGTAGCACCATCGTTGGAGGTGTTCGGGTCAATTCGATTATCGGGACAGTGTGGTCACTGAAGCAATGGTAGGACACCTTAGAAGTAATCCTAATGTCCTAGATCCTTTGTATTCGAGGCAACCGTTTCGAGGCGACTGGATCTTTTAGACAGAAGGGCGACCTCTAAGACACCCTATACTTGATGACCATGTTTCGAGGCAACGAGTGAAGCGTACCCTAGGAGTGGCATGTGCTTTGTGTGTTGTTTTTCAGTTAATTGTCTTTGTACATGTTATTTGTGAGCTACGGATTAATTTTATTTACATACATTCTTTCATGCATTTAACAGTTAGGGGGTGCGGAAAGTAAATTTCGGAAATATAAATTCTACGCTATTACAAGGCGCGGGTCTATACATCGCCAAAATACAATGACCCGTTTTGGTAAATAAGTACGAGAAATTAAATAAAGCGGTAAACCTATTTACTATTACATTCTTGAAAGCAATTACATAATAATCAAAATGAAATAAATGCGCGCGAATAAAAATTAACCGGGAACGTTCTAAGGGTTTTGACCCTTTTAAGAAAAGAAATTGAATTTTTTGTCTTTTTTGTGATTAAATGAAATTAATAACTAATAATTAAACTAATTAATTAATTTATTAAAAGAAAACATTTTTTGTGTTTTTTTTATGTTTTTTAATGAAATAAAATAAAAGAATTAAAATTCTAAGTTAACCTAATTCTAAATTATTTTGATTGTAAAGAAAAAAGAAATTAAAGTTGACCTAATTAAACTATTTATTTGTTAATATTTATTTACAAAATAATTACTTAAATGAAATTAATAAAGTATTTTTTTTGTTTTATTGAATTTTATTGTGAAAAATTAGTTATGAGGTAATTAAATAATAACAGTTAATAAATATAATTAGTAAATAAAAAAAGGAAAAGGAAAGAAAAAAATGCAAGAACCATGGGGGGTATTGGGCTAGAATGGGGGGTGTTTTGATTGGAATTATGGCCCAACAATGCTTTCAGCCACGTTGACTTCTTAGATTTCCTGTAGCATGCTTTGACTGAGCACATGATGTTCATCATTTTTTGTCCTTTGGATCTATGATCATGGCCACTTGGCGCTTGGATCTGTGAGGTGTATGGTGCTCCACGTTTGGGAATCTGCACAAGAACACATTGAAAAAAATAACATTGGAATTATGGGGGGACCTGGGAATCGAACCCAGGTCCCAGAGATCACCAAGTACATTGCCAACCACTACACCAATCCTGCACGTTTGTTAGTAAAATAGAAAAGAAACATAATATAAAATAAGCGCACTATATGCTGAAAAAAGGAAAAAGCGCGCGCCCGTTTTGAATCAGCCAATCACATGGAGGCACGTCCTTCATCTTCTTCGTTTCCTGTAAAACATAAAGCAGGTAGCGGGGGTTTTAAACCCCCACAAAATGCAAGCATTTAAAAATAACGATTAGACGCTCGTGCATTATAAATTGGGCGCGATATATGCTTTGGATTCGTCTCCTCCTGCTGATTTCAACCATCTATGTCTGGGGGTTTTATTTTGCAGTATAAGAAAAGCCCCAAATTAAGAGCTTCGGAACCCTAAAATGTTTTAATGGCAAGTCACGATTCTGTATGTTACACTGCAATTAAACCATGCCAAAAGTTCCCTGTGCATTCATACAGTACAAAACAAACAAGAAATTGGGTTAATAATGCATGGAATACGGATTTCGATTCTCAAAATAATTGACAAACCGTGGGGGAGTGGTGAACGATTCTTTGAGGTTTTTGGCTTGTTGATGATTGCAAATCGTGCCTGGGAGGGTTGAGAGTGTGTTTGAATCAAAGGAGAGGTTTGAATTATGCTGCAAAGTGGTTTTCAGTTTCACACTTTTCTTTGGAATTTTGGAAATTTGTTTGGCCGTTTGAGAGAGTTCTAGGTCGTGAATTGGATTGGAAAGGCTTGCATATATGTTAGTCAATGAGAATCAGTCACTATAATGCACCTTTAACCCTTGCAATGAAGTTTGAGATTTTGCCATGACCACCATTAAACAACTTGCCATTTTTGCTCCAAATTTGAATTCCATGCTCATAATAGGCCTTGCACGAATTTGGCATGTGTTTCATGATGCATCAAAGCCATTCAAGCCACAAAATATCCCTTAATTAATTTTTTTGATTTTTATTTGAATTTTAAAGATTTAAAATGAGTTAAATCAAATAAAATTAAATAAAAATAGAAAAATTAATTTTTAATCTTGAAATAAATCATGGGACACGTGGGTGGCATGGAAAAGCTGGATCAAGTGGAAAAAGTGGGCCCTTTTTGTCAAAAAATGAAGTTTCATGGCTAGTTGACTTTGGCCATTTCACAAAAATTTCCCAACTTCTCCAATGCATATCTTGCTCAATTTTGATCATATGAACATGTTCTTGGACATTTTGGAAAGGTCTTGAAGTCCTCTAGCCAATGCCTTTGGTCCCATGTCATTTTGATTTACCAATCTCAAGTTATGGTCTTTGACTTAAAGTGCCTTTTTGTTAACTTTTGAAAATGACCTATAATGTTGAAATTGATAACTTTTTGTGAGAGCATTTCTTGGACTTGGAATGTGAATATGAGTTGTAGGAAATGTCATCCCCTTCAAAATGAGAATTGGATGGGATTTTTCTGATGAACCATGAAAAAGTTATGCCTTGGTCAAGTTACAGTTGACTTTTCAGCTGTCCAAAAATAGAAACTTTTGATGCCTTGATGATTTTTGAGCCATTCTTGTGAAATCATGATCAAGACTTGATCAAATGATGATTGTGGCTTCAAAATAAGATGTTGACCAAAAAATTTGACTTTTGACTGCCAAATGATCATTTTGCCCCTATAGTTGATTGTGAAGCAATTAGGGTTTTTGACTGTGCAACTTAACCTTGTGAGCCTTGAAACTTGACATGTAGGTGCTTGACAATGTATATGAGCATATGCGACTTGATTGAGCCCTTGAAAACCTCAACTTTCTTGCAAGAACCAAAACCCTAATTTGATTGGCTTTAGGAGAGTGGTTGACTGTGTAGCCCTTGAGTAGACTTGAGCAATTTGAGGTGATGCTTGTCAAAACTTTGAAGAATATGGGAGGGAAAATTTTAAGGTACAACAGTTGCCCCTGTTCAATCTTCTTAGACCTAAGGATGTAGATCGGCTTGGGTGCCTTTCGTGATCCGAGGGTGGAAGATGATTGAACACTAGAGTGCCCAGAAATTTACACTCACATAGTAGAGTATCAGCAGTGTGATGTCGGGAATGGGCTTACAGATGCCATTTGGAGAGATGGTGGATAGGAGGATGGGCTTATAGATGCCATCTGGAGATGTGACAGAACTTTGTCGGAGATGGGCTTATAGATGCCATTGGGAGTGTCGATCGCGTAAGAGATTCACAGGTAGCAGTCAGATGCGAGATGAACCGGGCAATGTAATTCATACGTCCTAGAAAGCCTCTGACTTCTTTCTCTGTCTTGGGAGCTGGCATCTCTTGTATGGCTTTCACCTTGGCAGGGTCTACTTGAATACCTTTGTCGCTTACGACGAAGCCTAGTAGTTTTCCAGATCTTACCTCGAAGGTGCACTTGTTCGGGTTCAATCTCAGCTTGTATAATTTCAGACGGTCAAATAGCTTCTGTAGATGGTCAAGGTGTTCCTCCTCAGTTTGGGACCTTGCAATCATGTCGTCGACATATACTTTAATCTCATGATGGATCATGTCATGAAACAAAGCAACCATGGCACGTTGGTAGGTTGCCCCAACATTTTTCAACCCAAAAGGCATGACCTTATAGAAAAAGGTGCCCCACTGAGTAACAAAAGTGGTCTTCTCCATGTCTTCAGGAGCCATCTTGATTTTATTATAACCTGAGAACCCATCCATGAAGGAGAATACTTTATGTTGAGCAGTGTTGTCAACCAGAACGTCGATATGTGGTAGAGGGAAATCATGTTTAGGGCTTGCCCTGTTCAAATCCCTGTAATCAACACACATTCGGACCTTACCATCTTTCTTTGGCACCGGGACCACGTTGGCAACCCACTGAGGGTAAGAAGTTACTGCAAGAAAACCAGCATCAAATTGCTTCATAACCTCGGCTTTGATTTTCTCGGACATCTCTGGACGCATACGGCGGACCTTCTGTTTAACCGGAGGGCAACCTTCCTTGGTAGGCAGGTGATGAACCACGATGTCAGTATCCAATCCAGGCATGTCTTCGTAAGACCAGGAAAAGATTTCCATATAATCATGAAGCATCTGAATCAACCGTTGTTTCACGCTGAGCTCCAGATTGGCGCCAATCTTGACTTCCTTTTTGTCTGTCTCAGTACCCAGATTTACCGTTTCCACTGGCTCTTCATGTGGTTGAATGGCCATCTTTTCTTGGAGTAATATTCTTGCGAGCTCACCAGGCACTTCGCAATCATCTTCACCTTCGTCTTCGGCTAAGTTGATCGGATTTTCGAAGTCATAACTGGCAGTAGCAGAGTCGTTACCAATGAGATCCAGAGTGGATTGGAACCTGTATAAGTGAGTGTGTGTAAATATAGTTGTTTTGCAATATATAAAGAAAGAAAGGGAGCGCAAGATTTGAAATATGAAAAACGTCCAATGCTTTTATTCATGATATATGGAAGTGACAAACAAAGCCCTCACAAATAAAACCACGGTGCCCCGGGTAAGACACCGGGCCATATAGTTTAGTAATATTGTTTGTTACAACTTTAAAACAAAAGAGTTCATTACTGCGTGACAAAAGTAATAGGTGTAAAGTCTTTTGCAGTCCAGTTGCTAGGTCCACCGTTGGTTGTCGGGTAGATCCAGCTGTCAAATTCAGATTCGTCCGCTTCGTCCTCAATAGAATTCACTTCTGGGTTGGTGATGAGCACAGGAGGTCTTCCAATCCTTGCCTTGCGCACAGCCTTCCGAGCTTCTGCAGTGAAACCCAAGCCAAATTTGTCAGTCTTTGGAGTTAAATCAGGAAGTCTGCCCCAGTTTGCACACTCACCCTTCTCAATCACAGCCCGTGCATCCTTCAAGGAAGCCATCTTCAAAGGAGAGTCTTCTGCAGTCACTGTCTCTGCTGCTGCCAATGTTTGAGGCACCTCTTCAAAGTGTTGAAAGGGGGTCTCAATGAACTCCCCATCCATTTCTACGTATCGGAACGAGTTGAGGTGGCTGACCATGTATTCCTCTTCCCCTTGCACTGTTATGATCTTCCCCCTGACCGGGTACTTGAGCTTCTGATGTAACGTGGAGGTCACAGCTCCAGCCTTGTAGATCCAAGGACGACCCAGCAAACAAGAATAGGATGGACGGATATCCATCACATAGAATTTTGAATCAAAGACTTGTGAACCAACCATGATTGGGATGTCAACCTCGCCATGTACCATCCTTTTGGACCCGTCAAAGGCCCGGACAACAATGTTACTTGGTTTGAGCTCTAAACCTTCACAGTCCAGACTGTCTAGAGCTTTCTTGGGTAGTACGTTCAGTGAAGAACCCGTGTCAACCAGCACGTGAGCAAGAGTAGTGCCCCGACATTCAATGGAGACATGCAGGGCATCATTATGATTCTTCCCCTTGGCCGTCAGATCAGCATCAGAGAAACCCAGACCATTATCAACAGTTAAGTTGGCCACACAGTCGGTGAATTGATCAGCAGACGTTTCTTGGGGCACGTGGGCCGTCTTCAGGAAAGCAATCAGGGCCTTGGCATGGGCCTCTGAACACAACAACGATGATAGCATAGAGATTTTAGAGGGGGTGTGCCCCAGCTTTTCAACTACGTTGAAATCACTCTTCTTGATAATTTTGAGGATCTCTTCCATCTCTTGCTTGGAAGCCTCAACAGTGGTCTTCGGTGCCTCCGTCCGGACAGGCACATCAGTAGCAATCCCCTTGCCCCGAGCGTCAGATGACTCGGCAGCAGGGGTAGAAACTTGATCAGGAGGGGGAAACAGGCACACTGGGAGGTGTGATGACAAGAGGCCTCTGAATTGCTGGATGTGCAATGTCCGTTGAGAACAGTCTTCCACTACGAGTGACTTTAGCCGGCCCGGTGATGTTGGTGACACCGGTACTAGTATTGAACTCTTGTTTCACTCCCAGAACATAAACATCTGCCCCATAGTGCCACGGGACAGCTTTATCAGACTTGTAGGGGATGGGCCCCAGAACAGTAATGGTTATGGGTGCAACCTTGTGAACAGGCATGATTTTGACAGGCTTCCTCGGGGGAGCCTTGGAAGGGATGTTGAAAATGGTGACAATTGAAACTTCTTCAACAGGGGCAGCAGGAACGGCAATCTTTTTGAACAAGATCTCTTTACTATCCATCAGGTTTTGGACGCCTGATTTCAGCAAAGGACAAACAGCAGGTGAATCAGCACATAAATGGCAACCTTTGCTACATCCCGGAAATAAACTGGCTAGCAACAAGTTCCTCTTGATGGTCAGCAGCGGAGTAGCAACATCATCCACAGAAGCTACATACAGATCCTCCTCAACAGCATGCACTCCATGCTGGGGCATGGGAGCGGTCACAACATTTGGCCTTTCGGGCGCCTCGAACTGTATTTCCTTAGCATCAATAAGGTCCTGAACCTTATTCCTTAGGGCCCAACAATCATCAGTAGAATGTCCCGGGCTATCAGAGTGATAAGCGCAACGGGCGTTGGGGTTGTACTTCGGAGATGCTGTGTTTACCACCTTCGCAGCTTCCTTGACAGTTACCAGGCTAGTTGACAGCAGTTGTGGCAGGATCTGAGAGAGAGTCATGCTGAGCCGAGTATACTGTCTTTTGGGCCTCTCAGCTCTTGGCTGGTTGTATTGCTGAGGAGCAGCAGCAGGCTTAGAAATAACCACCGTGTTGACAACTTGGCGGCGTTCTGGTTTGTTCTGCCTTCTGGGACCATACACAACACTAGCTTCTTTCTTGAAGAGCTTCTTTTCAGTATTTGAGGAGGCACCCTTCTGTATCTTCCCCGATTTTATACCAGCTTCGATCCTCTCACCAGTCAGGATCAGGTCTGTAAACCCAGCAGAGGAATTACCAATGAGATGGTTGAAGAATGGACCAGATAGGGTCCCCAAGAACATGTCCACTAGTTCACGATCCGTCAACGGTGGCTGCACCCTGCCAGCCAGGTCTCTCCATTTCTGTGCGTACTCCTTAAAACCTTCTCCCGATCCTAGCGACATACCCTGGGTTTGGGTACGCGTAGGAGCGAGGTCGGAATTGTATTGATACTGCTTGTAAAAAGCAGTAGCCAAATCCTCCCAGTTACGAATGTTGGTTCCATCCAGCTGATTGAACCATTCGAGATGAGTCCCTGAAAGACTCTCATGGAAGAAATGGATCCATAAGTTCTTGTCTGCTGTGTAAGGCTGGATCTTCCTTACAAAAGAGCAGAGGTGCAGTTTAGGACAGGAGGCCCGTCATACTTCACAAAGGCAGGCGCCTTAAACTTGAGCGAGATCACCACCCCAGAAGATAACCCTAAGTCTCCGAAATCCAACCCAGACACACGTTGAATCTCCATAGCATTTAACCTGTCCTCCAGTTGTTTGTACCGGTCCTCGGCATGAGGGTACTGTTCATCGTTGAAATCTGTCTCAGTGTCAGAGACCACAAGACTAGGAACCTCTCTCCCTTGGTGGCTGCCTTCCCCCACAGATGGAGTAGTCCTCTCAGCTTCATTCTGCAATGTATTCACGAGTCTGTGCCCAATGTTGAATAGCACAGTCCTCTTCTTCTTCTTCTTCTTCAGGAGCAAAGCCTTCAACTCCTGTTGTCCTTGGGCCAAGTTCATGACCATCTCCTGAAATTGAGCGTTCTGGGCCTAGAGGGCCTTGATAGCTTGCTCGTTAGTGAGTTCAGGATTCATGATGATTGAGTGCTGAAATAAACAGCGAAGAAGATTAAGCAACCTGTAGAAAAAGGGTACATGTGATGCATATGATGAATGAAAATGCGTATGAATTATGTTTTCAAAGACAACCGGGAATCAACTTTGTAGACAAAAGGAACACACTTTATAAGATTTAAACTTTGGAATTTAAATTGTTCAAAAAATTTCCCTTAGGCGTTACAGGAATGAAAATACTGAAAAGGAAATAAAAGTTGTAAAGGAAACATCCAAAGCCCATCAGTGCTCCCATGGCCTCCTCTTCTAAGTACGGATATAGTCATTCAGGGTTCGCTCGTTCTCCAATTGCTTGGTCAGCTTCTTGATCTTCTGTTCCTGTTTGTTGAACTTTTCCCGATAATAATCCCGCTCTTCCTGTAGTTGCGCCCAAGATCTCTTTAGGGTATCAACATCAGTGGGTATCTGAGGAGGGAGAACAGTTGGAGGAACCCCGTCTCCATCAGGACTTTCAAGAATGATAGGCCTGACAGCTTCATATGGCATACCTAACTTCTGAGCACGGATGCAGACCCATCTGTAATAGGGTTCCATTTGTAGAGAAGTCTTCAGTCCCAACTCATGTGGGTCAGCTTTGTGAATTCTGTCCCAAGCTTTGATGAATCTACGACGCCGTTCGTCACTATCTTCCTGAAACTCAAAACTGATGTGAGGCACCAACATCTCATGAGGCCCTGCTCTTCTGGCTCTTCCAAACTGACGGAGAGCTAAACATGGATTATAAGAGATTCCGCCCTGAGTACCAATCAATGGAACATTAGGATACTCTCCGCAACGATCAATAACAGCCACCTCATCTAAACCTCTGAGAGTCCAAATGATGTCATTATCAGTGAGAGACATTAACCTATGAGAGCAGCCTTTTCCTTCTTGGTTCTTCAGCACGAACTTGGGGAGGTGCGAAATAAACCACCTCACTAACAAAGGAGCACAACACCACAGAGTTCCCCGTCTTCGGATAGTACGAGCATAGAGTTGTTGCAGGATGTCACCCAAGAGAGTGGGTACAGGGTTCCGAGACATGAAGATCCTTATGGCATTGATATTGACAAAGTTATCAGGATTTGGAAACAATACTAGACCATAGATTAAGAGAGCCAGAATGTCCTCGTATGCCCTGAAGTCTAAGTCATTCCAGAAACTGTTAGCTTTACCAATCAGAAACTTAGCCAAGAAGCCCTTAACTCCGCTTCTAGTCACCCAGTTGTCCATTACCTCCCTATTGGTCAAAGGAAGGGCTGCTGCAATCTCCTCAAGTCTAAGAGCCTTTTCCCAACCAGTGAAGGGAGTCTGATCCAAGATAGGGATACCAAGCAAATCAGAGAATTCTTCCAGGGTAGGGACCAGTTGGAAGTCTTGAAAGGTGAAGCAGTTGTACAGAGGATCATAAAACTGGGTCAGGACACTCATCAGTTGTTGGTCCCACTTTGAAGTGACTAAACCGAGAAGAGAACCATGCCTCTGGATGAAGGAAGTAGTGTTTGGAATTATGTCCACCAACTCTTTAAGCAAATCAGATGGGTGAACAAAGTTGAGCCGGATAGTGTTCCTTCGCACATGCATCATGATATCCTACAAAACAGATCAAAGGTGAAACCCTCTTGTCTTTGAAATAGGTCAGTCCTTATGCAGGATGCATGCAATGGTATGATGTTATGATGTAATGATAAAGCACACCACAAATATTCACAAAGGCAAACATGATAAGGCACACAAGTCACACAAGACAGCCCTTAGAGTTTAGGCCAGCATGAAGTTCAGGTACTACCCTCTTTCAGTTTCGTTGGTTAAGACCTGTCCTATCAAGAGTAATCGGGTTCTAGAGGATCCCAATATCACTGACTACCCTCAATCGGTCATAACTCCAGCGTCGCAATCTTTTCTTGCGGCCAGAACCATCGCGAGAGTTTAGCCTCAATGGGTGTAGCATACTGCTACTGTTCTATGGCCAAGTTGGGTCTATTTAGGGTTCTAAGGTCGGTTGGTGCTTAATGACTCCTCAGAAGACCCATATTCTCCTCGTTGCAACACAAGGGATATCGGTACAGACCAAGGTGCCACACCAATGTAGCCACTGCTTCACCCGTGTCGGTCTACGCCGGACAGGTCCCTCACAACTTATGCTACCTAAAAGGGTATTCCCTAGATCCGGGTTAGGATCCATGAAACTCTGATGCAAAGCCCACAAATATAAAGCAATCAAAGCAAAGCAATTAAAAACATAAGTATGATCTAATCCTAAGGTACACCTCACTTTTAAATTCCCCAGCAGAGTCGCCAGTTCTTTGACCGGTGGAAATAGAACTGACTGTTTTTTAGCTGGTTTCGCGAAATGTCGCGGTAAGCAAGAGTCGCCACCGTCTTTTATATTCTCCAACATAGAAAGGACAAAAGCACAGCAAAATTCCTTCTTTGAGAATGTTTCTCGGTTCGGGAGGTAGATTTATAGAAAGGGAAGGTGTTAGCACCCTTTCTATCCGTGGTTATCCACGGGCTCTTAGGTACTTGCTCTTATGTTTTCAAAAGATTGTTTGCTTTTCAAGTGTGTGTGGGTTTTGAAAAAGTTTCGTTTGAAAAATTTCTAAGTAACTCTTGTATCTGTCCTTAAGAGTGTATGAAAAAATTTGTTTGAAAACTTTTGAAAGTGTAGGTGTGAAAAGATTGTTTTGTTTGTTTGGAAAAGAGCAAGTACTTAAGAGAAGTCTACCTACCCTAAGGAATTAAGCTGTGTAAGAGTCCTTTAGATAGTGCTATCCCACCATTGAGAGGTAGGTAGCACCATCGTTGGAGGTGTTCGGGTCAATTCGATTATCGGGACAGTGTGGTCACTGAAGCAATGGTAGGACACCTTAGAAGTAATCCTAATGTCCTAGATCCTTTGTATCCGAGGCAACCGTTTCGAGGCGACTGGATCTTTTAGACAGAAGGGCGACCTCTAAGACACCCTATACTTGATGACCACGTTTCGAGGCAATGAGTGAAGCATACCCTAGGAGTGGCATGTGCTTTGTGTGTTGTTTTTCAGTTAATTGTTTTTGTACATGTTATTTGTGAGCTACGGATTAATTTTATTTACATACATTCTTTCATGCATTTAACAGTTAGGGGGTGCAGAAAGTAAATTGCGGAAATATAAATTCTACGCTCTTACAAGGCGCGGGTCTATACATCGCCAAAATACAAAGACCCGTTTTGGTAAATAAGTACGGGAAATAAAATAAAGCGGTAAACCTATTTACTATTACATTCTTGAAAGCAATTACATAATAATCAAAATGAAATAAATGCGCGTGAATAAAAATTAACCGGGAACGTTCTAAGGGTTTTGACCCTTTTAAGAAAAGAAATTGAATTTTTTGTCTTTTTTGTGATTAAATGAAATTAATAACTAATAATTAAACTAATTAATTAATTTATTAAAAGAAAACATTTTTTGTGTTTTTTTTATGTTTTTTAATGAAATAAAATAAAAGAATTAAAATTCTAAGTTAACCTAATTCTAAATTATTTTGATTGTAAAGAAAAAAGAAATTAAAGTTGACCTAATTAAACTATTTATTTGTTAATATTTATTTACAAAATAATTACTTAAATGAAATTAATAAAGTATTTTTTTTGTTTTATTGAATTTTATTGTGAAAAATTAGTTATGAGTTAATTAAATAATAACAGTTAATAAATATAATTAGTAAATAAAAAAAGGAAAAGGAAAGAAAAAAATGCAAGAACCATGGGGGGTATTGGGCTAGAATGGGGGGTGTTTTGATTGGAATTATGGCCCAACAATGCTTTCAGCCACGTTGACTTCTTGGATTTCCTGCAGCATGCTTTGACTGAGCACATGATGTTCATCATTTTTTGTCCTTTGGATCTATGATCATGGCCACTTGGCGCTTGGATCTGTGAGGTGTATGGTGCTCCACGTTTGGGAATCTGCACAAGAACACATTGAAAAAAATAACATTGGAATTATGGGGGGACCTGGGAATCGAACCCAGGTCCCAGAGATCACCAAGTACATTGCCAACCACTACACCAATCCTGCGCGTTTGTTAGTAAAATAGAAAAGAAACATAATATAAAATAAGCGCACTATATGCTGAAAAAAGGAAAAAGCGCGCGCCCGTTTTGAATCAGCCAATCACATGGAGGCACGTCCTTCATCTTCTTCGTTTCCTGTAAAACATAAAGCAGGTAGCGGGGGTTTTAAACCCCCACAAAATGCAAGCATTTAAAAATAGCGATTAGACGCTCGTGCAATATAAATTGGGCGCGATATATGCTTTGGATTCGTCTCCTCCTGCTGATTTCAACCATCTATGTCTGGGGGTTTAATTTTGCAGTATAAGAAAAGCCCCAAATTAAGAGCTTCGGAACCCTAAAATGTTTTAATGGCAAGTCATGATTCTGTATGTTACACTGCAATTAAACCATGCCAAAAGTTCCCTGTGCATTCATACAGTACAAAACAAACAAGAAATTGGGTTAATAATGCATGGAATATGGATTTCGATTCTCAAAATAATTGACAAACCGTGGGGGAGTGGTAAACGATTCTTTGAGGTTTTTGGCTTGTTGATGATTGCAAATCGTGCCTGGGAGGGTTGAGAGTGTGTTTGGATCAAAGGAGAGGTTTGAATTATGTTGCAAAGTGGTTTTCAGTTTCACACTTTTCTTTGGAATTTTGGAAATTTGTTTGGCCGTTTGAGAGAGTTCTAGGTCGTGAATTGGATTGGAAAGGCTTGCATATATGTTAGTCAATGAGAATCAGTCACTATAATGCACCTTTAACCCTTGCAATGAAGTTTGAGATTTTGCCATGACCACCATTAAACAACTTGCCATTTTTGCTCCAAATTTGAATTCCATGCTCATAATAGGCCTTGCACGAATTTGGCATGTGTTTCATGATGCATCAAAGCCATTCAAGCCACAAAATATCCCTTAATTAATTTTTTTGATTTTTATTTGAATTTTAAAGATTTAAAATGAATTAAATCAAATAAAATTAAATAAAAATAGAAAAATTAATTTTTAATCTTGAAATAAATCATGGGACACGTGGGTGGCATGGAAAAGCTGGATCAAGTGGAAAAAGTGGGCCCTTTTTGTCAAAAAATGAAGTTTCATGGCTAGTTGACTTTGGCCATTTCACAAAAATTTCTCAACTTCTCCAATGCATATCTTGCTCAATTTTGATCATATGAACATGTTCTTGGACATTTTGGAAAGGTCTTGAAGTCCTCTAGCCAATGCCTTTGGTCCCATGTCATTTTGATTTACCAATCTCAAGTTATGGTCTTTGACTTAAAGTGCCTTTTTGTTAACTTTTGAAAATGACCTATAATGTTGAAATTGATAACTTTTTGTGAGAGCATTTCTTGGACTTGGAATGTGAAGATGAGTTGTAGGAAATGTCATCCCCTTCAAAATGAGCATTGGATGGGATTTTTCTGATGAACCATGAAAAAGTTATGCCTTGGTCAAGTTAAAGTTGACTTTTCAGCTGTCCAAAAATAGAAACTTTTGATGCCTTGATGATTTTTGAGCCATTCTTGTGAAATCATGATCAAGACTTGATCAAATGATGATTGTGGCTTCAAAATAAGATGTTGACCAAAATTTTTGACTTTTGACTACCAAATGACCATTTTGCCCCTACAGTTGATTGTGAAGCAATTAGGGTTTTTTACTGTGCAACTTGACCTTGTGAGCCTTGAAACTTGACATGAAGGTGCTTGACAATGTATACGAGCATATGGGACTTGATTGAGCCCTTGAAAACCTCAACTTCCTTGCAAGAACCAAAACCCTAATTTGACTGGCTTTAGGAGAGTGGTTGACTATGTAGCCCTTGAGTAGACTTGAGCAATTTGAGGTGATGCTTGTCAAAACTTTGAAGAATATGGGAGGGAAAATTTTGGGGTACAACAGTTGCCCCTGTTCAATCTTCTTAGACCTAAGGATGTAGATCGGCTTGGGTGCCTTTCGTGATCCGAGGGTGGAAGATGATTGAACACTAGAGTGCCCAGAAATTTGCACTCACATAGTAGAGTATCAGCAGTGTGATGTCGGGAATGGGCTTACAGATGCCATTTGGAGAGATGGTGGATAGGAGGATGGGCTTATAGATGCCATCTGGAGATGTGACAGAACTTTGTCGGAGATGGGCTTATAGATGCCATCGGGAGTGTCGATCGCGTAAGAGATTCCTTAGCGAGAACTTGCGTACCTGAGAAAGAAAGATAATTACCTGGCCTGTTACAGGGGTTGATCTTCAAACTCTTCATGCAGACATGCCCTGGCTGGATACAGGTATCGAATCTACAATTGGTTACTCACAGATGTGCCCTGGCTAGATACAAGAATCGAATCTGGAATTAGTCGTCAACAGATGTGCCCTGGCTGGATACAGGAATCGAATCTTCAAACTCTTCAGACGTGCCCTGGCTGGATACAAGAATCGAATCTGGAATTAGTCATCAACAGATATGCCCTGGCTAGATACAGGAATCGAATCTGGAAATAGTCGTCAACAGATATGCCCTGGCTGGATACAGGAATCGAATCTTCGAACTCTTCATACGTGCCCTGGCTGGATACAGGAATCGAATCTGGAATTAGTCGTCAACAGATATGCCCTGGCTGGATACAGGAATCGAATCTTCGAACTCTTCAGACGTGCCCTGGCTGGATACAGGAGTCAAATCTGGAATTAGTCGTCAACAGATATGCCCTGGCTGGATACAGGAATCGAATCTTCAAACTCTTCAGACGTGCCCTGGCTGGATACAGGAATCGAATATGGAAATAGTCGTCTACAGATATGCCCTGGCTGGATACAGGAATCGAATCTTCAAACTCTTTAGACGTGCCCTGGCTGGATGCAGGAATCGAATCTGGAATTAGTCGTCTACATATATGCCCTGGCTGGATACAAGAATCGAACCTTCAAACTCTTCAGACGTGCCCTGGCTGGATACAGGAATCGAATATGGAATTAGTCATCAACAAATATGCCCTGGCTGGATACAGGAATCGAATCTTTAAACTCTTCAGACGTGCCCTGGCTGGATACAGGAATCGAATCTGGAAATAGTCGTCAACAGATATGCCCTGGCTGGATGCATGAATCGAACCTTCAAACTCTTCAGACGTGCCCTGGCTGGATACAGGAATCGAATCTGGAATTGATCGCTCACAGATATGCCCTGGCTAGATACAGATATCGAATCCGGAATTGCGACAGTTGATAGTAATTATCTTTGGATTGACCTTTTTTCTGAAAAGGCAAAACATTAGTTGTATGCAATGTCATGATGTATGAAATGCATGATGTCATGATGTTCTCAAGAATAAATGAGATTGTGTGTTTATGATGCATATATGCATGCGTCATGGTGTATGATAATGTAATGTTTATGAATGTATTTCTGTATAGGAAAATAAATCCTTGACGAATGCCGGGAAGCTGAATCCTGGGCTGATGTTGAAGAGTGAAGTTCTTCATTTCCACTGGGGATGATGGTTGCAAGAATAATCCGGTAGGAGAAGATGACTCCGTTGGGGAATAAACTTGATGAAGAGGTTACTCTGCGGGGAATACTCTGTGGGAAGAGATACTTCGCTGAGGTTTTGACGATAACTCCACTGGGGATACCGGTTGATAAGCTTTGTTGAGGAATTTGATGAACTCCGGTGGGGATAGGAAGAGCTTCGCCGAGGACGATCTTTCCGTGGTAATTAGCTGAGGATAACCTAGTTATAAGTTCTTGTGAGGAATAACTTTTGAATAAAGTTGGGGAGACGCGTTCGTGCTCTGCAGGGGTAAGCTTCCAGAATCTACTGGGGATAAGCTTCCTACTGGGGAGATTGATTCAACTCTCCTGGGGAGACTTTTTGAGATTGTACTGGGGAATGGTTCCGCTGGGGTGTCTGGTATTCCGCCGGGGAACAATCTTAGATCAAGACTGACGGGGATGCTTGTTAAGGAATGTTTGCATACTCCGCTGGGGAATTTTGAGATTTGCTGGGGATATCCAACTTCCTTAAGGCTGACAGTGGGCTAACTCTGCTTGGGGAGAGTGTCGCTGACTTGCTGGAGATACTGTTCCTTGTCAGGGCTGATGGGGAGACCAATTCTGCTTGAGGAGAGTATTGCTGAAATCTGGTCTTACTCTGCGGGGAGTGAAGGTATCTTGGTTACATTCTTCATCTGAACTGGCCTTGGTACCTTGGTGGACAGAGCAACTAGATTGCTTAGACAACTCAATATTGCCCCTGTTTCTGATGTCACCTGTAATTAATCCTTTGTTTCGTATTCAAATATTTATGAGTTAGCAATTAGTGTCAAATGCATATATCAAAAATTGAACATTGGACGTTCTTTACAAAACAAAACAGAAAAAGGAAAAACAATTGGCAATTGGTCTGAAAAGTGAATTTGTATTGATTTTTGGATTTGCCTGTAAATAGGCGTTTATGTATAAGAGGCTGACGTCCTAGTAAGAGAACGCCGCCGAACAGAATAGAGTTTATACAATTTGTACAAAGGAAAACAAAACAGCCATGTGAAAGGAATAACCCCACTGGGTCCCAACTCTGCTATCGCCTTTATGTCTTCAAGCGTCTCATCACTTTGCTGCTTAGTTGAAGATGAAGCTGATTGATTAATGTCGTCTGAACCTGATAGTTGATACCGGATTCTGGATGCAAGGTGATCCAATGAGACATAGTATTACGCTTTAATCCCTAACTTTTGCCTGGACCGCCCTTTCGGGTTTTCAGTCCACCGGGATACCCATTTTTGCCCAAGCCGCCTTTTCAAGTTTTGGACTTGCCGGGTGTACAGCTTTTTTCATTTCATCCCTTATTTTTGCCCGAACCCTTTTGGTTAGCCGGGAAGCCCTTATTTTTGCCTAGGTGTGTCAACCTAGCGGGTCTTTTATTCATGCGTAGTATCTTTTTACTATGTCTGCATTGGCGGGGCGAGGAAGGTCGTCACCATCCATGGTGGTTAGAATCATGGCTCCTCCTGAGAAGACATGTTTAACCATAAATGGCCCTTCGTACGTAGGGGTCCATTTTCCCCTGGGATCATTTTGAGGAAGAATGATGCGTTTGATTACCAGGTCTCCGACTTGATACTCTTGTCGTCTAACTTTCTTGTTAAAAGCCCTGATTATCCGTTTTTGGTACGTCTGACCATGACAAATAGCAGTGAGTCTCTTTTCGTCAATTAGGTTTAATTGATCAAGTCGAGTCTGGATCCAGTCATCTTCGCTCAAACCTGCGTCCTTCATTATCCGGAGAGAGGGTATCTGGACTTTAATAGGCAAGACTGCCTCCATGCCATAGACCAAGGAAAAGGGAGTTGCCCTTGTTGACGTCCGTGCTGAGGTACGGTAACCATGAAGAGTAAACGGTAACATCTCGTGCCAATCTTTGTAGGTCATTGTCATCTTCTGCACAATCTTCTTGATATTCTTATTTGCTGCTTCGACAACCCCATTCATCTTCGGCCGATAGGGAGAAGAGTTGTGGTGCTGTATCTTGAATTGCTCACAGAGCTCAGTGATCATCTTGTTGTTGAGATTGGTACCATTGTCCGTAATGATCCTTTCCGGGACACCGTATCGACAAATCAGGTTATGCCGAATGAATCGTGCTACGATGTTCGTGGTTACGGTAGCATAAGAAGCTGCTTCAACCCACTTCGTAAAGTAATCAATTGCTACTAGGATGAAGCGATGCCCGTTGGATGCCGTAGGTCTGATCTCGCCGATCATATCAATGCCCCACATTGCAAAAGGCCAAGGTGATGTTAAGACGTTCAGGGGTACTGGAGGAACATGCACCTTATCAGCATAGATCTGGAATTTGTGACACGTCCGAGAATGTTGATAACAGTCGGCTTCCATTGTGGACCAGAAATATCCTGCCCGAAGGATTTTCTTTGCCATAGTATGTCCACTGGAGTGTGTTCCGAAGGTACCTTCATGTAGTTTTGCCATGATCCTTCCTGCTTCAGTCTTATCCATACAACGCAGTAAGGTTGAATCATGGTTTCGCTTGTAGAGAATGCCATTGCTGAGGAAGAATTTTGCGGCGAACCTTCTCAGGAACTTCTTGTCATTAACAAATGCGCCTTCAGGGTATTCTTGAGCTTCCAAGTACCTCTTCACTTCATGATACCAAGGTTTTTCAATTACCTCTTCAGCCTCAAGATCACAGCAATGTGCAGGTTCATCCAGTTTCCAGATAATGATCTGGGGAGCCTCGTTATCCCATTTGAATTTGAACATAGAAGACATCGTAGCTAACGCGTCCGCCAACTGATTCTACTCTCTCGGGAAGTGTTCAAAAGTTATCTTCGTGAAATGGGGGATCAATGTCAACACACATTCTTTGTAAGGAATAAGGTTCGGATGTTTCGTATCCCACTCGCCTTTGATTTGATTGATCACGAGAGTGGAATCTCCGAAGACACTCAGAAACTTGATCCTTAAGTTAATTGTAGCTTGAAGACCCATGATGCATGCCTCATACTCCGCCATGTTGTTGGTGCAGTTGAAACATAGCCGGGCAGTGAGTGGGGTATGAGTGCCTTTTGGGGATATGATCACAGCGCCAATACCGTTACCCAAAGCGTTGGAGGCTCCGTCAAAGTGCATAGACCACCGGGATCCTTCCTCAGGTCCTTCATCTGGTCCAGGTACTTCACAATCAGTCACTACCATGAAATCCTCGTCTGGAAATTCAAAGTTCATAGATTGGTAGTCGTCCACTGCCTGGTGTGCCAAATGGTCTGCCAATACACTCCCCTTGATTGCTTTCTGAGTTGTATATTGGATGTCGTATTTTGTCAAGATCATCTGCCATCTTGCTATTCCTCCGGACAAGGCAGGCTTTTCGAATATGTACTTGATTGGATCCATTTTTGAAATCAACAGAGTGGTATGAGTCAACATATACTGTCTCAGCCGGCGAGCAGCCCATACCAAAGCGCAGCAAGTTTTCTCGAGCAGTGAGTATCAGGTCTCACAGTCGGTAAACTTTTTGCTAAGGTAATAAATGGCGTGCTCTTTTCGGCCAGACTCGTCATGTTGCCCCAGCACACACCCCATTGAGTTGTCAAGTACTGTCAAGTATAAGATCAGAGGTCTCCCTTCAACCGGTGGCATAAGAATGGGTGGTTCTTGGAGATACTCTTTGATTCTGTCGAAAGCGGCCTGACATTCATTGTTCCAACGTACTACTTGATCTTTCTTCAGCAGCTTAAAGATTGGTTCACAGGTAGCAGTCAGATGCTAGATGAACCGGGCAATGTAATTCAAACGTCCTAGAAAGCCTCTGACTTCTTTCTCTGTCTAGGGAGCTGGCATCTCTTGTATGGCTTTCACCTTGGCAGGGTCTACTTGAATACCTTTGTCGCTTACGATGAAGCCTAGTAGTTTTCCAGATCTTACCCCGAAGGTGCACTTGTTCGGGTTCAATCTCAGCTTGTATAATTTCAGATGGTCAAATAGCTTCTGTAGATGGTCAAGGTGTTCCTCCTCAGTTTGGGACCTTGCAATCATGTCGTCGACATATACTTCAATCTCATGATGGATCATGTCATGAAACAAAGCAACCATGGCATGTTGGTAGGTTGCCCCAACATTTTTCAACCCAAAAGGCATGACCTTATAGCAAAAGGTGCCCTACTGAGTAACAAAAGTGGTCTTCTCCATGTCTTCAGGAGCCATCTTGATTTGATTATAACCTGAGAACCCATCATGAAGGAGAATACTTTATGTTGAGCAGTGTTGTCAACCAGAACGTCGATATGTGGTAGAGGGAAATCATCTTTAGGGCTTGCCCTATTCAAATCCCTGTAATCAACACACATCCGAACCTTACCATCTTTCTTTGGCACCGGGACCACGTTGGCAACCCACTGAGGGTAAGAAGTTACTGCAAGAAAACCAGCATCAAATTGCTTCATAACCTCGGCTTTGATTTTCTCGGACATCTCTGGACGCATACGGCGGACCTTCTATTTAACCAGAGGGCAACCTTCCTTGGTAGGCAGGTGATGAACCACGATGTCATTATCCAATCCAGGCATGTCTTCGTAAGACCAGGCAAAGATTTCCATATAATCATGAAGCATCTGAATCAACCGTTGTTTCACGCTGAGCTCCAGATTGGCGTCAATCTTGACTTCCTTTCTGTCTGTCTCAGTACCCAGATTTACCATTTCCACTGGCTCTTCATGTGGTTGAATGGCCCTCTTTTCCTGGAGTAATAGTCTTGCAAGCTCACCAGGCACTTCACAATCATCTTCACCTTTGTCTTCGGCTAAGTTGATCGGATTTTCGAAGTCATAACTGGCAGTAGCAGAGTCCTTACCAGTGAGATCCAGAGTGGATTGGAACCTGTATAAGTGAGTGTGTGTAAATATAGCTGTTTTGCAATATATAAAGAAAGAAAGGGAGCGCAAGATTTGAAATGTGAAAAACGTCCAATGCTTTTATTCATGATATATGGAAGTGACAAACAAAGCCCTCACAAATAAAACCACGGTGCCCCGGGTAAGACACCGGGCCATATAGTTTAGTAATATTGTTTGTTACAACTTTAAAACAAAAGAGTTCATTACTGCGTGACAAAAGTAATAGGTGTAAAGTCTTTTGCAGTCCAGTTGCTAGGTCCACCGTTGGTCGTCGGGTAGATCCAGCTATCAAATTCAGATTCGTCTGCTTCGTCCTCAATAGCATTCACTCCCGGGTTGGTGATGAGCACAGGAGGTCTTCCAATCCTTGCCTTGCGCACAACCTTCCGAGCTTCTGCAGTGAAACCCAAGCCAAATTTGTCAGTCTTTGGAGTGAAATCAGGAAGTCTGCCCCAGTTTGCACACTCACCCTTCTCAATCACAGCCCGGGCATCCTTCAAGGAAGCCATCTTCAAAGGAGAGTCTTCTGCAGTCACTGTCTCTGCTGCTGCCAATGTTTGAGGCACCTCTTCAAAGTGTTGAAAGGGGGTCTCAATGAACTCCCCATCCATTTCTACGTATCGGAACGAGTTGAGGTGGCTGACCATGTATTCCTCTTCCCCTTGCACTGTTATGATCTTCCCCCTGACCGGGTACTTGAGCTTCTGATGTAACGTGGAGGTCACAACTCCAGCCTTGTGGATCCAAGGACGACCCAGCAAACAAGAATAGGATGGACGGATATCCATCACATAGAATTTTGAATCAAAGACTTGTGAACCAACCCTGATTGGGATGTCAACCTCGCCATGTACCATCCTTTTGGACCCGTCAAAGTCCCGGACAACAATGTTACTTGGTTTGAGCTCTAAACCTTCACAGTCCAGACTGTCTAGAGCTTTCTTGGGTAGTACGTTCAGTGAAGAACCCGTGTCAACCAGCATGTGAGCAAGAGTAGTGCCCCGACATTCAATGGAGACATGCAGGGCATCATTATGATTCTTCCCCTTGGCCGTCAGATCAGCATCAGAGAAACCCAGACCATTATCAGCAGTTAATTTGGCCACACAGTCGGTGAATTGATCAGCAGACGTTTCTTGGGGCACGTGGGTCATCTTCAGGAAAGCAATCAGGGCCTTGGCATGGGCCTCTGAACACAGCAACAGTGATAGCATAGAGATTTTAGAGGGGGTGTGCCCCAGCTGTTCAACGACGTTGAAATCACTCTTCTTGATAATTTTGAATCTCTTTCATCTCTTGCTTGGAAGCCTCAACAGTGGTCTTCGGTGCCTCCGTCCGGGCAGGCACATCAGTAGCAATCCCCTTGCCCCGAGCGTCAGATGACTCGGCAGCAGGGGTAGAAACTTGATCAGGGGGGGAAACAGGCACACTGGTAGGTGTGATGACAAGAGGCCTCTGAATTGCTGGAGGTGCAATGTCCGGTGAGAACAGTCTTCCACTACGAGTGACTTTAGCCGGCCCGGTGATGTTGGTGACACCGGTACTAGTATTGAACTCTTGTTTCACTCCCAAAACATAAACATCTGCCCCATAGTGCCACGGGACAGCTTTATCAGACTTGTAGGGGATGGGCCCCGGAACAGTAATGGTTATGGGTGCAACCTTGTGAACAGGCATGATTTTGACAGGCTTCCTCGGGGGAGCCTTGGAAGGGTTGTTGAAAATGGTGACAATTGAAACTTCTTCAACAGGGGCAGCAGGAACGGCAATCTTTTTGAACAAGATCTCTTTACTATCCATCAGGTTTTGGACGCCTGATTTCAGCAAAGGACAAACAGCAGGTGAATCAGCACATAAATGGCAACCTTTGCTACATCCCGGAAATAAACCGGCTAGCAACAGGTTCCTCTTGATGGTCAGCAGCGGAGTAGCAACATCATCCACAGAAGCTACATACAGATCCTCCTCAACAGCATTCACTCCATGCTGGGGCATGGGAGCGGTCACAACATTTGGCCTTTCGGGCGCCTCGAACTGTATTTCCTTAGCATCAATAAGGTCCTGAACCTTATTCCTTAGGGCCCAACAATCATCAGTAGAATGTCCCGGGCTATCAGAGTGATAAGCGCAACGGGCGTTGGGGTTGTACTTCGGAGATGCTGTGTTTACCACCTTCGGAGCTTCCTTGACAGTTACCAGGCTAGTTGACAGCAGTTGTGGCAGGATATGAGAGAGAGTCATGCTGAGCCGAGTATACTGTCTTTTGGGCCTCTCAGCTCTTGGCTGGTTGTATTGCTGAGGAGCAGCAGCAGGCTTAGAAATAACCACCGCATTGACAGCTTGGCGGCGTTCTGGTTTGTTCTGCCTTCTGGGACCATACACAGCACTGGCTTCTTTCTTGAAGGGCTTCTTTTCAGTATTTGAGGAGGCACCCTTCTGTATCTTCCCCGATTTTATACCAGCTTCGATCCTCTCACCAGTCAGGATCAGGTCTGTAAACCCAGCAGAGGAATTACCAATGAGATGGTTGAAAAATGGACCAGATAGGGTCCCCAAGAACATGTCCACTAGTTCACGATCCGTCAACGGTGGCTGCACCCTGCCAGCCAGGTCTCTCCATTTCTGTGCGTACTCCTTAAAACCTTCTCCCGATCCTAGCGACATACCCTGGAGTTGGATACGCGTAGGAGCGAGGTCGGAATTGTACTGATACTGCTTGTAAAAAGCAGAAGCCAAATCCTCCCAGTTACGAATGTTGGTTCCATCCAGCTGATTGAACCATTCGAGATGAGTCCCTGAAAGACTCTCCTGGAAGAAATGGATCCATAAGTTCTTGTCTGCTGGGTAAGGCTGGATCTTCCTTACATAAGAGCGGAGGTGCAGTTTAGGACAGGAGGCCCCGTCATACTTCACAAAGGCAGGCGCCTTAAACTTGTGCGGGATCACCACCCCAGAAGATAACCCTAAGTCTCCGAAATCCAACCCAGGAACACGTTGAATCTCCATAGCATTTAACCTGTCCTCCAGTTGTTTGTACCGGTCCTCAGCAGGAGGGTACTGTTCATCGTTGAAATCTGTCTCAGTGTCAGAGACCACAAGACTAGGAACCTCTCTCTCTTGGTGGCTGCCTTCCCCCACAGATGGAGTAGTCCTCTCAGCTTCATTCTGCAATGTATTCCCGAGTCTACGCCCAGTGTTGAATAGCACAGTCCTCTTCTTCTTCTTCTTCTTCAGGAGCAAAGCCTTCAACTCCTGTTGTCCTTGGGCCAAGTTCATGACCATCTCCTGTAATTGAGCGTTCTGGGCCTGGAGGGCCTTGATAGCTTGCTCGGTAGTGAGTTCAGGATTCATGATGATTGAGTGCTGAAATAAACAGCGAAGAAGATTAAGCAACCTGTAGAAAAGGGTACCTGTGATGCATATGATGAATGAAAATGCGTATGAATTATGTTTTCAAAGACAATCGGGAATCAACTTTATAGACAAAAGGAACACACTTTATTAGATTTAAACTTTGGAATTTAAATTGTTCAACAAATTGCCCTTAGGCGTTACAGGAATGAAAATACTGAAAAGGAAATAAAAGCTGTAAAGGAAACATCCAAAGCCCATCAGTGCTCCCATGGCCTCCTCTTCTCAGTACGGATATAGTCATTCAGGGTTCGCTCGTTCTCTAATTGCTTGGTCAGCTTCTGGATCTTCTGTTCCTGTTCGTTGAACTTTTCCCGATAATAATCCCGCTCTTCCTGTAGTTGCGCCCAAGATCTCTTTAGGGTATCAACATCAGTGGGTATCTGAGGAGGGAGAACAGTTGGAGGAACCCCGTCTCCATCAGGACTTTCAAGAATGATAGGCCTGACAGCTTCATATGGCATACCTAACTTCTGAGCATGGATGCGGACCCATCTGTAATAGGGTTCCATTGGTAGAGAAGTCTTCAGTCCCAACTCATGTGGGTCAGCTTTGTGAATTCTGTCCCAAGCTTTGATGAATCTACGGCGCCGTTCGTCACTATCTTCCTGAAACTCAAAACTGATGTGAGGCACCAACATCTCATGAGGCCCTGCTCTTCTGGCTCTTCCAAACTGACGGAGAGCTAAACATGGATTATAAGAGATTCCGCCCTGAGTACCAATCAATGGAACATTAGGATACTCTCCGCAACGATCAATAACAGCCACCTCATCTAAACCTCTGAGAGTCCAAATGATGTCATTATCAGTGAGAGACATTAACCTATGAGCCCAGCCCTTTCCTTCTTGGTTCTTCAGCACGAACTTGGGGAGGTGCGAAATAAACCACCTCACTAACAAAGGAGCACAACACCACAGAGTTCCCCGTCTTCGGGCAGTACGAGCATAGAGTTGTTACAGGATCTCACCCAAGAGAGTGGGTACAGGGTTCCGAGACATGAAGATCCTTATGGCATTGATATTGACAAAGTTATCAGGATTTGGAAACAATACTAGACCATAGATTAAGTGAGCCAGAATGTCCTCGTATGCCCTGAAGTCTAATTCATTCCAGAAACTGTTAGCTTTACCAATCAGAAACTTAGCCAAGAAGCCCTTAACTCCGCTTCTAGTCACCCAGTTGATCATTACCTCCCTGTTGGTCAAAGGAAGGGCTGCTGCAATCTCCTCAAGTCTAAGAGCCTTTTCCCAACCAGTGAAGGGAGTTTGATCCAAGATAGGGATACCAAGCAAATCAGAGAATTCTTCCAGGGTAGGGACCAGCTGGAAGTCTTGAAAGGTGAAGCAGTTGTACAGAGGATCATAAAACTGGGTCAGGACACTCATCAGTTGTTGGTCCCACTTTGAAGTGACTAAACCGAGAAGAGAACCATGCCTCTGGATGAAGGAAGTAGTGTTTGGAATTCTGTCCACCAACTCTTTAAGCAAGTCAGGTGGGTGAACAAAGTTGAGCCGGATAGTGTTCCTTCGCACAGGCATCATGATGTCCTACAAAACAGATCAAAGGTGAAACCCTCTTGTCTTTGAAATAAGTCAGTCCTTATGCAGGA
This sequence comes from Vicia faba, assembly GCA_948472305.1. Classification (NCBI taxonomy): domain Eukaryota; kingdom Viridiplantae; phylum Streptophyta; class Magnoliopsida; order Fabales; family Fabaceae; genus Vicia; species Vicia faba. Next base: position 986,728,797 of record OX451740.1, on the reverse strand, counting down.
TGCATGCAATGGTATGATGTTATGATGTTATGATAAAGTACACCACAAATATTCACAAAGGCAAACATGATAAGGCACACAAGTCACACAAGACAACCCTTAGAGTTTAGGCCAGCATGAAGTTCAGGTACTACCCTCTTTCAATTTCGTTAGTTAAGACCTGTCCTATCAAAAGTAACCGGGTTCTAGAAGATCCCAATATCACTGACTACCCTCAATCGGTCATAACTCCAGCGTCGCAATCTTTTCTTGCAGCCAGAACCATCGCGAGAGTTTAGCCTCAATGGGTGTAGCATACTGCTACTGTTCTATGGCCAAGTTGGGTCTATTTAGGGTTCTAAGGTCGGTTGGTGCTTAATGACTCCTCAGAAGACCCATATTCTCCTCGTTGTAACACAAGGGATATCGGTACAGACCAAGGTGCCACACCAATGTAGCCACTGTTTCACCCGTGTCGGTCTATGCCGGACAGGTCCCTCACAGCTTATGCTACCTAAAAGGGTATTCCCCAGATCCGGGTTAGGATCTATGAAACTCCGATGCAAAGCCCACAAATATAAAGCAATCAAAGCAAAGCAATTGAAAACATAAGTATGATCTAATCCTAAGTTACACCTCACTTTTAAATTCCCCAGCAGAGTCGCCAGTTCTGTGACCGATGGAAATAGAACTGACTGTTTTTTAGCTGTTTTCGCGAAATGTCGCGGTAAGCAAGAGTCGCCACCGTCTTTTATATTCTCCAACATGGAAAGGACAAAAGCACAGCAAAATTCCTTCTTTGAGAATGTTTCTCGGTTCGGGAGGTAGATTTATAGAAAGGGAAGGTGTTAGCACCCTTTCTATCCGTGGTTATCCACAGGCTCTTAGGTACTTGCTCTTATGTTTTCAAAAGATTGTTTGCTTTTCAAGTGTGTGTGGGTTTTGAAAAAGTTTCGTTTGAAAAATTTCTAAGTAACTCTTGTATCTGTCCTCAAGAGTGTATGAAAAAATTTGTTTGAAAACTTTTGAAAGTGTAGGTGTGAAAAGATTGTTTTGTTTGTTTGGAAAAGAGCAAGTACTTAAGAGAAGTCTACCTACCCTAAGGAATTAAGCTGTGTAAGAGTCCTTTAGATAGTGTTATCCCACCATTGAGAGGTAGGTAGCACCATCGTTGGAGGTGTTCGGGTCAATTCGATTATCGGGACAGTGTGGTCACCGAAGCAATGGTAGGACACCTTAGAAGTAATCCTAATGTCCTAGATCCTTTGTATCCGAGGCAACCGTTTCGAGGCGACTGGATCTTTTAGACAGAAGGGCGACCTCTAAGACACCCTATACTTGATGACCACGTTTCGAGGCAACGAGTGAAGCGTACCCTAGGAGTGGCATGTGCTTTGTGTGTTGTTTTTCAGTTAATTGTCTTTGTACATGTTATTTGTGAGCTACGGATTAATTTTATTTACATACATTCTTTCATGCATTTAACAGTTAGGGGGTGCGGAAAGTAAATTGCGGAAATATAAATTCTACGCTATTACAAGGCGCGGGTCTATACATCGCCAAAATACAAAGACCCGTTTTGGTAAATAAGTACGAGAAATTAAATAAAGCGGTAAACCTATTTACTATTAAATTCTTGAAAGCAATTACATAATAATCAAAATGGAATAAATGCGCGCGAATAAAAATTAACCGGGAACATTCTAAGGGTTTTGACCCTTTTAAGAAAAGAAATTGAATTTTTTGTCTTTTTTGTGATTAATGAAATTAATAACTAATAATTAAACTAATTAATTAATTTATTAAAAGAAAACATTTTGATTGTAAAGAAAAAAGAAATTAAAGTTGACCTAATTAAACTATTTATTTGTTAATATTTATTTACAAAATAATTACTTAAATGAAATTAATAAAGTATTTTTTTTTGTTTTATTGAATTTTAATGTGAAAAATTAGTTATGAGTTAATTAAATAATAACAGTTAATAAATATAATTAGTAAATAAAAAAAGGAAAAGGAAAGAAAAAAATGCAAGAACCATGGGGGAATTGGGCCAGAATGGGGGGTGTTTTGATTGGAATTATGGCCCAACAATGCTTTCAGCCACGTTGACTTCTTGGATTGCCTGCAACATTCTTTGACTGAGCACATGATGTTCATCATTTTTTGTCCTTTGGATCTAGGATCGTGGCCACTTGGCGCTTGGATCTGTGAGGTGTATGGTGCTCCACATTTGGGAATCTGCACAAGAACACATTGAAAAAAATAACATTGGAATTATGGGGGGACCTGGGAATCGAACCCAGGTCCCAGAGATCACCAAGTACATTGCCAACCACTACACCAATCCTACGCGTTTGTTAGTAAAATAGAAAAGAAACATAATATAAAATAAGCGCACTATATGCTGAAAAAAGGAAAAAGCGCGCGCCCGTTTTGAATCAGCCAATCACATGGAGGCACGTCCTTCATCTTCTTCGTTTCCTGTAAAACATAAAGCAGGTAGCGGGGGTTTTAAACCCCCACAAAATGCAAGCATTTAAAAATAGCGATTAGACGCTCGTGCAATATAAATTGGGCGCGAGATATGCTTTGGATTCGTCTCCTCCTGCTGATTTCAACCATCTATGTCTGGGGGCTTAATTTTGCAGTATAAGAAAAGCCCCAAATTAAGAGCTTCGGAACCCTAAAATGTTTTAATGACAAGTCACGATTTTGTATGTTACACTGCAATTAAACCATGCCAAAAGTTCCCTGTGCATTCATACAGTACAAAACAAACAAGAAATTGGGTTAATAATGCATGGAATATGGATTTCGATTCTCAAAATAATTGACAAACCGTGGGGGCGTGGTGAATGATTCTTTGAGGTTTTTGGCTTGTTGATGATTGCAAATCATGCCTGGGAGGGTTGGGAGTGTGTTTGGATCAAAGGAGAGGTTTGAATTATGCTGCAAAGTGGTTTTCAGTTTCACACTTTTCTTTGGAATTTTGGAAATTTGTTTGGCCGTTTGAGAGAGTTCTAGGTCGTGAATTGGATTGGAAAGGCTTGCATATATGTTAGTCAATGAGAATCAGTCACTATAATGCACCTTTAACCCTTGTAATGAAGTTTGAGATTTTGCCATGACCACCATTAAACAACTTGCCTTTTTGCTCCAAATTTGAATTCCATGCTCATAATAGGCCTTGCACGAATTTGGTATATGTTTCATGATGCATCAAAGCCATTCAAGCCACAAAATATCCCTTAATTAATTTGTTTGATTTTTATTTGAATTTTAAAGATTTAAAATGAATTAAATCAAATAAAATTAAATAAAAATAGAAAAATTAATTTTTAATCTTGAAATAAATCATGGGACACATGGGTGGCATGGAAAAGCTGGATCAAGTGGAAAAAGTGGGCCCTTTTTGTCAAAAAATGAAGTTTCATGGCTAGTTGACTTTGGCCATTTCACAAAAATTTCCCAACTTCTCCAATGCATATCTTGCTCAATTTTGATCATATGAACATGTTCTTGGACATTTTGTAAAGGTCTTGAAGTCCTCTAGCCAATGCCTTTGGTCCCATGTCATTTTGATTTACCAATCTCAAGTTATGGTCTTTGACTTAAAGTGCCTTTTTGTTGACTTTTGAAAATGACCTATAATGTTGAAATTGATAACTTTTTGTGAGAGCATTTCTTGGACTTGGAATGTGAAGATGAGTTGTAGGAAATGTCATCCCCTTCAAAATGAGCATTGGATGGGATTTTTCTGATGAACCATGAAAAAGTTATGCCTTGGTCAAGTTACAGTTGACTTTTCAATTGTCCAAAAATAGAAACTTTTGATGCCTTGATGATTTTTGAGCCATTCTTGTGAAATCATGATCAAGACTTGATCAAATGATGATTGTGGCTTCAAAATAAGATTTTGACCAGAAATTTTGACTTTTGACTGCCAAATGACCATTTTGCCCCTACAGTTGATTGTGAAGCAATTAGGGTTTTTGACTGTGCAACTTAACCTTGTGAGCCTTGAAACTTGACATGTAGGTGCTTGACAATGTATATGAGCATATGGGACTTGATTGAGCCCTTGAAAACCTCAACTTCCTTGCAAGAACCAAAACCCTAATTTGACTGGCTTTAGGAGAGTGGTTGACTGTGTAGCCCTTGAGTAGACTTGAGCAATTTGAGGTGATGCTTGTCAAAACTTTGAAGAATATGGGAGGGCAAATTTTGGGGTACAACAATGTAGATTTGTCATGATTCTCTCTGCTTCGCTCTTGTCTACACACCGTAGTAAGGTAGAGTCATTATTGCACTTGTAGAGGATTCTATTACTGAGGAAGAACTTCGCAATGAACCTTCTCAAAAACTTCTTATCATTGACAGATGCCCCTTCGGGATACTCTTGAGCTTCGAGATACCTTTTGACTTCGTGAAACCAGGGTTTGTCTGCCACCTCTTCGGTATCAATTTCACAGCAGTGTGCTGGTTCATCCAACCTCTCAATGGTGATCTGGGGAGCTTCGTTGTCCCACCTGACTTTGAACATAGAAGACATGGTAGCTAGCGCGTCCGCTAACTGATTCTCCTCTTGTGGGAAATGTTCAAAAGTCACCTCCTCAAAGTGTGGGAGCAATGTCAGTACGTGCTCTTCGTATGGGATAAGATTCAGATACTTCGTATCCCATTCGCCTTTAATCTGACTTATCACCAAGGCTGAATCCCCGAAGATATTTAGGAACTTGATCCTGAGGTCAATAGAGGCTTTGAGACCCATGATGCAGGCTTCATACTCCGCCATGTTGTTAGTGCAGTTGAAACATAATCGGGCAGTGAAAGGAGTGTGACAGCCCTCAGGGGATATAATTACAGCGCCGGTGCCATTACCAAGCGCGTTCGAAGCTCCATCAAAGACCATAGTCCATCGGGGCCCTTCTTCAGGTCCTTCATCTGGTCTAGGTTCTTCATAGTCAGTCACCAGGATAATATTCTCGTCCGGGAACTCAAAATTCATGGACTGGTAGTCATGCACGGCCTGATGAGCCAAATGATCAGCCAATATACTTCCCTTGATTGCTTTCTTGGTTGTATATTGTATATCGTATTCAGTTAAGATCAGCTGTCATCTCGCTATTCTTCCGGAGAGTGCGGGCTTCTTGAAGATGTCTTTGATTGGATCCATCTTAGATATCAACAGAGTAGTGTGGGTCAACATATACTGTCTTAGCCGGCGAGCATGCCATGCCAAAGTGCAGCAATTTTTCTCGAACAGTGAGTATATTGTCTCATAGTCGGTAAATTTTTTGCTAAGGTAGTATATTGCATGCTCTTTTTGACCAGACTCGTCATGCTGCCCCAACACACACCCCATTGAATTGTCTAGCACTGTTAATGATATGATTTCCAAATCCCAAACTGAAAAAGGGCATATAGAAGATTTGTTGAAGTTTTTTCAGCGTTTAAGGAAATATCGTCTCCGCTTGAATCCAAATAAATGCACTTTCAGAGTTAGATCGGGGAAATTATTGGGTTTCATTGTTAGCCAGAAAGGAATTGAAGTTGACCCTGACAAAGTCAAAGCAATTCAAGAAATGCCAGCACCAAGAACTGAAAAGCAAGTTAGGGGTTTCCTTGGGCGTTTGAATTATATCTCCAGATTTATTTCCCACATGACTGCAATGTGTGAACCGATATTTAAGTTGTTGAAGAAAGATCAAGGTTGTGTGTGGATGGATGACTGCCAAAAGGAATTTGAAAGTATTAAAGAGTATCTGCTTGAACCTCCAATTTTGCTCCCTCCCGTAGAAGGAAGACCATTAATTATATATCTAACAATGTTGGATGAATCCATGGGTTGTATTCTGGGAAAACAGGATGAAACGGGAAAGAAAGAGTTCTCCATTTATTATCTCAGCAAAAAGTTCACTGATTGTGAGTCGCGGTATTCTATGCTAGAAAAAACATGTTGTGCTTTGGCCTGGGCGGCAAAGCGTTTGCGGCAGTATATGTTAAATCATACCACTTGGTTGATCTCCAAAATGGATCCAATCAAGTATATTTTTGAAAAGCCTGCTCTTACTGGCAGAATTGCCCGTTGGCAGATGTTGTTGTCTGAATACGATATCGAGTACCGCACTCAAAAAGCTATCAAAAGCAGTGTGTTGGCAGATTACCTTGCTCACCAACCGGTGGAAGATCATCAGTTTGCAGAATATGAATTTCCCGATGAAGATGTGATGTTCTTGAAAGTTAAAGATTGTGACGAACCGTTGCCCGAGGAGGGCCCCGACCTTGAATCTCGTTGGAGTATGGTATTTGATGGAGATGTGAATTCTTATGGTAAAGGAATTGGAGTTGTGATTGTTACTCCTCATGGATCGCATATTCCTTTTACTGCGAGGTTAACATTTGACTTCACTAATAATATGGCAGAATATGAGGCTTGCATCATGGGTCTCGAAGAAGCTATTGATCTCAGAATCAAAATTCTAGATGTATATGGCGATTCAGCATTGGTAATAAATCAGATTAAAGGAGAATGGGATACTCATCACCCTGGCTTGGTCCCTTACAAAGATTATGCTAGAAGGTTATTACCCTTCTTCAATAAAGTTGAATTCCATCACATTCCTAGGGATGAAAATCAGATGGAGGATGCTCTGGCAACTCTTGCTTCCATGTACCAAGTGAATACTTGGAATGATATACCCCAAATTATAGTTCGACGGCTCGATAGGCCCGCTAACGTGTTTGCGACAAAGGGGGTAGCAGATGAGAAACCTTAGTATTATGATATCAGGCATTTTCTTCAGACTCAGGAATACCCGTTTGGTGCGTCAAAGGAAGATAGAAAGACACTGAGAAGGTTGGTAGGCAGTTTCTTCCTCAGCGAAAATGTGTTATACAAGAGGAATTTTGACATGGTCTTGCTCAGATGCGTGGATAGACACGAAGCAGACATGTTGATGCATGAGATCCATGAAGGTTCGTTCGACACTCATGCTAATGGACATTCAATGGCTAAAAAGATGCTAAGAGCAGGATATTATTGGTTGACAATGGAATATGATTGTTACAAGTTTGCAAAGAAGTGCCATAAATGCCAGATTTATGCAGATAAGATCCATGTACCTCCGACACTGCTTAATGTGATTTCCTCCCTGTGGCCTTTCTCTATGTGGGGTATTGACATGATCGGGATGATAGAACCTAAAGCTTCGAATGTACACCATTTTATTTTGGTAGCAATTGACTACTTTACAAAATGGGTAGAGGCTGCTTCATATGCCAATGTTACCAAATAGGTGGTTGTGTGTTTCATCAAAAACAATCTTATATGCCGATATGGTGTGCTGAGCAGAATCATCACTGACAATGGCTCGAATTTGAATAACAAAATGATGACTGAACTGTGCGAAGAATTCAAGATTGTCCATCACAATTCATCTCCATACGGGCCAAAGATGAATGGGGCCGTCGAAGATGCTAATAAGAATATCAAGAGAATTATCCAGAAGATGGTTGTTACTTATAAGGATTGGCATGAAATGCTCCCTTTTTCTCTACATGGATATCGAACATCTGTCCGCACTTCAACAGGAGCAACCCCGTTTTCTCTAGTATATGGAATGGAAGTTGTACTCCCTGTCGAGGTAGAGATTCCCTCGTTGTGTGTAATAATAGAAGCCAAATTTACAGAGGCTGAATGGGTTCAGAACAGGTTTGACCAATTGAATTTGATTGAAAAGAAGAGAATGACAGCTTTGTGTCATGGGCAGTTATATCAGAAAAGAATGAAGAAAGCATTTGATAAAAAGGTCAAACCTCGTGAATTCAGAGAAGGCGACCTCGTGCTCAGGAAGATCATGTCTTTCAACACTGATTCTAGGGGAAAGTGGACTCCCAATTTTGAAGGCCCGTATGTTGTCAAGAAAGCCTTTTCTGGTGGTGCATTAATTCTTGAAACTATGGATGGCGAGGAGTTCCCACGTCCCATGAATGCTGACGCAGTCAAGAAATACTTCGCCTAAAGAAATAAAAGAACAACTCGCTAAGTTGAAAACTCGAAAGGGCGGCTTAGGCAAAAAGGAGCATCTCGGTAGGCCGAAAACCCGAAAGGGAGGTCTAGGCAAAAATTAGAGACATAAACAGAATAAACTTCCCGCTAAGTTGAAAACCCGCAAGGGCAGCTTAGGAAAAAGTTAGGGACTTTCTTGGCAAGTAACTACGTCAGGCAAGACCTGATCGCTGAAGCAATAATCTTCTCGGATCCTCACCATACTTCAATGAAAGCTGCTGCTCAGGATTTCAAAAGTTATTAGGGGGGATAGTGGTCATTGTATCTCGATGTATCTTTTCCATTATGTATTACCATTTCCCAAACTTTGTAATCATCCATGGAGTCTTGCCATTCGCAGACTACCATTCTATTAATGAGATTAGAGCTTTTGCCCAATTCTTTGTGTTCTTATTTTATTTAGCTTGCAAAGACGTCATTTATTACTGATAATAACTTTTAAAGAAAAGATATTAAAAAGAAAAATTGACTTTTCAAAAAAAGAGATCTTTACAATTTAATTTACTTTGGAATTTGTGATGAAACAATGACAACAAGAATGGCGATCCCAGGAATGAACAAACTCCGATTGTTTTAAGAAAGGTTACTCCCTTCATGAAAGTATTTCTCAGGTCATTTTGCTGATAGATGCGCAATCCTTGTGTGCCTCTCAGATGGTTAAAGACGATATCAGTGGGTGCAAGATACAGTATTGGATTTGTGACCCCACTATCCCCAGTTGACTTCTTGATTTCCTAGGAAGGTTATCCCAGGGCATTTCTTGTTGGTAATGAGTATTCGTGATGAAAGGTTTCTCTAGTGAGGTAGGCTTGAGTTCCCCAAAGAAGTTTGGTTGTGTCAACATCAGTCCGCTTTGTTTAAGGTTGGTCTCGCAATCTCCAGTAGGCATGTTTCTTTTGAAAAGCTGTTTTCTCCGATGAAACCGGAAGAAAGATGTTCTATCCCTATATTTGTTTAACTTGGTTACATCCAGATTATGTTTCTCCTCAATAAAGTTAAGGCAGAAAATGGGTTTGGATTGATCTTGCTGGTTGAAGTTAGCCTATTGCTGTTAGTACCTGAGGCGGCTTTGTTTGTTTGTGTTGATTATGTATCCTTTTACCAGCATATGCACGATAACACTCATACATTCATACATGCATCATGCATAACTGAAAATTATCATTCATTAGCATTGTGTTCTGACCTTTCCTGCAGCGTTCTTGGCTCAGTTGATTTTGTTTGTCCCGCTTGGGTTTATTTCTCAAAGGATGTATATACACTGGCCGTCTTGCTCCAGTTTATTTTTGAATTGGATTTATAGATCTCTGGAAACGTTGAGTTTTGGTTCGTGCATTTATTTTGCACAGGAATACTCTATCTCCTCAGCAGGAATGTCATGGAATGTTCCCAGGAAGTCATTTCTCTTTGCAAATTCCCCTTGACAATAAGTGGAAGTCTCTTTATTTGAAACAGATTATGTATTACCCATTCCAGGCAGATTTCCTTGGTCAAAGAAGAAGTTGAGACCCGTTCTTGACAAAACACCAGAATCTTGAAGAAACTTTATATTTTCTCTTTCTACCTTCAGTGAATGTTGGTAGTACACCGGCAGTGAACGTCAGTGTTTCTTATCTTTTTGCTATCTTCAGTGAACGTTGGTAGTACATTGGCAGTGAACGTCGTTGTTTATTTTCTCTTTCTACCTTCAGTGAACGTTGGTAGTACATTGGCAGTGAACGTCGATGTTTCTTATCTTTTTGCTATCTTCAGTGAACGTTGATAGTTCATCGTCAGTGAACGGTGATGATATGTTATATTTTCTCTTTCTACCTTCAGTGAATGTTGGTAGTACATTGGCAATGAACGTCGGTGTTTATTTTCTCTTTCTACCTTCAGTGAACGTTGGTAGTACATTGGTAGTGAACGTCGGTGTTTCTTATCTTTTTGCTATCTTCAGTGAACGTTGATAGTTCATCGTCAGTGAACGGCGATGATATGTTATATTTTCTCTTTCTACCTTCAGTGAATGTTGGTAGTTCATCGTCAGTGAACATCGGTGATATGTTATATTTTCTCTTTCTACCTTCAGTGAACATTGGTAGTACACTGGTAGTGAACGTCGATATTTATTTTCTCTTCCTACCTTCATTGAACGTTAGTAGTGCATCGGCAGTGAACGTCAATGCATGTTATTCTCCTCTCTGATTCTTTTATTGTGGTTTACCAGCGATTTATTTTCCTGGTGGGATTGCTCTTTTGTTGTTACATTTCATGTCACATCCTCAATGCTACTTTGAGTTTCTTTTATCCCATTCATATGCATTCATATGCATAATTATTTTCATGGCATCTTAGGGCTAAAAACAGGGTTTATTTTATATTTAAGTATCTTCGATCACGTCGATACAAAGATTTTTAACCTTCGTATCTCCGGATAGAAGAAACTTAAATAAGGGCAGCTGCTGTACCCCAAATTTCCCCCCTAAGATCCCTTCATCATACCATATTGTTTCAATCACCACAAAATCACATTAGGGCTTTTGGTTCTTCTCCCTATCTTTAGCTTTGCTCTTTGAGGAGTTACCAAGCACCTTGACTTGTTTTCTTTGGTGATCATGGATATTTTGCTTTGATTTTCTCTCTAAATTAACAAAATACAATATTGGTTTGCCTTATTTGTTAATAATGTAGGTAAAGGCAGTGAGGTTTAGCAAGTTGCATCATGGGTTCATGAGTTTATTTCCATGCCCTAGTCAAAGCTTGAGTGATTCAAACCTCACCCATGAAGTTGTTTGGAAGTTGGTATGGAAGTAGTTTTTGTGGCCATGAGTCCTCATCATCATCTTCAACAATCTCTATTCACAAAGTAAGAGCATTGGCACAAAAAGTTTGTCCAAACTTGGCAAAGTTCCACCAAGCATTCTCTTGATTTAGAGGCTAGGGTTTTGGACTTCAAAGGGGCATATCTTGCTCATCTTTTGGTATTTTTGAGTGATTCCAAAAACATTCTTCTCTTCAAGGAGTTACCAACAAATCACTTCAAAAGTCCCAAGTAGTTTTCATGAGGAAGAAACTTGGTGAAGAAGAAAGATTACAAGTCATACAGACAAATCCCCAATTTTCCATATATGACTTCAAATGATCATAACTTGGTAAATTTTTATCACCTTGGGCCCATTCATTTTTCATGATGATCCTAAGGATGTGTACTTCATGCCTTCTTTTATGTGCAAAGTGAAAAAATGGATGGAAGTTGCCTTAAGAATGCAAAAGATTATAGGTCATGTTTTGATTTTTGGCCAACTTCAACAAGTCATAACTTGCTCAATTTTTGGAGATTTTGAGTGGTTCAAATTGAAAAATGTTATTCAAGAGGTCTACTTCATTCCATCTTTTTTTATCAAGAGTAAATTCTAAGTGCAAGGCCATGTTTGGAAGCAAGAGATTATAGGTCATTTTTTAAGAAGAATGTGAAATATTTCTAAGTATGGAAAGTCAACTCTTTTTCCTCAACTTTGACTCCATGTAACTTTCAGCTCAAGTATCCATTTGATTCCATTATTTTTCCATTACAAAGCTTGTAACATCATCTTTCCAAAGCATCAAGAATCTTGCCCTAAGACCCCTTGAGGTGGAAATGCCATTGGATTGAACTTGGTAACTTGGAACTGAAGTTTCACCATGAGTCAGAATTTGAAATCCATGTTTTGGCCTTTAAACATCAAATTAGAACGCATTTGTGATCTAAACATGTTTAACCAAGTTGCCAAAGTGGATTAGAGCTTTGAAACACAAGGATTTGATGAGTTTTGATGCAAATCAGATCACACTTTGCTCGTGTATCAGGTTCACACGATTTCCCTCCAATTTGCATCATTCCACACGCTTGAGCATTCCTTTTAATTCCCTATAAATAGAGGGTCATCCCCCATTCAAATTCCCAAGCTTAGATAGACAAAATCACCCTGCCAAACTTGCTTCACAACTCAGAATTCAGCTACTTTGAATCCTATTCTCAAGCCTTTTTCAATCCATTTTCTCCATCAATTCACCTTCCTTGATCTTCCCTGAACCTAACCATACCATTACATTCAACAATCGTGCCCTACATTGCTCCATAGAAGTCCAGTTTCAGAGCTCTACAACTCAACTTCAATAGGTAGATTCCTTCATCAATTCTTCAAAACTTTGGTACCATTGTGTTGCTCTCATTGCCCTGGTTCTAGTCGCAACTGTTACTTTTATCTGGAAACACATTTTGACTATGAATTTTCAAATCCCCTTTCAAAACTTTCTTTCCAAATTGCTTGAGTTACAATTTATATAAAAATGGCGCGAGGGTATGGTTATCTCCGTCTTGAAGAGACGAACCGAATGGCATAGGTCTGAGCTTATGATTTTACAGTTTGAGAGACTTGCAATTTGTGAGGCTGGAGGTTGAAGATGACCAACGTGTCACCTTCTAACCAATGAAAGCGTGCCATTTATATTTTTTAAATTTCTGATTTTATATTTGATTCAGTGCTTTATTAAGTAAAGACCATGATATGCACAGTGCACCAGATCCCATGGATTTGATTACTAACGCGTTTTGAATCTCAGCCAATGGTCCACATCTTTTTCTTTTATTTTCTTTTTCTGATTTTTATATTTTAATTGTTTTAAATTTCAAAAAATCATAAAAAATTCATTTTTAGTCAAAAAAATCTGAAAAAAATCTGAATTTTTTTTTGATTATTCTCTTTCTGATTTTTATTTTTTCACAATTTATTTTTGTGTTTTGGTATTTTTTTATCAATTTTACACTCATTTGATTTGTTTAAAATGTTTAAAAATACTTTTACACATTTTTTAATTCTAGAAAAATTATGGGATGATCCAATGACATTGTGACAAATATTGGTGACTTTATTTTATTTTTGTTTCTGACTTTATTATTTTTCACCATTTATTTTAATTTTTTTAAATAGTTTCTGACTTTTAAAAATTCCCAAAATTTTTATAAAAATATTTGAACCCATTTCTGATTTTTCTATGGTTTTATTTTTTATTTCTTGATTAATTTGAATATTATTGATATTTCCCCATTATTTTTTTAGTTTATTTTAAATATTTTTCGTCCTTTAATACATATATTAAATATTATATCATTTTGTGAATATTTTCTGGCTGTCTTGGGTTGATTTTTTGGTCATGGCTTTATTAACATCATTGGATCCATGGTGTTGAGTCTAACTCCACAAAAAAATGGATGAATGATTTTAATAATAGTTTGATTAAATATTAATTCAAATGTGGTTTTCTTTTTTACCCTAATTCCCCTTCATCTCATCCCCTTCTTCTTGCACTAAATGTTGTTAGAGCATGATCTCTATATCATGTCTCAAAACAAATGGTGCATAGATTGCTATTGACCAGCCTCAAAATAGGTGCGACTTCTATATAAGTCCACTTACGATTGCTTAACATAGCGCTAAATTTTGTCCCGATTCGAATAAATGATCATTTGTGGCTCAAACTTATGATTGCAAGCCCAAGTATGTTAATTTGATCTCTTTGATCCAATAACCTTGAGATTCATTGTGTGGAGGCTTTGGTTCTACCAATCCTCTAATGGATCTACAATACCTTTGGTCAACGCGGATCAGTTAAACATCGTTGATCATTAAATGGTACTTATGAGAATTCCAAATGGATGATATACTTGACAAAAAGCAAATGCAACTTGTTGTGTGGAGGCTTTGGTTCTACCAATCCTCTAATGAGTTACAAATGCAAGTTTCAATATGGTTATCCAACTAACCACTAATTATTAACTTGCTTTATTTTATGCTTCTTATTATTTTATGCTTTATGTATTATTTATTTTTTTAGCATTTTACATTTCATGCCATTTTCATATGTGCTCATTTGAGCATTTATTTCCTTGTTATATTTACTTTGCTCACTTGAGCTTTTTTTTCTTTTTTTCCTTTTTCTAAGATACTTAATAATCAACATAAACCCTAAAAAACTTTTAATGGCACTTGGACTATTTGGTTACTATCCTTGGCTTGATAGAGCATGGGACTATTTCTTGGACTTAGGATTAGAAACCTTGGCCTATCTTGGAGACCTTGTGATTTTATATGATTATTTTGTCTGGAGTTCTTGAGGTTTACCTCAAGACATTGGGTTGCTTGTTTGTTTTTGTGTGCAGGTTTTTGTGATTATACTCTTAGTTTTGTAATCTGGAATTCACCCGCATACAGCCGTTACTCTGCCCAATTTTTGAGAAGACTTAATACACTTAAAGAGGTCTAGTATCTTTGCTTGCTTGGTTTCAATCCAAGGAATGGTAATTCTATCTTGACTCATAATGTCAAGTTTTTGGCTTCTTGTTGGTTAGATGGTCCTTATCTTTAGCTTTTACCTTATGCTTTAGGATAGTCTCTTCTTCTCCTCCCATCTTCTTTAATTTCAAAAATCCTCTCCCTCCTTTTGAAAACTATTCTCATTTCTAAAACTTCAGATGCTTTCATAATAAACTTGGACTTATGTCCATGCATTTTCAAAATCATCTTCATAAATAAACTTCAATCAACTTAATAATACTTTGACATTTTTTTTGTGGGAAGACTAAAAGTCAATCAATCTCATTTCAAACAATTTTTTCCATTTTGGCTTTTATCTTTAAAACTCTTTTCTCAAAAGATTAAGGCTCTTGTCAATCCTTGTAGTGATGCAAACAACTATACTTCTACAATATATAGTGAAGAGAGATATTTTCCACTTGGGTGTTGAGTGAGGCATTGTTGATTTTAAAATCCAAACCATATCCTCCACTTTGAGATGATGCAAATTCTAGTTTCTCATGATTGTAGGTAGTAAGTATGTTTTCCACACGGACCATGACGATGATGTCTTATCCCTTAAAATCAACCAACACACTTGTGTTTCAAACTTTTAAAAGAGGAACTATGTGTACCCTGATCCCCTATTGCATGAAAGGTGGTACGTAGGCACTAAAGGTTCACAACCGCGGCGAGTGCAAAAATCATAAATAATATATTTCTTCTCTCACCTCCACCATCCATTTCATATATAACACATTTTATAGCCAAAATATACAGATTTTTACAAAGAGGTTCTTGCGGAGTACCATAGATGTTTAGGGTGCTAATACCTTCCCTTTGCATAACCAACCCCCTTACCTTGAATCTTTCCCCCCTTTTTTGGGTTATTCGCTCTTTTCCCATTCCTTTGGAAACAATAAAGCGCGGTGGTGATTTTTATTTTGATTTGTATAAAGTCTAGTCAATCCAATGGCTTAGTCTTGAACATTTCTACCGCTACAACTACTCCCGACCGAGTGCGAAGTGATTCAAAATATGTTCGTAAGCCCCTAAAAAAACACCAACCCATACGAACTACGAATTAGGACTCTGATTCCTCATAAGAGGATACGTAGGCATACGATCAAAAATCATAGCGAGTTCTCCTATTAAAAATTAAAACCCTTTCCCCTATTAAAAATTAGGACACTTTTCTTTCTGATTAAAACCTAAAACTGAGTTTACCACAAACCTAAACCTAGAGCTTAATATCCTTGTGAACAAGGTGGATGAAAGGTGCCTAACACCTTCCTTTCGTCTAATTGAGTCTGAAACCTAGAATCTCTGTCTCCGAATTAGGGTTTTCCGTTAGATTCCCTTCCCTAGGATAAAAACAAATAGTGGTGACTCTTGATTAAAAAACCAGTTGCTACAGCTTGCAACTTTGCTGGGGACTCTTCTTAAACCCTAGGGTTTAGGTCTCTTTTGGGTTTTCATTTTTATTTATTTATTTGCATTAATTTATTTATCGCATTTTATACTTTCTTATCTGTTTTTATTTATTATTTGCTATGTGACGGGTTTTATCTCAAAAAAAAAATATTTTCAATAAACCTTAAAAAAAAGAAGGTTCGTCTATTAGCTTAGGGGGTAATTCATCCTTGCGAGTTTATGTGATGACTTCGCCTAGAGTCGGTGAAATTCCGAAAAAGGAATACTTATCAAGAGATATCCTCTTGACGAGTAGGACTTTGGGAGGTCACCCATGACTCTTTGTAACGGACTTAACCCAAAATCTCATGACGAGACCTTTCACGACTTTGAGACGGACGTCTCGATCCGTAAAGAGGCTCTACCTAAGGGGGGCCCTTGTCCCTTGTCCCTCTGGTATTATTCATAACACCCATAAGGAAACCACCTTCTGGGAGGGTAGACTAGCCACAGGTCAAAATTAAGGAACCTGCCTTCTAAGGGTGCTTATCATAAAATCCCGTTACTCACCCATACATTCATTGCATTCATGTATATCTCATGTTCATCTTTTGTTACTTTTATCTGTCTTATTCACAGGGTACATAATAAGAGATAACAAAATCAAGATTTTTTGGTGATTGTCTTAAAAATGGATGCCAAAGGGAAACAACTTGTCTGCGTCAATGCTTGCAAGCTTGACCTTTCTGAAATCAAAACGATAAAAGGCAAACAGCCCGAAAGAGCTCTGAAGATGTACACTCGCCGTTATAGGGATACCCTTGATTTGACTAAAGTAGAAGTACATATGGATGCAGTCTTTGCCCTAATTCAGTTTTATGACCCTCCATTAAGATGTTTCACTTTCCAAGACTTCCAGCTAGCACCGGCTCTGGAAGAATTTGACAGAATCCTGAATTTCTCCAAAGAAAAGGCCTATGTGGGTATTGGGAAAACTATTGAAATCAAAGCTTTGGAAAAAGACCTAGGGATCCCCTATCCTGAGTTGATGCAGAATTACCGAAGAGAAGGTCTGATACAAGGAATCAAAAGGATGTACCTGGAAGCTAAGGCACTAGAGTTTGTTAATTATAAGGAGTGGGAGTCTTGTGTTGACTGTTTAGGGTTGTTGGTATTTGGTGTAATCTTGTTTCCTCGGACTGTGGACTATGTTAACCCCGCAGTCATTAGTATATTCTAGGGAGCGAAAGTATTTAATACGTATCCTACTACCACCTTGCTTGCCGACATTTATTACACTTTGCAAATGATGTATGAAAAAAGAAGAGGTACGTTGATTTGTTGTATCCCACTTCTATATACTTGGTTCATGACTCACCTCTACAAGGAAGATTATATGATCCCAGAACTGACCAGATGTGAGTGGCCACAGAAATTAAGGTCTCTCACTGCAAATTTGGGATTATGGTATGCAAGAAATTTGGATATTGGTGACATCACTATTAGTTGTGGGGATTTTCCTAACGTCCCTTTGATTGGATCGCGAGGCTGTATTAACTACAACCATACTCTAGCCCTACGACAGCTAGGGTATCCTTTGGAAGACAAACCTTCGGAGGAACAACTCTGACCATTTATCATCCATAATATGGGCATAGAAGACCAAGGGTTCCTCAATAAGGTTATTTGGGCCTGGAATAAGGTTAACAAAAGGAAGGCTGAAAGAAAGAATGTCGTAGCAAGAGAACCCTACACCAAATGGGTCCAAGATAGGGTACGAATTATCAAGCTTCCATTCGAGAAAGATCAAGAGTACAAGTCATAGGTCCCAAGGATAACACCTATATCTTTGGAAGAAGTGGACAATCTGAAAAATGCCTTAAAGCCAGCTCAAAGAGAAAAAGAAGCACTGGAAGTCGACCTCCGTAATCTGACTAAAGAAAAGAAACAGATGCAGCTTATACTTGAGTCAAAGGACGAGCAAGTTGATAAAAGTCAAAAGGACCTGGAGAAAGAAAGTCTCAAATGAAAGCGTACAATTGAAGGGTTGTTAAGTGCAACGTTCAACCTAGATTCTCACAACCAAAGGTTAGAAGAAGCCGCTGCTGAAATTGGGAGGTTAACTAGGTGGTATGAAAAGGCGACACATGACAAAAAGGTGCTAGAGGAAAGTTTGAGAGCCCAAATTAAAAGTCTGGCACAAGCTTCCTTAGAGCAAGAGGAGCAAATAAAGTATCTCACCACCAAACTCCAACACAGCCACGAATCAGAAGTCAAGGCACGCCTTGAGAGGATAGAAGTAGAGAAACTTTTGACTCAGAGGACTCGAGAATATGAACATGTATGTTTAGAGTTGCAGGGTCTTCAAAAGGATTTTCTCATCCAACGGAGACTTTACACATAAATGAGGGGTGAAAATATGTATTGGGAAGAGAAGTACACTAAGATCGCCCAAGCGGGGAGGGATAACCACAAAATAATCCTGCATCTTTACCAGGAATACAGGCACTACAAAGACAAATATGAAAAACTAGTCTTCTTAGCCAACAATTTCATAGAGGACATCCCTAGAAGTTTAAGGGATGCAGAGAATGTGATGGTTCCTCTTCCGAAGGACGTTGAAGACTTTCTACAACTTTTTCGGGAAATGGTTGATGGATTCAGAGCACACATCCGCATGTGCGCTTAGGAGATTTAGTTCTTTTTTATTATGTTTACGCAAACAGTTTCAATTTCAGTTTGTAATATTTTTCAATATCTGGATTATGTTACTCTTAATAAAGGCGTTTTGTTTCCCTATCTCGAAGGCATGTCTGTTTTTAGGATGGTCACCAAATAAGATAATAAGTGGATACAAATGCGTACCCTAATGAATAAGACAGTTAAAATAAAAGTCATTTCATAATCATACATCCTCATCTACACGCATGCCATTTTTAAGAAAAAAAACTCATTCGCTTTGAAAATCTCTCCAGTTAAGCCATTGGTAAAAGAAGACCTCCTCCTTCTTGGCCCCCATATCAAACAAGGGCCCATCAACAAAAAACAATGGAACAAATCGAGGAGACTCAAGCTGTGTTCAAAGAGGATCTTGATCAGGTGAAGGGTGACATAAGCTCAATAAAAGGAGATTTAAGCCAGGTTCTTCTAGCTTTGAAGAACATTATTGATAGGCAGGATCAAATCCCCAAGGTAGCCTTTGACGAGGTAGCCCAAACCATTGGTGCATCAAGCGGTCACCAACTGAGGAAAGAGCCAGAAGTAGGACCCCAAAAGTCCGCCATGGCCCAGCAAGAGGTTGATACTGAAGGATTCATCTAACCACCGTCGAAAGTAGGGGCATCACATACCCTACAAATTCCAAATAATAACGTAGATAATTACTTGGACTTACAATACGGAGACCATGACCCAGAGGATGCTCCCCAGGCACCCCTGAAAACAACCAGTGCCCAGGCTGCGGACAACCCACTGGTAATGAATCAGTACAAATCCTTAGAAGAAAGACTGAAGGTTGTGGAGGGCTTTGATGCCTTCGAAGTAGACGCTCTGGAAACGGGTTTAGTCCCTGATGTGATGATACCAGCAAAATTCAAAGTATCCGACTTTAGCAAATATAAAGGGCTCACTTGTCCGAGGAATCACCTTCGTATGTACTGTAGAAAGATGCATGCCCATGCACATGACCAGAAACTGATGATTCACTGTTTCCAAGACAGTCTAAGTGGGGCATCTTTGGACTGGTACATGCAGTTAGAACGAACACATATCCGAACTTGGATGGATCTCGCTAATGCTTTCTTGAAGCATTACAAGTATAACTTGGACATGGCGCCTACATGCCTCCAACTCCAAAACCTGTCCCAAAAGAAGGAAGAGTCCTTTAAAGAGTACGCTCAAAGGTGGAGGGAAATGGCATCGCATGTGCAACCTCCACTGTTGGAAAAGGAGCTCGTAGATATGTTCATGGGAACCCTAGAAGGGATTTATTATGATAAAATGGTGGGAAGCGTCACGTTAGGATTTTCAGACTTAATGACTATTGGTGAAAGAATTGAACCTGGTTTAAAGAGTGGAAAGATATCAGGGGGATCGTCAAGCACCCCTTACAATTCGAAAAGACCAGCTCCAAAATTCCCAAGAAAGAAAGAGGGAGAAGTCAACGTTGTGTCCTTACAATAAAGGACAATACAAACATTAGTGATCCCGCAAGGACAAAGGCAAGACAGGTTTAAAAGGCCTCCTAGAAATTTTGATCCACTGCCCATGCCACCAAGCCAATTATTACAGCACTTAGTTAAGGCATCCCTAGTGGAAATCAAGCCTTTAGAACCTCCGGTCGGACAACTCCCGCAAAGATACAATGTCGACGCTAGGTGTGAGTATCACACAAATTCTCCCGGGAATACTGTTGTACCCCAAAATTTTCCCTCCCATATTTCTCAATACATTTCAAGTGAGATTGCTCAAGGAAGTCCAAGGGTTGACCAGACAAACCGTCTCCTAAGGCAGTCTACCTCAAATTAGGGTTTTAGTTTGCATCAAGGTACTTGAGACCAAAGGATCCCAAATTCTCACCATTTTCCCTATATGTTCTCAAGATCATCCATGTCAAGTTTCAAGCCTTGCAGAGGAAATTTGCTCAGTCAATTGCTCAAAGGTCTAAAAATCGACTATGCTAGGGCAAAAGTCAACTGTGGCCCACATGCAGTCAAATTTCAAGATTTTTGGTCAACATTCTCATTTTTAAGTATTATTCATCATTTGATCAAGGGTTGATCATGATTCCTCAAGGATTGCTCACAATTCATCAAAACCCAAAAGTTGCTAAATTAGGGTTTTACAGGAAAAGTCAACTCAACTTTGACCAAGCAAAACTTTCTCATACTTTATCAAAAATGATCCATCCAAAGCTCATTTTGAAGAGAATGAAATTCTATACATTTAATCTTCATCTACCAAGTTCAAAATAAGCACTCACAAGAAGATATAAATTTGGACATTATAGGTCATTTTGAAAAGTCAACAAAAACACCTTTTTTGTCAAAGCTTCATACATGAACACAGAAGACTCAATTGAGATGATACAAAAGGTTTCTTAGAGGACATCCTAATCCTTCTAAAAAGTCCAAGAACACATCTCTATGGTTAAAATTGAAGGAGTTATGCATTGGTAAATTGACCATTTTTGCAAAATTGCCAAAAGTCAAAAGTGGCCAAAATTGCAATTTTTGTCAAATGGTCCTTCCCACTTGTCTTTATCCTTCCCACTTGTCTTTATCCTTCCCACTTGTCTTTATCCTTCCCACTTGTCAAAAAGTCCAAGAACACATCTCCATGATCCTTCCCACTTGTCTTTATTTTATTTTTGTCATTTATTTTGATTTTTATTTCAATTAATTCAAATAAAATCCAAATAAAATCATGAAAATATCAAAACTAATCAAATCTTGATATTTTGTGCATGTTTAGGTCTCTTATACAGCTGGAAGAAGAATCAAATCGTGCAAGCTTCATTTGGACACAAAAATATTGGATTTGGCTTTATTTGGAAAGATTTGCATAAGGATCAAATCATGATTCAATCATATTAATTGAAAAAGATTTAAAGCAAATTTGTAACCCTAATCCATTCTAGGGTACATATAGAACAAGTGCAGACCAAAAGAAGGGAGATTGGAGGCGTGCAAAGGTGAAAGCAATTTCCGAAAAAATCAAGAAAAGTTGCAAACTGTTTTCTCAGTTCCAGGCTTCCTTAAGACATTCTAGTCACACAAGTCGCTTCCTAGATGTTCTAGGATCCTATTCCAATCCTTAGCAAGCTCCCTCAAGCCCAGAAACATGCTGTAAGTACCCCACGACTTCCATGTTTTTTTGAAATCGTATCTCATAATTCTGGCATTGTTAGCATATTTTATGGACATATTGTGAATCCTTGAAACATTTGTAAGCTAATGATAATACTTAATTGCATTTTTGTTAACCATACAAAAAGTTTCCATGATTATGGTTTTAGTTTCGTTTTTAGGGATTTTTCTTGCAGGAATAATTAGCCATGGATAGTGGTACCATGATGCTCGTGAGGTTGCAACGAGTTGATTGGTACCACTGGAATTGATTTACCATGCTTGCAGAGAATTTTGGAGGATCATAGGGTTGTACCTACGCCCATTTGTCTGTAGGTAAAAGTTAGGAGACTTTTAGCAACAGTGGGAGGAAGGAGATGATAACGTGGCCTCCCCTAACTGGCCAATTCAAAAATTTGCGCGTTTGTAATATATCATTTTGTTTTTTCAATATAATGTTTGTTTATTAATCTTTGTACAAATAACCAACGTAGCTCAACTGGTCAGCTTGCAGCGTGAAAAGCCAAAGGGTCTGGGTTCGATCCCTAGGTCCCCCCATTCGTTCAATATTATTTTTCCTTGTATGTTCATGTGTGCAGGCTTCTCATGTGACCACCATACGCCATCATCCTTCAACCACCAGATCTTCAGCATGCCAGATCCAACGCCTATCACATGGAGGTCCACCATAGGCCTAGTCAAGCTTGTAACATGGGATCTGGAAAAGTCAAGTGGGCTAGGCGTTTTGGGCTCAGAAAATGCAATTCATACCCCCCTTTTGCTCAAACACCAGGCCCATTTTCTTTATTTTCTTATATTTCTTTGATTTATTTATTTTGTTTATTTTATTTTCTAACACAAAATTAAATTCTTTTTTACAAAATCATAAAATCAATTTCATCAAATTAGAATTTAGGTTTTTATTTATTTTTTCAAAATTAATTTAATATTAGTTTAATTTAATTTTAGGGTAATTCTAACCTTTTTGTAAATAATTTAAAATCAATTAGAAAATTAGATTTTGTTCTTGATTATATATTTATTTCTTTTCATAAAATAACAAAAATGCAAAAATAGGTCAAATTAATTATTTTTCTTAATTTAAATTAATTAGTAATTAGGTTTGTATTTATTCAATTAAAACCTTATTTTCTCAAAATATCAAAAACAACTAAAAATGATTTTTCTTTCAATTAGGTTTAGACGGGGTTAAAAACCCTAATTTTTCTCGTTCTCGATTCATCGCGCGCATTTATTATTTTTACGATATTAATTTAACTGCTCATGGTATGTAATAGTTTAATTAGGATTTTTCTTTTATTTATCGTTTTACGGGTTTTTGGCTATGTAATTAATCCCCCTCCCCGAAGCCTTGTAATAACGTAGTTTTATTTCTCGCATTTTAATTTTCGCAAATATTAACTGTTAGATGTATGATAATAGGATTGCATGACAAGGTTGTATGTTAATTTTAAAATGGTTAGCAAACCCTAAATGTGCAAAGATAATAACTGAAATCAAATCACTCGCACATGCGCACTCGTAGGGTATACTCTCACTTCGGTTGCCTTCGGTAAACGATCATTAAGTATAGGGTGTCTTAGTGGTTACCCTCTTGTCTAAACAAAGATCAAATGTCCCGTTCGGAAATGTTGCCTCGGAAATGTTGCCTCAAATATGATCTTAAGACACTAGGGTTATTACTAAGACGTCCTAACATTGCTTTAGTGACCGTACGTCCCTTTCGAATTGACCCTTACAACTCCAACGATGGTGCTACCCACTCATTAATAGTGGGATAGCGTTGTCTAAAGGAAACAAGAACAAAAACATTCTTTTTTCGAGTAGGTAGATGCTAGTAGGTACATGCTCAAAAACAAACTTTTCACCCTTACACTTTTTCAAACAAAGTTTTCAAAAACACTTCGTAACACTCTTGAGGACTGATACAAGGGTTAAAACGAAGTAAAACAAAAACTTTTCAAAACACACAAACACGGAAGACATTTTTAAAATGATGAGCAAGTACCTAAGAGCCCGTGGAAAACCACGGATAGAAAGGGTGTTAATACCTTACCTTTCTATAATCTACCCCCCGTACTCAAAATCTTGAAAAAAGGAATTTTTCTGTGCTTTTTTCCTTTCCAGTTGGATAAAATAAAAGTCGGTGGCGACTCTTGCTTACCGTGACATTTTGCGAATGAAAAACGCAAAATGCAAACCAGTATTAAACAGTCGGTTCTGCCACCGTATCACAGAAGTGGCGACTCTGCTGGGGAATTAATAAGTGGGGTATACCTTAGGATTAGTTCATCATAAATTGCTTCTCTTGTTTATTTTGGTTGCTTTACTGTTAAAGGATTTTGTATTGGGAGTTACTATAGATCCTAACTCGGATCTGGGGACACCTTTTAGGTAAGTAGCAACAAACTGTGAGGGAACTGTACGGCGTAGACCGATACGGTTGAAGCAGTAGCTACGTTGATGTGGCACATTGGTTGGTACCGGTATCCCTTGTGGAGATACGAGGAGAATACGGGGCTGCTATGTGTGTCGTTAAGAATCAACTGACCTTAGAACCCATAATTGACCAACTTGTCCATTAGGAAGTAGTGAGATAGACGGCCTCGGTGTAAAGCTGAGAACTGGTTGATACTCGATACTACACTCATTGAGACCATATTCTCGAGATAGTTCCGGTCGCAAGAAAAGATTGCGTGAGCTGAAACCATGACCGATGAAGGATGGTCAGTGATATTGAGAACCTCTAGAACTCGGTTACTTTTTCTAGGACAGGTTGAAACCAACTGAACTTCAAGAGGGTAGTACCTAGACCCCATGCAAGCCTTAAACTTAAGGGCTTTTGTGTGACTTGTTTGCCTTTGCCATGTCTGTTATCTGCTATACCTGTGTTGTTTTTATCATGACATCATGCATCATAACATAGCATGCATACTTCGTTATAATAACCATTTCAAAGACCGAGGGGATTTATCTTTGTTCTGTTTTGCAGATTATGGCTTCCGTGCGCAGAAACACCATTCGAGTTAACTTTGTGCAAATACCTGCTCAACTCAAAGATTTAGCCTAGAGAGTTTCTGGTACTTCTTCATTCATTAGGAGAAATGGTCAGATTCTTAGCTTGGTTACCTCAAAGTTTGATGAGTAGATGATGAGTGTGCTTTTCCAGTTCTTCGATCTGGTGCATCATTGCTTCACTTTCCCGGATTATCAGCTAGTTCCCACTATGGAAGAGTTTTCTCACTTATTGGGCATATCCATCCTTGAGCAGATGCCCTTCACGGGTTTGGAAGAGACTCCTAGACCAGAAGACAATGCTTCAGCTCTACATTTGAAACGGGCTGATGTAGTATCTAATTGGGAAACACAAAGCGGGGTTGAAGGTTTCTTAGCCAAGTTTCTGATAGATCAAGCTCAACTATTCTGGGATAACTTGGATTTTCAGGCTTTTGAAGATATCTTGGATCTCCTTATCTACGGTTTGGTTCTTTTCCCGAATCCAGATTCCTTCATAGATGTGAATGCAGTTAAGATCTTCCTGTCTCGCAATCCTGTACCTACTCTTCTGGGTGATATCTTGCATGCCCTCTATACTCGTACTGTGCAAAGAAGAGGGACTCTCATGTGTTGCATGCCGCTGCTGGCGAGGTGGTTTATTTCGCACCTCCCCAAGTCTGTGTTGAAGAATGAGGAAGGTGTAGGATGGTCTTACAGGATAATGTCCCTTGCCCATACAGACATTCTTTGGAGTTCCAAGGCTATGGAAAGCACTGCTGTCATTGATCGATGTGGGGGATGCCCTAATGTCCCGTTGCTTGGAATCAGAGGGGGAATAACCTACATCCCTTGTTTAGCTTTGCGATAATTCGGTCGTGACCGGAGAGACGGTCCTCATGATCTACTTCTTACAGATATTGCATTTGATTACAAGGAGCACGTTGATGAGCACCGCCAGAGGTTTATACGAGCTTGGGGCATGGTGAACATATATGACCCTCAAGAGTTAGGACCAAGGACTTCTCTCCCTATGCAGCCTTATCTCTAGTGGATCCGAGCTCGAGCTCAGAAGCTTGGGATGCCTTATGAAGCTGTGTTGCCAGTAATTGTGGAGCCCATCAATGAAGAGGGCATTCCTTATACAGTCCTTTATCCCTACATGCCCACTGATCTTGGGGCATTGAAGAGATCCTGGATTCAGCTGAAGGAAGAAAGGGATACCTACAGGGAAAAGTAACATGAGCAGGAAAGGAAGATCTTGAAGCTTACTAGGCAACTTGAGAATGAAAGAACAATCAATGACTATGTCAGCACCAAGGGGAAGCGTCCATGGGATTTCTGATTTTGCTTTTTCTAAGTTTAGATTTGTTCTTCATTTACTTCTTTGTAAACGCTTTAAAGGCATTGTTGAACCTTTTTACAAGTTTAATCTAATAAAATTTGTTTTATTTTTTGGTTTGCAAATATAAATCTCCCAAGGTCTTTGAAATAATTACATACGCATCCTGTTGTACCCCAAAATTTTCCCTCCTCTTTTTCCACAAGAAATCACAACTTCAGGTTTTCCCTGACTTTTCAGAATGGCATAAGAATCAGTCAAACAGACTTTTTCTTATCAGTCTATCCAAATAAGGGTTTCCATTAACTTTTGAAGCAGTTCAAGCAGATTGCTAGGGTTTGGTTGAGTTGACTCAGGTTTGATCAGGCAGGCACTTATGTGAAAATTTAATCAAGAATCAGGGTTTTGTGCGCGCATTCTCAGAAAGAATTAATTCCACAGTGCTTTTCAAATTACTCTGGGACATGAGCTGAGGCATTTGGATTGAGAACTTGCAGGGTTTGATTTAATCAGTAAAGAGATAGGCATATGGATTTTGTTGTGATTGACTGTGCATGGCTATGGTTAATTGGAGCGCCGGGTTTATTATTGATTCATGCTAAATTACAAGACTACACAGTGTTTGTTAATTATTTTCGTTATCTAAGATAGAATAATTGGATCCACTTCCAGTTGTTTTAATTCGAGAAAGCTTAAATAATTAAATAGACAGTGGAATTAAAAGAGATTAATGGACAAAAGACTTTTATTTATTTTTTAATTATTTGTACAAGTATTATTTAAATACAGTAATCATTTACAAGTATTTATAATAATATTCATTACAGTGATTAAAAGTAAAATAAAAATGCGTCCTAATTTTTCTAAATCTTCATCCTCCAGTTGCTGCTCCCCATTGCTCAATTGATTTTCATCTGCAAAACAAAGAAAAAGAAAAAGTTAAATGCAGATGAAATAAAAAGGCAGACAGATATTTCAAAATTCATCATTAAAAGTAACTGGCCGGAATCAGTTTATTTGCCCTCTATGCAAATCACAAGATTTCTCTTGGTTCACAAAGAGGGATATAAAGTGTTTGCAAATAAAATATGAAATGCACAAAGCTACCATATTGCACAAATTCAAATTTTCAAACATACTGCATTGTCAACAAGCTGCATAGTCAAAGGCAAACTGAATAGCAAACCAAACTGCATAGCTTACAAAGTTCAATATGCCAAAACAAGTCACAATTTCAAACTAAGCCAAAGCTGTCAAAAATTGTCCAAGGATATCAAAAGATATCAAACACCAAAAAGCTGTCAACAAAGTACACAAAGCATGCAGGAAATATGGAGAGTATGCAGAGGAAAGACCACATTGCAAACATATTCAAAAAGTCATCATTTTCAAAACCAGTTACTTTTTTAGAAAAAAGACAAATTTAAGCAATAAAAATGCTTTTCTTTAATCTGGAGAGAGAAAGAGAGAGGAAGGCAGCTTACAGTACAGCAGGCTAGAGGCTAAAAAAGAGATATAAACATGATGTATCAGAACACATAGAGGGAAGAGGCAGAATACATACAGCAGAGGATATCATAAAGAATGAAAACCTCAAGCCTTGCAAACCTGCTCAAGCATTGGAATCCAAACTAAGACCAAATTCAAAAAGAGAACGAATATACATAAAAAATAATAACACCCCCTGCCTTTCAAAAAAACACAAAGCCAAGATCCTGTAAGTTATAAAACAAAGCATTAGAGCCTTTATTCAAAGAGAGAAAAAAGAGCATAAAAACTGTAAAATTCCAAACAGCCTCAAGCCTGTAACCTGCTTCAAGGCATTCAAGCTCACAAACTTGTGACCTCAAACCAAACAAAAACCCTCCAAAACCTGTATTCCCAAACAAACCAGAACCATACAAGCCAAAGCCTCAAATTGTTAAGCCTTTCCATCCTGCATAAGCAAGCCTGAAACCTAAAACTCCAAGGCCTGTAACTTCAAAGCCTAAAGCCCCAAACAAAATTCCAACCAAACTTGCTAACTTGTTTTAAGCTCAGCATCAAACACTAAGCATTCAAACCAACAACCAAGGCCCTCAGAGATAACCTCATCATAGGGTTAGCAAACTAAGTCAAAGATATCAAAATCGTCCAGAACCAACATATCCAAGAAAACACTCAGATTCCAAACATCATAATCATACAGGGCAAGCATACAAGCATACAGAAGCAAGAAAAAGAGAAGAGGAAAAGAAAGCCGTGCTAGGGTTTTCAGACATCATCATCAAACCAACAACACAAAAGCAAATACGAGTACCAGGTTTTCCAGCAAGAGCAAGCTAGCATCACTACTCCTCGTCTCCGGCCGCCTAGAACGCCACCGTCCACCTCTTCTCCTCTCCAAAGGTTTATTTCTTTCTCCCTTTTCTTTCATACCTCATACCAATAATGATAACATAAACAAGAATCAGAATTTATCAAGGTTAAAAAGAAAAGCATGCAAAGCGTAAAACATAAACAACCAAGAAACCAAACCTTGTAGCCACCGCCTGCGTGATCTTGGAGAAGAGGAGGTAGAGGAGGCATTTGGTGGCCATAGACGGTTAGCGTTGTTCAGAAGCTTGGCATGAGAAGATGAAGACGAAGCAAAGTGATAAACGGCGCCTTTGTATTCAGTAACCCTAATTCCCCTTTCTGAAACAAATAATTCAAACCCTTACAAAGTGTTGTGACAAACCGGTTGGGCCTTGCCCCTTTCATGTGCCTAAGCCCCAAATCTGGACGCACCCCCCCTTTTCCATTTCTCTCTCAAGTTTTGCTTTGGGCCAAGAACAGCATAAAGCCCACATAGTTTTTCTTTATTTTATTTTCTTTTAAAAAACTAACATCTTCTAATTTTCTTTTATTTTATAACCTATTTCTCTTTTTATAATATATTAATCCTTCATGTAAAATGCTTATTAATACTTTTTTATCATATTTAAAGAGTACCTAAAAATAGATTCCTTTTCTAACTTAAATAATCTTCCTTTTTTAGAATTTGTGTTTAATAAACCTTTGTATATTAACTAAATACCTAGACAATAGGATAATTAAATTTAAAACATTTTCTTTTTCTTTAATTAAAACCTTGTACATAAAAATATAAACTTTGTCTATAAACATCAATACATAAAAAAATAGAATTCTTAAACATTTTCTTTTCTTTTATAAAAAACTTTTGTTTATACATATTTAACAAAAACACCAAAAGACAATAATACTTAATAATTACTTAATTTTGCATTAAGTTAAACATCATTATCACTTGTAAATAAATCACTTACACAAATACTTTTGATACATTTACATTGCTTTATTCTTATACATTGCTATACTTTACATTTGAGATTGCGATTGATTCGATTTGGTTGTAAATATATTTGGACACTACTCTCCTAATAAGTCTCATCCCCATTTGTAAATATTTGTACCCCCATTCCTGGATACTTATTTGTAATAGCATAGACTTTAAATTCCCGCAATTTATCGCTTTCAAATATACCATGTTTAGACCTAGGGTTTGTATGTAAATAAAATCAAACGCTAGATAACCTAACACAAGACAAATGCATGACAATCAATACACAATTCACACTTGCACCCCTAGGGTAATCCCGTTTGTTGCCTTCCAAAATGGGCCATGCTTGCACGTTGAGTTTCTTTGGCAAAATAAATCAAATGATCATAGTCCCTCGATGACGCTTTCGAAAGTTGCCTAAAAATGATCAAGTCCCTTCAAGCAAATTGCCAAAGACACTTGGCACCATTGCATTCATGGTCCATACGATGACCCGCGCCCGTTAACATCCTAACACAAGATTGCCCACCAAATACAATGGTGGAACAATACTGTTAAAAGGGTTAAAACATAGAAAAAACCTTTGAGTAAATTTAGGGGTAGACAACTCTTAGTTACTTGATCAAACTTGCAAAACGCACTTGCCTACTTTTTAAACCACACTCCACAAACAATTTCAAAACAACTTTCAAACATTTGAAACATCTTTTCGAAAAGACACACACCTTTGTAAAACATTCGAGTAAAGAATTGTTACAACGGTTGCCTAGACAAGGCATCTTTTTCAAAACATTTTCAAACACACACACACACACCACCATTTCAAGCAATTGAAAATCAAAAGCAAGTGATCTAAAACAAGTAACTAAGAGCCCATGGATAACCATGGATGAAAAGGGTGCTAATACCTTCCCTTTTCATAATCTACCCCCCGAACCCACGAAACATCTCAAAAGGTTTTTTCCTGTGCTTTGTAACCTTTCCTTTAGGATAAAATAAAAAGTCGGTGGCGACTCTTGCTAAACCGAACAAGTGCGAATACAAACGCAAAACCTCAAGTCAGTTCTCCCACCGTATCACACATCCCATTATCATGCACACCATTACAGGTACCATTACAGGTTTCTCATCTTATTCGCTGTTTATTTCAGCAGAAATGTCTTCCGATCAAGCTATCAAAGATCTTTAGACACAAAATGCCCAATTCCAGGAGATGTTCTTGAGCTTGGCTAAAGGACAAGAGGACTTGAATGCTCTCATTCTGAAAGAGAAAGAGAAGAAGAAGAAGAAGAAGAAGAAGGCCGTTCTTCTGAGTATGGGTAAAAGGTTTGGAGATAGGTTGAAACAACAAGCTGATGTCCTTTTCATCCAAGGGAGGGGAGGACCAAGAAGAAGAAAAGGGCCCCAGTCCTGCAGTTTCTGATAATGATACAAATTATGATGAGGAACAGTATCCTCCTACTGAGGATAGGTACAAACAACTTGAAGACCGTCTGAGCGCTATGGAGATTCAGAAGATCCCTGGTTTGGATTTCTAAGATTTGGGACTGGCATCTGGGGTGGTGATCCCTCATAAGTTCAAAGCTCCGATTTTCACCAAGTACGATGGAGTATCCTGTCCAAAACTCCATCTCCGCTTGTACGTCAGAAAAATCCAACCTTACACTACTGATAGAAATTTATGGGTGCATTTCTTTCAAGATAGTATGTCAGGGACTCAGCTTGAATGGTTTTATCAATTGGAAGGAGCTAATGTCCGGAACTGGGAGGACCTTGCTGCTGCTTTCTACAGGAAGTATCAGTATAATGCCGACCTTGCTCCCACTCGTACTCAGCTTCAGGGTATGTCTATGGGTGCAAGTGAAGGTTTTAAGGACTATGCTCAGAAGTGGAGAGATTTTGCTGGAAGAGTCCAACCCCCTTTGTCTGACGGGGAGTTGGTTGACATGTTTCTAGGGACGTTGTCTGGTCCATTTTTCAATCATCTGATCGGCAGTTCGTCATCTGGGTTTACTGAATTGATTTTGACTGGGGAGAGAGTAGAAGTTGGTATCAGAAGTGGTAAGATATAGAAGGATACATCGTCAAGTGCAGCAAAGAAACCTTTCACTGGTAAGAAAGAAGCTAGTGCAGTCTATGGCTCGAGGAGC
Organism: Vicia faba; assembly: GCA_948472305.1. Classification (NCBI taxonomy): domain Eukaryota; kingdom Viridiplantae; phylum Streptophyta; class Magnoliopsida; order Fabales; family Fabaceae; genus Vicia; species Vicia faba. The sequence continues at coordinate 986,697,342 of OX451740.1, read as the reverse complement.
CAAAGCAGACTTGAACACCGTCAAGCAGTGAATGCGGTGGTAATATCAAGACTTACAGTTTCTCCACAATGAAACAATCAACAAAGGATGGAAAGACCACAAAGGTAGTTCACTCGGATCAGTATGACCTTGTCTCAAATTCTACCACAATTATTGAAGACCAACCTGGTAACTCTGAGGGAAGCCCCGAAGAATCCCAACACCACATCTCCTCTATATAACCCGAATGCCCGCTGCGCCTATCACTCTGATGGCCCAGGTCATGATAAAAACAACTGTTGGGCCTTGAAGAATAAGGTGTAAGACTTGATCGAAGCTAAAGAGATTGAGTTTGACACTCCGGAGAAACCCAACGTCATAACTGCTCCTATGCCCAAACACGGTCATGGAGTAAATGATATGGACGATGATTTATTTGTGACCTTCGTGGAAGAAATTTCTACTCCTTTGATGACAGTTAAGAAGAATCTATTGTTGGCCGGTTTATTTCCGGGCTGTGGCGAAGGTTGCCACATGTGTTCAATTCTGCCTGCTGGTTGCCACTTATTGAAATCAGGTGTTCAATGCCTGATGGATAACAAAGAGATCCTGTTCGAGAAGACTATGATTCAGTTGGTTCCAATTCAAGATGTTGCCATCATACCTATTTCCTCCAATCCTTCTAAGGCTTCCTCGATAAAGCCTGTTAGGATTACACCTGTTCCAAGAATCGCTCTGTTAATCTTACTATCCTGGGTCCTATCCCATACACTTCGGATAAGGTTGTCCCTTGGCACTATGGGGCCGATGTGTATTACCATGGAGTTAAGCAATACTTAGAGAGTGAAGAAGCTGATGTTGATGTCAGCAATATTGTCGGGGCTAGCAAGGTCACCAGAAGCGGAAGACTCTTTTCTCCCGAGATTTCCCCTCCGACTGTTCACAAACCTGTTGTTGTTCCATCTGCTAGTACATCAGCTACTGTCCCAATTTCTACTCCAGTTATCACCCCTGTCGCCGAGCCATCTGGGACTCGGGGAAAAGAAATCACAGGTGAGCCTGCCCGGACGAAGGCGCCTAAGAAGATCATTGTAGAAACCTCTAAGCAGGAGATAGAGGAGATTCTGAAGATTATCAAGAAGAGCAACTACAACATAGTCGAGCAGCTGGGGAAGACCCTGTCAAAAATATCCATGTTATCCTTGTTATTGTATTCTGAAGCCCATGCAAAGGCTTTAATTGCTTTCCTCAAAACTGCGCATGTGCCACAGGAAACTTCTGCCGATCAATTCAAAGACTGCGTAGCTAGTTTGACTGCCGACAATGGGTTGGGTTTCTCAGACGTAGATCTGACTGCTAAAGGAAGAAATCATAATGATGCTCTGCACGTCTCGATCGAGTGCAGGGGCACTACTATGGCCCATGTACTGGTGGATACCGGGTCCTCATTGAATGTTTTACCAAAGAAAGCACTAGACCGTCTGGACTGTGAAGGTTTGGTCCTGAAGCTGAGCAATATTGTGGTTAGGGCTTTCGACGGGTCAAAAAGGATGGTGCACGGGGAAATGGACGTCCTTGTTAAAGTTGGCTCTCAGACTTTTGCATCTACGTTCTATGTGATGGATATTAGACCATCATATTCTTGCTTGTTGGGTCGCCCTTGGATTCATAAGGCTGGGGCAATGACTTCTACGCTCCGTTAGATGTTGAAATATCCAGTAAAGGGGAAGATCGTCACGGTACAAGGTAAGGAGGAGTACATGGTGAGTCATCTCAATTCCTTTCTCCATGTGGATATGGATGGGGATTTCATCGAAACCCCTTATCATAACTTTGAAGAGGTCCCCCAGACTTTGGCGTCGACTGAAAATGCTATTGACGAACCTCCGATGAAGATGGCTTCCCTTAAGGATGCCAGGGTTGTAATTGAAAAAGGTGGGTGTGCAAATTGGGGTCAGCTCCCTGATTTCACACACAAAATTGTCAAGTTTGGTTTGGGCTTTGTTGTACCCAAAAATTTTCCCTCTCATTTCATCAACATTTTCTCAATCACAAGACTCTTGGAACTCAAGATCAAGCTAGGGTTTGCTCTGCTCAAGACACCTCCTTGCATTGTTGACTTAAATTAGGGTTTGAGTTTGCACAGGGATGTTTTGATCTACAACGCCCAAATTTACTTTCATACTTCATGTTGGACTCACAAGTTTGTCCATACCAAGTTTCAAGCCTTGATTCAAATTTTTACCCAGTCAATTGGACAATTGACCTAGAAATCAACTGTATTGGGGAAAAAGTCAACTGTGGCCAATTGACAGTCAAACCTCATGAAATTTGACCCACATCAACATTATGAAATCATATTAACCATTTGATCAAGTTTGGATCACAATTCCACAAGAAATTTGATCAGATCACCAAAATGGCAAAATGGTAATTTTTAGGGTTTTGACTATACAAAGGCAATTTTTAACTGTTTGACCTAGCCAATGGCAAATCAAGCTCATACATGGACTCAAGGACTCAATGACATTGTCTTGACCCATTCAACAAGTTCAAAAGATCTCAAATGCATAGGATTGACAGATGAATTTTTCAATCAACTGATCAAAATTTGACTGTACACTGAAAAGTCAAACTTTGACTTTTTGGTCAAAATCAAGTGCCAAGAGTCATATTTCACCAAGACATGTCCAATTATGAAACTTGTTCATCAAGAAACCCAAAAAATGCAAATTAGGGTTTAAAATGGAAAATTTTCATAACTTAGAAATTTTCTAAGTTATGAAATTTTCTTATTTTTTCCTAACTTTGTCCCATTTTTTCACCAAGATGCAATTGGATTCAAACAAAACTTGAAACATGAAAGTTGTAGTCCATCACAAAGTATACAACTTTGATTCACAAATTTTTCTCAAAAGAGGCATATATCTCAAGTTATGATTTTTGGAACAAGGGTACCTAAAACTTTTAACTTAGAGAAATTTTGCCCTAGTTTAGGCAGGATTTTGACCCATCTTCTTGGCCATTTTGCACATAGTTCCACTTGGATTTTCAAGTTGCATTTCAAATATGGATTATAGTACTTGTTCAAAGCTTTCCAAATTGTCCAAGAACTCCTCAAACACCCTTGTGGTTAGGGAGAATTGAATGCTTGAAGTTGGCAAAAACTCAGTTTGATCCATGGCCAATACATGTTCATACCAAGTTGCAAATCTGATCTAGCTAGCTTGGTTCACAATTGCAGGCCTCTAAACCAGTTTGTAATCCATAATTTAATGCATATCCATTGAGCCAAGGCATTGTCTTGGTCATTAGGGCATTGTACACTAGATTAAGCCTTAAATGGAAAAAGTAACAATACCATTTTTGCTTAAACTTCACTTTATGTCAAAACAAGATCCTTGAGGCATGGGGTCATATCTCTGAGGCAAGATCAAATCTACCAATTCCAGTAACCAAGGGCAAAGTATGCAGCATGATATAGGACTTGTACAGGCCTGCATTGAAAGGATACACACTCTTGCTTCAAGAAGAAGAAAATTGGCAAAACACAAGCCATCTCTCACATCTGTTAAAACCAACTTACACAAACATTGCAAACAAGTTTGATACCTCCTAACAAGCCAGAAACACGACCCCTTTGCCTCTCAAAACTCCTAGTGCACAAATTCCCCATTTTCTTGCAAAACAAGGCCAGTTCTGCATTTTGCAAGCCATCTTCAAATTCCATCGTGCGTTTTTCCCAAAGATACTTCAAACACCTTCCAACCAACCCACCTGAACTATTCCAGACCTTCATTGCTAGCTGTAAAACCATTAACACATATTGCCATTTTTGTTTGAAAGCTTTGCAGGTTAAGTTCTGTAGCACGATTCAGGATACTTCAAAACAAGCCAAGCATTGGGAAAGCTTCATTGGACATCAGGCAAGCTCAAAAGAACCTCAGGCACCCTTGGAAGTTGCTGCATTGTACAGCTCGAAGTCAACTGAAACAGGTATTTCATGAACTTCTATCTCTCTATTTAGGAATAGTTAGACTTAGGTTTGTGAATGAAAGATGTTGTATTCATAGCCCTGAAGCCATACATATGCTTAGTTTTCATTTATATTAATCGTGCTAGGAGAATTTCATCCATGAACTTTCTGAAAAAACTAGGTTAGAAATTAGGGCCAGAGAAATTCTCTCTGGTCTTTGAGAGTTAGCTTAAGTTTTTTATATGGTTGGATTCATTGTTTGATGCTCTACAAGTTTCATGTTATGAGTTTTGTCAAAAAGTCAAAGAATCAGGAGATAACATTTTTTGTACAAGGCGCGCGTGTTTCAGTTCAGAGGAAGAAGATGAAGTGAGTTTGGGCTGGGCCTGTACAGGCTTGCTTCTGGCACCCCCTCTTTTCTTTTTACACCCCTGGCCCATTTCTTGTACATTTGTCATTTTTTGCATTTTGTTTTATTTCTGATTTTGATATTTTATTTTCTAACATAAAAAAAACTTAAAAATTATTTTCACAAATTTTTGTATTTATTTGGATTTTATTTTAAATATTACTAGTATAAAAATGTTTAATTGGTTTATATTCTTTTTATTAAAACTTAAAGAATAATGTAAAAAATATATATATTTATTTTTTTACACACTTAAAAACATTTTCTTGAAATATACACATTTTTTGTAAATAATTAACTTTTATTTTTATATATTTAATATGTTTAATATATATATATATATATATATATATATATATATATATATATATATATATATATATATATATATATATATATATATATATATATATATATATATATATATATATATATATATATATATATATATATATATATATATATATATATATATATATATATATATATATATACTTATATACTTTATTTTATTAAATAATTAGGACAAAAATACAATGATAATACATTTTAATTTTTATTAATATTTTACACTAAAAATATCTTTTTACAATATACTTTTATTTTTGTACAAATTAATACATTATTGCATATAAATAATAAATAATATTATTTATTTAAGAATTAGGGTTTTTGCCCAAAACAACAAAATAATTAAAATTGACTTTTTTTTTATCATTTACATTTCACATTAAAAAATACCTTTTACATACATAAAAAAAACTTTTTGCATAATACATTTTATTTAACATTTGCTTATTTAATTATGGTACATTCAAATATTGTCTTATACATTCGATTTGGTTGTAATAATTTAGAATTTAATTTCTCGCAAAATAATCCCCAATTCAAATTTGTACCCCCTCCCTATATCATGTTGTAATAGTGTAGAATTTAAATTCTCGCACCTTTATGCTCTCAATTATGCCATGATTAGACTTAGGGTTTGTATGTAAAATCAAATCAACAATTAGCTTGACCTAATCAAAAGACAAAAATGTATGAAAAAACAAACACAATGCACACTTGCACCCCTAGGGTTTCAATCCACTTGTTGCCTTCAAAAATGGGCCATGGTTGCATGTCAAGTACTTTGGCAAAACAAAAACAGAACAAAAGATCATAGTCCCTCAATGACGCTATCTGAGTTGCCTAAAACAAAATGATCAAGTCCCCCAAGAAAATTGCCAAAAAATACTTGACACTATTGCTATCATGGTCTATACGATGACCCGCGCCTGTCCCGTAAAACATCCTAACACAAGGTTGTTCACCAAATACAATGGTGAAGCAACACTGTTAAAAGGGTTAAAAACATAAGAAAGATCTTTGAGTAAAATAGGGTAGACCAACTCTTAGTTACTTGATCAAGCTTGCAAAAACATCCTTGCTATTTTTTCAAAACGCACTTCACAACACAACTTCAAAACCCTACTTTCAAACATTGAAAACTTTTCAAAAGACAAAAACACCTTTGTATACATTCCAACAAAAATCATTACAAAGGTTGCCACAACGATGACCTCTTTTCAAAACCACACATAAAGCATCATTTCAAACAATTGAAAAGCAAAGCAAGTGATCTGAGCAAGTAACTAAGAGCCCATGGATAACCATGGATAACCATGGATAGAAAGGGTGCTAATACCTTCCCTTTCTATAATCTACTCCCCGAACCCAAGAAAAACATCTCAAAGGTTTTTCCTGTGCTTTTTGACCTTTCCTTAGGATAAAATAAAAAGTCGGTGGCGACTCTTGCTAAACCGAAACATTTGCGAACACAAACGCAAAATCCCAAGTCATTTCTCCCACCGTATCACAGAATTGGCGACTCTGCTGGGGACATCTTTAAAAGTGGAGTAACCTTAGGGCTTAGATCACCCTTTGCATGATTATTGTTTGCTTTGATTTCTTTACATTTGGTTCTCTTGTTTGGGGCTTGAAATCCTCCACCTGGATTTGGGAAACATTCATAGGTAAATAGCAATACGTTGTGGAAACTGTACGGGGTATACCGACACGATTGAAGCAATAGCTATATTAGTGCGACATATTTGTGAGTACCGGTAGCCTTTGAGTCAATCAAAGAGAATACGGGGCCGCTGAGTGATGTCATGAAGCACTAATGAACTCTTAGAACCTTACTTGACCATCTTGTCATTTTATTAGGGGTAGTGAGATGACCGACTTTGGTGCAGTCCGAAGTTGGTAGATACTCGATACTACACTCGTTGAGGGTTGTTTTCTTGGAATATTTTGGTCGCTAGTTAAGTGGATAAACCAAAACAATGAACATAGAAAACAATCCAGTGATATTGAGCTCCTTAGAACCCGGTTACTATTTGTAGGACAGGTTTTGAGCCAACTAAACTCAAGAGGGTACTTACCTATGAAACCTCATGCAAGCCTGAAACTAGGGTTTTTGTGTTACTTGCTTGTACATGTGCTTGTGCATACATCATGAACATCATAAAGCATCATATGCATCCACTAACCATTTCAAGGGTTTGGATCTTCATCTTTGTTCTTGTTTTGTAGGTCATGGAATCTCTTCGCAGGAAAACAATTCAAGTCAACCTTGTGAGAATCCCTCCTCAACTCAAAGAGCTTACTTCCAGGATCCCAGAGAATTCTCTCTTCAGTGAAAGACATGGTAGACTCCTCAACTTAGTCAACACCAACATTGAAGAAGACATGGTGAAAGTTCTCTTCCAGTTCTTTGACCCCCTACACCACTGTTTCACATTCCCTGATTATCAATTGGTGCCTAATTTGGAGGAATTTTCTCAACTCCTGAGAATTCCTATTCTTCATCAACTACCCTACAACGGTACAGAAAAGGAACCAAAGCCTGAAGATGTTGCTTAAGCATTACACTTGTAACCATCTGATATCAAAGGTCATTGGGAAACCAGAAGTGGTGTCAAGGGTTTCTTGGCAAAGTTTCTGTTTGAGAAGGCACAATACTGCTGGAACTCTCTGGATCTACAAGCCTTTGAAGAGATTGTGGCACTCCTCATCTATGGGTTGGTCTTGTTCCCAGACCCTGACCAGCTTATAGATGTGAATGCTGTCAAGGTTTTCATATCCAGGAATCCTATACCTACTTTGCTTGGGGACATCCTACACTCATTTTACACACGAACAATGAGGAAAAGAGGTGTTCTCATGTGTTGTACTCCTCTCCTAGCAAGGTGGTTTATTTCTCACCTTCCACAATCAGTTTTGAAGAATGAGAAGGGATTAAGGTGGTCACAACGATTGATGAACCTCACACATTCTGATGTGCATTGGTGTTCTCGGTCCAGAGAAAATGTCATCATCATTGATCGTTGTGGGGAATTCCATAATGTCCCACTACTTGGCATTAGGGGAGGCATCACCTACAACCCCTGTCTAGCTTTGAGACAGTTTGGATATGCTCTGAGGGATGGCCCTCATGACATGCTGATCCCTGACCTAGTTTTTGACTTCGACCACGATGCGCAAGGACTTCGACAAAGGTTCATCAGAGCTTGGAGGATGCCCAACAAAGTGGATAGTAAGACACTGGGGCACAAGAATTCCATCCCCCTTGATCCTTACCTCAAGTGGGTACGAACCCGCTCCCAGAATCTTATGATTCCATACCCTCACATTCTCCCCTTGATCAAAGAGCCTGTTATGGAAGGAGAGGTTCCATACACCATCCTGCATCCTGACATGCCAACATCATGGGAAGAAATTCAAAAGAGTTAGATCCAACTCAAGGAAGAACGGGATACTTTTGAAGCCAGCTTCTACGCCAGTGAGAAGAAGGTTTTGGAGCTTACCCGCCGACTTCACGAGGAGGAAACTCTCAACACTTACATCGCACAAAAGAGGATGCGCAATGTCTTTTTACATTAAGAATTTTGTAATATTTTGCCCATGGGGCGCTTATGTACTAACAAATTTCTTCTTAATATGACGTGCGTTCCTTTTGTTTGCAACAAATTTGAATTTATGAACCCTTGAATGCACTACATGAATAACATACCATTCATCATATTCATAAACAGGTCTTCACGCCAGGTTTCCTTATCTTTCTGCTGTTTATTTCAGCGAGATGGATTTGGAGCAGACGGTAAAGGATCTGCAGGCACAAAATTCACAGTTCCAGCAACTCCTCATGACCTTGGCAAGGGGTCAAGAGGACCTCAAAGTTTTTTTGGAGAAGAATAAAGAGAAAAAGAAAAAGAGACCTGGAGTAGCCACTTTGGGAAGGAGATTTGAGCATCAGGCTAGGAGAGTTCTTGAGTTCCCCTCAACGTCTGATGAAGGGGCCGGTAAAGGGAAAAGGGCTGTTGTACCTTCTGAATCTGAGGTTGAAGAGGAAGAAGAGGAAGAAGACGAAGACTACTCTAAACAATAGTATCCACCAGCGGATGATAAATATAAGAATCTTGAGGATAGACTGGCAGCCATGGAGTTGCAGAGGGTCCCCGGTTTGGATTTTGAAGAACTAGGGCTGGTAGCTGGGATTGTTATCCCTCCCAAGTTCAAGGTGCCAACATTTGCCAAGTATGACGGTCTGTCTTGCCCAAAGATGCACCTGAGGTCGTATGTTAGAAAAATCCAACCTCATTCATCCGATAAAGACCTCTGGGTACACTTTTTCCAAGACAGTTTGTCTGGCATGCAACTAGATTGGTTCTATCAACTCGAGAGATCAGAGGTTCACAATTGGGAAGACTTAGCAGCTACTTTTTACCGTCAGTATCAATACAATGCTGATTTGGCGCCCACTCGTACTCAATCACAAAGTATGGGGATGACTTCCAATAAAGGGTTTAAAGAGTACGCTCAGAAGTGGTGTGATCTGGCTGGAAGGGTGCAGCCGCCTTTGTCGGATAGGGAGTTAGTCAACATGTTTTTGGGGACCCTGTCTGGCCCCTTCTTCAATCATCTAATCGGAAGTTCTTCAGCGGGATTTACTGAACTAATTTTGACCGGCGAAAGGGTTGAGGCCGGTATTAAAAGTGGAAAGATTCAAAAGGATGCTTCCGCATCCACAGCTGTTAAGAAACCTTTTCCAGCTAAGAAGGAAGCATCTGCTGTGTATTCTCAGAAGGGACAGGGAAGAACTAAGCGCCGGCCAACTGTAGGGGCTGTGATGATTCAAAACTCGTCAAATGATCAACCTCGTAAAAATCAGTCGAGACCTAATCAACAATGGATAGAAAGGCCACAACGGCAATTCACCCGGATAAACATGACGCCCGCTCAGGTACTTCCCCATTTGTTGAAGCTGAATCTGTCCAGTTTGAAGGAAGCGCCAAAGAACCCTAACACCTCCTCTCCATCCTACCATCCTAATGCCAAGTGTGCTTACCACTCCGATAGTGTTGGGCACGATACCAATAGTTGCTGGGCGCTTAAGTACAAAATCCAGGATCAGATTGATGCTAAGGAAGTAGAATTTGATGCTCCTAAGAAGCCCAATGTTATATCTGCTCGGATGCCCAAGCACGGCCACAATATTCATGCTGTTATGGAGGACATTCATGTTATTGATGTTGTTGACCTGTTGACGCCGTTGCGTGTGATTAAAGAAAATTTGTTGAGAGTCGGGATCTTTCCTGGTTGTGGTAAAGACTGCTACTTTTGTTTGAACATACGAGGTGATTGCCTAATGTTGAAGTCAGGTGTCCAACGCCTGATGGATACCCAAGAGATACTTTTCCAGAAAACCCCTGTTGATACCTTCAATCCTGTTACTCCTGATACTTTTGCTACTTCAACCAACGATATTGCAATCATAACCATTTCCGACAATCCTCCCAAGGCTTGCAAAAGGCCTGTCAGGATTACACTCAACTCTGAATGTGTACCATTAAAGATCACCATGCCGGGACCTGTCCCGTACCAATCCAGCAAAACGATACCATGGAACTATGGGGGAGAAATCTTCTACCATGGTATCAAACAAATTGAGACAGTCCAAGAGATTTCTGAAGAAGAAAACCCTGATGTAGGGAACATTACAGGTACAAGCAAGATAACCCGCAGTGGCCGGATCTTTTCTCCGGAGATTGCTCCCTCTCGAGAAGTTTTTGGACCCTTGAAAGCTTATGTACCTGTTGGACCATCTGTGCAAGGCCCAATGATTGAAGAATTGGATACTCCTGAAGTAAGACCATCTGCTGATACTACCGACAAAGGTAAGGGGATACTAGAAGTGCCTGTCAGGACGAAGGCCCATGCTGTGGTTATCCCCGAAACCACTCATAAAGAAATGGATGAAATCTTGAAAATAATCAGAAAATGTGACTACGACGTTGTGGAACAGTTAGGGCAGACCCCTTCTAAAATTTCAATGTTAACTCTCCTACTATGTTCTGAGGCCCATGCTAAGGCCCTAATCAAATTCTTGAAGGCGACACATGTACCCCAAGAGACTTCGGCTGACCAGTTCCAAGAATGTGTGGCCAGTCTTACTGCTGATAATGGCCTTAGCTTTTTTGATGCTGACTTAACTCCCAAAGGAAGAAAACACAACGACGCGCTACATGTCTCAGTTGAATGCAGGGGAACCACCCTCGCCCATGTCTTAGTTGATACTGGTTCTTCCTTGAATGTGTTGCCGAAGAAAGCTTTAGACCGTTTGGATTGCGAAGGATTAACCCTCAAACTTAGTAACATGGTTGTTAGGGCCTTTGATGGGTCCAAAATAATGGTTCATGGAGAGGTTGATATTCCTATCAAAGTAGGCACAGAAGTTTTCAACTCCACCTTCTACGTGATGGACATCCGTCCGTCATATTCGTGTTTGCTAGGGAGACCGTGGATCCATTATGCCGGGGCAGTTACCTCCTCTTTGCACCAAATGCTGAAATATCCTGTTAAGGGTAAGATTATAACAGTGCATGGTGAGGAAGAGTACATGATAAGTCATCTCAATTCCTTCCGCTATGTGAGGTTAGATGGAGAGTTCATCGAAACGCCTTTCCAACATTTTGAGGAAGTATCTCCCGAGATAGAAGTTGTGAAGACAATGGTTGAGGTGCCTATTGTTGTACCCCAAAATTTTCCCTCCCATATCCTTCAAGATTTTTCAAAAGCATGCTTCAAAATTCCCCAGGGGTTGCACAATTCAAGGGCCTCCTAACAGTCAAAAACTAGGGTTTTAGTTCTGACAAAGAAGATGAAGTTTCCAAGGGTTCAATCAAGTCCCACATGCCTATAAACATTGTCAAGTATCCTCATACCAAGTTTCAAGACTTACAGCACAAAATTGCACAGTCAAAAACCCTAATTGCACTACAGTCAAGTGCAGGGGAAAAATGGTCATTTGACAGTCAAAAGTTCAAATTTTTGATCAACATCTCATTTTGAAGCCACAAACATCATTTGATCAATGCTTGATCATGATTCTCAAATCTTGGCTCAAAAAGTCTCAAGATGCAAAAGTTTCCATATTTGGACAGTTGAAAAAGTCAACTGTAACTTGACCAAGGCATAACCTCCACATGGATTATCAGAAAAATTCCATCCAAAGCTCATTTTGAAGAGAAAGACATTTCCTACAACTCCTCTTCACACTTCAAGTCCTTGAAATGCTCTCACAAAGAGTTATCAATTTCAACATTATAGGTCATTTTCAAAAGTCAACAAAAAGGGACTTTAAGTCAAAGGCCATAACTTTATATTGGTAAATCAAAATGACATGGGACCAAAGACATTGGTTAGAGGACTTCAAGGCCTTTCCAAAATGTCCAAGAACATGAGCAAAGCATAAATATTGAGCAAGATATGCCTTGTGGAAGTTGGGAAATTTTTGGATATTTTGAAAAGTCAACTTTGCTTCAAAAGCCTTAAAATTGCTAATGGGCCTCTTTTTCTTCCAAGATTCATCATCCAAAGCATGTGCACGACCATTTGGCCCAAAGGGAAGTTATTCATCATTTTTATTTATTTATTTGAATTTTTAATTGCTAATAATTCATTTAATTAATTAAAATATGTGAAAAATACCAAAGCAAGTCAATCAAATCTTTTTATGCATGGAATAACTTCAGATTTTCGTGCATTATTAGATAGGGAAAGAATCAATGTGATTTGCCATGATTGGAATCAAACATGCATGAAAAAGATTGAAAAATTATATGCATAAAAATCAAATATCTTTCCATCAATGCCAAGGTTTTTTGGATCCAATTTTCAACCCTAATCATTCCATACATAAGCAGGATGAAAACCCTAGTGCAAAAGACCTGAAGCTGCGCCCAAAAAGCCATAGACAACCTTGCATTTTTTCAAGAAAACTCAAATACTGAAAACACGATTCTAAGGCTTTTCAAGATCAAATAAGCATTCCATTGCCTTCCTGAGACATCAAGGAAGCTTCCTGGATCAAAACCATCCATTCTAATGCAAAGAAACGGTAGAACGATCGTGTCCTGTACATAATTTTTTCCACATTCTTACATCATGATTCATGCGTTTTCTGCAGTTTTTAATATTTGATTTGTGTTATTTGACTCGTTCTGAAGCTAACCATGTGTGTTAATTAAGTTTTTATGCATCGTACGCAATTTCACCATGGATACATACTAGGGTTACAAAGCTGTGAAATTGGGGATTTACTCATAGGGTAAAATTGGAACATAAGACACAGACCATCAAAATCATGACACTTGGACGAATCGAATGCAACAGTCGCGCCCAATTTATATAGCAAGATGGCCTAATCGCTATTTTTGAAAAGCTTGCAGTTTGGGGGGGTTCAAAACCCCCGCTAATTCTTTTTATGTTTCAGGAAAAAGGCAAACGAGGAAGAAGAAGACTAGGTGGCAATGCATGGTTGGCTCATTTGAAATTCGCGCTAAAATCTCCCATTAACTCTTGTTTTATCTTATATTAATTGTTGGTCATATAACATACAAAGTGCGTTGGTAGCTCAGCTGGCAGGCGTGTGATTGGTAACCTCTAGGACCTGGGTTCGATCCCAGGTCCCCCTCCTCTCTCCATATTATTTTTCCAACTTTACTTACGTGCAGCTTCAGTCCAAGCGTTCACCATACGTCCCTCATCCAGGCGTGCCACGCGTTTATTGAGATCAATCAAAGGGCTATGATTTGGAGACCATCATGGGCGTGAGTCAACGCACCTGCACGCTCCCAGGAAAAGTCAACAAGGGCCAGAGTTTCAATGGGCCTAAAATGCTGATGATACCTCCTAATTGGGGACAGAACCCCCCAAGGTTTTGCAATTCTTTTCTTTCTTTCATTTTATTTGTTTCAATTGTTTCTCTTTTTAATTCTTTAAATTAATTTATTTCCATAAAACACAAAAATAATAAAAATCAGAAAGTCATAAAAACAAAATATATTTTATTTAACTAATATTTTCGTAAATAAATTGTCAATTAATTTAGTTTTAAATTCTAGGTTTAATTTAATATTTTTTTTCATAAACTTAAAAGTTATAGAATTAGGGTTTGATTATTTTTACCTTTTCTTTTTTTTACCATTATAATAATTAATTATTTATTTTTGTAAATAAAAATTGAGTTAATTAATTAGGTTTAATTTTAGGTTAAATTTTAATGCTTTTCTTAATAAATTAAAAAAAAACTAGAATTAGGGTTAATTAACCTTTTTAATTTCATTTAGTTCTCATTAAAAAAATTCATAAATACAAAAACTCTAAAAAATAATTTCCTTTCATTTTAATTTAATTAATTTGTTAATATAATTTGATTTCATTAAAAAGGGTCCAACGCCCTCGCTTTCAATTTTAATTCAATTCGCGCATTTATTTCTTTTCTTATAATTTTTTATGTAATTCTCCCAAAGCCATGTAAATTAAACATTTATATTTCTCGCATCTCTATTTTATGTCAAATCGGGTCCTGGATTTAATTTGGCGATGTGGACCCGCGCCTTTGTAATAGTTTAGGAACCTTTAATTTCTCGCAACTTTTTAACTGTTAATAATGGCATGCAAGAATGAATGACTAAAATAAAAACAAACGCGTAGATCACCCATGACATGACAAGACAAAATATCTGAAAACGACACACCAATCACACATCACCCCTAGGGTACGCCTCACTGTTGCCTTCGAAAGGTGATCGTCGAGTAGAGGATGTTTTAGTAAGTCCTCATGATCCGGGAACCTGGCATGAGGGTAGCTTCTAAGGTGTCTTCCTATTGCTCCGGTGATCACCATGTCCCGAACCTCGAATTGACCCGAACAACTCCAACGGTGGTGCTACCTACCTCTCAATGGTGGGATGGCATTACTTTTAAGGACATCTACACAGACGAATTCCTTAGGGTAGGTAGACGACTCTAGATACTTGCTCTAATTTCAAAACAAATAAAAAATACTTTTCACACCGACACCTTTTCAAAAAGCTTTCGAAAGCAATTTTTCAAACACTCTTGAGGACCGATACAAGAGTCGAACTGGAACTTTCAAAGAAACTTTTTTAAAACCCACATTGAAAAGCAAACAAACCATTTTTGAAAACACAAATGAGCAAGTATCTAAGAGCCCATGGATAACCATGGATAGAAAGGGTGCTAACACCTTCCCTTTCTATAACCTACCTCCCGAACCGAGAGCAATCTCTATAAGGAATTTTTCTGTGCTTTTGTCCTTTCCATTTGGAGAAAATAAAAGACGGTGGCGACTCTTGCTTTCGCGACATTTTGCGAACCAGCGTTAAACATTCAGTTCCAGATCCACCGATCACACCTATCGTTCCCAAGCATGTATCCAGGATGGCATATCTCAAGGACGCAGAGGCTGTAATTAAAGAGGGGAAGAGTACAGTATGGGGGATATTGCCTGATTTTCCCCATAAGACGGACAAGTTTGGGTTAGGGTTCAATGCTGCAGGACAAAAGGTTATGCGTCGCTCCAAGGTTGGAGGACCGCCCGTCAAGATCTCACACCATGGAATCAATGCTGTAGAAGATGAAGATGAAGAGAACCACTTTGAAGATTGGATCTTTCCGACCGTCGAAGGGGGTTTGAGCAACTGGGAAGCAAAGGATTTTGTTCCCATCACCTTTATCAACCAGTAATTTTATCTTTTGAACAATTTCCCATTTTATGGTCTGTAATAACTAAAACAATTCGCACACTATTTTCACCTCATGCCTTGCCCGGAGCATGTAGGTCCATTTGTAAGGGCTTGATTTTCTTCAAAATCATATGCCATGTTTTAATGAATCATTGGACATTTTTCATCTATAAACTGTTATGTTCATTTTATTTCCTTTTGCATTTTTGTTTGTTTAAGGATGGCTATCCCTTACACACACCCACACTCACAAATGCAGGTACCCATCCACTCCGGATTCCATGGGTGACTATTCTGCTTTAGCCTTCGATAACTCTGAAGATTTGGACAATCATGCTGAGTACGAAGTTGACAAAGATTGTGAAGTGCCGGGAGAGTTAGCCAGACTTTTGCAACAAGAAGAGAGGGCTATTCTACCTCATGAAGAGTTGCTAGAAACCATCAACTTGGGGACAGAGGAAGACAGGAAGGAAGTAAAAGTGGGTGCCAACCTGGAACCAAGTGTCAAAGAGCGCTTAGTGAAATTGTTGAATGAATATGTTGAAATCTTCACCTGGTCTTATGAAGAGATGCCAGGGTTAGACACAGATATCGTGGTTCACCGTCTCCCTACAAGAGAAGACTGTCCACCGATCAAGCAAAAGGTCCTCCGGATGAGGCCTGACATGTCTGAGAAAATCAAGGCTGAAGTAATGAAGCAATTCAACGCTGGCTTTCTGGTTGTTACCTCCTATCCACAATGGGTTGCTAACATCATGCTCGTGCCTAAGAAGGACAGCAAAGTCAGAATGTGCATGGACTATCGGGATTTGAACAGGGCTAGCCCTAAAGACGATTTTCCACTGCCGCATATCGACATCTTAGTTGACAACACAGCTCAGCACAAGGTGTTTTCCTTCATGGATGGATTCTCGGGATACAACCAGATCAAAATGGCCCCCGAGGACATGGAGAAAACAACTTTTGTCACGCAATGGGGTACCTTCTGCTACAAAGTGATGCCATTCGGATTGAAGAATGCAGGGGCAACCTATCAACGCGCCATGGTAGCTTTGTTTCATGATATGATACATCATGAGATCGAGGTTTACGTAGAAGACATGATAGCTCGATCACATACATAAGAAGAACACCTTGGTCATCTGCAAAAGTTGTTTGCCAGGTTGAAGGAGTATAAGCTCAGACTGAACCCAAGCAAGTTCACTTTTGGAGTTAGGTCTGGTACACTTTTGGGGTTTATTGTCAGCAACAAAGGCATTGAGGTTGATCCAGCTAAAGTGAAGGCTATACAAGAAATGCCTGCCCCCCGTACTGAAAAGGAGGTTAGAGGATTCTTGGGACGCTTAAACTATATTGCGAGGTTCATATCTCACCTAACATCTACCTGTGAGCCAATTTTCAAATTGTTGAAGAAAGATCAGGTAGTTGAATGGAACAATGATTGTCAAGTTGCTTTTGATAATATTAAGGAGTATTTACTAGAACCTCCTATTTTGATGCCACCCGTCGAAGGAAGGCCGTTAATCATGTATCTGACTGTTTTGGATAACTCAATGGGGTGCGTACTGGGCCAACATGACGAGTCTGGCCGAAAAGAGCATGCCATTTATTACCTTAGCAAAAAGTTTACCGACTGTGAGACTCGCTACTCACTGCTCGAGAAAACTTGTTGCACTTTGGTATGGGCTGCTCACCGGTTGAGACAGTATATGTTGACTCATACCACATTGCTGATTTCCAAAATGGATCTGATCAAGTATATCTTCGAGAAGCCTGCTTTATCTAGAAGGATCACTAGATGGAAAATGATCCTGACTGAGTATGATATCCAATATACTACCCAAAAAGCTATAAAGGGGAGTGTACTAGCTGACCATCTAGCTCATCAAGCCGTCGAAGATTACCAATCTATGAGATTCGACTTCCCTGACGAGGACATCATGACATTGGACAACATTGAAGGTAACGGACCGTATGACGGACCTGAACAAGGATCCCGATGGACCCTGTACTTTGATGGTGCTTCAAATGCACTTGGAAACGACATTGGTGCGGTACTCATTTCTCCGGAAGGATGTCCATACACCCTTCACTGCCCGACTTTGTTTCAGCTGTACCAACAACATGGCCGAATATGAAGCTTGCATCTTTGGTCTCAAGGCTGCTATAGACTTGGGAATCAAATCTTTGGTCGTATTTGGGGACTCGGCTTTGGTTATCAGTCAAGTCAAAGGAGAGTGGGACACTAAACATCCTAATCTTATCCCATACAAAGAACATGTCTTAACATTGTTGCCTCATTTCGAGCAGATTACCTTCGAGCATTTCCCGCGAGAAGAAAATAAACTGGCAGATGCCCTGGCTATAATGTCCTCCATGTTTAAACTCAACTGGGATAATGAGGCTCCCCAAATTACCATCGAGCGAATGGACGAACCTGCACACTGTCACGAGATTAATACCAAAGAAGTAGTGGAACAACCCTGGTTTCATGAAATCAAAAGGTGTCTCCAGACTAGAGAATACCCCGAAGGAGCTTCCGTCAATGACAAAAAGTTCTTAAGGAGATTTGCTGCCAAGTTCTTCCTAAGCAATGGCATCCTTTATAAGCGCAACCATGATTGTGTTCTACTTCGTTGTGTAGACAAAGCTGAAGCGGAGTTGATCATGACTGAGATACACAGTGGCACATTCGGCACCCACTTAAGCGGGCATATGATGGCTAAGAAGATTCTAAGGGCAGGCTACTACTGGTCTACCATGGAAGCTAATTGTCATCAACATTCCCGTACCTGCCACAAATGCCAAGTCTACACCGACAAGATACATATTCCTCCTATTCCTCTCAACGTTCTGACAGCTCCTTGGCCATTCGCAATGTGGGGCATTGACATGATTGGAGAGATCAAGCCTACGGCATCCAATGGACATCGCTTCATCTTGGTCTCTATTGATTATTTCACCAAGTGGGTTGAAGCAGCTTCCTATGCCTCTGTTACTAAGAATGTGGTTTCCCGCTTCATCAAGCAGAACCTCATATGCCGGTATGGTGTCCCCGACAGGATCATCACAGACAACGGTACAAATTTGAACAACACTATGATCACCGCCCTGTGCGAGCAGTTTAGGATTTATCATCACAATTCATCTCCCTAACCGCCGAAGATGAACGGTGCTGTTGAAGCCGCGAACAAAAATATTAAGAAGATCATTCAAAAGATGACAGTCACCTACAAGGACTGGCATGAGATGTTACTGTTTGCTCTGCATGGATATCGTACCACAGCACGTACTTCAACAGGGGCAACCCCATTTTCTTTGGTGTATGGCATGGAAGCTGTTTTACCTATGGAAGTTCAGATTCCTTCCTTGAGGATTATGAAGGACGCTGGTTTGAGTGAAGACGATTGGATTCAGACCCGACTTGACCAACTTAATTTGATTGACGAGAAGCAACTTACTGCCGTTTGTCATGGTCAGATGTATCAAAAACGGATGATCAAGGCCTTCAACAAGAAAGTCAGACGTCAGGTATACCAAGTCGGAGATCTTGTAATCAAGCGGATCATCTTACCGCAAAGTGATCCCAGGGGCAAGTGGACTCCTACTTACGAAGGACCATTTGTGATTAAGAGCATCTTTTCTGGTGGGGAGATGATTCTGACCACCATGGACGATGATGATTTGCCGCACCCTGCGAATGCAGACATAGTCAAAAGATACTACACATAAAACGACCCGACAAGTTGAAAACCGGTGAATCGAAAACCCGAAAGGGCGGTTCAGGAAAAAAATTAGGGATAAAACAAAAAAATTTGTACACCCGGCAAGTTGAAAACCCGAAAAGGCGACTTGGGCAAAAAAGGGCTTCCCGGTGGATCGAAAACCCGAAAGGGCGGTCCAGGCAAAAGTTAGGGAATTAAAGCGTATGACTATGTCTCGTTGGATCACTTTAAGAACAATCTCTTCACCAACAAGCTCCAAACTTCTGATCAATCCAGTCATCGGAGGACGAAGCAGCGAATGGACAAGATATTCAGAGTTGGGAAGGCTATAGCAGAATGGGAATCCCATGGAATTGTTACACATAGCCATATTTCTTTTGTATAAAATTTTTCAAGTTTTACGACAACATTCTCTTACTAGGATGTCTGTCTC
Source organism: Vicia faba (assembly GCA_948472305.1). Taxonomy (NCBI): domain Eukaryota; kingdom Viridiplantae; phylum Streptophyta; class Magnoliopsida; order Fabales; family Fabaceae; genus Vicia; species Vicia faba. Next base: position 986,677,724 of record OX451740.1, on the reverse strand, counting down.
CTTTGTACAAAAATACTCACAAAAGTTAATACAAAAATACTTCAAAGTGCAGAAATTTGCTTGCCTTTCTTTTCTTTTTACACTTATGTTTCATTTGAAAACGTCCAATTTTTTGTTAAATAGGCATATGCATTTGAATATAATCACTGCTTACAAATAAAACAAATCTGAAAAAGGATAATTACTGATAGGTTGAAGGGGTGGGAAGATATCTTGGCGCCATGTCAGAAGAAATCCCCCACGATACACCGTTCAGATCCTCAACAAAGCTAAAATTTGGAGTATATTTCCCCAGCGGAGTTAGGCTTCAAGATCCTCAACGGAACCAGTGCTTTCTAAAACTTGATTCCCCAGCTGAGTTAAGTTTCAAAATTCCCATCAGAGTTAAAGCTTCAAGATCCCCAGTGGAGCCCGAAAACCCTGAAAACCCAATCCCCAGTGGAGCCAGAATAGTCTAAACATTCTCCCCACAGAGTTATTTCCCAGCAGATTGAAGATTCTCGGTCTCATTTCTCCAGCAGAAGTCTCCCAGGTTTTAACTCCCCAGTAGAGATTTTCAGAGTTTTCCTTATTTCCTAAGAAAGTCATGAAGGATTCTCATTCCCCGCAGAAGTTGTCAAAGCTCTTGTTAATCCCCACAAGTCACCAAGGATTTTCAATCCTCAGCAGTGGTCTCAGGATTTCTCATTCTCAACATTCAAAATTCTTTAATCCCCAAGCAGTCAGCAAGGATTTCTCATCTTCAACAATCAAAGATTTTTGAATCCTCAGCATCGGTCAAGGATTTATTTTCCCCGACAGCAGTCAAAGATTTCATTATCTCCAGCTATCCAGAATTTATCTTCCTCAACAAGATAGCTACTCAGCTTACATGCATAACCATTATATATCATAAACATGGATTACAGTTCATTGCATCATACATATCATGCAATATAACGTCATGTTTTAGCTAACGTTTTACCCTTTTCAGGATAAGATTAAAAGGCTATCATTAACAATTATTCAGATACAGTATGGATACACCTCAGATACGGCGGTCATCCTATTACTCATTCAGAACTTCAAGTCAAAATACAGTATGGATACACCCCAGACACGGCGGTCATTCTACTACTCATTCAGACTTCAGTAATCAGATACAGACTAGATACGCTCCAGACACGGCGACCATTCTATCTCTCATTCAGATTCAACTATCAACTACAAGTTCAGATACGCTCCAAACACGGATGTCGTTCTGGCCTTTACACCAGCAGTTTGATTCCCCCAGTGCAGCCGCCACGGTTGCCATTCTATCACTCATTCAGAGTTTATCCCCAGCACACAGTTGCTCCATACACAGATGTTTCTCTGTTACCTAGATACAATACAGATACACTCCAGACACGGCGGTCATTCTGGTATTCATTCAACGTTCAAATACAGTTATAGCTCAGATATGCGCCAGACACGGACGCCATTCTTTTTCTCATACAGACTCAATCTCCAGATACAGTTCAAATGCATTCCAAACACGGATACCATTTCGATGCTCATTCTTCTGACCTACAGCATTGCAATTCAACAAAGATTCTTAGATGGCATCTTTAAGCCCATCTCCAGCAAGATTCTACCATCTCCAAATGGAATCTTTAAGCCCATTCCCGCATCTATGTTTTGACAAGTGCAAATTTACGGGCACTCTAATGTCCAATCCTCTTTTACCTTCGAGTCGCGAAAGGCAAACTTGCCAATCTAACTCTTCAGGTTCAAGAAGATTGAACAGGGGCAACTGTTGTACCCTAAAATTTTCCCTCTCATTTCATCAACATTTTCTCAATCACAAGACTCTTGGAACTCAAGATCAAGCTAGGGTTTGCTCTGCTCAAGACACCTCCTTGCACTGTTGACTTAAATTAGGGTTTGAGTTTGCACAAGGATGTTTTGACCTACAATGCCTAAAGTGACTTTCATACTTCATGTTGGACTCACAAGTTTGTCCATACCAAGTTTCAAGCCTTGATTCAAATTTTTGCCCAACCAATTGGACAGTTGACCTAGAAATTAGCTGTATTGGGGAAAAAGTCAATTGTGGCCAATTGACAGTCAAACCTCATGAAATTTGACCCACATAAACATTATGAACTCATATGAACCATTTGATCAAGTTTGGATCACAATTCCACAAGAAATTTGATCAGATCACCAAAAGGGCAAAATGGTCATTTTTAGTGTTTTGACTGTACAAAGGCAATTTTTGACTGTTTGACCTAGCAAATGGAAAATCAAGCTCATACATGGACTCAAGGACTCAATTAAATTTTCTTGACCCATTCAACAAGTTCAAAAGATCTCAAATGCATAGGATTGACAGATGAATTTTTCAGTCAACTGATCAAAATTTGATTGTACACTGAAAAGTCAAACTTTGACTTTTTGGTCAAAATCAAGTGCCAAGAGTCATTTTTCACCAAGACATGTCAAATTATGAAACTTGTTCATCAAGAAACCCAAAAATGCAAATTAGGGTTTAAAATGGAAAATTTTCATAACTTAGAAATTTTCTAAGTTATGAAATTTTCTTATTTTTTCCTAACTTTGTCCCATTTTTTCACCAAGATGCAATTGGATTCAAACAAAACTTGCAACATTAAAGTTGTAGTCCATCACAAAGTATACAACTTTAATTCACAAAGTTTTCTCAAAAGAGGAATTTATATCAAGTTATGATTTTTGGAACAAGGGTACCTAAAACTTTTAACTTAGAGAAATTTTGCCCTAGTTTAGGCAGGATTTTGACCCATCTTCTTGGCCATTTTGCACATAGTTCCACTTGGAGTTTCAAGCTGCATTTCAAATATGGATAATAGTACATGTTCTAAGCTTTCCAAATTGTTCAAGAACTCCTCAAACACCCTTGTGGTTAGGGAGAATCGAATGCTTGAAGTTAGCAAAAACTCACTTTGATCCATGGCCAATACATGTTCATACCAAGTTGCAAATCTGATCTAGCTAGCTTGGTTCACAATTGCAGGACTCTAAACCAGTTTTTACTCCATAATTTAATGCATATCCATTGAGCCAAGGCATTGTCTTGGTCATTAGGGCATTGTACACTAGATTAAGCCTTAAATGGAAAAAAGTAACAATACCATTTTTGCTTAAACTTCACTTTATATCAAAACAAGATCCTTGAGGCATGGGGCCATATCTCTGAGGCAAGATCAAATCTACCAATTCCAGTAACCAAGGGCAAAGTATGCAGCATGATATAGGACTTGTACATGCCTGCATTGAAAGGATACACACTCTTGCTTCAAGAAGAAGAAAATTGGCAAAACACAAGCCATCTCCCACATCTGTTAAAACCAACTTACACAAACATTGCAAACAAGTTTGATACCTCCTAACAAGCCAGAAACACGACCCCTTTGCCTCTCAAAACTCCTAGTGCACAAATTCCCCATTTTCTTGCAAAACAGGGCCAGTTCTGCATTTTGCAAGCCATCTTCAAATTCCATCGTGCGTTTTGCCCAAAGATACTTCAAACACCTTCCAACCAACCCACCTAAACTATTCCAGACCTTCATTGCTAGCTGTAACACCATTAACACATATTGCAATTTTTGTTTCAAAGCTTTGCAGGTTGAGTTCTGTAGCACGATTCGAGCTACTTCAAAACAAGCCAAGCATTGGGAAAGCTTCATTGGACATCAGGCAAGCTCAAAAGAACCTCAAGCAGCCTTAGAAGTTGCTGCATTGTCTAGCTCGAAGTCAACTGAAACAGGTATTTCATGAACTTCTATCTCTCTATTTAGGAATAGTTAGACTTAGGTTTGTGAATGAAACATGTTGTATTCATAGCCCTGAAGCCATACATATGCTTAGTTTTCATTTATATTAATCGTGCTAGGAGAATTTCATCCATGAACTTTCTGAAAAAAACTAGGTTAGAAATTAGGGCCAGAGAAATTCTCTCTGGTCTTTGAGAGTTAGCTTAAGTTTTTTATGTGGTTTGATTCGTTGTTTGATGCTCTACAACTTTCATGTTATGACTTTTGTCAAAAAGTCAAAGAATCAGGAGATAGCATTTTCTGTACAAGGCGCACGTGTTTCAGTTCAGAGGAAGAAGCTGAAGTGAGTTTGGGCTGGGCCTGTACATGCTTGCTTCTGGAACCCCCCCTCTTTTCTTTTTACACTCCCCTGGCCCATTTCTTGTACATTTGTCATTTTTTGCATTTTGTTTTATTTCTGATTTTGATATTTTATTTTCTAACATAAAAAATACTTAAAAATTATTTTCACAAATTTTTGTATTTATTTGGATTTTATTTTAAATATTACTAGTATAAAAATGTTTAATTGGTTTATATTCTTTTTATTAAAACTTAAAGAATAATGTAAAAAATATATTTATTTATTTATTGTTTTTTTACACACTTAAAAACATTTTCTTGAAATATACACATTTTTTGTAAATAATTAACTTTTATTTATATATATATATATATATATATATATATATATATATATATATATATATATATATATATATATATATATATATATATATATATATATATATATATATATATATATATATATATATATATATATATATATATATATATATATATATATATATATATATATATATATATATATACTTATATACTTTATTTTATTAAATAATTAGGACAAAAATACAAAGATAATAAATTTTCATTTTTATTTATATTTTACACTAAAAATATCTTTTTACAATATACTTTTATTTTTGTACAAATTAATACATTATTTCATATAAATAATAAATAATACTATTTATTTAAGAATTAGGATTTTTGTCCAAAACAACAAAATAATTAAAATTGACTTTTTTTATTATTATTTACATTTCACATTAAAAAATACCTTTTACATACATAAAAAAAACTTTTTGCATAATACATTTTATTTAACATTTGTTTATTTAATTATTGTACATTCAAATATTGTCTTATACATTTGATTTGGTTGTAATAATTTAGAATTTAATTACTCGCAAAATAATCCCCAATTCAAATTTGTACCCCCCCTCCTTATGTCATGTTGTAATAGTGTAGAATTTAAATTCTCGCACCTTTATGCTCTCAATTATGTAAAATCAAATCAACAATTAGCTTGACCTAATCAAAAGACAAAAATGTATGAAAAAACAAACACAATGCACACTTGCACCCCTAGGGTTTCAATCCACTTGTTGCCTTCAAAAATGGGCCATGGTTGCATGTCAAGTACTTTGGCAAAACAAAAACAAAACAAAAGATCATAGTCCCTCGATGACACTATCTGAGTTGCCTAAAACAAAATGATCAAGTCCCTCAAGAAAATTGCCAAAAAATACTTGACACTATTGCTATCATGGTCTATACGATGACCCGTGCCTGTCCCGTAAAACATCCTAACACAAGGTTGTTCACCAAATACAATGGTGAAGCAACACTATTAAAAGGGTTAAAACATAAGAAATATCTTTGAGTAAAATAGGGTAGACCAACTCTTAGTTACTTGATCAAGCTTGCAAAAACATCCTTGCTATTTTTTCAAAACACACTTCACAACACAACTTCAAAACCCTACTTTCAAACATTGAAAACTTTTCAAAAGACAAAAACACCTTTGTATACATTCCAACAAGAATCATTACAAAGGTTGCTACAACGATGGCCTCTTTTCAAAACATCTTTCAAAACCACACACAAAGCATCATTTCAAACAATTGAAAAGCAAAGCAAGTGATCTGAGCAAGTAACTAAGAGCCCATGGATAACCATGGATAGAAAGGGTGCTAATAGCTTCCCTTTCTATAATCTACTCCCCGAACCCAAGAAAATCATCTCAAAGGTCTTTCCTGTGCTTTTTGACCTTTCCTTAGGATAAAATAAAAAGTCGGTGGCGACTCTTGCTAAACTAAAACATTTGCAAACACAAACGCAAAATCCCAAGTCAGTTCTCCCACCGTATCATAGGCTTTACTGCAGAGGCTCAAAGGGCTGTTTGGCGCGCCCGGATTAGAAGACCTCCTCTGTATATCAGTAATTAGGGAGTGAGTGCAATTGAAGATGGTGAAGAAGATTCAGATATCGACAGCTGGATCTACCCTACAACCAATGGTGGCTTGAACAAATGGACGACGAAAGACTTCATACCTGTTTCTTTTATTACACAGTAATTGACTTTTGTTTTGAGATTTGTAACAAATAGTTTGAAACTTTACGGCCTGGTGCCTTGCCCGAGGCACTTTGGCTTTGTTTGTGAGGGCTTATTATTTGTCATTTTCATATATCATCAATAAAGCATTGGACATTTTCTTGCATTACAAATTTTGCGCTCCTTGTTTTTCCTTTCTATCTCGCACTTTATCAAAAACAACTATTGTCTTACACACACTCACGTATCATAATGCAGATCCACATCCACTTTGGATCCTATTGATAACAACTCTGCTACTGCCAGTTATGACTTTGAAAGTCCGATCAACCAAGCCGAGGACGAAGGTGAGGATGATTGTCAGGTACCTAGAGAACTTACTAGACTGTTACTACAGGAAGAGAGGACCATACAGCCTCATGAAGAGCCAGTGGAATCAGTGAATTTAGGTACAGAGGAAGACAAGAAAGAGGTCAAGATAGGTGCAAATCTGGAACCTAGTGTCAAGCAACGGTTGATACAGATGCTACGCGACTATGTTGAGATCTTCGCTTGGTCTTATGAAGATATTCCTGGTTTGGACACTGACATTGTGGTACACCGCCTGCCGACTAAAGAAGACTGTCCTCCGGTAAAGCATAAGGTTCGCCGTATGCGCCCCGAGATGTTTGAGAAAATCAAAGTTGAGATCATGAAACAGTTTGACGCCGGATTTCTAGCTGTTACTTCTTATCCGTAGTGGGTTGCCAACATTGTTCCGGTGCCGAAGAAGGATGGTAAGGTAGGAATGTGTGTGGACTATAGAGATCTGAATAGGGCAAGCCCCAAAGATAATTTCCCACTTCCTCACATCGATGTTCTGGTCGACAACACCGCGCAGCATAAGATCTTCTCCTTTATGGATGGTTTTTCTGGTTACAATTAGATTAATATGGCTCCCGAGGACATGGAGAAGACAACCTTCATTACATAGTGGGGCACCTTCTGTTACAAGGTAATGCCTTTCGGGTTGAAGAATGTTGGGGCAACTTATCAGGGCACCATGGTCGCTTTGTTCCACGACATGATTCACCATGAGATTGAGGTTTACGTTGATGAGATGATTGCAAGGTCCCAGACTGAAGAAGAACACCTTGACCATCTCCAGAAACTGTTCGACAGATTGAAGATGTACAAGCTGAGGTTAAACCCGAACAAGTGCACCTTCGGGGTAAGGTCTGGTAAGCTGCTGGGTTATGTCGTTAGTGATAAAGGTATTCAAGTGGATCTTGCAAAGGTGAAGGCTATACAGGAGATTCCAGCTTCCCGAATAGAAAGGGAAGTTAGAGGCTTTTGGGACGTCTGAATTACATTGCCCGATTCATTTCACATCTGACTGCTACTTGTGAGCCGATCTTCAAGCTGTTGTAGAAAGATCAAGTGGTAAAATGGAATGATGAATGTCAGACCGCTTTCGAAAGGATCAAGGAATACCTCCAAGAGCCACCTACTCTGATGCCTCCAGTAGAAGGAAGACCTTTGATTTTATACCTGACAGTAATGGATAATTCAATAGGGTGTGTATGGGGAAGCATGACGTGTCTTGCTGAAAAGAGCACGCTATTTACTATCTTAGCAAAAAGTTTATCGACTGTGAGACCCGATACTCACTACTCAAGAAAACTTGTTGCGTTTTGGCATGGGCTACTCGCCGACTGAGACAGTATATGCTGACTCACACTACCCTATTGATATCAAAGATGGACCCAATCAATTATATCTTCGAAAAGCCTACCTTATTCGAAAGAATAGAAAGATTGTAGATGATCTTAACTGAGTATGATATCCAATACACAACCCAAAAATCAATCAAGGGGAATGTGTTGGCGGATCATTTGGCGCATCAGGCCGTGGATGATTACCAATCCATGAATTTCGAGTTCCCGGATGAGAACATCATGTTGGTGACCGACTGTGAAGAACCTGGACCGGATGAAGGACCCGAGGAGGGATCCCGATGGTCCATGTATTTTGACGGAGCCTCAAACGCATTAGGTAATGGCATTGGCATTGTGATCATATCTCCTGAGGGCTGTCATACTCCATTCACCGCCCGATTATGTTTTAACTGCACCAACAATATGGCGGAGTATGAAGCGTGCATCCTTGGCCTTCGAGCAGCTATTGACCTGAGGATTAAGTTCTTGAGTGTATTTGGAGATTCCGCTCTAGTGATTAGTCAAATCAAAGGAGAGTGTGATACAAAGCACCCAAATCTTATTCCTTACAAAGAGTATGTACTGACGTTGCTCCCACACTTTAAGGAGATAACCTTTGAACACTTTCCAAGAGAGGAGAATCAATTAGCGGACGCGCTACCTACCATTTCTTCTATGTTCAAAAAAGTCAAGTGGGACAATGAAGCTCCCCAGATTACCATTGAAAGGTTGGACGAACCCTCACATTGCTGTGATATTGAGACTGAAGAGGTAGTAGACAAACCCTGGTTTCACGAGGTAAAGAGGTATCTTGAGGCTCAAGAGTACCCCAAGGGTGCATCTGTTAATGATAAGAAGTTTCTGAGGAGATTCGCTACGAAGTTCTTCATCAATAATGGTATCCTCTACAAGCGTAACCATGATTCAACCTTACTGCGATGTGTGGACAAGAACGAGGCAGAAAGGATTATGGCAGAGTTATATGAAGGTACTTTCGGAACTCATTCCAGTGGACATACCATGGCAAAGAAAATCCTACGGGCTGGATATTATTGGTCTACTATGGAAGCCGATTGTTATCAGCATTCTCGGACTTGTCATAAGTGCCAAGTCTATGCTAATAAGGTGCATGTACCTCCAGTTCCTCTGAATGTTTCGACATCACCTTGTCCCTTTGCAATGTGGGGCATCGATATAATTGGCAAGATCAGACCTACTGTGTCTAACGGGCATCGTTTCATTCTGGTAGCTATTGATTATTTCACGAAGTGGGTTGAGGCAGCTTCCTTTGCTACAGTAACCAAGAACGTCGTGGTGCGGTTTATCCGACGCAATTTGATCTGTCAATATGGCGTACCAGAGAGGATCATTACCGACAATGGTACAAATCTTAACAACACAATGATCACCGAGCTCTGCAAACAGTTTAAGATACAATATCACAACTCTTCTCCTTACCGGCCGAAGATGAATGGGGTTGTTGAAGCAGCTAATAAAAACATCAAGAATATTGTGCAAAAGATGACGGTGACATACAAAGACTGGCATGAGATGTTACCATTCGCTCTTCATGGGTACCGTACCTCGGCAAGTACGTCAACAGGGGAGACACCCTACTCTCTGGTGTACGGCATGGAGGCAGTCCTACCCATTGAAGTCCAGATACCCTCTCTCCGGATTATGAAGGATACAGGTTTGAGCGGGGACGATTGGATCCAGACTCGGCTTGATCAGCTGAATCTAATCGACAAGAAGAGACTTACTGCTATTTGTCATGGTCAGACGTATCAAAAGCGGATGATCAAGGCTTTTAACAAGAAAGACAGACGACGAGAATATCAAGTCGGGGATCTGGTAATCAAACGCATTATACTACCGCAAGGTGATCCCAGGGGTAAATGGACCCCTACGTACGAAGGGCCATTTGTGGTTAAGAACATTTTCTCTGGAGGATCTATGATTCTAACCACCATGGATGGTGACGACCTTCCTCACCCCATCAATGCAGACATAGTGAAAAAATACTATGCATAATCAAAGACCCTCTAGGTCGACTGGCTAGGCAAAAATAAGGGCTTCCCGGCGAACCAAAAGGGTTCGGGCAAAAGTAAGGGATGAAAATGAAAAAACCTGTACACCCGGCAAGTCGAAAACCTGAAAAGGAGGCTTGGGCAAAAAAGGGTATCCCGGTGGACTGAAAACCTGAAAGGGAGGTCCAGGAAAAATTAGGGATCAAAGTGTAACACTATGTCTCGTTGGATCATCTTGCAACCAGACTTCGGTATCGACTATCAAGCTCGGACGACGCTAATCAATCTAATCTACCTTCAACCAAGTAGCAAAGTGATGAGACGCTCGAAGATATAAAGGCAATAGTAGAGTTGGAACCCAGTGGGATTGTTTCACATAGCTATTTTTCTTGGTTTTTCATAAATTATATGATTTCTATCTTTCGGCGGCGTTCTCTTACTAGGACGTCAGCCTCTTGTACAAAACTCCTATTACAGGCCAAATTCAAAATCAATAAAATTCATTTTACAATAAATTTCAAAATTTTTTTTCTTTTCCTGTTTTGTTTTGCAAGAACGTCCAATGATTCATTTTTGATATATGCATTTGAAAATAATTATTGCTCATAAATATTTACATGCGAAACAAAAGACAATTACTCGTAATTCCAAGAACAGGGGCAAACCAGAAATGTCCAAACCTTACAGTTGCTCTACCCACCAGGTACAGGAACAGAGCCAGCTTGAGAATATGACTAAAGGTACATACACCTCCCGCAGAGTAAAAGGTATCTAAAAACATTGGTGTTAATTATCCCCAAGCATAGTTCATCTATCAACAACAATGGAAGACTATCCCCAGTGGAGTCTATTTCTTCCACATACAGAAATTCAATCCCCGACAGAGTTCATCATAACCAGCAACAGTAATTCATCCCCAACTGAGGATATTTCTCCAAATCAGCAGATCATCTGGCAGAGTATCTCTCTTCCCCACAGAGTCATTCTCTCGCCAGTTTATTCTCCAGCAGAGTCATTCTCCCGCCAATTTATTCTCAAATCATCTCTGGTCGTTACCCCCAGCGAGAACGAAGAACTCAATTCCTTGAACTCTCCAAAAGCAGTCCAGGAATTATCCTCCCCAGCTAGAGAATGTCACAAGAACATTACACATCCATACATCATGGCATGCGCATATGCATCATACAACACAATCTCATTTATTTTGAGAACATCATTACTCAATACATGTCATACATCATGACATTACATACGACTAACTCTTTACCTTTCAGGGAAAGATACAATCAAATTCTCACAAGTTTCTCTGGTTCAGTCAAATCGGTGCTAAGATTTCTATTCCAGTTCAAGTTATGAAACCCAGATTCGACCAGATAATATATTGATTTCTCCAAATACTACGAAGCCTGGAATCGACCAGATAGTGGTATCTCTTAAATGCAAGCTATGAAGCCCGAATTCGACCGGAAAATAGTTGAACTGACAGTATAAGACACTGTGAAGCTTGGATTTCGACCAAATAGCAGTTTACCTGGCCAATTACTAAGAAGCCCCGAATCGACCGGATATTAGTATGCCCTAAATTCAAGTTGAAGCCCGGATGCGACCGGATAATAACTTAATTCCTTCTAAAGCCTGGAGTACGGCCAGATAAGAATTGAGAAATTGCAAATCATGGAGAACGACCGGATAGCAAGTTTAATCTCATCTCCCCAGTAAGTCACTGTAAAGCCTGGAGCACGACTAGATAGTAGTCGATCTTATCACTATGAAGCCTGGATCATGACCAGATAGTAGTTCATTTTCACCTCTTCGACCAAGAGACGGTTCCCCAGTAGAATAACGGACGATTGAAGCTCCTAAAATTCAACTTTTACCAAGACAGAGACCAGCATTCCCCAGCTAAGTCCTCCTCAATAACAAGTATACAAGCTCTCACAAAGGAATCTCTTATGCGATCGACACTCCTTCGGATGGCATATTTAAGCCCATCTTCTGTCATCAATCTCCAAATGGCATCTATAAGTCCATTCCCGATATCGCAAGACAAATACCACTTCACGCGAGTGCAAATTTTTGGGCATTCTAGTGTTCAATCATCTTCAACCTTCAGATCACGAAAGGCAGACAAGCCAATCTACATCCTCAAGTTTAAGAAGATTGAACAGGGGCAGCTTTTGTACCCCAAAATTTTCCCTCCCATATTTCTCAATACATTTCAAGTGAGATTGCTCAAGGAAGTCCAAGGGTTGACCAGACAAACCCTCTCCTAAGGCAGTCTACCTCAAATTAGGGTTTCAGTTTGCATCAAGGTACTTGATCCCAAAGGATACCAAATGCTCACCATAGTCCCAATATGTTCTCAAGACCATCCATGTCAAGTTTCAAGCCTTGCAGAGGAAATTTGCTCAGTCAATTGCTCAAAGACCTGAAAATCGACTGTGCTAGGGCAAAAGTCAATTGTGGCCCACATGCAGTCAAACTTCAAAAATTTTGCTCAACATTCTCATTTTGAAGTATTATTCATCATTTGATCAAGTTTTGATCATGATTCCTCAAGGATTGCTCACAATTCATCAAAACCCAAAAGTTGCTAAATTAGGGTTTTATAGGAAAAGTCAACTCAAATTTGACCAAGCATAACTTTCTCATACTTTATCAAAAATGACCCATACAAAGCTCATTTTGAATAGGATGAAATTATCCACATCTCCTCTTCATCTCCCAAGTTCAAAATATGCACTCACAAGAAGATATAAATTTGGACATTATAGGTCATTTTGAAAAGTTAACAAAAACACCTTTTTTGTCAAAGCTTCATACATGAACATGGAAGACTCAATTGAGATGAGACCAAAAGGGTTGATTAGAGGAAATCCTAATATTTCTAAAAATTCAAAGAACACATCTCTATGGTCAAAATTGAAGGAGTTATGCATTGGCAAAGTTGACCATTTTTGCAAAATTGCCAAAAGTCAAAAGTGGCCAAAATTGCAATTTTTGTCAAATGGACCCAACTTTTTATGCTTGCATTGAGTTTGTAACATGACCCACGACCCATGATCCTTCCCACTTTTCTTTATTTTATTTTTGTCATTTATTTTGATTTTTATTTTAATTAAATTAAATAAAATCAAAATAAAATCATGAAAATATCAAAACTAATCAAAGCTTGGATTTGGCAAGCTTCATTTGGACACAAAAATATTGGATTTGGCTTGATTTGGAAATATTTGCATAAGGATCAAATCATGATTCAATCATCTTAATTGAAAAATATTTTAAGTAAATTTGTAACCCTAATCCATTCTAGGGTACATATAGAACAAGTGCAGACCAAAAGAAGGGAGATTCGAGGCGTGCATAGGTGAAAGCAATTTCCAAAACAATCAAGAAAAGTTGCAAACTGTTTTCTTAGTTCTAGGCTTCCTCAAGCCATTCCAGTCACACAAGTCGCTCCCTGGACGTTCTGGGATCCCATTCCAATCCTTAGCAAGCTCCCTCAAGCCCAGAAACACGCTGTAAGTACCCCATGACTTCCATGTTTTTTTGAAATTGTATCTCATAATTCTGGCATTGTTAGCATATTTTATGGACATATTCTGAATCCTTGAAACATTTGCGAGCTAATGATAATACTTAGTTGCATTTTTGTTAACCATACAAAAAGTTGCCATGATTAGGGTTTTAGTTTCGTTTTTAGGGATTTTGCTTGCAGGAACAATTAGCCATGGATAGTGGTACCATGATGCTCGTGAGGTTGCAACGAGTTGATTGGTACCACTAGAATTGATTTACCATGCTTGCAGAGAATTTTGGAGGATCACAGGGTTGTACCTACGCCCATTTGTCTGTAGGTAAAAGTTAGGAGACTTTTAGCAACGGTGGGAGGAAGGAGATGATAACGTGGCCTCCCTTAACTGGCCAATTCAAAAATTTACGCGTTTGTAATATATCATTTTGTTTTTTTCAATATAATTTTTGTTTATTAATCTTTGTACAAATAACCAACATAGCTCAACTGGTCAGCTTGCAGCGTGAAAAGCCAAAGGGCCTGGGTTCGATCCCCAGGTCCCCCCATTCGTTCAATATTATTTTGCCTTGTATGTTCATGTGTGCAGGCTTCTCATGTGACCACCATACACCATCATCCTTCAACCCCCAGATCTTCAGCATGCCAGATCCAACGCCTATCACATGGAGGTCCACCATAGGCCTAGTCAAGCTTGCAACATAGGATCTGGAAAAGTCAAGTGGGCTAGGCGTTTTGGGCTTAGAAAATGCAATTCAGACCCCCCCTTTTGCTCAAACACCAGGCCCATTTTCTTTATTTTCTTATATTTCTTTGATTTATTTATTTTGTTTATTTTATTTTCTAACACAAAATTAAATTCTTTTTTACAAAATCATAAAATCAATTTCATCAAATTAGAATTTAGGTTTTTATTTATTTTGTCAAAATTAATTTAATATTAGTTTAATTTAATTTTAGGGTAATTCTTACCTTTTTGTAAATAATTTAAAATCAATTAGAAAATTAGGTTTTGTTCTTGATTATATTTTTATTTCTTTTCATAAAATAACAAAAATGCAAAAATAGGTCAAATTAATTATTTTTCTTAATTTAAATTAATTAGTAATTAGGTTTGTATTTATTCAATTAAAACCTTATTTTCTCAAAATAATCAAAAACAAAAAAAAAAGATTTTTCTTTCAATTAGGATTTTTCTTTTATTTATCGTTTTACGAGTTTTTGGCTATGTAATTAATCCCCCTCCCCGAAGCCTTGTAATAGCGTAGTTTTATTTCTCGCATTTTAAGTTTCGCAAATATTAACTGTTAGATGTATGATAATAGGATTGCATGACAAGACTGTATGTTAATTTTAAAATGGTTAGCAAACCCTAAATGTGCAAAGATAATAACTGAAATCAAATCACTCGCACATGCACACTCCTAGGGTATACTCTTACTTCGGTTGCCTTCGGTAAATGATCATTAAGTATAGGGTGTCTTAGTGGTTGCCCTCTTGTCTAAACAAAGATCAAATGTCCCGTTCGGAAATGTTGCCTCAAATATGATCTTAAGACACTAGGGTTATTACTAAGACGTCCTAACATTGCTTTAGTGATCGTACGTCCCTTTCGAATTGACCCTTACAACTCCAACGACGGTGCTACCCACTCATTAATAGTGGGATAGTGTTGTCTAAAGGAAACAAGAACAGAAACATTCTTTTTTCGAGTAGGTAGATGCTAGTAGGTACATGCTCAAAAACAAACTTTTTCACGCTTACACTTTTTCAAACAAAGTTTTCAAAAACACTTCGTAACACTCTTGGGGACTGATACAAGGGTTAAAACGAAGTAAAACAAAAAATTTTCAAAACACACAAACATAGAACAAATTTTTAAAATGATGAGCAAGTACCTAAGAGCCCGTGGAAAACCACGGATAAAAAGGGTGCTAATACCTTCCCTTTCTATAATCTATCCCCCGTACTCAAAATCTCGAAAAAAGGAATTTTTCTGTCCTTTTTTCCTTTCCAGTTGGATAAAATAAAAGTCGGTGGCGACTCTTGCTTACCGCGACATTTTGCGAACGAAAAACACAAAATGTAAACCAGTATTAAACAGTCGGTTCTGCCACCGTATCACACATACCATAGATCAATGTTGGGCCTTCAAGCATAAGGTTTAGGATTTGCTAGAGTCTCAGGACATCACATTCGGAAAGCCTAATATCAATTCAAACCTCATTCCTTCGCATGGTGGACCGATAATAAATGCAATTGAGGTGGTCACCGACTTTGGGGAAACCGTGAAGACAAAAACCCCTATCAACTTGTTGAAGGAATATCTGTTCGAATGTGGGTTCCTGTTAGAGCACAATAAATCTTTTGAAACAACTTTGGAAAGTTTGGTGGATCAGGGGATAGTCCAATTCAGACTATACCCTGAAGAAAAATATGTAGCCACAATCAGAGGGAAAAAGCCACTGGTAATTCCTTGTCAAACTCCAACCACTACCAAGAAAACTCTAGTAATTCCATAGGGAGAATCAGCAGAGGTCACCAGAGGGGTACCTAAGAAGACCCTCTTAATACCTACTACCCCAAAAGCTACGATGGTAATTAAGGGACTATCACCTATCCCTTACGAGAACGATAAAGTCGTACCTTGGAGTTATGATTCAGTTGTATACATCAATGGAGTAAAGCAGGAGAACGGGCCATCCGCAAGTCAAGGAACTGCAGTTTTAAACATAGCAGGAACAGGAGGTATGACCCAAAGTGGGAGAATCTACGGAGCCGAATCATCAAAAAAGACAGATTTGGTTCCAACAAAGGAGAAAGGAAAAATAGTGGTAGATACAAATTAGAAAACAGAATCTCCAAACAAAGACTCCACTGATCAGGAGGTGGAGGAGTTCCTAAAAATAATCAAAAAGAGTGACTATAGAGTGGTGGATCAGCTCCATCAGACTCCAGCAAAAGTCTCCATACTCTCGTTTCTAATCAACTCTGAAGCGCATCGAGATTCTTTGATGAAGGTGTTAAGTTCAGCTCATGTCGCAAAAGAAATTTCGGTAAATCAATTTGATAATGTCGTGGCTAATCTCACGTCCGGATCCTACCTGGGTTTCAGCAACAATGAATTACCGCCACAGAGCCGGGCCCATAACAAGGCACTCCATATTACTATGCAGATAGGCGCTACCCATCTGTCCAGGGTTCTTACTGACACTGGTTCCGCTCTTAATGTGTTTCCAAAGTTAAGTCTGGTAAAGTTAACAATAGACGACGTAACAATGAGACCAATTTCTATGATAGTAAAGGCATTTGACGGTTCTCAAAGTTCAGTACTAGGGGAGGTGGACCTTCCAGTCAAGATTGGGCCACACATCTTTAATATCATGTTCCAGGTCATGGACATGGAACCAGTATACACTTGTTTACTGGGGAGACCTTGGATCCATGCGGAAGGGGCAGTGACATCGAACCTGCACCAAAAGTTGAAGTTCCTAGTAGAAGGGAAGTTGATCATAATTGACGGCGAAGAAGACATTTTTGTAAGCCATATTGAATCATACAGATATATCAGTGATAACGAAGATTTCATAGCTACCCCATTCCAGGCTTTGGAAATTGCTTCGATGGTAACATTACCGGTTGAGAAGTGTAACAAGACTAAAGCGGCATCATGGAGAGATCTACAAATGACCATGGGGATGATGCCTCAAAACACTGGAGAAAACTCCCAGAAATTCCTGAGAAAAAGAATCGATTTGGTTTGGGTTACGAACTGGCATAGGCTACTCTAAGAGGAAAAGCATGTTTTCCTCTAATCCGGGAGACGTTCATCAGTAAAGAAACAGAACATTGTAGACACGTGGCAATGATATCAAACAAGACCAATGCTAAAAGGGCAACTGACTTCATTAGAGAGGGCTCCCCAGGAGAAGAGCTTAAAGGATGGACTATTGTGGAGATTCCCGAGATATCTTTCTTTTCTAAGTAATTTTTCTTCTTTTGAAAGAACCTATGTTGAACCCGAGGCATAGGGGTTGCTTGTAAGGGTTTTCTTTGTTTCTTATTTCAGACAATATTTATAATTAATAAAGTTATATTTTGTCTTTAATTAAGATCCTTGTCTTTCTTTTGCATTTATCTATTGAACATAAAAATGGAAATACTTTCTTTGCATATACATTTTTCAAATTCCAAGCGCTAAAATATGCACCAAAACATGATAAATGTGCAGATCCATGCCCAAAATCACCGATAACACTACTGCTATGACCCGATATGATTTTGATGTTCCTATCCACCAAGCCGAAGAAGAAGATGATGAAGATCTTGAACTCTCAGAGGAAATGGCGAGGGAAATAGAGCGAAAGGCTAATAGCATAAAACTGTATCAAGAGCCTATTGAGACCATTAACCTGGGCACGAAAGGAGATCCAAAAGAAATCAAGCTAGGGGCAATGTTGGGGCAGAGCGTCAAAGACAGGCTAATCAAGTTGTTACACGAGTACGTGGATATATTTGCTTGGTCCTACAGGGACATGCCAGGGTTAGATACAGACATTGTGGTGCATAGATTACCTCTCAAATAAGGTTGTTCTCCAGTCAGGAAAAAGCTTAGAAGAACCCGTCCAGATATGTCCAACAAAATCAAGGAAGAGGTTCTCAAACAGTTTGACGTAGGGTTTCTAGCAGTGGTAGACTATCCACCTTGGATAGCTAACATTGTACCAGTACCCAAGAAGGATGGCAAAGTACGCATGTGCATAGATTACCGGGACCTAAACAAGGAAAGCCCCAAAGAAGATTTCTCGTTGCCTCACATAGATGTCTTAGTGGACAATACAACTCAAGCCTCGGTATTCTCATTTATGGACGGTTTCTCGGGCTATAACCAAATCAAAATGGCGCCGGAGGACATGGAAAAGACTACCTTCAGGACAACCTGGGGAACTTTCTGTTACAAAGTAATGCCATTCGGTCTCAAGAACGCAAGGGAAACTTATCCGAGAGAAATGGTCACGTTATTCCACGATATGATCCACAAGGAAGTTGAAGTATACGTCGACGATATGATTTCTAAATCCCATACAGAGGAGGAACATATCACACATCTGAAAAAGTTATTTGAGCGGCTACGTAAGTTCAGACTAAGGTTGAACCCAAATAAATGCACCTTCGGTGTCAGATCAGGCAAATTGCTAGGCTTTATCGTAAGCCAACGAGGCATCGAGGTAGATCCAGCAAGGTAAAAGGTATACAAGAAATGCCCGCTCCCAGGACAGAAAAAGAAGTGTGTGATTTCTTAGGGAAATTGAACTACATCTCAAGGTTCATATCGCATCTAACAGCTACGTGTGAACAAATATTTAAGTTGTTGCGGAAGGATCAGACGATAGTATGGAATGACGATTGTCAGACCGCCTTCGAAGCGATAAAACAATATCTACAAGAGCCACCAGTCTTAATACCACCAGTCCCCGGAAGGCCACTCATCATGTACTTGACAGTGCTCGAAGGGTCAATGGGTTGTGTTTTAGGACAACAGGATGAAACTGGTAGAAAAGAGCACGCAATCTGTTACCTCAGTAAGAAATTCACCGATTGTGAAACCAGATACTCACTCCCTGGAGAAGACTTGTTGTGCATTGGCTTGGGCTACCAAGAGGTTGAGACAGTATATGTTAACCAATACTACATGGTTGATAGCAAGAAAGGATCCTCTAAAATATGTGTTTGAAAAGCCAGCCCTCACCAGAAGAATCGCACGATGGCAGATGTTGCTATCAGAATATGTCATCCAATATGTCACACAGAAATCCATCAAAGGTAGTGTATTGGCTGATCATCTAGCTCACCAACCACTATCGGAATATCAACCCATGAAGTTCAACTTTCCCAACGAAGATGTCATATTTATAGCTGACTACGAAATACCAGGACCAGATGAAGGGCCCGATCCAGGGGCACATTGGACACTCACGTTTGACGGGGCCTCAAATGCACTAGGTCACGGTGTAAGGGAAGTGTTAACATCTCCCAAAAATCACCACCACCCCTACACGGCCAGGTTATGTTTTGACTGCACCAACAATATTGCCGAATACGAAGCCTGTGAAATAGGGCTAGAAGCTGCCATTGATTTAAGGATAAAACACCTAGAAGTGTTCGGGGATTCTGCGTTAGTCATATACCAGGTTAATGGAGAATGGGATACTAAACACCCAAAACTTGTTCCATATCGGGACAATGTTTTAAAGTTACCCGCAGAATTTACAGAAATCACTTTCAGTCATATACCACGAGAAGAAAATCAAACGACAGACGCCCTAGCAACCCTATCAGCTATGTTCAAGATAACTTGGCCGAATCATGAACCGTGTATTACGGTTAGACATTTTGAAGAACCTGCGCATTGGCTAGCTATTGAGGAAGGACCAGGCACTAAACCTTGGTCTTATGACATCAAGAAGTACTTAGAAAGGCAGGAGTACCTGGAAAATGCCTTTATCATTGACAAGTGAACCTTACGTCGGTTAGCTTCCAAGTTCTTTCTAAGTAATGGAGTGGTATACAAAAGAAATTACGATATGGTATTACTCAGATGTGTGGAAAAGCAAGAGGCAGATACACTCATGAGAGAAATCCATGAGGGCACCTTCGGGACCCATACGAATAGGCACGCCATGGCTAGAAAGATTCTGCGAGCCGGGTATTACTGGATAACAATGGGATCTGATTGTTATCACTACACGAAGACATGCCATAAGTGTCAGATCTACACCAACAGGATAAATGTACCACCGACTCCCTTGAACGTCATGAGATCCCCTTGGCCATTTTCGATGTGGGGAATCGATATGATCGGTATAATCAAACCGAAAGCATCAAACGAACACCGCTTTATATTAGTAGCCATCAACTACTTTACCAAGTGGGTAGAGGCGGCATCCTACGCCAATGTAACGGGCCAAGCGGTTGCACGCTTTATCAAACAGAATATCATATGCAGATATAGTGTCCCAAGCCGGATAATTACGGACAACGGGTCTAATTTAAACATCAAAATGGTGAAGGAATTATGCGACGACTTCAAAATCGAGCATCACAATTCTTCACCATACAGGCCGAAGATGAATGGGGCCGTTGAAGCAGCCAACAAAAACATTAAGAAAATCATCCAGAAAATGGTGAAGACATACAAAGATTGGCATGAAATGCTTCCCTTCGCTCTGCACGGCTATCGCACCTCGATGTGTACATCAACAGGCAAAACTCCTTTTTCACTTGTATACGGCATGGAGGCAGTACTCCCGGTGGAAGTTGAGATACCATCTCTCTGAGTCCTGAGGGAAACAAAACTGGAAGAGGCAGAATGGGTACAGGTTCGACTCGATCAGCTCAACCTCATCGAAGAAAAACGTTTAACGGCTTTGTGTCATAGTCAATTACATCAGGAGAGAATGAAGAGGGCCTTCGACAAGAAGGTATGCCCTCGAATATTCAAAAAAGTGGATCTTGTGCTCAAAAAGATTTTACTACCCCATCTCGACTCACGTGGTAAATGGACGCCTAACTACGAAGGTCCATTCGTAGTCAAAACATCATTCTCCGGAGGTGTTCTCATCCTCACAACAATGGATGGGGAAGAATTACCGCATCCAACCAATGCAGACGCAGTCAAAAAATACTATGTATAAAAAGTTCTCTAAAATTGAACCCCAAAAGGTATGACTTAAGCAAAAAAGGAGCATCCCGGTGGATCAAAAACCCTAAAGGGCGATCCAGGCAAAAATTAAGGGCATACGAAAATTTATCCCGGTGGATTGAAAACCCGAAAGGGAAATCCAGGAAAAAGTTAGGGATTTCATATAAAGAAATAAAGAATAAAAATACTGCGATCTGGGAGTTACGACTACAAACCACGAAGGAGAGGATAGATTGAAATCATACAACTCAGAAGCCAAGGGGATAAAAACATCAAAGCTATGGGGGAACAACAGTAACGATTATCATTATTCATTGCCATTTACTGTTTTAAAATTTTTTGTAATTACCTCTTTCTAAGAATTGCATCTTGTATTCTCACCCACTCTAAGGCATATCAATAAAACATTTGTTTTCGTTATATCTGTTGAATCATGTTTTTCTTCTCTCAGACTTGTTTACAGAATACTACGATTATTACTCATGAATATTGTCTTGAAATAATTTTGGAGAATTAACAGAATAAAAGCATCTGACAAATATCAAAAGTACTTGGGTTAGAAAAATAACGAAGGAAAATCCACGTATATATCCACACACATAACTATTCTTACGTCTCGCAACAAAAAAAATCTACACTTGTATCTGCGTATATCTACACCCACGTCTATACATGGGGCCACGCCTATGATTACATTCCACAAATACAAAGTCTATGCATATATCTACGCGTCCCTACATGACGGCTGCGTCCAAGTCAGCACCTATGCATAACTTACAACACAAGGTAGACGCTCGCACGCGTCAACGCACATACGTGTTCCTTCCAATTCTACATACGTCCATCTACGTCTACATCCACAACACAAAATCAGTATTCAACTTTGGCTAAATTTTGTTCCCCGTGTTTGAATTTAATAATACGACGATGACACACCATACAACGCCAGGAATTAGTAACGCTAAACCAATGGCTAAAAAGGAGAGAAAGCCGGAAATAGTCTGCATGACATTTCGAGGCATACACGCAACTTACACACATTTCACACGTACATACAACATCCTTGTATACATCCAGGTTTCCATATCGATGTCAAAACACCATACATTTCTCATACATACGACATTCAATACGCATGTAGCGCATAGCAAACAGACAAATGACATCATCCTCGATTAAACTATCTAAGGGTCAACCAAACGCAATACTTCTCCTATGATCCAACTCGTCACCTCAGTCTTCATGTCGTGACTCATTCAGCCCATCACCTAAGTCTTCCCACAATGATGAGTTCCTTACAAGCTTAGTACGTTGCTTCTAAGCCGCAACATACTCGTAAAATCTCATTACATTGCTTCTAAGCCGCAATGTATTTGCAAAAACCTTAGTACGTTGCCTCTAAGCCGCAACATTCTCAAAAACTCAGTACACTGCTTCTAAGCCGCAATGTATTTGCAAAACTTATTACATTGCTTCTAAGCTGCAGTGAATCTCTCCACATCAGTATATTTCCTCTAAGCCGCAATATATCACCTGACTCGAACCTCATTGCCTCTAAGCCGCAATGAATTCCCAACTCAACAGGTTGCCTCTAAGCCGCAACATATTCTCAAAACCTATCACGTTACCTCTAAGCCACAACACATTGTCAAAACCCATTACACTTCCTCTAAGCTGCGGTGAATCTCTCCAAATCGGTATATTGCCTCTAAACCGCAATATATCACCCGACTCAGACCCATTGCCTCTAAGCCTCAATGTGTTATCCAAACCACCATGTTGCCTCTAAGCCGCAATGCACTATCTAAACTCAAACACACTGCCTCTGAGCCGCAATGCGTATGATCCATATTAACACCTCGCCTCAAGACATCACGCAGCGATTCGCGAATCTAA
Organism: Vicia faba; assembly: GCA_948472305.1. Classification (NCBI taxonomy): domain Eukaryota; kingdom Viridiplantae; phylum Streptophyta; class Magnoliopsida; order Fabales; family Fabaceae; genus Vicia; species Vicia faba. Next base: position 986,654,693 of record OX451740.1, on the reverse strand, counting down.
CCCATGGCCTCAGTCTTCAAGCAGCCGTGCATCATCAATAATTGTTGTATTCATCCTCCAAAGGGATGAATAATCAAAAACCAAACCAAGACATACCAAAATTGCGCCTTTAAGATCAAAGACCATTGGCCTCGTTATCAAACCCCGGTAAGCGATACATCATCAACTTTACCTATTGCCTTAAGACTCTTAAGGGTATGCTATATCAACGTAAACTTATGTTTGTATGACAAATTTTTGGATATTTCAAGTATTCAATAAACTTCTAATCAGAATGTGCGAGACTGGAGTTTCTCACGCTATTCGACTGGAAGATAATTGAATAGGGGCATCTGTCGTACCCCAAATTTATCCTACCTCAATAATTTTATTTTTAGAGATTAAAATAGAAGAAATGTTTAACTAAGGATGGTACAGCGGTATCTGATGACCCATCTTTATCCAAGACTAGGGGGTGTACCCTAAATTTAGGAAAAGCGGGGCTTTCTAAATCAGAAAGACTCGTGTATCTGTGAATCCATTCGCGTAATATGTTGGCCAATGGCCCATGCAATTTGGAAATGGAAAATTACTTTAAAAGAATCATAATTAAGTCCTTGATTTTTTAATTGTTGTTGGTAATAAAAACAAGAAGTGAATGTACAATATGCGAGCCATTTGCATTTGGCCCATTTCTATTTTTGTGGATAGCCAGAGAGGGGTATTGGTATTAAAAAAACATGTGGTATGACTAGTCTAGCCCATGTCATGATGGTATTTGAACGGAAAAAAGAAGGGGGTGTAGTTATAGAATTGTAGGCCCATTAAGTTTTGTTAAAACTAAAATATTTGTTGACTTTGTTATTTGCTGTTAAACTTCATTATAGCATTAAATATTATTCAAATAATTCATTAAGTTTTGTTAAAACTAAAACATTTGTTGATTTTATTATTTGCTGTTAAACTTCATAATAGCATTAGAAATTATTTAAATTATATATTAAGTTTTGTTTAAAGCTAGCATTGGGTTGGAGAAAAGAAAGGAGGCCAATTGGGCCTAATTACATAAAACGTTTTGCTGTAAAAAAGAAAAGGTTATTGTTGCTGTAAAAAAAATGATGTTGTTAGGCTGAGTAAAAAAATATAACGCAAGGCCCAAATTAAAAATCTTGTACCAACACTGTATCAACCACCCAAAAAAAAAGGCAAACACGTTTTCAATTAACAGATACTGTACAGATCATCCCAGAACATACGCTTATTTTTTCAATCAACACTCACTGTTTAGATCCAAAAAAATCAAATCTTACTTTTTATGAATGAAGTCTTAAATTAATAACAAAACCTGTAATTTCTAACGTACGTAGAAATTGAAAAAATATTAAAATGATATTACAGAATCGTCTCCGAAGTCCAATCAGAGTAAATAAAAATCTAAGAATCTCTATAATCCAGATCAAATATCACATCATGCAATTATGATGTACAAATCTTCAAATCATATCTCAAAAAAAAAGAAAAAATATGAAAAGTATCAAATCTACCAAATCAGAATCATACCAGAATCAATCCGCGAGAATCAAGATCCCCAACTTGTTTCAATCCCTAAATCTAAGTAAATCAGTAACCTAACCCTAATTTGAAAACGCTATAAATACCAGAAAAATGAATACAGAAGGGGGATTTTTTTGGGTTTACGGAGAAGAACTTTGCGAAGAACTTGGACAATGAGAAGCAAGCAAAGAGAAACTCGAACCCGGCGAGGAAGTCGAAGCCACTGCGAGCAAACGATGTTCAAGAAGATAAGGCGATTGGGGTTTCGTTCTCAGAAACCACAATCGTCGTTGACGGCTGCCTTCAATCACCGCCGAAACCTACAACGTCAAGGAGGCGTTTAGTACAAAAACCGAAAAGAGCAAAAATCAGCAAAAGGGGTAAAAATCACTTAGCCTATTTTTATCTTTGTTTTTTTGTATTGATGTTTTGGGGGGTTTGATTCGTGATGAGGGGAGGGTAGAGCGCTGATAGCCGCCGCGGAGAAGGGAGAATTAGGGTTGCTGGAAGAAAGGAATGGGTTGGTACGAGAGAGAAGGGAGAAGATAGTAGTCACTGTAAGTGAAAGATAAAACAAAAAGTAAACAACCTTTGTGTATTCCGCTGGATCGTATATGCGCTAATGCATTATAATAACCATGCTCTTTCGTTTTCACCCATCAAATTTTAATCTGACGGCTGTCTGGCCAGGTTATACCATAACCCATGCTCCCTCGCTACATAGGATATCTCCGGCCCTCTCTTAAGTATTACGGGCTTAAGCCCAATTCGTTTCTACGCCCCCTTTTGGCCTTAATTACTAAACATAACAATAAGGCACACCCCCTATCCAGACTTCGGTTTGGGCTTGAAGCCCATATCACTTTCAACACCCCCTATTTTACTTAGAAACTAAATTTACACCCCCTGCCTAATTAATCCTTTTTGCATTTTTTATATAATTAATAATTTCTTATTATTATTATATTTTATTTTTATTTTTATTATTTTTATCATTATAAATTGTATTAATTATTATCATTATCAGTAATTTTTATTTATAGTATTATTATTTATTATATGTAAATATTACTATATCTCTAAATAAATTTATTTTTATATTAAAACTGCATATTTCACTTTATATATTAGTTGCATTAAATTATTTTCTAAATCATGCATTAATCAAGACGTTTTTGCAATTAATACAGTAAAAACACAAACAAATATCAAACTATTTTCGTGAATAAATTAAGCTAATTAACAATTTTTTTGCAAATGGGTTTCGAATTAATTTTGGCTTACTGCGTACTCAGTCAAAATTTCCGCAATCACTACTCCCGACCGAGTGCGAAGTGATTCAAAATATGTTCATAAACCCCTAAAAAAACACCAACCCATACGAACTACGAATTGGGACTCTGATTCCTCATAAGAGGATACGTAGGCATACGATCAAAAATCGTAGCGAGTTCTCCTATTAAAAATTAAAACCCTTTCCCCTATTAAAAATTAGGACACTTTTCTTTCTGATTAAAACCTAAAACCCAGTTTACCCCAAACCTAAACCTAGAGCTTAATATCCTTGTGAGCAAGGTGGATGAAAGGTGCCTAACACCTTCTTTTCGTCTAATTGAGTCCGAAACCTAGAATCTCTGTCTCCGAATTAGGGTTTTCCGTTAGATTCCCTTCCCTAGGATAAAAACTAATAGTGGCGACTCTTGATTAAAAAACCAGTTTCTACAAAGCAGAAACGTAAAACCTACGCTATTACAATGCTTTAGGACAGTTATATATAAAAAAGAGTACAAGAAATAAAATGCACAATTTTAAACTTAGACTATTACATCCCATAATCAGTTACATTATTTATATAAAATGGGGTAAAAAAATAATGTGCAAAAGGTTAGAAACTACTTCTAAGAACCTAAGGCAATAAGAAATCTTTTTTTTTTGTTTATTTGGTTTTGAGAGAAAAAACTAAATTAGTTTTCCTAAAATCTATTTAGAAAATAAACTAAAATTTTTATGGTTTTTTTTTATATTTATGAAAAGAAATATTAAAATTAAAGTAAGTCATAAATTCTAGTCTACTTTTAATTTTGAAATAAAAGGGCTAAAGTTAATTAATTAATTAATTTTAGAAACTAATTATTTAATAAAAAACAAAATCCTAATTTTTGTGATTTTTATTGTTTGTTGATTAAAAACAATGTAATGAAAAGGATAAGCTAAATGGAAAAAAGCAGTAAAAGGAAAAGAGTAATTTGTAGGATGTAGGCCTGGATCGAAAGGCCTAAGGCTGCCTTTCGATCCAAGTGAAAAGGCTGGTCGAAGATGCCTGAGAGACTGCATCTCTGGGGTGTTCAACCTGGATGTGTCATCCTTCGATCAGGGATACTGGATCTGGAAGGAATTCGTTCGAAAAAGAACAAAAACGTATGACCTGGGTGTCGAACCCAGGTATTTCGACTCCCTCTCCAATCGAAGGAATCTGATGTTATTTCGCCTTAAAAATCCTGAGATTCGAATCTGGGTTTAAAAAAAGGGCAGAAGATTCATGTGTCACCTAGTTCGAAGCATACTGCTTCGAAGCCCTAAACAATATTCCTGCAAATGAACAAATGTTAGAGATCCAGGGGGGGTTTACCCCCCCTGATTCGAATCCCTCCCTAATTCGAATCTCTCTCCAACTTGAATCTGGGTTTGTTTGACCTGGAACTTCCCAAGTGTGATTCGAAGGAAAAACTCAGATTGTGCCCTAGCGATGGCACGATCTCATCCCTGCACTTTAACTTGCATGCAACATAAATATTGCAATGTATATCTATTCGATGTGTATCTCTCCAAAGCCCCTTCGACCAGCCCTTGTTCCCTTCGATGGTTCTGAGTTCTGATTCGAAGTAATCAGAACTTCCATCATTAGAACATTTTGGATTAAGACATCTCTCCACTGACATGCCAATCGAAGGTAATTCTGATGTTCCAATTGAAAGACCCTCCGATGTTCCAATCGAAGGATACCTTGATGCCTCAATCGAAGGAAGCTCGGATTGCTCCAATCGAAGAAAGCTCTGATGCTCCAATCGAAGGAAGCTTTTATGCTCCTATCGAAGGAAACTCTGATGCTCCAATCGAAGGAAGCTCTGATGCTCCAATCGAAGGAAGCTCTGATGTCCTGATCGAAGGACATTTCGTTCATCTTCAAATTTTACTTTTCTTAAGCAGATGTTTGCAACCACCCATGTAAAAGAGAATTTTGAAAGAAAATGAGAGGGAATATTTTGGGGTACAACAGTGCTAACCAACATCACCTGTTTGTTGGTCTTTTTTCGAAATTCAAACTACTTATTTATGAAATATAAATGAATTATATGCATATATTCATGATCATATTTATGTATGGAATTGTTTTGACGTATTACTTTTGAAGATTAGTGTAGGAATAACAAAGTGCCATGGTTAGGGCATAAATTGAGTTTTGTTTCGAAACTCATGATACAATCACTTTTAGGATAAACCAACCTCACCATTGGATTCAGGAGGGTCGATTTAGGGGGATAGGGTCCTTCTTGATCTCTAACATACATTAACTTTGCAGGTTGGAAAATAGCTTCACTGGAGAAGACGACCCGAGCTAGGGCTCCGGCGCTTCTCTGGTACATTGATTTGATTTTTTTACATATTGTTTTTGTTTTGATATAATAACAGATTGGAAACATGGCTCAGTTGGTGAAAGGCGCACGTGATGAAGGAAAGGGCGTGGGTTTGATTCCATGCGTCTTGCATTTTTGTTATTTTCCAGATTTAATGTGCAGATTATCAATATAATGAACGCGTTCAGTTTCCTAACACAATTAGCAGGCTGGCACAATGGCAAGGAGTACAGGCTGCTACCCCAGGGGCGTGGGTTCAACACCCACCCTTGGCAGTTTGCTTGATTTTTCTTATAACTTGTTCTTTTTTCCTTATTTTTTCCCTTAACCCTATTTTCACTTAACCATAAAATAATAAAACCCCTTTTTTACAAACCCTAATTAAATTAGGTTTTAGGTTTTAATTAATTTCATTAATAAACTTTTTATTAATTAAAATTAATTAGCTTTTAGGTTTATTTTAATCATCATCAAAACCTTTTTTTCATTAAAAAAATCGCCTAAAAACATTTTTGTTTTTCCTCTTCCTTTTTCTTATTTTACATTTCATATATCGAATGATAGGTTTTTGCAAATGTAATAGCCTAGTCTTATTTTCCGCTTTTTTTCTTCATTATTATTATAATTGTTCCTGGGATGTAATAGTTAGGTTAATTTCCGCATTCTCTATTATGTATCTGCCCCAAAGCGTTGTAATAGTTTAGGGTTTACGTTTCTACTTTATTTCCTGCTATTATATTTACTACACTACTACTTAGTAATTAGGGTTGTATGGAAAGATAAAAATCAAACGATAGAAAATCCTAAATCCAAAGATAAAATAACTGAACATAATACACTTGCACACTCGCACCTCTAGGGTAACCTCCCTTGTTGCCTTTGGAACAAAACGGTCATGTCCCTCGAAAGTGGAGACGCTTTGGCAAAGTCCCTCGAATAAAAGATCATAGTCCCTCAATGACCCTTTCGATGTTTCCTTTCAATAAATGATCTAGTCCCTTACGAAAATTTCTAAAGCGTCCTTACTAGTTGCCTTTGATAATCGTATGATGACCCTACGCGCGTCCCTTCACATCCAACAATAGGGCTTCCTACTAACTGATGATACGGATAGCACTATCTAAAGGAGGAGGAAAAGTACAAGAATGACCTTGAGTGGGTAGAACTTTTAATCGCTTGCTCATAAAAACCTTTCAAAAACAAAACATTTCACAAACACTTTCGAAGATATTTTCAAAACACTTTGTACGCATTCTTGAGGACCGATACAAGAATCATTACAAAGTTTCGCCTTACATTGGAAAATTTTCAAAATATTTTTCAAACACACACAAAAAGTAAATTTTCAAAGTGAGCTAAGCGATTAAGAACACGTAGATAACTACGGATGAAAAGGGTGTTATCACCTTCCCTTTTCATAATCTATCCCCCGAACTCAAAATCTTAAATGGTTTTTCCTGTTCTTTTAACCCTTTCCTTATTAGATAAAAGAAAAGTCGATGGGGATTCTAGCTATCCTCAATATTTGCGATAAAACGCAAAAACAAGTCAGTTCTCCCACCGCAATACAGAACTAGCGACTTTGTTGGGGATTTCTTTAAAAGAGGGGTTACCTTAGAGTCTTAGATCACTTTTACTTGCTTTTACTTGTCTGCTTTGTTTGTTTTAAAATTAAGGGCTGCTTGGGTTTAATTTCTTGCAAAGATCCTACACCCAAATCTAGGGTACCCTAGGCAAGTAGGAATAGATCATGGAAACTGTGCGGCATAGACCGATATGATTGAAGTGATGGCTATGTTAGTGTGACACTTTGGTTTGTACTGATGTTCCTTGAGTCAGTCAAGGATAACATTAGGTTGGCGCATGATGTCATAAGCACTAACTGACTTTTAGAATCTTAATTGACCCATCTTGGCCATTAGAAGGTAGTGAGATAGACGACTTTGGTGCAGTCCAGATTTGGTTGATACTCGATGCTACACTCATTAAGATTCGACTCGCGGGATGTTTTGGTGGAAAAATCAGTTATTGTACTAAAATAAAACCTTCGAGAAAGATCTGTGATATGAGATCCCTAGAACCCAGTTACTATTTTCAGGACATGTTGAGCCAACTTGACTTCTATAGAAATGGTACTTACATATGAACCTCATGCAAGCCTTTAAACCTAAGGCTCTTGTGTGCTTTGTTTGTGTTTGCTATCTGTTCAAACATGACATCATGACATCATACCATGGCATTTTCACTAACCCTTTTCAAGGATCTTAGGGACTTGTGGTACAGGTTTATCATGAGCCAGACTTCTAGCAAGGGGCAAGAGGATTTATTTTTCTCTAGCCATATGTCGTCAAGATCAAAGTACGTCCTCGTGAGTCAAAATCTAGGACCCACTTGGCATGGTGAGCTCGATTATTATAGAGGAACATTCAAAGATGAAGACACGAAGCTCTTCATACAAAGCTGCAGACTCAACTTCAACTATTTCATCACTTTTTGTTTATCCCGCGAGATCCTTCAAAACATTGGATATGCATCCACATACCATAAATATCATCACATAACAGGTTTTCCCAAGAAAATTTTTCTAATCTTCTTGCTGTTTATTTTAGTAAAAGATGGCTCTCGAACAAACCGTCAAAGAACTGCAAGCTCAAAATTCTCAACTTCAACAAATGTTTATGGAGTTAGCCAAGGGGCAAGAAGAGCTGAAGATCGTCATCACCAAAGAGAGGAAGAAAAAGACTAAGAAACCAGCCATCATCCTTAATATCGGTAGAAGATTCAAAGGTTCGGTCAGGAGGGCTCTAGATTTTGACGCCTCATCAAACAAAGATGATAACCAAGAGGAAGATGATAAGAGTGTGAAAGCTGAGGAGAATAACAACCAGGGTTCTGATGAAGAAGAAGCAGACTATTTAGATGAACAGTATCCTCCTGCTGATGACAAATAAAAATAGTTGGAAGATCGTCTCAATGCTATGGAGATCCAAAGAGTGTCTGGGCTGGATTTTGAAGACCTGGGTTTAATCTCGGGAGTTGTAATTCCTCACAAATTCAAGTTCCCTACTTTTGCAAAGTATGATGGTGTTTCCTGTCCAAATATCCATTTAAGGTCGTACGTTTAGAAGATTCAACCTCATATTGCTGACAGTAAGTTATGGGTGCACTTATTTTAAGAAATCTTGTCGGGAACACAGTTGGAGTGGTTCTATCATGTGGAAGGGACCAATATCCGTACTTGGGAAGACTTGGCTACTGCTTTTTACAAACAATACCAGTACAATGCTGATCTTGCACCAACCCGCGTGCAATTACAAAGTATGACTATGGGCTCGAATGAAGGCTTCAAAGAGTATACCCAGAAATGGAGGGATCTAGCTGGGAGAGTTCAACCTCCCTTATCTAAGAGGTATCTAGTTGATATGTTTATGGGAACTTTGACAGGTCCTTTCTTCAATCATCTGATCAAAAGATCTTCAGCTGGATTCACTGAGCTGATATTAATAGGGGAATGGGTTAAAGGTGGAATCAGGAGTGGAAAAATTCAGGTGGTTGTGTCATCAAGTACTATGAAGAAGATGTTCAATGATAAAAAAAGAAGCTAATGTTGTGTATGGCCAGAAGGGTCGTGCTAGAAATGACCGCAACCAGTCTGTGGGAGTTCTGCTAATTTATAATCATGCATCAGTGCAACAACATCAACAAGGTAATCAGCATAGGTTAGATGCACCCAGGAGACAATTTACTAAGATCAACATGACATTTCCTCAGGCATTACAATATCAATTGAAAGCATAATTGATAACATTAAGAGATCCACCTCAGAATCCCAACACTTCCTCCCCCAAGTACAATCCTAATGTAAGATGCGCATATCATTCCAATAGTCTAGGACACAACACAAATAGTTGACGGGCTTTGAAAAATAAAATTCAAGATATGGTTGACAATAAAGATATTGAATTTGATCCCCCCGAGACCCCCAATGTGATTACCGCTTCTATGCCTAAGCACGACAAAGGCATTAGTGCTATTGATGATGTTTTGTATGTTTCAACTGTAAATGACTTGACTACTCCAATCTTGGTTATTAAGAAGAATTTGTTGCAAGCCGATGTATTTCCGGGTTATATTGAAAGATGCTATTGCTGTGCAGCCCAACCCAATTGATGCAAACAGCTGAAAGAAGGTATTCAGCATCTGATGTATAACCATACAATTTTAATTGAGAAGACTCATTATATTTAGAATTTGTTTCAAGACTTGGAGCTTGAAGAGGTATCTGTAATTTCTGGTACTTCTATAAGGATCACTGCTAAAGGCCCCATGAAGATTAAGGCTGAACCCAGAGTTTCCCCTTTAATAATTACCGCACCCGAACCAATCCCATACTCCTTTGACAAGGTTGTCCCTTGGAATTATGGGGTAGACATCTACTACCATGGCGTCAAGAAAGAACCATTGATTGTTTAAGGTGGAAATACTGAAGTTACTGATCCCAATATTGGCAATATTGCCGGGACCAATAAGGTTACCAGAAGTGGAAGGGTTTTCTCTCCAGAAATCTCTCTGAAGATTATTGTTATACCAGTTCGTATTACTGCTGCCAAGTCAACTACCGAGACTCTAGGTAAAGGACAAATGAATGAGCATGTCCAGACGGAGGCACCAAAAGAGGTTATTGTTGAAGATACCTCTAATCAAGAAATGGAGGAGGTACTGAAAATCATCTGAAAAAGTGACTACAAGATTGTTAAACAACTGGGACAGACTCCCTCCAAGATATCCATGTTATCCCTATTGTTATGCTCAGAAGACCATGCTCATGCTTTAGTGAAGTTCTTAAAATTTGCGTAAGTAACACGAGAAATATCAACTGATCAATTTGAAAATTATATTGCTAGCCTGACCACTGATAATGGGCTAGGCTTTTCGGATGCTGACTTGACTCCCGAAGGAAGGAACCATAACAAGGCCCTGTATGTATCTATTGGATGCAAGGGCACTACCTTAGCTCATGTGTTGGTTGATACGGGTTCCTCATTAAATGTTTTACCAAAGGGTGCTTTAGATAGGCTTGACTATGAAGGGGTTGTGTTGAAACCCAATGACATTATGGTCAGAGCCTTTGACGATTCAAAAAGGATGGTGCACTAAGACGTGGATCTTCCGATTAGAGTAGGTTCACAGGTATTCGACTCTACCTTCTATGTAACAAATATTCGACTCTACCTTCTATGTAATGGATATTTGACCGACATATTCATGTTTACTGGGACGCCCTTAGATTCACGTGGTAGGCGCTGTTACCTCCACTTTACATTAAAAGATAAAATATCCCATGAAAGGAAAGGTTGTCACGGTTTGTGGTGAAGAAGAGTACATGGTAAGTCACTTGAACTCGTTCAAGTATGTTGAGATGGTAGACGAATTCATCGAGACTCCCTTCCAGACCGTTGAAGTTATTCCTCGGAAAATACCGCTACTGAGGACATTTCTGCTATTCCTAAGGTTACTGGGGTTCCTCCCAGGATGGCTTCTCTGAAGGATGCAAGAGTTGTGGTAGAAGAAAGTGGTTGTACTACTTGGGGCCTGCTTCCTGACATTTCGTACAAATTTGATAAATTGGGTTTGGGTTTCACTGTAGAGGCTCAGAGGGATGTTCATCGTGCTCGTGCTGGAAGACCATAATTCTGCATCAGCAACAAAGGAGCCAACCGGTAGAAGATGCAGATAGTGACTACGACCTAGACAACTGAATTTTTCCCACCACCGGCAATAGACTCAGCAATTGGAAGACTAAATACATTATACCGATCTCCTTTAGTCAAGAGTAAATGTTATTTTCGATTTCTTTTTGCTTTCAAGTTTTGGCAATGTAATTCTTAAAACAATAACTTTAAGTCGTGTGCCTTACCCGGGGAACAACGGTCCATTTGTTAGGGTTGTCATTTCATTCGCATATTTTCATTCAATAAAACATTGGACGTTTGCATTCAAATTTTGCGCTCTATGTATTTCTTTTACTTTATTACTTTCAAAATATATATGTGTTCTTACACACACCCACACAACAAATTGCAGATCCACATCCGCTTTGGATCCCGTAGATAACAATTATGATATTGCCAATTATGACTTCGAAAATCCGATCTACCAAGTCGAGGACGAAGGTGAGAAAGATTGTGAAGTACCTGGAGAGCTTACTAGGCTGTTAATGCAAGAAGAAAGAGCCATACAACCACACGAAGAGGCATTAGAGGTTGTGAACTTGGGTACTAAAGAAGACAAAAAAGAAGTCAAGATAGGTGCCAATCTAGAAGACAGTGTCAAGAACAGATTAATCCAGATGTTATACGACTATGTTAAGATCTTTGCTTGGTCATACAAAGACATGCCAGGGCTTGATACTGATATTGTGGTTCATTGTCTACCGATGAAAAAGGTTGTTCTCCAATAAAGAAGAAGGTTCATCGTATGCGTTCCGAGATGTCTGAAAAGATCAAAGTTGAGGTTATGAAGCAACTCAATGCAGTTTTCTTGGTTGTTACGTATTATCCTCAGTGGGTTGCAAATCTGGTTCCATTATCGAAGAAGGATGGTAAAGTGTGTATGTGTGTAGACTACATGGATCTGAATAGGGCAAGCCTCAAAGCTGACTTTCCGCTTCCACATATTGATGTTATGGTTTACAACACCGCTTAGCACAAAGTGTTTTCCTTCATGGATGATTTCTCCCATTATAATCAGATCAAGATGGCACCTAAGGATATGGAGAAGACTACTTTTGTCACACAGTGGGGCACTTTCTGCTACAAGGTTATGCCTTTTGGGTTAAAGAACGCCGGTGCAAATTATCAACATGCTATGGTAGCTTTGTTCCATGACATGATACATCATGAGATAGAGGTTTACATTGACGAAATGATAGCCAGATCTCAAACTAAAAAAGAATATCTTGGCCACCTACACAAACTGTTTGAGAGATTGAAGAAGTACAAGTTGAGATTGAATCCAAACAAGTGCACCTTTGGGGTATGATCCGGTAAACTCCTAGGCTTTGTCGTTAGTGGTAAAGGTATTGAGGTTGATCCCGCCAAGGTGAAAGCCATTCAAGAAATACCATCTCCTCGTACTAAGAAGGAAATTAGAGGTTGTTGTACCCCAAAATTTTCCCTCTCATTTCATCAACATTTTCTCATCACAAGACCCTTGGAGCTCAAGATCAAGTTAGGGTTTGCTCTGCTCAAGACCCCTCCTTGCACTGCTGACCCAAATTAGGATTTGAGATTGCACAAGGATGTTTTGACCTAGAATGCCCAAAGTGACTTTCATGCTTCATGTTGGACTCACAAGTTTATCCATACCAAGTTTCAAGCCTTGATTCCAATCTTTGCCCAGTCAATTGGATAATTGACCTAGAAATCAGCTGTATTGGGGAAAAAGTCAACTGTGGCCAATTGACAGTCAAACTTCATGATTTTTGACCCACATCAACATTATGAACTCATATGAACCATTTGGTCAAGTTTGGATCATAATGCCACAAGAAATTTGATCAGATCACCAAAAGGGCAAAATGGTCATTTTTAGGGTTTTGACTGCACAAAGGCAATTTTTGACTGTTTGACCTAGCCAGTGGCAAACCAAGCTCTCATATGGCCTCAAGGACTCAATGGCATGGTCTTGACACATTCAACAAGTTCAAAAGATCCCAAATGCACAAGATTGACAGATGAATTTTCCAGTCAACTGATCAAAATTTGACTGTATACTGAAAAGTCAAACTTTGACTTTTTGGTCAAAATCAAGTGCCAAGATTCATTTTTCATTAAGACATGTCAAATTATGAAACTTATTCATCAAGAAACCAAAAATTGCAAATTAGGGTTTAAAATGAAGAAATTCCATAACTTAGAAATTTTCTAAGTTATAAAATTTCCTTATTTTTTCCTAACTTTGTCCCATTTTTTCATCAAGATACATTTGGATTCAAACAAAACTCAAAACATGAAAGTTATAGTCCATTGCAAAATCTACAACTTTGATTCACAAAGTTTCCTCAAAAGAAGCTTGTAGCGCAAGTTATGATTTTTGGAACAAGGGTGCAAAACATTCTTAACTTAGAAATTTTTTTGACCTATTATAGGCAGGGTTTTTGCCCAACTTCATGGCCACTTTTCACATGCTTCCACTTGGAATTTCAACTTGCATTACAAATATGGATTGTAGTACACATTCCAAGCTTTCCAAATTGTCCAAGAACTTCTCAAACACCCTTGTGGTTAGGGAGAATCGAATTTGCAAAGATGGGCAAAAGTCACTTTGTTCATAGCCAAATACATGTACATAACATTGGCATTTTGAACTCAGCATGATCCAAGCTAGATTACAGGCCTCTAACCTTATTTACACTCAATAATTGAATGCAAAACCTTTGTGTCCTAGCATTATTTTGTTCATTAAGTCATTACACAAAGGATTAGTCTTTAAACGGAAAAAGCATTTTAGCCATTTTTGAAAAGGGTCACTTTATGTCAAAGTCCATATCTTGGAAGTACAAGCAGATCTTTGAGGCACAAGTTTGTGAACATATCCCACTGATTAAGAACCAAGTTTGCAGCATGCTTGAGGGGCCTGTATTGCCCTATAACCCAACTTGCCTTTTGTTTGCTTAAAGAAGAAGAAAACTTGCATATTGAACAACAACTCACATTCCTGTAAACACAAGCTCAAGTAAACTTTGCAAAGACATTCCATACTCCCTAACTGAACTAAAGCACGACCAAACCACCTTCAATACCTCCTCATTCACAGAAACACCTTCTTGCTACAAAAACAGAGTCCCTTCTACAACTTGACTTCCATAAACACTTCCACTCGTGCGTTTTGGCCAAAGCTTGTTCAAACACACTCCCTACCATCCATTGAAGCTATTCCAAGCATTGAAATCAAGCTGTAACAGCCATAGCCAAGTTTGCCATTTTCACTTTTCATTGTTGCAGGTTGACTTCCATAGCTCGATTCAGAAGGATTCAAGGCACACCAAGCATAGAGGAAGCACCCCTGGACCTCAAGCAAGCTGTACAAGTCCTCAAACTCCATTGAAGATACCTCCATTGCTGTACACGACTCAAGCTGAACAGGTACAAGTTTGAACTTCTATCTCTCTATCCAGGCATAGTTAGGTTTAAGTTTGTGAAGAAAGAATGTTCTACTCATAGCCCTGAAGCTACCCATATCCTCACTTTTCATTTATATTGTGTGTTAAGAGAATTTTGGACCTGAACATTGGAAAAAAGTTAGGTCAGGAATTGGGGGAGAAGAAATTCTCTCTCATTTCTGAGAGTTAGAACAACTTCTTTATATGTCTGAAATCGTGACTTGATGCTCTACATTTTTGATGTTGTAAGTTTTTGTTAAAAGTCAAAGAATCAGGAAGTTTGAATCAAGCATGGAGGGCGCACGGTTTTGAGACAGAAATGGCTGGAGGTTGAAGAAGCTTGACTTGGGCTGGGCCTGAGTCGTTTTTTCTTTTTGCACCATCTTTTTCCACCTACACCCCATTGGCCCATTGTGTGAAATATTCACTATTTTTGCATTTTTCTTTTTGTTTATGATTCTATATTTTTATTCAAACATGAAAAAACACTAAAAATATTTTTTCTCACATTTTTGCATTTATTTGGTATTTATTTGTTTCATTTAGCACATGTAAATAAGTATATTTATACTTTTTTATTCAAAAACCTAGAAAACAATATAAATATATATATATATATATATATATATATATATATATATATATATATATATATATATATATATATATATATATATATATATATATATATTAGTTTTTATTTCTTATTTACATTTTGAAAACATTTTCTAAAAATATACTTTTTTTTTGTAAATAATTAATATTTTTATTTTTGTACATATTTAGTATATTTAAATATATATAATATAATACTTGTATAGTTATTAAATAGTTAGGATAAAAATATGAAAATAGCACATTTTTATTTTTATTAATATATGACATCAAAAATACTTTTTTTCACAATATACTTCTTTTTTTATTTTTTGTATATAATTAATAAATATTGTATATAATATAATTAATAAATACTATTTATTTAAAAAATTAGGGTTTTGCCCTAAACCATGAAAATATCCAAAATTAACCTTTTTATTTTTGGTTATATGTCACATGAAAATATTTTTACATACATAAAAAACCATTTTTTGTGCATATTACATTTTTGCATATTTATTGTATTTATTTAATTATTGTGCAATTAAATAACTTGTATATTCAATTTGGATTGTAATAGTCTAGATTTAAATTTCTTGCTAAATATCCCCCATTTGAATATTTGTACCCTCATCCCCATAATTATGTTGTAATAATTTAGGGCTTTAAATTCCGCATTTTAAAGCTTTCTAAATATGCCATGATAGACTTAGGGTTTGTATGCAAATCAAAAATAACAAATAGCTTGACCTAATGCAAAGATAAAAAGCATGAAAATGGACAACACCAATCACACTTGCACCCTTAGGGTTACTCCACTTGTTGCCTTCAATAATGGGACATGCTTGCATGTTCAGTGTCTTTGGCAAAACAAAAACAAATCAAATGATCATAGTCCCTCGATGACGCTTTCGAAGTTGCCTAAAAATGATCAAGTCCCTTAAAGGAAAAGTTGCCAAAGACACTTGGCACCATTGCATTCATGGTCCATACGATGACCCGCGCCCGTCCCGTTAACATCCTAACACAAGATTGTCCACCAAATACAATGGTGGAACAATACTGTTAAAAGGGTTAAAACATAGGAAAGATCTTTGAGAAATTTAGGGTAGATAGCTTTTGGTTACTTGCCCAATCTTGCAAAACAATCCTTACATTTTTCAAAAACACACATCACTACACAACTTCAAAACCAACTTTCAAAACCTTGAAACATATTTTCAAAAAGACAAACACCTCTTGTAAAACATTCGAGTAAAGATTTGTTGCAAGGGTTGCCTAGACAATGGCATCTTTTTCAAAACATTTTCAAAAACCACACACACAAAACACCATTTCAAACAATTGAAAATGCAAGGCAAGTGATCTAAGCAAGTAACTAAGAGCCCATGGATAACCATGGATAGAAAGGGTGATAATACCTTCCCTTTCTATAATCTACTCCCCGAACCCAAGAAAACATCTCAAAGGTTTTTGTTGTGCTTTTTAACCTTTTCTTAGGATAAAATAAAAAGTCGGTGGCGACTCTTGCTCAACCGAAACATTTTCAAAAACAAACACAAAACCCAATTCAGTTCTCCCACCGTATCAGAGGTTTCTTAGGACGATTGAACTACATTTCCAGATTTATTTCCCATTTGACCGCTACTTGTGAGTCGACCTTCAAGTTGCTGAAGAAAGACCAAGTAGTAAAGTGGAGAGATGATTGTCAGATAGCTTTCGAAAAAATGAAGGAGTATCTCTAGGAACCTCCAATTATGATGCCACCAGTTGAAGGAAGACCTCTGATCATGTACCTAACAGTGTTAGAGAACTCAGTGGGGTGTGTACTGGGGCAACATGACGAGTCTGGTTGAAAAGAGCATGCAATATACTACCTTAGCAAAAAATTTACCGACTGTGAAACAAAATACTTACTACTTGGAAAAACTTGTTACGCTTTGGCATGGGCTGCTAGCCGACTAAGACAATATATGTTGACTCATACAACTTTGTTGATCTCTAAGATGGATCCTATAAAATACATATTCGAGAAGCCCACTCTCTCTGGAAGGATAGCCAGATGGCAAATGGTCTTAACAGAATACGACATTCAGTACACCACTCAGAAGGCAATCAAAGGAAGTATATTGGAAGACCATTTGGCTCATCAAATCATAGACAACTATCAAACTATGAATTTCGAGTTCCCAGATGAGAATATCATGCTAATTACAGATTGTGAAGAACGTGGACCGTATGAAGGACCTGAGTCGGGATCCCGATGGACTTTGGTTTTAGATGGAGCTTCTAACATGCTGAGCAATGGAATCAGTGATGTGATTGTCTCTCCCAAGGGTTGCCATACGCCCTTCACCGCCAGACATTGCTTTGACTGTACCAACAACATGGCTGAATACGAAGCATGCATCATGGGTATTAAGGCTGCTATTGATATGATAATCAAATTCTTGAATGTGTACGGGGACTCAGCCCTAGTGATCAATCAGATTAAGGGATAATGGGATACGAAGCACCCAAATCTCATTCCTTATTGAAAGCATGTCTTGACATTAATTCTGTACTTCGAGGAAATCACTTTCGAACATATCCCACGAGAAAATAATTAGTTGGCAGACGCATTAGCTACCATGTCATCTATGTTCAAAGTCAGATGGGGCAATGAAGATCCTCGAATCACTATTGAAAATCTAGACGAACCAACATATTGCTATGAAGTTAATATTGTTTGAGTAGAAGAAAAGCCTTGGTTTCACAAAGTAAAAAGATACCTCGAGGCTCAAGAGTACCCAGAGGGGGCATCTATCAATGATAAGAAATTTCTATGGAGGTTCTCTGCCAAGTTCTTTCTGAGCAATGGAATTTTGTACAAGCGTAATCATGATTCGGCTCTGCTTCATTGTGTAGACAAGAAGGAAGCTAAGAAGATTATGGAAGATATGCACGAAGGTATCTTTGGTACTCATTCCAATGGGCACACAATGGATAAGAATATTCTGAGAGCAGGTTATTATTGGTCGATCATGGAAACTGATTGTCATCTTCATTCCAGAACTTGTCACAAATGCCAGATTTATGCTGATAAAGTACATGAGCCTCCGGTTCCTTTGAATGTCTTGATTTGTCCTTGGTTGTTCGCAATGTGGGGCATTGATATTATTCGAGAGATTAAGCCTACGGATTCTAATGGGAATTGTTTCATCCTCATCGCCATTGATTACTTCACAAAGTGGGTTGAAGTAGCCTCATTTGCCTCTGTTACCAAGAATATTGTGGCCCGATTCATTAAGCATAACCTTATTTATCGGTATGGAATTCTTGAAAGAATTATTATAGACAATGGTACCAATCTCAAAACACTATGATCACGGAACTCTGCATGCAGTTCAAGATTAAACACCACAATTCTTCTCAGTATCGAACAAAAATAAATGGCACAGTGGAAGCAGTCAACAAGAACATCAAGAAGATTTTGAAAAAGATGATGGGGACATATAAAGATTGGCATGAGATGTTACCATTTTCTCTTTGTGGCTATTGCACTTCAGTACGGACATCAACTGGGGCAACCCCATTCTCTCTAGTCTACAGTATAGAGGTTGTCTTACCTGTCGAAGTCCAGATTCCTTCCTTAAGGATCATGAAAGATGCAGGTTTAGACAAAGACGAGTGGATTCAGACTAGCCTGGACTAGATAAATTTGAACGACGAGAAAATGCTTGTGGTTGTTTGTCACAATCAAATGTATCAGAAGTGCATAAGCAAAACCTTCAACAAGAAAGTCCAACATCGGGTATACTAGGTTGGGTACTTGGTAATAAAGCGTATTATCCTACCACAAGATGATCCCATGGGAAAATGAACTCTGACATACGAAGGGCCATTTATGATTAAGAGGATATTTTCTGGCGGCGCTATGATACTGACCACCATGGACGGTGAAGATTTCCCGCACCCTGTGAACGTGGACATAGTAAAAAAATACTACGCATGAAAGAGACCCGCTAGGTTGACTGGCCTAGGCAAAAATAAGGTCATCTCGACGAACCAAAAGGGTTTGGGAAAAAATGAGGGATATATATAAAGATTTTTCACCCGGCAAGTCAAAAACCTAAAAAGGCAGCTTGGTCAAAAAAGGGTATCCTAGTGGACTGAAAACCCGAAAGGGAGGTCTAGGCAAAGGTTATGGATTAATGTGTACGACTATGTTCCATTGGATCACCTACATACAACAAGCTTTATAATCAACGCCAAGTTCAAATGGTACAGATCAATTCAGTCAACTTCTTCCGACAACAAGGGGTGAGATGCTTGAAGATATAGGGGCAATAGTAGAGTTGAAACCCGATGGGATTGTTTCTACATAACTGTCTTTATTTGTTGATTCTTTGTACTTTCTTCATTTTTACGATGATTTCCTTTTACTAGGATCTTTGTCTCCTTGTACAAAGCTGCTTATTTATAGGCAAACTACCAATACAAATATAATTCAAAATTCAAACTGACTTTCTCTGTTTTGTTTGAAAAAACGTCCAATGACTAAATTGAGTGAACATATGCATATGAATATGATTACTGTTAACAAATGTGTGAATAGAACAGGGTTAGCATTTACTAAAGACTCTGGGAGTTGGGATAACGTTCAAGTCATCCACAAATATCCACAGGGAAATCTCTACAGAGATACCTTTAAAAACTCATCCTCGACAGAGATACATTCCTTAGAAAGTCTAATATACCTTCATATAGAAATTGAGGCATCTTCCAGCAGTTCACTTGATCAGCTTCCCCAGTAGGTCCCTAGCAGGTAAAGAAGTGTGATCATTTCCCCAGCATACGATGGAAACTTCCTTCGCATAGCCTATGAAATTCCAATTCCCATCATAAGTGATTCCCTCAGCACAGTTTATAGGAATTTAATTCCCCAGCGGAGTTTATTCCTCCAACATTGTAAAATCCTTGACAGAAGTCTCCTCCCCAGCAGGGTTTATTTCTCCCGCAGGGTTTATTTCCCCAACAGGGTTTATTTCCCAAATAGAGGTTATTTCTCTGATTATCGCAATTCCCCAACAAAATTCTCTTCTTAGATCAGATGTCACTCAACTTTATCCTCCCCAGAAGAGTGGATGTCCCCGCATTAGAGGATTATCTATTTCTTTTATCCCCAGTCAACATACATAAGAATCAAATCCTTCAAGAGAATGATGAATGACTAATGTTCCAGAATTCTTCTATCCCCCAAAGCAGAAGTCGAACGTCCCCAGTGGAATATCCTCAAACAAAGCGGGAATCCCCAGCAAAATTAGTCGCAGCAGAGGGAAGATTCATATCCTTCATCCCCAGCAACAGTCAAGGATTTATTTTCCCCAGCCTAAGATGTTATACGAAGCTATCGCCATCGTCAGCAACATCTCATATGCATACATCATTTACAAAGCATCATAACATATGCATATGAAACGCATACGGCACTCTTATTTATTTTCAGAACATCATTACGCAATACATTACATACATCATGACATTGTGTCAAAATTAATTTCGTTTCTTTCAGGATAGTCTACAAATAGACGAATATCATCAGCAGTCTTCAAATAGGTTAAATATTAATTCTCGAAACAAGACATGGTAACTATCTATACGACCAGGCGGTATGAATTCCCAAAATATGACGGGTTTACCAACAAAAAACAGGTCAAAGATTAATTCCCAAAACAAGATGGGGCAACTATCTATACGACCAAGCAGTATGAATTCTTGAACAAGACAGGTTTACCAACAAAGAATAGGTCAGAGATTAATTCCCGAAACAAGACGGGGCAACTATCTATATGACCAGGCGGTATGAATTCCTAAAACAGGACGGTTTTACCGACAAAAGCGGGTCAGAGATTAATTCCCAAAACAAGACGGGGAAATTATCTATATGACCAGACGATGTTAATTCCTAAAATAGGATGGGTTTTCCAATGAAGAACAGATTGTAGATCAATTCCAAAAATAGGACGGGGCGACTATCTGCATGACCAAAAGATTTCCCTCAGAGATTGAATTCTGAAAAGAATCTCCCTTCAGAGACTGAATTCTAAAAATCATCTTGTAATACGGTGGTAGAAATGACAGTTATACTGGTTTTGCGTTTGTGTTCACAAATGTTGCGGTAACCAAGAGTCACCACCGATTTTTCTTTCATCCAACAAAGGAAAGGGTGAAAAGAACAGAAAAAGACCTTATCGAGAATTTTCTGAGTAAGGGGGTAGATTATGGAAAGGGAAGGTGTTAGCACCCTTTCCATCCGTAGTTATCTACGGGGTCTTATATGCTTAGCTCATTTTTTTAATACCTTGTGCTTTGTGTCTTTTTGAAAGAGTAGTTTGAAAATGCCTTAGTGTGGCGATTCGCTTTATGATAACTCTTGTATCGGTCTTCAAGAGTGTTGATAAAGCATTTTGAAAGAAAAAAATTGAAAATTGTTTTGTGTAACTGCAAAAATTTGTTTTTAGCAAGCATTTAAGAACTATCTACTTATACTCGAAAAGGTGTATTCTTTTCCTCCTATCCTTTAGACAGTGCTATCCTACTATTAGTGAGTAGGTAGCCCTATCATTTGATGTTTGAGGGACATTTGAAGGGATGTACAGTCATAAAGGCAACATATGGAGATGCTTTAGGAATTTTGTTTAAAGGACGAGATCATTTACCAAAAGGCAACATTGTAGGGTCATCGAGGGACTATGATCTTTTGATTTACGGGTCTTTGCTAAAGCGTCCCCGTTTCGAGGGACATGACTGTTTTTCCGAAGGCAACCGAAGTGGGGTATCCTAGAGGTGCACATGTGCAAGTGATTCAGTTCAGTTCATTTATTTTTGTTATTAAGTTTGCTAGCGTTTTGTTTTCAGTCTTTCCATACAAGCCTAGTTACTAACAGTTAATATTTTGCAGAAATTTAAAGTGCGGGAATCATAAAATCCTACGCTATTACAATGCTTCGGAGAGGGGGATATTTACATGTCCAAATCTTTGGGGAAAGAAAATAAAGAAAACAGTAAAGCCATAGTTAGTTATCTATTACATTCCATCAACAAATACAAAAATATGGAGAGAAAAAATAGAAAGGAAATATTGAACGCGCGCGAATTTAAAATGATGTCTAAGCCCTAAAAATGTTCTAAGTGAAAGAAATTTCTTTTTTGGTTGTTTTTAATTATTTTAAGAAAATAGTTAAACTAACTTAAATCTAAATTTAATTAAAAATATTAAATGAAATTAAACCTAATTCTAATATTTTTTGTATTTTTATTAAGAAAATTTTGCATGAAATAAATCTAAGCCTAAGTGATTTTAAATTGATAAAATAAAGTAAAAATAAAGAATTTAATTAATTTACAAAATTAAAATTAATCCTAAGTCTAATTATTATTTTTTTCTGATTTTTATATTATTGAAAAAATGTTTTTTTTTTTAATTTAATAAACAAATAAACAATAAAAAAAATAAATGAAGAAATAAAAATTGGGCCTGATTGGGAAGCAAATAGGGGGTGCATTTTTGAAATCTGCTAGGCCCATGATAGATCAGCTCAGCTCTGTGCCTAATCCAATGTTACTGGCTCTTGAGGATCCATCATGGACATCTAGATCTGGATCATTTGATCTGGCGCTGATGAGATCTAATGGCAATGATAATGGAACGTATGATACGCGCGCTTGGATTGAGTACACAAGATCTATAAAGTATGTGTTAGAAAAATAAAATTGCTGGACCTGGGACTCGAACCCAGGCCTTCTCCCTTTTCACACGCGTTGCCTTGCCAACAGAGCCGTTGTTTCATTTGTTCATATGAATAACAAAATAATATAATATGTAAAGCAAAGTTAGAAATATATTTGAAAATAAACACGCGCTGGCCCCAGTGGACCAATAGGATTACATTATTTTTCCATGCAGACTCCACCAGAGTCAACCATTTGCAGGGGTGCCGGAGTCAAACTCCTGTCACCTTCTCCGGCCATCAAAAATTCTTAAATCTGTAAAAAGGGAAAAATCAAAGTTCAGGCTTTAGGCTACCCCCCCTAAATTGGGATATGTGAATTCAACCACGGGGTTAGTTTCTCCTGAAATGGCCTGCATTAATGAGAACTAAGCTCGCCTGGAGTTTTGCCCTAAAAATGGAAAAACTCCATCCTCATGCCAAACCTTGCATGTAATGATTCTAAACAAACGCAAACATTAATATGAACGTGTGTATGCACAGAGAGATCATTTATATTGCATAAATAAATATTTTGAGTTCAAAGAGGTATACCAAACCGGCGACACTCAAGGGAGAAATTTTGGGCACATTTTGACTTAATCGAGGGTTAAAATAAACTCCTAGGAACCTTAGGGTGATGGTGAAATGCCTGGAACGGACTGAGTATGGTTGGAATTGGCTGCTTGAATTTCATAACTTTTTTGGATTTTTGGCAATTTTGTCGTGGCTCTCTAGGCAGTGTATATGCGTGTATGAGGCAGTATGTCTATCTCTTTTGCTTCTGATTTAGTCTGGTATTTATAGGGGTGAATTAGTTTAACCAAAACCTGTACAAAATCTTAGTCACTTATGACAGAACATGGGACTTTCAATTTGTATCAAAAGTTGCCATTTTGATCATTTTCTTTCCATCTTCGAAGCACAATACACCTAGACATGTTACAATTTTGGTGTCTTGCTCGAATTTGGGCCTCAAGATAACCAATACAAACCCAACAAACTTCATCCCAATAGGCCTCTTCGATTTTCCTGATTCTTTCTACAGGCTCCCAATCTTTACTCTTTTAGGTGGCCATTCGAAGTGACTTTGGGGATGGTCGAGCCTTCCTTCTTCCTTCTTCGATTTCCCTCAATTTGGGATAATAGAAGACTTACCTTATAGGTTGGTCAAAGCTTCATTTTTCCTTCTTCGATTTCTCTCAATTTGGGCCAATCGAAATGTCAACTTATTGATATGCTTATCAAAAGACATCTTGTTCTGATATGCCAATCGAAGGACACTTTGTTGACATGCCTTCGAAGTACACCTTATCCTTACTCTTCGATTGGACCAGAGTTGCCTCCTTCGAATGGCTCTAGTTTCATCCTTATAGCTCCTTCAATTGAGTCTATCTACATCAATTCAAATTGTTCATATCTTTGATGAGTCTGAATTCCAATTGTTCAGAGTTTTCCTTTATCAGAGTTTCTTCAATTAAGTCACCATCTGCATCAATTCGAATTTCTCAGAATTCTCTTCGTTAGAGCATTGTTTTTTTTTATGATTCTGAATTCGAATCAGTTCAGAGTTCCCCTTATCAGGGCTTCTTTGAAAGCCCCTTAGATCTTTTCTCTTCGATTGGCTATGACTTGCTCCTCATGGATCCTTCGATTGGACCCATCTATTTGCCTTAGCTGCTTGATTCTGGAAAACTTAAATAGCCCAAACGAGAACTTCATTTTGGTCAGTCGAAGCCTCTTTTGGCACTTCCTTCGAATGCCATTGCGCAGGAGGCTTGGGCCTGGCAACATGTAGGACCAAGACTCATCATAAGACAAACTTTATTTTGTTTTACCCTAAAATTTGCCCTCTCATTTCTCAAAGGATCATCCTGGACCCTCGGGTTTGCTTAAATCCAATTCCAAGCCTTGAATTACAAATTTTCCAAGAAAGTCATTCGCAAGGGCAAAATGGTCAATTACACACTGAAAAATCAAAATTACATTGGAAACGTCAAAATTCTAAATACTTAGAATTTTTCTAAGTGCTTAAGAAATATGACAAGTTCAGAACTTTTGGCCAGATTTTCACCATGATGCAAGCTGATTCTGGAAGAACTTCTAACTCAAGAGTTCTAGATCTCAATAAGACCTAAAACACTGCAGAACAGAACTTCTTTTAGAAGTGTTGGGATTTCAAGTTGTACGTCTTCAAAAACACGTCTCTGAAGTTTAGGCACTTAGTAAATTCTGAGCGTTTTCAAGTCAGAAGTTGTCTACAACTTCTGGGCCAGTTTTCACGTAGGTTCAGTCAGAAGTTGCAAGATTAATTCAAAGAGGGATTACAAAGCATGTCATAAGCTTTCTGGAAAGCTTAAGAACTCGCTCAGAACATGCTGGAGCAAAGAGATTAAAGTATCAGAAGTTGGATGTTGGTTCTAAGTTGCGCTGATGCTGAACTTCTGACCCGAAATTAAGCTATGATTCATAATCTCACATTGCAGGATTTCTGGTCTGATAAATCTCATCATCATTTAATGCTCACAACAACTTTTGAGTTTTCATCCAAAGGATTTCCCCACGTGTGGCATAGAAGTACATTGGTGTCCTTGACAAAGCAAACTTTTGTACAAGAGTATGTTGGGCCCATGCTTTGCTTTTTCTCCTAAGGGTACTTTTCATTAATTCATGCTTACAAATCCAGCTTAGGCACGGCTAAAAGCTGCTAACCACCATACTTGTTTATCTTGCTTCAAGAACAAGCCAGCACGCTAGCATGATGGTGGTACTTTTGACTTCTCCAAGCTACAAAATTCTTGCCTATAAATTGAACTTCATTTGCAACTGTGAAAAGGGGGGCCGGTCGAAAATTTGAAAAGAAAAAGCTTTGAAACCTTGCTTAAAATTCCAGGAGTCCGAAACTGCAAACACAAATACAAATCATGTTAGTTTTTTATTCTTGCATTCGAACTCCAATTTCCCTCAAGTGTTTCTTGAACAAATCATCCATACACCATTCATAACCCTAGTTAAAGGTTGTTCCCGTCATCTAAGCACGTGAGGAAGCTGATCAGAACATTACAAGCAGTTATAACCAAGCTCCGATTCACAGGACCTTTTCCAGCTGCAAGCCATCCTAGTGGTAGAAAGCGCACGCATAAGACATTAGTCCTAAGGGTCTTGGGTTCTAACCCCAAAAGCATCTTTTTAGGTTTATTTAATGACATTTTCACCCATTTATTTGTCAAACCATATTCCTAAATCAGAACTTCTAGACAACCTTACCCAACAGTATCATCACCTCACTCTCTCAAATAGCCAGAACTTCTGACTTACCAGTGATGTATGAACTTCTTGGTTCCCAGCTACACTATAGCTTCTGAACCCCCTCAACAATCAGAACCTCTAGGTTTTCCATTTTTCCCAGCAACCTCAGAACCTAGTGTACCCAGGCCCAGAACTTCTGACCTTCTACTTTCCTACTAACATTTTCTCTCTTGCAGCGTATCAGGGTCAGAACTTTTGTTCCTTCTTGTTTCAGCAACGTGCTGATTATGACTCATTTTTCTCTTATTTATCTTATTTTTGCTTTTAATAACCAAAACCACAAAAAAAAACATTTTTATACTTACATACTTTATTTTATCTCTTTTTAAACCAAAAGATCAAAAATATTTTCTTAAGCCAATTTATTTCTTTTCTTAACAAAAACAAAACAAGTCCATTTCAATTCTTGTATATTATTCAATATGGTTGTAATAGATAATTAGGACTTTAATTTCTTGCAATCCCCATTTTTAAATTTGTACACCCCGTTCCTTTAATGATGTAATAGTGTATGATCCTACTTTTCCGCACTTTTATTGCTTTCATATATTGTTAGTAATTGGGGTGTGTATGGCAAGATAAAAACAACAAATAGAACCCAAAAAAATTAAGACAAAATGCATGTAAATTAAACACATTTACACATTAGGACCCCTTAGGGTAATCCCATTTTTGTTGCCTATCAGAAATTAGTCATGTCCCTCGAACATGGGCATTTTAGCAAAGACCCTCGATAAAAGATCGTAGTCCCTCGATGACCCTCAATGTTGCCTTCGGTAAATGATTTAGTCCCTAAACGACATTGCTAAAATGTCCCATAGGTTGCCTTCTATGACTATAGAAATGTCCCACGCTCGTCTCTTAACATCCAACGATGGGGCTTCTTACCAAAACAATGGTAAGATAGCAACATCTAAAGGAGGAGGAAAAGAATATTTAAGACCTTTTGAGTAGGTAGATTCGCTCCTAGTTGCTCGCTTGCTCACAACAAAAACATTTTATACACCAACACCTCTTTGAAACATTTTCAAAAGACAATACGTTGTACGCGTTCTTATAGAAACGAGAGCCATTACAAATAAGACACCTTTTCAAAATCTCTTTCAAAAACACATTCCACAAACACCTCTTTGAGCTATTTTCGAAACAACACTTTGTACGCGTTCTTATAGAAACAAGAACCATTACAAAGATATTTTAAAAATACTTTCAAAAAACACACACCACAAGCACACATTCAAACAAAAGCAAGTGATCTAGAAAGTAACTAAGAGCCCGTAGATAACTACGGATAAAAAGGGTGCTAATACCTTCCCTTTTTATAATCTACCCCCCGAACTCAAGAAAACATCTCTAAAGGTCTTTCCTATTCTTTTCAGTCTTTCCTTTTGGATAAAAGAAAAGCCGGTGGCGACTCTTGCTATCTGCAACATTGCGATCAAACGCAAACAACCAAGTCAGTTCTCCCACCGCGTCACAACTTTCAATAATTATGTGTCTCCTTCGAATGGACCATCTATATATTCTTCGAGTGGACTTTTTGAGTGTCTTTCGAATAATCCACATGTATGCCTTGTGCCTTCTTCGAATGGGACACCAATGTGTGTCCTTCAAATGGACCTTTGGAGTGCTCTTTCGAAGGGGTCATATTGTGTGTCATAGTGAAGAAATTATGTTGAGGAGTCTTGGCCTTGTGCATTAAAAACAAACACAGAGGAAGTCTTTGCCTTGTGGGTTTGAAGGCAAACATAGAAGAAGCCTTTGCCCTTGTGAATCCAAGACAAGTCTTAGGAAGCCTCTTCCTTGTGGATTCGAAGGCCAGTTGAAAGGAGCCTTTGACTTAGTGAATTGAAGGAAAGCATGAAGAGGCCTTTTCTTAGTGAATCGAAGGTTGCATGTAGAGGCCTTTTGTCTTGTGAATCAAAATAAACATGCAGGAGGCCACTGCTGGTGAATCAAAGGGAACTTGTAGGGGGTTCTTGCCTAAATGAAATTTGGACTAAGGCTTGCTCGAAGGGGACCGAACGCTCAATCGAAGCTGGTGGGCCAATGCTTGATCGAAGGGCTTAGATGCCCAATCGAATCTTGTGAGACAAATATCGTCTGAAGGGTTTTAAGAGTCCAGTCGAAGCTCCTTGTCCAGATGCCAATCGAAGACCCTTTTGTTCACTTTCCAATCGAAGGATATTATTGACATGCCTTCAAAGTACACTTTATTCAGATTCCAATTGAAAGACACGTGACCATCATTCAAAAAATTTCATTTTCTTCAAATAAGTGTTTGTAAACCGCCCATGTAAAATAAAACCTTGGAAGACATGAGAGGGAAAATTTTGGGGTACAACAGCTACCCCTGTTCAATCTTCTTAAACTTGAAGATTTAGATTGGCTTGTTTGCCTTTCGCGATTTGAAGGTGGAAGTTGATTGAACACTAGAATGCCCAGAAATTTGCACTCGTATGACGTGATGATTGACTGTGTAGGGAGTGGGCTTGAAGATGGCATTTGGAGAAGATGACTGAGAGTTGTCAGAGATGGGCTTAAAGATGTCATCCAAAGTAGGTGCTGACTTCATAAGAGGTCTCTTTGTGGGATTTCCTATTCCTGTTGTCTGAGGAAGAGTCCACTGGGGGATGTTGGTTTCTGTTGTTCTTCTGCTTGAGGAAAACTCTGGAGAATAGAGTCTAGGAGCTTTAGTTGTCCAAGACTCTACTGAGGAGTTATCTCTGTACTGGAGAGATGAGAGTTTGCTGCTTTCTGGTTGAAATCCAGGCTTCACAGTAACTTGTTGGGGATAATGGAATTAACCCTTACCTAAAAATGTATTAGAAAGAGCCTGTGTATGGCTGTTTCGGGATGAGTCTGTGTTAGACTGCATTCGAAGATATATGAGAAGGAGCCTGTGTGGGGCTGCTTCAGGATGAGTCTGTGTTAGACTGCATCTGGAAAGTTGAGAAGGAACCCGTGTAAGATTGCTTCATCTGGTCGTGTAGATATTTTTCCTATCTGGTTTCAAGTGTTAATCTACAAATCAGTTGTTCACAGATAGTTGTCCTGTCTGGTTTCAAGTATTAATTTGGAACTTGAAAATTGTCGGTTGTTGAGATAGTTGTCTTGGCTGGTTTCAGGTATTAATCTCTGACCTGAGAAAGAAAGATAGTTTTCCTAGCTTGTTACAGGTATTAATCTTCAATCTCCTCTTATAGATAGTTTTCCTGTCTTCTTACAGGTATTAATCTATAATCAGTCGTCCACAGATAGTTGTCCTGGCTTGTAACAAGTATTAATCTGGAACTTGGCAACATTTGGTCACATAGATAGTTCCCCCGTCTGGTTTCAGGCATAATCTATGGCATGCTATATTTTTTGGTAAATCTGTCTTGCTTCAGGAGTTCATACCAATTGGTCGTGTAGATAGTTTCCCCGTCTGGTTTCGGGCATTAATCTTTGACTTGTTGTATAAGTTTATAGTGTTTGTTTGTCTGCTAATTTAACCTAAAAAGGTAAAACCGGTTTCATGCGATGTCATGATGTATGAATTGCATGATGCTCTCAAAGTAAATGAGATTGTGATATATGCATTTGTGCTGCATATGATATGATGTTTGTAGAATGATGCATGAATGCAATATATGAACCTGTCGGCTATTCTATTGTAGTATTGTATAATTAGGGAAAATAAATCCCTGATTGTAGTTGGGGGTGAAGAATGTAGGTCTTTGGATTTTGTTGAAGTTGAATACCGGGAGATGGACTTCCGTTGTTAAAGAAATAAACTATGTTGGGGAAGGGAAACTCCGTGCATTATTTGGGGATTTTGTTGAAATCCTGCTGGGGAATCCTGAGAAGCTTGGT
Source organism: Vicia faba (assembly GCA_948472305.1). Lineage (NCBI taxonomy): Eukaryota > Viridiplantae > Streptophyta > Magnoliopsida > Fabales > Fabaceae > Vicia > Vicia faba. The sequence goes on along the minus strand of OX451740.1, from coordinate 986,624,850 downwards.
GACTTCACTAGGGAATTTTTAGATGTCTGAACAGTAGTTGGATATTCTTACTCCGCCGGGGATATGAGAACTCCTGACACCATTGGGCGATATGCTGAGAATATGACAGCGACCTTGTGGTAGGATGTCCCTGCCTCTGTACATGCTAGAGAAGGTATTTGCGGGAATTTCGTGGATGGCCTTTAGACATTGTCCCATTTCTTAAAGCCATTAGTAATTGTCTTTCTGTTTTTATGTCTATATTTGTAAACAGTAATCATATTCAAATGCATATGTTCAAAAATAATCACTGGACGTTTTGCAAACAAAACAGAAAAATAAACACAAAAGTTTTGCACTTTCAAAGAGATAGCTTTGTATTAATTTGAATAAGCTTTTTTGTACAAGGAAAATTATATCCTAGTAAGAGAATTTCGTCGTAAAAACTGAAAACTATATAAAATAGTATACAAAGAAAAACAAATATGTGCAATAATCCCATTGGGTTCCCATTCTGCTATTATCTTTATGTCTTTGAGCGTCTCATCTCTTTCGATGCTTGTCCGGAGCTGATTGGATTGATTAGTACCGCTTGAGCTTGATAATTGATATTGAAGATTGGTTGTAAGGTGATCCAACGGGACATAGTTATACGCTTTGAATCCCTAACTTTTTCCTGGACCGTCCTTTCGGGTTTTTAGTCCATCGGGATACCCTTTTTTGCCCAAGCCGTCTTTTTAGGTTTTCGACTTGTCGGGTGTACAGGTTTTTTTATGTATATCCCTAATTTTTTCCCGAACCCTTTTGGTTCGCCGGGATGCCCTTATTTTTTCCTAGTCCAGTCAACCTAGCGGGGCTTTATTCATGCGTAGTATCTTTTAACTATGTCTGCATTTATGGGGTGCGGAAGGTTGTTACCGTCCATGGTGGTTAAGATCATGGCTCCACCAGAAAATATGTTCTTGTTCACAAATGGCCCTTCGTATGTGGGAGTCCATTTTCCCCTGGGATCACCTTGTGGCAGTATAATGCGCTTGATTACTAGATCATCAGCCTGATATGCTTGACGTCTGGCCTTCTTGTTAAAAGCTTTGATCATATGCTTTTGGTACATTTGACCATGGTAGACAGCCGCAAGCCGTTTCTCATCAATCAAGTTTAATTGGTAAAGTCGAGTCTAAACCCATTCATCTTTGCTTAACCCTGCATCCTTCATGATTCTCAAGGAAGGGATCTGGATTTCTATGGGCAGGACATCTTCCATACCGTACACCAGACAGAAAGGAGTTGCCCCTTTTGATATGCGCATCGTGGTACGGTAGCCATGAAGAGAAAATGGTAACATCTCGTGCCAGTCTTTATATGTCACTGTCATCTTCTGTATGATCTTCTTGATGTTTTTATTAGCAGCTTCTACAGCGCCATTCATCTTCGATCAGTAAGGAGAAGAGTTATGATGCTAGATCTTGAATTGCATGCAGAGCTTGGTGATCATGGTGTTATTGAGATTGGTACCATTATCTGTAATGATTCTTTCTAGAATACTGTACCAACATATAAGGTTATTTCTGATGAAACGGGCCACAACGTTCTTGGTAATAGAAGCAAATGAAGCTGCCACGACCCACTTCGTGAAGTAATCAATGGCGACGAGGATGAAATGGTGCCCATTAGAAGTTATAGGTCTAATCTCTATGATCATGTTGATGCCCCACATTGCGAATGGCCAAGGAGCAGTTAAGACATTTAGAGGAACCGGAGGCACATGCACCTTGTCAGCATAGATCTGGCATTTATGACAAGTTTGTGAATATTGATAACAGTTTACTTTCATAGTGGACCAATAGTATTCTGCCCATAGGATCTTTTTAGCCATTGAGTGCCCACTAGAATGGGTGTCAAAGGTACCTTCATGTAAATCAGCCATAATCCTCTCTACTTCACACTTGTCTACACACCAAAGCAAGGTAGAGTCGTGGTTGCGCTTGTAGAGGATCCCATTACTGAGGAAGAACTTGGTGGAGAACCTTCTTAGGAACTTCTTATCATTGACTGAAGCTCCCTCAGGATACTCTTGGGCTTCGAGATGTCTTTTAACTTCATGGAACCAAGGCTTGTCTATTACTTCTTCAGTACCAATCTCGTGACAGTATGCAGGTTCTTCCATCCTCTCAATAGTGATCTAAGGGGCTTCGTTATCCCACCTGACTTTGAACATGGATGACATCGTTGCTAGCGCGTCCGCTAATTGATTTCCTCTCATGGAAAATGCTCAAGGGTAATTTCTTCAAAGTGTGGGATCAGTGTCAACATATTCTCTTTGTAAGGGATGAGATTAGGATCCTTCGTGTCCTATTCTCCCTTGATTTGACTGATCACTAGGGCTGAGTCTCCAAATACACTCAAGAATTTGATCCTCAAGTTGATAGCAGCTTTGAGACCCATAATGCATGCTTCATATTCATCCATATTATTGGTGCAATTGAAATATAACCTAGCAGTGAAACGAGTATGACAACCTTCAGGAGATATGATCACAGCGTTGATGCCATTGCCAAGAGCATTGGAGGCTCCGCCAAAAACCATAGTCCATCGGGATCCTTTTTCAGGTCCTTCATCCAGTCCAGGTACTAACACGATGTTCACATTCGGGAACTCAAAATTCATGGATTGGTAGTCGTCCACGGCCTGATGAGCCAAATGATCAGCTAGTACACTTCCCTTAATTGCTTTCTGGGTTGTGTATTGAATGTCGTATTTGGTCAGGATCATTTTCCATCTTGCTATTCTTCCGGAGAGAGAAGGCTTCTCAAAGATGTACTTGATAGGCTCCATTTTAGATATCAACAAGGTAGTGTGAGTCAACATATATTGTCTTAGTCGGCGAGCAGCCCATGCCAAAGCATAGCAAGTTTTGTCGAGCAGTGAGTATCTTGTTTCACAGTCGGTAAACTTTTTGCTAAGGTAGTACATTGCATGCTCTTTTCGACCAGACTCGTCATGCTGCCCTAGCTCACACCCCCATTGAGTTCTCTAACACTGTTAAGTACATGATCTGAGGTCTTCCTTCAACTGAAGGCATCAAGATTGGAGGTTCTTGAAGATATTCCTTGATTCTGTCAAAGGAATTTTGGCAATCGCCATTCCACTTCACTGCTTGATCTTTCTTCAGTAACTTGAAGATTGGCTCACAAGTAGCGGTCAGATGGGAAATTAATCTGGCTATGTAGTTTAGGCGTCCCAAGAATCCCCTAACTTCCTTCTCAGTGCGAGGAGTTGGAATTTCTTGTATAACTTTAACCTTTTCAGGGCCAACTTTAATGCATTTGCCGCTGACAACGAAACCTGAGAACTTACTAGATCTTACTCTGAAAGTGCACTTATTCAGGTTCAACCTTATCTTGTATTTCTTCAGCCTTTCAAATAGTTTCTGCAGGTGATCAAGGTGCTCCTCTTCAGTCTGAGACCTAGAAATCATATCATCAACATAGACCTCTATCTCGTGATGGATCATATCATGAAACAAAGATACCTAGCACGCTGATAGGTTGCCCTGGCGTTCTTTAGCCCAAATGGCATAACTTTGTAACAGAAAGTGCCCCATTGTGTGACGAAGGCCGTTTTCTCCATATCTTCAGGTGCCATTTTGATCTGATTGTACCCAGAGAAGCCATCCATGAAGGAGAATATCTTATGTTGTGTGGTGTTGTCAACCAGAACATCAATATGGGAAGTGGAAAGTAATCCTTGGGGCTTTCCCTATTCAGGTCTCTGTAATCCACACACATATGTACCTTACCGTCCTTCTTAGGTACTGGAACCATGTTAGCAACCCATTATGGATAAGAAGTGACGGCTAAGAAACCAGTGTTGAATTGTTTCATGACTTCAGCCTTGATCTTTTCTGACATCTCAGGCCGCATGCGACGAACCTTTTGTTTCACTGGAGGGCAGTCCTCTTTTGTAGGTAGGCGATGAACCATAATATCAGTGTCAAGTCTTGGCATGTCTTCGTACGACCAGGAAAAAACCTCAACATAGTCATATAGCATTTGTATTAACCGCTCTTTGACAATATTCTCCAGATCGGCACCTATCTTGACTTCTTTCTTATCCTTTTCAGTACCCAAGTTAATTGTCTCAATCGGCTCTTCATGAGGTTGTATTTCCCTTTCTTCCTGTTGTAACAGTCTGGCAAGTTCTCCTGGTACTTCACAATCTTTCTCACCTTCGTCCTCGGCTTGGTAGATCGAATTTTCAAAGTCATAATGGGCAATAGCATAATCCTTATCAATGGGATCCAGAGTATATGTGGATCTGCAGTTTGATATGTGGGTGTGTGTAAGAGCATGGCTGTATATTTTTTGATAAAGTAATGAGGTAGAAAAGAAAAACAAAGAGCGCAAAATTTTTATGCAAAATGTCCAATGTTTTATTAATGATATATGAAAATGAAGAAATGACCCTCACAAATAGACCATTGTGCCTCGGGTAAGACACGAGGCTTTAAAGTTTCAATTGTTCAAATATTACATATGCTTAAAAACAAAAAGACAAATTACTCTTGAATAAAATTAATGGGCATAAAATCTTTGGCCTCCCAATTGCTGAGTCCACCGTTGATGGTTGGGAAGATCCATTTGTCTAGGTCATAATCACTATCACTGTCCTATAGAGCATTGACTCCCTGGTTACTGATCCGTAAAGGTGGTCCCCTGGCGCGAGCATCACGAACAGCTCTCTGGGCTCCTGAAGTAAAACCCAAACCAAATTTATCAGATTTGTAGGGAATATCCAGAAGTTGGCCCCAAGTTGTACACACACCTTCTTCGACTACTTCCCTGGAATCCTTTAGAGAAGCCATCTTTAGTGGAGGTCTGGTAATCTTCAGGACCTTGGAAGCAGTCTTGGTTGCAGCAACGGTCTGTGGAACCTCCTCAAAGTTCTGACAGGGGATCTCAATGAACTTGTCGTCCATTTTTACATACCTGAAAGAGTTCAGGTGGCTCACCATGTATTCCTCTTCCCCATGGACTGTGATAATTTTCCCATTGACTGGGTACTTCAGCATCTGATGCAGGGTAGAAGTGACAACACCAGCCCCATGAATCTAAGGTCGACCCAATAAATAGGAATAAGACGGGTGGGTGTCCATCACATAGAAGGTGGAATTAAAGGTCTGAGTACCAACTTTGATAGGGATGTCCACCTCCCCGTGCACCATTCTTTTGGAACCATCGAAGGCCCTCACCACAATGTTACTGGGCTTTAGTGTGAGTCCTTCACATTCTAGCCTGTCCAGAGCATTCTTGGGTAAGACATTCATCGATGAAACTGTATCCACTAGAACATGGGCTAATGTAGTGCCCCTACACTCAATGCAGGCATGCAGAGCATCATTGTGTTTCCTTCCCTTGGGAGTTAAATCTGCATCAAAGAATCCCAGACCATTGTCAACTTTCAAACTAGCCATGCAATTCTCAAATTGATCAACGGAGGTCTCTTTAGGCATATGGGCAAACTTCGGGAATTTTACTAAAGTCTTAGCATGGGCCTCAGAGCATAAAAGTAAGGCAATCATTGAGATTTTTGAAGGGGTCTACCCCAATTGTTCCACGAAATTATAATCACTCTTCTTGATTATCTTTAATATCTCTTCCATCTCCTTTTTAGAAGCCTCAGGAATGGCTTCCGGGTGCTCCTTCATCTGGACAGGCTCGACCAATACCTCTTTGCCCCGAGTCTCAGCCGACTCGGTAGTAGGGATAACAGCAGGACTAACAGTAGGAGTAGCAATGGGAATACTGACAGGAGCAGCAGCATGAATAATCACAGGGGTAACAATAGGAGTACTAGAAGGAATAGCAGCAGGAATGATCACAGGAGTAGCAACAATCTTTGGAGAGATCTCGGGAGAGAAAACTCTTTCGCTTCTCGTAATTTTACTGGTCCCAACAATATTGTCAACGTCAGGATCAGTATCTTCAGCAACTTTGTCTTCAATAGCCAACAGGTCTTTCTTGACGCCATGGTAATAGACGTCAGCCCCATAATTCTAGGGAACAGCTTTATCTGAGGAATATGTTATTGGCCCCGACATTGTGATGATCAAGGGAGGAAACTTCTGAACAGATGTAATCCTGACGGGTCTTTTGGTGGAGACCCTGGGAGGATTGTCGAAATGATGATTATCGAGACATCTTCACAATAACTTCTTGTAAGGGGAATTTTTTTGAACACAATTTCTTTGTTAACCATCAGGCGCTGGACGCCTATTTTTTACAACAAACAGCCATCTGGTAGAGACATACATAAGTGGCAACCTCACCATAGCCCGGAAATAAACCGGCTTGCAATAGATTCTCTTTAACAGTCAAAAGAGGAGTAGTTAATTCATCCATGAAGGAAACAAAGCGGTCATCATCAACAGCATTGACACCTTGGCCATGTTTGGGCATAGGCGTTGTTATTACATTAGGTGTCTCTGAAAGGTCAAACTCAATCTCCTTTGCTTCGATGAGATCATGTACCTTATTCTTTTAGGCCCAATAGTCGTTTGTATCATGCCCCTGAGTTTCAGAATGGTAGGCACATCGAGCATATGGATTGTAGTGGGGAGAGGCAGTGTCAGGATTCTTTGGAGCCTCCTTTAGGGTCACCAAATTGGACTTCAGCAGATGTGGAAAAACCTGGGATAATGTCATGTTGATCTGACTGAACTGTCTTCTAGGTGCATTTGGTCTGCGCTGATTGTTTCATTGTTGGTTTGAGGCAGGATTGGAAATCATAACAGCCCCTACCGTCAGACGACGCTCAGCTTTGTTGTGATTTCTTTGGCCATAAGTAGCATTGACCTCCTTCTTTCCAGTAAAAGGTTTCTTTGTAGTGATGGAGGATGTATCTCTCTGGATTTTACCACTTTTGATGCCAGCCTCTACCCGTTCACCAGTCAGTATTAGTTCAGTGAACCCAGCAGAAGAACTCCCAATCAGATGGTTAAAGAACGACTCGGATAACGTGCCCAAGAACATGTCCACCAGCTCTCTATCAAACAAAGGAGGCTGGACTCTTCCCGCAAGGTCTCTCCACTTTTGGGCATAATCTTTAAAACCTTCTTCGGAACCCATAGACATACTTTGCAATTGTGCACGAGTTGGGGCGAGGTCAGCATTATATTGATACTTCTTGTATAAAGCAGCAGCCAGATCTTCCCAATTACGAATGTTGGTTCTTTCCAGTTGATAGAACCATTTCAGCTGAGTCCCTACCAAACTTTCTTGGAAGGAATGGTCCACATATTCCTGCCAGTAGTGTGGGGTTGAATCTTCCTGACATACGACCTTAAATGTAGCTTAGGACAGGAGACACCGTCGTACTTGGCAAAGGTGGGGACCTTGAATTTATGCAGGATGACCACCCCTGAGATCAGTCCTAGTTCTTCAAAATCCAGCCTGGGTATCCTTTGTATCTCCGTAGCATTCAGCTGATCCTCTGACTGTTTGTATTTATTATCAACAGGAGGATACTGCTCCTCAGAATAGTTAGGTCCATCTTCCTCAGACCCTGGATTGTTTTTTTCTTCCACTGGCTTCTCTTCTTGATTGTCCCCCTCATTTGACAGGGTTGCGAAATGTATAGCTCGCTTAACCGGTCCTCTGAACCTTCTTCCCAAATTCAATACACCATATGGTTTCTTTTCCTTCTTGGTCTTCTCTTTGTTGATAAGAGCTTTCAGATCTTCTTTCCCCTGGGCCCGAGCTAGGAACATCTGCTGAAACTGAGCGTTTTGAGCTTGAAGATCCTTTACTGTTTGTTTGAGGGCCATTTCTTTTGATGAAATAAACAGCGAGAAGAATAAGAATGTTGTTTTGAAAACCTGTTTATGTGATGATATGAATGATATGCTTATGCAATGTTTTCAAGGGCTTCATAGGATTTAAACTCTTTTAACAAAAACGGAAACAAAGGCTTTTTATTAGTAAATTCAAATGAAATCAAATTTTACAAAGGAATAATAAATAAGAAACTTCTAAGATTCCTAAGTCTTCCAAGGACGCTTCCTTTTGGTGCTAATATAGGCATTGAGATTCTTCTCTTCGTGAAGCTGCTTTGTCAGTTCCAACACCTTTTTCTCACTGGCATGGAATTGGGACTCAAAGGTATCTCGTTCTTCTTTGAGCTGTATCCAAGACTTTTGCAATTCTTTGAAGTTTGTTGGCATATCAGGATGCATAATGATGCGAGACTCGACCCCTTGAACAATAGGCTCTGAAATCAATGGTAGGGTAGAAGCATACGGCATCATAATATTTTGAGCACGAGCTCGCACCCATTTGAGGTATGGCTCCAAAGGGATGGAGTTCTTGCTCCCTAGAGTCCAGCTATCAGTCTTCTTAACCATTCCCAAAGCGCGGATGAACCTCTGACGATAACCTTGCAGATCATTTGAATAGTCGAACACAACACCCTGGATGAGCATATCATGAGGACCATCCCTCTGGGTGTAACCGAACTGATGTATAGCTAAAGAAGGGTTATAGGTGATTCCTCCTTTAATGCTAAGGAGTGGTACATTTGGAAATTCTCCGCAGCAATCAATAAAAGATATGTCTTCATGAGAGCGAGGGCACCAATAGATATCAGAGTGAGAAAGAGACATTAATCTTTGGTTCCACCTTAAACCTAACTCATTCTTCATCACTGACCGAGGAAGGTGCAAAATAAACCACCTATAGAGTAGGGGTATAAAACACATAAGAGTCCCTCTCTTCTTCATGGTACGGGTATGGAGTGAATGCAGAATATCCCCGAGCAATGTAGGCACTGGATTATGAGCAAGGAAGATGTTGATGGCACTGACATCTATAAACTGGTCTGAATTGGGGAACAAAACCAACCCATAGATCAAGAGAGCTAAGACGTCTTCAAAGGCATGGTAACTTATAGAGTTTAGGAATACCTGAGCTTTCTTCATTAGAAAACTTGTAAGGAGGCCCTTAACTCCACTCATTTTTTCCCAGTTGGACTCAATGTCAGACGGATTCAAGTGCAAATCTATGGCAACATCTTCAGCAGTTGGATCTTGTTCTAAACCGGTAAAGGGTATCTTCTTCAATATAGGTAAACCGGGTATTTTGGAGAAATCTTCCAGCGTAGGCACCAACTGATAGTCTGGAAATGTGAAGCAATGGTGCTTAGGGTCGAAGAACTGGAATAAGACACTCATCAAACCCTCGTCAAAACCGGTAGTAACAAAACTGAGCAAGTGACCATATCTCTTGTTGAATGATGAGTTCCCAGGAACTTTTATAACCATTTCTTTGGGTTTGGGCGGAATCTCTACAAAGCTTATTCATATGGTTTTTCTGCGAGCTGAATCCATAACCTACAAAATAGAGGAGAGGTAAATCCACAGGCCCTTGAAATGGTTAGTGTACATGACATTTTATGATATTTATGATGTTATGATTATGCTTTGAAATCATAAGTATATCAAACACAAATGAGTCACACAGAGATCTTAGGTTTAAAGGCTTGCATGAGTTTTAAAGGTAAGTACCCTCTTGAAGTTTTAGTTGGCTCAACATGTACTATTATGGTAACTGGGTTCTAAGGAGTCTCATATCACTGACCTTTAGTTTAGGCATTATTCTAGCTCAATCACCGAAGTATTGCAGCCAGAATATCCCAAAAGTCCAATCTTAATGAGTGTAGTATCGAGTATTAACCAATCTTCAGTCGGAACCAAATCCGGCCATCTCACTACTTTCTAATGGCTTAGGATGAGTCAATTAAAGGTTCTAAAGGTCAATTAACGCTTAATGACACTATAAGGAAGCCCAATGTTATCCTTGACTGACTCAAGGAACATTAGTACAAGCCAGAGTATCACGCTAACTTAGCTATCACTTCGTCCATATCGTTCTATGTCATACAACCTTCATGATTTATTTCTACCTACCTAATAAGGTTCCCCAGATCCGGGTGTAGGATCTTTTAGTAACAACCCAAACAGACCCTCAAAAGTAAAGCATATAAAACACACAAGGAAAGTAGTTTAAAATGATCTAAACTCTAAGGTGTGATACGGTGGGAGAACTGACTTGAAGGTTTTGCGTTTGATCGCAAATGTTGCGGTTAGCAAGAGTCGCCATCGACTTTTCTTTTATCCAAAAGGAAAGGTGAAAAAGCACACGAAAGACCTTTGAGATTATTTCTTGGGGGGTAGATTATGAAAAGGGAAGGTATTAGCACCTTTTTCATCCATGGTTTTCCATGGGCTCTTAGTTACTTGCTAGATCACTTGCTTTTGTTTGAAATTATGTTTTATGTGGTTTTTTGAAAGTATTTTGTAAAGAGGCCATTGTTTAGGCAAACTTTGTAATGATTCTCGTTCGTAAGAATGTATACAAAGATGTTGATCTTTTGAAAATGTTTTCAAATTTGTAAGATGTTTTGAAAGTGTAGGTGTTTGTTTTGAAAATAGCAAGGATGTTTATTTTGAAATGGAGCAAGTAATTAGGAGCATTCTACCTACTAAAAAGTTTTTCTTGTTCTTTTTTTTTTCCTTTGATATTGTTATCTTACCATTGAATTGGTAAGTAACCCTATCTTTGGATGTAAACGGGCCGGGCGTGGGTCATCGTATAACCATGATTAGCAATGTTGCAAGGTATCTTAGCATTCTCTTTTAGGGACTAAGATCATTTGAAAGGCAACATGGATAGCGTCATTGAGGGACTATGCTTGTTTTTTTTTTGCTAAGATACCTCACATGCGTAATATGGCCATTTAGTAAGGTAACCAAGTGGATTTATCCTAGGGGTGCTTGTGTGCAAGTGTAATTTTTCATGTTTGATTTTGTCTTTGATTAGGGTTTTCTAAGCATTGGTTTTATTCTTTCCATACAAATCCTAATTACTAACATTTGTATATAAAGCGATAAATTGCGGAATTAAAAATTACTACGCTATTACAATACTTGTGGGAGGGGGTGTACAAATTATAAATGGGGATTGCGAGAAAATAAACCTAATTAAACTATTACAACCATATTGAATTTATACAAGAATTGAAATAAATAATGTACAAAATGAAAAAATATACAAAAATGTGAAATGTAAAGTAAATGGATATTTGTTTGAATTTTTTAGAGAAAAGGGATTTTGTTTTAACCTAATTAAATAAAATAAAATAATTAATTAAAAGTAAATACTAAATTTACTAGGAAAAGGAAATTTAATAAAAGTCCTAATCTAAATGTTTATTAAAAAAGGAAATTAAGTTCATGAGAAGAATATTTTTGATATTTTTTGTCTTAAAAATAAGTTATAGTATTATAAAATATTTTTGGTCTTTTTTAAATATTAAAATAATAAATTTAAATTGTGTAAAAGAAAATAATTAAAACCCTAGTTTTTTAATTAAATTTACAAAAGAACAATTAGTAAAATAAATAAGGTGTGATTAAATAAAATAATTTTTGTGTGAGAAAAAATAAATAAACTATGTCAAAATATAAATCTACTATTTTTATATTTTTTATGATTTTTTAGTATTAGAAAAATAATTTAGAAAAAAAATAAATGAAAATAAGAAGAAAAAAAATGGGCCAGGGGTGTGGATAGCCTGCAAGGGGGGTTAGAGGTAAGAAAAAAAAAACAAAAGGCCCAAAGGAGGCTCAGCGCTGCCAAAAAAGGAAGTCAAAATGCAAAACAATGTAAAAAAATCAAAAGGGTACCACTTAGGCTCGAACCCAGGTCCCTCTAGTCACAGACGCGCGCTTCTACCACTGGGGTGGCTATACATCCGTTTATATAAATCAAACTATAAATATATATGGTAAACACGTTATTGAGGCCAACTTCATCTTCAACCTCACGCCCAGCCAGAAGCTCTGTATCTCATTCAAATCTCAACAAAAATGAAAACTGTAAACATGAAACTTGTAGCAAATTTCTTCACGATTTCAGAAATGTAAAGCAAAATAATTATAGCTCAAAGATAAACGTGAATTTTAATGGCCCTATTCTGAACCCTAAAAATCTCAGAAACTTCAATCTTAAAATTCTCTAAGCTCAAGCAAAATTAATGAAAACTATGGACATGGTTAGCTTTAGGGAAATGATATCTACATTTTATCTTCACAAATGCAAACCTAACAATGCCTAAATGAGAAGATAGAAGTTCAATAAATATACCTTAAAACTGGAAATCGTGAAATGATTTTGAGCTTGTTTCAGGTAGTGGTGATGATCAGGCTAGCTTCCTCAAGTCCCTAGGAAGCTAATGCAATGGTTTGCTTGAGTTGAGAGTTGCTGAAATGGCCTGGAGAAGTCAAGTTACAGACTCTGTTTTTTGGTTATGGAGGTTATGGTAAATGGTGTTACAGTTCTAGAATAAGGATGGGGATGAGTTGTATTTTATGTAAGGAAGCATTTGGAATGAATTTGAGGGAAAACGCACGAGGGAAATGAGAGATACAAGTTTAAGGTCAGAACTGTGTATCAATGGAGTTTTTTGTGCAATTTCTGGCTAGAGGGAATTTGGGAGTGTTTCAGGGTACTCAAACTCGTCCCTTAGCTCACAAATAGTGACTCTATTTATAAGCAACAAGTTTTGGAGTGCTCACGTTGATCAGAATTCAAATTTACATGTTTAAGTTCAACATGTGATTTTTTTTTAGAAAACAAGTTTCCATGCCTTGTACTTGGTGCATAGAGTTGTTATGCTTTAAACAAGATTGCTTATGACTTTGTGGATGGAGTGTGATCAGAGGGAACAAGTTAGAGGCTCAAGAATGGACTTTATGCAAAAAGCTTGCTTTACAAGAATGGCAATATTAACTTTGTGCCATTAATGGAAATGCAACTTGGATAATAGCTCAATTGCTTGGATCAAAGCCCTAACAGCTGTGTAAAAATTTAATTATGGAGTGACAAACAAGTTTGAGGCCTGCAAAGCAAAGATTATGCAGCCTACCATGGATTTGTCTCATGTGTTCATCAAAAAATGACTTGTAATTCAAGTGATAAAACCCTAACTTCATCTCTTCGATTCTCCCTACTCAAAAATGATCTCAAGGAGTTCTTGGACATTTTGGAAAGCTTGCAATGTGATATACAATCCATATTTGAATAAATTTTGAAAATTCCCCTTGGAACTATATTAAAAAGTGTCATGAAGTTAGGTCAAAATCCTAACCAAAACTAGGGAAAAATTTCACTAAGTGTTCAATTTTATGACCATGACTTTATGAATTAAGAACTAAAGATACATGAATTTTTAGAAGAATTTGTGTAAAGAAATGTTGTAGATATCATAGAGATATACAACTTTCATGTTGAAAGTTTCTTTTGAATCATCTTGCATCATGGTGAAAAATTGGCTTAAAGTTATGAAGAAAACATGAAGTTTAAACACTTAGAAAAATTTCTAAGTTAGAAAACTTTGACTTTTCAGAACGAAATCTTGACTTTTTGATTTCTTGATGAATAAGTTTCATATTTTGGCATGATTTGATAAATTGTGATCTTTGACATTGAATTTTGACCAAAAAGTCAAAGTTTGACTTTTCAGTGTACAGTTGACTTTTGATCAGTTAACAGGAAATTCATCTGCCAATCCATTGGTCTTGAGCAATGTTTTGAGACATTTAGTTAGGTAAAAATGATTCAATTGGACTCTTGAGATCATTCCTTAAACCAATTTATCATTTGCTAGGTCAAAAATCAGAAATTACCCTTTTCCAATCATAACCCTAATTTTGACCATTTTGCCCTTTTGGAGATTTGATCAAATTTCTTGAGGAAATGTGGTCCAAACTTGATCAAATGATACATATGAGTTTAAAATGTTTATGTGGATCAAAAATTATGAAGTTTGATTGTAAATTTGCCATGGTTGAATTTTTCTCCAATATAGATGATTTTTAGGTCAACTGCTCAATTGACTGGGCAAAAGTGTGATCCAAGGCTTGAAACTTGACATGAGAAATCTTGAGGGTCTATAATGATCCATGAAAGTCATATGGAGAATTGGAAGTTCAAATATCCTTGTGAAATCGCAAACCCTAATTTTTGTCATCAGTGCTTAAGGAGGTCTCTTGAGTTGATCAACCCTAATGCAGTCTTGAGTCAAAGGAGATCTGGTGAGAAAATTCTTGATAAATGAGAGGGAAAATTTTGGGTTACAACATAAGGTAACCCCACTTTTTATATAGCCCCCAGCAGAGTCACCAGTTCTGTTGTACGATGGAAGAATCGACGGTTATACTGGTTTTGTGTTTATGTTTACAAATGTTGCGGTAAGCAAGAGTCGCCACCGACTTTTCTTTTATCCAACAAGGGAAAGGGTGAAAAGAATAGAAAAAGACATTTTCGAGAATTTTCTGAGTAAGGGGGGTAGATTATGGAAAGGGATGGTGTTAGCACCCTTTCCATCCGTAATTATCTACGGGCTCTTAGATGCTTAGCTCATTTTTTTAATACCTTGTGCTTTGTGTCTTTTTGAAAGAGTAGTTTGAAAATGCCTTATTACGGAGATTCACTTTATCATAACTATTGTATCGGTCCTCAAGAGTGTTTATAAAGCATTTTGAAAAAAAGTTTTTGAAAATTATTTTGTGTAAGTTCAAAAGTTTGTTTTGAGCAAGCATTTAAGAACTATCTACTTATACTATAAAAGGTTCGTTCTTTTCCTCCTATCCTTTTGAAAGTGTTATCCTACTATTAGTGAGTAGGTAGCCCTATCATTGGATGTTTGAGGGACATTCGAAGGGACGTACAGTCATAAAGGCAACATATGGAGACGCTTTAGCAACTTTGTTTAAGGGACGAGATCATTTACCGAAAGGCAACACTGTAGGGTCATTGAGGGACTATGATCTTTTGATTTACGGGTCTTTGCTAAAGCATCCCCGTTTCGAGGGACATGACTGTTTTTCCGAAGGCAGACGAAGTGGGGTATCCTAGAGGTGCGCGTGTGCAAGTGATTCAGTTCAGTTCATTTATCTTTGTTATTAAGTTTGCTAGCTTTTCGTTTTCAGCCTTTCCATACAAGCCTAGTTACTAACAGTTAATATTTTGCAGAAATTTAAAGTGCGGGAATCATAAATCCTACGCTATTATAATACTTCGGGGAGGGGGATATTTACATGTCCAAAACAATGGGGAAAGAAAATAAAGAAAACAATAAAGCCCTAGTTAGTTATTTATTACATCCCATCAGCAGATACCAAAATATAAAATAAATAGAAAGGAAATATTGAACGTGCGCGAATTTAAAATGATGTTTAAGCCCTAAAAAAGTTCTAAGTGCAAGAAATATCTTTTTTGGTTGTTTTTTATTTTTTTAAGAAAATAGTTAAACTAACTTAAATCTAAATTTAATTAAAAATATTAAATGAAATTAAACCTAATTCTAATATTTTTTGTATTTTATTAAGAAAAATTTGCATGAAATAAATCTAAGCCTAAGTGATTTTAAATTGATAAAATAAAATTAAAATAAATAATTTAATTAATTTACAAAATTAAAATTAAGCCTATGTCTAATTATTTATTTATTTTTCTGATTTTTATATTATTGAAAAAAAATTGAATTTAATAAATAAAATAAATAAATGAAGAAATAAAAATCGGGCCTGATTGTGAAGAAAATAGGGGGTGCATTTTTGAAATCTTTTAGGCCCGTGATAGATCAGCCCAGCTCTGTGCGCAATCCAATGTTACTGGCTCTTGAGGATCCATCATGGACATCTGGATCTGGATCATTTTATATAGAGCTGATGAGATCCAATGGCAATGGTGATGGAACTTATGATACACGCGCTTGGATTGAGTACACAGGATCTGCAAATTATGTGTTAGAAAAATAAAATTGCTCGACCTGGGACTCGAACCCAGGCCCTCTCCCTTTTCACACGCGCTGCCTTGCCAACTGAGTTGTTATCTCATTCGCTTATATGAATAACAAAATAATATAATATGTAAAGCAAAGTCAAAAATATATTTGAAAATAAAACACGCGCGCTGACCCCAATGGACCAATAGGATTACATTATTTTGCCACGCAGACTCCACCGGAGTCAACCATTTGCAGGGTTGCCGGAGTCAAACTCCGGTCACCTTCTCCGGCCATCAAAAATTCTGAAATCTATAAAAAGGGCAAAATCAAAGTTCAGGCTTTAGGCTACCCCCCTAAATTTAGATCTGTGAATTCAACCATGGGGTTAGTTTCTCCTGAAATGACCTGCATTAATGAGAACGAAGCTCTCCGGGAGTTTTGCCCTAAAAATGGAAAAACTCCATCCTCACGCCAAACCTTGCATGTAATGATTCTAAACAAACGCAAACATCAATATGAATGTGTGTATGCACAGAGAGATCATTTATATTGCATAAATAAAAAGTTTTGAGTTCAAAGAGGTATACCAAACCGGCGACACTCAAGGGAGAGATTCTGGGCATATTTTGACTTGATCTAGGATTGGAATAAACTCCTGGGAACCTTAGCGTGATGATTAAACGCCTGGAACGGACTGAGTATGGTTGGAATTGGTTGTTTAAATTTCATAACTTTGTTGGATTTTAAGCAATTTTTTCGTGGCTCTCTAGCAGTGTATATACGTGTATGAGTCACTATGTCCGTCTCTTTTGCTTCTGATTTGGTCTAGTATTTATAGGGGTGAATTAGGTTGACCAAAACCTGTACAAAATCTTACTCACTTATGACAGAATATGGGACTTTCAATTTGTATCAAAAGTTTCCATTTTGATCATTTTCTTGCCATCTTCGAAGCAAAATGCACCTAGACATGTTATGGTTTTGGTGTCTTGCTTGAATTTGGGCCTCAAGCTAACCAGTACAAACCCAACAAACTTCATCCCAATAGGCCGCTTCGATTTTCCTGATTCTTTCGACAGGCTCCCAATCTTTTCTCTTTTAGGTGGCCATTCGAAGTGACTTTGGGGCTAGTCGAGGCTTCATTCTTCCTTCTTCGATTTCCCTCAATTTGGGCCAATCGAAGACTTACCTTATGGGCTGGTCGAAGCTCCATTCTTCCTTCTTCTATTTCCCTCAATTAGGCCCAATCTAAATGTCAACTTATTGATATGCTTATCAAAAGACATCTTGTTTTGATATGCCAATCGAAGGACACTTTGTTGACATGCCTTCAAAGTACACCTTATCCTTACTCTTCGATTGGCCCAGAGTTTCCTCCTTTGAATGGCTCTGGTTTCATCCTTATAGCTCCTTCGATTGAGTCTATCTACATCAATTCAAATTGCTCATATATTTGATGAGTCTGAATTCCAATTTTTCAAAGTTTTCCCTTATCAGAGTTTCTTCAATTAAGTCACCATCTGCATCAAGTCGAATTGCTCAGAATTCTCTTCATCAGAGCATTGTATTTTTTGATGATTCTAAATTTGAATATGTTCAGAGTTTCCCTTATCGGGGCTTCTTCAAAAGCCCCTCAGATCTTTGCTCTTCGATTGGCTATGACTTGCTCCTCATGGCTCCTTCGATTGGACCCATCTATTTGCCTTAGCTGCTTGATTTTGGAAAACTAAAATAGCCCAAACAAGAACTTAATTTTGGACAGTCAAAGCCTCTTTTGGCACTTCCTTCGAATGCTATTGTGCATGAGGCTTAAGCCTGGAAACATGTAGGACCAAGACTCATCATAATGAAGGGTGAGAAAACACTTAGAAGGGGGGGGGGGGGGGGGGGGGGTTGAATAATTTTTTCCTTTTTCTCGCGCAATAATAATGGAAGGACACATGTATTTTTATCCTGGTTCGTTTGAAACTCAAACTACTCCAGTCCACCCGCCAAGGTGATTTCGCCTCTCTCAACGAGGACTTAATCCACTATAATCAAAACTGATTACAAATGCACAACCAAACTGTTGTGACTAATAATATAATGCACAAGCCAACTGCAAGTGACTAACACCTCTAAGACTCAACTAGTCATAGCCCTCTTGAGAAATCTGACCCAATTGGTCTCTCAAGGAACCATTACAATGCACAACCAAATTGTTGTGACTAACAATACAATGCACAAGCCAACTGCAAGTGACTAACACCTCTAAGACTCAACTAGTCCTAGCCCTCTTGAGAAATCTGACCCAACTGGTCTCTCACGGAACAATTACAAAGATTATCTCTTAACATTAGTGAATCAGAATGCTTCTAATAAGCTATATCATAAACTATGATTTATCACTAAGATTTTAGCCCAGTAATTAAGAATTACCCATTATATACAAAGAGTTTACAAGAATGAAAATAGTGAGCTTCAGTATACCTTGCGTGGATCAGTAACCTTGCTTTGAAACAAATGGTCTTCTATATATAGATTTAAATTTTGACTGTTACTACCTTGAAGAGAGAGCATGCATTAATGATGCGTGTTAGCTTGGCCTTTATGTTTCCAATGCTCTTGTACATAGTACTACTTGAGTGTGTTAGCCGTCTTAGAATTAAATGATCAACGGTACTATCAGAGCTTGTCTCTGGAAGTTTAAGAGTTTGCTTGCAGCGTTACAACATCAGAGTTTGCTTTAACTTTTCTTCTATCAGAGTTTTCTATATCACTTCTTGTGTCAGAGTTTTCTTCATTTTATGTTCATCAGAGTTTGCTTCAGCTTGCATGATCAGATATTTCTATCAGCATGCTTCTTTCAAATCTTTGCTTCAGCTAGCTTTATCATAGGTTGCTTAAGATTACTTTTTATCAGAGTTTTCTTTGGAGTGCTTCCTTCAGAGTTTGCTTCAGACTTGCGTTTACATAAAATTTCTTAGGAACTTCTTTGTCCTTTTTCTGCTCAGCGTAGAATGATGTTTCACTTTTGAGAAGGCTTGAGTCAGAACATCATCTGAATTAGAAAACATGCACATTAGAGTATAAAATATATTTACAAAATTTATTTCATTGTTATCATCAAAACTCTAAGATATGATTAGAATCAAACTTTGTTCTAACAATCTCCCCCTTTTTTATGATGACAAAACAATTCAGCTTTTGATTTTTTTTAATTTTGTACAAGAGTAAGAATCTCCCCCTGAGATTGATAATCTCCCCCTGAGATAAATATTTCTTCTTCTGAAATAAATAATAAAAGAACTTAAATGCATAAGAGAAACTTCCTGAGATTGTTCTTCAGAGCTTTGGGACATTTTTCTTTCAGGGTTTCTTTAAGAGCTCCTGGTCTTTTCTTCAGAGTTTCTTTAGTAGATCTTTACCAGATGATATTTAGAGCTTAGTCTTTCAGAGTCTTGAGGTACCCGAATATCTCTTAAACAGGAAAAAAACTTTGTATTTTGTTAGGAATGTTTGAGATTTAGTCCCATAACTGCTATCATGGATCAGATCAAAATCACATTTTCTCCCCCTTTTTGTCATAATCAAAAAGCAAAAAAAAAATTAAAGAGATTCAACAGATTTTTATATAGAAGATGTCAAAGGACAGAAGTACAAAAAAAGGGGAAAAATAAAACTAAGATTGACGAGAGACAAGAGAAAGAAGAAGATTCTTTATTTCTGTTGAGGATTCCTCTTGAGAGAGAGAGAGAGTAAAAAGTAAAAAAAAAAGGAATTTTGCAAAGAATTTATAGCTTGTGAAAAAGAATTTTAAAGTAATAAAACAGTTAAAGAATTTAGAACAATTGATTAAAAAAATAATCATTACAAGCAATTAATGAGATTTGACATTTAGGGGATGCTTGAGATTTGATCAAATCTGAACAGTTACCTAGGAACGGTGTCTCAATAGCAGTGCACGCATGTGTGACCTTTAAGAGTTGAAACACGCGTTCAACTTCTGAGGATAGCGGGTGATAGTTGTTTTAATGTAATGAACTTCTGTACCATTTTTGTAATGAAACGTTAGACACATTTCAGAGTTGAAACATGCGTTCAACTTTTGAGGATAGCGTGTGATAGCTGTTTTAATGTAATGAACTTCTAAACCATTTTTGTAATGAAACGTTAGACACATTTTAGAACATTATAGATGGTTTCTGAAGTAACTCCTCTTCTAACTTCTGAATATTTGTTAATCAGAACATTCATTTCAGAACATTCTGAAAACATAAAGAAAAATTCATTCAGGGAAAAGTTCCATACTGATGTTTTTTAGAATGAATTTAAATTTATCTTCAGAAAGAAGTTTAGTAAAAATATCAGCCCATTGATGGTCTGTGTCTATGAAGTTTAAACTTAAAATTCCTTTCTGAATATAGTCCCTTATGAAATGATGTTTAATTTCTATATGTTTTGCCTTAGAATGTAAGATAGGATTTTTTGAAAGACAAATAGCAGAGGTATTATCACAGAAGATAGGAATCTTACTTTCATAGAGATGATAATCTTCCAGCTGGCTCTTCATCCAGATCATGAGTGCTACATCCAGCAACAGATATATATTTTGCTTTAGTTGTTGATAGTGCAATAGTGGCTTGCTTCTTGCTGTACCATGAGATAAGGTTATCACCCAGAAACTGACAGCTTCCAGAGGTGCTTTTTCGTTCTATTCTATCTTCAGCAAAGTCAGCATCATAATAACCTACTAGTTTAAACTCTTTGTATCTTCTATAACACAGTCCAAGGTTAGTAGAACCTTTCATATACCTCAGAATTTGCTAAACAGCAGTTAAGTGAGATTCTCTAGAATCTGATTAGAATCTCGCACATAAACATACACTGAATAATATATCAGGTCTAGATGCAGTCAGATAGAGAAGAGATCCAATCATACCTCTGTAGAGTTTCTGATCTACTTTCTTACTTACCTCATATTTTCCCAAAATGCATGTAGGATGCATTGGTGTCTTTGCTTCTTTACTTTCTGATAGCTGGAATTTCTTCAGAAGTTATTTAACATACTTTGTTTGATGTATGTAAGTACCTTCTAGAGTCTGATTTATTTGAATTCCCAGAAAGAATTTTAATTCTCCCATCATGCTCATCTCAAATTCAGCCTGCATAGACTCAATAAATTCTCTTCCAAGAGAGACATTAGAAGTTCCAAAATAATATCATCTACATATATTTGACAAATTAAAATGTCATTTTTAAGTGTTTTTCTAAATAAGGTAGTGTCCACTTTCCCTCTGGTAAAATTCTTTTCTAAAATAAAGTTACTTAGACGTTCATACCAAGCTCTGGGAGCTTGTTTCAGACCATACAAAGACTTTTTCAGTTTAAAACATGTTCTGGATATTTTGAGTCAACAAAACCCAGAGGTTGATGGACATAAACTTCTTCTTCTATGTAACCATTTAAAAAAGCACTTTTAACGTCCATTTGATATAATGAGATGTTATGTTGAACAGCAAAAGAAATTAATAATCTAATTTATTTTAACCTGGCGATTGGGGCAAAAGTTTCGTTATAATCAATTCCTTCTTGTTGACTATAACCTTGTGCAACCAGTCGTGCCTTATTTCTGACAACCTCTCCTTGCTCATTTAACTTGTTTCTGAAAACCCATTTTGTTCCTATGATATTGAATCCTTTAGGTTTTGGAACTAGATCACACACATCATTTCTGGAAAATTAATTTAGTTCTTCTTGCATAGCTAGGATCCAATCATTGTCTTGCAGAGCTTCCTCTATTGAGGTTGGGTCAATCAGAGAGACCAATCCAAACAGTGATTTTTCATTGTTTCTGAGGAAGGATCTTGTTCTGATGGGATCTTCTTTCTTTCCAATAATCACATTTTCTGGATGTGCTGATGTGATTCTGGGGAATCTTTTATGTGAGGTTTGTTCAGAAATTATTAGATTGTCCAGAGAATTTGCAATAGAAGGATCTTCTAACTTGTCCTTTTCTTCTGACTCTTCAGAGTTTGTAAGATGAACTTCTGTACCTGCAGGATTTTCATTCTGCTTTGGCTTTTGCTAGCCAAGCTTATCATCAAATCTGACTTTGATTGATTCTTCAACAATCAGAGTTTCTGTATTATATACCCTATATCCTTTTGAGCATTCAGAATATCCAAGTAGAAAACACTTTTGTGCCTTAGAATCAAACTTGTTCAGATTATCTTTAGCATTCAGAATATAGCAAGTACATCCAAAAGGATGAAAATATGAAATGTTGGGTTTTCTGTTTTTCCACAATTCATAAGGAGTCTTTTCAAGAATAGGTCTTATAGAGACTTTATTTTCAATATAACATGTTGTGTTCACTGCTTCTGCCTAGAAGTGTTTAGCCACATTGGTTTCATTAATCATGGTTTTGGCCATTTCTTGCAAAGTTCTATTCTTTCGTTCTACAACTCCATTTTGTTAGGGAGTTCTAGGACAAGAGAAATCATGAGAAATGCCATTTTCTTTAAAAAAAACTTTTCAAAATAATGGTTTTCAAATTCTCCTCCATGATCACTTCTAACTTTTATGATTCTAAACTCTTTTTCATTTTGCACTTGGTTGCAGAAGTCGAAGAACATAGAATGTGACTCATCCTTGTGTTTTAAAAACTTAACCCATGTCCATTTGTTGTAGTAATCAACAATGACAAATCCATACTTCTTTCCTCTGATGGATGCAGTTTTAACTGGTCCAAACAGATCAATGTGAAGAAGTTCCAACGGCCTAGAGGAAGAAACAACATTTTTTGACTTAAAAGAAGGTTTTGAAAATTTTCCTTTCTGACATGCTTCACACAGAGCATCTGAGTTGAACTTCAGATTGGGAAGTTCCTTGACCAGATTGAGTTTGTTAATTTGATATATTCTTCTCATGCTAACATGTCCCAATCTTCTGTGCCAGACCCATTGCTCATCGCTAACAGACATAAGGCATTTTACATTCTGAGTTATAAGGTCGGAAAAATCAATTTTATAGATGGTGTTCTTTCTCTTGCCAGTAAAAAGGATTGCTCCATCTTTTTTACTAACAGCTCTACAGGATTTTTGATTAAAGATTATGTCATAACTGTTGTCACTTAATTGACTTATGGACAACAAGTTATGCGCTAATCCTTCTTCCAACAGAACATTAGTTATAGAAGGAAGGTCAATGTTTCCAATGGTTCCAGAACTGATAATCTTTCCTTTCTGATTTCTTCCAAATTTTACATCTCCTCCAAATTTAAGTTCTAGACTTTGGAACATTGACTTTCTTCCCGTCATATGTCGTGAGCATCCGGAGTCTAGGTACCATGACTGGTGTTTCAACTGTGTTGTTAAGGACATTTACAATATATATTGTTTTCTCCTTAGGTACCCATATCCTTTTGGGTCCTTTTTTGTTAGAGTTTTTAAAGTTCTCTTTCGGTTCTGAATCAGAGTCTGAGTTATCATCATCTGTTGTGGTAGCCATAAACGCTAGGTTAGCATGCTCAACTTCTGAGTCAGATTCAGCTTCAGAAGATTCTGAATCATCCCAGGTGGCCATCATGCCTTTCTTTCTTCCAAACCTTTTCTTTGGTCTTTCTCTTTGTAGCTTAGGACAATCACTTATGTAGTGTCATGGTTCTTTACATTCATAGGAGACTATATCTCTCGACTTCTTATGTCTAGAAGATTCTGGTTTATCTTCTGACCTCTTCTAGTTTCTGAACTTCTTTTGTTTGTGCTTCCACATCTAGTTGATCCTTCTGGAGAGCAGAGATAACTCATCTTCTTCTGATGCAGAGTCTTCAGAGTTTCCTTCTTCTGCCTGAAAAGTGTTAGTTTAACATTTTTTAATAGATTTAAGGGCGACAGACTTACCTTTCTTTTGAGGCTCATGTTCATCAAGTTCTATCTCGTGACTTCTTAATGCACTGATAAGTTCTTCAAGATATACATCATTCAAATCTTTTGACACTTTGAATGCAGTAACCATAGGTGCCCATCTTCTGGGTAAACTTCTGATAATTTTCTTAACATGGTCTGCCTTGGTGTATCCTTTGTTTAGAACTCTCACGCCAGCGGTCAGAGTTTGGAATCTTGAGAACATAACTTTAATGGACTCATTTTCTTCCATTTTGGAGGCTTCATACTTTTGGATGAGAGCCAGAGCTTTTGTCCATTTAACTTGAGCATTGCCTTTATGAGTCATTTTGAGAGGCTCAAACATGTCATGTGATGTATCTCTGTTGGTGATTTTCTCATATTCCATTTTAGAGATAGCATTCAGAAAGATATTTCTGGCTCCGTGGTGATTTTTGAAATCTAATTTCTGTTGTTTATCCATGTTCTTTCTGTCAATCTTGTTTATGTCTTTGTCTTTTGGATGTGTATAACCATCTAGGACCATATCCCATAAATCAGCATCATGACCTAGAAAGAAAGTTTCTAGTATATCCTTCCAGTATTCAAAGTCTTCTCCATCAAACACAAGAGGTTTGGTGCAGTTGTTGTTGTTTTGTTCAGTTGCCATAGTGTTTTCCTTCTGGATCTTTTTCTGACACTGTTAGGTGTTTGCATCTAGAACTAGAGCTCTGATGCCAATTGAAGGATGAGAAAACACTTAGAAGGGGGGTGAATAAGTTTCTCCTTTTTCTCGCGCAATAATAATGGAAGGACACAGGTATTTTTATCCTAGTTCGTTTGAAACTCAAACTACTCCACATAAGACAAACTTGCTTTCAATAATTATGTGTCTCCTTCGAATGGACCATCTATATATTCTTTGAATGGCATTTTTATGTGTCTTTCGAATAGTCCACATGTATGCCTTGTGCCTTTTTCAAATGGGCCACCAATGTGTGTCCTTCGAATGGACCTTTGGAGTGCTCTTTCGAAGGGGTCATATTGTGTGTCATAGTGCAGAAACTGTGTTGAGGAGTCTTGGCCTTGTGCATTGAAAACAAACACGGAGGAATTCTTTGCCTTGTGGGTTTGAAGGCAATCATAGAAGAAGCATTTGCCTTTGTAAATCCAATACAAGTCTGAGGAAGCCTCTGCCTTGTGGATTCGGAGGCCAGTTGAAAGGAGCCTTTGACTTAGTGAATTGAAGGCAAACATGAAGAGGCCTTTGCCTAGTGAATCGAAGGTTGCATGTAGAGGCCTTTTATCTTGTGAATCAAAATAAACATGCAGGAGGCCACTGCTGGTGAATCGAAGGTAACTTGTAGGGGGTTCTTGCCTAAATGAAACTTGGACCAAGGCTTGCTCGAAGGGGACCCAATGCTCAATCGAAGTTGGTGGGCCAATGCTTGATCGAAGGGTTTTAAATGCCCAATCGAAGCTCGTGATGCAAATATCGCTCAACGGATTTTAAGAGCCCAATCGAAGCTACTTGTCCAAATGACAATCAAAGACCCTTTTGTTCACCTTCCATTCGAAGGATATTATTGACATGCCTTCAAATTACACTTTATTCAGAAGTCAATTGAAAGACACATGACCATCATTCAAAAAATTTCATTTTCTTCAAACAAGTTTTTGTAAACCGCCCATGTAAGAGAAAACCTTGGAAGACATGAGAGGGCAAATTTTGGGGTACAACATATCTCCTTTAGGGCCTTCGTTCAGAAAAGCATTTTTCTTCAGAAATTTTCATTCCATCAGATCAAGTCGAGCATAGATTCATTCTGATACTCCTATCAACAGTTACTCTAGATGACATCTATAAGCCCATCTATGACAACACTCTATCATCTCCCCAAATGACATCTTTAAGCCCCTTCAAGCAATACTATCAACCAACAACGTTACTTCATGCACCGACGAGTGCAAATTTCCAGGAACTTAAGTTTTCAATCCTCTTCCACCTTCAGATCACGAATAACAGACATGCTAATCTAACTCATCAGGTTTAAGAAGATTCAATAGGGGCAGTTGTTTTACCCCAAAAAATTTCCTCCCATTTTCTTCAAGACACCTTGTGATACGGTGGGAGAACTGACTTGGGATGTTTTGCTTTTGATTGGAAATTTTGCGGTTAGTAAGAGTCGTTACCGACTTTTCTTTTATCCAAAAGGAAAGGTTGAAAAGAACAGGAAAGACCTTTGAGATTATTTCTTGAGTTCGGGTGGTAGATTATGAAAAGGGAAGGTATTAGCACCCTTTTCATTCATAGTTATCTATGGGATCTTAGTTGCTTGCTAGATGACTTGCTTTTGTTTGAAAATGTGCTTTGTGTGGTTTTTGAAAGTATTTTTGAAAAGGCGCCTTTGTTTAGGCAAACTTTGTAATAGTTCTCGTTCGTAAGAACGTATACAAAGTGTTGTACTTTTGAAAATGTTTCAAGTTTTGAAAGTTTGTTTTTGAAAGTGTTGGTGTTTGTTTTAAAAATAAGCAAGGATATGTGTTTTTGAAAGTGAGCAAGCAACTAGGAACAATCTACCTACTCAAAAGTCTTTATTCATTTCTACCTTTCTTTGATGTTGCTATCTTACCATTGATTTGGTAAGAAAGCCTTATCTTTGGATGTAAAGGGACGGGTGTGGGTCATCGTATAGTCATTATAACAATGTTGTAAGATGTCTTAGCATTTCTCTTTGGGGGACTAAGATCATTTTGAAAGGCAACATTTATAGCGTCATCGAGGGACTATGATCTTGTATTTTTTATTAATTTTTGCTAAGACATCCCACATGCATAACATGACCATTTTTGTAAGGAAACAAGTGGAATTACCCTAAGGGTGCAAGTGAGCAAACGTGTTTAATTTATATGCATTATTTATTTTGGATTAGGGTTTGCTACTTGTTGATTTTAGTCTTTCCATACAAACCCTAATAAAGCGATAAATTGTGGAAAGTAAAAATTACTATGCTATTACATCATTAGGGGAGGGGTGTACAAATTTACAAATGGGGATTGCAAGAAAATGAAACCTAATTATCTATTTCAACCATATTGAATAATATACAAGAATTGAATAAATATGCAAGAATGTAAATGGAAAAAAGAAATAATTTTTGTTTGGTTTTTTTGTGAAAGGGTTTGATTTTGACTTAATTAAGAAAAAGATCAACTAAAATTAAACAAATTAAACCTAAACTAATTAAGAAAAGAAATTAAGTTAAAAAAGCATTTTTAGGGTTTTCTTATGAAAAAGGTTTTAACTTTAATAAAAAATAATATGAAAATTAATTAAATAAAAGGAACCTAAATTCTAAGTTAATTTTAATTAAGAAAAAATAAAAAATAATAATTAAACATAAATCTAAATATTAATTTACTAAGAAAAAAAAGAAATTAATTTATTAAAAAATTGTTTTTAGTCTTTTTGTTTTATAAAGAAAATAAGCATGAAAATGTGAAAATAATAAATAAAAATATTTTTGGATTTTTTGATAATAAAAATAATAATAATAATAATAATAATAATAATAATAATAATAGTAATAAAAAATAATTAAAAAAACTGAAATAAAATAAAATAAGAAAAAGAAAATAAAAAAATGAAATAATAAAAAGTTGGGCCAGGTGTGTGAAAGCAGGCAGGGGGGATGGTGCAGCAAAAATAACAAGGCCCATTGCAAGAGGCCCAGCGCTGGTTGTTGTTTGTGACAAAAAAGGAAAAAAATGTGAAAAAGAGAAAACAAAAGGTAGCGATGGGTATTGAACCCCTGGCCCTTAGCATACACGCGTGCTACCTTTGCCACTGGGGTGGATGTACATCTGGTAACATAAATAAAACAATAAATACATAACACAAGTCATGTTCTGAATATGACTTCATCTTCAACCTCCAGCCTGAACATCTGTAACTTCACCATTTCTCATCCATTTACAAAAATGTAAACATCAAACTTGTTTCAAATTTCACAATGATTCCAGAAATCTAAATTATTAAAACTATAAATCAAAGATGAGCATGAATTTTGAATGGTACCAAATTCTGACCTAATTTTTTCAGAAAGTTCAAACTTAAAATTCTCACTACTCAAGCAATATAAAAGAAATCTATGGACATGTATAGTTTCAAGGAAATGATGTCTACATTTTATCTTCACAAATGCAAGCCTAAAAATGCCTAAATGAAAAGATAGAAATTCAGAAAATGTACCTCAACACTGGAAATCGTGAAATGCAAATGAGCTTGATTCAAGGTGCTGCAATGATCAGGTCACCTTCCTCAAGTTCCCAGGAAGCTAATGCAATGCTTACTTGATGTTGGGAGTGTCTGAATCGTGCTAGAGAAGTAAACGTACAAGCTCTATTTTTTGGTTATGGAAGTTGATGAAGATGATGTTGCAGTCGTGTAACAGGGTGAGGGATTGTTTGTAGATGATGTTTATGAACCTTTGGAAGTGAAAAGCCAAGAAACGCATGAGTGGGTTCTGAGTTTGGAATTTTTGGTCAGAATATGCAATAATGGAGGTTTGTTATGCAGTTCTGAGTTTGTGGGAGTTTGAGGGCTTGTGAATCCGTGTCTTGGCTTGCAATAGACTTGTGCATATGTATGGAAAAGGTTGGAGATCAAATGTACTCAAGATTTTTGAGTTCTAGCCTTTTGGCTCTATAGCTTGCTTTTGAAGAAAAGTGAGAAGACAAATCTCGAAGTGTTGTACAAGCATGTTATGAGTTGAAAGAGGCCTTAGACATATTGATTTTGGTTTATAGGGGTTGTGCATGCAGAAAGAACAAGTGAAAGGCTCAAGAAGTTGACAATTGCAAAAGTGGTGCTTTATCAAAATGGAAATGGCAACTTTGTGCCATAAATGGAAAATCATTTTGGACAAAGCTTAAACCAAGTGGATAAGGGCCTAAAGAGTTATGTAAACCATTAATTATGTAGTTACAAACAATTTTGAGGCCTGCAAAGCAAAGATTATGCAGCCTATCATGGATTTGGTTCATGTGTTCATCAAGAAATGGCTTGTAATTCAAGTTTGAAAACCCTAACTTCTTGCCTTTGATTCTCCTTACTCAAGTATGATCTCAATGAGTTATTGGACATTTTGGAAATCTTGTAACATACTATACAACCTCTATGTTGTACATTTTTGAAGATTCATCTTGGAACTATGTGAAAATTTTCCATGAATTTAGGTCAAAATCCTACCTAAACTAGGGCAAAATTTCACTAAGTTTTCAAGTTTCATGAACATGTCTTCATAAAATCATAACTTGAAATAAAAGAATTTCTAGAAAAATTTATTCTCTATAATGTTTTAGATGTCATTGAGATCTACAACTTTCATGTTGGAAGTTTCCTTTGAATCATCTTGCATCATGGTGGAAATTTGGCTCAAAGTTGTGAAAAAATATGAATTTCCAACAGTTAGAAAAATTTCTAAGTTTAGAAATTTTGACTTTTCAAAATGAAATATTGACTTTTTTATTTCTTGATGAATAAGTTTCATATTTTGACATGTCTTGATGAATTGTAATCTTTGAAACTTGATTTTGATCAAAAAGTCAAAGTTTGACTTTTCAGTATACAATTGACTTTTCATCAGTTGACTGAAATTCATCTGTCAATCAATTGATCTTGAGAAATGTTTTGAGCCATGTCATTATGTCAAAATGATGCATTTGAATCCTTGATATCATGTCTTAAACCAATGAGTCATTTGCTAGGTCAAAAATCAGAAATTGAACCTTCTCAGTCAAAACCCTAATTTTAACCATTTTGCCCTTTTGATGATGTGATCAAATTTCTTGATGAATTGTAATCCAAACTTGATCAAATGATATATATGAGTTCATGATGTTGATATGAATAAAAAATTATGAAGTTTGACTGTAAATTGACCATAGTTGACTTTTTCCCCAATACAACTGATTTTGGGTCAACTGATCAATTGACTGAGCAAAAATGTGATCCATGACTTGAAACTTGACATGAGCAATCTTGAGGGTCCAAAATGATACATGAAAGTCATATGGGGAATTAAAAGTCCATTTGTCCTTATGCAAACCCAAACCCTAATTTTCAGTTATCAGTGCTTGAGGAGGTGTCTTGAGCTGATCAAACCTTGTGCAGTCTTGAATCAATGGAGATCTTGTGAGAGATTACTTGAGAAATGAGAGGGAAAATTTTGGGGTACAATAGTTGTCCCTGTTCAATCTTCTTAAACCTGAAGAGTTAGATTGGCGGATCTGTCATTCATGACTTGAAGGTGGAAGATGATTGAACACTAGAGTGCCCAAAAATTTGCACTCGAAGATGGATTGGGAATGGGCTTATAGATGCCATTTGGAGGAAGAATGGTAAATACTGGAAGAAGTATCATCACAAATCTTTGGTCGATTTATACTAAAACTTGATGTTTCACTTGTGGGAAAAAGGGTTAGTTAAATGCAGATGTATGCATGATATTCACAAGATGAATGAGATCATGATAAATGCATTTTGTATGTATATGCTATGATGTATGAATGTGGGATGCATATTCATTCGGGAAAATAAATCCCTTACTCCTGTTGAGGAGTTCTGAATCCCGAATTGTTGTTGGGGATTATCTCTTAACTGTTAGCTGCTATCTGGCCGGGCCCAAGCTTCACAACAAATTATTGAGGATGAGGAAGTAAACTGCTATCTGGTCGGATCCCAAGCTTCACGGTAACTTACTGGGGAAAAATGAATTAACTGTTATCTGTTCGGATTCCAGGCTTCGCAGAAAATTTCTTGAAATTGAACTGTTATCTGGTCGGATCCAGGCTTCACAATAAACTTGAAGTGGTAACTACTATCTGGTCAAGTCCAGGCTTCATGGTTTTTTTTGAAAAGTTATATTATTCTATGGTCGGGTCCAGGCTTCATAGTGTCTTGATGGGGATTGTAGTTAGTTGTTATCTGGTCAAACTCCAGGCTTCACAATAACTTTCTTGAATATACGAAGTTGAATTGATATCTGGTCGGATCCAGGCTTTACAGATTTAGAGGTGGATGAAGTTAATTGTTATCTGGTCGGGTCCAGGCTTTACAATAAACTTGTTTGAACAAATAGAGTTAAATTGATATATGGTCGGGTCCAGGCTTTGCAGTGACTTGCTTGGAAATTAGTTGTTATCTGGTCGAATTCCAGGTTTCAAAACAAACTTCTAAAGGGAATTGTTATCTGGTCGGATTCAAGCTTCACAATAACTTACTTGAAAAGATGAAATTAAACACTGATATCTGGTCGGATCCAGGCTTTACAATAATTTGTTGGGAAAACTCTACTGGGGAAAAGAAGTTAAACCCTGGTCTGGTTGATCCCAGGTTCTTCTATATCTTTGAAGAGTTAAACTATTATGTGGTCGGGTCTAGGTTTCATAATATTTGAAAGGTTACACTACTATCTGGTCAAGTCCAGACTCTATAGTGACTTGAGAAATTGACTATTATTTGGTCGGATCCAGGATTCATAGTATCTTTTGGAGATAGCAAAGGCTTTGTTGACGACTTCACTGGGGATTAGGGGTTGTGGCCCTATGATTTGCAATAGTATGAAAGGCAAACTCAATATGGAGAGTAAACTCAGCTGGGGAAGACAGGCTCAGTTGGGGAAGACAGGTTTAGCTGGGGAGGATAGACTATGCCGGGGAATTTTTTTGTTTGTTGATTTTTGTATGTTGTTTGTTGGAGAAATAAACCCTGTTGGTGAATACTTGATGAGTTGCTGACGAGGTGAGTTCTTTTTAGGAATAGATCCATAAGGCTTCCTCTTGTAGGATCAACTTAGCTGGGGAAGAGCTGCCAAGAGATTGAGACTCTGGTTGGAGATTAACCTATGCAAAGAGACTTTGTGGGTAACTTTGTTGAAGATTGGTTTATTGTAGCTTTCTTGTGGGGATAATGTTAATGAAATAACTATGTGGGGATATTCCATATACATTAAAGAGACGCTTGCTACTGCTTAGCATGACACATGTGCTAAATAGTCTTAATTATGTTCATATGCATATGTTCGTTCAATTTTAGTTATTGGACAATTTTGCACTTAAAACAAAAACAGAAAGTTTGCACTTCAAAGTATATTTGTGTTGATATTTTTCCCATGAATAGGCGTTTTTTGTACAGAGAGACAGAGATCCTAGTAAGAGGAAATCGTCGAAAGGAAAATAAAGATTGAAAACAAAAACAAATATCCATGTGGAAATGATCTTATTGCATTCCAACTCTACTATTGCCCCAATGTCTTCGAATGCCCCTTATCATTGACAGAAGTTAATTGGATTGATCTTGGACCGTTTGAACTCGGACCTTGGTGATAAAGTTGAATGTGGTGATTCCACAGGACATATTCATATGCTTTCAATCCTTAATTTTTGCCTGGACCGCCCTTTCGGGTTTTCAGCCCACCAGGATACCCATTTTTGCCCAAGTCGCCCTTTCGGGTTTTCAACTTGCCGGGTGTACAATATTTTGCATATATCCCTAATTTTTGCCTAAACCTTTTGGTTTGCCAGGATGCCCTTATTTTGCCTAGGTGTGTCAACCTAGCGGGTCTCTTATGCGTAGTATTTTTTAATTATGTCCGCGTTTATAGGATGTGGGAAGTCTTCACCATCCATGGTAGTCAGCGTCATGGCACCGCTAGGTAACACTCTCTTTACAACAAATGGCCCTTCGTAGGTGGGAGTCCATTTGCCCCTAGGGTCGCCTTGTGGCAGAATGATGCGCTTTATCACCAAGTCACCAACTTGATATACTTGAGGCTTGATCTTTTTGTTGAAAGCCTTGATCATACATTTTTGATACGTCTAACCATGACAAACAGCAGCCAATCACTTCTCATCGATCAAGTTCAACTGATCCAATCTTGTTTGAATCCACTCGTCTTCGCCTAGGCCTACCTCATTCATAATCCTTAATGAAGGAATATGAACTTCCACTGGAAATACAGATTATATGCCATAGACCAAAGAAAAGGGAGTTGCCCCAGTTGATGTGTCTTGTACCCCAAAATTTTCCCTCTCATTTATCAATAATTTTCTCACAAGATCTCCTTTGACTCAAGACTGCATTAGGGTTGATCAGCTCAAGACACCTCCTTAAGCACTGATGACCAAAATTAGGGTTTGAGATTGCACAAGGATATTTGAACTTCCCATGCCCCATATAACTTTCATGGATCATTATGGACCCTCAATATTACTCAGGTCAAGTTTCAAGCTTTGGATCACACTTTTGCTCAGTCAATTGAGCAGTTGACCTAAAAATCAGTTGTATTGGGGAAAAAGTCAACTATGGCCAATTTACAGTCAAAATTCATAATTTTTTATCCACATCAACATTTTAAACTCATAGTTATCATTTGATCAAGTTTGGACCATAATTCCTTAAGAAATTTGATCAAATCATCAAAAGGGCAAAATGGTCAAAATTAGGGTTTTGATTGAGAAGGGGCAATTTCTGATTTTTGACCTAGAAAATTATCAATTGGTTTAAGGAATGATCTCAAGAGTCCAATTGCATCATTTTGACAAAATGATATGGCTCAAAACATTGCTCAAGTCCAATGGATTGACAGATGAATTTTCAGTCAATTGATCAAAAGTCAACTGTATACTGAAAAGTCAAACTTTGAGTTTTTGGTCAAATTCAAATGTCAAATATCACAATTCATCAAAGCATGTCAAAATATGAAACTTATTCATTAAGAAATCAAAAATTCAAGATTTCATTTTGAAAAGTTAAAATTTCTAAACTTAGAAAATTTTCTAAGTGTTGGAAATTTCTTATTTTTTCACAACTTTGAGCAAAATTTTCACCATGATGCAAGATGATTCAAAAGAAACTTCCAACATGAAAGTTGTAGATATCCATGAAATCTACAACTTTTCTTCACACAACTCCTTCCGAAAGTGCTTTGATCTCAAGTTAAAATTTTAAGAATACATGGTCATGAAACAAAAACACTTAGTGAAATTTTGCCCTAATTTGGTCAGGATTTTGACCCAACTTCATGTCACTTTTTCATATAGTTCCAAGTGGAATTTTCAAAAGTGATTCAAAGATGGGTTATAGATCACATTACAAGATTTCCAAAATGTCCAAGAAATCCTTGAGATCATTTTTTAGTAGGGAGAATTAAAGAGATGAAGTTAGGGTTTTATCACTTGAATTACAAGTCATTTTGTGATGAACAAATTCAAAATTCAAACTTATGCCGCATAACCTCTACTTTGCAAGCCTCAAACTTGTTAGGCACTCCATAATTAATTTCTTGCACAACTGTTAGAGGTCTCATTTCAAGCATTCAATGCAAGGCCATGCTTTAACCATTTTGGGAAGAAAGTGCACATTGCCATTTTGATAAAGTAACTTTTTGCACAAAACTTGTTCTTGAGCCTTGCACTTGTTCTATTCTGATC
This sequence comes from Vicia faba, assembly GCA_948472305.1. Lineage (NCBI taxonomy): Eukaryota > Viridiplantae > Streptophyta > Magnoliopsida > Fabales > Fabaceae > Vicia > Vicia faba. The sequence continues at coordinate 986,590,666 of OX451740.1, read as the reverse complement.
ATACATGTCTTATAACTCAAGAGAAACTTGTTATACACTTACAATCACTCATCCCATGCTTATACCTCCTCTTGAAACTTGTTTTCCCACTTTTCTTCAAAATCAAGTAACCTAGCATTTAGCTTATAACTTGTACTTCTGGTTTTCAAAAGCACTCAATCCTTTTTGCTTATAGATAAACAAGCCATTTTCCACAAATCCCACGCATGCTTAAGACCTAAAAACACCTAGAACACATAATCACCAAAAACACTTCAAAACTTGTCATTTCTGAGTTTTGAATCCAATCTCTAAATTTGCTCGTGCGTTTCTTGGCCTTTTACTTTCAGAAGCTTCTAAACAACATATATAAACAATCCCAACACCTGCAGCACCACTGTAACACCTCCATCATCATCCACCATTTTCAAAAACAGCAACTTGCACCTTGACTTCTCCAAAACTCCTCAGGCACTTTCAGCTCAAGCTAAGCATCCCATTAGCTTCCTGGGAACTTGAGGAAGCTCATCCAATCATTGGAACTCACTGAAAGCTACTCAAACTCCAAACCCGATACCCTCATGCAAGGTAAGTTTTCTGACTTTGGAACTTTTCATACAGGTATCATTAATTATTTATTTGTGAATGAAAAATGTAGATATCATTTCCCTAAAGCTAACCATGTCCATAGTTTTCATTAATTTTGCTTGAGCTTAGAGAATTTTAAGATTGAAGTTTCTGAAATTTTTAGGGTTCAGATTAGGGCCATTAAAATTCATGCTTGTCTTTGATCTATAAATTTATTGTTTTGCATTTCTGAAATCGTGAGGAAATTTGCTATAAGTTTCCTGTTTACACTTTTCATTTTTGTTGAGAATTGATCAAGATACATAGGCTCTAGTTGGGCGCGAGGTTGAAGATGAAGTTCAGGCCATGGACTTGTTTACTATCATATATTTATTGTTTTGATTATATAAACGGATGTATAGCCACCCCAGTGGTAGAAGCGCGCGTCTGTGACTAGAGGGACCTGGGTTCGAGCCCCAGTGGTACCCTTTTGGTTTTTTTACATTTTTTTTGCATATTCTGACTTTTTTGGACAGACGCTGGGCCTCCTTTGGGCCTTTTGTTTTTTTTCTTACCTCTAACCCCCCTGTTGGCTATTTACTTCCTGGCCCTTTTTCTTTTTCTTTTTTCTTACTTTTATTTATTGTTTTCTTAAATATTTTTCTAATACTAAAAAAATCATAAAAAATATAAAAATATTATATTTATATTTTGACATAGTTTATTTATAAATTTACACAAAAAATTATTTTATTTGGTCATACTTTATCTATTTCACTAATTATTTTGTAAATTTAATTAAAAAACTAGGGTTTTAATTATTTTCTTTTACACATTTTAAATATATTATTTTAATATTTAAAAAGACCAAAAATATTTTATAACACTATAAATTATTTTTAAGACAAAAATACCAAAAATATACTTTTCTTATAAACTTAATTTCTTTTTAATCAATTAATAGATTAGGGTTTTATTTAATTTCTTTTCCTAGTAAATTTAGATTTTACTTTTAATTAATTATTTTTCTTTTAGTTAATTAGATTAAAGCAAAACCCCTTTTCCTAAAAAATCCAAACAAAATATCCATTTACTTTACATTCACATCCTTGTATATTTATTCATTTGGTACATTATTTATTTCAATTCTTGTACAAATTCAATATGGTTGTAATAGATAATTAGGCTTTATTTTCTTGCAATCCCCATTTATAATTTATACCCCCCCCCCCCTCCCACAAGTATTGTAATAGCATAGTAATTTTAAATTCCGCAATTTATCGCTTTATATACAAATGCTAGTAATTAGGGTTTGTATGAAAAGACTAAAACCAATCAATTAGAAAACCCTAATCAAAGACAAGACCAAGCATGAAAACAATACACTTGCACACAAGCACCCCTAGGATAAATCCACTTGGTTGCCTTACTAAATATACATATTACGCATGTGAGGTATCTTAGCAAAAACAAGCAAAATATAAGATCATAGTCCCTCAACGATGCTATCCATGTTGCCTTTCAAATAATCTTAGTCCCTAAAAGAAAATGCTAAGATACCTTGCAACATTGTTAATCATGGTTATACGATGACTCGCGCCCGTCCCGTTTACATCCAAATATAGGGTTACTTACCAAATCAATGGTGAGATAACAATGTCAAAGGAAAGAGGAAATAAACATGAAAGACCTTTGAGTGGGTAGAATGCTCCTAGTTACTTGCTCAATTTCAAAACAAAACATCCTTGCTATTTTCAAAATAAACACCTACACTTTCAAAACATCTTACAAACTTGAAAACATTTTCAAAAGATTAACAAATTTATATACATTCTTACGAACGAGAATCATTACAAAGTTCACCTAAACAATGGCCTCTTTACAAAATACTTTCAAAAACCACACAAAAGCACAATTTCAAACAAAAGCAAGTGATCTAGCAAGTAACTAAGAGTCCATGGAAAACCATGGATGAAAAGGGTGCTAATACCTTCCCTTTTCATAATCTACCCCCCAAACTCAAGAAACAATCTCAAAGGTCTTTCCTGTGCTTTTTCACCTTTCCTTTTGGATAAAATAAAAGTCGGTGGCGACTCTTGCTAACCGCAACATTTGCGATAAAACACAAAACACCCAAGTCAGTTCTCTCACCGTATCACAGAACTGGCGACTCTGCTGGGGAAACTTCTAAAAGTAGGGTTACCTTAGGTTTAGATCACATTTATTTTCTTTCATTGTTTGACTTGTTTGCTTTACATTATGGTTCTTTGTTTGGGTTTGAATCCTCTACCCAGATTTGGGTTACCTTATAGGTAAGTAGAAATACATTGTGGAAACTATGCGGGGTATACCGACATGGTCTAAGCAATAGCTATGTTAGTGCGACATATTTGTGGGTACCGGTAGCCCTTGAGTTAATCAAGGAGAATACGGGGCTGCTGAGTGATGTCATGAAGCACTAATGAACTTTAAGAACCTTTACTTGACCAACTTGGCCTTTAGGACGTAGTGAGATAACCGGCTTTAGTGCAGTCCGAAGTTGGTATATACTCGATACTACACTCATTGAGGTTTGGTTTTTTAGGATATTTCGGTCGCCATTAAAGAGGCTTGTGCTGAAACAATGACCAAGGAAACAAACCAGTGATATTGAGCTCCTTAGAACCCGGTTACTACTACTAGGACAGGTTTGAGCCAACTAAACTTCAAGAGGGTACTTACATATGAGACTCCATGCAAGCCTAAACCTAAGGACTTGTTTGCTTTGTTTATGTATATTTACTTGTACATAACATCATGAACATCATAACATCATACTCACTCACTAACCATTTCAAGGATTTTGGGATTTATCTTTGTTCTGTTTTGTAGGACATGGATTCTATTCGCAGGAAAACCATTCAGGTCAATCTTGTAAGGATCCCTCCACAACTTAAAGTTCAAGGATTCCAGAAAATTATCCATTCACCGAGAGACATGGTCGCCTACTAAACTTGGTCACCTCCAACACTGATGAAGACATGTTGAAGGTGCTCTTTCAGTTCTTTGATCCTTTACACTATTGTTTCACATTTCCCTATTATCAACTTGTGCCAACTTTGGAGGAATTCTCCTAACTCTTGAGGATTCCCATTCTCAATCAACTACCTTTCAACGGTACGGAAAGAGATCCAAAGGCGGAAGATATTGCTCAAGCTCTACACTTGCAATCATCTGATGTCACAACCAAATTGGGAAACAAGGAGTGGTGTCAAGGGTTTCCTAGCAAAGTTCTTGTTTGAGAAAGCCCAAAACTGTTGGAACTCTTTAGATTTGCAAGATTTTGATGAAATTGTGGTTCTCCTTATCTATGGGATGGTTTTGTTTCCAAATTCTGACCAACTCATAGATGTGAACACCGTCAAAATCTTCATGTCTCGTAACCCGTTTCCTACTTTGCTATGGGAAATCCTACATTCTTTTCACACTCGCACTATGAGGAAAAGAGGTATCCTTATGTGTTGCACTCCTCTCTTGGCAAGATGGTTTATTTCACATCTTCCCTAATCTGTATTGAAGAACGAGCAAGGTTCAAGGTGGTCACAAAGGTTGATGACGCTCAAACATTCAGAAATTCATTGGTGTTCCCGATCCATAGAGAATGTTAATATTGTCGACCATTGTGGAGAATTCCCTAATGTCCATTTATTTGGCATTAGGGGAGGTATCACCTACAACCCCTGCTTAGCCTTAAGACAGTTTGGTTACGCCCGAAGGGATGGCCCACATGAGATGCTCATTCAAGGTTTGGTATTTGACTACGAGAACAACGATCAAGGTCTTCACCAGAGATTCATCCAAGCTTGGAGGATGTTGAACAAGGTAGATAGAAAGACATTGAGGCATAAGAATTCCATCCCTCTTGAGCCTTACCTCAAATGGGTACGAACTCGCGCTCAAAGTCTTATGATGCCTTATCCCTTCATTCTCCCGGTAATCATTGAGCCTGTTATGGAAGGAGATGTTCCATACATTATCCTACATCCTGACATGCCCACCTCTCTTGAAGACTTACAAAGATATTGGATACAACTCAAGGGGGAGAGAGACACCTTCGAAGCCCAATTCTATGCTAGCGAGAAGAAGGTTTTGGAGCTCACTAAGAAACTTCATGAGGAGCGGACTCTGAATGCCTACATCGCACCAAAGAGGATGCGTACTACCTTTTTATATTAGAATTTTTGTATTGTTTTTCCCAAAGAGGCATTGATGTACCCAAGCTTTAATTTATTAATATAACATGTGTTTCCTTTTTTGTCTAAAACAGATTTGAAACTTTAAAATCCTTGAAATCATTGCATATGCATCTACCGTTCATCATAACATAAGCAGGTTTCTTGCAACAAGTCTCCTCATCTTTCTACTGTTTATTTCAGTAAGATGGATCTCGAGCAAACGGTGAAGGACCTCCAAGCATAAAATGATCAGTTTCAACAGATGTTCTTAACTCTAGCCAAAGGACAAGAAGAGTTGAAGACCTTGCTGGTTGAAGAGAAAAAGAAGAAGACAAAGAAAATAACCGGAGTTCTAAATATGGGAAGAAGATTCCAAGGTCAAGCAAGAAGGACCTTAGACTTTGCAACATCATCTGGGGAGAAAAACAATCAAGATGGGAAAGGCAAGGAAGCAGTTGTCCAGCTAGATTCAGAAGAGGAAGAGGAAGAAGAAGATTATTCTGAAGAACAATATCCTCCAGCCAACGATAAGTATAAGCATCTGGAAGAACGGTTAAGTGAAATGGAAATTCAAAAAGTGCCTGCATTGGACTTTGAGGAGTTGGGTCTAGTATCTGGGATTGTCATTCCCCCAACATTCAAGGCACCGGTGTTCGCCAAATACGATGGAGTTTCATGTCCCAAAATGCATCTCTGGTTCTATGTGAGGAAAATACAGCCTCACACTACCGACAAGGATTTATGGGTACATTTCTTTCAAGACAGCTTGTCTGGGACTCAACTTGACTGATTTTACCAGCTAGAAAGAGCCAATGTTCATAATTGGGAAGATCTAGCCGCTGCCTTTTACAAACAATACCAATATAACGCTGATCTTGCTCCCACCCGTACTCAACTTTAGAGTATGGCCATGGTTTCAAGTGAAGGCTTTAAAGACTACGCGCAAAAATGGAGGGACTTAGCAGGAAGATTCCAACCTCTCCTATCTGAAAGAGAGTTGGTAGACATGCTTTTGGGCACCTTGTCTGGTCCTTTCTTTAATCACTTAATTAGGAGTTCATCGACAGGCTTTACTGAGTTGATACTGGCCGGAGAAAGGGTGGAAGCTGGGATAAAGAATTGGAAGATTCAAAAAGATGCATCCTCTGCTGCTGTAAGGAAACCATTCATTGGAAAGAAAGAAGTTGTTGTTGTATATCCTCAGAGAAATCAAGATAGGGTTGAACGCCGTCCAATGGTAGGGGCTGTCATGATTCCTAAACTCGCGCCTGCTCAGCAAAGAAGCAACCAGCCAAGAACGGAAAGACCAGCCAGACAGTTAACCCGAATTAACATGACACTATCTCAAGTATTACCACATTTGTTGAGATCCAATCTAGTGACTTTGAAAGAAGATCCTAAGAATCCTAACACAACCTCTCCTCATTATCATCCTAACGCACGTTGTTCATACCATTCTAAGAGTCCCGACCATGACACTAACAACTATTGGGCTCTGAATAACAAAGTACAAGACCTTCTTGAAGCCAAAGAGATTGAATTCGATGCGCCATAAATTCCCAATGTAATCACTACCCCTATGCCCAAACACGATCGTGATGTCAACGCTGTTGAGGAAGATATGTTTGTTACTTTGGTTGATGAACTTGTGACCCCACTCATGACTATCAAAAAGAACTTGTTAAATGTCGGTGTATTCCCAGGCTGTGATGAAATATGTCATTTCTATTTATCCTCACCAACCAGCTGTCATTTGTTAAAAGCAGGCGTTCAATGCCTAATAGATAACAAGGAGATTTTGTTCGAAAAGACTTCTATTCCAACTGTTTCTTATAATGATGTTTCCATCGTGACCATTTCCGCCAATTCTTCCAGGGTCTCCACCAAAAGACCCGTTAGAATTACATTAGTTCCTAAAGTAGCTCTGTTGATAATTACAATGCCTGGACCAATCCCGTATTCGTCAAACAAAACCGTCCCATGGAATTATGGAGGTGATGTCTATTATCACAGTATCAAGCAACATTGGCCAGCTGCTGAAGATTCAAGTTCTGAGAAAGTTGACTCCGATATCAGTAACATCGCAGGGACTAGCAAGATAACTCGTAGTGGAAGGGTATTCTCTCCAGAAATTTCTCCTCCAAAAGCTATTTCTGGACCCGTAATCATTTATGTTGTTGTTGCTCCTCCAAAAGCTATTCCCAATCCTACAATCATCTCTGCTAATACTCTTGTTTACAAAACTGTTATAATCCCTGTTATCACCCCTATTGACATTCCTACTGCCGAGTCAACTGAGACTCGAGGTAAAGGTATTCTGGTTGAGCCTGTCTGGATGAAGGCACAATCAGTAGCTATCCCTGAGACCTCCCGAAAAGAGATGGAGGAAATTCTAAAGATCATAAAAATAAATGACTACAACATAGTCGAGCAACTGGGGCAAACTCCATCAAAAATTTCCATGCTGGCTTTATTATTATGTAACGAGGCTCGTGCAAAGGCCTTGGCAAAGTTCCTTAAAATTGACCATGTACCCCAAGAAACATCTGTCGATTAGTTCCAAGACTACGTAGCCAGCTTGACCGCAGATAATGGTTTAGGTTTTTCAGATGTTGATTTAACGCCAAGGGGGAGGAAGCATAATGAGGCATTGTATGTCTCAATCGAATGCAGAGGCACGACTTTGGCTCATGTCTTGGTTGACACCGGTTCGTCTCTGAATGTGTTGCCTAAAAAAGCTCTTGATAGGCTTGACTGTGAAGGATTAATCTTGAAGCCTAGCAACATAGTAGTGAGGGCCTTTGACGGCTCAAAAAGGATGCTGCATGGGGAAGTAGACATCCCCATAAAAGTTGGAACACAAACATTTGATTCAACTTTTTATGTAATGGATATTCTCCCTTCATATTCCTGCTTATTAGGCCGACCGTGGATTCACAATGTTGGTGTCGTTACCTCTACATTGCATCAAATGCTGAAATATCTAATTCTAAGGAAAATCATCATTGTTCATGGAGAAGAAGAGTACATGGTCAGTCATCTAAATTCTTTCAGGTATGTGGAATTAGATGGTGAATTTATTGAAACTCCATTCCAGCACTTTGAAGAAGTCCCGCAGACTGTGGCAGTAACCAAGGTTGTGTCTCAAGTCCCCAAGATTACAAGGCCTCCGCTCAAGATGTCGTCCTTAAAATATGCCAAGGCAATGATAGAAGAATGTGGGTTCACTATTTGGGGCCAACTCCCAGATATCCCATACAAATCTGACAAATTTGGTTTGGGTTTCACTTCAGGAGCCCAGAAAGTTGTACGACGCGCTCGTGTTTGAGGACCACCCTTGAAGATCAGCAACCGCGAAGTCAACGCAATAGAGGATGATGAAGATAGCTATGACCTGGAGGATTGGATTTTCCCAACTGTCAGTGGAGGGCTCAGCAACTGGGAAGCTAGAGATTTTGTCCCAATCACATTTATCCAACAGTAATTTGTCTTTAAATTTTGTCGGATCTGTAATATTAAAACAATTCAGACTCTTAAAACCTTGTGTCTTACCCGAGGCACAATGGTCCATTTGTAAGGGTTATTATCTCATTTCCATATGACATCAATGAATCATGGACGTTTTTTGCATACAAACTTTGTGCTCATTGTTTTTCTTTTTTACATTTTCATTTCTTTCAAAGATAGCTATACTCTTACACACACACTCACATTCAAAATGCAGATCTCCATCCATTCGGGATCCCATGGGTAACGATTCTGCTATGGCCTTCTGTGATTCTGAAAATCTAATCTACCAAGCCGAAGACGAAGGTGAGGAAGATTGTGAAGTACCAGGGGAACTCGCCAGGTTACTACAACAAGAATAGAGGACCATTCAGCCCCACGAAGAACCAGTGGACACAATTTACCTAGGTACCAAACAATACAAAAGAGAAGTCAAGGTGGGTGCCAATTTGGAACCCAGTGTCAAAGAGCGTCTGATTTAATTGCTACACGATTATGTTGAGGTATTTTCCTGGTCGTATGAAGACATGTCAGGACTTGATGCAGATATCGTGGTACATCGTCTACCTACAAAAGAGGATTGTCCACCGGTAAAGCAAAATTTTTGTTGCATGCGACCAGACATGTCATAAGATCAAAGCAAAAGTCATGAAACAATTCAATGCCGGATTCTTGGTCGTCACCTCCTATCCGCAATGGGTTGCCAATGTTGTTCCCGTGCCTAAAAAGGAAGGCAAGGTACGAATATGCATGGACTATAGAGATTTGAATCGGGCGAGCCCTAAGGATGATTTCCCACTTCCCCATATTGATATTCTAGTTGACAATACGGCACAGCATAAAGTCTTTTCCTTCATGCATGGTTTCTCAGGCTACAACCAAATGAAAATGGCGCCTGAGGACATGGAGAAAACAACCTTTGTCACACAGTGGGACACATTCTGCTACAAGGTTATGCCATTCGGGCCGAAGAATGCTGGGGCAACCTATCAACGTGCCATGATAGCTCTATTTCACGACATGATACATCACGAAATAGAGGTCTATATGGACGACATGATAGCTAGATCTCAAACAGAAGAAGAGCATCTTGATCATTTACAAAAACTCTTTGAGAGACTAAAGAAATACAAGTTGAGGTTGAACCCAAATAAATGCACGTTTGGAGCGAGGTCCGGTAAACTCCTAGGCTTTGTTGTCAGCAATAAAGGTATTGAAGTGGATCCTGCCAAGGTGAAAGCAATACAAAAGATGCCTGTTCCTTGTACCGAGAAGGAAGTAAGAGGATTCTTGGGACGGTTAAACTACATTACCAGATTCATTTCTCACCTAACAGCTACTTGTGAACTAATCTTCAAATTACTGAAGAAAGATCAAGTAGTCAAGTGGAATGACGAGTGCCAAACTGCTTTTGACAAGATCAACGAGTACCTACAAGAGCCTCCTGTTTTGATGCCACCAGTCGAGGGAAGACCATTGACCATGTATCTAACTATTTTGGAAAATTCAATGGGGTATGTGTTGCGGAAGCATGACGAGTCTAGCCGAAAAGAGAATGCTATTTATTACCTGAGCAAAAAGTTTACCGACTGTGAAACAAGATATTCACTGCTCGAGAAAACTTGTTGCGCTCTGGCATGGGCTTCTCGCTGGATAAGACAGTATATGCTGACCCATACTACCTTATTGATATCTAAAATGGACCCAATAAAATACATCTTCGAGAAACCTGCCCTCTATGGGAGAATAGCGAGATGGCAGATGATCCTGACAGAATATGACATACAGTATACTACCCAGAAAGCAATAAAGGGCAGTGTACTAGTTGATCACCTTGCTCATCAAGATGTGGATGACTACCAGTCCATGAAGTTCAAATTCCCATATGAAGACATCATGATGGTAAACAACTATGAAGAATTCAGACCATATGACGGACCTGAACAAGGATCCCGATGGACCCTGGTTTTTTATGGGGTATCCAACGCACTCGGCAATGGTATTGGTGTTGTACTCATATCTCCTAAAGGATGTCATACTCCCTTTACGGCAAGACTCTGCTTCAATTGTACAAACAACATGGTAGAATACAAAGTATGCATCTTTGGTCTCAAAGTTGCCATAGATTTGGGGATTAAGTCCTTAAATGTATTTGGAGGTTCAACTTTGGTCATCAGTCAGATCAAAGGAGAATGGGACACCAAACACCCTAACCTTATCCCTTACAAAGAACATGGGCTGACATTGATCCCACATTTTGAGAAGATTACCTTCGAGCATTTCCCGCGAGAAGAAAATCAGCTAGCAGACGCACTAGCCACAATGTCATCCATGTTTAAACTTAAATGGGATAACGAGGCTCCCCAGATAACCATTGAACGAATGGATGAACCAGCTCACTATCACGAGATTAATACTGAAGAAGTAGTGGACCAGCCTTGGTTTCACGAAGTCAAGAGGTATCTCGAGGCTCAAGAATATCTGGAAGGAGCTTCAGTCAATGATAAAAAGTTCTTAAGGAGATTCTCTGCTAAGTTCTTTCTTAGTAATGGCATTCTCTAAAAACATAACCATGACTCTGTTTTTCTCTGTTGCGTAGACAAGGTTGAGGCAGAAAAGATCATGGATGATCTACATGAAGGCACTTTTGGCACCCATTCCAGTGGGCATACGATGGCAAAGAAAATCCTACAGGCAGGCTATTACTGGTCTACCATGGAAGAAAATTGCTATCAACACTCTCGAACCTGCTACAAGTGTTAGATCTATGCTGATAAGGTGCACGTGCCTCTAGTTCCTCTGAATGTCTTGACGGCTCCTTGGCCCTTTGTTATGTGGGGCATCGATATAATTGGGGAAATCAAACCAACAGCCTCTAATGGACACCGCTTCATCTTGGTGGCCATTGACTATTTTAAAAAGTGGGTTGAGGCAGCCTCTTTCGCTTCCGTTACTAAGAATGTTGTAGCCAGGTTCATTAAACAGAATCTCATCTGTAGGTACGGTATCTTGGAGAGGATCATCACAGACAATGGTACGAACCTAAACAATACTATGATCACCGCCTTGTGCGAGCAATTCAAGATCTAGCATCATAATTCTTCCCCTTACCGGCCCAAGATAAATGGTGTTGTCGAAGCCGAAAATAAGAACATTAAAAAGATCATACAGAAAATGACAGTCACGTACAAAGACTGGCATGATATGCTACCATTCGCTCTCCACGGGTATTGTACCATAATGCGCACGTCAACCGGGGCAACACCCTACTCTCTGGTATACGGCATGGAAGTTGTTTTGCCTATTGAGGTCCAGATCCCCTCTCTAAGAATTATGAAGGATGCATGTCTAAATGAAGAAGATTGGATCCAGACTCGACTTAATCAACTAAACTTGATTGATGAGAAAAGGCTTACTGTTGTCTGTCATGGTCAGATGTATCAAAAATGGATGATCAAGGCTTTCAACAAAAAGGTCAGACGCCAAGTATATCAAGTTGGGGATTTGGTGATCAAACGTATCATACTGCCGCAAGGTGATCCCAAGGACAAATGGACTCCTACATACGAAGGACCATTTGTGATCAAAAATATATTCTCTGATGGAGCAATGATCTTAACCACTATGGATGGCAACGACCTACCACACCTCGTGAATGCAGACATAGTCAAAAGATACTACGCATAAGAGACCCGCTAGGTTGACACACCTAGGCAAAACAAGGGCATCCCGGTAAACCAAAAAGGTTCAGGCAAAAATCAGGGATAAAACAAAAAAAATTGTACACCCGACAAGCTGAAAACCCGAAAGGGCAGCTTGGGCAAAAAAGGGTATCCTGGTGGACTGAAAACCCAAAAGGGCGGTCCATGCAAAAGTTAGGGAATTAAAACGTATGACTATGTCCCGTTGGATCACCTTACGGACAACCTGCAAACTCGACGGTTCTGATCAATTCAATCAACTTTGGACAAGGCAACAAATAGATAAGACGCTCAGAGACACGAAGGCTATAGCAGAAAGGGAACCCCGTGGGATTATTTCACATAGCTATCTTTTCTTTGTATCAAATTTTCACTTTTTACGACAACATTCTCTTACTAGAATTTTTGTCTCATTGTACAAAAATACTTACTTAAAGTCAATACAAAGATATCCCTTTGAAAGTGAAAAACTATTTGTTTTTCTTTACTCTTGTGTTTTGTTTAAAAAAACGTACAATGATTTATTTTTGAACATATGCATTTGACATGACTACCATTTACAAATGAACAAAATAAAAAGACAATCACTAATGGCTTTAAGAAATAGGGAAATCTCTCTAAGCTATTGCCATAAAATCCCCCGCAGTGTGCAGTTTAATCCCCAGCGGAACAAAACTTCCAGTTATCACTCCCCGTTAGAAGTCGCCAAATTTCTCAGGATTTCCCAACATGATTTCACAAGTATTACAAGGCATTTCCCTTACAACAAAGTTTATTTCTCTAAGAGGGAATTCATCAACACTTCAAAACATGAAGACTTGCACTTTGTATCCTCAGCAGAAGTCGGGGATTTATTTTCCCCAATTCAAACAAGCAGTGCAGCAGATTAGCTCACATATGCATACATCGCATCCATATATCATAAACATTGATAACACGAATGCATGTATCACAATCTCATTATACCATGGATTTCATACAACATGAAATTGCATATTAGCTAACATTTTTTCAATAGCTGCCATTAACAATGTTCAAAGGACTTTCAGATACGCTCCAGACACGGATGCCATCCTGATACTCATTCAGATTCAATCTTCAGATACAGTTCAGATACGCTCCAGACACGGATACCATCCTGATACTCATTCAGATTCAATCTTCAAATACAGTTCAGATACGCTTCAGACACGGATGCCATCCTGATACTCATTCAGATTCAATCTTCAGATACATTTCAGATACGCTCCAAACACGGATGCCATTCTGATACTCATTCAGATTAAATCTTCATATACAGTTCAGATACACTCCAGACACGAATTCCATCCTGATACTCATTCAGATTCAATCTTCAGATACAGTTCAGATACGCTCTAGACACGGATGTCATCCTGATACTCATTCAGATTCAATCTTCAGATACACTCCAGACACGGATGCCATCCCGATACTCATTCAGATTCAATCTTCAGATACAGTTCAGATATGCTCCAGACACGAATTCCATCCTGATACTCATTCAGATTTAATCTTCAGATACAGTTGAGATACGCTCCAAACACGGATGCCATCCTGATACTCATTTAGATTCAATCTTCATATACAGTTCAGATACGCTCCATACACGGATGTCATCCTGATACTTATTCAGATTCAATCTTCAGATACGCTCCAGACACGGATGTCCTTCTGATACTCATTCAGATTCAATCTTTAAATAAAGTTCAGATACGCTCCAGACACGGATGCCATCCTGATACTCATTCAGATTCAATCTTCAGATACAGTTCAGATACGCTCCAGACACGGATGCCATTCTAATACTCATTCAGATTCAATCTTCAGATACAGTTCAGATACGCTCCAGACATGAATGCCATTTTGATACTCATTCAGATTCAATCTTCAGATACAGTTCAGATATGCTCCAGACACGGATGCCATCCTGATACTCATTCAGATTCAATCTTCAGATACAGTTCAGATACGCTTCAGACATGGATGCCATTCTGATACTCATTCAGATTCAGCTTACAAATATGGTTCAGCAATCATTTATGGATGGCATCTACAAACCCATCTCCAAAAACTTTCCATCATCCCTACAAATATCATCTTTAAGCCCATTCCCTATACCATCAACCATCACATCACCTAGTGCAAATTTCTGGGCACTCTAATGTCCAATCATCTCCCACCTTCGAGTCACGAATGGCAAAAACTCGTCAATCTAACTCTTCAGGCTTAAGAAGATTGAACAGGGGCAGTTGTTGTACCAAAAAAATTTCCCTCTCATTTATTAAGAATTTTCTCATAAGATCTCCTTTGACTCAAGACTGCATTAGGGTTGATCAGCTCAAGACACCTCCTTAAGCACTGATGACCAAAATTAGGGTTTAAGATTGCACAAGGATATTTGAACTTCCAATGCCCCATATAACTTTCATGGATCATTATGGACCCTCAAGATTACTCATGTCAAGTTTCAAGCTTTAGATCACACTTTTGCTCAGTCAATTGAGCAGTTGACCTAAAAATCAACTGTATTGGAGAAAAAGTCAACTATGGCCAATTTACAGTCAAACTTCATAATTTTTTATCCACATCAACATTTTAAACTCATAGGTATCATTTGATAAAGTTTGGACCACAATTCCTCAAGAAATTTGATGAAATCATCAAAAGGGCAAAATGGTTAAAATTAGTGTTTTGACTGAGAAGGGGTAATTTCTAATTTTTGACCTAGCAAATGATCAATTGGTTTAAGGCATGATCTCAAGAGTCCAATTGCATATTTTTTACCAAATGATATGGCTCAAAACATTGCTCAAGTCCAATGGATTGACAGATGAATTTTCAATCAACTAATCAAAAGTCAATTGTATACTAAAAAGTCAAACTTTGAGTTTTTGGTCAAATTCAAATGTCAAAGATCACAATTCATCAAAACATGTCAAAATATGAAACTTATTCATTAAGAGATCAAAAATTCAAGATTTCATTTTGAAAAGTTAAAATTTCTAAACTTAGAAATTTTTCTAAGTGTTGGAAATTTCTTATTTTTTCACAATTTTGAGCAAACTTTTCACCATGATGCAAGATGATTCAAAAGAAACTTCCAACATGAAAGTTGTAGATCTCCGTGAAATCTACAACTTTTCTTGACACAACTCCTTCCAAAAGTGCTTGGATCTCAAGTTATAATTTTAAGAATACATGGTCATGAAATAAAAACACTTAGTGAAATTTTGCCCTAATTTGGTCAGGATTTTGACCCAACTTCATGGCACTTTTTCATATAGTTACAAGGGGAATTTCCAAAAGTGATTCAAATATTGGTTGTAGAGCACATTGCAAGCTTTCCAAAATGTCCAAGAACTCCTTGAGAACATTTTTTATTAGGGAGAATCGAAGAGATGAAGTTAGGGTTTTATCACTTCAATTACAAGTCATTTTGTGATGAACAAATTCAAAATTCAAACTTATGTTGCATAACCTCTACTTTGAAGGCCTAAAAATTGTTAGGCACTACATAATTAATTGCTTGCACATCTGTTAGAGGTCTCATTTCAAGCATTCAATGCAAGGCCATGCTTTATATCCATTTTGGGAAGAAAGTGCACATTGCCATTTTGAAAAAGTGATTTTTTGCACAAAACTTTTTCTTGAGCCTTGAACTTGTTCTCTTCTGATCATAAATGTCTTATAACTCAAGAGAAACTTGTTAGACACTTACAATCACTTAGCCCATGCTTGTACCTCCTCTTGAAACTTGGTTTCCCACTTTTCTTCAAAATCAAGTAACCTAGCATTTAGCTTGTAACTTGTACTTCTGGTTTTCAAAAGCACTCAAACTTTTTTGCTTATAGATACACAAGCCATTTACCATAAATCCCACGCATGCTTAAGCCAAGAAAACACCTAGAACACAGAATCACTAAAAACACTTCAAAACTTGTCATTTCTGAGTTTTGAATCCAATCTCCAAATTTTCTCGTGCGTTTCTTGGCCTTTTACCTTCAGAAGCTTCTAAACAACATATACAAACAATCCAAACACCTGCAGCACCACAGTAACACCTCCATCATCATCCCCCATTTTCAAAATCAGCACCTTGCACCTTGACTTCTCCAGAACTCCTCGGGCACTTTCAGCTCAAGCTAAGCATCCCATTAGCTTCCTAGGAACTTGAGGAAGCTCATCCAATCATTGGAACTCACTGAAAGTTACTCAAACTCCAAACACGATACCCTCTTGCAAGGTAAGTTTTCTGACTTCGGAACTTTTCATACAAACATCATTAATGATTTATTCGTGAATGAAAAATGTAGATATCATTGCCCTAAAGCTAACCTTGTCCATAGTTTTCATTAATTTTGCTTGAGCTTAGAGAATTTTAAGATTGAATTTATGAAATTTTTATGGTTCAGATTAGGGCCATTAAAATTCATGTTTGTCTTTGATCTATAATTTTATTGCTTTGCATTTCTGAAATCGTGAGGAAATTTGCTGCAAGTTTCCTGTTTACACTTTTCATTTTTGTTGAGAATTGATCAAGACACAGAGGCTCTGGTTGGGTGCGAGGTTGAAGATGAAGTTCAGGCCATGGACTTGTTTACTATCATATATTTATTGTTTTGGTTATATAAATAGATGTATAGCCACCCTAGTGGTAGAAGCGCGCGTCTGTGACTAGAGGGACCTGGGTTAGAGCCCCAGTGGTACCCTTTTGGTTTTTTTAATTTTTTTTTTCACATTCTGACTTTTTTTGACAGGCATTGGGCCTCCTTTGGGCCTTTTATTTTTTTTCTTACCTCTAACCCCTTGTTGGCTATTTACCCCCTGGCCCATTTTATTTTTCCTTTTTTGTTACTTTTATTTATTTGTTTTCTTAAATATTTTTCTAATACTAAAAAAATCATAAAAAATATAAAAATATTAGATTTGTATTTTGACTTGGTTTATTTATAAATTTACACAAAAAATTATTTTGTTTGATCATACTTTATCTATTTCACTAATTATTTTGTAAATTTAATTAAAAAACTAGGGTTTTAATTATTTTCTTTTACACATTTTAAATATATTATTTTAATATTTAAAAAGACCAAAAATATTTTATAACACTATAAATTAATTTTAAGACAAAAATACCAAAAATATACTTTTCTTATAAACTTAATTTCTTTTTAATCAGTTAATAGATTAGGGTTTTATTTAATTTCTTTTCCTAGTAAATTAAGGTTTTACTTTTAATTAATTATTTTTCTTTTAGTTAATTAGGTTAAAACAAAACGCCTTTTCCTAAAAAATCCAAACAAAATATCCATTTACTTTACATTGACATCCTTGTATATTTATTCATTTGGTACATTATTTATTTCAATTCTTGTACAAATTCAATATGGTTGTAATAGATAATTAGGCTTTATTTTCTTGCAATCCCCATTTATAATTTGTACCCCCCTCCCACAAGTATTGTAATAGCGTAGTAATTTTAAATTCCGCAATTTATCACTTTATATACAATTCTAGTAATTAGGGTTTTTATTAAAAGACTAAAACCAATCAATTAGAAAACCCTAATCAAAGACAAGACCAAGCATGAAAACAATACACTTGCACACAAGCACCCCTAGGGTAAATCCACTTGGTTGCCTTACTAAATAGCCATATTATGCATGTGAGGATTCTTAGCAAAAACAAGCAAAATACAAGATCATAGTCCCTCGATGACGCTATCCATGTTGCCTTTCAAATGATCTTAGTCCCTAAAAGAGTATGCTAAGATACCTTGCAACATTGCTAATCATGATTATACGATGACCCACGCCCATCCCGTTTACATCCAAAGATAGGGTTACTTACCAAATCAATGGTGAGATAACAATGTCAAAGGAAAGAGGAAATAAACATGAAAGACCTTTGAGTAGGTAGAATGCTCCTAGTTACTTGCTCAATTTTAAAACAAAACATTCTTGCTATTTTCAAAACAAACACCTACACTTTCAAAACATCTTACAAACATGAAAACATTTTCAAAAGATTAACATCTTTATATACATTCTTACGAACGAGAATAATTACAAAGTTCGCCTAAACAATGGCCTCTTTACAAAATACTTTCAAAAACCACACAAAAGCATAATTTCAAACAAAAGCAAGTGATCTAGCAAGTAAATAAGAGCCCATGGAAAACCATGGATGAAAAGGGTGCTAATACGTTCCATTTTCATAATCTACCCCCCGAACTCAAGAAACAATCTCAAAGGTCTTTCCTGTGCTTTTTCACCTTTCCTTTTGGATAAAAGAAAAGTCGGTGGCGACTCTTGCTAATCGCAACATTTGCGATAAAATGCAAAACACCCAAGTCAGTTCTCCCACCATATCACAATGTCCTAGATGAAGTACGGTAGCCATGAAGAGCAAACGGTAACATCTCATGCCAGTCCTTATAGGTCACTACCATCTTCTGCACAATCTTCTTAATGTTTTTGTTGGCCGCTTCGACTGCGCCATTCATTTTAGGTCTATAAGGAGAAGAATTGTGATGCTTCATTTTGAAATGAGCATAAAGCTTGGTAATCATAGCATTGTTAAGGTTAGTTCCATTGTTGGTGATAATCCTATCGGGGATACCACAGCGGCAGATGAGGTTATGTTTGATGAATCTGGCTACCACATTCTTTGTGACTGAGGCAAATGAGGCAGCTTCGTCCCATTTGGTGAAATAATCAATAGCGACCAGAATGAAGTGATGTCCATTGGAAGCAGTGGGCTTGATCTCTCCAATCATGTCAATGCCCCACATTGCAAATGTCCACAGAGCGGTCATGACATTCAGAGGGATAGGAGGCCCATGGACCTTGTCAGCATAGATTTGGCATTTGTGCCAAGTTCTTGAATGTTGATGGCAATCAGTCTCCATTGTTGACCAATAGTAGCCAGCTCTCAGGATTTTCTTTGCCATCGTATGTCCGCTTGAGTGAGAGCCAAAGAGACCATCGTGCATGTCTTCCATAATTTCCTCTGCCTCCTTCTTGTCCACACATCAGAGTAGAGTAGAGTCATGGTTACGCTTGTAAAATATTTCGTTGCTTAGGAAGAATTTGGCTGAAAATATCCATAAGAAATTTCTGTCATTGATGGATGCTCCCTCGGGATACTCTTGTGCTTCAAGGTATCTATTCACCTCATGGTACCAAGGCTTTTCCGTGTCAGCATCAAGCTCACAGCAATGTGAAGGTTCGTCGAATCTTTCAATGGTAATCATAAGAGCTTCGTTGTCCCATCTGACCTTGAACATTGAAGACATGGTTGCTAAGGCGTTAGCCAACTAATTTTCTTCCCTAGGGAAGTGCTCAAAGGTGATCTCTTCAAAGTAAGGAATCAGAGATAGCACAAGTTCCTTGTAAGGATGATATTAGGGTGTTAGTGTCCCAATTTCCTTTTAATTGGCTAATCACCAGAGTGGAATCCCCAAACACATTCAAATGCTTGATTCTCAAATCAATGGCAGCTTTCAGACCCAAGATGCACGCTTCGTATTCAGCCATATTGTCCGTGCAATCGAAGCATAGTCTGGCAGTGAAAGAAGTGTGGAAACCTTCAGGGGAGATAAGCACAACACCAATCCCATTACCCAAGGCGTTGGAAGCCTCATCAAAGAACATAGTCTATCGAGATCCTTGTTCAGGTACATCATACGGTCCAGGTTTTGCACAGTCGATCACTAGCATGATGTTCTCATCAGGGAAGTCGAAGTTCATAGACTGATAATCATCAACAGCTTGATGGGCCAAATGATTTGCTAGTATGCTTCCTTTGATGGCCTTTTGTGTTGTGTATTGAATGTCGTACTCAGTCTAGATCATTTTCCACCTAGCTATTCGTCCGAAAAGAGCAGGTTTCTCGAAGATGTACTTGATTGGGTCCACTTTAGAAATCAACAGAGTGGTATGAGTCAACATATATTGTCTTAGCCGACGAGCAGCCCATGCTAGAGCGCAGCAAGTTTTCTTGAGCAGTGAATATCTGGTTTCAAAATCGGTAAACTTTTAGCTCAGGTAGTAAATAGCATGCTCTTTTCGGCCAGACTCGTCATGTTGGCCTAAAACACACCCCATAGAGTTCTCTAGCACTGTCAAGTACATGATCAAGGGAATTCCTTCAATTGGAGGCATGAGAATCAAAGGTTCTTGCAGATATTCTTTGATTTTGTCAAAGGCAGCTTGGCATTCATCATTCCATCTGACTACCTGATCTTTCTTCAAGAGTTTGAAGATTGACTCACAAGTAGTAGTTAAGTGAGATATGAAGCGGGCGGTGTAATTGAGACGACCCAAGAATCCTATAACTTCCTTTTCAGAATGAGGGACTGGCATTTATTGCATGGCCTTTACCTTGGTAGGGTCAACTCCAATGCCTTTTCCACTGATAACAAAACCTAGAAGTTTTCAAGATCGTACTCCAAATGTGCACTTGTTAGGGTTTAACCTCAACTTATACTTTTTCAACCTTTCGAATAGCTTGTACAGGTGATCGAGATGTTCCTCTTTAGTTTGTGATTTGGCAATCATATCATCCACATATACCTCTATTTCATGATGAATCATGTCATGAAATAAAGCTACCATAGCCCTTTGATATGTTGTCCCTGCATTCTTCAATCCGAATGGCATGACCTTGTAATAGAAGGTGCCCCATTGCGTAACGCAAGTGGTCTTCTCCATGTCTTCGGGAGCCATCCCAATTTTATTATAGACGGAGAAATCGTCCATGAAAGAGAAGACTTTATATTGAGCGGTGTTATCGACCAAGACATCAATGTGTGGTAGAGGGAAGTCATCCTTGGGGCTTTCCCTATTCAGATCCCTATAACCTACGCACATATGAACTTTTTTGTCTTTCTTTGGCACCGGCACCACATTTGCAACCCATTGGGGATAAGATGTCACAGATAGGAATCCTACATCAAATTGTTTCATCACTTCAGCTTTTATCTTTTCAGACATGTCAGGCCTCATGCGATAAACTTTTTGTTTGACAGAAGGACAGTCTTCTTTTGTCGACAGACGATGAACTACAATGCCGGTATCCAACCCTGGTATATCTTCATACGACCAAGAAAACACTTCCACATAGTCATGCAACATCTGGACCAATCTGCTTTTGACACTTCTTCTAGGTTAGTGTCGATCTTGACTTCTCTCTTGTCTGTCTCGGTACCCAGATTGATTACTTCAACTGACTCTTCGTGTGGCTGAAAAGCTTTTTCCTCTTGTAATAGAAGTCTGGCTAGTTCTCCCGGTATTTCACAATCTTCCTAGAATTCATCTTCGGCTTGGTTAATTGGACATTCGAAGTCATAGTCGGCAATAGTAAATTCATTAGCAATAAGATCCATAGTGGATGAGGACCTGCAAGTGTGTGTGTGTGTGTGTGTGTGTGTGTGTGTGTGTGTGTATGTGTGTGTGTGTGTGTGTGTGTGTGTGTGTGCATGTAAGACACATGGCTATTTTGAAAAATGTATTTGAAGGAAAAGAAAGACAATGAACACAAAGATTTGAATGTAAAAGAGTCCAATGGTTTATATTGAATGGTCATATGATAACATGAACATAAATAAAACCCTTGACAAATGGACCAAAGTGCATCAGGCCAGGCACATGGCTTAAAAGTCATTGTTAAATATTACAGATAAAATGTTCTTGAATTAATAAGAAAGCAAAAAAACAAGTGATTACTCCTCAATGAAGGAGATGGGCACGAAGTCCTTTGCATGCCAATTCTTAAGCTCTGTTGTAGTAGGATACACCCAATCTTTAAATTCAGCTTCATCATCAGAATCACCCATAGTGTTAACTTCATGGCTTCCCATACGGAAAGGTGGATTCCCTGCACGAGCGCGCCTCACTTCCTTCTGAGCCTTGACGGTGAAACTCAAACCAAATTTGTCTGCTTTGAAGGGGATCTCTAGGAGTTGCCCCCAAGTATCACAGCTTCCTTCTTTAATTGCAGCACGAGCATCTTTGACTGAAACCATCTTCGGTATGACCTTAACAGCTTTGGATACATCAGAGGAACATTTGGTAGTGGCAACCATTGGTGGCACAACTTCAAAGGCTTGACACGGGGTCTCTATGAATTCTTCATCCATCTCCATGTATTTGAACGAGTTGAGGTGGCTTACCATAAACTCTTCCTCACCACAGACGGTGACAATTCTTCCTTTAACCGGATACTTGAGCTTTTGATGAAGAGTTGAGGTTACTGCCCCAGCTCCATGGATCCAAGGGCGACCCAACAAACAAGAATGGGCAGGACAGATATCCATGATGTAGAAGGTGGAGTTGAAAATTTGTGAGCCCACCTTGATTGGAAGATCTACCTCTCCATGAACTGTCCTTTTTGATCCATCGAAGGCCCTTACAATGATATCACTGGGTTTCAGAACTAAACCTTTACAGTCTAAACGGTCTAACACCTCCTTGGGTAGTACGTTTAAAGAAGAACCAGTGTCGACCAGAACATGTGCTAGGGTGGTCCCCTTGCACTCAACGGAAACATGTAGAGCTTTATTATGGTTCTTCTCGAGCGATGTTAGATCGGCATCTGAGAACCCCAGACCATTATCAACCATCAAGCTAGTCACGCAATTCTCAAATTAGTCAGTTGTGGTCTCATGGGGGACATGAGCCTTCTTCAAGAATTTGATTAATGCCCAAGCATGAGCATCTGAATAGAGTAGCAAAGACAACATAGAAATCTTGGAAGGGGTTTTCCCCAACTGTTCCACAATCTTGAAATTGCTCCTTTTTATTATTTTCAAGATTTTGTCCATCTCACGAGCGGAAGTTTCTCCATCAGCAATGTCCTTTGCGGGTATTTTTGTCATGACAGACTCAACAACCTTCTCTTTCCCTCTTGTATCAGTACTTGGCTTACCAGTAGTGATGCGGACAGGCGCCTTTGTAACAACTGGTGGTGAGATGTTGGGTGAAAAGATTCTCCCATTTCGGGTTATTTTACTTTAGCCAGTTATGTTACCAACATCATCAGCTTTGTCTTCTTCGATCCAAGTGTCTTGTTTTATCCCATGGTAAAACACCTCAGCACCATAGTTTCATGGTACTGCCTTGTTTGAAGAGTAGGGAATTGGTCCGATATTGGTAATTATTAGGGGAGCAACAGTTGGTTCATTTGAAATTCTAATAGGTCCTTTGGAGGAGATCCTAAGAGGCTTGTTTGAGATGGTTATAATGGAGAGATCTTCACATTTATTAATCAAACTTTTGGCAAGCAGGGTCTTCTCAAATAGGATCTCGTGGCTATCCATAAGGCATTGAATTCCTCCCTTCATCCCTTCGCATCCATTAAGTTTTTTGGTACAGCAAACACAGTCCTTTACATAGCCAGGGAAGATCACGGCTTTCAACTGATTCTTTTTGCTGATATTCAGCGGATTAGTCAAGTCTTCAATAGAGGAAACAAAAATTGTATCTTCAATAGCATTAATACTCTTGCCATGATTTGGCATAGGCGCGGTGATTACATTTGGAGTTGGAGGAGGATCAAATTCAATAATCTTGTTATCAATCAAATCCTGAATTTTATTCTTCAAGGCCCAACATTGGTCAGTCTCATGCCCGGGGCTACTTGAGTGGTAAGCACATTTGGCGTTCGGGTTGTACTTTCATGAAGATGCATCTGGATTGGCGGGAGGATCGCGCAATGTCACCAAATTAGCCTTTAGCAAATGTTGTAAGGCTTGAGATAATGACATGCCTAACCTCGTGAATTGTCTTCTCAGAGTTTCAAAACGTTGATGATTTGCATATGGTCTTTGAGCAGGAGTTGGATTGGAGATTCGGACAACATTAATAGACTGGCGGTCATCCTTCTTGGTACAGGCCCTTGCCCCATACGTAGCATTGACTTCTTTCTTCGCGGTAAAAGGTTTCCTTACAGGATTGGAAGTGGAAGCATATTCCATGGAAATCTTCCCACTTTTGATTCCGCTTTCAACTCTTTCACCGGTTAAGATCAGCTCGGTGAAACTGTAAGAAGAACAGCCAACCAATAGATTAAAGAAAGGACCAGATAAAGTGCCCATAAACATGTCAATATGCTCCCTATCAGTCAAAGGTGGTTGAACCCTACTGGCAAGGTCTCTCCACTTTTGTGCGTATTCTTTGAATCCTTCATTCTTCCTCATTGTCATATCTTACAACTGAACTCTTGTTGGCGCCAAGTCAGCGTTATACTGGTATTTATGGTAGAATGAGGTGGCTAGGTATTCCCATGTATTGATATGGGATCCATCTAACTGATAAAACTGTTCTAGCTGTGTCCCGGCCAGGCTTTTTTGGAAAAAGTGAACCCAGAGTTTCTTATCAACGGTGTGCGGCTGCATCTTGCGCACATAAGATTTCAGGTGGAGTTTTGGACAAGAAACCCCATCGTACTTTACAAAGATTGGTATTTTGAATTTGTGGGGAATGACAACCCCGGATATCAAACCCAAATCATAAAAATCTAAACCGGGGACGGCTTAGATCTCGACGGTCTTTAATTTGTCTTCTAACTACTTGTACTTGACATCGGCAGGAGGATACTACTCGTCAAAATAATCATCTTCATCAGACGCTTGATCGTTGATGCACCTAGCCTGAGTGCTCCTAGCT
Organism: Vicia faba; assembly: GCA_948472305.1. Lineage (NCBI taxonomy): Eukaryota > Viridiplantae > Streptophyta > Magnoliopsida > Fabales > Fabaceae > Vicia > Vicia faba. The sequence continues at coordinate 986,566,009 of OX451740.1, read as the reverse complement.
TCTCCGATTTGATTCTCGTCTTCCTCAGATGAGTCTTCCACTACCAGGATCTAACATACCGACTCTTTAAACCTTCTACCCATGTTAACCAAAGCTTTCTTCTTGGGTTTCTTCTTGACTGCCAGCAATGCCATCATATCTTGCTGCCCCTTGGCTAGGGCCAGTAGAGTCTCTTGGAATTGAGAGTTTTGTGCCTGAAGATCCTTCACTGTTTTCTCTAGATCCATCTTGCTGAAATAAACAGCAGAAAGATAAGGAAACCTGTTGTGTGAAAACCTGTCATGTTATGATGCATGGAATATGTATATGCAAATGGTTTCAAGGATTTATGAAATTTAAATTTGTATAGACAAAAGAATGAACAAACGTCAATTTTCATTAATTAGTTCAAAATGATTACAACATGCCTCTTGGGCATTACAAAATAACTCTCTAAGATAAAAAGACTGAACGCATCCTCTTCGGCGCAAGGTAGGCGTTCACACTTTTCTCTTATTGTAGATGCTTTGTAAGCTCCAAGACCCTCTTCTCGTTAGCGTAGAATTGAGCTTCGAAAGTATCTCATTATTCCTTTAGTTGAATCCAACCTTTTTGCAAGTCTTCGAGAGAAGTAGGCATGTCGGGATGGAGGACAGTGTATGGGACATCTCCTTCAACCACAGGTTCCATGATAACTGGTAAGATGGAGGGATAAGGCATCACAAGTTTCTGAATATGAGCTTGTACCCACTTAAGGTTAGGCTCGAGGGGAGTGGAATTCTTGTGTCCCAGCGTCTAACTATCCACTTTGCTTACCATCCTCCAAGCTCGTATAAACCTCTGACAGTAGCCTTGATCGTCACTCTCGTAGTCGAATACTAATCCTTGGATGAGTATATCAATGTGGACCATCCCTTTGGGCGTAACTAAACTGTCGTAAGGCTAAGCAAGGGTTGTAAGTGATACCTCCCCTAATGCCAAGCAAAGGGAAATTAGGGAATTCCCCACAACAGTCGATGATAGTAACATTCTCCAAGGATCGAGAACACCAATAAACATCTGAATGTCTGAGCTTCATCAACCTATGGGACCATCTTAAACCTTGCTCGTTCTTCAACACGGATCAGGGAAGATACGAAATAAACCATCTAGCCAAAAGAGGAGTGCAACACATGAGGATCCCTCTCTTCCTCATAGTGCGAGAGTGAAAAGAATGTAGGATATCTCCCAGAAAAAGTAGGCACCAGATTGAGAAACATGAAGATTTTGACAGCATTTACATATATGAGTTGGTCAGGGTTTGGAAAAAAAACCATCCCATAGATGAGAAGGGCCAAGATTTCTTCAAAAGCTTGTAAGTCCAAAGAGTTCCAACAATCTTGAGCTTTCTCGAACAAGAACTTGGCTAAGAACCCTTTGACACCACTCATTGTTTCCCAGTTAGTCGTGATATCAGATTGTTGCAAGTGTAGTGCTTGGGAAATCTCTTCAGGTTTTGGATCTCTTTCTGTACCGTTGAAGGGTAGTTTATTGAGAATGGGGATCCTCAAGAGTTGAGATAATTCTTCCAGAGTTGGTACAAGCTGATAATCGGAAAAAGTGAAGCAATGGTGTAGAGGATCAAAGACTTTGAAAAGCACCTTCATCATATCTTCATCAGTGTTGGAGGTAACCAGGTTTAAGAGGCGGACATGTCTTTCGGTGAATGAAGAAATTTTGGGGACCCTTGATGCTAACTCTTTGAGTTAAGGAGGAAGTTTTATGAGATTGACTTGGATAGTGTTCCTGCGGATATAAGCCATGTCCTGCAAAACAGAAAAAAGATAAATCCAAATAATCCTTGAAATGGTTAGTGTTGTACCCCAAAATTTTCCCTCCCATTTTTACTCAAAACATACTCCTAGAATTCCTCAATTGCTCAAGGTTGACTAAGGATTGACCAGACAAATCCTCCTCCTAAGACAATGAGCCTCAAACTAGGGTTTCACTCCTCATCAAGATGTTTGAGTTCCAAGGGTCCTAAATTACTTCCATTGCCCTAATATGTTCTCAAGATCATCCATGCCAACTTTCATGCCTTGCACAAGGAGTTTGCTCAGTCAACTGCTCAGATGCCTGAAAATCAATTGTATTAGGTCAAAAGTCAACTATGGCCCACATACAGTCAAACTTCAAGATTTTTGGTTAACATTAACATTTTGAAGTGATATCAATCATTTGATCAAGGGTTGATCATTATTCCTCAAGGAATGCTCCTAATTCATTAAAACTCAAAAGTTGCTAAATTAGGGTTTCTATAGGAAAAGTCAATCAAACTTTGACCAGGCATAACTTTCTCATACTTTATCAGAAATTCCCCATCCAAGGCTCATTTTGAAGAGAATTCAATTCCCTATAACTCATCTTCAGCCCTCAAGTTCAAGAAATGCACTCATGAAAAGATATAAATTCAGACATTATAGGTCCTTTTCAAAAGTCAACAAAAACACCTTTTGGGTCAAATCTTCTTACATGAACATGGAAGATCCAATTGAGATGAAACCAAATGGGTTGTTTAGAGTACATCCTAATCTTTCTAAAAAGTCCAATAATACCCTCTTAGGGTCAAAATTGAGAGAGATATACATTGTCAAAATTGGCCATTTTTGGAAATTTGCACAGTCAACAATGTTCAAATTTGGATTTTTTTTCCACATGAGCCCATCTTTTCAAGATTGAATCTCATTCCTAACATTGTCCATGACCCATAAACCATTCCATGCCTTATTTATTTATTTATTTTCATTTTCATTTTATTTATTTAAAATTAAAATAAAATCAAAATAAATAAAATCAAGGGGATAAGATTTGTTTTGCATTGAATTAGAGATCATGCTTGCTGTCACAAAGCTAAACAAACCGTGCAAGATTAAAAAACAAGAGAAAATATCCAAATGTGGAAAGATTGGAATCAAAATTCATAGCCATCATATCTTTGATTCTTTCCAAAACCATTGACCTATTCTTGATTCTACTACTTATACAAGATCATTGCAACCCTAGAAAAGGACCCAAGAAGCTGCGCATCTTCCTCATACAGCAAGAATCAACTTCATTTTTTTGTCAAAAAAGTGCTGATCACATATTCCTACACAGGCTGATTCAAGCCATTCCAAGATCACAAACAGATTCAGTGAGTTCCTCTGATCAATTCCAGACCTTCACAAGTGACCACAACATTCAGAATCGTAAAATCCATAACTCGGTTCTCCAATTTTTTTTATTTTCGATTACATGCATACATGTGTTTTCAATGAAATTTAACCATGCATTTTTGTTTATCAAAAGGTTTCGATGTTTTCTGATTTGTTTGATTGAGTTTTAAGTGCAAGAATCAAAGGATACCATTGCTAGGGTTCCAAGCTTCAAATTGGGGCTTTTTGATTTAGACATAATTGGGACAAACCAATGCCATCATCGTGTTCAGGGGACCAAAATGAGTTGATTCATAGCCTCGCCATTAATTTATATTGCATATTTTGAGAATTTTGATTTTTGAAGGGGCTTTAGTGATGCTTGATCCGTTGCTATAAGCTATAGTAATGGATGAGGTCCATAGGTAAAAGTGTGGTCAAAAACGACAGTTCTGGGGAGAGGATGAGTGATGTGGCTTACTCCCACTGGCCGGTTTAAATTTTGGCACGTTTTTCTGGGAATTCCACCTTGTTTATGTTATGTTATTATTTGTTTATTATGTTAACAAATGAGTCATGTAGCACGGATGGTAAAAGGCAGCGCTGGTGAGAGAAGGGACCTGGGTTCGATCCCAGGTCCAGGAATCTTGTTATTTTATTTTCCTAACATACTTTGCAGGATCCCATGCGCCTCACCTTCACAAAACCATCATGCATCCTCAAATCCAACCTTGGGATCATCTCAGATCCAGATCCAGCGCCCAACAATTCACCCCCATGGTGGACCCTCTTAGGCAGGCTTCATTGAATCGCGTGCTGGACAATTGGGCCATCAGCAAATTGGGCTTGGCAAATTCAGCAACAAACCCCCAGTTTGCTATTTCATACCAGGCCCATTTTAATTCTTTTAATTTCTTCTATTTAGTTATTTGACTTTAATTATTTCACAAAAAATCATTGTTTTTTAATCAAATCATAAAAACACAAAAATATTAGAATTAGGTTTTTTTCGTAAAATATTTAATTTCATTAATTAATTAGGCTAATTTAATTAGGGTAATTTAATCTCTTTTTCATAATTAAAATTAATTATAAATTAGGTTAAATCATAATTTAATCACTTTTCTTTCAAATAAAAATACAAAAATATTTTTCTTTAACTAATTAGATTTCTTTTAGAATTTCAATTTTATTCCTCGTATTTAATTCTGTCGCGCGTAGTCTTTTTCCCTGATTTCTTAATTATTGTAATTGCTTTGAGATTGTAATAGTTTTAACTAGGATTTTATTTACTGCCTTTATTTACTGTTTACGCCCATTTTGGTTATGTAATCCCCTCCCTGAGACCATGTAACAGCTAGGTTTAAATTCCCGTACTTTACTTTCCGCTATTATTAACTGCTTAGACTAATAGGCTTGCATGGAAATAATAACGAGTAAAACGGTAGATAACCCTAATTATGCAAAGATAATCAACTGAAATCAAACACATGCACATGTTCACTCCTAGGGTTTATCCCACTTCGGTTGCCTTCGGTAAACGATCATGAAGTATAGGGAGTTTTAGTGGTTGCCCTCTAGTCTCAAAAGATCAAAAATGACCCATTCAAATGTTGCCTCGGAAAGATCTTTAATACTCTAGGGTAACTACTAAGGTTTCCTAACCATTGCTTTCTTTGTTTGCTTTGACTACTTTATCTTTGAGGGTTTGTTGGGGTATTCTTATAAAGATCCTATACCCGGATCTGAGGCATCTTTTTAGGTAAACAGCAATAGATCGTGGAGACTGTATGGCGTAGATCGATATGGTTGAAGCGATAGCTGTATTGGTGTGGCACTTTGGTTGGTACCGGTATCCCTTGTGTCGAATCAAGGAGAATACGGGGCCGCCGCGTGGGGTCGTAAAGCACTAATGGACCTTAGAACCTTAGTTGAACAAACTTAGACATTAGAAAGTAGTGAGATAGCCGGCCTCGGTATAAAGATGAGGATTGGTTGATACTCGATGCTACACTCATTGAGATTAGACTTTCGGGATATTTCGGGCGCAAGAAAAGATTGCCTGAGCTGAAACAATGCCCGATAAAGGATAATCAGTGATATTGAGAATCCTTAGAACCCGATTACTTTTCTAAGACAAGTTTGAAACCAACTAAACTTCAAGAGGGTACTTACCTACAAACCCCATGCAAGCCTAAACCTAAGGCTGCTTGTGTGACTTGTTTGCCTTCATTGTCTAACAACTTGAATTCTTTGCAGGGTTGTGTTTGTCACCTTACATCTTTGCTTAATGCATAGCATACGTATCATAACATCATGCCACAACATTTCCTTAACAATTTCAAGGATCTCAAGGGTTTGTGATGCAGGTTATGATGAATCAGACGTCTCGCAAGGGGCAAGGGGATTTATTTTCCTCTAGCCAATGCTGTCAAAAGACCAAAACACGACAACTTGAGTCAGGGGCTATGACCCACTTGATATGGTGAGCTTAACTCTTGTAGAAGGACTCTCAACAATACAAAGTTCTTCGATCAAAGTTGTAAAGTTCAACGCCTAACATTTTTCTTGTTTACCCCGCGAGATCCTTGAAAACCTTGCATACATATATCACACATACCATTGCATAAACAGGTTTCATAATAGGTTTCTCATCTTCTTCACTGTTTATTTCAGTCGAAATGTCTTCTGAACAAAGTATCAAGGATCTCCAGGCACAAAATGCCCACTTTCAGCAAATGTTCGTATCCTTGGCTAAAGGGCAGGAAGATCTGAAGGCCCTTATTCTGAAAGAGAAAAAGAAGAAGAAGAAGAAGAAGAAGAAGAAGAAGAAGAAGAAGAAGACTGTTGGTGTCTTGAATCTAGGCAGAAGATTTAGGGGACTGTTGAAGCAAACGGTTGATCTGACCTCTTCATCCAAAGAAGGGGAGAACCAAGAGGGTGAAACAGGGGAGGGAGACCCTAGTCCAAGAGTTTCTGAGGATGAATCTGACTACAACAATGAACAGTATCCTCCCACTGAGGATAGATACAAACAACTAGAGGATCGTCTGAGCGCAATGGAGATCCAAAGAGTACATGTCTTGGACTTTGAAGAATTAGGGCTGGCTTCTGGCGTGATCATCCCAACAAAATTCAAGGTCCCCATATTTTCTAAGTACGACGGTGTCTCCTGCCCTAAGTTGCATTTGAGATCCTATGTCAGGAAGATCCAGCCTCACACCGCTGACCGGAAGTTATGGGTCCATTTCTTCCAAGAAATTTTGGCTGACACTCAATTGGATTGGTTCTATCAGTTGGAAGGAACCAACATCCATACCTGGGAAGACTTGGCTACTGCTTTCTACAAGCAGTACCAATACAATGCTGACCTGGCACCAACTCGAGTGCAACTGAAGAATATGTCCATGGGCTTGAAAGAAGGGTTCAAGGAATATGCACAAAAGTGGAGGGATCTAGCTGGCAGAGTACAACCCCCTCTAACTGATCGTGAAATGGTAGACATGTTCATGGTCACTCTGACAGGACCATTCTTCAATTTTCTAATTGGGATTTCCTCATCCGGGTTCACATAGATGGTTCTGACAGGAGAAAGGATCGAAAATGGTATCAGTAGCGGGAAGATCCCGATGGCTGCATCTTCTAGTGTTGAGAAGAAGCCATTTGGTGGTAAGAAGGAAGCCAATGTTGTGCACAGCCAGAAGAGGCGTAATAAGGCAGATTACCACCAAACTGTGGGGGCAGTGTTGGTCTCTAATTCGGCACGCACACAACAACCACAATAACAGAACAATCAGCTAAGGGTAGAAAGACCTCAAAGGCAGTTCACCCAAATCAACATGCCATTGTCACAAGCATTGCAACACATGTTGAAGATGAACCTGATTACGGTGATAGACCCTCATCCAAACCCTAAGACTTCCTCCCCTAACTACAATCCGGTTGCAAGGTGTGCTTATCATTATGGCAGCCCGGGGCACGATACTAACGATTGTTGGGTGCTGAAATACAAGATTCAGAATATGATTGACGCTAAGGAGATTGAATTCGACCCTCCTCAGACTCCCAACGTGATCACTGCTCCCCTGCCAAAACATGGCTAGGATTAAAAGCATTTTTGTTCATTTGAATTCTCAATTTGTATTTTCTTTATTTATTCGAACAATTATTGACATGTCAAAACTTTGTTATTTCATTAATGCATTACACATGTTTGTCCTGAATTAATTTGTTTTCAATATGCTTAAACTGCTTTATACTTCCTTTTCGTGATATTAAAATCTCGATTAAAAGCTCTAAGCCTTAGAGGGCGGATGACAAAAACGATACCACAATCTCTACAGTATGCTTTTGAATAGACCCTGCTAACAATGTACAGGTGTTGTTTCAAATCCCAAACAGTGGAGTTATAAGGAAGATAATCCCTAGTCAACCCTTTTGAGCCAAAGAAGTAGGAGTTTTTCTTTCACACAAATTAAAATCCATAATCATAACCTGGGGCAGGGTAGTTTTCTTAGTTAATTCAGAGGCGCATTCAGTCGCAATCTTCCGCTTCGGACACAATGAATAGCATCGAAGACGTCCTTCCAAGTCAAAAGATGGTGATGGTTCCATAATAATCGTCAAGACAGGCAGTCATTATCTCTCAAAAGAAAAGCCCACTAAGTCAAAACCTATGAAGGAGACTTAAGAAAAACTGGGGCATCCCGCTGAATGTAATCACAAAAAGAAAAAGAAACAGTTCAGGCAAAAGACAAGGATAGTAAAATAAAAAAGAAATAGGTCCTACAAATCCTCTACAAAAAGATGACTGCCTACTCAAAATAAACTTCCAGTATCCGAATCATCACTGGAACATCAAGGACAGTACTCCAGGACTCAACTGGGATTCTAAACGCACAATTAACTAAGCATAGGATAAAGGACATCACGAAGAATGGGTGGGTACCAATAAATTTTGAGCCTTTATCCTTTTTTCTTAAACCGTGAACCAGGCCATGTTATAACCCTTAAAAGTCCTAGCTGAAGCATGGGTTAGTTTGAGAGCATACTGTTACAAAGGTATCCTGACTCCTGTAGGACTTGTTACGAATCCTGAGTTGATATCACATTCTTGCAAATTCTGATTTACTACACAAAACACATTTTCAAAAAAAAATTCAAGGCAGACATGAGTTTTGTATTCTTTAAATAACATTGTTTTCATATGACTAATTGTTTGACAGTAGAGAAATCCACACAATGGATATTCAATGAACATACATCCTCTCAATAGACATAATCACCTCAACAGGAAAGACACTTCCAATAACAGGTCTTCCATAAGCAAGGGGCATGACATGATGTCTAACACACCTGGGGCAGGCTCTCCAAAGGTGCCAAATAATCAGGGACAGATCTCCATCTGAATCACTTGGGGCATTACGCACGCATTCCAGCAACGAATCATGTGCCATCAAGAAAACATTTTTGACAGTAATGCAACACAACACTATGGACAGTCACAACTCCCCCACATAGTAGAAGCAACTAAAGCTTTGACATCGACTTCCCCAAATAGGAGCTACTTTCCCCAGCAAAGCTCCTTCAGAGAGCCGACGTCTATATTCCCCAGCCAAATTTTTTAATCGCAAGCGGTTCATAAAGTCGTCTCCTAAGCAGAGTTTATTTCTCTGAATACATAAGCTCAATCCCCAACAAAGCTTATTCCTCCAGCGACAGAAGTTCATCCCCCAGTGGAGTTTATTTCTATGAGTCAGCAAAATCTTCCAGCAAAGCATCTCCTCCCTCAAACAGATATATTCCCTCGCAGAGTTATTCTCAAGCAGAGTCTCTCCCCGATAGAATATTCACAAACGGGAGAAAATCCACGGCATAGTCATCTCCGTTCGCCATCCCCAGCATAAGTAGAAGAACCACTTTTTCTACGACGATCAGGAAGTTAATTTCCAGTACTATCCAGCAGCGGCCAGGGATTTATTTTCCCAGACTCGGATATGTCACAATAGAATTTCATGTTCATACATCATGACGTGCGCGTACATATTGCATACAACATAATCTCATTTATTTTGAGAACATCATCACACAATGCATTTCATGCATCGCATATAATTAATCATTTTCAGGAAAGATGGTTATCATCAACCATTTCCAACAGGTCTAAGATTAGCTCCTGAAACTAAACAGAGTAATTATCTGCGCGACCAAATACAGTTTTACGCGGGCTATTCACAAAGCAACCTTACACGGGTTTCTCCTAAATTTCCAAATGCAGCTGCACACGGGCTTATCATAAAAAAATCTCACACAGGTCCCTTCTCATACATTTCCAAATAAAGTTTCACACGAACTCATCACGAAGTAACCTTGCCCAGTTCCCTCCTGAAGTTTTACACAGACTTATCTCGAAGTAACCTTACCCAGGTTCCTTCTGAAGTTTTACATAGGCTTTATCCCGAAGTAACCTTACCCAGGTTCCTCCTGAAGTTTTACACAGACTTATCCCGAAGTAACCTTACCCAGGTTCCTTCTGAAGTTTTACACAGGCTTTATCCCAAAGTAACCTTACCCAGGTTCTTCCTAAAGTTTTACACAGACTTATCCCGAAGTAACCTTACCCAGGTTCCTTCTGAAGTTTTACATAGGCTTTATCCCGAAGTAACCTTACCCAGGTTCCTCCTGAAGTTTTACACAGACTCATCCCGAAGCAACCTTACCCAGGTTCCTTCTCAGTTCAGATGCAGTTTTACTTGAACTCATCCCAAAGTAACCTACCCAGGTTCCTTCTCGTAGCCCTCCCATTTTTACTCAAAACATACTCCTAGAGGTCCTAAATTGCTCAAGGTTGACTAAGGATTGACCAGACAAATCCTCCTCCTTAGACAATGAGCCTCAAACTAGGGTTTCACTCCTCATCAAGATGTTTGAGTTTAAAGGGTCCTAAATGACTTCCATTGCCATAATATGTTCTCAAGATCATCCACGCCAAGTTTCATTCCTTGCACAAGGAGTTTGCTCAGTCAACTGCTCAGATGCCTGAAAATCAACTATACTAGGTCAACAGTCAATTGTGGCCCACATACAGTCAAAGTTCAATATTTTTGGTCAACATCAACATTTTGAAGTGATATCCTTCATTTTATCAAGGGTTGATCATGATTCCTCAAGGAACGCTCCTAATTCATCAAAACTCAAAAGTTGCTAAATTAGGGTTTCTATAGGAAAAGTCAACCAAACTTTGACCAGGCATAACTTTCTCATACTTTATCAGAAATTCCCCATCCAAGGCTCATTTTGAAGATATTCAATTCCATACAACTCATCTTCATCCCTCAAGTTCAAGAAATTCACTCATGAAAAGATATAAATTCAAACATTATAGGTCCTTTTCAAAAGTCAACAAAAACACCTTTTGGGTCAAGCCTTATTATGTGAACATGGAAGATCCAATTGAGATGAAACCAAAAGAGTTATTTAAAGGACATCCTAAGCTTTCTAAAAAGTCCAAGAACACCCTCTTAGGGTCAAAATTGAGAGAGATATGCATTGTCAAATTTGGCCATTTTTGGAAATTTGCACAAAGTCAACAATGTTCAAATTTGGATTTTTTCCACATGGGCCCATATTTTCAAGATTGAATCTCATTCCTAACATGGTCCACGACCCATAAACCATCCCATGCCTTATTTATTTATTTATATAATTTATTTTGATTTTATTTATTTAAAATTCAAATTAAATCAAATTAAATCAAAATAAATAAAATCAAGGGGATGAGATTTGTTTTGCATTGAATTAGAGATCATGCTTGCTGTCACAAAGCTAAACAAATCGTGCAAGATTAAAAAACAAGAGAAAATCTCCAAATGTGGAAAGATTGGAATCAAAATTCATAGCCATCATATCTTTGATTCTTTCCAAAACCATTGACCTATTCTTGATTCTACTACTTATACAAGATCATTGCAACCCTAGAAAAGGACCCAAGAAGTTGTACATCTGCCTCATACAGCAAAACTCAACTTCAATTTTTTGTCAAAAAAGTGCTGATCACATATTCCTCCACTGGCTGATTCAAGCCATTCTAAGATCACAGACAACTTCAGTGAGTTCCTCTGATCAATCCCAGACCTTCACAAGTAACCACAACATTCAGAATCGTAATATCCATAACTCTGCTCTCCAACTTTTTTTGATTTTCGATTACATGCATACATACGTTTTCAATGTAATTTAACCATGCATTTTTGTTTATTTAAAGGTTTCGATGCTTTGTGATTTGTTTGATTGAGTTTTAAGTGTAGGAATCAAAGGATACCATTTCTAGGGTTCCAAGCTTCAAATTAGGGCTTTCTGAGCATGCCACCTTGTTTACGTTATGTTATTATTTGTTTATTATATTAACGAATGAGTCATGTAGCACAGATGGTAAAAGGCAACACTGGTGAGAGAAGGGACCTAGGTTTGATCCTAGGTCCAGACATCTTGTTATTTTATTTTCCTAACATACTTTGTAGGATCCCATGTGCCTCATCTTCACAAGACCATCATGCGTCCTCAGATCCAACCTTGGGATCATCTCAGATCCAGATTCAGCGTCCAACAATTCACCCCCATGGTGGACCCTCAGAGGCAGGCTTCATTGAATCTCGCACTGGACAATTGAGCCATCAGCAAATTGGGCTTGGCAAATTCAGCAACAAACCCCCGGTTTTTTATTTCATACCAGGCCCATTTTAATTCTTTTAATTTCTTCTATTTAGTTATTTGACTTTAATTATTTCACAAAAAATCATTGTTTTTTAATTAAATCATAAAAACACAAAAATATTAGAATTAGGTTTTTTTCGTAAAATTTTTAATTTCATTAATTAATTAGGCTAATTTAATTAGGGTAATTTAATCTCTTTTTCATAATTAAAATCAATTAGAAATTAGGTTAAATCATAATTTAACCACTTTTCTTTCAAATAAAAATACAAAAATATTTTTTCTTTAACTAATTAGATTTCTTTTAGAATTTCAATTTTATTCCCCGTATTTAATTCGGTCGCACGTAGTCTTTTTCCCTTATTTCTTAATTATTGTAATTGCTTTGAGATTGTAATAGTTTTAACTAGGATTTTGTTCACTGCCTTTATTTACTATTTACACCCATTTTGGTTATGTAATCCCCTCCCCGAGGCCATGTAATAGCTAGGTTTAAATTCCCGTACTTTACGTTTCGCTATTATTAACTGCTTAGACTAATAGGTTTGCATGGAAAGAATAACGAGTAAAACGGTAGATAACCCTAATTGTGCAAAGATAATCAACTGAAATCAAACACATGCACATGTTCACTCCTAGGGTTTATCCCACTTCTGTTGCCTTCGGTAAACGGTCATGAAGTATATGGAGTTTTAGTGGTTGCCCTCTAGTCTCAAAAGATCAAAAATGACCCATTCGAATTTTGCCTCGGAAAGATCTTAAAGACTCTAGTGTAACTACTAAGGTTTCCTAACCATTTCTTTGTGACCGTAATTATCCCTTCGAATGTTCCTTAAACTCCAACGATGGATCTACCTACTCCTTAATAGTAGGATAGCATTGTCTAAAGGAAACGAGAAAATGAACAGTCTTTTTCGAGTAGGTAGAAGCTTTTAAGTACTTGCTCAAAACAACAAAAACTCTTTCACACAAACACTTTCAAAAAAGTTTTCAAAAATAACTTCGTTAGACTCCTTAGGACAGATACAAGGGTTACCACAAAGTTAAACAAAAACTTTTCAAAGCACACAAACACACCAAGCAAATTTTTTTTAAAAAGATGAGCAAGTACCTAAGAGCCCTTGGAAAACCTTGGATAGAATGGGTGCTAGAACCTTACCTTTCTATAATCTACCCCATACTCAGAAACATCTCGAAAAAGGTTTTTTCTGTTATTTTCCCTTTTTCTTTGTTGAATGAAATAAAAGTCGGTGGCGACCCTTACTTACCGCAATATTTGCGAACAAAAAATGCAAAACCAGTATTAACAGTCGGTTCTGCCACCGTATCACAGTTAGTGAGTATGAGTATGATGTTATGATGTTTATGATGTTATGTACAAGTAAATATATACAAGCAGGGAAAACAAGTCCTTAGGTGTAGGCTTTCATGGAGTCTCATAGGTAAGTACCCTCTTGAAGTTTAGTTGGCTCAAACTTGTGCTAGAAATAGTAATCGGGTTCTAAGGGATCTCAATATCACTTATCTGTCTTATCGGGCATTATTTCAGTGTAAGCCTCTTTCACGGTGACCGTAATATCCCGAGAAGTCAAACCTCAATGAGTGTAGTATCGAGTATCAACCAACTTCGGATTGCACCAAAGTCGGTTATCTCACTACGTCCTAATGGCCAATTTGGTCAAGTAAAGGTTCTAAAAGTCAGTTAGTGCTTTATGACACCACACAGCGGCCCTGTATTCTCCTTGACTACTCAAGGGCTACCGGTACCTAAAAATGTGCCATTTTAACGTAGCTATTGCTTAGACCATGTCGATATACCCCGCACAATTTCCACAATGTATTGCTACTTACCTATAAGGTATCCTAAATTCGGATAGAGGATTAAAACAAGGCAAAACAAGGAACCAAAATGTAAAGCAAACAAATCAAACAATGAAAGCAAATAAAGGTGATCTAACCCTAAGGTAACCCCACTTTTAAGTTTTTCCCCAGAAGAGTCGCCAGTTCTGTGATACGATGGAAGAACTGACTTGGGATGTTTTGCATTTGATCGCAAATGCTGTGGTTAGCAAGAGTCATCATCGACTTTTCTTTTATCCAAAAGGAAAGGCTGAAAAAAACAAGAAAGACCTTTGAGATTATTTCTTGAGTTCGAGGGTATATTATGAAAAGGGAAGGTATTAGCACCCTTTTCATCCATAGTTATATATGGGCTCTTAGTTGCTTGCTAGATCACTTGCTTTTTTTTTGAAAATGTGCTTTGTGTGGTTTTTGAAAGTATTTTTGAAAAGGTGCCTTCGTTTAGGCAAAATTTGCAATATTTCTCGTTCGTTAGAACGTATACAAAGTGTTGGACTTTTGAAAATGTTTCATGTTTTAAAAGTTTGTTTTTGAAAGTGTTGGTGTTTGTTTTAAAAATAAGCAAGGATGTTTGTTTTTGAAAGTGAGCAAGCAACTAGGAACAATCTACCTACTCAAAAGTATTTGTTCATTTCTACCTTCCTTTGATGTTGCTATCTTACCATTGATTTGATAAGAAAGCCTTATCTTTGGATGTAAAGGGACGGGCGTGGCTCACCGTATAATGATGATAGCAATGTTGTAAGATGTCTTAGCATTTCTCTTTGGGGGACTAAGATCATTTTGAAAGGCAACATTTATAGCGTCATCAAGGGACTATGATCTTGTATTTTTTTATTTCTTTTTTCTAAGACATCCCACGTGCATAACATGACCATTTTTCTAAGGCAACAAGTGAAATTACCCTAAGGGTGCAAGTGTACAAACGTGTTTAATTTACATGCATTGTTTATCTTGGATTAGGGTTTGCTACTTGTTGATTTTAATCTTTCCATACAAACCCTAATTACTAGCATTTATATTAAAGCGATAAATTGCGGAAAGTAAAAATTACTACGATATTACATCATTAAGGAAGGGGGTGTACAAATTTACAAATGGGGATTTCAAGAAAATTAAACCTAATTATCTATTACAACCATATTGAATAATATACAAGAATTGAATAAATATGCAAAAATGTAAATGGAAAAAAGAAATGACTTTTGTTTGGTTTTTTTGTGAAAGGGTTTGATTTTGACTTAATTAAGAAAAAGATCAACTAAAATTAAACAAATTAAACCTAAACTAATTAAGAAAATAAATTAAGTTAAAAAAGCATTTTTAGGGTTTTTTTATGAAAAAGGTTTTAACTTTAATAAAAAATAATATGAAAATTAATTAAATGAAAGGAACCTAAACTCTAAGTTAATTTTAATTAAGAAAAAAGAAAAAGTAATAATTAAACCTTAATCTAAATATTAATTTACTAAGAAAAAAAGAAATTAATTTATTAAAAAAATGTTTTTAGTCTTTTTGTTTTATAAAGAAAATAAGCATAAAAATGTGAAAATAATAAATAAAAATATTTTTTGATTTTTCAATAATAAAAAAATAAAATAATAATAATAGTAATAAAAAATAATTTAAAAAAACTGAAATAAAATAAAATAAGAAAAAGAAAATAAAAAATGAAATAATAAAAAGTTGGGTCAGGTGTGTGAAAGCAGGCAGGGGTGATGGTGCAGCAAAAATAACAAGGCCCATTGCAAGAGGCCAAGCGTTGGTTGTTGTTTGTGACAAAAAAGGAAAAAAATGTGAAAAAGAGAAAACAAAAGGTAGCGCTGGGTATTGAAGCCCTGACCCTCAGCATACATGCGCGCTACCTTTGCCACTGGGGTGGCTGTACATTCGGTAACATAAACAAAAAAATAAATACATAACACAAGTCATGTCCTGAATATGACTTCATCTTCAACCTCCAGCCTGAACATCTATAACTTCACCATTTCTCATCCATTTGCAAAAATGAAAACATCAAACTTGTTCCAAATTTCACAGCGATTCCAGAAATGTAAATTATTAAAACTATAAATCAAAGATGAGCATGAATTTTGAATGGTACCAAATTCTGACCTAATTTTTTCAGAAAGTTCAAACTTAAAATTCTCACTATTCAAGCAATATAAATGAAATCTATGGACATGTATAGTTTCAGGGCAATGATGTCTACATTTTATCTTCACAAATGCAAGCCTAACAATGCCTAAATGAAAGGATAGAAGATCGGAAAATGTACCTCAAAACTGGAAATCGTAAAATGCAAATGAGGTTGATTCAAGGTGCTGTAATGATCAGGTTAGCTTCCTCAGGTTCCCAGGAAGCTAATGCAATGATTACTTGATGTTGGGAGTGTCTGAATCGTGCTAGAGAAGTCAAGGTGCAAGCTCTATTTTTTGGTTATGGAAGTTGATGAAGATGATGTTACAGTCGTGTAACAGGGTGAGGGATTGCTTGTAGATGATGTTTAGGAACCTTTGGAAGTGAAAAGCCAAGAAACGCACGAGTGGATTCTGAGTTTGGAGTTTTTGGTCAGAATGTGCAACAATGGAGGTTTGTTATGTAGTTCTGAGTTTGTGAGAGTTTTAGGGCTTATGCATACGTGTCTTGGCTTGCAATAGACTTGTGCATATGTATGGAAAAGGTTGGAGATCATATGTACTAAAGATTTCTGAGTTCTAGCCTTTTGGCTCTATAGCTTGCTTTTGAAGAAAAGTGAGAAGACAAATCTCAAAGTGTTGTATAAGCATGTTCTGAGTTGAAAGAAACCTTAGACATATTGATTTTGGTTTATAGGGGTTGGGTGTGCAGAAAGAACAAGTGCAAGGCTCAAGAAGTTGACAATTGCAAAAGTGGTGCTTTATCAAAATGGAAATGGCAACTTTATGCCATAAATGGAAAGTCATTTTGGACAAAGCTTAAACCAAGTGGATAAGGGACTAAAGAGTTGTATAAACCATTAATTATGGAGTGATAAACAATTTTGAGGTCTGCAAAGCAAAGATTATGCAGCCTAGCATGGATTTGGTTGATGTGTTCATCAAGAAATGGCTTGTAATTCAAGTTTGAAAACCCTAACTTCTTGCCTTTGATTCTCCTTGCTCAAATATGATCTCAATGATTTCTTGGACAGTTAAGAAACCTTGTAACATCCTATACAGCCTCTATGTTGGACATTTTTGAAGATTCTTCTTGGAACTAGGTGAAAAATTTCCATGAAGTTAAGTCAAAATCCTGCCTAATTTAGGGCAAAATTTCACTAAGTTTTCAAGTTTCATGAACATGTCTTCACAAAATCATAACTTGAAATCCAAGAATTTCTAAAAAAAGTTATGCTTTACAATGTTTTAGATCTCATTGAGATCTACAACTTTCATGTTGGAAGTTTCCTTTGAATCATCTTGCATCATGGTGGAAATTTGGCTGAAAGTTGTGAAAAAATGTGAATTTCCAACACTTTGAAAAATGAAATCTTGACTTTTTTATTTCTTGATGAACAAGTTTCATATTTTGACATGTCTTGATGAATTGTAATCTTTGAAACTGGATTTTGATCAAAAATTCAAAGTTTGACTTTTCAGTGTACAGTTGACTTTTCATCAGTTGACTAAAATTCATCTGTCAATCAATTGATCTTGAGAAATGTTTTGATCCATGTCATTAGGTAAAAATGATGCATTTTAATCCTTGATATCATGTCTTAAACCAATGAGTCATTTGCTAGGTCAAAAATCAGAAATTGAACCTTCTAAGTAAAAACCCTAATTTTGACCATTTTGGCCTTTTGATGATCTGATCAAATTTCTTGAGGAATTGTAATCCAAAATTGATAAAATGACATATATGAGTTCATGATGTTGATATGAATAAAAAATTATGAAGTTTGACTGCAAATTGACCATAGTTGACGTTTCCTCAATATAGTTGATTTTAGGTCAATTGATCAATTGACTGAGCAAAAATGTGATCCAAGACTTGAAACTTGACATGAGCAATCTTGAGGGTCTAAAATGATCCATGAAAGTCATATGGGGAATTAAAAGTTCATTTGTCCTTGTGCAAACCTAAACCCTAATTTTTAGTTATCAGTGCTTAAGGAGGTGTCTTGAGCTGATCAAACCTTGTGCAGTCTTGAATCAATAGAGATCTTGTGAGATATTACTTGATAAATGAGAGGACAAATTTTGGGGTACAACACACCTCCTCATGCTCCTAGGGTTTTCAATTGCTCAAGGCTACTAAATGATTGATCAGACAAATTCTCCTCCTAAGTAGTTGACCTACAACTATGGTTTCAGTTTTCTCAAAGAAATTTGAGCTTATAATGCCTTAAGTAGATTTCATGGGTTACTCATATGTATCAAGGAATTCTCGTGCCAAATTTCAAGCCTTGCATCATAAGTTTGCTCAATTAATTGCTCAGATGACTGAAAATCAACTATATTAGACAAAAAGTCAATTGTGGCCAACATACAGTCAAACCTCAAGATTTTTAGTCAAATCAAGATTTTAAAGTCACATTCATAATTTTATAAAGGATTGATCATGATTCATCAAGAAAACTCCCAATTCACCAAAAGTAAAAAATCATCAAATTAGGATTTTCTTAAGGAGAAGTCAATTGAACATTGACCAAGCAAAACTTTCACATGCTTCATAAGATTTTTCTCAACCAAAGCATATTCTGAAGGAAATTCAATTCTCTATAACTTTTTCTCTCTAAGCTCAAGTCCAAAAAATACTTCATTTGAGAGATACAGGCCAATATATTATAAATCATTTCAAAAGTCAACAAAAATACATTTTTTGTCAAGACAACTTACATTAAGATAAAGTCTTCAAATGAAAAAATGGTCAACATACAGATTGTAGAGTACGTCTTAAGCTTTCCAAAAAGTCCAAGATCACTTTCAAATTATAAAAATTGAGAGAGTTATGATGGATGAAAGTTGAGTAATTTTGAGAAAATGCATGAAACTAAAAGTGATTAAACTTGGAATTTTGGGTTAATGGGCTGATGTTTCAAGGTCCAAACGTGCATAAGGCCTCAATATGAACCTCTGAACTTATCCATACACCCCTTGGGTTTTTATTCTATTATTTATTTTTTATTTATTTTAAGTCAAAATAAATTAGATAAAAGTCAACGCTTTCTTACAAAGGTCTAAGCCCAACCTTTTGACCTAGTTTCATGCTCTATATATTCTCATTGTTCAGACATAACAACGAAATTTCCTCAAGAAGCACACCCCTAAAAATTCCAAAAATTGTCAAAACTAGGGTAACAACAAAGTCTTGTCTCCAGCCTCTTACAATTAAAACCAAGCATTCCATTGAGCTCCTGACGTCCCCAGGGAGTCATTCCAATCATCATTGCAACGCGAAGTATCCCAAAACGTGCTAACCAACATCACCGATTTGTTGGTCTTTTTTCGAAATTCAAACTACTTATTTATGCAATATAAATTAATTCTATGCATATATTCATGATCATATTGATGTATGGAATTGTTTTGACGTATTACTTTTGAAGTTTAGTGCAGGATTAACAAAGTACCATGGTTAGGGCACAAACTAAGTTTTGTTTTGAAACTCATGATACAATCACTTTTAGGCCAAAGCAATCTCACCGTTAGATTCAGGAGGGTCGATTTAGGGGGATAGGATCCTTCTTGATCTCTAACATACACTAACTTTGTAGGTTGGAAAATAGCTTCACCGAAGAAGACGACCGGAGCTAGGGCTCCAGCGCTTCTCCGGTGCATTGATTTTGTTTATTTATATATTGTTTTTGTTTAGATATAATGACAGATTGGAAACATGGCTCAGTTGGTGAAAGGCGCGCACGTTGAAGGAAAGGGCGTGGGTTCGATTCTCTGTGTCTTGCGTTTTTGTTATTTTCCAGATTTAATGTGTAGGTTATCAATATAATGGATGCATTCTGTTTCCTAACACAATCAGTAGGCAGGCGCAGTGGCAAGGAGTACAGGCTGCTACCTTAGAGGCGTGGGTTTAACACCCACCCCTGACAGTTTTCTTGATTTTGCTAATAACTTGTTCTTTTTCCTTATTTTTCCCCTTAACCTTATTTTCATTTAACCTTAAAATAATAAAAACCCCTTTTTTACAAACCCTAATTAAATTAGGTTTTAGGTTTTAATTAATTTCATTATCTAACTTTTTATTTATAAAAACTAATTAGTTTTTTTAGGTTTATTTTAATAATCATCAAAACCTTTTTTTCATAAAATAAATTTCCTAAAAAACATTTTTGTTTTTCCTCTTCATTTTTATTATTTTACATTTCATAGATCGGCTATAAAGGTTTCTGCAAATGTAATAGCCTAAATCTTATTTTCTGCTTTTTTTTCTATTATTATTGTAATTGTTCCTGGGATGTAATAGTTAGGTTTATTTTCCGCATTGTCTATTATGTATCTGCCCCAAAGCATTATAATAGTTTAGGGTTTACGTTTCTGCTTTATTTCCAGCTATTATATTTACTATACTACTTCTTAGTAATTAGGGTTGTATGGAAAGATAAAAACCAAACGATAGAAAATCCTAAATCCAAAGATAAAATAACTGAATATAATACACTCGCACACTCGCACCTCTAGGGTAGCCTCCCTTGTTGCTTTCGGAACAAAACGGTCATTTCCCTCGAAAGTGGGAACGCTTTAGCAAAGTCCCTCGAATAAGATATCATAGTCCCTCGATGACCCTTTTGATGTTGCCTTTCGATAAATGATCTAGTCCCTTACAAAAACTGTTAAAGTGTCTTTACTAGTTGCTTTCGATGAACGTACGATGACCCTACGCCCGTCCCTTCACATCCAACGATAGGGCTTCCTACTAACTAATGGTATAGATAGCACTATCTAAAGGAGGAGGAAAAGTACAAGAATGACCTTGAGTGAGTAGAACTTTTAATCGCTTGCTCATAAAAACCTTTCAATCGCATTCTTGAGGACCGATACAAGAATCATTACAAAGTTTCGCCTTACATTGGAAAATTTTCAAAATATTTTTCAACCACACACAAAAAGAAAATTTTCAAAGTGAGCTAAGCGATTAAGAGCCCGTAGATAACTGCGGATGAAAAGGGTACTAACACCTTCCCTTTTCATAATCTACCCCCCGAACTCAAAATCTTAAAAGGTCTTTCATGTTCTTTTCACCCTTTCCTTATTAGATAAAAGAAAAGTTGGTGACGACTCTAGCTATCCGTAACATTTGCGATAAAACGCAAAAACAAGCCAGTTCTCTCACCGTATCACACCTTGATCATGTTCATGCTTTCATACAATCAACACAAAAAAAAATATTAAACATAATAAAATCCAGTTAAAACAAGAATTGTAGCCTCCAACATATATAAACAATAGAAAGCTTCCTCACATTTATGGGTAAAAAGGGAACTAAAGTGATTTAGGTCATGGGCAAGTAATGCAAAAAGAATGAATGACATGGTAATTGTACAAATGAAAATTTACCTATACATGTTATGTTATAGAAAGGGATAAACGAGTATCTGGCGAGTACCAACTTCAAAAACTATCATTACCATACATCCGCAAGTTAACACACTCAAAATCATAAAATCACTAAAATTTGAGTCCAAACAACAAAAGAAAGAATTTAATATTACTATTAATTACTATACTATAAAGCCTTGGGTGAAGTGGGAAAAAGGAGAGTCAAGCAAAAAATTAAAAAGAATTCACTGGCTCTGCACGGCAGGGCGTGCTAAGCGGGCTCAAGCGCACTGCACCAGTTGCAGAAGTGGTAAAGAGGCAAGCAAAAAGTAAAGTATTATTTTCACTTAATGATATAGGTTATATTGTATCGTGTCCATAGAGATTGGTGAGAGGGAAAAACTATCGTTCAACAGTTTCAATCCTTCTAAGTTTAGAAAATATGTTTGTGGAAAAAGTGTAGGAAAAGTAAATAAAGCAAATAAAGAAAGCGATAAACAAACATCTACAGCCTAAGAGAATTCATTCTGGAATCGAATTTCACTCTACCCGTCAAATACTTAAACTTGTGGATCAATTGCGCGCGACCTAAATTACTTGTCAATAACATCATGTATCGCTCACACTAAGGCTATCTTTAACGCAAAGGGAGACATCACTCGTATTGCTCTCGTCGATAATCTCTCAACCGACTCAAATAACCCTGATGCATTTCATAACTGATACCCACATGAATATTAAGCCTAAATCTATGTCAAGAGTCTACGACTTAATAGATATTCATTCAAGAAAGAGATTCGGAAAGCATATGTCTACGACAAACCAAAACTTCGTGATTAAGCAAAAATCAAGAATAAACATTTATATTAATTTATAAAAGAGATTTCATACAATCCCATGATCAACAAATGTACATACAATAAGAGTAAAGATATACATACAACACCCATCATATGAATGATACATAGTGAAGAAGGAGATGAATAGGAAGCTTCTCGTGGTGTCAACATGATTCGAGATCACCCATAGCCAATCAACATGATGAACCACCCAATGATGTTGCTTGAACCTCTAAGCTACAAAGAATTGGATCAGAGCTCCTCCAAGAGGGAAAGAGGCGATAAAAATCTAGAAAATGTATTTCTAAACTATTTATACAAAACTGATCTCAGCAGACCGAGCTTAGCAGGCTCACCGTACTAAGCGGGCTACTTAATATATACACACTAAACCGCCTAAAACCGCGCTATCCGCGCTAAGCGGGATCAAAAACAAAGCTTCTACCAAATTTTTCAAAATTGCATGTAGCACGCTAAAGGATGCGCTTAGCACGGTCCCGGAGAAGAACTTCTCAAAATTGGGTCTTTTATTCCGAAAATGCACATATGGAGTTGTGCCTTCGACACTCTATTCGTCAATGCTTCAAAATGCAACAAATACCTACAAAATGAATCGAAAAACATCAAAAGGTACACTATGTACACAAAAACACAAATAAACACAAAATATACGTATTTACACAAAAGTCGGATTTATTCAACGATTATTAACAATAAAGAGTCGATAAGTGCAACAAAAAGTAGATACAAAAATAAATATAATTTTCACTTATCATTGACATGTTAGCAACACAAATAATATACAAACCCTTCACTTATCACTTCCATTCTAGAATATTCACTGGTTTGCATCAATTCTTCAAGCATCTAACATTTACCCCCTGACTCTTAAAAGTCGTACCGCATAACAAACTTCACCACATCACGCTCTCGCTATGCCACTCTAATCATCTACCTTAAAGTCACTATCCTTATTTTGATTTCCATCAATTACCAGATCTACAAGTTTTACATCTAGCTTCTGACTCTCTTTAATATCCACCAGAAAATCATCATTCACTTTAGATATCTTCAACCTTCTACTCTGCAGCGTTAGCTCGCATACTAACTCACGTCTCTGAAATGTTCAATAAGTCCCAACTCTTTCATAGCCACTTTTGTATTATGTTCACACAAAATGGTGAACAATTATCCCCTCGATAAAACTTCAATTCACTTTACTCACTATCAAGCTAGCAAGACAAGTCTATCTCATCCAATACAATAAGAGATTAAGGGTGATCAGTTCCTCAATTTAAAAATAGGTAGCCGACAACCATAATGGTGGCATAAATCATCATTACCCAACTATAATAACGTCCTTTACCTTATAATCAAAGTTACCTAAGCATAAGGTTCAACAATCTCTATAAGGTTTACAAATGTTTTCTTAATTTCCTTCATTTTAACCTCATCAATGATACATAAATGCCTAAAATCCATTTTATAGTCTCCTCGGTACGCAAGTAGCATAACACAGTTCTTAAATATATTCTAATATAGGAAAAACTAATACACAAAGTATAATCCAAATTGTTTCTCTCCAAATGAAGTCTTTATCCAAGTAGGGGACTTTAACCACATCAATAAATCCTTACTATTTCCTTTACTCTCACAACCTCACTGATCCCTATAATCTTACATTTGGATCTCATTCTAATCACAATCTCAACACTGCCATCTCATCATCAGGTTAGTGATAGAGAATTCCAAATTTCCCCTAACACGTGTCGATACCATGTCATCAATGATGCATAATCCACTTTACCATTTAACCTT
The DNA here is from genome assembly GCA_948472305.1 of Vicia faba. Lineage (NCBI taxonomy): Eukaryota > Viridiplantae > Streptophyta > Magnoliopsida > Fabales > Fabaceae > Vicia > Vicia faba. The sequence continues at coordinate 986,542,111 of OX451740.1, read as the reverse complement.
CTCTTTTCCTCAAAGGTCTCTCCACTCTAACTATTCTCAATTGGCATAAACTGCACTACTATGTACTTATCCAATATTTTCACATCCTTCATATTACAAAACATCTCATACTAGACCTCATCTCCAACCAACTGAAATAATAATCAGTTAAGCTCAAAAGCTTCTAATCTTCATAACGGACTTCAAAGTCTCTCAACTTAGAACTGCATCCACCTTGGATGGATCTACAGATACCTTCACTCGGAATAGAATACTCAAGAAAGATAACCTTCTCAAACTATAATTTACACCTTGAAAACTTAACATAAAGTTTCCTCTCTTTTGACACTGCAATACAAATCAAAACGTCCAACATGTCCATGTTCTGACTTGGATTAAATTAGAATGGCCCCAATTAATACCATAATAAACTAATCCAAATATTTTGTAATTCCTACATTGAGTTCTAAAATATGTCCTCCAATTATCCTCACTCTTCACCCGTATCTGAAGATAATCTGACCTAAATTTAATTATACTGAAGACATACTTGCCTACCAGTTGGTCCATCAAATCGTCAATTTTTTGAAGTGGATATTTAATCGTAATCACTACTTTAATCAGCTATCGGTAATCCACATACAATTTCGTACTACTTTCTTTCTTCTTAACTAATAACATCAGAGCTCCCAAAATAATACACTTGGTCTCACAAATTTCCTTTCCGATGAATCTTCTAATTTCTTCTTCAATACACCAAACTCTGAAGCTGACGTCTTATATGGCTCCATAGAAACAGATTTGGTACAAAGGACAAGATCAAAAGCAACCTCCACCTCCCTCCAACATCATCACGTGACAAATAAGTCAATTCCAGGTTCTGGAACCTTTTTTAAAACAAAGTTCATTATGTTAACTTGCTAACGTTTCAAATAGAACTCAAATCGGGCGTCTGAAACTCAAGTTATGAATTTTCGAAGTTCTGTTGATTTTCATCCCAGTACTCGGGTATCCATATAACAGTAACTGATTACAGGCTGAACAAAAGCATTTTCCACGTATTTTTGTGTACAAAACCCATTCCAACATATTTTCAAAACCTTGTTCTTTTTATAACTCGAGAGAGACATTAATTTATCCAAAATTGAGTTTTTAAAACACCAAGTGTGATACGGTGGGAGAGAACTGACTGTTTTTCGGAATACTGGTTTGCGTTTTGCGTTTGTTTTCGCAAAATGTCGCGGTAAGCAAGAGTCGCCACTGTCTTTTATTTTATCCAACAAGGAAAGGAAAAAAGCACAGAAAAATTCCTTTTTCGAGATGTTTCTCGGGTTCGGGGGGTAGATTATAGAAAGGGAAGGTGTTAGCACCCTTTCTATCCGTGGTTATCCACGGGCTCTTAGGTACTTGCTCATAATGTTTTCAAAATTTGCTTTCTTTGTGCTTGTGGGTTTGAAGAAGTTTTTGTTTGAAAAGGAGTGTAAGTGTGAAAAAGATTTTGTTTTTTGAAAGAGCAAGTACTTAAGAACCATCTACCTACTCGAAAAAAAGAATTGTTCTATGCTAATGTCTTTTAGACAATGCTATCCCACTATTGATGAGTAGGTAGCATCGTCGTTGGAGTTTTTAAGGGTCAATTCGATTAAGGGACGTGCGGTCACTAAAGCAATGTTAGGACGCCTTAGCGGTAACCTTAATGTATTAGATCATTTTTTCCGAGGCAACCGTTTCGAGGCAACTTATGATCTTTGGACAGGATGGCGACCTCTAAAACCTCCTATACTCAATGATCGCGTTCAAAGGCAACCAAGTGAGGTGTACCCTAAGAGTGCGCATGTACGAGTGTGTTGCTTTCAGTTAATTTTGTCTTTATACATGCCAATGGTTATCTATGTTGATTTTAAGTTAAACATTCGATCTTGTCATGCATTCCCTATTATCAAACATCTAACAGTTTATAAGTTGCGGAAATTAAATTGCAGAAATTAAACTAACTATTACAAGGCGTCGAGTATTTACATCACCAAAAGCAACCCTTGAAATTAAAATGCGGAAAATAAATAAAGCGGTAAAAATAGTAAAGTCCTAATTATCTATTACATTCTGGAAACAGATACAATATTGAATAAAATGGATCGCGTGCGGGAAATTAAATCGGGCGCAAGTTTTTTTAGGGTTTTGACCCTTTAATTAAAGAAAAGATTTTTTTGGTTATTTTTTAATTAAGAAAGAAATTAATCTAGGTTAATTATTAAATTAATAAACTAATTAATTAATAAAATATTATTTTTGTATTTTTGATATTTAAAGAAATAAAAATAAATTTATTCAAATAAAAACCAAATTGTCTAAATTAATTTTAATTATTGCAAAAAAGATATTAAAGTTATTCCTAATTAAGACTAAATTAATTAATTGATTTGTTAAATAAAAGAAACTACTAAAATTTAATTTAAATAAGAAAACATTTTTTGGTTTTAAATTTTATGAGGAAAAAGAGATTTGATTGGTTGGTTAATAAATAAAAATAATAACAATAAATAATTAAGCAAAATAAAAAGAAAATAGAAAGAGTTAGGGTTTGGGCCTGATTAGGGGGTTTACTCAGCAATTCCATGGCCCAATTGAGTTGGGCCCTTGTTGACTTTCTTGATTCAGTGTGCACTGGTTGACTAGATCCCACCATAGGCTATCATCCCTAGATTGCCATATTTGGCCTTGGGCCATCTGGCGCTTGATATCTGATGGTGTATGGTGTGCCCCTAACATGGATCTGCACTTGATTACATGAATATAAAAAATAACAAGGAATATGGGGACCTGGGATTCGAACCCAGGTCCTGTTGGATATTGGATACACGCCTTTGCCACTCAACCATTGTGTTTCATCTGTTAACATATTGGATAATAATAATAATATAGGAATCATGATAATATACCAGAATAAAAAAAATAAAAACGCGCCAAGTATTTGAGCAAACCATAGGGGGAGTGACACGTCTCCATCCCTAACCTCCAGCCCTGTGATTTTTACCTGCGGATTCAGATTCGCAGCTGAATTCATAGGTCAACCCTAAAATAAATTCTAAGCCATAAAAATGACCCCCAAGACCATGGTTGTGCTCGTCTATCTCCTCCGGTCACGTCTATGTCCATCAATGGAACCAATTTTGCCTGTGAAAGAAACGCCCAAAAAACAAACAAAAAAACCCTAGGTTCGGTTATGGGGTTACAGTCCATATAAATGCAATCAAACAATGCCAAAAGTTCAGAAATTTCATAAGCATTACAAATATGTCAAAGATTTGCCAGGAAAATGCAAGAATATGGAGTTACGATTTTGAATGTAGGGCCATGAAACGTGATGCTTACAGTGCGTTTTGATGGCTGTGAGAGCTTGCTTTGGATTGATTCTGACTCAGTGATTGTCCAGCAAGCGATTAGTGTTGAGTTTTGCTTTTGAAAATGCATCTAAGTGTGATTTTGGTTTCACACTTTTTCCACCTTTTTTCAAGTTTGGTTCTTGATGTTCTTGCAATCTCTCGGTCTGGTTTTTTGTGCCTTTGCCTTGTATATGTATGATGGAGTGTATTAGGTCAACTTTTGTGAACTGAATCCTTGCACATTGATGCCTTGAGATTGGATTTGATTCACCATTGATAATGATGGGAATCTGTAACGTATAGCCTAAATATAGTACTGCAAGTGCACAGCCTATCGAAGTAATATATAAGATTATCGAACCACAGAGACCAATTGTCAATCTATCAACTCTATTGCTAAGGTGCTTATCTAAGGTGAACAAGAATATTGATGTGAGTGCAGTGCAACAAAGTAAATGAGCGAGGTAAATAACAGTTTAAAAGACAGGTTGGAATGTAAATCATGTAATCAGATATTGGTCCGGTCATGCGTAGATGAAACTACTTATGGGGCAGTATTTTCTATTGATAGCAAAGAATCAATTTAACGGGAACTTGTAGCTTTTGACTACTAAGAACCGAATTTACTCTTTAAATTAAATTCCTTTATTGTCACATATAAAGGGTGCCTTCCGCGTTAAAGAGGTAAACCTATTTTTAAGAAATTGATAGTTTTGGCTTAACAGAAAAGTAATTTTACTTGGAAAGATTAACTTAAAGAGACTTTTGGCTTTTGACCAGGAGTCAGATTCCAAACCTACAAACGCGTCCGAAAATAGTTTCAAAATCGTTTTCTAAAAAGGTCAATGATTCCTATTTAACCAATCAACGGCTTTCGCTCTTTTTTGTTTGGTTAAATAATAATCAAGTCGTATCATTAGTTTGGACGGCTTTCGATCTTACCCAATAAACATTTAAACATAATTGACTTAAGTTAAAAGCAAAACATCCCCAGAGTATTTTCACTAGCATGATAATTGGAACACGACCATGATGACAATCATTACATCCAAACCTTTATAGTTTAGCCAGACATAATAAGTGCGAGTCTATAAAATGTGTAGACTATGATAAGAGCGAGTAAGTAAAAGAGTGTGAGTCTATAAAACGTGTAGACTATGGTAAGAGCATTTAGAGTCTATAAAACGTGTAGACTATGGTAAGAGCATTTAGAGTCTATAAAACGTGTAGACTATGGTAAGAGCAATTATAAGTAAAGAAATGCAATAAAATAGAACCTTGCTCCAGTCGGAGACTTGAATCTGATACAAATCTGCTGAATGGTAAGGCTGGTATGATGAACTTCAACCAAAGTGCTCCAAGACTCGATTACAACTCAATCTACACCGCAATAACTCCCCGATGTGAAGAGATTATTACTTTACATAAACTGATAGTATATGGCTTAAGATTGTACTAAGCTTGGATGAAACTAAAAAATGAAAATCGAAAACTATTTATAGAGGATCCTTGAGATGCGTAAAGACCAGCATGCCCCTCAACTTCTTCTGAGCGGGAAACTTTTGTGAAGGCCGCGGGCGCGGTGGCAGTGGCCGCGGGCGCGGTGGCTGGAACTGCCAGATCGTGGGAACGTGGCAGTTGATCTCTAGGTGAAAGTGGGCCACGTCATCGCGTTCCCTGTAGCCGGCGCGGCGCTGAACGCCATAACTGCATAATATCTTGAAAAACCCTAATTTCTTGGCGTTTTGGCTCGTTTCTTCACAGAAGGCTCTGAAATGACAAGAATCCTGAAAACAAAGGAAAAAGGAACATAATACGAGAAAATGATAATAAAAACTAAGGAAAACATGTGATATTTGAGTCAGAAACATAGTGCGATTTAGTGCGATCAAATCCTCCCACGCTTAGACCTTTGCTTGTCCCCAAGCAACAACTCTTAGAAGTAGATGAAAGAAAATTATGGTGTATACAGGTTTTGGGCAAAGAGGGCTTCTAAGTTCGAGTAAGGGTGTGTTGTCAGGCACTAACTATCTGAACCAAGGGTATCGTAATTACACTACTCGCAGAAATGCGGACATAAACCTCATAAGTATACAGATCGATCCTAATATCCTTACTATGCTAAGACTTCTTTTTGTACGAGGTCCTTTTTCATTCAGGCGCAATCACATTAAGCCCGTTATCCGTACATACTCATGGTGTAGTGACCGGTTAGTGACTCTGATCTCAAGTGATGGGATTCTGGTACAAGAGTTGGTTTAACCCCTTTTTATTTTACCCATTTGCAGTTGCGGGGGATCGGACCGTAGTCCGCCCTACCAAGTCCAGCACCAAATACCTCTGGACCAACTACAACGGATGTGCCTTATATATATTTTTTTTTCTTTGTTTTTATTAGTGCTTACAACTTTCTTGAGTTGAGTAATCTTTGTGAGGATCACCCAACTCGTAGTCGTATTCATACTTTATTTTATAAACTTTTAAGGCAAAATAGAGATCATCCACTTATATTCATCGATCCTACACTTAGAGCATGCTTAGGCCGGAGCTGACTGCTAAGATAAACTACTTGAAGACCTATTTGTACAGTTTTATTCAAAATCATAGCATATTGGGAAGAAAGGATCTAATCTAAATGTTCAAAAAGGCTTACGGTGTTAAAACGACAATGAATTTTTCAAAAAGTGAGTGCCCAAGAAATAGACCCTATCTAGGACCTGTCTCATAGCCCAAATCCTTAAAAACAACCACAATTCTTTGAAAAAGATTTTGTAAAAATTTTGTAAGGCTAAAAAGTGGGGGAAATGAAAGGGTACACTACGCAGAAAGACTCGCCTATCACATGCATTTTATTAACTACGAATATAACATACCTAAAAGGAAAAATGCGGAAGGGAAATAAAAGCAGGAAAAACGGGAAATAAAAGCGATAAATGCTCCTCCCACACTTAAATCGGACATTGTCCTCAATGTTCCAAAATAAGGTAGGAGGAGGTACCTGAAAACGCTAGTGGGGGCCACTAGGACCTTCACCATCCTGGTTGGTACGACCGGAACGGCAGCTACGGCTGCGACGGCGGCTCTCTCGGTCCAAAACTAGCTGCTCCATTCTCTCTGTCAAGGCGGCATTTGCCGCTTGTAGCTCTTGGGTCCTACCAATGAGGGTGCCTTGGGTTGCCTCCATCAATTGGAAGTGACGAGCGTATGTGGTCTGGTTAAGGTGTTGTTCTCTCTGGAAAGCCAGCTGACTTTCCATAATAGTGCGCAGAGAGCTAGCATTTTGCTGTTGGGATGCTTGCATGAAGGCCATGTTATCGGTCGCCTGTTGCTGCAAAGTAGCAAGGAGGGTGTCCCTCTGGGCCTCTCGGGCCATATGCTCACGCCACATGTCCTCAGTGACATGGAAACTAGGAGTTGTACCTGCATGTGGGTTAGAAGTAGATGGTGTCGTGTGTGGTGGTGAAAAGTGGGGTGGTTCTTCCGTACGGAAATCGTACTCATCATCAGTGTTGTTACCCTCATTTAAAGGTAGATTTGGGGGCAACGGACCAATAAAAGCAGGAGCGTTGAGATCGTAGGTCCAGTTACGCTCAAATCTGATATCAGTACGACGGGTGCAAGGAATAACAACACTGGGTACAGCGGCACCTCCAACCATGAGGAAGTAACCACCTTCCCTCCTCGTCTTGCATAAACGCATATCCTTTAAAAATTTAAGATTTGCAATACGAGGAGGAAGTGGCTCAAGGGTGGCAAGTTCTGTATCCAATCCTATGGCACGGGCAATAGTAGTAATCAGTCCACCAAAGGAAATCGGCCCACCTTTTCTTAAAACATGGTGCATGTGGGCAATCATAAATGGGACTGGATTAACTTTGGTGTCTGTGAGGCAGCTCTTCATGATAATTAATTCTTTAGCATTCACCTTGTTTGGGTTTTCCCGAGCAAAGATGGTGGATGCTAAAAGAAATCTAAAAACACGAAGGGCAGGATTGTGGATATGAGAAGCAAGTAGGCCATCAAAAGATGTTGCATTTTGTTTAGTAATCCTGGCCCAAAATGCTTCAAATGCCCAATCCGTGTCTAAAGGTGCTTCACAAACGGCACCATCCCCATAAGGCCATCCTAACATGGCAGCTAGACCGTCAGTGGAGTAGTCATATTCAACATTAAACATTCTAAATTTTACTCCACCTACGGCGCTAGCAGTGTTAGGAGAGACGTTATAAATTAAAGAACTCAAAAATTCGAACGTCAGCCTAGGGTAGGTTGGTGCTTGAGTAGCAAAAATATCATGCATGCCTAGTTTGTCGAGAAGGAAAAATACACTATGGTATATACCTAATGAATATAGACAGTTTTCATCGATATACCTGGTAGAGTGTATTGGTGTTGTCAGCAATTTCTCAAGCCGCTTTTGTTGTCTTTCTCCGGGTTGGCCATCTCGCAAAATGTAGCCGTGATACTCCATAGGATTTTCTTGTGGATGAATATAAAGAGAAAGAATGGGATGTAGAAGTAGTGAAGGTGTGAGGAAGAAAATGAAATAGTGGGGGTATTTATAGGTAGTGAAGAAAAATGGTGGTTGATGAATATTTATGATGGGAATAAATGTAGTGGGGTAGGTATGGATAATAAAGGAAGTTATGGGGGGTTAAGAATGGAAGAAAATGGGATTGGAAGTGGAAAAAGAGGCAAAATGGGGGGAAAACCGAGCCACTAGCCGTTAGGTGACCGTTACGTCACCGCGGGCGCGGCAGGGATCACCTCGGGCGCGGTCAGGGCGAGCCAAGTTGGGCCGGTCTTGCTTCCTTTCCATTGGGCTTTTCCTTCCTTGCCATTAGCTTCAATTTTTGGAGGTGTACCTAGTTTTCTTACGAACGGGCATATATGTATGTGAATACATATATACATGTATATTTATTTATTTTTATATCAAAATTTTCATTATGGTGACCAGAAAAACAAAAACATTAGTAAATGAAAGATATATATAGAGAAAAAAAACACATATGCATATATATATATAGGTACGGACATCGGGTCACCAAAATAGTTATTAATAATGCAGGAAACAGATAATGCAAATAAAAATGAGTCTGAAAAGGAAATCAACATAATACTAATAATACTAGAACTAGAGATCTTGTGAATAACACAGATCTATCGCCAACCGGGAGGATGCTCTGCAGGAGTGTCTGGGCCACGCAGCTCAGTCAGCTGGCGTCGAATCTCTGCCACCTCGTGAGCTAATTCATCTAACTCACCAGCAAAGGTAACATCATTCAGTTCCAACTGTAAATGAAGGTCAGCCACCTCATTGTGGAGAGTGGCTATCTCAGTGCGCATATCAGTCAACAGAGTGCGAATATCAGGTTCCTGCAAGCTGAGGTTATTAGTAAGAACAGTAGTGCGTGTAACCTCGGGTCGGGATGTGTGATCTGGAGTAGAGTCCTCGGGAGCAGGAGTGTATTCAGGAGTAGGATCTTCGGAAGCAGGAGTGTATTCTGGAGTGGGATCTTCGGAAGCAGGAGTATATTCTGGGGCATACTCTGATATCTCACCCCAACCTTCTACAGAATAGTTCCAATTAGCAGGGTTGGAAACACAAGTCATCTGAGGGTCTGGCAGTGTGAAGGTGTAAACTGTCTGGTCATCGATGAGCAATCTGTACTGATATGGGTGGAAAGAGGCCCTCCTCATGAGCCCACGATCCATGCAAAAGTCTAAATCCAGGAAAGTATATCCACAGTATGGGGTCAGCTGTGCTATCATACTGTCCAAACCCAAAGCAGAAGCTATCTGTGTCACATTCCCTCCGGAATGAATGAGTCCTACAGCGGATCGAGCAGTCTGCTCGAGGCTCTCTATCAGAAAACCTCCACTAGCTATAGGTCTGGACTGACTGGCACAGTATAGGAAAAGGATCTCCTCAGCGGTGACTAAGTGGTCACAGTAACTCCTCCCAAAGAAAGTGTGGCACAGAATCATCTCGAAGTATCGGAAAGCCGGGTTATGGATCTTCCTGGACAGCTGGGTAGAGGGGTCAAGGCTGGCTCCATCAGTAATGTCCTGCCAAAATTTATCAATATCTCTGTCCATATAGTAACTCAATGGTAACTCAGTGATAGCGGTCGGTCCAGTTTGGAAACCAAGAAAATCCCCAAATTCTTTGATGGTCAGGGTATACTCGGTACCAAACAATCTGAAACTTAGGCATCCTCGCTCATCTCCTTCACCCACCCATGGGTTATAATCCACAGAGCTAAGAAACTCCAGAGTAAGGTTCCTGTAGGTTTTGTGGACATCATCAGCATAATAATCCCAGCCAAGTTGGTTGCACAGATACCTAATACTTGGCTCAATCCCGAGTGCCTCCATGCAGCTCTGATCGGGGTACCTAGTGGGTACCATAGGTCTAGCAGATAAGGTAGCAAATCGGGCTTTTTGTGCTTCATCCCTGAAAATCACAACCATACCATCGGGGTAATGCATCCTGAAAATATAAACACAAGAAATTAGTCCAGATAAAACATATATAAATTAATAAAATAAAATAAAATTAAGAATAAACCATGGGTTGCCTCCCATGCAGCGCTTGTTTAACGTCTTTAGCTTGACGATTAGATCTTACTTTATGTGGGTATTGGTGGGTCTATAAGAATATGACTAGAGTAGTCAACAGGCAAATCGCCTCCTTTGTATAGCTTCAGTCTTTGTCCATTTACCACAAATGGAGCGCATGAATTGTTTTTGATTTCTACTGCTCCAGACTTTAGAACTTTTGACACTTCAAATGGACCTGTCCATCTTGAACGAAGCTTACCAGGAAAAAGTCGTAACCTTGAGTTAAATAGGAGAACAGGGTCACCAATGTTGAAATCTTTCTTGATGATTTTTTTATCATGCCACATCTTGGTTCTTTCCTTATATATGATGGCATTCTCATAGGCATTCAAGCAAAGCTCTTCCAGCTTGTGAATGTCCAGGATACGTTTTTCTCCGGCTTTTAGGTAATCTAGATTCAAGGATTTAATGGCCCAATAGGCTTTATGTTCTAGTTCGAAGGGTAAATGACAGGACTTTCCATAAACCAATTGATAAGGAGTTGTTCCAATAGGGGTTTTATAAGCCGTTCTATAAGCCCATAAGGCGTCTTTAAGTTTTCCAGACCAGTCTTTTCTGGATAATGATACGGTTTTCTCTAGGATCTGCTTAATCTCCCTATTCGATACTTCTACTTGGCCACTGGTTTGCGGGTGATATGGTGTTGCTACTCTATGTTTTACTCCGTATTTGCTTAGAAGCTTGTCAAATATCTTAGATATAAAATGCGATCCTCCATCACTTATGACTAACCTCGGGGTTCCAAACCTAGGAAAAATAATATTCTTAAACAGTTTGATAACTACCTTGGTATCGTTTGTGGGTGATGCAACAGCTTCTATCCACTTTGAGACATAATCGACATCTACTAGGATATACTTGTTACCCATTGAGGAAGGAAAAGGTCCCATGAAATCTATACCCCAGACATCAAATATTTCCACTTCTTGGATGTTACTTAAAGGCATTTCATCACGTCTTGAGATGTTCCCAGTGCGTTGGCATCGGTCACATTTTGTAATGTAAGTGTGGACATCGCGCCATACAGTAGGCCAATAAAAACCTGCTTGAAATATTTTGGCGCATGTTTTAGATGTGCTTGCATGTCCACCATAAGGTGCAGCATGACAATGTTTAATGACGTTGCCTACTTCTTCTTCCGGCACACATCGTCTAAATATATTATCTATTCCTCTTTTGAATAGGAGGGTTTCATCCCAAAAGAAGTGTTTAACATTACTAAAAAACTTCTTCTTCTGTTGGTAGCTTAAGTCAGGGGGTATGATATCAGCGGCCAGATAATTCACAATATCTGCGTACCATGGTATGTTGTTCAAGGTTGAGATTTCCTCATAGGTCTCTTCTTCAGTTGAGTTTATCCCAGCTATTAATCTTTCATAAGTAGAGTGATCGTCTATAGGTATAAGTTCAGGTTTAAGGTGTTCTAACCTAGAGAGATGATCAGCTACTAAGTTTTTATCTCCTTTTTTATCCTTAATATCCAAGTCAAATTCTTGGAGTAAAAGAACCCATCTGAGCAATCTAGGCTTAGCATCTTTCTTACTTAACAAGTACCGGATTGCTGCATGATCTGTGTATACTATTATTTTTGCTCCCACCAAATAAGATCGAAATTTATCAATAGCAAAAACTACGGCTAGCAATTCCTTTTCTGTGGTTGTATAATTTAGCTGGGCAGCGTCTAGTGTTCTACTAGCGTAGTAAATAGCATGCAGTTTCTTGTCTTTTCTTTGCCCTAGTACAGCTCCTACAGCGAAATCACTAGCATCGCACATGATTTCAAAGGGTTGTGTCCAATCAGGTGGTCTTATGATAGGTGCTGAAATAAGAGCTTGCTTTAAAACTTCAAAGGCCTCAAGACATTTTTGGTCGAATTCAAACTCGACATCCTTCATCAATAAGTTAGTTAAAGGTTTTGTTATTCCGGAAAAATTCTTGATGAAACGTCGGTAGAACCCGGCATGTCCTAGAAAACTTCTTACTTCCCTAACGGTCTTAGGTGGGTTTAGGTTTTCTATAACTTCTATCTTGGCCTTATCAACTTCTATACCTCTTTCAGAAATAATGTGTCCCAAGACTATCCCTTCATTTACCATAAAGTGGCACTTTTCCCAATTCAACACAAGGTTTACTTCCACACATCTTTTTAATATTTTCTCTAAGTTTGAGAGGTAGTTTTTGAAATCAAACCCACACACTGAAAAATCGTCCATAAGTACTTCCATAATTCCATCTAGGTAGTCTGCGAAAATTGACATCATACAACGTTGGAAAGTGGCAGGTGCATTACAGAGTCCAAAGGGCATTTGTCTATAAGCGAATGTTCCATAAGGGCAAGTAAATGTGGTTTTTTCTTGGTCCTCTGGGTGAATAGGGATTTGGAAAAACCCCGAATACCCATCAAGATAGCAGAAATATGAGTGTCTTGCTAGACGTTCAAGCATCTGATCTATAAATGGGAGAGGGAAATGGTCTTTTCTCGTTGCCTTATTCAACTTTCTGTAATCTATACACATACGCCATCCTCCTTCTGTTCGTTTTGCCACATGCTCACCTTTCTCATTTTCCATAACAGTGATACCTCCTTTCTTGGGTACCACATGGACTGGGCTTACCCATTCACTATCTGAAATTTGGTATATGATACCAGCTTCTAATAACTTAAGAACTTCTTTCTTGACTACATCACTCATGATAGGGTTTATTCTTCTTTGATGTTCTCTTGAGGGTTTTGAATCTTCTTCTAGCATAATTCGATGCATGCATACGGATGGGCTTATACCTTTTAAATCTGAAACTTTATACCCTAAAGCTGAGGGATATTTTCGCAAGGTATCTAAGAGTTGATTTGTTTCTATTTGGTTTAGAGCGGCGCTAATTATAACAGGTCTATTCATCTCCTCATCCAAAAACTCATATCTTAGATTCTTGGGCAGTTCCTTTAGTTCTATAGTGGGTTTCTCAGTACGCGGCATAAGGTCAGGGGTAAGAGCTAAGCATTCGAAAAGGTTGTCATCAATGTACGGTTCGATACTCTTAAATCCGTCATCCTCTAAAATAGGGGTTGATGGTAATTTGATTAAAGATTCGTTTTGTTCGAGCTCATTTACACATTCGTCAATGACGTCGATGGCATAACACGCATCTCCTATCACTGGTGCCATTAGAAACTTTGATAAAATGAACTCAATCTTTTCATCTCCTACCTCGAAAGTCAGTTTCCCTTTCTTAACATCTATTATAGCTCCGGAGGTCGATAGGAATGGTCTTCCTAAGAGGATTGGGATGTCTTCATCTTCTTTAATATCCATTACGACGAAGTCGGTCGGAATGTACAACTGACCAATCTTGACAGGTATGTCTTCTAAAATACCCATGGGATATTTGACAGATCTATCAGCTAGTTGTAAGGACATCTTAGTAGGTTGAAGTTCTCCTAATTTTAACCTCTTACAGACGGCCAGAGGCATCAGACTTACGCTTGCTCCTAAGTCTAAAAATGCTTTGTCTATCATATGGTTACCTAGGATGCAAGGGATAGAAAAAATTCCAGGGTCTTTATCTTTCTTGGCGAGTTTATTTTCGGATATAGAATGACATTCTAAAGGCTTGGGATCATCGAGTCGCCGTTTATTGGTCAAAATATCTTTCAAGAACTTAGCATATGATGGTATTTGGGTTATAGCTTCAGTAAAAGGAATCTCTACATGGAGTTTCTCTATTACCTTAATAAACTTTTGGTACTGGTTTTCTACTTTGGTGTTTTTCAGCCTCTGTGGGAACGGAATAGGTGGTTTATAAGGTTGTTGAGTGTTATTCCCTACTTCTGGTTTCGATTGCTTTTCTGGTTTCTCTGGTTCCTCTACCTGGTCTTTAGGTGTAGCATCTTCCATAGGTTTTTCTGATGTGCTTAAGTTAGGATTTCTAGGCCCTTCATAAGCAGTTCCACTTCTTAAGGTGATAGAATTTGCTTGGCCTTTTGGATTTGGTTGAGTTTGTCCAGGAAATTGTCCTCCAGGTGCAACTTGTACAGAGGTGTTTTGTGCTACTTGGGAAATCTGAGTCTCAAGCATTTTGGTGTGGGTTATCATCTGGTCAAACTTGGTTGCCAGTTGAGTAACTAGTTCGTTCGTGTGAATGTGTTGGTTCATAAACTCCTTATTTTGCTGAGTTTGAGTCTGAATAAAGGTGTCTATGGTTTCTTTAAGGTTTGGTCTTGGGGGCACTATTTGCATAGGTTGGTTTTGTTTTTGCGTTTGGAATCCTTGAGGTCTCGAAGGTCCGGGATTTTGGATAGGGTTATTGTTTTTGTAAGAGAAATTCGGGTGGTTCCTCCATCCAGGATTGAAGGTATTCGAGAAAGGGTTCCCTTGGGTATAGTTAACTTGGTCTGAGCTAGATTCGTTCAAAAGGTTACAGTCAACGGTTTGATGTCCTTGAGTTCCACAGAGTTCGCATTCCGATTGGATTGCTGCTATTGTGGTTGGGTTTTGAGACATGTTCTCGACTCTCAAAGCTAGGGCGTCCATCTTGGGATTAATCATGTCCATGAAACTTACCTCATGCTTTCCTCCATGGCTCTCCTTTTTCTCTACTGTCGCTCGTTCTAATCCCCACTGGGCGTGGTTTTGGGCCATGTCCTCTATTAGGGCACAAGCGTCAGGGTAAGGTTTGTTCATCAACGCTCCGCCAGCGGCAGCGTCTATGGACATCTTTGTGTTGTAATGGAGTCCATTATAGAAGGTATGTATGATTAACCATTGCTCCAGGCCATGGTGCGGACAAGCTCTTAAAAGTTCTTTATATCTCTCCCAGGCATCAAAAAGTGATTCGCCTTGGTTTTGGGTGAAACAAGTGATCAGGTTCCTAAGAACAGCGGTCTTGCTTGGTGGAAAATATCTCGCAAGAAAAGCTCTCCTAAGGTCTTCCCAAGTTGTTATTGAGTTAGCTGGAAGGGCGTCTAACCAGTCGTGAGCTTTACCTCTAAGGGAAAAAGGAAACAGTCTTAAACGGATGGCTTCGGGTGTGGCTCCATTTGCCTTAAGGGTGTCAGCTAACTGGATAAATACCTTTAAATGTTGATTCGGGTTCTCGGTAGCGAGACCAGCGAATTGGTTTTGTTGTACTAATTGTAATAATGAGGGCTTTAGTTCAAAGTTGTTGGTAGTTATAGTAGGGTTTACTATACTAGAACTAGGTTCCTCGTTAGATGGTTGGGCGAATTCCTTGAGTGGTCTTTGGTTACGATCTTCTGTCATAGCTCTTCTTATCTTGCGTATAAAAAGACGGGCACGAGCGTAACATTCAGGTTCTACTAAAGGATCTATTAGGTTACCGGTGCTACGATTTCTACGCATCTACCGGCTAGAATAGCCTTAGTCTAAACGGGATAACAATAGGGTACGAAATTTGACGAAGTTGGTCCCCGGCAACGGCGCCAAAAACTTGATGGGAATCTGTAACGTATAGCCTAAATATAGTACTGCAAGTGCACAGCCTATCGAAGTAATATATAAGATTATCGAACCACAGAGACCAATTGTCAATCTATCAACTCTATTGCTAAGGTGCTTATCTAAGGTGAACAAGAATATTGATGTGAGTGCAGTGCAACAAAGTAAATGAGCGAGGTAAATAACAGTTTAAAAGACAGGTTGGAATGTAAATCATGTAATCAGATATTGGTCCGGTCATGCGTAGATGAAACTACTTATGGGGCAGTATTTTCTATTGATAGCAAAGAATCAATTTAACGGGAACTTGTAGTTTTTGACTACTAAGAACCGAATTTACTCTTTAAATTAAATTCCTTTATTATCACATATAAAGGGTGCCTTCCGCGTTAAAGAGGTAAACCTATTTTTAAGAAATTGATAGTTTTGGCTTAACAGAAAAGTAATTTTACTTGGAAAGATTAACTTAAAGAGACTTTTGGCTTTTGACCAAGAGTCAGATTCCAAACCTACAAACGCGTCCGAAAATAGTTTCAAAATCGTTTTCTAAAAAGGTCAATGATTCCTATTTAACCAATCAACGGCTTTCGCTCTTTTTTGTTTGGTTAAATAATAATCAAGTCGTATCATTAGTTTGGACGGCTTTCGATCTTACCCAATAAACATTTAAACATAATTGACTTAAGTTAAAAGCAAAACATCCCCAGAGTATTTTCACTAGCATGATAATTGGAACACGACCATGATGACAATCATTACATCCAAACCTTTATAGTTTAGCCAGACATAATAAGTGCGAGTCTATAAAACGTGTAGACTATGATAAGAGCGAGTAAGTAAAAGAGTGCGAGTCTATAAAACGTGTAGACTATGGTAAGAGCATTTAGAGTCTATAAAACGTGTAGACTATGGTAAGAGCATTTAGAGTCTATAAAACGTGTAGACTATGGTAAGAGCAATTATAAGTAAAGAAATGCAATAAAATAGAACCTTGCTCCAGTCGGAGACTTGAATCTGATACAAATCTGCGGTATGGTAAGGCTGGTATGATGAACTTCAACCAAAGTGCTCCAAGACTCGATTACAACTCAATCTACACCGCAATAACTCCCCGATGTGAAGAGATTATTACTTTACAGAAACTGATAGTATATGGCTTAAGATTGTACTAAGCTTGGATGAAACTAAAAAATGAAAATCGAAAACTATTTATAGAGGATCCTTGAGATGCGTAAAGACCAGCATGCCCCTCAACTTCTTCTGAGCGGGAAACTTTTGTGAAGGCCGCGGGCGCGGTGGCAGTGGCCGCGGGCGCGGTGGCTGGAACTGCCAGATCGTGGGAACGTGGCAGTTGATCTCTGGGTGAAAGTGGGCCACGTCATCGCGTTCCCTGTAGCCGGCGCGGCGCTGAACGCCATAAGTGCAGAATATCTTGAAAAACCCTAATTTCTTGGCGTTTTGGCTCGTTTCTTCACAGAAGGCTCTGAAATGACAAGAATCCTGAAAACAAAGGAAAAAGGAACATAATACGAGAAAATGATAATAAAAACTAAGGAAAACATGTGATATTTGAGTCAGAAACATAGTGCGATTTAGTGCGATCAGATAACTTGCCTAATTTTCCAAAAACTCAATCTTTTTGCACATGGAATGCTTGATACGAATTTGATACACTTGATGATGATGATTATGTCCTGAAATAGAAAAAGATCTCATGTAATCAAGTTTTGTGATTTTATTTGATTTAAATTGATTAAAAATGAAATAATTCAATAAAAAATCAAATAAAATAATAAAATTGATAAATGGACACAAGGCTGAAGCTAGGACACGTGTGCAATGTGGCAAGATCAAATAAAGTGGAAAAGAATGGGCCCCTTTGAAAGAATTTGATGTTTTGGGGATAGTTGACTTTTGGCAATTTTGCAAAAATGCCCAACTTCAACAATGCATAACTTCTTCAATTTTGAACTTTTGGAAGTGTTCTTGGACTTTTTAGAAAGCTTGAGATGTCCTATAACCAACCCTTTTGATCTCATCTCATTTTGATATTCCATGCTCAAGTTATAATCTTTGGAAAAAAAGGTGTTTTTGTTGACTTTCAAAAATGACCTATAATGTCCAAATTTATAACTTCTTGTGAGTGCACTTTCTGATCTTGGGGTATGAAGATGGATTGTAGGAAATTGCATCCTATTCAAAATGAGCTTTTTATGGTTCATTTATCATAAAGCATGAGAAAGTTATGCTTTGTCCAAGTTGAGTTGACTTTTCCTGCAAAACCCTAATTTAGCAACTTTTGAGTCTTGATGAATTTTGAGCAATCGTTGATGAATCATGATAAACCCTTGATCAAATGATGAAATATCCTTAAAAATGATAATGTTGACAAAAATTCTTGAGGTTTTGACTGTATTTGGGTCACAGTTGACTTTTGCCCTAGTACAGTCGATTTTTGGACCCTTTGAGCAATTGACTGAGCAAACTTCCTCTGCAAGGCTTGAAACTTGACATGGATGACCTTGAGAACATATTAGGACTTTTGGGAACACTTGAGGTCATTTGGACTCAAGGGTCTTGATGCAACATAAAACCCTAATTTGGGGTTGACTGCCTTAGGAGATAGCTTGACTGTCCAACTCTTGAGCAATCTTGAGCCACTTGGAGATTTTTCTTGAAATGTTTTGAGAGATATGAGAGGGCAAATTTTGGGGTGAAACAGCTGACCCTGTTCAATTTTCTTAAACCTGAGGATGTAGATTGGCTTTCGTTCCTTTCGTGATCCGAAGGTGGAAGATGATTGAACACTAGAGTGCCCAGAAATTTGCACTCGCATGAAGTGGTATCAGCCTTGTGATGTCGGGAATGGGCTTACAGATGCCATTTGGAGAATGTTGATAGGTGGTCCGGACTTCGACTGGAATAGGAATCAGGGAGATCTTAGCGTCGATCAAACTGAGCCATAGAAGGTCTTGGATTAACTTTGGCTGGATAAGGATCAGAAAAATCTTCGAATCGATTTAGCTGAACCAGACAAAAGTCTTGGAATATCTTCAACTGGAATATGAATCAGGGAGATCTTAGGGTCGATCTGACTGAACCAGAGAAGGTCTTGGATTAACTTTGACTGGATAAGAATCAGAAAAATCTTAGGGTCGATTTAACTAAACCAGACGAAAGTCTTGGAATATCTTCAACTGGAATACGAATCAGGGAGATCTTAGGGCCGATCTGACTAAACCAGAGAAGGTTTTGGATTAACTTTGACTGGATAAGAATTAGAAAAAATCTTAGGAGCGATTTAAATGAACCAGACGAAAGTCTTGGAATATCTTCAACTGAAATACGAAACAGGGAGATCTTAGGGTCGATCTGACTGAACCAGAGAAGGTCTTGGATTAACTTTGACTGGAAAAGAATCAGAAAAATCTTAGGATCGATTTAACTGAACCAGACAAAAGTCTTGGAATATCTTCAACTGGAATACGAATCAGGGAGATCTTAGGGTCGATCTGACTGAACCAGAGAAGGTCTTGGATTAACTTTGACTGGATAAGAATCAGAAAAAATATTAGGATCGATTTAACTGAACCAGACGAAAGTCTTGGAATATCTTCAACTGGACTACGAATCAGGGAGATCTTAGGGTCGATCTGATTGAACCAGAGAAGGTCTTGGATTAACTTTGACTGGATAAGAATCAGAAAAATCTTAGGGTCGATTTAACTGAACCAGACGAAAGTCTTGGAATATCTTCAACTGGAATACGAATCAGGGAGATCTTAGGGTCGATCTGACTGAACCAGAGAAGGTCTTGGATTAACTTTGACTGGATAAGAATCAGAAAAAATATTAGGATCGATTTAACTGAACCAGACGAAAGTCTTGGAATATCTTTAACTGGACTACGAATCAGGGAGATCTTAGGGTCGATCTGACTGAACCAGAGAAGGTCTTGGATTAACTTTGACTGGATAAGAATCAGAAAAATCTTAGGATCGATTTAACTGAACCAGACAAAAGTCTTGGAATATCTTCAACTGGAATACGAATCAGGGAGATCTTATCGTCGATCTGACTGAACCAGAGAAGATCTTGGATTAACTTTGACTGGATAAGAATCAGAAAAATCTTAGGATCGATTTAACTGAACCAGAAAAAAGTCTTCCATAGATGTAGTTTTTCTTTTGAGGGGACTACTAGGTCATATGAGTAGTCAGTGGCGTTTACTGATTCGTCTTTCCCTGAAACGGTAAAGAGTCAGTCATATGCAATGTCATGATATATGAAATGTATGATATATATCAAGCAATGATGCTCTCAACATAAATGAGATTATATGGTATGATGCGTATATGCGTGTATCATGATGTATGGAAATGTAATGTTTTAGCTGGGGAAAATAAATCCCGGACAGCTGCTGGAGACAAGAGTTGAATTCTTCGCTTCCGTTGGGGATGGTGAACGAAGATGATTGTGAGAATAGACCTGTAGGAGAGGATAACTTCGTTGGGGAATATACTGATGAGGAGATTACTCTGTGGGGAAGAGATGCCCTACTGAAGATTCCACTGATAAATTCCATCGGGATGGATTATCGTTGCTGGTGATATTGAATTTGTTGAGGATTGAATTCCTGTTTGTGAAAGGGAAGAACTCCACTGGAGACGATCTCTCAGTGGCGACGTTACTGGGGATAACCTGTTAGACTTTTGTGGGGATAATCCTCTGAATTCTGCTGGGAATGATCCTTTGAACTCGGTTGGGGAGATTTATTTTGTACTCCGTTGGGGATAGACTTCCAGAGTCTACTGGGGATGATGCTTCAACTCCGTTGGAGAAGCTTTTTCAGACTGTGCTGGGAAAATTTTAACTCCACTGGGGGTATCTTGTATTCTGCCGAGGAACATTCTTATACTCTGCTAGGGAATATTAAGATTGTCGGGGATATCAAGCCTTTTTAGTGCTGATGGTAGATCAACTCTACTTGGGGAGAGCATTGCTGATTCATTCATAGTTGCAAGTCTCAGCTGGGGGAGAGCTACCATTACTGTCTCACTCTGCGGGGAGTGAAAGTATCTTAGCCATATTCTTCAGCTGAATTTACCTTGTACCTGGTGGACAGAGCAACTATACAGCTTGGACACTTCTTATTGCCCCTGTTTCTGCTATTACCAGTAATTCATCTTTTATTTTGCATGTAAATATTTATGAGCAGCAATTAATGTCAAGTGCATATATCAAAATGAACATTGGACGTTCTTTGCAAAACAAAACAGATAAAGGAAAAACAGTTTGAAATTTCTTTGAAAATGAATTGTATTGATTTTGAAGTTTGGCCTGTAAATAGGCGTTTTTGTACAAGAGGCTGACGTCCTAGTAAGAAAACGCCTCTGAGCAGATAGAATTTACACAATTTGTGAAAATAAAACAAAACAGCTATGTGAATAATCCCACTGGGTTCCAACTCTGCTATCGCCTTTATGTCCTCGAGCATCTCATCACTTTGCTACTTGGTTGAAGGTAGATCAGATTGATTAGTGTCGTCCGAGCTTGATAGTCGATACCGAAGTCTGGATGCAAGGTGATCCAATGAGACTGTGATTGGTGGAAATAGAATTGACTGTTTAAAGCTGGTTCGCGAAATGTCGCGGAAGAAAGAGTCTCCACCGTCTTTTATGTTCTCCAACATGGAAAGGACAAAAGCACAGCAAAATTCCTTATGAGATTGTTTCTCGGTTCGGGAGGTAGATTTATAGAAAGGGAAGGTGTTAGCACCCTTTCTATCCGTGGTTATCCACGGGCTCTTAGGTACTTTCTCTTATGTTTTCAAAATGTTTGCTTTTCAAAATGTGAGTGGGTTTGAAAAAGTTTCATTGAAAGATTTCTGAATGACTCTTGTATCTGTCCTCAAGAGTGTTTGAAAAATTTGTTTTGAAAGCTTTTGAAAGTGTCAGTGTAAAAAGATTTGTTTGATTTGTTTTTGAAGAGAGCAAGTACCCATGAGTCATCTACCTACCCTAAGGAATTAGGCTGTGTGAAAGTCCTTAAGGTAGTGCCATCCCACCATTGAGAGGTAAGTAGCACCACCGTCGGAGGTGTTCGGGTCAATTCGATTGTAGGGACAGTGTGGTCACCGAAGCAATAGTAGGATACCTTAGAAGTAACCCTAATGTCCTAGATCCTTTTTAATCCGAGGCAACCGTTTCGAAGCGACTGGATCTTAGACATAAGAGCGACTGCTAAAACATCCTATACTTGACGACCAATTTCGAAGGCAACGATTGAGGCGTACCCTAGAAGTGACAGGTGCATTGTGTGTTGTTTTCATGTTATATTTATCTTGGATCATGGCATTGTGAGCTACGAGTCATTTTTAATTACCATACATTCTTTCATGCAATTTAGCAGTTAGGAGTGCGGAAAATAAAATACGGAAAGGTAAAAGCTACGCTATTACAAGGCGCGGGTCTATACATCGCCAAAATACAAAGACCCGTTTTTGATAAAGATGCGGAAAGTAAAAAAGCAATAAACCTAATTACTATTACATCCTTGAACAGTTACAGAATAATCAATAAGAAAAATAATACGCGAAAAGAATTAAACCGGGAACGTCCGAGGGTTTTGGACCCTTTGCTTGAAATTAAATTAAATTAAAACCTAATTAATTATTTAATTAAAGAAAAGAAAGTGTGTTTTTATGTTTTTTGTATTTATGAAAATAAAGAAGTTAAAATTAAAAGGAAACCCTAGATCTAAGTTTATTTTACTTATTAATGAAAAAGGTCAAAATTAGGCTAATTAATTAAATTATTTAATTTACATGTTTATTTACAAAAATAATAATCAACAAATAGTAATAATGATGATTAATAAAATATGATTAAAAAAATATCAAGACCTAATTCTATGTAATTTTTATTTGTTAAGAAAAAAGATTAAAATATAAACCTAAATTAAACTAAGGCAATTGTTAGTTATTTATTTACAAAAATATGTTAATGGCAAATTTAATAAATAATTAAAAAAACATTTTTGAGTTTCTGATTTTTATTAGGAAAAATTATTTGTGGTGAATTAATTATAATTAAAGCAATTAAAAGTATTAAAAAGAAAAGAAAATGAAATTTAAATATGCAAACCAAAGGGGTGTGATGACCCAAAGTGGAGGTTTTTGTGAAGCAATTCAGGCCCATTAAGACAAAGCCTGGTTGACTTTCCTGATTGTGTGCACGCTCATTGACTGGACCATATGATGGACTTCATTCTGTGGCCATTGGATTGTTGATCAAGGCCATCTGGCAAGCTAACGCGAGAGGGTGTAGGAAGGAGTTTTGGGCATATGCTGCATGTGAACACTTTGTGAAAAATAGAAAGAATTATATGGGGGACCTGGGAATCGAACCCAGGTCCTAGTGCTTGCAAGACACGTCCACCACCACTCAGCCATCTGCGTTTGTTTGTAATATAATGGTTATTGATTATAATATATGAAAAAAACAATTATGCTGGGAATTTTAAAAAGGCGCGCCACATATTTGAATGCACCAATCATGTCCATCCATGCATCATCTTCTTCAGCTGGCCTGAAATAAAAAGCAATCAAATAGCGGGGGTTTTAAACCCCCACAAACTGGAAATATCAAAATAGCGATTAGGCATTCAATCAATATAAAAAGGGCGCGATGGTGTCAATTGTTTCGTCTTGTTTTGACGAATTTATCCACATAGGTCTTGAGGTCTAATTTTACAGTATACGCAAAGCCCTAATTTTCAAGCTTTGAAAACCCTAAAATCCATTCATGGTGAATTGTGATTCTATGCGTTTCAATGCAATTAATCCATGCCAAAAGGTTCCTGTATGTTCAAACAATGCAAAACAAACAATCAAACATGTTAAATGCTCATGAGATGCCAGTTTTGATTACGAAAAATAAGGATGAACCGTGAAGCTGTTCTGGGCAATTTCTTGAGTGTTGGCGTATGATTGGGATCTCTACGTGTTCCTGGAAGTGTCAGCAATCTATTAGAAACAGAAACAAGCTTTGAATCACGCTGCAATATTGATTTCAGTTTCACAATTTTCTTGAGTTTTTGCAATTTGGTTATGGAGTTCTTAGCAGCAGTTGTGCGTGTTCTACACTAGGGTTGGCCTCAGCATATGTATGTGATGTCAATTAGGTTAAAACTTTGGCCCAAAAGTCCATGAAATTAAGTTTGCAATCTTTGATTTTCAATCATGTAATTTTCAATCTTTTTCAATGAAAACCTTGCCAAATATGGATGATCTTCCCTTTTTGATTGAGAAACGAGTTTGCCAGCTTGCCCTGATTTGATTTGCTTCACAAAAGATCCAAAAAACATATCTTTTTGATTTTCCTATAATTAAAACCAATTAAATGAATTAATATTAATATAAATTCAATTAATTAATTAAAAATAAGAAAATAAATTATTTTGAGCTCAATGGGTCGTGCATAGGCTTTGGGTAAAAATTCAAGAAAGAATTTGAGGCCCATTAGCAAAAATGAAGTGTTTTAGGCAAAGTTGACTTTTGAAAGTTCCCAAAAATTTCCCAACTTCTCCAATGCATATCGTGCTCAATTTTGAAGCTATGAACATGTTCTTGGACATTTTGGAAAGGTCTTGAAGTCCTCTAACCAATGCCTTTGGTCCCATGTCATTTTGATTTACCAATCTCAAGTTATGGTCTTTGACTTAAAGTGCCTTTTTGTTGACTTTTTAAAATGACCTATAATGTTGAAATTGATAACTTTTTATGAGAGCATTTCTTGGACTTGGAGTGTGAAAATAAGTTGTATGAAATGTCATCCCCTTCAAAATGAGCATTGGATGGGATTTTTCTGATGAACCATGAAAAAGTTATGCCTTGGTCAATTTGCAGTTGACTTTTCAACTATCCAAAAATAGAAACTTTTGATTCTTGAGACTTTTTGAGCCATGCTTGTGGAATCATGATCAAGAATTGATCAAATGATGATTGTGGCTTCAAAATAAGATGTTGACCAAAAATTTTGACTTTTGACTGCCAAATGACCATTTTGCCCCTGCAGTTGACTGTGAAGCAATTAGGGCTTTTGACTGTGCAACTTGGTGCTGTGAGCCTTGAAACTTGACATATGGATGCTTGACAATGTATATAGGCATATGGGACTTGATTGGACCCTTGAAAACTTCAACTTCTTTGCAAGAACCAAAACCCTAATTTTGACTGTGTTAGGAGGCAATTGGACTGTGCAACCCTTGAGAGATTTTGAACCATTTGGGGATTGACCTTGGCAAATCTTGAAGAATATGGGAGGGCAAATTTTGGGGTACAACAGAGACATAGTGTTACGCTTTGATCCCTAATTTTTGCCTGGACCGCCCTTTCGGGTTTTCAGTCCACCGTGATACCCTTTTTTTCCCAAGCCGCCTTTTCAGGTTTTCGACTTGCCGGGTGTACAGATTTTTTTTTTTTTCGTCCCTTATTTTTGCCCAAACCCTTTTGGTTCACCGGGAAGCCCTTATTTTTTCCTAGGCCAATCAACCTAGTGGGTCTTTGATTATGCGTAGTATCTTTTCACTATGTTTGCATTGACAGGGTGAGGAAGGTCGTCACCATCCATGGTGGTTAGAATCATAGCTCCTCCTGAGAAAATGTTCTTAACCACAAATGGCCCTTCGTAAGTAGGGGTCCATTTTCCCCTGGGATCACTTTGAGGTAAGATAATGCGTTTGATAACCAGGTCCCCAACTTGATACTCTTGCCGTCTGACTTTCTTGTTAAATGCCTTGATCATCCGTTTTTGGTACGTCTGACCATGACAAATAGCAGTAAGTCTCTTTTCGTCGATTAGGTTTAGCTAATCAAGTCGGGTCTGAATCCAGTCATCTTCACTCAAACTTGCATCCTTCATGATTCGAAGAGAGGGTATCTTAACTTCAATGGGCAAGACTGCCTCCATGCCATATACCAAGGAGTAGGGTGTTACCCTTGTTGACGTCTGCGCTGAGGTACGGTACCCATGAAGAGAAAATGGTAACATCTCATGCTAGTCTTTGTATGTCACTGTCATCTTCTGCACAATCTTTTTAATGTTCTTATTAGCCGCTTCGACAGCCCCATTCATCTTCGGCCGGTAGGGAGAAGAGTTGTGATGCTGTATCTTGAATTGCTCGCAGAGCTCGGTGATCATCTTGTTGTTGAGATTGGTACCATTGTCCGTAATGATCCTCTCTGGTACACCATATCGACAGATCAGATTGTGCCGAATGAACCATGCCACGACGTTCTTGGTTACAGTAGCAAAGGAAGCTGCTTCAACCCATTTCTTAAAGTAATCAATTGCTACCAGGATGAAGCGGTGCACGTTAGATGTCGTAGGTCTGATCTCGCCGATCATATCAATGCCCCACATTGCAAAAGGCCAAGGTGCCGTCAAGATGTTTAGAGGGACTGGAGGTATGTGCACCTTATCAGCATAGACTTGACACTTGTGACATGTCCGAGAATGCTGATAACAGTCAGCTTCCATTGTGGACCAATAATATCTTGCCCGGAGGATTTTCTTTGCCATGGTGTGTCCACTGGAATGAGTTCCGAAAGTACCTTCATGTAACTCCGCCATGATCTTTTCTGCCTCGTTCTTATCCACACATCGCAGTAAGGTCGAATCATGGTTACGCTTGTAAAGAATGTCGTTGCTGATGAAGAACTTTGCTGCGAACCTCCTCAGAAACTTCTTGTCATTAACAGATGCACCCTCGGGGTATTCCTGAGCTTCAAGATACCTCTTCACCTCATGAAACCATGGTTTATCCGCTACCTCTTCAGTCTCAATATCACAGCAATGCGCAGGTTCGTCCAGTTTTTCAATGATGATCCGGGGAGCTTCGTTGTCCCAATTGACCTTGAACCTAGAAGACATCGCAGCTAGCGCGTTCGCCAACTGATTCTCCTCTCTAGGGAAGTGTTCAAAGGTTATCTCTTTGAAGTGGGGAAGCAAAGTCAACACATACTCCTTATAAGGAATAAGATTTAGGTGTTTCGTATCCCACTTGCCTTTGATCTGACTGATCACGAGAGCGGAATCTCCGAAGACACTTAGAGACTTAATCCTTAGGTCAATTTTTGCTCGAAGACCCATGATGCACGCTTCATACTCCGCCATGTTGTTGGTGCAGTTGAAACATAGTCGGGCGGTAAACGGAGTATGAGAGCCTTTAGGAGATATGATCACGGTGCCAATGCTATTACTCAAAGCGTTCGAAGCTCCATCAAAGTACAAAGACCATCGGGATCCTTCCTCAGGTCCTTCATCCGGTCCAGGTGTCTCACAATCAGTTACCAACATGATATTCTCGTCCGGGAATTCAAAGTTCATAGACTGGTAATCATCCACCGCCTGATGTGCCAAATGGTCTGCTAACACACTTCCCTTGATTGCTTTTTGAGTCATGTATTGGATGTCATACTCAGTCAATATCATCTGCCATCTTGTTATTCTTCCGGATAAGGCAGGCTTCTCGAAGATATACTTGATTGGATCCATCTTTGATATCAATGGAGTAGTGTGAGTCAACATATATTGTCTCAGCCGGCGAGCAGCCCATGCCAAAGCGCAGTAAGTTTTCTCGAGCAGTGAGTATCGGGTCTCACAGTCGGTAAACTTTTTGCTAAGGTAATAAATAGCGTGCTCTTTTCGGCCAGACTCGTCATGTTGACCCAGCACACACCCCATTGAGTTATCGAGTACTGTCAAGTATAAGATCAAAGGTCTCCCTTCAACTGGAGGCATCAGAATGGGTGGCTCTTGGAGATACTCTTTAATCCTTTCAAAAGCGACCTGGCATTCATCGTTCTAACGTACTACTTGATCTTTCTTCAGTAACTTGAAGATTGGTTCACAAGTAGTAGTCAGGTGTGAGATAAATCGGGCAATATAGTTCTGACGTCCCAGAAAGCCTCTGACTTCTTTCTCTGTTCTAGGAGTTGGCATTTCCTGTATAGCTTTCACCTTTGCAGGATCCACTTGAATACCTTTATCGCTTACGATGAAAACCAGTAGCTTGCCATATCTCACCTCGAAGGTGCACTTGTTCGGATTTAACCTCAGTTTGTACAACTTCAACCTGTCAAATAACTTCTGCAGATGGCCAAGGTGTTCTTCTTCAGTTTGAGATCTTGCAATCATATCGTCGACGTATACCTCAATCTCATGATGGATCATGTCATGGAACAAAGCGACCATGGCGCGCTGATACGTTGCCCCAGCGTTCTTCAATCCAAAAGGCATGACCTTGTAGCAAAAGGTGCCCCCACTGAGTAACAAAAGTTGTCTTCTCCATGTCTTCGGGAGCCATCTTAATCTGATTATAACCGGAGAAACCATCCATAAAGGAGAAGACTTTATGTTGAGCGGTGTTGTCAACTAGAACGTCAATATGACATAGAGGGAAGTCATCCTTAGGGCTTGCCCTGTTCAGATCCCTATAGTTAACACACATTCGAACCTTACCATCCTTCTTCGGTACAGGAACCACGTTGGCCACCCACTGTGGGTAAGAAGTAACTGCTAGAAAACCGGCGTCAAACTGTTTCATAACTTCAGCCTTGATTTTCTCAGACATCTCTGGGCGCATTCGGCGGACCTTCTGTTTCACTGGAGGACAGTCTTCCTTGGTAGGCAGCCGGTGAACCACAATATCGGTATCCAACCCAGGCATATCTTCATAAGATCAGGCGAAGATCTCAACGTAGTCACGAAGCATCTGAATCAACCGTTGCTTCACACTAAGCTCCAGATTTTCCCCGATCTTAACTTCTTTCATGTCCTCTTCTGTACCCAGATTCACTATTTCCACTGGCTCTTCATGTGGCTGTATAGCCCTCTCCTCTTGGAGTAACGGTCTTGCAAGTTCACCAGGCACTTCGCAATCATCTTCACCTTCGTCTTCAGCTAAGTTGATCAGATTTTCGAAGTCATAACTGGCAGTAGCAGAGTCGTTACCAGTGAGATCCAGAGTGGAGGTAGACCTGTATATGTGAGTGTGTGTAAAATAGTTGTTTTGCAATATATAATAAAAAAAACAAGGAGCACAAAATTTGAAATGCAAGAAACGTCCAATGCTTTTATTAATGATATATGAAAATGACACACATAAAGCCCTCACAAATGAAGCCACTGTGCCCCGGGTAAGACACTGGGCCGTAAAGTTTAAAACATTGTCTGTTACAAATTCAAAACAAAAAGTCTCATTACTGGGTAACAAAAGAAATAGGGATGAAGTCCTTTGCGGTCCAGTTGCTTGGTCCACCGTCGGTCGTAGGATAGATCCAACTGTCGAATTCAGACTCTTCAACGTTGTCTTCAATGGCACTTACTCCTGAATTGCTGATGAACAAGGGAGGTCTTCCGATCCGCGCGTTCCGAACAGCCTTTTGAGCTTCTGCAGTGAAACCCAAACCAAACTTGTTAGTCTTCTGCGTAAAATCAGGGAGTAGGCCCCAATTCGCACACCCACCTTTCTCGACAACAGCCCGGGTATCCTTAAAGGAAGCCATCTTCATAGGAGAATCTTCAACAACAGTCTCAGTTGATGCCAGTGTCTGGGGAACCTCTTCAAAATGTTGAAATGAGGTCTCAATGAACTCCCCATCCATCTCTACATATCGGAAGGAGTTGAGGTGGCTCACCATGTACTCTTCCTCTCCTTGTACTGTCACAATCTTCCCTTTCACTGGGTATTTCAGCTTCTGGTGGAGCGTTGAGGTTACGGCCCCAGCTTTGTGGATCCATGGGCGACCCAGCAAACAAGAATAAGATGGCCGAATGTCCATCACATTGAATGTAGAGTTGAAAACCTGAGAACCAACCTTAATCGGAATATCGACTTCTCCATGTACCATTTTCTTAGACCCATCAAAGGACCTGACAACAATGTTGCTTGGCTTCAGCTCCAACCCTTCACAGTCCAACCGGTCTAGAGCTTTATTAGGCAAGACGTTCAATGAGGAACCAGTATCCACTAATACATGAGCAAGAGTAGTACCCTTGCATTCAATGGAGACATGCAGGGCATCATTGTGATTCTTCCCTTTAGTCGTCAAGTCGGCGTCAGAGAAACCCAACCCATTATCAGCAGTCAAACTAGCCACGCAATCTTTAAACTGATCAGCTGACGTTTCTTGTGGTACGTGTGCAGTCTTCAGGAATGAAATCAGAGCCTTGGCATGGGCCTCTGAGCATAGCAACAGTGACAACATAGAAATCTTGGACGGGGTTTGCCCCAGCTGCTCAACCACATTGTAGTCACTCTTTTTGATGATCTTTAAAATCTCTTCCATCTCTTGTCTAGAAGCTTCAACAGTAATCGTCTTTGCTGCCTCCGTCCGGGCAGGATCATCAGTGGTCTCTTTGCCCCGAGTATTAGATGACTCGGCGACAAGGGTAAGAATGGGAACTTGAGCAGGAATAGTAGCAGGTACACTGGCAGGTGTAACAACAGGTTTTCGGGCAGTTGGTGGAAAGATATCAGGTGAGAAAAGTCTTCCACTGCGGGTGACTTTAGCAGGTCCAACAATATTGCTGACGTCAGTACCAGCATCCAACTCTTGCTTAACTCCATGAAAATAAACATCGGACCCGTAATGCCAAGGGACAGCTTTATCAGAGGTGTAGGGGATAGGCCCAGGAACAGTGATGATCAACGGTGCGATTCTTGGAACAGATGTAATTCTAACAGGCTTTCTCGAGGAAGCCTTGGAAGAATTGTCGAAAATGGTGATAATAGCAACTTCTTCAGTATGAACTAAGGGAACAACAGTCTTCTCAAATAGAATTTATTTACTATCCATCAGGCGTTGGACACCTGATTTCAAAAGTGGGCAACCGGTTGGTAGGGTAGAACACATACGGCAACCTTCGTCACAGCCCGGAAATAAACCGGCTAGCAAAAGGTTCTTCTTCACAGTCATCAAAGGGGTAACAATGTCGTTCACAGAAACCACAAACGAGTCTTCATCTATAGCATTCACTCCATGCTTGGTCATAGGAGTAGTCACAACATTAGGTCTTTCGGGCGCCTCGAACTCAATCTCCCTAGCATCAATTAAGTCCTGTATTTTGTTCTTCAAAGCCCAACAATCATTTGTATTATGTCCCGGGCTATCAGAGTGAAAAGCACAGCGGGCATTAGGGTTATACTTTGGTGATGTAGTGTTGGGATTCTTCGGGGCCTCCCTTGGAATCACTAGATTGGTCTTTAATAATTGCGGCAGAATCTGAGACAGAGTCATGTTGAGATGGGTGAATTGCCTTCGAGGTCTTTCGGCCTTTTGTTGATTGTTGTGCTAAGTAGCACCAGCAGGTCTTGAAATAACAACCGCATTAACAGCTTGGCGGCGTTCAAGTCTATTCTGGCTTTTCGAACTGTAGACAGCACTGGACTCTTTCTTAAAAGGCTTTTTCTCGGTGCTTGATGAAGCACCCTTTTGTATCTTACCAGCCTTATACCAGCCTCAATCCTCTCACTGGTCATAATTAGCTCTGTAAACCCAGACGAAGAGCTTCTAATCAGATGGTTGAAAAATGGACCAGACAAGGTCCCCAGAAACATATCCACCAGCTCCCGATCAGCCAAGGGTGGTTGCACTCTTCCGGCGAGGTCCCTCCACTTCTGAGCATAATCTTTGAAACCTTCGCCCGTTCCCATTGACATACCCTAGAGTTGGGTACGCGTGGGATCGAGGTCGGAATTGTATTGGTACTGCCTGTAGAAAGCAGTAGCCAAATCTTCCCAACTGCGGATACTGGCTCCGTCCAACTGGTAAAACCATTCAAGCTGAGTCCCTGAGAAACTGTCTTGAAAGAAGTGGATCCATAGGTTCTTATCAGCGGTGTACGGCTGAATCTTCCTTACATATGACTGGAGGTGCAGCTTCGGACAAGAAACTATGTCATACTTAGCAAAGGCTGGTGCCTTGAACTTGTGGGGAATTACCACCCCAGATGATAGACCTAGATCACCAAAGTCCAGACCAGGCACTTTCTGAACTTCTATCACACTCAACCGGTCTTCTAGTTGCTTGTATTTATCCTCAGCCGGAGGATACTGGTCTTAGTCGAAGTTCGTCTCGTTGTCTGAGACCATAGGGCTAGGATCCCTTCTTTCCTCTTGACTATCTTTCCCTCCAGATGAGGTGGTCAAATCAACTTCATCTCGTAGCCTGTTTCCAAACCTGTGACCTGTGTTAAACAGGATTGTCCTCTTCTTATTCTTCTTATTCTCTTTCAGGGTCTTTAGATCTTGCTGACCCTTAGCTAGATTCATGAACAACTCTTGGAATTGGGCATTCTGGGCCTGTAGGGCCTTGATTGCTTGCTCAGTTGATGGTTCAGCAGACATGACGAGTGCTGAAATAAACAGCGAAGAAGATAAGAGACCTGTAATAGGTACCTGTTATAAGGTGCATGGGATGAAATGCGTATGATATGATTTCAAAGACATCGAGAGATTCAAATTCGTAAACAAGAAAGGAAACACACTTTTATTAGATAAACTTAAAATTCAAATTGTTAAACAGATGCCCTTAAGGCGTTACAAGAAAGGAAATACTGAAAAGTAAATAAAAAACTGGAAAGGAAATAATCAAAGGACAATCAGTGCTCCCATGGTCGCTTCTTGTCAGTGCGAACATAGTCATTGAGGATCTGCTCGTTCTCCAGCTGTCTTGTCAACTTCTGAATCTTCTGCTCTTGCTCGTTAAACTTTTCTCGGTAAGCATCCCGCTCTTCTCTCAGCTGCATCCAAGACCTTTTCAGTGCCACAATGTCAGTGGGAATGTAAGGGTGGAGGATGGTAGGAAGAACCCCCTCTTCATTAGCAACTTCAACAATGATAGGTAGGACGGCTTCATACGGCATACCCAGCTTTTGGGCACGGATACGAACCCATCTGAGATATGGCTCCATTGAAAGAGAAGTCTTTGGACCCAGCTCATGTGGATCAGATCTGTGAACTCTATCCCAAGCCCTTATGAATATGAGGCGTTGCTCGTCGCTATCCCCTTGGAAATCAAAGATGATACTAGGCATTAGCAGCTCGTGAGGTCCTTCTCTTCTGGCTCGCCCAAACTAACGTAGGGCCAAGCATGGATTGTAAGAAATTCCTCTGTTGGTTCTTATCAGGGGAACATTGGGGTTCTCCCCACATCGATCAATAATGGCCACCTCGTCCATACCTTTGATAGTCCAGATGATGTCATTATTAGAGAGAGACATAACCCTATAAGCCCAACTGTGATACGGTGGGAGAACTGACTTGGATTTTGCGTTTGTGTTCGCAAATGTTTCGGTTTAGCAAGAGTCGCCACCGACTTTTTATTTTATCCTAAGGAAAGGTCAAAAAGCACAGGAAAGACCTTTGAGATGTTTTCTTGGGTTCGGGGAGTAGATTATAGAAAGGGAAGGTATTAGCACCCTTTCTATCCATGGTTATCCATGGGCTCTTAGTTACTTGCTTAGATCACTTACTTTTGCTTTTCAATTGTTTGAAATGGTGCTTTGTGTGCGTTTTTTAAAGATGTTTTGAAAAGGGGCCATCGTTGTGGCAACCTTTGTAATGATTCTTGTTTGAATGTATACAAAGATGTTTTTGTCTTTTGGAAAGTTTTCAATTTTTGAAAGTAAGGTTTTGAAATTGTGTTGTGAAGTGTGTTTTAAAGATAACAAGGATATTTTTGCAAGTTTTGATCAAGTAACTAAGAGTTGTCTACCCTATTTTACTCAAAGATCTTTCTTATGTTTTTAACCCTTTTAACAGTGTTGTTTCACCATTGTGTTTGGTGAACAACCTTGTGTTAGGATGTTAACGGGACAGGCGCGGGTCATCGTATAGACCATGATAGCAATGGTGTCAAGTATTTTTGGCAATTTTAAGGGACTTGATCATTTTGTTTAGGCAACTCAGATAGCGTCATCGAGGGACTATGATCTTTTTGTTTGTTTTTGTTTTGCCAAAGTGCTTGACATGCAACCATGGCCCATTTTTGAAGGCAACAAGTGGATTGTAACCCTAGGGGTGCAAGTGTGTATTGTGTTTGTTTTTCATGCATATTTATCTTGGATTAGGTCAAACTAATTGTTGATTTTATTTGCATACAAACCCTAGGTCTAAGCATGGCATAATTGAAAGTTTTTAAATGTGCGAGAATTTAAATGCTACACTATTACAACATGATATAGGGAGGGGGGTACAAATTTGAATTGGGGGTATTTGACAAGAAAATAAATTCTAAGTTATTACAACCAAATCGAATGTATAGGCAATATTTAAATGTACAATAATTGAAATAAATACAAATAAATAAAAGTCAAATGAAATGTATTATGCAAAGAAAAGGTTTTTTATATATGTAAAAATTATATTTTTTAATGTGAAATGTAAGTAAATAAATAAATAAAAAGTCAATTTTTATTATCTTTGTTATTTAGGGGAAAAAAACCCTAATTCTTAAATAAATAATATTATTTATTAATTATATACAATAATATATTAATTTGTACAAAAAAATAGAAGTATATTATAAAAAAGATAATTTTAGTGTAAAATATTAACAAAAAAAAAATATGATATTTTTATATTTTTTACCTAATTATTTAATAAGATAAAGTATATATATATATATATATATATATATATATATATATATATATATATATATATATATATATATATATATATATATATATATATATATATATATATATATATATATATATATATATATATATATATATATATATATATATATATATATATATATATATATATATATATATATATATATATATATATATATATATATATATATATATATATATATATATATATATATATATATATATATATATATATATATATATATATATATATATATATATATATATATATATATATATATATATATATATATATATATATATATATATATATAAATTAATTATTTTACAAAAAATGTGTATATTCTAGAAAATATTTTCAAGTGTAAATAAAAATAATAAATGAAGATGAGTATATTTTTTTGTATTATTTTTTGGAGTTTTTAATAAAAAGGAAATAGTTTATTTACATATTTACTAGTAATAAAAACAATAAATGTGAAATAAATATGAAAAAATATAAAATAATTTTTTTGGCATTTTTTATATTTGGATAAAAAGTAATAAAGTCAGAATAAAAAATAAAAACATCAAAATGACAAATATTCAAACAAATGGGTCAGGGGGTGTAAACTGAACAAAAGGGGTGTTAAAAGCAAAAGGACCCAGGCCCAACCCAGAATCACTTCTTCTTCTTCCTTGGAACAAATCTTGCGCGCGTGCTATGTACAAAACTGTAACTCCTGATTCTTTGATCTTTTGACAAAACTCATAACATGAACATTGTAGAGAATTAAATAACGAATCTAACCATATAAAAAACTTGGATTAACTCTCAAAGACCATAGAGAATTTCTCTGACCCTAATTTCTAACCTAGCTTTTTCATAAAGTTCATGAGTGAAATTCTCCTAGCACGATTAATGTAAATGAAAACTAAGCATATGTATGGCTTCAGGGCTATGAGTACCACATATTTCATTCACAAACCTAAGCCTAACCATTCCTAAATAGAGAGATAGAAGTCCATGAAATACTTGTCTCAGTTGACTTCGAGCTGGACAATGTAGCAACCTTCAATGGTGTTTGAGCTTCTGTTGAGCTTGCCTGAAGTCCAAGGAAGCTTTTCCAATGCTTGGCTTGTTTTGAAACAACTTGAATCGTGTTGTAGAACTCAACCTGCAGAGCTTTGAAACAAAAATGGAAAAGTATGTTAGAGGTGTTACAGCTTGCAATGGTGGCCTGGGATAGTTCAGGTGAGTTGATTGGAAGGTGTTTGAACTATCTTTGGGCAAAACGCACGATGGAATCTGGTTATGGCTTGCAAAATGCAGAACTTGCCCTGTTTTGCAGAAAAATAGTGATTCTGAGTATGAGGAGGTTTGAGTGATGAAAGGGTCGTGTTTTAGGCTTGTTGGGAGGTATGGAACTTGTCTACAATGTTTGTGTAAGCTTGTTTCAACAGATATGAGAGATGGTATATGTTTGGCAACTTTCTTCTTTTTCAAGCAAGAGTGTGTCTCCTCCCAATGCAAGCCTGCACAAGCCCTAAATCATGCTGCACCTTTTGCTCTTGGTTACTGGAATTAGTGGACTTGATCTTGCCTCAAAGATCTGGCCCCATGCCTCAAGGATTTTATTTTGACATAAAGTGAAGTTTAGGCAAAAATGGCATTGTTGCTTTTTCCTTTTAAGGCTTAAACTAGTGTATAATGCCCTAATGACCAAGGCAATACCTTAACTCAATGGATATGCATTAAATTAAGGAGTAAAAATTGGTTTTGAGGCCTATAATGGTGAACCAAGCTAGCTAGATCAGAATTACAAATTGGTATGAACATGTATTGGCCATGGACAAAAGTGAGTTTTTGCCAACTTCAAGCATTCGATTCTCTCTAACCACAAGGGTGTTTGAGGAGTTATTGGATAATTTGGAAAGCTTGGAACATGTACTACAATCCATCTTTGAAATGCAACTTGAAATTCCAAGTGGAAATATGTGACAAATGGCCAAGAACATGGGTCAAAATCCTGCCCAAACTAGGGCAAAATTTCCCTAAGTTAAAAGTTTTAGGTACCCTTGTTCCAAAAATCATAGCTTGAGATACAAGCTTCTTTTGAGAAAACTTTGTGAATCAAAGTTGTAGACTTTGTGATGGACTACAACTTTCATGTTTCAAGTTTTCCTTGAATCCATTTGCATCTTGGTGAAACAATGGGACAAAGTTAGAAACAAAATAAGAAAATTTCATAACTTGGAAAATTTCTAAGTTATGAAATTTTTCCATTTTAAACCCTAATTTGCATTTTTGGGTTTCTTGATGAACAAGTTTCACAATTTGACATTTCTTGATGAAAAATAACTCTTGGCACTTGATTTTGACCAAAAAGTCAAAGTTTGACTTTTCAGTATACAGTCAAATTTTGATTAGTTGACTGGAAAATTCATCTGTCAATCCAATGCATTTGAGATCTTCTGAACTTGTTGAATGGTTCAAGACAATGTCATTGAGTCCTTGTGTCCATGGTTGAGCTTGATTTGCCATTGGTTAGGTCAAACAGTCAAAAATTGCCTTTGTACAGTCAAAAACCCTAAAAATGACCATTTTGCCCTTTTGGTGATCTGATCAAATTTCTTGTGGAATTATGATCCAAACTTGATTAAATGACATATATGAGTTCATTATGTTGATGTGGGTCAAAAATCATGAGGTTTGACTGTCAATTGGCCACAGTTGAATTTTTCCTCAACACAATTGATTTCTAGGTCAACTGTCCAATTGACTGGGCAAAAATTTGAATCAAGACTTGAAACTTGGTATGGACCAACTTGTGAGTCCAACATGGAGTATGAAAGTAATTTTGGGCCTTGTAGGTCAAAATATCCCTGTGCAAAATCAAACTCTAATTTAGGTCAACAGTGCAAGGAAGTGTCTTGAGCAGAGCAAACCCTAGCTTGAATCTTCAGTTCCAAGAATCTTGTAATGAGAAAATGTTGAAGAAATGGGAGCACAACACCAGCCCATGCCTTCTTTGTTCTTCATCACTGATTTGGGGAGGTGCGAAATAAACCACCTCGCCAATAGTGGAGCACAGCACATCAAGGTTCCCCGCTTTCGAGCAGTACAGGCATAAAGCTGATGAAGAATGTCACCCAAGAGAGTGGGTACAGGATTACGAGAGATGAAGATTTTCACCATATTCACATTAACAAAAGAGTCAGGATTCTGAAACAATACCAAGAAGTATATCAGAAGAGCCAGAATATCTTCGAATGCCTTGAAGTCTAGACTATCCCAGAAATAATTAGCCTTACCAACCAAGAACTTAGTCAGAAAGCCCTTTGCTCCACTTCTAGTCTCCCAATTAGCCATTACCTCATCCTTTGTCATATGAAGGGCTGAAGCAATCTCTTCTGGCCTAAGGATCTTCTCTCAACCAGTAAACGGGGTCTTCTCCAGAATAGAGATACCAAGCAGATCAGAGAACTCTTCTAAGGTGGGAACCAGCTGGTAGTCCTGGAAAGTAAAGCAATGGTACAGTGGATCATAGAATTGGACCAAAACACTCATCATCTGCTCGTCCAATTTGGAGGTGACCAAACTGAGAAGATACCCATGTCTTCTGATGAAGGAGGTAGTATCATGCATTTTTGCAACCAATTCTTTAAGCATGGTGGGAACCTGGACAAAGTTGATCCGGATGGTGTTCCTACGCATGGGCATCATGACCTATAAAACAGAACAAAGATGAATCCCTCCTGTCTTTGAAATAGGTTAGTCCAATGCAAGATGTATGCAACATTATGATGTCATGATGTCATGATAGAAAGCACACTACAAGTATCCACAAATAGAAAACATGGTAAAGGCACACAAGTCACACAGAGAGCCCTTAGATTTCAGGCTGGCAAGGAGCTTAGGTACTACCCTCTTTCAGTTCAGTTGGTTTAAACCTGTCCTAAAAATAGTAACCGGGTTCTAGAGGATCTCAATATCACTAACTACCCTCGATCGGTCATAATTCCAATTTAGCAACCTTTTCTTGCAGTCGGAATCATCGCGAGAGTTTAGTCTCAATGAGTGTAGCATATTGCTACTGTTCTAGGGCCAAGTTGGTCAATTTAAAGGTTCTAAGGTCAGTTGGTGCTTAATGACCCCTTATAAGACCCATATTTTCCTCGTTCCAACACAAGGGATATCGGTACAGACTAAAGTGCCACACCAATGTAGCTACTGCTTCAACCATATCGGTCTACGCCGTACAGTTCCCTCACAGTTTATTGCTACTTACCTAAAGGGTATCCCCCAGATCCGGGTTAGGATCTATAGTAACTCCGATTCAAGCCCACAAATATAAAGCATACAAAGAAAACAATTGAAAACACAATGATCTAACCCTAAGGTACACCCCACTTATTAAGCGTCCCCAGTAGAGTCGCCAGTTCTGTGATACGGTGGGAGAGAACTGACTATTTTTCGGAATGCTGGTTTGCGTTTTGTGTTTGTTTTCACAAAATGTCACGGTAAGCAAGATTCGCCATCGTCTTTTATTTTATCCAACAAGGAAAGGAAAAAAGCACAGAAAAATTCCTTTTTCGAGATGTTTCTCGGGTTCGGGGGGTAGATTATAGAAAGGGAAGGTGTTAGCACCCTTTCTATCCGTGGTTATCCACGGGCTCTTAGGTACTTGCTCATAATGTTTTCAAAATTTGCTTTCTTTGTGCTTGTGGGTTTGAAGAAGTTTTTGTTTGAAAAGGAGTGTAAGTGTGAAAAAGATTTTGTTTTTTGAAAGAGCAAGTACTTAAGAACCATCTACCTACTCGAAAAAAAGAATTGTTCTATGCTAATGTCCTTTAGACAATGCTATCGCACTATTGATGAATAGGTAGCATCGTCGTTGGAGTTTTTAAGGGTCAATTCGATTAAGGGACGTGCGGTCACTAAAGCAATGTCAGGACGCCTTAGCGGTAACCTTAATGTCTTAGATCTTTTTTCCGAGGCAACTTATGATCTTTGGACAAGAGGGCGACCTCTAAAACTTCCTATACTCAATGACCGCGTTCGAAGGCAACCAAGTGAGGTGTACCCTAAGAGTGCGCATGTGCGAGTGTGTTGTTTTCAGTTAATTTTGTCTTTGTACATGCCAATGGTTATCTATGTTGATTTTAAGTTAAACATTCGATCTTGTCATGCATTCCCTATTATCAAACATCTAATAGTTTATAAGTTGCGGAAATTAAATTGTGGAAATTAAACTAACTATTACAAGGCGTCGGGTATTTACATCGCCAAAAGCAACCCTTAAAATTAAAATGCGGAAAATAAATAAAGCGGTAAAAATAGTAAAGTCCTAATTATCTATTACATTCCGGAAACAGATACAATATTGAATAAAATGGATCGCGTGCGGGAAATTAAATCGGGCGTAAGTTTTTTTAGGGTTTTGACCCTTTAATTAAAGAAAAGATTTTTTTGGTTATTTTTTAATTAAGAAAGAAATTAATCTAGGTTAATTATTAAATTAATAAACTAATTAATTAATAAAAATATTATTTTTGGATTTCTGATATTTAAAGAAATAAAAATAAATTTATTCAAATAAAAACCTAATTGTCTAAATTAATTTTAATTATTGCAAAAAAGATATTAAAGTTATTCCTAATTAAGACTAAATTAATTAATTGATTTGTTAAATAAAAGAAAATACTAAAATTTAATTAAATAAGAAAACATTTTTTGGTTTTTAATTTTATGAGGAAAAAAGATTTTATTGGTTGGTTAATAATTAAAAATAATAACAATAAATAATTAAGCAAAATAAAAAGAAAATAGAAAGAGTTTTGGGCCTGATTAGGGGGTTTACTCAGCAATTCCATGGCCCAATTGAGTTGGGCCCTTGTTGACTTTCCTGATTCAGTCTGCACTGGTTGACTAGATCCCACCATAGGCCATCATCCCTGGATTGCCAGATTTGGCCTTGGGCCATCTGGCGCTTGATATCTGATGGTGTATGGTGTGCCCCTAACCTGGATCTGCACTTGATTACATGAATAGAAAAAATAACAAGGAATATGGGGACCTGGGATTCGAACCCAGGTCCTGTTGGATAATGGATACACGCCTTTGCCACTCAACCATTGTGCTTCATCTGTTAACATATTGGATAATAATAATAATATGGGAATCATGATAATATGCCAGAATAAAAAAATAAAAACGCGCCAAGTATTTGAACCAACCACAGGGGGAGTGACACGTCTCCATCCCTAACCTCCAGCCCTGTGATTTTTACCTGCGGATTCAGATTCGCAGCTGAATTCGTAGGTCAACCCTAAAATCAATTCTAAGCCATAAAAATGACCCCCAAGACCATGGTTGTGCTCGTCTATCTCCTCCGGTCACGTCTATGTCCATCAATGGAACCAATTTTGCCTATGAAAGAAATGCCCAAAAAACAAACTACAAAACCCTAGGTTCGGTTATGGGGTTACAGTCCATATAAATGCAATCAAACAATGCCAAAAGTTCAGAAATTTCATAAGCATTACAAATATGTCAAAGATTTGCCAGGAAAATGCAAGAATATGGAGTTATGATTTTGAATGTAGGGCCATGAAACGTGATGCTTACAGTGCGTTTTGATGGCTGTGAGAGCTTGCTTTGGATTGATTCTGACTCAGTGATTGTCCAGCAAGCGATTAGTGTTGAGTTTTGCTTCTGAAAATGCCTCTAAGTGTGATTTTGGTTTCACACTTTTTCCACCTTTTTTCAAGTTTGGTTCTTGATGTTCTTGCAGCCTCTCGGTCTGGATTTCGTGCCTTTGCCTTGTATATGTATGATGGAGTGTATTAGGTCAACTTTTGTGGACTGAATCCTTGCACATTGATGCCTTGAGATTGGATTTGATTCACCATTGATAACTTGCCTAATTTGCCAAAAACTCAATCTTTTTGCACATGGAATGCTTGATACGAATTTGATACACTTGATGATGATGATTAAGTCCTGAAAATAGAAAAAGATCTCATGTAATCAAGTTTTGTGATTTTATTAGATTTAAATTGATTAAAAATGAAATAATTCAATAAAAAATCAAATAAAATAATAAAATTGATAAATGGACACAAGTCTGAAGCTAGGACACGTGTGCAATGTGTCAAGATCAAATAAAGTGAAAAATAATGGGCCCCTGTGATAAAATTTGAAGTTTTGGGGATAGTTGACTTTTGGCAATTTTACAAAAATTCCCAACTTCAACAATGCATAACTTCTTCAATTTTAAACTTTTGGAAGTGTTCTTGGACTTTTTAGAAATCTTGAGATGTCCTCTAACCAACCCTTTTGGTCTCATCTCATTTTGATATTCCATGCTCAAGTTATAAGCTTCGGAAAAAAAAGGTGTTTTTGTTGACTTTCAAAAATGACCTATAATGTCCAAATTTATAACTTCTTGTGAGTGCATTTTCTGATCTTGGGGTATGAAGATGGATTGTAGGAAATTTTATCCTCTTAAAAATGATATTTGGATGGGTCATTTCTCATAAAGCATGAGAAAGTTATGTTTGGTCCAAGTTGAGTTGACTTTTCCTGCAAAATCCTAATTTAGCAACTTTTGAGTCTTGATGAATTTTGAGCAATCCTTGATTAGTCATGATAAACCCTTGATCAAATGATGAAATATCCTTAAAAATGAGAATGTTGACAAAAAATCTTGAGGTTTGACTGTATTTGGGTCACAGTTGACTTTTGCCCTAGTACAGTCGATTTTTGGACCCTTTGAGCAATTGACTGAGCAAACTTCCTCTGCAAGGCTTGAAACTTGACATGGATGACCTTGAGAACATATTAGGACTTTGGGGAACACTTGAGGTCATTTGGACTCAAGGGTCTTGATGCAACATAAAACCCTAATTTGGGGTTGACTGCCTTAGGAGATAGCTTGATTGTCCAACTCTTGAGCAATCTTGAGCCACTTGGAGATTTTTCTTGAAATGTTTTGAGAGATATGAGAGGTCAAATTTTGGGGTGCAACACCAAGCCTCCAATTCTTTTCACAAAACTACTCACGCTTTGGAGTTCCGACTCTAACTCGCGATTCACAACCACCCAATAATATCAATGACATTCAACAATCACTTATATTATCCCAACACAAACTTTATGGTAATTCATCACTCTATCACCATCCAAAACATCGACCTCACACACAATGATAACTCAACATTGACAACTTCTCAATCAACATGTAGTGCTGAAAACATTACAACCATTTGAACTTCATCTTCTAAAAGTTATCCTACTTACTTAACCGATATCTTCCAGCATAAGAATTTGCATCGAATTTTCAAAGAAATTCGTAATCACTTGGTTTAACTTCAAATAGTTCACCTCAAGGATGGCATTAAGTCAATCCAACATCTCGCTCTAACGACAAGTTGCAATTATCCCCGGGAAAACATCAGGACTTACACACAACTGGCACATCATTAGCCATAGCATCACCCTCCATTCCCAGAGATGCGAATAACACAAGTACCTGATTATTCCCCAGCAAGAACACTTCAACTAACCATTAGACTTAAATTCTGAATTTGTACTTTCTCCGAATTCTAGAAACAACACGGTTTCACAAATATTTGCACTCATGCAATTTACAGCACCCAGAACCCACTGTTTACACTTGAAGCATCTCAAAGAAGCACAAGCTTCTCCCCCACTTGTTTCAATCCCACTCCTACAAACAAGTGATTAGAACAGCAAGAAAGTACTAACAATATTTCATACACATGTTGCGTACTAAGGAACAAAACTACGACAATATTCAATTGTCACACTACAGACTCAACAACTTGGTCGAACAGGCTGACCTGCTCTGATACCACTAATTTAACACTCTAATTCCCCGTCTATAATTTAACCAAAAATCAGAGTAAGTTAATTCATAAAATAAAACATCAATAATAGGATGCCACATCTTCGTACATCATACATGCTCATATAAAAAGATATTCAACACATAGCCACTTATTCATCATGTTTGAACTTCATTTCATTTATTCGAAGCGAAAAACATCATTAGTCATCATAATAAAAAATTCAACGTAAAACTTCAATTAAATCCAACAAATGGAGTTCTACAATAGTTTACTCCCATTATAATAAAACAAGCGCAAAACCCCCAAGTGTTACATATCAGAGCTGACACCGACTCAATCTACATAAAGTGGGGCATTTCTTAATGAACATCTACCTCGAGCTATTTTAGATCATTTGCACATTACCCACGTAGAGGCAACATTAAAACAGAAGAGGTGAGATATTATAACAATATAAAAGAAAGCATAAAAACGAGTAGATAGCAATTTAAGTACACATAATCATACTTCTTTACGTCACACATTTACTTCATTCATCACACCATAAATTACATCAACATATAAGCAAATATGCACACAACACATAACACCCATCATAATATAACCCATACTCTTTCAGCATCAAAACATCAAGTTATCAATCATATTGCAATGTCATGAGACCAACGCTGACTCAATGCATGTGGTACCAATAGGGTAGAACCCTTATCATAATTCCAACTTAGGTCAACAATATCATAACGCTAATACAGGCCATCTCTCGCCAAAATAGGCCATCATTCGCCAATATAGGCCA
Organism: Vicia faba; assembly: GCA_948472305.1. Taxonomy (NCBI): domain Eukaryota; kingdom Viridiplantae; phylum Streptophyta; class Magnoliopsida; order Fabales; family Fabaceae; genus Vicia; species Vicia faba. The sequence continues at coordinate 986,498,328 of OX451740.1, read as the reverse complement.
TCATTCATGAATGCATGTGACCCTGACATGCAACAACGCAATTCACATTGATTATTCTTACTCATCAATTCCACACCAATACAGGCCATCTTCATCATTATCATGCAAAATATCATGCAAAACAATCGAATTATTCATACAACATCATCTTACTCAATCGTATCTCAATTCATGGCACATTACTCAGGAATATACACAGATAGGCATCAATGTTGGTCAAATAATTAGCTACTGTGTTCCAATTTATTTTTATAAGATAGAAAATAATTTTAGCTTCGTATTGGTCCAAACAGCACGTCAAACGGACACCCGAGTCAAAAGTTACGGATTTTCAAAGTTTCAAAAACATTTCAGTTCAGCACACACAAGAAACCGTTTTCCCCAAAATTGGAAACCCGTTTGTGCGTTTTTACAGTAACCTGCGTGACAACATGTTGAAGAAATTAGTTTCTTCAAAACTGGAAACCTGTTTCTTCTCATACATAAACATGTTTCTTCTGCAATTTCTCAGGCAGAAACCGATTTCCCAAAAACCAGAAACTGGTTTCTGCTTCACAGAACAGATTTTTCTGTTATTTTCCAGAACACAATTCATGTTTCAATCAACCCCAAAACATCTCAATTTTCAATTTAAATAAGTATCATACGATTCCATAAAACACACACTCCATACACCTCATTCCAAAACAACTCATATCAACAATTTTAACCAATTTCTTCATATTTATAATAAACAATTCATCAAAATACAAAATCCCACAAAGCAATAGTAATGAGAAATCAAGAACACACAATCATGGAACCTAATCACTACTATTCTTCATCATCATGCAATCAGTTATAGAGTTAGAACCCCACCCTTACCTTGGATGTTGTCGGTTCTTGACTCTTACGGTGAAACTTCTTGCCCTAGCCTCTTTATCTTCTTCTTTCTTCTACGAATATTTTCTCTGTTTTCTGCGTTGTTTTTCTCTTCTCTATTCTCAACTCTTTTTTATTCCAACCTTGACCTTAGAACCCCTAATTCATAATACCAACTTTGTCCTTCCTCATTAAAATAATAATAATATAATTATAAAAACTATAATTATTATTTTAATTCAAATAATATTATTATTAAACCAACATTCTCCTTCCACCTCTATTTTTCTACATTTTTAGTCATACACCCCCTAATACCTTAATTTCTTTATTTTCCAAGATAATACCCTTTATTAAGACATCAAAACACGTCGGAACATAACACTTACTCGCAATCACATATACTCCCTTAATATTTATTTATAAAATTAAATAAATAAAAACTGGAGTGTTACAGTGGGACCTTTAACCGCCTACTGGCTAGGATCAGTATGTTTGGCTTAAATTTATCCGGGGTCGATCTGGTCGGCCCCTGAACAAGTGTCTTGACAATCAAGGTTACAAAGTTGTGTTGTTTTATCTACTATTGAGGTTGAGTATATTTCCTCAACCGAAGTGTCTGAAGAACTTTCACAGAAAAGGAAAATCGTACAAGAGTTAGGTGTTATGCAAGAGAAGTTTGTGTTATTCTGTGACGGTCAAAGTACAGTTCATCTTTGTAAGAACCCGACATTTTATTCTAAACCAAAACACATTAAGGCGCGTATCATTGGTTATGAGATACATTAGAGACAAAGTCATTTTTCACTTGAGAAGATTTATATCGGTGATAATGGTTTAGATATGAAGACAAAGATTTTACATGTGACAAAGATGATTAGTAACAGAAAATAAGATGAGAATGTTGAAACAACTCCTTTCCACTTGAGTCGGGAGTGAGAGATTTGTTTGGTGAGCTCACTCGTAAGTAGGATCCGTCAATTATTTGAGAAAAAAAGAAGAACAAAAACAGAAATAAATAAAAGAAAAAAGTTTCTATGTAATGTTTTAATTGAGTCAAGCTCATTTAGCACGAGACAAGTTAAATGAGATTTGTTAATCCCTAAAACAAGAAAGTTAAATGAGATTTGTTAATCCCTAAAACAAGAAAAACAAAACATAAGCAAAAGGAAAATATGTATTAGTAATGTAAAGAAAGACAGTAAGGGTTACAACTGAGAAAGAAGAAAATTATAAATTTGCTTAAATAATAAATGAGTGTGTAGTAAATTTTTTCTGTTTTTCTATAATTTTAATATATTGTTCCTATCACTTATATAATTATATTTATGTGCTTTTTAAATATTTTTATTTTCGTTTAAAGTTATTTTGATATACCCAAGTATTGTTTAGTTGTGTGTTATTCAACTTTATTTTCATTGGTGAATGTTGTTGTTTTCTATGAAGGATTTTTATGTATCCATCATTTTTATATTTTACTAGATCAGGTTATATGATTTTTAATCTCTTATTTTAAGAGAAAATTTTCACTTTAATGATACCGATTTATTAATTATTTTCCAATATCTTGTATCCTTCTCCACGATGGAGGTTGAATTTATTAATGTGAGAAAAACAATTAAAGACAAGGAAATGTGTTTTATGATAGTTAAAATGACATGCTTTTGACTAAGAATCAAATGTATCATGACATGACTTAGTACATTTGTGTTTTTGTTAGGAAGTCAAAGCAAAGCGTGAGATCAGCCTAGAGAAAATAGGTATCGAAGATAATCCTATAAATTTTTTCATCAAAGTACTGTTTTATTGAAAATCCATCACCTCTATGATGAATTTCTATTAATCTTGATAAATAAGATTGTCATCACTCACACAATAACGACGAAAAGAAAATAAATTTAAAGAAGAAAATAATTAGGGTTTATGTAGAGTAACTCTCTATCCACAAACTGTGGAAAAACTTTTATTTACTTACAACTGCAAATACTGTAAATGAATTAATTTATTACAAAAATAGGGATTACTCCCTCTATTTATAATTGAGCTTGTTTCTCCCTAAGCTAAAAGGCTCAAAATTATAAAAGCTCAAAATACATATTTTAGACCTAAATCAAATCTAAATCAAACCTGTGTGTAGCAACCTGCTTACAACACTTCGACACACCTTGTGTTCGAGCAACAATCTGCTTCAACACAAGGAATTACACATTTAACACACCACATAATTCATTATATCTAAGTTATCTATATTCATCATAGCTCTTAGTCTTCTGAATACTTCGACCTTCACACCCTTCGTCATGATGTCTGCAATCCGATTCTCAGTTATGCAGTGTTCCAAGTTCATATTTCCTTCTGCTACCTGCTCTCGAAGATAATGGAACCTCATCTCGATGTGCTTTCTTCGACCATGTGCTATTGAATTTTTCGCCAAATTGATAGTTGACGTGTTGTCGATCTTCATGGTAATTGCTCCATGATCTTTCCATGTGATTTCTTCGACCAAGTTCACCATCCATGTTGTTTGACATGCACAAAGAGAAGCAGCAATGTACTTTGTTTCGCACCATAGTGCCACTACTGGTTCCTTTCTCGAACTCCAAGCAACTGGCGCACCTCCTAGCATAAACACATATCCTGCTATGAATTTTTTATCCTCGTCATCACTACATCAACTTGAATCAGTGTATCCAACTAACTTGCATTCTTTTCCTTTATCAGCTGCAGGAAACAAAATGCCATAGTCAAGAGTTTCTTTCAGATACCTTAGTATCTTCTTCGTCGCTGCTAGGTGTGATACCTTTGGCTTCTGCATGAATCCACTTACCATACCTACATTGGATGCTAAGTTTGGTCTTGTATGACAAAGATATCTCAATGACTCAATAAGTCTTCTATATTGGGTTGGATTAAAATTATCTTCATATGCATCATTCGACAGTTGAAACCTTGGTTCAGCAGGTGTCGAAGTCGAGTTGCATTCTTCCATCTCAAATCTCTTGAGAATTTCACTTGCATATCTTTATTGATGCATCATCAATCCTCTACTGCTCTTGTAAAATTTGATGCCAAGGAAATATGAAATGTCACCCAGATCAGATATTTCGAATTCCTTGCTGAGATCACCTTTGAAGTCTTTGATCTCACTTTTGCAGCTACATGTTATCAATAAATCATCGACATAGAGACATAGTATAAGCAATTCACTATTTCTTCTTCTTACATATACTCGATGTTTAGTTGTGCACTTCAAAAATTCATTCTCCCTTAGGAAACTATCAATCTTTTTATTCCAAGCTCTTGGAGCTTGTTTCAATCCATACATGGCTTTATGCAGCCTGTACACCTTTCTCTCTTCGTCATGCTTCACAAACCCAATTGGTTGTACAACATAGACTTCTTCGTCTAAGGTTCCATTCAGGAATGCACATTTCACGTCCATCTGACATATGTGCCAACTATTCATTTATGCTAGACCAACAACTAACCTGATTGTTTCGATTCTAGCAACAGGTGCAAATACTTCATTGAAGTCAATTCCTTCCTTCTGAAGAAATCCTTTCACCACAAGTCTTACCTTGTGTCGAGTTACTTCCCCTCTGGGATTCAACTTCACCTTGTATACCCACTTGACATCAATTTCCTTCTTTCCTTGGGGCAATTAGACAAGTGACCAAGTGTCGTTGTCTTTGATGGACTTCACTTCTTCATTATTTGCTTTCACCCACTTTGAATCCTTCAATGCTTCAGCTGCATTGACTGGTTTGACATCTGCACAGAAAGCATAATGTAGGTGTTTAGGTATTGGCTTGCATTTTTGGTAAATCCCAAGTGTATGTGTGAATGTCATGACTGATGTCATAACATTCTAGTTCAGTTTGTACTGACTCATTAGGTACCTTTGCAGAAAAATATTGTAATTCAAATACTGATGTTTATAAGTGTGTATCTGAGCATTTTGCAAAATGATCACATTTTGCTAAATCAGTAGACAGGTTTTCTCAGATGTCATAACAGATGTTATGACATCCTGTTTTGAACTAACAGGATTGCAGGATTGGATAAGTCTGAGCTTTTTCAGGAAATAACTCAGTCCTTCCTGAACAGAATCCTGCGTTTTCTGAGGGGTAACCTAGCTCAACCCTAACCTGGTTAAATAAAGTCCTGTGACCTGGTCTTTAGGTCAAACGGAATTATCCCTAGGTTTTTGGAAACCCTAACTGGAGTTGCAGCTGCTATATATTCAACAGAGCTGCTGTTTTTCAAGGATCCCTCTTGATTGATCAGAAGATCATTTGTAATCTGTATAGATTTGATTATTGTACTCCAAGCAATTATCATTGTGATAAGTGCCTTGGAATAGGTTTCTAATTGTAAGGGTTGTGTAGCACTCAAAGCTTTGAAGCAAGAGTGTTTGAATGTTCCTTGACTAAAGCTGTGAAGCAGAGTCAAGTTAATTGTGTACATCACTCAAAGCTGTGAAGCAAGAGTGATTGTGTTGCTTGATTAAAAAGCTGTGAAGATTAATCAAGTGTTTGTTTTTGAAGAGTGTCTTCATCAATTCTTAAGTCAAATTGGTTTATGTATCACTGCTGTGATTGAGGGGGAGTGAGTAGGAACTCAGGTTTAAGTTGTACTTAGATTGGAATTGCATTGGGTAGGTCTTAAGTGAAGGAGATAAACTGGTTGGTTTATTCCTGAATTAACATCTCTTATAGTGGATTTCCTCCCTGGCTTGGTAGCCCCCAGAGTAGGTGTTGTTGCACACTGAACTGGGTAAACAATTGACTGTGTTCTTTATTGCTTTTGTATTTACTGTCATATAGTAAGTCAGATACGGTGTCATAACATTGAACGTGACATTGAGTATTTGCAGCCAGAATTTCAATTGGCATCAGAGCAGGCACCCTGCCTGTATTACTGGGTGAGATCTAGGGATATCACTTTCTGGCACTATGGACAAAGAAGGAGTTTTTGGAAATAGACCACCCATTCTGGATGGAACTAATTATGACTACTGGAAACCTCGTATGATTGCCTTCCTAAAATCTCTGGATAAAAAGGCTTGGAGAGCTGCTGACAAAGGATGGATTCATCCCACCATAACTGAGATAGATGGGACAATCAGTCTGAAGCCTGAGGAAGATTGGAGTAAAGAAGAAGATGAGTTAGCTCTGGGAAATTCAAAAGCCTTAAATGCCTTGTTCAATGGAATTGATAGAAACATTTTCAGACTATTACATCAATATGAACTGGCCAAAGAAGTTTGGGACACTCTCAAAACTACTCATGAGGGCACTTCCAAAGTAAAAATGTCAAGGCTTCAGATGTTGACTACCAAATTTGAGAATCTAAAAATGATGGAAGATGAAACCATTCATGAGTTTCACATGAACATCTTGGAGATTGCCAACACCTCAGGAGCACTGGGAGAAAAGATGTCAGAAGAAAAACTGGTGAGGAAGATTCTCAGATCCTTGCCTAAAAGATTTGCAATGAAGGTAACTGCCATAGAGGAAGCCCAGGACATTAGCAAGTTGAAAGTGGATGAACTTATTGGGTCTCTTCAGACTTTTGAGATGGGGATCACTGATAATGGTGACAAGAAGAACAAAAGCATAGCACTTGTATCCAACACTGATGTTGAATACAAGGAGGATGAAGAAGAAAACATATCAGAAGCTATTGCCATGCTTGGAAGACAGTTCAACAGACTCATCAAAAGAATGGACCCAAAGTCAAGGTCTGATGTTCATAACATTCCCTCTGACATTGACAGTTCTAGCAGAAGACCAAGGTCAGAAGATAAGGGAAACCAAGGCAGAGGTATTCAATGCCATGGATGTGAAGGATATGGACATATTCGAGCTGAATGTCCTACCTTTCTTAAGAAGCAAAAGAAAGGAATGACTGTTACTTGGTCTGACTATGATTCAGAAAGTAATTTTGAAGAAGAATCTGCCAAAATAGTTACTGCCCTAACTAGTGTTTGTACTTCTGAAAGTGACACTAGTGATGAAGAAGTGACATTTGAAGAACTAGCTGATACCTACAAGAAATTGTGTATCAGAAGTGCTGAAGTCTGTGTGCAGAATGAGAAACAATCAAAACTCATTATAAAGCTGGAGGCTGAAAAAAAGGAAAATCTTGAAACTATAAGTCATCTAGAAGGAGAAGTTCAACTGCTGAACTCACAACTGAATCAAATGACCAAATATGTCAAGATGTTGACCAATGGAACAGACAAATTGGAAGAGATCCTTCAGGTTGGACAAAATGTGGGAAATAAATCTGGACTAGGATTTATGGAAGCAAAGAAATCTGGTACTGGTAAGAAAATGTCTAAACGGATGTCTCAACACAACTCTCAACATCAGGAACAGAGACATATGAAGAAAAGGTACCAAAGATGGAAATGTCATCATTGTGGGAGATATGGTCACATAAAGCCCTTCTGCTTCAGACTACATGGATATCCTAATCAGAACTCAGGTGTCAAACCTAAGTCTAAAAAGGTACATCATGCTCCTAAATGGAAGAAAAAGGCTACTGCACTGATAGCTCACACTTTCCTGAGGGTCTCTGCAAAGGAAGATTGGTACTTTGACAGTGGATGTTCCAGACACATGACTGGATTCAAAAATCTCCTCAATAATGTTATGCCTCACACCACCAGTTTTGTGACCTTTGGAGATGGTGCTAAAGGTGAAGTCAAAGGAGTTGGTAATTTGGACTGCCCTGGAGTTCCAAGTCTGAATAAAGTACTGCTGGTAAAAGGGTTGACTGCTAATCTCATTAGTATCAGTCAATTATGTGATCTAGGATTCAAGGTCAACTTCTCAAGATCTGAATGTCTAGTAATTAATGAAAAATTAGAAGTTGTAATGAGAGGAATCAAATCCAAAGATAACTGTTACGTGTGGCAGCCTGAGAACACTGATATCTCCACTATGTGTCAAATCATCAAAGAAGAAAAAGAGATGAAACTGTGGCAGCATAAGCTTGGTCTCCTTCATCTAAGAAGAATGAAGAGAGCTATCTCTATGGAAACTGTCAGAAGAACTCCAAAACTACAGGTTGATAATTTCTGTGATGTGGCAAATAAACTTGAAGAAGAATGTGTTGTCAGAACCTTAAGTCATCTTGACAAGGATGTTGGAAATAACAAGTCTAATAAATTCTGTTCTCAAAACATCTGGTCAAAACAGATGCTCCCTGAGTACAATGTTACACAAGATGTTGTGACATTATGTTGTGACAATCTGAAAACAATCAACATTTCCTTGAACCCTATTGACTTTGAAGAGAAGAAGTCATTTAAACTGGAACATAGTTTCTCTAAGCTTCAGCTGACTGATTCTTCTACCAAGGCTCTTGTTGGAAATAAACTTGAAAATTTGAGGGGCAGGTTGGGTATTCACCAACATAAGAAATTATAGCAATTAATTTTGCTTAAAACAAGGGATGAAGGGATTAATTTTATTAAGTCTATATTTAGTGGGTTAATCATATTCTTTCACAATTCCTTTAAGAAGTTGAAGAGACTCCTTTTTACCCTCTACCTCTCTCATCCTTGCAACCTGTTTCCTCCTCCCAATCAAAGATTTTTCTCAAACTGCTGCCATTACTCAAAGTCATTCAAAATGTCTCAGACATCGTCTTCAACCATGGCGACTTCGTCTTCCTCATCATCGTCATCATCTGACCAAGATTCTAGGGCAATCACTACATGCATAGAATCTGAAGTTCTTGAGGTCACTCCTCTCAGGGAGATGGCAACTGACCCAGCCAGAGTCAAAAAGCTCAGAACCAGACATGCAGGAAGAGCTCAAGCTACAGCCTCTGGTAATACTTCTCATCCTTCGTCTTCTGTACCTAATAGAGAAGGATCAGTTCAAGTTCACCAAGCTATTGCTAGGCTGGTTACGAGTATACTGAGTGGAAACCAATCTGTACCGGGGATTTCTATCCCTTTAAATCAATCAGAAAGTCCAAATGTGGAAGTTTCTGAAAATGTAGATGTCACTGAGAATGTTGTGACACCAAAAGACAACATTCAGAACCCCTCTGAAAAGGTTGTTGATCCACCTATCATTGATGTAGATGAAGACTACTCAGATAATGAACTGATTGTTAATGTGAACCCTAGCATAGCTAGGAGATTGATGAAAAGAAAGAGTAGTCAGAATGATAAACCTGATGCTAAGAAATCCAAGGCTGAAGGCATGGCTGAGAAAAGTATTCAGACAAAAGGGAAGAAGGCCCAGGTGCATACTGCAAGACAACCAATCTCTAAGAAGAGTAAAGAACCTAAAACCTCTGATTCTGATGAGGAATCAGAATTTGAGATTGATATTGAAGAAACTCCCATCAGAAGGAAGCTCCCCTCCAGCAAGATTGCTAGAGTGCCTGAAGTGCCAACAGACAACATCTCTTTTCATCATCCTGACAATGCAAACAGATGGAAGTATGTTTGCTTAAAGAGAATAGCATTAGAGAGAGAACTCAACAATGATGCCTTGGAGTGCAAAGACATCATGGACCTGATCAAGAATGCTGGACTAATGAAGACAGTAATAAAGTTTAACAAATGCTATGAAAATCTGGTCAAGGAGTTTGTAGTGAACTTGTCTAATGATTGTGTTGATGGAAGGTCAGCTGACTTTGAAAGTGTGTTTGTTAGAGGAAGAAGGGTCAAGTTCTCTCCATCAGAAATCAACAAGTTTCTTGGAAGAACAAATGTGGACTGTCCTGATCTAGAGGCAACTGACAATGAAGTTTGTTTAACCATCACAGCCAGGAAAGTAAAGTGCTGGCCTTTGAAAGGGAAGCTGAAGGCTAGTAAACTCAGCATGAAATTTGCCATCTTGCATAAAATAGGTGCAGCCAACTGGGTGCCTACAAATCACAAATCAACTATCTCCACAGGATTGGGGAGATTTATCTATGCTGTGGGAACCAAGACTGCTTTTGACTATGGGAGGTACATCTTTGAACAAACTTTAAAGCATGCTGGCAGTTATGCTGTCAAAGGACCAATTGCCTTTCCCTCCCTCCTTTGTGGAATCATCCTTGCACAATACCCTGATATCCTTGTGGCAAGAGATACAGTATGCAAAAGAGCTCCTGCCCTTGGCCTGCACTACAAACTGTTTCAGGGATCTCATGCTCCAGACATTGTCATAACATCAGCTGAGACATCGTCTGTAAAGACCCAGTCCAAGACATCAGATGTCATAGCTGTTTTAAAAGAAACTTGCAAAGAGCTGGATGCTAGAAAAAGGACCCTGGAAATTCTAATTGCCAGGCTAGAAAAGGAGGAAGCTGAAGAAAACAGAAGGGAAGAAGGTGAAGGACATCTCAACATTGAAGAAACTAGCTCCTCAGAGTCTGATGATAGTGCTTGAAGGTTGATTGCTGTTTGGTGGTGTTGCTGGTTGGTGCTGATATCTGGTGGAGTTTGGAAGTTGTTTTCTGCTGCTCTTATTATTTTGTTTTGGATAACTGTATAATTTTTTGAACATGTTTCTTTGGCCCATTTGTGGCTAAAGAGGGGGAGAATATTTTGGTACTTACTTAATTAGTACTTGACATTCTATTTTTCTGCTGTCACTTATTTCTGCTGCTATCTATCTCTGATTGTTTAGGGTCTTTAGCCAAAAATCTGCCAAAGGGGAAGTTTGTAGGTGTTTAGGTATTGGCTTGCATTTTTGGTAAATCCCAAGTGTATGTGTGAATGTCATGACTGATGTCATAACATTCTAGTTCAGTTTGTACTGACTCATTAGGTACCTTTGCAGAAAAATATTGTAATTCAAATACTGATGTTTATAAGTGTGTATCTGAGCATTTTGCAAAATGATCACATTTTGCTAAATCAGTAGACAGGTTTTCTCAGATGTCATAACAGATGTTATGACATCCTGTTCTGAACTAACAGGATTGCAGGATTGGATAAGTCTGAGTTTTTTCAGGAAATAACTTAGTCCTTCCTGAACAGAATCCTGCGTTTTTTGAGGGGTAACCTAGCTCAACCCTAACCTGGTTAAATAAAGTCCTGTGACCTGGTCTTTAGGTCAAACGAAATTATCCCTAGGTTTTTGGAAACCCTAACTGGAGTTGCAGCTGCTATATATTCAACAGAGCTGCTGTTTTTCAAGGATCCCTCTTGATTGATCAGAAGATCATTTGTAATCTGTATAGATTTGATTATTGTACTCCAAGCAATTATCATTGTGATAAGTGCCTTGGAATAGGTTTCTAATTGTAAGGGTTGTGTAGCACTCAAAGCTTTGAAGCAAGAGTGTTTGAATGTTCCTTGACTAAAGCTGTGAAGCAGAGTCAAGTTAGTTGTGTACATCACTCAAAGCTGTGAAGCAAGAGTGATTGTGTTGCTTGATTAAAAAGATGTGAAGCTTAATCAAGTGTTTGTTTTTGAAGAGTGTCTTCATCAATTCTTAAGTCAAATTGGTTTATGTATCACTGCTGTGGTTGAGGGGGAGTGAGTAGGAACTCAGGTTTAAGTTGTACTTAGATTGGAATTGCATTGGGTAGGTCTTAAGTGAAGGAGATAAACTGGTTGGTTTATTCCTGAATTAACATCTCTTATAGTGGATTTCCTCCCTGGCTTGGTAGCCCCCAGAGTAGGTGTTGTTGCACACTAAACTGGGTAAACAATTGACTGTGTTCTTTATTGCTTTTGTATTTACTGTCATATAGTAAGTCAGATACGGTGTCATAACATTGAACGTGACATTGAGTATCTGCAGCCAGAATTTCACATAATGTGTCAGCTCACCTTCATCATCGACTGCCTAATCTGATGTAATCATACAATCTTACAACCTTGTAGGCATGTGTCTTATTCTGAGGTCTGCTTGTACCTGGTTGATCTATAACTTCCTATTGTCAAATTTCTCTATCAACTTGGCTTTCTGGTTCTTCAAGTAAGATTCTCACTAAATCCTTCTTGACATTTTTAGTTAATTCATATTCTTTAAGCTCATCTATGATCATGTCCCTGCTGATCACATTTTACTTGTTCACTAGGTCGAACAACTTGTAACCTCTTGTCGAATGATATTCTATTAGGATCATCTTACTCAACTCGTCATCAAGTTTTCTTCTCAACTGATCTGGCACATGTCTATGTGCAATAGATCCAAATACCTTCAGATGACTCAAGCTAGGCTTCACACCAGACCAACATTCTTCTAGAGTAATTATTTCTAGCTTCTTCGTCGAATATTTATTTAAAATGTATGTTATTGTCGACACAGATTCAATCTAAAACTCTTTAGGTAAATGCTTACCTTTCAGCATACTTCTCACCATATTCATGATGGTTCGATTCTTCCTTTTTGTAGTTCCATTCTGTTGTAGAGTGTAGGGCGGCACCACCTCATACACAATCCCTTCTTTTTTACATAATACATCGAAGTCTTTCGAAACAAACTCTCCACCACCATCAGTTCTCAAAACTTTGAGCTTTCGACCACTTTGTCTTTCGACCATAGATTTAAATTTTGCAAATAACTCGATCACTTCGCTTTTCTTCTTAATCAGATAAGTCCATAATTTTCGACTAAAATTATCTATGAATGTAACAAAGTATTTGTTACCTTCATTCGAATCCACCTGGATTGGTCCACATACATCAAAGCATATGATTTCGAGAATAGCCTTCGACTTACTTCATGCATCCTTGCTGAAGTTGTTCTTGTGCTGCTTCGCCTGCACACATTCCTCTCACACCTCGTTTGGAATGTCGATTTCTGACAACCCTGAAACTATATTTCTTCTTTTCAAATCTCAGATGTCTTTAAAGTTGAGATGGACTAGTCGATAATGTCATATTCACTCATCTCTACTAGTTGTAGTCGAAAAGCATTTGTGCTCCATCACATTTAGTTCAATCTCAAAGATTCTATTCTGGGACATTAGAGCCTTCAAGATCAACTTTCCATTTGTGTCAACGACTCTCATCATCTTGTCTTTGATCGAAACTTTATAATTCTTTTTGACCAACTGTCCTATACTGAGAAAATTGCTCTTCATGCCTGGTATGTACAACACATTGGAAATTACTGACCTCTTGCCATCTTTCCTCATAATCATAACATCACCAATACCTTCAGCTGCTAGGGTATTGTCATTTGTGAATTTCATAATGTTCTTCATCGAGGATTTTATGTTGACAAACCAATCTTTCCTTCTAGTCATGTGTGATGAGCATCCTGAATCCAAGTATCATTAGTCCTTGAATCTATCTTCATCTTTTGTTTTGACCATCAGCATCATCATCTCTTCTTCTTCATATTTTGCAAACTCTGTATCACTTTCTTGATTCTTTCTCTTTTCTGAAAAATCACTAAAATAGTGACCATACTTCTAACAATTATAACACTGAATGTGACTCTTGTTAGACTTTCAACCACCACCTCTTCCTCTACCTCCAACACCATCTCTTTGGTTTCCTTGGTATTGGAGTCTTCTTTGATTCAACATAATTCCTTCATGTTGGTTTCCTCTGCCAGTCGAATTTTTGTAGCCACATATACCTTTGTCGAACCACTTTCCTTTACCTTTACTTTCTTTGGTTGATTGTGTCTGCAAAGCCACATCACTCTTCGACTTGCTTGCAGCTCTTTTAGCCATTCGTTGTTCATGAGATTCAAGTGTTCCTTGGATCTCTTCTTTTGTTAACTTCGACAAATCCTTTGATTCTTCTATGGCTACCATCACGTGATCGAACTTAAGATCCAAAGACCTCAAGATCTTTGAAACAACAACTCTTGTTGTTAACGCTTCTCCACATACTTTGATTTGATTCACTAGTTTCGTAACCCTAGTGAAGAAACCAAATATGCTCTCGCTATCTTCCATCTGAAGCAATCCATGCGTTCTTTTGTGAGTTTGCAACCTCACCTCTTTCACCTTTTCTGCACTTCCAAAAGACTTCTCAAGGATATCCCAAGCTTCTTTTGCAGATTTTGAATCACTCACTTTTTTGAAATTTTTTAGACTCAAACATTGATGAATTATAAAGAGTGTTTTATAACTCTTCTTCTCTGATTCTATGTGTTCTTTCTTTTTTCTTCTGAAACGTCTTCTCCAAGCGCTTTTAATTTATCCTTTACAAGATCCCAAAGACCTTGACACATGAATATAACCTTCATCTGTTTGCACCAATTCTCGCAGTTATCTACTTTAAGAATTGGAAGACTTGTTGGATAATTCTCATTCCCATAATTCACTGCCATCGTGGTTTCTTCTTCTTCCCTTGATCGTTCAACTGGAGCTCTTGATATCAGATGTTGGAAATCTACCACCTCTATGATGAATTTCTAACAATGTTGATCAACAAGATTGTTATCACTCACACAATAATGATGAAAAGAAAAAAATTTAAAGAAGAAAAGAATTAAGATTTTTGTAGAGTAACTCTTTGCCCACAAACTGTAGAAAAACTTTTATTCACTTGCAACTGCAGATACTGTGAATGAATTAATTGATTACAAAAATAGGGGTTACTCCTATTTATAATTGAGCTTGATTTCTCCCTAAGTCAAAAGACCCAAAATTATAAAAGCCAAAAATACTTATTTTAGACCTAAATCAAACAAAATACATATTTTAGACCTAAATCAAATCGGTGTGTAGCAACCTGCTTACAACACTTCGACACACATTATATTCAAGCAGCAATCTATTTCGACACAAAGAATTACACATTTAACTTAAAGAGAAAATAAAATATAAAAAAATGACACTGTATATGAAACCGAATCAAAATACGATGTTAGACACCTAAAAAGGTATCCAAATATCATTTCTCTTATCTATAACTAAGTCATTGTACACTATAACAGAATTAGTTACAAATATAGCAAAAATAGTTAGGAATATATACACACTCTTATCTTTTGGGGGACTGATTTCATATGGTCAAAACTTGATGCATTAAAGTAGTTACAACAACTATGATGGCTGGATTGAAATGTGAATGATCTCGACTCAACAATTACTATTATCATGAAAGCATTAAAAAGTAATTGTAATGAATTGGATTTGCGTTGTTTGTGTTCGAGTAAATAATCTATCTCTGAAACACACAAGAGACTTGAAAACTTTGTCTGATTGCGGTTCCAAAGATGGGTTTGGATACTCTTCACCAACCCACTTTCAAACTCTCTTCAGTATTTCTATTTATCTCTCACTCATCTGGGGATGAGTATCCATTTTCAAGCTAAATACACCATGAGTTAAGAAAAAAGGTAAGCATACATGGTAAAGTTAACAAATTCCATATCTGTACGGAAAAAATACAAGAACTTTACAAAACATTCTTAATCTGCAGACATTGCTAATAATTACCAATACATTTTTATCTTACATTAATCACTGCTTTCTTTAACTTTTTCTGATTATCCAACTGAGAAAATGGAGAGCAAAAATAAATTACAGGGGGAGAAAGAAAGAAACCAATCAATAGTGGAGCACCAAAAAGGCAAAGAGAGTATATAAAATATAATCCTCCACCTATCCAATGAACAATCCCAGTAGGGACAGTAAAGTAATTCCAATTTTGCTAAGCTGTGATCATATCCGGCCCATTCAGTGCGGCGGCATCAGCCAATCTCTTCCAATTCAATTCCCGCAGCTCTTCCACCTCTTTGGCTTTAGCCTCTTTCTCCAAATACTGTCTCTGGCACTCTTCAAACAGTTCAGCATCCATTTCCAGAAACATTTTCCTAACATTCACGGTTAACCCATTAACTGCCTGGTTCCAATGACTCTGGACATTTTTCTCCAATGCTTCGAATATTATGGGTAATATTACAGTCCTGTTTTGGGCTATTAAACCGACAATGTGCTCATTATTCCACAAAAAGAGGGCTCGTTCTGCAACCTGCATTATAAATATGGTTAAGCATATAGACTTTTGAAGGGATAATTTAACTAGATACAATAAATAAAGTAGAATGCATTATTTTTAAATAAAATCAATGCCAGACAATCAGGATTCTCGATCCAATTCAATATGCTAATTTTCACCTGAGATGTAATACTATGCAGGTCAACCTAGAGACGAACCCAAAAGCAAGGGAGCATGAAGATCTGCTCTGAATCTTCTGACCCTTAAGGCCAGTCCTAGATTTAATTTTCTGGACTATCTGGTTTAAGGGATCTGAATATCGGCCCAAAAGGCCAAGGGGAGTAAAGATAATCACAGAATCAATTCAGATTTTTCAAACTGAACAACTAATAACCTGAAGAAAATCCTCGATACTTTAATAACTAACAATTTAGACAGCAGGTGGGGACTACAAAAAGCATCGCAATGAAAGAGTTTAAAAAAAAAAAATCACCTTAAATATCACAAGTAGAGAAACCCATATATTGCACATTATTTCAGTTTCCACAAACTATAGATGTTTGTGGTCAAGACCCACCTCCAATTTTTCCTTTTTCCTTATCTGATGAGCTTAAACTTAAATTACCATTGATGGCCAAGATCAGATTTGGTAAAGCTAAAAAACGAATGTACTGAATGATGCTAAACTCTGGGATCTTGAAACAGAAGAACTGATTCGCCCCTTTGTTACTTGCTTCCCTTTTACAAGCATCGCCCAACTTTTGTGTCCATTAACTAAATAAGAACAGTAAAGGAACTACATACAAGTTTTGGATAATACAAGTTTTGGAACTATTACTACTATTTTTCAAGATAGGTTTTTTTTCTGCCCATCATGAAATTTTGCAAATTCAATTGGTTATTGTTGGACATTGATTTAACTAGTGTATATTTTAATTTTTATATACATATCTAAAGTGTATCGTATCCTATATTTTTCAATGACTGACATATCGGCGTATCAGATACGTATCATATCCGATACCCGTATCGCGTCCGTCTTCATTGATAGAAACTCTAGTCAAACAAACTTTTCCCATAAGTTACACGCACATTTAACAGTCTAACAAAGAGAATGCATTTCAATGAAAACAATTTTTACATTTTACACATGCAAATGCAATGTAAATATATGAAGTCTAAGCATGGTTTGGACTTTAGATTCCTGGGCATAGTACAAGTCTAATCTTATTTCCATTTGCTCAACTCAATTCCAAAGAGGCATAAAACAAAGGGATGATGCGTTAGACATGTAAAGAAACCACTGAGATTCGATAATGAGTTTCCTTTTTTTAATTTTGTTTTAAGAATTTATATCTTCAGAATTTGATTATATTAACACAAACCTATGAAACACGGGTACTTCAAAAATGGTGACGTACCCAGTACCAATACCCAGTGCGCGTCCAATACTCGTGATACACCCTTTCTTATCATTAATTTGTTTCAAGTGAAACTTGTGATTTTCTCATATTATTCTTACATTATTTATGCATTTCAATTTCTTTGTTTTTGTAACTTATTTTGAACTTTTATTGTGAAGTTTGGCTAGGAATGGAACAATTAAGCTCTCTGAAGTTACATTATATAAAAGAACTCGTGTTTTTATTGACATACCCATACCATGCATTTGCAAGAAACTAAGAAACAGTTGAGGGTCAAATAAAAAGCATAACTTGTTTGCATGTAAGCCAAAAACAACAACACCAACCAAGCATTTGCAAGAAACCAAGAAACAGTAGTTTCAACATTCAATGCAAAATAGAATGCAAACACGTGGTTGAAAAATCATTACAATCAAAAGAACCTTATTGAGAACAAGGCATGTGAAGGATGAGATGAGTTGAAAGAAAGGTCAATGACTCGTTAGCATTCTAGGTCCTGATTTATTGGCTCAATTGCAGTGTCCTCCTGATTCAAGAAATTCAACATTTTCCCTCAGATTAACAACATAAATTGCAATGGGCTATTTATTATCCAAATCAAGGATTGGTTTAGACCGTTCAGGACTCACATATAGCTCCGTGTGATGAGCTTTAAATAAAGTATTTGTTAAATCAACCCAGGTTAACATGTTTTCTATTTTGTTTCTCAATTGGATTGCAGATTCCAAATTAAGAA
This sequence comes from Vicia faba, assembly GCA_948472305.1. Classification (NCBI taxonomy): domain Eukaryota; kingdom Viridiplantae; phylum Streptophyta; class Magnoliopsida; order Fabales; family Fabaceae; genus Vicia; species Vicia faba. The sequence goes on along the minus strand of OX451740.1, from coordinate 986,480,429 downwards.
GCACTACACTAACACTAACACCAATACCACACTAACACATAGACACTGATAACTATTTGAAAGAATGACATAATTGAATGTAATTACATGTGTCAGTGTTGGACATGCCTTATATCAGAATTATACTTGCTTCCCAAACTTGGAAGTTATATTAATACACAGCAACAATTTGCAGATAGGTTTGAAATCTCAGTAAATCCCATCACGAACTTTTAGATATTTCCTTTGTTTAAAATAACTACAAATAGTATGCTAAATACCTTGCTCTAGTGCAGACCTTCAGCAACAGATTTAGAAGTATTTTACGTTTTGGTGATGAAGGAGTAGGACTGGGACCATCAAGGACATATCTAGTTGACCAACAGTCAACAGCTTTCATCTATCGGATTAAAATTATTTAAGAAGACTCAAACTATTAGGCCTAAATTTCTAGTGCAGTGCTTCAGCAGAAAATTTAGAAGTACTTTAGGTTTTGGTGATGAAGGAGTCGGACCATCAAGAACATCTCTGTTGACCAACAGTCAACAGCTTTCATCTATCGGATTAAAATTATTTAAAAAAACTGAAATCATTAAGCACCGGTAGTCAAATTCCTAATCAGATAAGATTCACTAGATCACTTTCGGTGATTTCACTATTCAGAAAGACATGCTTCACTCCAGACCAAAGAATAGCTACGAGAGCCTGTTTGTTACTAATTATAAAAAATGTGATTTTATTATTCAATAATTTAGAGATTATTTTTTCGAGATTTTTAAGAAATGCAGAAATTGTTGTCACTCTACTGTGATAAAAATCACATTTAAAAAAAAAAATCAGTAATAAAAAATGATTTTTCAAAGACGCTGCTAAAAACAACTTCCCTTTTGAAACGGTGCTCAGATTTTCTTCTTCTTCATATTCTCTTTTTTTTTTTTTTTACAGTAACAAACAGATGAAAACTCTTGAATGTAATTTTATTATTTTTAAAGTTATAACAAACAGACTCAAAGTTTGACTCAACATATGATATAAATAAATGAGGTATAGATAGGTACCTAGGTGGCTGAATTTCTCAAATCACAACATTGAGATAAGTATACACTTCATGATATCGTAAGACATGGATGGATCAACTAGAACGGAAAAAGAATGTAAGAGTCTCCAAAACGTAGCTCAAGCGGTTGAACTTGTTTGAGAAGGAGGTTCAACGTTCAAACCCTAGTTACTAACATAACATACTTACAATTAACATTTGTTTATAAAGTATATGGGACTGTGACAAAAATGAATGCTCATAACTACCAAACATCGATAATAATAAAAACAAACTGGTTGAATGAGAGCATATTAGGGCATATTTGGTTTGAGGAAGTGTTAGCTATTTTCATTTCTCAGTTTCACTTGTTATTACAAATCCGTCTTTTGTTGTCTTTTTTCATGTCTTCAAAGATTCATACATGAAACAGATTGAAAAGATGGCAATCAATGTTGTCAATGACGGATAGCCGAAAATAGTGGACTGTAAAAATTCCTCTATGCAATAAAGACTATAGTGCCACTATAGCTGTTATTTGATAACGCTGGTGGCAGTTTTGTAACTACAAGTGAAAAACAAAAAATCTGAAACCAAATAAGTTCTTAGCTTTTAATGATTCAAATTTACTAAAGCTACCATCTTTAGATTCTAAAGTATTAAATGCTCAGCCATGTCATATATTGGGAGTTAACTAATTAAAGGGTGAGTTTGTAGAGGAAAATGATAGGTGACACATTGATGTAGGTTCTGAAGACTTTTCAGAAAACAAGTTCATTAAGGTTTTTCTCTCTCCTAGCCCATTGATCACATAACTTGAACTTGAATCGCATACAATCAAATTTAAACCATGATTAGATGTCAGGCGGCACATTGCAAACATTAATGTTAAAGTCTATGAAAATTCGTTCAATTTTTTCTATCACCATGAGCATTGCACATGATTTGATAAACCACAAGGCACGAGCAGTTGACCCCAACAATAGTCAATCATGCTAAAATAAAAATTCAGTTTCAGGTTTATTGTCTTAAAAAGATCATGCACCTCAGCAAAAAAGTAAATAACAATAGTGTCAATATTAAGGAAGAAACAAATTTATAGCTCAAAGATATCTTAGATAGTAAAAAAGCCAAATCAAAAACGTTACTATTACAGTTATTAAAAATAACATTTACAATACAGTTACTTACATAAGCCATGGAATCTTTTTTTAAGTAAGGGCTGTAGACCATTTAATAGAGAGTCTAAATGTAGAGAGTCTCACGTTATTTTTTACAATCTTTGTTAGGATCTTACAATCTATGTTACGATCAATGTTACGATCCCACGATTTACGATTTTTCTAAACTCAAACGATTTTAGGTGAGATCCCGAGTTTGACGACCATGATAGAGACTATATACATAAACAAATTTCATAAATGAAATTTTCAAAAAAATATATATCAATTGAGTTTTAGTTCTGCTTAACTATGGCAGTTCAACACTATTTTAGAAGAAAAATAAAAGTTAATAGACAAAACAAAGTGACAAAGTATGTGATATGAAATTGTGAATAACTATTTTTGCATTTGGGGATGTTACGATTCAAGATAATTATGAGAAAACATAATATATCTTCTCGCTTTGATAGATAATGATGATAAAACATACTTCTTTTTGCGCTTTCTCCATCCAAAAACACATCCTCATTAAGGAGAAAAACTATAACTGAACTATCCACAAAACTATAAAAAAACTAGGTAACCAAGTTAGGGACTAAAACACACTACAAAACAACTAGGTAACCAAGTTAGGGACTAAAACATACTACAAAACAACTAGGTAACCAAGTTAGGGACTAAAACATACTACAATCACAGCAGAGTTTGGGACTTGAAGGAAAACGCCAGCTGAAGTTTACTAGCTAAGGTCCTTAGGTAACTAATATTATACCATATAAGCGCCTGCGCCTAGTATAGATCTAGCTTACCAAGAAAGTAACAGTTCAACAAGAAGCATTGCATATTCATAACCCGATTATCCAAAGAAAAATGAAAATAGTAATTAAAAGAAAAAAACCTTGGAATAATCCCACTCAACCAACATCATGAAAAACCATTTTCTGACAAACCTGAAAATGCGGACTATTGAGACAGCGAGCAATCTGTCTAAAAAGAAGAACCATGCAGCGTTGGAACTCTGCAGCTTGTGTAGCCTCCAGCACCTCCTCCAGTTCTCCGAGAAATAGAACTTCCTTCTGACAATTGGTGACGGGCCAATACTTCAACAAACCCCTAATAACAGTGTCCGCTAGCTTAAAATCCTTCTCGACAAACTGAGAAATGCAGTACGACAACTGCTGATGGTACACAGCTACGGGTTTAGGTTTATGCAAAGGCAACAACGCCCTCACAAGAAATAATTTATGCTCCTCCTTCATGGGCAAAGCAAACCCATTAATGATACTCCCAAGAATCTCAAGTAGCTCCGTAATCCCACTATGTCTCTCAGTCTCATATATAAACCGGTAAAATATGTTGTTAATAGCCTTCCTAATATAAGGTCTATGAACCATAAACTTCCCATACACGCGATGCAAGATAGTTTTCACATACTCACGTTCTCGAGGGTCCTCGGAGTCAAACAAATCAAGCAATTTGAGCACAAATGAATGATCAATGTAACGTTTAGCTACCTTAGTATCAGTATCAGACGAAACGACATATCTAAGGAGAACCTCATAAACAAGCTGCAAATGAGGCCACGCCGGTTCCAAACAAGGCTCCTCCTCTTCCGGATCAGTAGCATCTTGTCCCGTGTTCTCATGAAACGCCGGCGGGAGACACCGGAAAATATTCACGGACACCATTTTAATCATCTCTTCCTGACAAATCTCCGTTATCTTACTCGAACTAGACTGAATGAATTCAACCAATTCCATCAAAGTCTGTCTCTTGATTTCCTTCTCCCGAACCGATTTCATCGTGTCGGTGAAATCCAATGTGTGGCAACAAATCTGAAGCTTCCGGAGAAACAAATTCTGTCTCTCAGAAACCGGTACATCACGGAACAACGGAAGCGGCTCGATTTTTCCAGACGGCGGAGGAACAACCACAGCCGCCGATGGATTGACCTCACTCGCCGGAGGACCGTATCCGTCGTTAGATTCCGATTTGGAGGGCTTCTTTTGCCCTCCCTTCATCATTCTCTTAAACATATTTTGCAAACCCTAACCTAACCCTAATCTAACAAATTCGAAAGTGATTGTTGAAGATGAAAGCTAGTGTTCCTTATATACGAATGCTTCTTCTTCTTCTGCCACGATTTTCGCATCAGAGCTTATACGACGGTGGATCTGAGGTGAATAGGTGGTCGGAGTGGTGGTCAATGATCGGAGGTGGATTACCGGAGATGTGTTCCGGCGATCAAATGATTGGTGAATACATAGAGAGCGTGTGTTTGGGTTTGAGTTGCGATAGTTTTGAGTTGTTTTTTTGGAGTAAAATTGAGGAGATTATTGGAGAGATGCATATTGGTGTAAAGGATGTCAATGGATAATGCATTACTACAAAATTACAATTAGGATAATGAATTTCAACTTCAATTTCTTTGTTATACTATTTTGATAAATTATTGGAATATCGTTTTTTTTTAAACATAAACAGTGTGGTTACACGAATTTCCATCTGGATTTACATTACATGTGTATTAAATATTTATTTGTAAAATTTGAATTTATATTTTAATTAGTTAATATTTATATAATTATAAATATATGTTAATAATATGTACCAAATTTTAAATAATAATTTGTACTTATAATAAAATTTACATTCGATTCCCTAATTTCAATTATATAAAAAAAAAAAATTTTAAAATAGATATTAAAATGAACATCTACAGCTGGTATCTCATAGATATGTTTACATTTATATGTGAACTTATATCTGCAAGGACCTTCATTAGGATGACCAATCTACCACTATTAAATTGAGAAATAGCAAAAAAAAAATGATTTAAAAGACGAACATTAAAATGAACCGTCTACGGCTGGTATCTGAAAGATACGTTTAGATCTATCTATGAATCTATGCGTACAAAGACATTCATTACGATGAACAATATACAAATGTTAAATTGAGAAATAAAATGAGAAACCAAAATAACTCTTAGATTAATATACTTAATCAAGAGAGTATTAATTCTTTAATGTTAAATAGATTTTGTTAAAAAAGATTAATAATTTAAAAAAATTATTTAGATTAAAATTTTTAATTTAATTAAAAAAGAAAATATATAAATGTAAAAGTAGTGACACGTTTATAAAAATATTTGTATTAATAATATATTTTTCTCGTTTATAAAAAATATTTATATTATTAATACATTTTTTTTCCATTTATAAAAAAATAGAATAACACTTACTTTGACCACTTCTTTTAAACATTTACTTTTAATTTATTATAAAAGAGTGCTTTAATTTCTAAATTATAAAATTAAATTGAAAAGATTTTGTTTTTTTTAATAATTAATAATTAAAAATCACTTTTTTTTAATTTCTTTTTAAGAAATTGATATGCATGCAATAATCAATTTTGTTTTGTTCACCAACGTTGTGCTTTTATGTTCATCTTGGTAATCTTTTGTCGGAATAAAATGTTCAATTAAAAAGTTAATTATTATTAAAGGAAATCTGATCTTACGCTTTTTCTGATGTTTAAGGAAAAGAGGAATGTGACAGTTCAACTTATATTAAGATAAGTAATGAGTGAGTCATGAAATGAAATCGCCAATATATTATAGTTCATGTTGTGAGTACCCTTGTAAGGAAGTAAATGTAAATCATTTTTGGGAGCACTCTTTGAGTTCTAAAGTCATTCCTGTCTTGGACTGACGCAACATCCCCTCACCTTAAAATTTTGTAACCAAACAAATGTTGTAATAACTCAGACGTTCAAATGTTACATGTAGTTTGGTAAATGTTTAGTTTGAAATAAATAATACTCTATATGGTTACGTTGTATTCCATATGAAGGGAGTGGTTTTGCTCCCTGAGTGTCCCCTAAATACATTTTTCCTCATTTTTACCTCACAATTAACTTACTAAATAACATAGATGTGCGATCGAATCATATCAATATCTTTCTTTCTCATTTTTTACTATGTGACTAACATACTATGTATTATAGCTGTTGTGATTGAATCATATCAATATTCCAACATTTGTTCTTATGGTAGGTGCAGTGTGTGGTAGAAGTTGATTTGACGAAGAGATATAGAACTACATCAAATAGGCCAGTTGTTGTTTTTAGAGGCATTAATGCCCATTCAGAAGACTCATCGATGAACTTTAGGTTTCCAATTGTATTTTCTTTATACAGTCACCAAAATGGTAATATCATTGAGTATTTATGAGAAACCATTAATGTGCATGTCTGCATTTCTTTTCCTCACTGAAAAGCAATGCTTGTGGTACATAATATTTTTGTTTAATCTTTTTTAAAAATACAACCGCAAAAGCAATAAACATAACCAATATGACAGACCGCAACCGTAATGAACGCTACCACAACTGCGTCCCCGATCTAAAAACATTGCTGAGACCACTTGTTAAAGCAGAAGTTGAGATCGAGGAAGCTTTTAGAATATTGAGACCCTGAAACATATAAATAATACAAACATTGTAATAACAAATGCAAAATGAATAAAAATACTAAGAGTATTACACAATGAATCTGCCTCATTTAGATCAATTTTAACAACTCTTTCTTCCACATCCAATATAGGAACATTTAAACTATTTAGATATGAAATAACATTGAAAGACGGTATTGGAGTCACAAGCAAATCATCTGTCACCATAAACATATCAAAACAGAATATCAATTATGTATTATTAAACATAATTAATAAGAGACACGTATCAAAACTCACAAACTGAACAATGATGGCATTGAGACGCGTTCATGAATTCTGCACCAACTAATGAATCTTCATATCCTATCTCCTCATCAATTGTAGGGCTCCAATTTGAAGGTACACTTTCTGGATCGATAAAAAAACATAGGAAAATAACTCTGTGATACGGTGGGAGAACTGACTTTTTGTTTTGCATTTGTGTTTGCAAATGTTGCGGTTTAGCAAGAGTCGCCACCGACTTTTGTTTTATCCAAAAGGAAAGGTGAAAAAGCACAGGAAAGACCTTTGAGACTATTTCTTGAGTTCGGGGGTAGATTATGAAAAGGGAAGGTGTTAGCACCATTTTCATCCATGGTTTTCCATGGGCTCTTAGTTACTTGCTAGATCATTTGCTTTTTGTTTGAATGTGTTTGTGGTATGGTTTTTTTAAAGTATTTTGAAAACGTCTTTGTAATGGTTCTCGTCTCTATAAGAACGCGTACAAAGTGTTTGTTTGGAAAATAGTTCAAATATGTGTGTTTTTTGAAAGTGATTTTAAAAAGGTGTCTTTGTAACGATTCTCGTCTCTATAAGAACGCGTACAAAGTGTTGTCTTTCGAAAATGTTTCAAAATGAGAGTGTTGGTGTATAAAAATGTTTTTGTTGTGAGCAAGCCAGCAACTAGGAGCAAATCTACCTACTCAAAAGGTCTTAGATGTTATTTTCCTCCTCCTTTAGATGTTGCTATCTTACCATTGAGTTGGTAAGAAGCCCCATCGTGGGATGTGAAAGGACAGGCATTGGGACGTTTGTATAGTCATAGAAGGCAACCCATGGGACGTTTTAGCAATGTCGTTTTTAGGGACTAGGTCATTTAACCGAAGGCAACATTGAGGTTCATCAAGGGACTACGATCTTTTATCGAGGATCTTTTACTAAAATGCCCATGTTCGAGGGACATGACTATTTTTCGATAGGCCACAAGTGACACTACCCTAAGGGTGCATGTGTACAAAGTGAGTTTGATTGCATGCGTTTAGTCTTGATTAGGGTGATCTATTTGTGGATTTCATATCTTGCCATACATACCCTAGTTACTAATAATATACGAAAGCAATGAAAGTGCGAAAAATAAATATTCTACGCTATTACAATCATTAGGGGGATGGGGTGTACAAATTTACGAATGGGGGTTTGCAAGAAAATAAATCCTAATTGCTTATTACAACCATATTGAAATGATAAAGTAAGAAAGAAAAAGGACTTGTTTAAAAAAGGTTTTTGTCTTAAAAAATAAATTAATTAGTAAAAGGAAAATATTTTTATGTCCTTTTTTATATTGATAAAAAAAATATTAATATTAAAAATGATAAAAAAGGAAAATAAATGAAAGATAGAAACAGCGTGCTGCTGCAAGCAAAACAACAAGGATCAGAAGTTCTGAAGCCAGACACGTGGTGACTCAGAAAGAAACGTCAGTGGGCATCAGAAGTTCTGATTGGTAAACTTTGAGGTCCTGCAAGAAACGTTAGAGGGAAAACACAGAAGTTCTGGGTGGTATTCAGATAGTGGGCCAAAAGTCAGAAGCTCTGCGTTACGCTAAAACAGTGGGTAAGCATCAGAAATTCAGCATATTGTCAACATGTGAAAATCAGAAACTTTGAGTGTTTAAAACAGAGAATGGAAATATCAGAAGTTCAGTGTGCTTAATAATAAGTAGAACTCAAAAGTTATGTGCTATGATAAACAGTGAGTGAGCCTCAGAAGTTTTATGTGTTAAACAAGTGAGTGGAAACATCAGAAATTTTGTGTCATATTTCAACTCTTTTCTCATATTAATCAACCATCAGCAGCTTATTCAGTTCTTAATCAAACCACAAATCAGAGGGATAAGAGCACAATAGTTTATAGAAGTTCTAATCCTACTCCTAAGCCTATCCTTAATCAAGAAGTTCTGACCCATAGTTTTTCTTTTCATGCAATGATATGGACAACATTAATTGTGATATTTACATATTAATGATATTCTGAATGAAAAAATGCAAAGTCAGAAAGACTTACCTTGAACCTAGAGTGTGTGCTTGGAACTTGAGTTGCTGCCTTCAGATATTCTGGAATCAGCAAGAGCAACGGAAAAGAAAATGTCAAGCTTTTTGATTCAAAAGGAAGAACAAAGGTTTGATTTTGTGCTAAGGATTTCTGGATTTTTACGAAAGGTTTCACAGGTTTCTTTTCTCTCTTTTGATAATTCTCTCTCTCCAAAAGCCAGCCCCTTGAATGTGTGATGGAGCATATTATTTATAGATGGGTTTGCTGTGGTTTTAGGGGGGAAACAAATGGGATTCAAACCTTTTTGGTATATTGTTCCATTGTTTTTTAATCACAATTTTCGTATGCTAATTTGATGCAAACATGGGGTTTGAGAAAGTGCAGGCGTGGACCGGGTCAGCAGCTGACTGTAGGACTGTGATGTAGCAGGGTAGCATGTTACTTAAACGAGGTTTTGGGATTTGGTGATGTTCTGACCGCAGAAGATCAGAAGCGTAACCTCCATGTGCTGAAGAGTCATATTCTGATTGAAGACTATGTTCTGAATCATATTTGCAACTTCTGAATGTGCTTGAAGAGTCATGTTCTAATTGAAAACTATGTTCTGAACCATGTTTGTAACTTCTGACTGCACTTGCGTGGAGGCTGGCTCAGAAGTTCTGAGGTATCATATACTCTTAACACTTAGAAGATTTTCTAAATGTTTAGAAATTTTGATTTTTTTTTCAAAGTAACTTCTGACTCCTGATTTTTTGATGAACCAATCTCATGTCTTGATGAAATAAAATTGTTGAAACTTGATTTGATCTGAGAGTCAAAGTTTGACTTTTCAATATGTTTTTGACCATTTTGCCCTTATGGATGATTTCCTTGAAAAGTGATAATTCAATACTTGGAACTTGATTGAAGCAAACCTGAGAGTCCAGGATGATCCTTTGAGAAATGAGAGGGAAAATTTTGGGGTACAACAACTACCCCTGTTCAATCTTCTTAAGCCTGAGGATGTAGATTGGTTGATCTGCCTTTCGTGATCTTAAGGTGGAAGATGATTGAACACTAGAGTGCCCAGAAATTTGCACTCGCATGAAGTAATACTGATCGGTGATGTCGGGAATGGGCTTACAGATGCCATTTGGAAGGCAACGGGAAATCATAGGAGATGGGCTTAAAGATGCCATCCAGAAAAGATTAGTTGCGTAAGAGATTCCTGGGTGAGAATTCTTGTACCTGCTATCGAGAGGGGGACTTCGCCCGGGAATATTGACTTATGCACTGGGAAGTAAAGTCTAAGAGCTTCGTTTGTCCATTACTTTACTGGGGAATTATCTCCTGACTGAGGAGGTGAAAGTAGAACGTATACCCGGTCAGGGTCCAGGTTGTATACCGACTCGTTAGGGAAATGTGAAATCGACCGTATCTGGTCGGGTCCGGGCCTTGCAGTGTTGTAAACTGTTGTCTGGGGATAAGGAAGAAGGGGCCTGGATAGTAGGGTTACTTCGAAATGAAAGCCTGGGTAGTAGGGTGTTGGCTCCTAAATTCGACACCTTTGTTTTGTTGATGTCAGCCATTAAAGCTGAAAGATGTTTTCGACTGGCTAAGTCTGTCGAAATGCCCGTCGAAAGATGGCAAAGTACTTAGAAGATTTCTTCCAAGGGAGAAGACTGGTTGCCTTCGACGTCGAAGGAGTTTCTCGTCGAAGACGTCTCTCGACGAAAGTGTTCGATGGTTCAGAGTGGAGCAGTTTGAAATTCAAGCTTTTGGAGGGAAAACGGTTTCCAGCAGTTACCACGTGCAAACGTGCAAGGATCTGGAGCGTCGAACGTGGAGAACGTGCCAAGTGGATTGATCTCGAAGCAGTGTAACTGCCCGACGGTTACTTGGGATGTTTTAGTATAAATAATAGTAGTCATGTAGTTTCTCGCGTGTGTTCACAATTCTATACAAAGTCACTCATATAGATTCGAGTACCCAGCGTGTGAGAAAGAATTGTTGAGAAATGTATGTGTGAAACACCAATTTTATTAATCAAAGTCATTTACTTTTCCAGAAATTTACTTGCTTTCCTCTTTACATTCCTGTCGAAACCTTTTACTTTAAGCCTTGTTTATTTTACCAAGTCCTTTCTTCATGCAATTTACTTGAAACCTCTTTATTTCATTTAAAGCCTCTTTATTTAAAGCCGTATCCAATTTAATCTAAACTTCAAAATCAACCTATGTCCTAGGATCAATCTGATCGATCCTGCGAGTAACCAAATAAGTAACCATTTGGAGGATCAGCGGTTGTTTACCAAATCCCAAGGTAAACAAATTGGCACACCCGGTGGGACTGTGTGTTGATTGTTGAAAATAATCTCATCTTTTCGAGTTGTATGTTATTGAGAAGTGGTAGAATATACACTAACGATAACAATACTGCCAGAAGAAGGGAAGAGATGGCGAATCCGCCAAACAATAACGAAATCCCACAAACGACTGTGGGAGCAACGGTTAGTACGACCGTAAGTGAAGCGACAAATGTTGGTTCGACACCAGCAGTATCGGTCACAACCACGGGGCCAATACCTTCGTTAACAGGCCCCAGGATGACTTTGGGAACTCCCCCACCAAGGGGAAATTTAGGCACAAGGCCTTTGGTTCCCCCAGGATTTATTCCATTCTATGGTATGCCAACTTCTGAAGTGGCAAGCCTGACGAATGCTGCGTCCACTTTTTCAGACCCTTTCGTGAGTGCCTCTTCGCCACTCCAAGGCTCTGGAGTAGGCATGGCGAATAGAAATAGGACCAAACTCTTAGGAGGAACGTCCCAAGTAGCCCATGGCCTTACAAATGCCTCGACAGCAGTCTTGAGGCAACAAATGGACGAAAGCAACCATGATATGGTGCAAATGTTGGCACAAACTTTGAGTACAGTGCTAAACCCTCTAATACAAAACACTACTCAATCGAATCAGCAAATGACAGCGCAAATGACGCGTTTGGCTGTCTTCTTTGGAGTACCCCAACCTATTCGACAGCCCCAAAGGGCGCAAATAAGGGGAAACCAGGGGATATTTTTAGAGGAAGAAACCACCATTAACCAGGCTCAACAGCCTGTCGAAGAAAACCTTAGGGCACGTTTGGAACAACCTGTCGAGGAACCTAGGGTAATAACCCCAGAGGTAAGGTTAGTTAACAAAAACCAAAATGCTGACGAAGTGGTTCAGCATATCCAATACCAAAACATGGGTTTGGAAAACAATCTGGCAACCATGATTGAAAGGATCATGACTCAGAATGGGATGAACATGGGCTTTCGAAGGCCCAACTTTACATCTCCATTGTCAGAATACGTGTTACAAACGGACTTACCTCCTAGATGCAAAGTCCCCAAATTTACTAAGTTCTCTGGGGACACGACAGAATCTACTGTCGAGCATGTGGCGAGATATTTGATCGAAGCGGGTGACATTTCGAATAACGAAAACCTAAGGATCAAGTACTTCCCAAGTTCTTTAACAAAGAACGCTTTTACTTGGTTTACAACTCTTCCCCCCAATTCGATCCATCATTGGACCCAGTTGGAAAGATTGTTCCATGAACAATTCTACATGGGGCAAACCAAGATAAGCCTGAAAGAACTGGCCAGTGTGAAGAGACGTTTCACTGAACCTATAGACGAATATCTAAATAGGTTTAGGTTGCTCAAGGTGAGATGTTTTACACAAGTGCCAGAACATGAGTTGGTCGAAATAGCCGCAGGCGGTTTAGATTATTCCATTAGGAAGAAGCTAGACACCCAGTACCTAAGAGACATGGCCCAACTGGCCGATAGAGTTCGACAGGTAGAACGCCTCAAAGCTGAAAAAGCTAAGGCAACGAAAACTCACAAGAGAGAGAGGATAGCGTACGTTGAGATGGATGACGAAGATCTAGAATCCTTCGACGATACTTTCACTGTCGAAGAAGGAGAAGTCGATTTAGCAGAACTGAAACAAGGGCCACCATACTCTTGTAAACTGTTAGTCCCCTCAAATGGGAAAAATCCCATTGGTCCAGAAAAGACCAACGATAGGTTCCCAAAAAAGACTTATAGTTTTGACATCACAAAATGTGATGAAATATTCGACTTATTGGTTAAAGATGGCCAAATGATAGTACCCCCAGGGGTAAAAGTGCCTCCTCTTGATCAAAGAAAGAAGAGAGGTTTTTGCAAATATCATAATTTTTTGGGCCATAAAACTTCTCAATGTTTTCTTTTCAGGAATCTTGTGCAAGACGCTATCGAAGAAGGGAGATTGAAGTTTGCTGACAAATCCCCTATGGCTGTCGACTCAAATCCATTGCAGGCTGAAGCCCACTATGCCGAACCCTCTGAGGTGAACGTGATAGAGGCAACCAGGATCCAGTCGAAGAAGCCAGGAATTACCATGGTCGAAGTCTCAAAGGACCACATCAACATGCCAATCTTTGGCAGTTTTTCTGGAAATTTATCCAGGAAGACACTTGAAGCTGTCCAGAAAGCGGTCGAAAACCCGAAGTCGGAGACCGCTGAAGCACAAAAAACTGGATCAAGACCTAGTTCCCACTTGGCCACCGTTCAAGGCCAGACGGAGAATCTGGAGATACAAATGAAGCAGTTAACTCTTGCTAACAAAGATACAATGAATATCAACATGGTCGAACTTTCTGACCCAAAAGCATCAGAAGAGGCCATGAGGCAAGAACAAGCTAATAAGACTGCTTTCCCTCGGGAAAATGAAAACTTGGCAGATTTTCTACAAAGATGCCAGAAAAAGAAATCAGAGGTGATGCTGTGTCCAAGATGCAGTTCGATCTTTGATAAAAAAGCTGCTGAGCACATTCAAGGCGTAAGAGCAGCGAATAAGAGAAGGGAGAATGTTGACCTTCGACATGATCCCAGAAGAGCCTCCCAAAGAGGTTCTAACCAAGAAAAGAGGCCAATGACTTTTAGGCCTCCAACAAATGTGCCAGTAGATACTTGGTACAAAACCTCTGGTCGGAAAAGGCCAAGTGAGGAGAAATGGCATTCTTTCGATGTGCCAAGAGGTTCCTCTTTGCCTCAAAAGAAAGAGCCTCAAGTTGCTGCCCCTAAGGTTGCACAAGTGTCCAGCAACTACAAAGGTAAAAATCCCATGTCTCGATCTCAATGGAGGAGATATCAAAGGAGACGAAAAGCTGAAAGGGAGGCTGCCAACGAACCAAAGGCAGAAACCAGTTCGAACGTTCCTCAAAGGAAGCAAAGGAAACCTCTAGAAATAGAGCCAGTAACCAACAGGCTAGTTTGGCCTAACCAAAGTGAAGTCGAAGACGAAGACGATGCTGAGTCTGATGATACTTTGGACATAATGGTGAATATAGTTTCAGTGCTGCCCAGAGAATTCAATCGACAGGTAGAAGTCGAAGCAAGTGACTGGGAAGTGGAGCAAGAGATGGCCAAACATAGGCCAGTGTGCTATTTTGTCATGGACAATGGCACTACTGAGGAACAAAATGGCTTCTTCGAGCCACCTACAGAGGCGATGAAAAATCACCTCAAGCCTTTATTCATAAGGGCTAAACTCGAAGAAACTACTGTGAATAAAATATTGGTGGATTGTGGGGCAACCATCAACATTATTCCTCACTCTATGCTAAGGAAAATTGGCAAAAGGGATGAGGACATTAAGCCTCACAATATGGTCCTGTCGAACTATGATGGCGGCATAGGGACCACTATGGGAGTGATCCAGCTAGATATCAAAGTAGGGTCGATCCTTCGACCAACGATGTTTATGGTCATATCGGCCAAACCTAACTACAATCTTTTGTTGGGCCGTGAATGGATTCATGGTGTTGGCGTTGTGCCTTCATCAATGCACCAAAGGCTGCTTCTATGGCGTCCAGATGGGATGGTCGAAAACATAGAGGCAGATCAAAGCTATTACCTTGGCAAAGTGAATCACCTGGGTTTGGCAGATTTCGACAAGAACTTGGCTCACATAGGGCCATGTCCAACACCTGACTTCGACATGGCGCCAGCGCCAAACACTTTTTGTTCCCTATACCTGCATCCTGAGCATGGTTTCCAATGGGACAGAGAAGACTTGTCCCACATAGACTTCAGTGGGTTAACTGATATCCAACCAACTGGTTGGGGAAGCGAATTCAGTGATAATGACTGAGTCGCAATCTTTGAAGCGAATTTCGGCTTATGTAGCCGAAACCAAGATGATAACGGCTCTCGAAGCCGAAGTAAAGTACATGGCCACACAGGCCAATGATCAACAATTATCTGCTGTAGGCCCAGGAAAGGATTTCGATCCAAAACCTCCTGATATCATGCCAGAAGAAATGCAGGAACAGAGGCTCGACGCCATCTATGACGATGAGCCTTTGGGCTTCGAAAAGGACCCCTTGGCGAACAACATTAAAATGTTAGCACAAGACCCTTTAGAAGAAATCAACTTAGGCGAAGGATCAGAGAAAAGGCCAACTTACATCAGCGCCAAAATCGATCCAGAACTTAGGTTGGAAGTAATCCAATTGCTGAAAGAGTTTAAAGACTGTTTTGCATGGGATTATGACGAAATGCCTGGTCTCGACAGAGGATTGGTAGAACTTCAGTTGCCAATTAAACCTGGGAAGAAGCCAATCAAGCAAAATCCAAGGCGCTTCGCTCCAGAAATACTGTCGAAGATCAAGACGGAGGTCGAAAGACTTCTGAAATGCAAATTCATCCGTGTTACAAGGTATGTCGAATGGATTGCAAACATTGTGCCAGTAATCAAGAAAAATGGTACGTTAAGGGTGTGCATAGATTTCAGAGATTTGAATGCTGCCACCCCCAAAGATGAATATCCTATGCCTGTGGCGGAAATGCTAGTCGATTCTGCCGCTGGTTATGAATACCTGAGTATGCTCGATGGTTATTCAGGATATAATCAAATATTCATTGCTGAAGAGGATGTGTCGAAAACAGCTTTTCGATGCCCTGGGGCCTTAGGCACCTACGAATGGGTAGTGATGCCTTTTGGCCTAAAAAACGCTGGGGCAACGTACCAGCGAGCAATGAATACTATCTTCCATGATTTTATTAACACTTTTATGCAAGTATATATTGATGACATTGTTATAAAATCTGTTTCCAGGAAGAATCATATTGACCACCTTCGACAATCATTCAAAAGAATGAGAGAACATGGTCTGAAGATGAACCCTTTGAAGTGTGCGTTCTGTGTGAAAGCTGGAGATTTCTTGGGCTTCGTTGTCCACAAGAAAGGAATCGAAATCAACCAGAACAAGACGAAGGCAATTCTGGAAGCGAAAGCGCCATCGAATAAGAAGGAATTGCAATCTCTCTTAGGCAAGATAAATTTCTTAAGAAGGTTTATATCTAATCTAAGTGGGAAAGCTCAGGCCTTTTCACCCTTACTTCGACTGAATAAAGAGGGGTTCGAATGGGGGCAGGAGCAACAAGAAGCCTTCGACAAAATCAAAGGGTACCTCACTAAGCCACCTATTTTGGTGCCTCCTTGTAGCAATAGGAGTATGAGATTGTACATAGCTGCATCCGACAAAACTCTGGGAAGTATGTTAGCCCAAGAAGATGAGAATGGAGTCGAAAGACCCATTTACTATCTCAGTAGAGTTTTGAACGATGCAGAAACTAGATATAGCGAAGTTGAAAAATTGTGTCTATGTTTGTATTTTTCTTGTACAAAACTCAAGCAATATATAAAACCAGTTGATGTTTATGTTTCGTCTCATTTTGATGTTTTCAAATATATGTTGTCGAAACCTATCTTGCATAGTCGAATTGGCAAGTGGGCATTAGCGTTAATTGAATACTCCTTGACCTTTATGCCTCTTAAGGCAGTAAAAGGACAAGTGGTGGCAGACTTTATAGTCGACCACTCAATTCAAGTTGAGGATATTAATTATGTGGAGATAGAGCCTTGGAAATTCTACTTCGATGGTTCCAGCCATAAAGATGGAACAGGGGTAGGAGTCTTGATTATTTCTCCAGATAAAATTCCAACAACATTCAAGTACAAAATCTCAAGTTCTTGTTCGAACAATGAGGCTGAGTATGAAGCTCTAATTACTGGCCTTGAAATATTGTTGGAATTGGGGGCAACTCGAGTCGAAATCATGGGAGACTCAGAGTTAGTCATTAAGCAAGTCACAAAGGAATATAAATGCATAAGAGAAAATCTCATTATGTACTTTGTGATAGCAAATCGTTTATTGAAAAAATTTGAAGCGGTCAATATTCGACACATACCCAGAGTCGAAAATCAGATAGCCAACGACTTGGCACAAATTGCATCTGGGTATAAAATTTCAAAAACGAGATTACAAAGAGCAATCGAAGTTCGAGAAAAGATAAAAGCAACTTGTCTATCACCAACAGACTTGGAATCGACGAGACTAGGATATGCTGATCAAAGTAACTTCGAAATTTCGTTCATAGATAATTTGTCAGAGCAAGATTGGAGGAAACCCATTGTGGACTATCTTCAAAATCCAGGAGCTTCGACAGAACGAAAAATAAAATACAGGGCGTTGAGTTATGTACTCATGGGTAATGAGTTATTCAAGAAGACGCCTGAAGGGGTGTTGCTGAAATGTTTAAGTGAAACTGAAGCATACATAGCCCTTTCGACTACGCATGCTGGGGCATGTGGGGCTCACCAAGCAGGCTATAAGATGAAATGGTTGTTGTTTCGACAAGGACTATATTGGCCCACTATGCTGAAAGATTGTGTTGAGTTCGCCAAGGGTTGTCAAGAGTGTCAAGTCCATACAGGCATCCAACATGTACCAGCAAGCGAACTTCACTCGATAGTGAAGCCTTGGCCTTTTAGAGGATGGGCGTTGGACCTCATTGGAGAGATTCGACCAGCGTCATCAAAGAGTCAGAAATACATACTGGTAGGCATTGATTACTTTACTAAGTGGATCGAAGCTATCCCTTTAGTCAATGTAGACCAGGAAAATGTCATTGAATTTATTCAAAAGAACATTATCTTTAGGTATGGAATCCCTGAGACAATAACAACTGATCAAGGATCAGTTTTTACTGGTCGAAAGATGCAAGAATTTTCTCAGGAAACAGGTTTCAAACTCCTAACATCCACGCCTTATTATGCACAGGCGAATGGTCAAGTCGAAGCAGCTAACAAAGTGGTGGTTGGCTTGATAAAGAAACATGTTGGGAAGAAACCAAAGAATTGGCATAAGACGTTAGACCAGATTCTGTGGGCTTGTCGAACGTCCCCAAAAGAAGCCACTGGTACAACACCGTATAGGCTAACTTTTGGCCATGATGCAGTGTTGCCAGCAGAAATTTGTCTTCAATCTGCAAGGGTTCAGAGGCATTATGATATTCCTTCTGAAGTCTATTGGAACATGATGTTAGACGAACTGGTGGATTTAGACGAAGAGAGATTACGCGCTCTCGACCTACTCAGGCTTCAGAAGAAAAGAGTAGAAGACTCTTATAATAAAAAGGTAAAACCTAAGGTATTTTTGCCTGAAGAACTAGTTTGGAAGGTAATTCTTCCCATGGATCGAAGGGATCGAAGCATGGGGAAATGGTCACCCAAATGGGAAGGACCCTTCAGAGTCATCCAAACTTTTTCTGGTGGAGCCTATGAAGTCGAAGAGTTAGGTGGAGATAAAAGGCTCTTGAAAGTAAATGGTAAATATTTGAAAAAATACAGACCTACACTTCAAGAGATGAAAATAAAATAATAAAAGAACAAGACTAAATTAACCATAAAAATGCCAAAATGGAAATTTTATAAATTTCAGCCAAGATGGCAATGTTGTCGAATATAGATTACAAAAATATGGTTACAAAAGAGAATCAATCAAAAGGAAATAGAGTCCTTGATTCGAAGGTACTTGGCTTGCTGCACCTCCAACCTTTTCTTGCACCAGGCGTTCTCCTGCACTAGTTTGGCAATCTGAGCGTCGAAGCCTTGGGCCTTCTCAGCGAATTCCAGGCCTTGTTTGATTTCAGTTTGGCTCTCGGTGTCTGAGATGGTCGAAAGAAGTTCCTCCTTGCGTATAGTGTTGGCACTTATCTTCGCCTCTATTTCTTCGATTTGTGCCCGGAAGGAAACATTCTCTCGATCGATGGCATCGACTTCTTCCTGTGTAGATGCTTTTTGCTTCGACAACTCCGCAATTCGAGAAGTCGTATCCGAGACAGCAGTCCACGCAGAGGAGCTTTTGCCATACAACACCTCAAGCTGACTGTTAAACCCCCTTTGGCGCCTGTAATCTGTTGAGACTTGATCAATCATAGAGTGTAACTCCACGATCAAGCTTGAAACTTCTAGGGCTACAGCTAACAAGTCGACAGCATTCAAGACATCCTTCAAGCATGATGGAGCAGTGGGGTCCCCCTCTAAAGCCTTCATCAAGTCCTTCTTGAAGAACTGGGCCTTAACCTTCGCCAAAGCTTCATCGAGAGGAGAGGTTTCAGTAGACTTCCCCGACAGGGTAGGAATCTCCTGACTAGCATCAGACGAGCTCTTGCTCTCGATGATTGCGTTGAGATAGCTAACAGGGTCAGTTTGTTTCAAGAGTTCTAAATCCTCTTTTGACTTGTGCTTCGTTGAGGTAACCCTTGCAACAGCATTGTCTTGGGTTTGAGGCTGTTGAGTGTTAGGAGCCTCGACTTGTTGCTCTTCGACTCGGACTGGGGCAGTACCAGCGTCACCTTGGTGCTCTCCGCTAGCATCACCTTGGTGCCCTTCGACAGTGTCACCTTGGTTCTCTTCGCCAGCAGCACCTTGATTTTCTTCGCCAGCATTGCCTTGGTCCCTTTCTTCAGGATTCTCTTCTGACAGATCCACCACCTGAACCGCTTCTGGCTGTTGTTCCTCCGTTTGAAGTTCCTCTGCTGGTTTTTCTACCGTTTCAGCATTGGCCTCATTTTCAGTATGGGCTTCGTCATTTCCCAAGCCTTTTTCTTGTGGCCTGCTGAGTTCAGCAGATTCCAGCGTTTCAGAGGTCCTTGGCGGAGAACTTTCAGTGGTGTCCTGAAAAAGGAAAGAAGACAAATCTTCAGAGATCGAAAGGGACACAATCGAATATGGGTATCTATACCTAAGTTATAAAAGGGTCTAAGAGATTACCTGTAAATTAGCTTCAGCCCCAGGGCTGGAATTGTCGCTTTCGACAAGCTTGTTAAGAAGAACGTTTAGTTCCTCCTCCGTTGGCTCCTCAATGATCACTGGAGGTGGCCTAGGCTTTCTCCCAGCAACCTTTATTCTGATGGTTCGGCCTTCAGGAGCAGGAGCAGGAACAGGAGCATCCTTCGTCAACTTTCGCCTTTTTAAGGGGGCAGGAGGAGAATCATTTTCTTCATCGCTCCCAGATTCGACCACCAGTGCTGGCCGTTTCTTGGGCGAAGGTGCCTAGAAAACCAATGGGAATTCGATTTAATAATTGCATCGAAAGTCAAAAATCGAAATCCAGGAGGGAATAATGAAAGTCTGGTTACCGATATAGAAGGCTTCTTCGAAGAGCCTTCCCCCTGTTGGTTGCTTGTGGTCTTCGCCGGCGCTGTAGTCTTCGTCGGCGGTGCAGGTTTTGTTGAAGTGTCTCCTCCCTGTTGGCCTTCTGTAGCCTTCTTGGCTACAGGCTTCCGAACAACTGAAAGCAAATAAAAAAAAGTTAACAGGCTAGCAGTCGAAAAAAAGACAAAGTAATGTAAAAGGATGAACTTACATTTCTTTATTTTGTCCAACACAAGGACAAAAGACTTCTGCAGCTCATCCATGAAGTCCTTCTCGTCGAAGAACTCCTCAGCATAATAGCTTTTCCACCACTCCTCGAAGGATGGTGAGCAAAGAAAATTGAGCTGGTAGTCAAACAACGAGAGAACGGTTCGACCAGCATATCTTCCGATATGCTTGATGGCAGCTTCTTCGGTGTAATCATTGCAGAAGTACAACATTGACTTCTCTCGTGGAAAAATCGGAGAAGGTAGGGTTTGGATAATACCAAACTGGCGAGATACCAGGTTTGGTTGGTATGCAATCAGACTCAAATGAGTCTTAGAGCTCCTGAATCGAAGAGGCATGATCCTTGGTGTGAGGAACGCCTCCCACAGTATTGTATGTTCGTAAACATTAGGACCACTCGACGTCCTTGGATGTGGCCTTGTGAACCATGCTGGGCCTACCTTCCGTCGAGCAAACGGAGCCATAGTTGAAACAAACTCTTTCCTTCGAGCAAACATCAGAACGAAGTTGGTGAAGGTTTGCTGAAACTCCAGTCCATCTTCCATAGGTGTCAACAGAGCCAGCCTGGTTCCTTCGACGCGTCTGTTCGCTATCTCTGGAGCCTGATCATTTATCTGAACCTTCTTAGGCAAGAAAGATTCGAAAGTGGCATTGAGCCACAGTTGGAGTAACCAAAAAGGCCCAGCAAGTAGCAAACTGGCCCTGTTCTCGATAATTTTTAGAAGAGTGGCCCCATTGCTGATCGAATCATAGAGGCTAGCCAGAATCAGTTCTGCCAAACAGATGTTTTGGCGATGATGCAGTTGAGTAGCAAGAGTGACCATCTTTTTGGTCACCTGTAAAGACTTCGAGCAAAATACAAAGCGAGTCAGCCATAGGGCTAGAAACGCTATGTGTTCGACATCCGACACAGCATCTGTCGACCTGTCGTGATAGTGGTTTATGAAGGTGGTATAGGTTGGTTTGGTCTCAGAGAAGCCAATTTGATCCTCCGACATCTCCTCTGGATCGAAGTAATCTCCGGTGGGTCGAAGGCCAGTAATAGCGGCCACATCGAAGAGTGTGGGGGTTAGCATCCCACAAGGAAGATGGAAAGTAAAGTGGGAGTAGTCCCAGAACAGCAGAGAAGCTATCAGCATCTCCGGAGAATAGTTCAAACCTGTCTTCGACAGCATCACCAGGTCGAAGATCCCCATATCCTTCCAGATCGAAGTTTGGTGCTTCTCCATCTTTTCTAGCCAAGCAACATAGTCAGGAGTAAGGCTAGGGCCAGACCTGAAGGCCCTAACACCTCTGTTGAAGAAGCGGAGGTCGATTTTTTCATGTGCAGGATCTTCATTGTCTTCTGCGTCTTTCTTGGCACATGCAACCGGTTTGAGTCTCTCAACTACCGGGAAATAGCTCTTGATCTTCATAGCCTCAGAGATACTTGGATACATGGGGCCAGACATTGCAAAGATCTGGTTGGAGTATCCAACCGGGATCATAAGGTGGCGCGAGTAGGCATCGCGAACGACGATATCCAAGGGTTCAGGAACCCTTCGTTTGCCTGTAGAGGTTACTACTGGAGCAGTGACGAAAACCTTAGGTTTAGCGTTTTCAGATGGTGCGGTAGCACTAGGAACAGTAGAGCCAGATGCCATGGTTTAGTGTTGAGTTTGAAATTAGTTTGAAGACGAAGTGAAGGAGGAAGAGTTTCTGCAAAGATAACAAGCTTGTATGAAGATAGAGAAGTTTGAAAGCTAGATGGCGTAAAAAGTCCCACAATGGGGTACTTACTGCTATTTATAGTAGTGGGGAAAAATCCCCAAAAACGAGGACATTAAATGCCATTTAATGCTGCAGGAGATAGTGGGACGCGTGGCAGCCCCCTGTTGTTTTAGCCGTTCTGCAGAAATAGAGAGACGCAGCGTGCGTCCTCGTTTTTGGGAATTGTCATAATGACAAATTCTGAAATGACGTTTGGTACTGCACGCCGTACTGAAAGTGACGTCCTAGGTACGGAAAAATGATGGTTTTCTTGGGATTGCCAATAGTTGGTAGAAAACAACAAAAAGTGCACAAGTTAATTTGTGACTAAGCGTGAAAAGACAGGTGTCGAATGGCGTTTCAAAGAATGCCTTTTTCTTTCAGAGTCGAAATAAGGCATTCTTGGGGGGCAATTTGTTGGCTCCTAAATTCGACACCTTTGTTTTGTTGATGTCAGCCATTAAAGCTGAAAGATGTTTTCGACTGGCTAAGTCTGTCGAAATGCCCGTCGAAAGATGGCAAAGTACTTAGAAGATTTCTTCCAAGGGAGAAGACTGGTCGCCTTCGACGTCGAAGGAGTTTCTCGTCGAAGATGTCTCTCGACGAAAGTGTTCGATGGTTCAGAGTGGAGCAGTTTGAAATTCAAGCTTTTGGAGGGAAAACGGTTTCCAGCAGTTACCACGTGCAAACGTGCAAGGATCTGGAGCGTCGAACGTGGAGAACGTGCCAAGTGGATTGATCTCGAAGCAGTGTAACTGCCCGACGGTTACTTGGGATGTTTTAGTATAAATAATAGTAGTCATGTAGTTTCTCGCGTGTGTTCACAATTCTATACAAAGTCACTCATATAGATTCGAGTATCCATCGTGTGAGAAAGAATTGTTGAGAAATGTATGTGTGAAACACCAATTTTATTAATCAAAGTCATTTACTTTTCCAGAAATTTACTTGCTTTCCTCTTTACATTCCTGTCGAAACCTTTTACTTTAAGCCTTGTTTATTTTACCAAGTCCTTTCTTCATGCAATTTACTTGAAACCTCTTTATTTCATTTAAAGCCTCTTTATTTAAAGCCGTATCCAATTTAATCTAAACTTCAAAATCAACCTATGTCCTAGGATCAATCTGATCGATCCTGCGAGTAACCAAATAAGTAACCATTTGGAGGATCAGCGGTTGTTTACCAAATCCCAAGGTAAACATAGGGCTTGTGGGAAGGAACCTGGATAGTAAGGTTACTTCGAAATGAAAGCCTGGGTAGTAGGGATTGTGGGAAGGAACCTGGATAGTAAGGTTATTTTGAAATGAAAGCCTGGGTAGTAGGGCTTGTGGGAAGGAACCTGGATAGTAAGGTTACTTTGAAATGAAAGCCTGGGTAGTAGGGCTTGTGGGAAGGAACCTGGATAGTAAGGTTACTTTGAAATGAAAGCCTTGGTAGTAGGGCTTGTGGGAAGGAACCTGGGTTGTAAGGTTACTTCGAAATGAAAGCCTGGGTAGTAGGGCTTGTGAGGAGGAACCTGGGTAGTAGGGTTACTTCGAGACAAAAGCCTGGATAGTGGGGCTTATGGGAAGGAACCTGGATATTAGGGTTACTTCAAGACGAAAGCCTGGATAGTGGGGCTTGTGGGAAGGAACCTGGATAGTAGGGTTACTTTGAAAAGAAAGCCTGGGTAGTAGGGCTTGTGGGAAGGAACCTGGGTAGTATGGTCACTTTGTTTGATCATGTAGATTAGTTGACCCGTTTGGCTTCGGGAACTGGTTTTCCCTTGGTTGCCTGCAGATATGACATGTATAACTGCTGGAATTGTTGGTGATAACTGTCTTTCCTGAAAAGATAACAGGGTTAGTTATATGCGATTCATGAAATGCATTGTGAGATGATGTTCTCAAAATAAACGAGATTATGTTGTATGTGATATGTATGTGCATGGCATGATGTATGAGCATGAGATATTAGTTGTGACATATCCGAGTCCGGGAAAATAAATCCTTGATCGCTGCTGGAGAAAAAAAGCATTCCTGACTGTTGTAGAGAAACATGGATCTTCTACTTCCACTGGGGATGATGAATGGAATTGACTGTATTTCTGTCAGGAGGGGATTCTGCTTGAGAATAACTCTGCGGGGAACAATTTGGAAGGTGAATTTCCAAAATATGAAGTAATGGGCTCTGCCGGGGATTGAGCTCATGTATCCAGAGAAATAAACTCTGCTTGGGGAGTCAGAAATTTATGATGATCCACTTGTGATTATGAAATTTGGTCGGGGGATATAAATGTCAGGTTTCTGGATGACCCTTGGCTAAGGAGATTACTTCCCGTTTTGAGAGAACTGATATCAATGCCTTGATTACTTCTGCTCTGTGGGGAGTATAGATGTTACAAGGTCACGTGTACTGATGACTGTGCTCCAAAGTTGTCTTTCCCCGGTACCTGTTGGACAGAGTAACTGTCGGGTTTGACATTTTAGTTTTTTGTTCCTGTTTCTTAAGTCATGAGCAATTGTCTTTCTTTCCCTATGCAAATATTTATGAACAGCAATCATATTCAAATGCATATGTCAAGAATAAATCATTGAATGTTCTTGCAAAAACAAAACAAAAAGAAAAACAAATGGTTTTGTAAAATGACTTGTATTAATCATTGAAGTTGGCCTATAACAGACGTTTTTGTACAAGGAAGCTGACTCTCTAGTAAGAGAACGCCGCCGTAAAAATGACAGATATACAGTATTGTATACAACAAAAAGAAAACAGCTATGTGCAACAATCCCATTGGGTTTTAAATCCGTTATTGCCACCATGCCTTCGAGCGTCTCCTCACTTTGCTGCTTGTCCAAAGCTGATTAGATTGATTGATTTCGTTTGAGCTTGATAGTTGATACTGAGGTTAGATCCAGTGTGATCCAATGGGACATAGTGATACACTTTTCATCCCTAACTTTTGCCTGGACTGCCCTTTCGGGTTTTCAGTACACCGGGATACCCTTTTTGCCCAAGTCGCCTTTTCAGGTTTTCGACTTGTCGGGTGTACAGATTTTTCATTTTCATCCCTTATTTTTGCCCAAACCCTTTTGGTTCGCCGGGAAGCCCTTATTTTTGCCTAGGCCAGTTAACCTAGCGGGTCGTTTATCATGCGTAGCATCTTTTCACTATGTCTGCATTGACAGGGTGAGGAAGGTCGTCACCGTCCATGGTGGTTAGAATCATGGCTCCTCCCGAGAAAACATTTTTTTACCATAAATGGCCCTTCGTATGTAGGAGTCCATTTGCCCCTGGGGTCACCTTACGGCAGTATGATTCGCTTGATCACTAAATCCCCGACTTTATACTCTTGGCGTCTGACCTTCTTGTTGAAAGCTTTGATCATTCGCTTTTGATACGTCTGACCATGGAAGACAACAGTAAGTCTCTTCTCATCGATCAAATTTAGTTGATCAAGTCGAGTTTGGATCCACTCGTCTTCGCTTAAGCCTGCATCTCTCATATTCCTTAGGGAAGGAATCTGAACCTCAATGGGTAGGACTGCCTCCATGCCATATACCAGAGAGTAGGGTGTTGCCCCTGTCGATGTCTGTGCTGAGGTGCGGTACCCATGAAGAGCGAATGGTAGCATCTCATGCCAGTCTTTGTATGTCACTGTCATCTTCTGTATAATTTTCTTAATGTTCTTGTTAGCTGATTCAATAGCGTCATTCATCTTCGGCCGGTAGGGAGAAGAGTTATGATGATGTATCTTAGATTGCTTACAGAGCTTGGTGATCATCGTGTTATTTAGATTTGTACCATTGTCGGTAATGATTCTCTCTAGTACACCATATCGATATATCAGATTGTGGCGGATAAACCGTGCCACGATGTTCTTGGTCACAGTAGCAAAAGAGGCTGCCTCAACCCACTTTGTAAAGTAATCAATAACTACTAGGATAAAGCGATGCCCATTAGAAGCGGTGGGCCTGATTTCTCTGATCATGTCGATGCCCCACATTGCAAAGGGCCACGGAGCTGTCAAGACGTTCAAGGGGACCAGAGGCACATGCACCTTATCAGCGTAGATTTGGCATTTATGGCAAGTTCGAGAATGCTGATAGCAATCGGCTTTCATAGTGGACCAGTAATATCATGCCCGTAGGATCTTCTTAGCCATGGTGTATCCACTGGAATGGGTTTCAAAGGTACCTTCATGTAGATATGTCATAATCCTTTCTGCTTCGCTCTTGTCTACACAACATAGTAAGGTAGAGTCATGGTTGCGTTTATAGAGGATTCCATTACTGAGGAAGAACTTTGCAGCGAACCTTCTCAGAAATTTCTTGTCATTGACAGATTCCCTTTCGGGATACTCTTGATCCTCAAGATACCTCTTGACTTCGTGAAACCAGGGTTTGTCTGTCACTTCCTCGGTATCGATTTCACAGCAGTGTGCTGGTTCATCTAACCTCTCAACGGTGATTTAGGGAGCTTCATTGTCCCACCTAACCTTGAACATAGAAGACATGGTAGCTAACGCGTCCGCTAACTGGTTCTCCTCTCGTGGGAAATGTTCAAGGGTTACCTCCTCAAAGTGTGGGAGCAATGTCAGTACGTACTCTTTGTACGGGATGAGATTCGGATGTTTCGTATCCCAATCGCCTTTGATCTGACTTATCACAAAATCGGAGTCCCCGAATACACTCAAGAACTTGATCCTTAGGTCGATAGCAGCTCGAAGACCCATAATACATGCTTCATACTCCGCCATATTGTTGGTGCAGTTGAAACATAATCAGGCAGTGAACGGAGTATGACAGCCCTTGGGAGATATGATTACAACGCCAATGTCGTTACCCACTGCGTTTGAGGCTCCATCAAAATACATAAACCATTGGGATCCTTCCTTAGGTCCTTCATCCGATCCAGGCTCTTTACAGTCAGTTACTAACATGATATTCTAACCCGGGAACTCAAAATTCATGGACTGGTAGTCATCCACAGCCTGATGAGCCAAATGATCAGCCAATACACTCCCCTTTATTGCTTTCTAGGTTGTACATTGTATATCGTATTCAGTTAAGATCATTTGCCATCTTGCTATCCTTCCGGAGAGAGCGGGCTTCTCGAAAATGTACTTGATTGGATCCGTCTTTGATATCAACAAAGTGGTGTGAGTCAGCATATACTGTCTCAGTCGACGAGCAGCCCATGCCAAAGTGCAGCAAGTTTTCTCGAGCAGTGAGTATCTTGTCTCACAGTAGGTAAACTTTTTGCTAAGGTAGTATATCGCTTGCTCTTTTCGACCAGACTCGTCATGCTGCCCCAGCACACACCCTATTGAATTGTCTAGCACTGTCAGGTACAATATCAAAGGTCTCCCTTCAACTGGAGGCATCAAAATTGGTGGTTCTTATAGGTATTCTTTGATTCTTTTGAAAGCAGACTGACATTCATCATTCCACTTTACCACTTGATCTTTCTTCAGAAGCTTGGAGATTGACTCATAAGTAGCAGTCAGATGTGAAATGAACCTGGCGATATAATTCAGGCATCCCAAGAAACCTCTAACTTCTTTCTCTGTACGGGGAGCAGGCATTTCTTGTATAGCCTTTACCTTTGTGGGGTGTACCTGAATACCTTTGTCACTGACGACGAAACCCATAAGCTTATCGGACCTTACCCCGAAGATGCACTTGTTCGGATTCAACCTCAGTTTGTATATCTTCAACCTGTCGAACAACTTTTGTAGATGAATAAGGTGTTCTTCCTCAGTCTGAGACCTAGCTATCATGTCATCAACATAAACCTCGATCTCATGGTGAATCATGTCATGGAACAAAGCGACCATGGCACGTTGATACGTTGCCCCAGCATTCTTCAACCCAAGAGGCATCACCTTGTAGCAGAAGGTGCCCCACTGTGTGACGAAAGTTGTCTTTTCTATGTCTTTAGGAGCCATCTTGATCTGGTTGTAGCCAGAGAAACCATCCATGAAGGAAAAGATTTTGTGCTGCGCGGTATTGTCAACTAGAACGTTGATGTGGGGAAGCGGGAAGTCATCCTTGGGGCTTGCCCTATTCAGATCTTTGTAATCCACATATATCCGTACCTTTCCGTCCTTCTTAGGTACCAGAACGACATTAGAAACCCACTGCGGATAAGAGGTGACAGCTAAGAACCCTGCGTCGAACTGTTTGATGACCTCTGCCTTGATCTTCTCTGACATTTCAGGGTGCATACAGCGGACCTTTTGTTTAACCGGCGGGCAGTCTTCCTTAGTCGGCAGGCGATGTACCACAATATCAGTGTCCAAACCAGGCATGTCTTCATAGGACCAGGCGAAGATCTCAACATAGTCGCGCAACATCTATATCAATTTCTACTTGACGCTGAGCTCCAGATTTGCACCTATTTTAACTTCTTTTCTGTCTATCTTTGTCCCAAGTTTATGTCTCAACTGGCTCTTCATGAGGCTGTATAACCCTCTTTTCCTATTGTAGCAGTCTGGCAAGTTCTCCAGGTACCTCACAATCATCCTCACCTTCTTCATCGACTTGGTTGATCGTATTTTTGAAGTCATAACTAGCAATAGCAGGATTGTTATCAATGGGATTTAGAGTGGATATGGATATGCAGTTTGATACGTGAGTGTGTGTAAGAGCATAACTATATTGATAGAGTAAAGACAGAAAAGAAAAATAGAGAGTGCATAATTTGTATGCAAAGAACGTCCAATGCTTCATTGATGATATATGATATCACATATAATTACCCTCACAAATAGAACCATTGTTCCTCAGGTAAGACACAAGGCTATAAAGTTTAAATTGTTCATTACAAACTTAAAAACAAATAAGACAATTACTGTAGAATAAAAGAAACTGGTATGAAATCTCTGGCCGTCCAATTACTCGGTCCACCGTTGGTAGTTGGGTAAATCCAGCTGTCAATATCAAAATCTTCCTCACTGTCTTCAATAGCATTGACCCCTCGATTGCTGATGCGTAGGGGAGGTCCTCCAACTCGAGCGCGCCGAACAGCCCTCTGAGCCCCTGAAGTAAAGCCCAAGCCGAACTTATCAGTTTTATAAATAAATTCGGGAAGCTGTCCCCAATTGGTATTCCTGCCTTCTTCAACTACTGCTCTTGCGTCCTTGAGAGAAGCCATCTTCGTAGGAGATTTGGTGCCGGTAGTGGTCTCAGCTGACGCCAAAATCTGGGGAACCTCTTCAAAGTTTTGACAAGGAGTTTCTATAAATTCTCCGTCCATCTCTACGTACCTGAAGGAGTTCATATGGCTCACCATATACTCCTCTTCGCCATGCACAGTGACTATCTTCCCCTTCACCGGATACTTCAACATTTGGTGTAGTGTAGAAGTAACAGCCCCAACTTTGTGGATCCAAGGATGACCTAACAAACAAGAGTACGATGGCCTGATGTCCATCACATAGAAGGTGGACTCAAAACTCTGAGAGCCTACCTTGACAGGGATGTCCACCTCCCCATGCACCATTCTTTTCGACCCATCAAAAGCCCTTACCACAATGTTACTAGGCTTTAAAGTCAAACCCTCGCAATCCAAACGGTCCAACAGCTTCTTGGGAAGAACATTTAGCGAAGACCCAGTATCCACCAGCACATGAGCCATAGTGGTGCCCCTGCATTCAATCGAGACATGTAGAGCATCATTATGCTTCCTTCCTTTCAGTGTCAAGTCTGCATCTGAAAAACCCAGCCCATTGTCAGCAGTCAGGCTAGCCACACAATCTTTAAATTGATCAGCTGAAGTCTCTTGCGGCACATGCGCAGTTTTGAGGAATGCAATCAAAATCTTCGCATGGGCCTCGAAGCATAATAGCAGGGATAACATGGATATCTTTGAGGGGGTCTGCCCTAGCTGTTCGATCACATTGTAGTCACTCTTTTTGATTATTTTCAATATTTCCTCTATCTCTTGCTTAGAGGCTTCCACAACAATTTTTCTAGGCGCCTCCATCCGGGCAGGCTCACCTATAGCTTCTTTGCCTCGAGTCCCAGATGACTTATTGGCAGGGGTACCAGCTGGAGTAAGAACAGGAATAGTAACTAAAGTACTAGCGGGTGCAGAAGATGAAATAATGATAGGCTTAGTGACAGTCTTCGGGGAGATCTCAGGAGAGAAAACCCTTCCACTTCTAGTAATCTTGTTGGTCCCAACAATGTTACCGACATCAGGATCAACTACTTCGGTATTCAAGTTTTGTTTAACACCATGATAGTAAACATCGACGCCATAATGCCAAGGGACAACTTTGTCCGAGGCTTACGGGATAGGACCAGGACATGTGATTATCAACGGAGAGATTCTCATAGCGGGTGTAATCCTAACAGGTCTTCTTGAGGAGGCCTTGGAAGGACTGGAGGAAATTATTATAATAGCAATGTCTTCAGATGAAACAACGGGAACCAGAGTTTTCTCGAACATAATTTCTTTACTGTCCATCAGGCGTTGAACACCTGACCTCAACAAATGGCAACTAGAAGGTAGAAATAAACACATGTGGCAGCCTTCACCACAACCTAGAAATAAACTGGCCAACAACAAATTCTTCTTAACAGTCACAAGAGGAGTAGAAACTTCGTCCACCGAGGTTACGAATAAATCAGTATCAATGGCGTTAACTCCATGGTTGTGCTTAGGCATGGGAGCAGTTATGACATTGGGATTCTTCGAAGCGTCGAACTCAATCTCCTTGGCTTCAATCAAATCTTGTACTTTATTTCTTAGAGCCCAACAATCATTTGTGTCATGACCAGGACTCCCAGAATGATAGGCGCACCGAGCGTTCGGGTTGTATCGAGGAGAGGAGGTATTAGGAATCTTGGGATCCTCTTTTAAAGTTGCCAAGTTGGATCTCAACAGATGGGGTAGAACCTCTGTCAATGTCATGTTGATCCGGGTGAACTTCCTTTGTGGTCTTTCCACCCTTTGCTGATTGTTGCGTTGTGGGGCAGTCGCAGGCCTAGGTATTATTACAACACTTACCGTCAGATGGTATCCCGTTCTGCTCTGATCTCTCGGGTTATAAATGGCACTGGCCTCCTTCTTTCTAACAAAGGGTTTCTTCATTGTGCTCGAGGATGCATCTCTTTGAATTTTGCCATTTTTTATACCGGCTTCGACCCGCTCGCCGGTCATGATTAGTTTAGTAAATCCAGCTGAGGAACTTCCGATCAGGTGGTTGAAGAATGGACCTGATAAGGTGCCTAGGAACATATCCAATAACTATCTGTCAGATAAAGGGGGTTAGACTCTGCCTGCGAGATCCCTCCATTTTTGAGCATAGGTTTTGAAACCTTCACCTGCACCCATAGACATGCCTTGTAATTGCGTCCGATTTGGAGCTAAGTCAGCATTGTACTGGTATTGTTTGTAGAAGGCGGCAGCCAAATCTTCCCAATTACAAATATTGGTCCCTTCCAATTGATAAAACCAATCCAACTGCGTCCCTGACAAGCTCTCTTGGAAGAAGTGCACCCACAGATTCTTATCAGCCGTATGGGGTTGAATCTTTCTGATGTATGACCTTAAATGTAGCTTCGGGCAAGAGACACCATCATATTTAGTGAATGTGGGGACCTTGAATTTCTGTGGGATGACAACCCCTGAGACAAGTCCTAATTCTTCAAAATCCAGTTCAGGTACCCTCTGGACCTCCATAGGATTCAAACGATCCTCTAGCTCCATGTATTTATTATCAGCAGGAGGATACTGTTCCTCAGAATAGTCAGGTTCTTCCTCTTCTTCGGATGCTGGGTTGTTGTTCACTTCCTTGGTCCTGTCTTCTTGATTATCTCCTTCACCTGATGATGTTGCAAAGTCCAAAGTTCATCTGGCTTATCCTTTGAACCTTCTTCCCATGATCACAATACCAATTAGTTTCTTCGCTTTCTTCTTCTTCTCTTTGGCCAGTAGAGTCTTCAACTCCTCTTGTCCTTTTGTCGGAGTCAAGAGCATCTGTTGAAACTGGACGTTTTGCGCCTGAAGATTTTTCACTGTCTGTTCAATATCCATCTCACTGAAATAAACAGAAGAAGAATAAGGAGACCTGTTGTAAGAAACCTGTTATGATGAATGAAGATGCAATATGCAAATGATTTCAAGGAAATTAGAGATTTAAGTTTGCTCAAACCAAAAGGAACACACGTTATATTAGATTCAAGTTTGAATACATCATGCCTCTTTGGGCTTACAATGAAAGAAACGAAATACAATAAAACTCCTAAGACAAAAAGGTTGAACGCATCCTCTTTGGAGCGATGTAGGCGTTCAGATTCCGCTCTTCATGAAGAAGCTTAGTGAGTTCCAGAACCTTCTTCTCACTGGCGTAAAATTGGGCTTCAAAGGTGTCTCGCTCTTCCTTCAACTGAACCCAAGCTTTCTGCAAGTTTTCGAGAGAGGTAGGCATGTCAGGATGAAGGACAGTGTATGGGACATCTCCTTCAACAACAGGCTCTATGATAACAGGGAGGACGGAAGGGTAAGGCATCACGAGTCTCTGAGCACGAGCCTGTACCCACCTAAGGTAAGGCTCGAGAGGGATAAAGTTCTTGTGTCCCAAAGTCCTATTGTCCACCTTGTTCACCATTCTCCAAGCTCGTGTAAACCTCTGGCGGTACCCTTGGTCTTCTTTGTCGTAGTCGAACACCAGACCTTTAACGAGCATCTCATGAGGGCCGTCCCTTCGGGCATACCCAAACTGTCGAAGAGCTAAGCAAGGGTTATAGGTGATACCTCCCCTAATACCAAGCAGAGGGACATTATGGAATTCCCCACAGCGGTCGATGATAGAGACATCTTCCAAGGATATCGAACACCAATGGATGTCAGAATGGGTGAGGGGCATCATCCTTTGAGACCATGTCAGTCCTTGCTCGTTCTTCAATACTGATTGAGGTAGGTGTGAAGTGAACCACTTAGAGAGTAGGGGAATACAACACAAGAGAGTACCTCTTTTCTTCATGGTGTGAGTGTGAAGGCAATGCAAGATGTCTCCTAGTAAGGTAGGTACGGGATTGCGAGAGAGAAAGACTTTGATGGCATTAACATCTATGAATTGATCCGAGTTGGGGAATGGAACCAAACCATAAATGAGAAGAGCCAAGATGTCTTCGAAAGCTTGGAAATCCATGTCATCCTAAAATGAACGAGCCTTCTCCAATAGAAACTTGGCTAGGAAACCTTTAACCCCGCTTCTTGTCTCCCAATTGGCTATGATGTCGGCTCTCTTCATATGCAAAGCTTCGGTGATGACTTCAGGTTTTGGAATCCTCTCTAGACCGGTGAAGGGTATCTGATCAAGCACGGGCACCCCTAAGAGTAGAGAGAACTCTTCCAGTGTAGGTACCAACTGATAGTCTGGGAAAGTGAAACAATGATGTACGGGATCAAATAATTGGATCAGTACACACATCATCTCTTCTTGGAAACTAGATGTAGCCAAACTGAGGAGTCGACCGTATTTCTTGGTAAAAGGAGAATCCCCGGGCACTCTTAAGGCTAACTCTTGAAGTTGAGGGTGTGCCTTTACAAAGCTGATTCGGATGGTGTTCCTTCGGACGGAATTCATGACCTACAAAACAAAAACAAAGATAAATTTCTAACTCCTTGAAATGGTTAGTGAGCATGCTCATGATGCTTATGGTGTTTATGATGTTATGTACAAGTAAATATATACACACACAGCAAACAAGTTCCTATGTTTTAGGCTTGCATGAGGTTTTATAGGTAAGTACCCTCTTAAAGTTTAGTTGGCTCAACCTGTCCTAGTAATAGTGATCGGGTTCTAAAGGATCTCAATATCACCTCCCTTTCTCTTAGGCATTATCTCAGCATAATCAATCTTTTCTTGCGGCCGATATATCCCAAAAGTCCAGCCTCAATGAGTGCAGTATCGAGTATCAACCAATTTTCAGCTCTACACCGAAACCAGTTATCTCATTACATCCTAATGGCCAACTTTGTTCAATTAGGGTTCTAAAGTCAATTAGTGCTTTATGACGCCACTCAGCGGTCCCGTATTCTCCTCGATTCACCACGAGGGATACCGGTACCCACAAATGCGTCACACTAACATAGCCATTGTTTCAATCATATCGGTCTATGCCGTACAGTTTCCACAATCTATTGCTATTTACCTAAAAAGGTGTCCCAGATCCGGGTGGAGGATCAAAGCAAGCCCAAACAGAGAACCATGATGTAAAGCATAAAAATCAAACAATGAAAGCAAGTAAATGTGATTTAACCCTAAGGTAACCCCACTTTTAAGATTTAATTTCCCCAGCAGAGTCGCCAGCTCTGTGATACGGTGGGAGAACTGACTTTTTGTTTTGCATTTGTGTTTGCAAATGTTGCAGTTTAGCAAGAGTCGCCACCGACTTTTCTTTTATCCAAAAGGAAAGGTGAAAAAGCACAGGAAAGACCTTTGAGATTATTTCTTTAGTTCGGGGGTAGATTATGAAAAGGGAAGGTGTTAGCACCATTTTCATCCATGGTTTTCCATGGGCTCTTAGTTACTTGCTAGATCACTTGCTTTTTGTTTGAATGTGCTTGTGGTATGGTTTTTTGAAAGTATTTTGAAAACGTCTTTGTAATGGTTCTCGTCTCTATAAGAACGCGTACAAAGTGTTTGTTTGGAAAATAGTTCGAAGATGTGTGTTTTTTGAAAGTGATTTTAAAAAGGTGTCTTTGTAACGGTTCTCGTCTCTATAAGAACGCGTGCAAAGTGTTGTCTTTCGAAAATGTTTCAAAATGAGAGTGTTGGTGTATAAAAATGTTTTTGTTGTGAGCAAGCGAGCAACTAGGAGCAAATCTACCTACTCAAAAGGTCTTAGATGTTCTTTTCCTCCTCCTTTAGATGTTTCTATCTTACCGTTGAGTTGGTAAGAAGCCCCATCGTTGGATGTGAAGGGACAGGCGTTGGGACGTTTGTATAGTCATAGAAGGCAACCCATGGGACGTTTTAGCAATGTCGTTTTTAGGGACTAGATCGTTTAACCGAAGGCAACATTGAGGGTCATCGAGGGACTACGATATTTTATCGAGGATCTTTTGTTAAAACGCCCATGTTCGAGGGACATGACTATTTTTCGATAGGCCACAAGTGAGACTACCCTAAGGGTGCATGTGTGCAAAGTGAGTTTGATTACATGCGTTTAGTCTTGATTAGGGTGATATATTTGTGGATTTCATATCTTGCCATACATACCCTAGTTACTAATAATATACGAAAGCAATGAAAGTGCGGAAAATAAAGATTCTACGCTATTACAATCATTAGGGGGATGAGGTGTACAAATTTACGAATGGGGGTTTGCAAGAAAATAAATCTTAATTGTTTATTACAATCATATTGAAATGATAAAGTAAGAAAGAAAAAGGACTTGTTTAAAAAATGTTTTTGTCTTAAAAAATAAATTAATCAGTAAAAGGAAAATATTTTTATGTCCTTTTTTATGTTGATAAAAAAAATATTAATATTAAAAGTGATAAAAAAGGAAAATAAATGAAAGATAGAAACAGCGTGCTACTGCAAGCAAAACAACAAGGATCAGAAGTTCTGAAGCCAGACACGTGGTGACTCAGAAAGAAACGTCAGTGGGCATCAGAAGTTCTGATTGGTAAACTTTGAGGTCCTGCAAGAAACGTTAGAGGGAAAACACAGAAGTTCTGGATGGTATTTAGACAGTGGGCCAAAAGTCAGAAGCGCTGTGTTACGCTAAAACAATGGGTAAGCATCAGAAATTCAACATATTGTCAGCATGTGAAAATCAGAAACTCTGAGTGTTTTAAACAGAGAGTGGAAATATGAGAAGTTCAGTGTGCTTAAAAATAAGGAGAACTCAGAAGTTTTGTGTTATGCTAAACAGTGAGTGAGCCTCAGAAGTTCTATGTGTTAAATAAGTGAGTGGAAACATCATAAATTCGGTGTCATATTTTAACTCTTTTCTCATATTAATCAACCATCAGCAGCTTATTCAGTTCTTAATCAAACCATAAATCAGAGGGATAAGAGCACAACAGTTTATAGAAGTTCTAATCCTACTCCTAAGCCTATCCTTAATCAAGAAGTTCTGACCCATAGTTTTTCTATTCATGCAATGATATGGACAACATTAATTGTGATACTTACATTTTAATGATGTTCTGAATGGAAAAATGCAAAGTCAGAAAGACTTACCTTGAACCTGGACTGTGTGCTTGGAACTTGAGTTGCTGCCTTCAGATATTGGAATCAACAAGAGCAACGGAAAAGAAAATGTCAAGCTCTTTTATTCAAAAGGAAGAACAAAGTTTTGGTTTTGTGCTTAGGATTTCTGGATTTTTACGAAGGGTTTCACAGGTTTCTTTTCTCTCTTTTGATGATTCTATCTCTCCAAAAGCCAGCCCCTTGAACGTGTTATGGAGCATATTATTTATAGATGGGTTTGTTGTGGTTTTGGGGGGAAAACAAAGTGGATTCAAACCTTTTTGGTATACTGTTCCATTGCTTTTTAATCACAGTTTTCGTATGCTAATTTGATGCAAACATGGGGTTTGAGAAA
The DNA here is from genome assembly GCA_948472305.1 of Vicia faba. Taxonomy (NCBI): domain Eukaryota; kingdom Viridiplantae; phylum Streptophyta; class Magnoliopsida; order Fabales; family Fabaceae; genus Vicia; species Vicia faba. Next base: position 986,443,438 of record OX451740.1, on the reverse strand, counting down.
GTGCAGGCATGGACCTGGTCAACAGCTGACTGTAGGACTGTGATGTAGTAGGGTAGCAGGTTACTTAAACGAGGTTTTGGGATTTATTGATGTTCTGATCGCAGAAGATTAGAAGCGTAGCCTCCATGCGCTGAAGAGTCATGTTCTGATTGAAGACTATCTTCTGAACCATATTTGCAACTTCTGACTGCGCTTGAAGAGTCATGTTCTGATTGAAGAATATGTTCTGAACCATGTTTGCAACTTCTGACTTCACTTGCGTAGAGGCTAGCTCAGAAGTTCTGAGGTATCATATACTCTTAATACTTAGAAAATTTTCTAAATGTTTAGAAAATTTGATTTTTTTTTCTAAGTAACTTCAGACTCCTGATTTTTTGATGAACCAGTCTCATGTCTTGATGAAATAAAATTGTTGAAACTTGATTTGATATGAGAGTCAAAGTTTGACTTTTCAATGTGCTTTTGACCATTTTGCCCTTATGGATGATTTCCTTGAAAAGTGATCATTCAAGACTTGGAACTTGATTGAAGCAAACCTGAGAGTCCAGGATGATCCTTTGAGAAATGAGAGGGCAAATTTTGGGGTACAACAAACTCCATAGTAGCATAACCAACTGATTAATTAAGAGGAAAATTCTAAATCAACATATCATTTAATTCACATACCAAATAAACAACACCTCGTTAAACTACAAAATTAATCAATTAAGTTTAGCAAAAGTTGAACATCTATGGTTAATTATGTTTGGACAAACTTCCTAAGAAACACATATGGAAAAAAAATATATTAAAAGAAATCTTCCAATAAGTATTCAAGGGAAAAAAACACAGTCCATCATTTTGTTAAATAGTCACAACACTACAATCAACAATGAAATCTCAATCATGAGTCAAATTCCACATAGAGAAAAAACAAAATTCAATTCAAAAAACCATTACCATGAAGCAGTTCCAAGGCCACTTTGTCTCATCATATATCATAATCTTTAGAATCATCAGAATCAGATAGGAAAGGATATGTCGCCATCGTATTCGAGCTTGCCTTAGTTAGTCAATTATTCACTGAAATTTGAGATATGCTCGTCGGAATCTGGGTCGATGGAATCTGGGATTCACTCTCCAGAGAAGAAAAACCCAAAACATATATAACAATACTATAATATAACATATATCAGAGTCGAAGGTAACAATACATAGATCAGAGAAGGCGGTGACAGAAAATTCGACGGAGGACTTGATCTTGACGTGTGGAGAAAAGCAACAGTGAAGAAGAAAGGGAGGGAAACTGCAGTAGGGTAGTTGAGGTAATGGTGGAGGGTTGTGTTGGTCAGAGAGAGAGAGAGAGAGAGAGAGAGAGAGAGTAAATTTCATATAACTTTGTGACTTTTCATTAGCCCCTTTGAATGCATCGAGCCAAGAGACAGATTATGGTGGTTCACATGAAAAAATGGATTTTCATTTCTCATTGGGAGAAGATATAAATTTGAAAAGGAAATTCATTAGAATAAAAAAAAATAAAAATTAAAAAAATATAATATATGAATGACACATACAGAACATTTAATATCAAATGCATAATAGTGAAGCAATGGTATAATTAGACTGTTTTAACCTTAGAATCAAAAAAGTTTAAACTAAAAATCAGAGGGTTATCGTGTAATTTTCAGATACTTTGATTTTTATAGATTTATAATAGATACTCACGCTTATTTGTTACTTGAAATTTATATCACACATTAAATTTTAAGAAATATTTTCTACATAGTAAATATCATTTATTTATATGATTTTTTTAATTGATAAATTCTTAAATAATCAATAGTTTTGGTTGAGAGGTGAAAAAAATCAGTTTGATATAAGAATAAAATATTAGCTTGACAATTAACATATTAACCGTTTATATATATATATATGGATCATTTTAAAATAAAGTATTATAAAAATAATAAAGATTTTTGTAAAAAATAAATTATCAAAAGGGGCATCAGAAAATCAAAATAGAGAGAACACTTACTCAAGTAGTTGATTGTTGCAACAACTTTTTATAGATTGCGAGATATAAACGGTGTTCCATTCTGCAATTAGAATTTAGGTGTAGGATGAAGATGAGGAATTTTGAATTAGTAGTGGTGATCTCTAATCTGGGGCGCGAGGATGGACATGCAATGCTAGAACTTCAACGTCTGAGTCAATTTAAGATTCAAGATGAGTGTAGTGAAAAATAGAAATCATAAACTGTACCTTTGAATTTCAAGTGAGGTGATTTTTATACCTTGGGCCATTTAGAGTAGATTGACATTAATTTGGATCGAACCTAAACAGTTGCTCCAAGGCTCGTCAGGTGATTAAGGAATAAGGGAAGTCTTTAGCGGCCATGATCAGCCCCTGAAGATATCGTTTTCTTCGAACTAGATATGAAAATGCTTTGAGTTAGTTCAAAAAGTAGTTGGGATCAAGCGTATTAAGTGTATTTCCATCATTGAAATGTTTTGCTGCTTCTTTCTAACACATGGATTGAAGTGACCAGTTACGACATGGCGCTGCTTATAATGCACTTGAGTTTGTTTATGTTTCCAAGGGAAAATCCAACCGTTTATTTTGTAACTTCCTTTTGTCATTGATCTGGTATGTTTAGTCACATTTTCCTATATATAATGGGTTATCGAGTATGGAGGAAACTTTTCACACTCCTTGAAAGTCAGTTTCAATTCATAAGAGTTTCTTATTAGCAAGTTGTGATACGGTGGGAGAACTGACTTGAAGGTTTTGCGTTTGTGTTCGCAAATGTTTCGGTTTAGCAAGAGTCGCCACCGACTTTTCTTTTATCCAAAAGGAAAGGTGAAAAAGCACAAGAAAGACCTTTAGAGATGTTTTTGAGTTTGGGGGGTAGATTATGAAAAGGGAAGATATTAACACCCTTTTCATCCATGGTTTTCCATGGGCTCTTAGTTACTTGCTAGATCAACTTGCTTTTGCTTTGACAATTTTCTTGTGATGTGGGATTTGAAAGTGTTTTGAAAATATCTTTGTAATGGTTCTCGTTTCTATAAGAACGCGTACAAAGTTTTGTTTCAAAAGATAGTTCCAAAGACGTGTTTGTGGATTGTGTTTTGGAAAGTGGTTTTCGGAAAGATATTTTGCAATGGTTCTCGTCTCTATAAGAACGTATACAAAATGTTTTATCTTTTTGAAAATGTTTTATAAATGGAAGTGTTGATGTGTAAAAATGTTTTTGTCGTGAGCAAGCGAGTAACTAGGAGCGAATCTATATACTCGAAAGGTCTTAGACGTGCTTTTCCTTCTCCTTTAGATATGGCTATCTTACCATTGATTTGGTAAGAAGCCTCATCGTTGGATGTGAAGGGACGAACGCGGGACGTTTGAATAGTCATAGAAGGAAACTTATGGGACGTTTTAGCAATGTCGTTTTAGGGACTAGATCGTTTACCAAAGGCAACATCGAGGGTCATCGAGGGACTACGATCTTTTATTGAGGGTCTTTTGCTAAAGCATACCCTATTCGAGGGACATGACTATTTTTCCGATAGGAAACAAAGTGAGATTACCCTAGAGGTGCATGTATGAATGGTGTGTTTGATTGCATGCATTTAGTCTTTGATTAGGGTGATCTACTTATTGGTTTTATCTTGCCATACACTCTAATTACTACCATTTATGAAAGCAAAAAATGCAGAAAATAAAGGTCCTACGCTATTACATGCTTTTTGAGGGATGGGGTATACAAGTGTACAAGTGGGGGTTGCAAAAAATAAAACTCCTAGTTATTACAACCAAATTGAATGAAAATAAAAGCAAAATATCAAAAGAAAAATCAAAATTTATGTTGTCTGGTCTGACACGGGCCGTGTCCTATGACACGGGCACCCGTGTCAGCTTCTGTAATGGTCCATGTGCCTCTTTTCCTTTTCTGTACCATCTAAAAGGACACGGGTCGTGTCCAGTGACACGGGCACCCGTGTTATCTCCTGATCTGCATTTCTGTTAGCGTAAAATTCCAGTATGGCTGACACGGCCGTGTCTTGTGAGACGGGCACCCGTGTCAGCCCCTGACCTGCATTTTTGTGAGATTTTTTTCAACAGAGGAGCTGACACGACCGTGTCAGGTGACACGGGCACCGTGTCAGCCCCTGTCATGCTCTTTTTTATTGAGTTTTCCCTTTTTTTGACTTATCTTTTACATATCTTTTGGACGCAAACAAAAAATGATGTATGGAAAAAGATATTACAATTTGAAGAAAGATATACCTCTTGAAGTGAAACTTTAGAATACGTATGGATATCTCTGGATGCAAAGTGATGAATGACCGAACTCCTCTTTGGAGCTACTCCAATCCTTGCTCTGTGTGACCAAGTTCCAGAATCGCTCCAACCCAGTCAAAGATGTAAAGTACTGTTTTTGTTTATGCTTGGAAGGTGATGATAAAGGTGTTACAGAAACTGTTCTTATGTGTATAACAATCTCCATGTGATGTATATGAGGTGTTTGGGTAGTTGGTTTAGGGGAAAGTTTGCAAGGTTGTACAACAATGAAATGAGGATTTTTCTGTTTTTGTGAGTGAAAACAGAGTTGAAGATGAGCAAAGTTTTTATGGATGAACTGAGTTTTATGAACTGAGTTGGGTTTTATGAATGAGCAAAGTTTAACAAAAGTTATGTTTTTCTCTTCTCTCTTTTTTCTCTCCAAAATCCAACCTCTATGTCTTATGAGATAGTCCCCTTTTGTAGACCTTTTACTGTGATTTACGGGGGAAATCAAATAATTTCTTTTGAATTATTTTTGCCTACTGTTTTGATACTTTCTGCACACAAATTTCCTTTGCCATTTTGGTGCAATTTTGGGACTGTTATGATGCAGGCTTGGGGCAGACTGCATAGAGCATTTTTTGACTGGTTTTGTGGACATATTTTGTATTGTATAGGACAACAATGTAGGTTTTCTGACAGGTTTATGGTGCAGCATGACACAAGGTTTTGTAAGACAACAAATGAGCAAGGGTTTGGAGTGTTGTGGCAAAGTATAGAAGTAACATATCATTTTTTTATTTAGCAATAACTTGGGCAGCATAGTTTGTAGTATGAAACAAGTTTGGTTTGTGAAGCAATTTATGCATATTGTATCAAGGACAAAGCATTGTGGCAAGGTTTTGAATCAAAGGAAAAAGTCCAAGCAATACAAATTTTAGGATTTGTAAACTTGAAAAAATGCCACTTTATAATAACTTGAATTACTTGCATCATTTTGAATTATTTGGAATTATAGTAAAAAATGTCATGAAGCAAATGAAATTAACCAAGTATAGAAAATACTTAGAAAAATTTCAAAGTCTTGCAAAGTTGGATTTTTTATTCTCTTGATTTTTGATGATCAAATTTCATATTTTGGATGTCTTGATGAAATATGATTTTTGGGACTCAACTTTAGTCAAAAAGTCAAAGTTTGACTTTTTAGTGTACAATTGACTTTTCTCACCAGTTGACTGAATTTGTCTATCAATCCACTGATCTCAGGAGATGAATTGAAATATGCAATTAGGTCAAAATGAAGCGCTCGGATCCTTGAGATCATGCTTCCAACCAATAAGCCAGGTATTAGGTAAAAAAAATCAAAGTTCAGTCATTTTTCAGTCAAAACCCTAATTTCGCCCATTTTGCCCCTTTTGATAATTTGAATGACTTTCTTGGAAAATTGTGATCCCAAACTTGAAATTTGACAAAAATAATCCTGAGGGTCCATAATGATTCATGAAAGTCATTCAAAACATTAGCAATCCAAATGCCTTTGTACAAACCCAAACCCTAATTTGAGGTATCAATGTTGGGAAAATTGTTTGACCTAATCGATACTTACGCAAACTTGAGGCATTGAAGATCTTTATAGGAAATATCTTGAGAAATGAGAGGGAAAATTTTGGGGTACAACACAAGTGTCTTTCTCTCTTCCTTTCTAAAATTACTTACATAATAGGTGTAGTTATAGCTATTTGCTTAAAGCTTTTACGTTTCTCATTACATTTGTTTCACCAACATTGCCTTACCAGGTACACTTATCAGCTCAAACTTTTATCTTCAGGTTTTTTTGTTCTTTTGGTCAAGATGAGTGATATCCTTATTCGCATAGTTAGAGATTATGAGTTTGATGATTCTTCTGCTGTGTGATGGGGTTATCGCATGACTCGAATCACTCTCCCATTGCCCATAATCACACGGGCCACAAAGTTATATCCTTGACCAATGATTATGATTCATAAAGGGTGTTTGGGAACTCCCTTGATGAGAGATCTTACTCCATATATTCTTTCGCTACCCTTTTGTCCTGTGATGACATTGAGGAGGGTCATACGGTTGTTCCTATGTCCTCTCATGTTTTGCATGCTGTAAAAATGCAATTTTCTAAGTTGATGAGAGAATTTTCTGGGGATTTCATTTAGGTTTACCAGAGAGCCTACAACTGTGAACCCAATAATGTTGAACTCAAGACCCACATGGAGCATAGGGGTGGAATTAGTAGTGATTGAGAGTCTGGATCCAATCGTTTTTATTCAATCCTGCATCCTTCATGATTCTCAGAGAGGGGATCTGAACCTCAATAGGCAAGACAACCTCCATGCCGTAAACCAAAGAATATGGTGTTGCCCCGGTTGATGTGCGAGTCGTGGTATGGTACCCGTAGAGAGCGAATGGTAACATCTCATGCTAGTCTTTGTATGTGACTGTCATCTTTTGTATGATCTTTTTAATGTTTTTATTTGCAGTTCAACAGCACCATTCATCTTTGGCCGATAGGGAGAAGAATTGTGATGTTGAATTTTGAATTGCTCGCACAATGCAGTGATCATAGTGTTGTTGAGATTTGTACCATTGTCAGTGATGATCCTTTCTGGGATACCGTACCGGCAAATGAGATTTTTCTTGATGAAGCGGGCAACAACACTCTTAGTAACGGAAGTGAAGGAAGCTGCTTCGACCCACTTTATAAAATAGTCAATGGCCACTAGGATGAAACGGTGTCCATTGGAGGCTGTTGGCTTGATCTCCCCAATCATATCAATTCCCCACATAGCAAAGGGCCAAGGAGCCGTCAAGACATTCAGAGGAGCTGGAGGTACATGCACTTTGTCAGCATAAATTTGACACTTATGACAGGTCCGAGAGTGTTGATAGAAATCTGCTTCCATAGTAGACCAATAATAGCCTGCCCGTAGGATTTTCTTCGCCATCGTATGTCCACTAGAGTGGGTGCCAAAAGTACCTTCATGTAATTCAACCATGATCGTTTCTGCTTCCATCTTATCCCTACACTGAAGCAAAATGGAGTCATGATTACGTTTGTACAGGATGCCATTACTCAGGAAGAACTTAGCAGAGAATCTCCTTAAGAACTTCTTATCATTGATTGAAGCTCCTTCTGGATATTCTTGAGCCTTGAGATGCCTCTTGACTTCATGAAACCAAGGCTGGTCCACTACCTCTTCAGTATTGATCTCGTGACAGTGTGCTGGTTCATACATTCGTTCGATGATGATCTGGGGTGCCTCATTATCCCAATTAAGTTTAAACATAAATGACATTGTGGCTAGAGCATCTGCTAGCTGATTTTCTTCTCGCGGGAAATGCTCGAAGGTAATCTTCTCAAAATGTGGTAGCAATGTCAAAACATGTTCTTTGTAAGGGATAAGATTTAGGTGCTTAGTGTCCCATTCCCCTTTGATCTGACTGATGACCAAAGATGAATCTCCAAACACAACTAAAGATTTGATTCCCAAGTCTATGGCGGCTCTGAGACCAAAGATGCACGCTTCGTATTCCGCCATGTTGTTCGTACAGTTGAAGCAAAGTCTGGCAGTAAAGGGAGTATGGCACCCTTCCGGAGATATGAGTACAGCGCCGATACCATTACCGAGTGCATTGGATGCCCCATCAAAGAACAGGGTCCATCGGGATCCTTGTCCAGGTCCGTCATATGGTCTGATTTCTTCACAGTTGTCTAATGTCATGATGTCTTCATCTGGGAATTCAAACTTCATGGATTGATAATCTTTTACAGCTTGGTGAGCGAGATGGTCAGCTAGCACACTGCCCTTTATAGCTTTCTGGGTAGTGTACTGTATGTCGTATTCTGTCAGGATCATCTTCCATCTAGCTATCCTCCCAGACAGAGCAGGCTTCTCGAAGATGTATTTTATCGGATCCATCTTAGATATCAACAAGGTAGTATGAGTCAGCATATACTGTCTTAGCCAGCGAGCAACCCATGCCAGAGTGCAACAAGTTTTCTCGAGCAGTGAATATCTGGTTTCATAGTCGGTAAACTTTTTTCTCAGGTAGTAAATAGCATGCTCTTTTCGGCCAGACTCGTTATGCTGCCCCAATACACACCCCATTGAGTTCTCTAAAACGGTCAGATACATGATCAGTGGTCTTTCCTTGACTGGTGGCATCAAAATAGGAGGTTCTTTTAAGTACTCTTTGATCTTGTCAAAAGCCAACTGGAATTCATCATTCCATCTGACTACTTGATCTTTCTTCAATAGTTTGAAGATTGGCTCACAAGTAGCTGTTAGGTGAGAAATGAATCTGGAAATATAGTTCAAGCGTCCCAGGAATCCTCTGACTTTCTTCTTAGTACGAGGAGCAGGCATTTCTTGTATCGCTTTAACCTTGGCAGGGTTTACCTCAATACCTTTGTTACTAACGACAAAACCTAAGAGTTTACTGGACCGTACTCCGAATGTGCACTTATTTGGGTTCAACCTTAGTTTGTACTTCTTCAATCTCTCAAACAACTTTTGCAAGTGATCGAGGTGCTCTTCTTCCGTTTGTGATCGGGCTATCATGTCGTCTATGTAGACCTCTATTTCATGATGTATCATGTCATGAAACAAAGCTACCATGGTGCGCTGATAGGTTGCCTCAACATTTTTCAGTCTGAATGGCATCACTTTGTAGCAGAATGTCCCCCACTGTGTGACAAATGTAGTTTTCTCCATGTCCTCAGGTGCCATTTTGATTTGGTTGTAACCCGAGAATCTGTCCATGAAGGAAAACACTTTGTGTTAGGCCGTATTGTCAACCAGGATATCGATGTGGGGAAGTGGAAAATCATCTTTAGGGCTGGCCCTATTCAAATATCTATAGTCCACACACATTCGTACTTTGCCGTCCTTTTTAGGCACGGGAACAATGTTGGCAACCCATTGGGGATAGGAAGTGACAACCAAGAATCCAACATTGAATTGTTTCATGACTTCCGCTTTGATCTTCTCTGACATGTCAGGTCTCATGCGGCAGACTTTTTGTTTTACTGGTGGACAGTCTTTTCTTGTAGGTAGACGATGTACCACGATGTCTGTATCAAGTCCTGGCATGTCTTCATATGACCAGGCAAAGATCTCAACATAATCATGCAACAGCTGAATCAGACACTCCTTGACACTCGGCTCTAGATTGGCACCCACCTTGATTTCTTTTTTATCATCCTCGGTACCCAAGTTGATTGTATCCACCAGTTCCTCATGAGGCTGAATAGCTCTTTCCTCTTGTTGTAGTAGTCTGGCCAATTCTCCTGGTGCTTCACAATCTTCCTCACCTTCGTCTTCAGCTTGGTAGATTAGATCCTCAGAGTCACAAAAGGCCATAGCAGTATCGTTACCCATGGGATCTGGAATGGAGGGGTACCTGCATTTGTGAGTGTGGGTGTGTGTAAGGGTATAGCCATATTTTTAAAAATAAAATGTAAAAGAAAAAACAATGAGCACAAAAAGTTTGTATGTGAAAAACGTCCATGATTCATTGAATGTCATATGAAGATGAAATAAAAACCCTTACAAATGGACCATTGTGCCTCAGGCAAGACACAAGGTTTTAAATGTGCGAATTGTTTGTGAATATTACAAGCCCAACAGAAATGTAAAAGATAAATTACTGAGGGATGAAAGTTATTGGGACAAAGTCTCTGGCTTCCCAATTGCGAAGTTCTCCGTTGACAGTAGGAAATATCCAATCTTCCAAGCTGCAATCCTCTTCACCATCTTCCACTATATTGACCTCTCGGTTTCTAATCTTCAAGGGTGGCCCTCCAGCACGGGCACGGCGCACAAGCTTCTGAGCACTTGAAGTAAACCCTAAGCCAAACTTGTCAGATTTATACGGAATATCCAGAAGTTGCCCCCAGATTGTGCATCCACCCTCTTCTACTACTGCCTTGGCGTCCTTCAGAGATGACATCCAGAGTGGAGATCTTATGATCTTGGGGATCTGGGATACCGTCTTGGTTACTGCTACCTCTTGAGAGACTTCTTCGAAATGTTGAAAAGGAGTTTCAATGAACTCGCCGTCCAATTCCACATACCGGAAGGAATTGAGGTGGCTAATCATATACTCTTCCTCTCCATGGATAGTGATAATTTTTCTTTGGACCAGATATTTCAGCATCTGGTGCAGTGTAGAGGTGACAACACCGACATTATGGATCCACGACCGTCCTAGCAGACAGAAGTAAGAGGGGCGGATGTCCATTACATAGAAGGTTGAGTTGAAAGTTTGAGTCCTAACCTTTATGGGGATATCCATTTCCCCGTGCACCATCCTCTTTGAGCCATCAAACGCTCTCACGACTATGTTACTGGGTTTCAACGTCAGTCCTTCGCAGTCTAATTTGTCGAGAGCTTTCTTCGGTAAAACATTCAAAGATGATCTGGTGTCCACCAAGACATGGGCCAGAGTTGTTCCTCTATATTCCACAGAGACATGCAATGCCTCGTTGTGCTTTCTCCCCCTTGGTGTCAAATCAGCATCAGAGAAGCCTAGGCCGTTATCCGTCGTTAAGCTGGCCAGACAATCTTGAAATTGGTCAGCCGACGTCTCTTGAGGCACATGGGCTGTCTTCAGAAACTTCACCAGAGCTTTCACATGTGCCTCTGAGCACAATAACAAAGCTAGCATGGAGATTTTGGAGGGAGTTCGCCACAATTGTTCAACTACGTCGTAGTCGCTCTTCTTTATTATTCTCAGGATCTCATCCATTTCCTTCTTGGAGGTTTCGGGGATAGCCAGTGGTTGAGCCTTCGTCTGGACAGGTTCTTCTAGAATACTTTTTCCTCGAATTTCAGCAGTAGGAGTATTGGTAGGGATAACAGTAAGGGTTGTGTCGTCTATGTTGATAGGAGCACTTGCAGATATGATTATTGGTACGGAGGTAACCTTTGAAGCAGCCACGGGTCCAAAAACTGCCTTTGGAGGGGAAATTTCTGGGAGAAGATTCTACCGCTACGGGTAATCTTACTGGTTCCGAAGATATTGCTAATGTCGGAGTCTTCTTCTTCGGAGCTCATCTCTTCGGCGGCCAGCCCATCTTGTTTGATACCATGGTAGTAGATGTCTCCACCATAATTCCACGACACTGTTTTGTCTGATTCATACGGGACTGGCCCAGGCATTGTGATTATAAGAGGAGTAGTTTTTGGAGCCGATGTAATCCTAACGGGTATTTTGGGGACCCTGGAAGAATTGGCAGAGATGGTTATGATTGAGACGTCTTCAACAGGAACAGGTGAAACAGGAGTACTTTCAAACAGAATCTCTTTATTGTCTATCAAGCATTGAATGCCTGCTTTCAGCAAAGGGCAAACGGTTGGTGAGGATAAGCAAAGATGGCAGTCTTTATTACAACCCGGGAAAACACCGGCTTTCAACAAGTTTATCTTAATGATTGGGAGTGGGGTCAAGAGTTCATCAACTATGGTAACAAATAAATCTTCTTCAACAACATTGGTGTTATGGCCTTGTCTAGGCATAGGAGCAGAAATGACGGTTGGCTTCTCGGGCGCATCAAACTCAATCTCTTTTGCCTCTATAAGGTCTTGAATCTTGTTTTTCAGGGCCCAATAGTTGTTAGTGTCATGACCCGGACTTTCAGAATGATATGCGTATCTGGCATTTGGGTGATAATGAGGGGACGTTGTGTTGAGGTTCTTTGGAGCTTCCTTTAAATTTACCAAATTGGATTTCAGAAGGTGCGGTAAAACCTGGGATAGAGTCGTATTAATTCTGGTGAATTTCCGGACTGGCCTTTCCACCCTCAGTTGATTACTTCTTGGTTGATCAGATGTGGGCTTTGGGATCATAACGGCTCCTAGCATTGGTCGGCGTTCATCTCTCCTTTGGTTCCTTTGTGGATAAATAGCAGATACCTCCTTCTTCCTAGTGAAAGGCTTTCTCACAACTGTAGAGGCAGATGAATCCTTCTGAATCTTTCCACTTTTTGTGCCAGCTTCCACCCTTTCTCTGGTTAGTATTAACTCAGTAAATCCCGCATATGAGCTTCCAATCAGATGGTTGAAGAAAGGGCCCGATAGAGTGCCTAAGAACATATCCACCAATTCTATTTCGGATAGAGGGGGTTGTACTCTCCCAGCTAGATCTCTCCATTTCTGCGCGTAATCCTTGAAACCCTCATTTGAAGCCATAGCCATACTCTGAAGTTGAGTACGGGTAGGCGCCAAATCTGCATTATATTGGTATTGCTTATAGAAAGTTGCGGTAAGATCTTCCTAGTTGTGGACGTCTTCCCTTTCCAATTGGTAAAACCAATCGAGTTGTGTTCCAGATAGGCTATCTTGGAAAAAATGCACCCACAGGTCTTTGTCGGTGGAGTGCTGCTGGATCTTTCTCACATATGACCGGAGGTGCATCTTAGGACATGACACCCCATCATATTTTGCAAACAACGACACTTTGAACTTCGGTGGGATCACAATTCCCGACACTAATCCCAATTCTTCAAAGTCTAGACCTGGTACCCTTTGTATTTCCATAGTGTTCAAACACTCTTCAAGATGTCTGTACTTATCATCAGCTGGAGGATATTGTTCCTCAGAGTAGTCTTCCTCTTCTTCCTCCTCTTCATATTCTGACGGAACCGCTGTTTCCTTTCCTTTTCCTTCATCAGAGGTTGTTGCGAAATTCAAGGTTCTTCTAGTATGTCCTTGAAACCTTCTCCCCATGATTACAACACCGGTTGGTTTCTTCTCTTTCTTCTTCTTCCCTTTGGCCAACAAAGTTTTCAATTCCTCTTGTCCTTTGGCTAGGGTCATGAGTAACTGTAGAAACTGCGTGTTTTGAACTTGAAGATCTTTGACTGTCTGCTCGAGATCCATCTTACTGAAATAAACAGTAGAGATATGAGGAAACTCGTTGCAAAAGACCTGTTTATGTTATGATGAATGAAGATGCAATATGCAAATGATTTCAAGGAAATTTAGAGATTTAAATTTGTTCAAACCAAAAAAAGAACACACGTCATATTAAAAATCCAAGTTTGAATACATCATGCCTCCTTGGGCTTTTAATGAAAGAAACAAAATATAACTGAACTCCTAAGACAAAAAGACTGAACGCATCCTCTTTGGAGCAATGTAGGCATTCAGGTTTTTCTCTTCATGAAGCAGTTTGGTGAGTTCCAGAACCTTCTTCTCACTGGCGTAATACTGGGCTTCAAAGGTGTCTCGCTCTTCCTTCAACTGAACCCAAGCTTTATGCAGGTCTTCGAGAGAGGTAGGCATGTCGGGATGAAGAACGGTGTATGAGACGTCTCCTTCAATAACAGGCTCAATGATGACAGGAAGGATGGGAGGGTAAGGCATCAAGAGACTCTGGGCACGAGCCCGTACCCACTTAAGGTAAGGCTCGAGAGGGATAAAGTTTTTATATCCCAAAGTTATACTGTCCACCATGTTCACCATTCCCCAAGCACGTGTAAACCTCTGGCGGTAACCTTGGTCTTCTTTGTCGTAGTCGAACACCAGACCTTGGATGAGCATCTCATGAGGGCCGTCTCTTCGGGCATACCCAAACTGTCGAAGAGCTAAGCATGGGTTGTAGGTGATACCTCCCCTAATACCAAGTAGAGGTACATTAAGGAACTCCCCACAACGGTCAATGATAGATATATTTTCCAAGGATCTCGAACACCAACGGATATTAGAGTGGGTGAGAGACATCATCCTTTGAGACCAAGTCAGTCTTTGCTCGTTCTTCAATGCTGACTGAGGCAGGTGCGAAGTGAACCATTTAGCGAGTAGGGGGATACAACACAAAAGGGTACCTCTTTTCTTCTTGGTGAGGGTATGAAGGCAATGCAAGATATCTCCTAGTAAGGTAGGTGTGATACGGTGGGAAAGAACTGACTGTTTTTTGGAATGCTGGTTTGCATTTTGCGTTTGTTTTCGCAAAATGTCGCGGTAAGCAAGAGTCGCCACCGACTTTTATTTTATCCAACAAGGAAAGGAAAAAAGCACAGAAAAATTCCTTTTTGAGATATTTCTCGGGTTTGGGGGTAGATTATAGAAAGGGAAGGTGTTAGCACCCTTTCTATCCGTGGTTATCCACGGGCTCTTAGGTACTTGCTCATTTGTTTTCAAAATTGCTTTTCTCTGTGTTGGTGGGTTTGAAAAAGTTTTTGTTTGAAAACTTCGATCGTATGAAGTGTTTTGAAAACTTTGTTTGAAAAGTGTAAGTGTGAAAAAGATTTTGTTTTTTTGAAAGAGAAAGTACTTAAGAACCATATACCTACTCGAAAAAGGAATCATTCTATGCTATCTTCCTTTAGACAATGCTATCCCACTATTAATGAGTAGGTAGCATCGTCGTTGGAGTTTTAAGGGTCAATTCGAACTTAGGGACTTACGGTCACTAAAGCAATGGTAGGACGCCTTAGCGGTAACCCTAATGTCTTAGATCATTTGTTTTGAGGCAACAATATCCGAGGCAACCGTTTCGAGGCGACTATGATCTTTGGACAAGAGGGCGACCTCTAAAGTGACCTATACTCAATGACCGCGTACGAAAGCAACCAAGTGGGGTGTACCCTAAGAGTGCGCATGTGCGAGTGTGTCGTTTTCAGTTAATTTATCTTTGTACATGTTAATGGTTATCTAAGTTGATTTTAGGTTAAACATTCAGTCTTGTCATGCATTCCTATTATCAAACATCTAACAGTTATAATTTGCGGAAAATAAAAATGCGAAATTTAAATTACAAGGCATCAGGTATTTACATCGCCAAAGACAAACCCTTTAAAATTTAAATGCGGAAAAATAAATAAAGCGATAAAAACAATTAAATGGTCCTAATTATCTATTACATTCTGGGAACAAATATAATATTGAATAAATAGATCACGTGCGGGAAAGTTAAATCGAGCGCAAGTAGGGTTTTGACCCTTTGTTAAAGAAAAAGATTTTTTTTGGTTATTTTAGAATTTTAAGAAATAAACAATCCTAAATTAATTATTAAATTAAATTAATTAAACTAATTAATAAAATAAATATTTTTGGGTTTTTTGTTATTTAAAGAAATAAAATAATGTTAGTAAAAATCTAATTAAGTCTAATTGATTTTAATTATTGAAAAATATATTAAAGTTATTCCTAATTAATGGCCTAAATTAATTAAATTAACATTTGTTAATAAAAATAAAAATTTGATTTTTATGAAGAAAATATTATTTTTGTGATTTTTATTTTATAAAAGAAAAAAAATGATTGGTTAATTAATATTAGAAATATAATAAAACAATTAAATAAACTAAATGAAAATAGAGAGAGATAGAGGTATATGGGCCTGTTTGGAGGTTCAGAATAGCAATTTGAGGCCCATTTAGCGCTGGCCTGGTTGACCCCCCTGGATTCCATGCGCGCTGGTTGACTTGGTCCATGGTAGACCATCAATTCCTGGCCACCAGATTTGGCCTATGGCCATCTGGCCATCAGATGCTTGAGGGTGTATGGTGTGCTTCGCGTTTGGATTTGCATGAGATAACCTGAAGAAAAAATACATAGAGAAATTTGGAGGACCTGGGATCGAACCCAGGTCCTGTGGATGCTTGGACTGCTCGCTTCGCCACTAGGCCATTGTGCTTTAGTTGTCAATATATTAAACAATAATAATAATAAGAGTAAACGTGTTATATGCCAGAAAATCAAAAAAAGTGCGCGAAAATTTGAAAGGGCCAATCAGAGGGGGACATGTTGTCGTCCCTGTCCTCAGGCCTGTAAAGAAGTTACATGCGGATTTAAATCCGCAGCTAAAAGCGTAGGCCATTCCTAAAACTCATCTCAGGCCATATAAACTCCTCCAAAGACCATGGTTGCGTTCGTCTTTCTCTCCCGGTCATGTCCATGGCCATCATTGGGGCTAATTTTACCTGTAAGAGAAACGCCCAAAAATGAACCACGAAACCCTAGATATGGTACTTGGCTTTACAGGTCAGATAAATAAAATTAACTAATGCAAAAAGCTTTGAAATGTCATGAGGATCACGAATATATCAACGATTTGCTCAGAGAATGCAAGAATGGAGAGTTAAGATTTCGAATATAGGGCTGAAAAACGTGATGCTTATTGTGTTTTTGAGGGCTTCAAGACGCGTGCTTTGGATCCAGGAGGGTTATGTGATCACCCAGCAATCGATTGGTATCAAGCTTTGCTTCTGAAAACGCCTCAAAGTATGATTTTGGTTTCACACTTTTTACCACTTTTTTCAAGTTTTGTTTGGTTTGTTCTTGCAGCCTCTAGCCCTGTTTTCGTGCCCTCTAGCTTCCTTATGTATTATAGAATGCATTAGGTTAACAAATGTGGATTTAATCCTTCCACATCAATGCCATGAGATTTGATTTGATTCACCATTACTAAACCTTCCAAAATTGTCAAAACTCAATCTTTTTGCACATGGATTGCTTGATACGAGTTTGATACCCTTGATGATGATGATTCAGTCCTGAAATAGCCAAAAAGATATCAAGTAATCCATATTTGGATTTAATTTGATTTAATTTGATTAAAAATGAAATAATTCAATAAAAAATCAAATAAAATGATAAAAAAGAAATATGATCTCAAGGCTGCAGCTAGGACCCTTGTTCCATGTGGCAAACTCAAACCAAGTGGAAAATAATTGGTTCATTTGACAAAATTTGAAGTTTTGGGAATAGTTGACTTTTGGCAATTTTTGCAAAAATGCCCAACTTTAACAATACATAACTTCTTCAATTTTGAACATTTGGAAGTGTTCTTGGACCTTTTAGAAAGCTTGGGATGTCCTTTAACCAACCCTTTTGGTCTCATATCATTTTGATTTTCCATGCTCAAGTTATAAGCTTTGGCAAAAAAGCTGTTTTTGTTGACTTTCAAAAATGACCTATAATGTCCAAATTTATAACGTCTTGTGAGTACATTTTATGATCTTGGGGTATGAATATGGATTGTAGGAAATTGCATCCTATTCAAAATGAGCTTTGGATGGGTCATTTCTAATAAATTATGAGAAAGTTATGCTTGGTCAAAGTTGAGTTGACTTTTCCTACAAAACCCTAATTTAGCAACTTTTGAGTCTTGATGAATTTTGAGCAATCCTTGGTGAATCATGATCAACCCTTGATCAAATGATGAAATATCCTTCAAAATGAGAATTTTGACAAAAAATCTTGAAGTTTGACTATTTGTAGGTCACAGTTGACTTTTGCCCTAACACAGTCGATTTTTGGACCCTTTGAGCAATTGACCGAGTCAACTTCCTCTGCAAGGCTTGAAATTTGACATGGATGGCCTTGAGAATATTTTAGGACATTGGGGAGCACTTGAGGTCAATTGGACTCAAATATCTTGATGCAACACAAAAACCATAATTTGGGGTTGACTGCCTTAGGAGATAGCCTGACTGTCCAATTCTTGAGCAATCTTGAGCCACTTGGAGATTTTTCTTGCAATGTCTTGAGAAATATGAGAGGGAAAATTTTGGGGTACAACAGCTTCCCCTGTTCAATCTTCTTAAACCTGAGGATGTAGATTGGCTTTTGTGCCTTTCGTGATCCGAAGGTGGAAGATGATTGAACACTAGAGTGCCCAGAAATTTGCACTCGCATGAAGTGGTATCAGCCTCGTGATATCAGGAATGGGCTTACAGATGCCATTTAGAGATTGTTGGTAGGAGGATGGGCTTACAGATTCCATCTGCAGGAGTGTCGATCGCATAAGAGATTCCTTAGCGAGAACTTTCCTACCTGTTGTTTGTAGAAGATTCCGCTGGGGAAGTCTGGTTTTTGTTGAGATTTAGGAACTTGCATGTACTTCAACTGAGAGGATGTCTCGGCTGAGTCTTAAGAACTTGTCCATAATTCAACTGGGGGAAACATCTTCATCGAGATCTAGGAACTGTCTGGTCTTCAACGTAGTATACCGTTGAGATTGTAGAACTCGTTCACACTATAACGGAGGAAAACATCAAGATCTAGGAACTGTCTGGTCTTCAACGTAGTATACCGTTGAGATTATAGAACTCGTCCACACTATGACGGAGGAAAACATCAAGATCTAGGAACTGTCTGGTCTTCAACGTAGTATACCGTTGAGATTATAGAACTCGTCCACACTATGACGGAGGGAAACATCTTCATCAAGATCTAGAAACTGTCTGGTCTTCAACGTAGTATACCGTTGAGATTGTAGAACTCGTCCACACTATGACGGAGGAAAACATCAAGATCTAGGAACTGTCTGGCCTTCAACGTAGTATACCGTTGAGATTATAGAACTCGTTCACACTATGATAGAGGGAAACATCTTCATCAAGATCTAGGAACTGTCTAGTCTTCAACGTAGTATACCGTTGAGATTATATAACTCATCCACACTATGACGGAGGAAAACATCAAGATCCAGGAACTTTCTGGTCTTCAACGTAGTATACCGTTGAGATTATAGAACTCGTCCACACTATGACGGAGGAAAACATCAAGATCTAGGAACTGTCTGGTCTTCAACGTAGTATACCGTTGAGATTGTAGAACTCGTCCACACTATGACGGAGGAAAACATCAAGATCTAGGAACTTTCTAGTCTTCAACGTAGTATACCATTGAGATTGCAGAACTCGTCCACACTATGACGGAGGAAAACATCAAGATCTAGGGAACTGTCTAGTCTTCAACGTAGTATACCGTTGAGATTATAGAACTCGTCCACACTATGACAGAGGGAAACATCTTCATCAAGATCTAGGAACTGTCTGGTCTTCAACGTAGTATACCGTTGAGATTGTAGAACTCGTCCAAACTATGACGGAGGAAAAATTGTCGAGATTGAGAACCTTATCTGAAATTCAACCGAGGATAATTCAGTTGAGATTTAAGAACCGGTCAGGTCTTCGACATAGCTGAGAACTTAACTGCATCTTTCCTGAAAGGTAGAGGTCAGTCGTATGCAATGCATGATATATATCAAGCAATGATGTTCTCAAAATAAATGAGATTGTGTTGTATGATGTATATATGCATGTATCATGATGTATGGAAATGTAATGTTTTAGCCGGGGAAAATAAATCCCGGATAACTGTTGGAGAATAGAGTTGAATTCTTCGTTTCCGCTGGAGATGGCGAACGAAGATGATTGCGAGAATAAACCTGCAGGAGAGGATAACTCCGTTGGGGAATAAACTGATGAGGAGATTACTCTGTGGGGGAGAGATGCTCTGCTGAGGATTCCACTGATAAATTCCATTGGGGACGAATTATCGTTGCTGGTGATAGTGAATCCTGTCGGGGATTGAATTCCTGTTTGTGAAGGGAAAGAACTCCGCTGGGGATGATCATTCAGTTGCGACTTCATTGGGGATAACCTTTTAGGCTCTAATGGGGATAATCCTTTGAGCTTTGCTTGGGACAATCTTCCTTTGAACTCGGTTGGGGATATTTATTTTTATACTCCACCGGGGACGAGCTTCCAGAGTCTACTGGGGATAATTCTACAACTTCACTGGGGAAGCTTTTTCAGACTGCGCTGGGAAAATTTTAACTCCACTGGGGATATCTTGTATTTTGCCGGGGAATATTCTTATACTCCATTGGGGAACACTAAGACTGTCGGGGATATTAAGCCTTTTCGTTGTCGATGGTAGATAAACTCTGCTTGGGGAAGAATATTATCGATTCGATCATTCACAGTTGCAAGTATCAGCTGGGGAGAGTTATCATTACTGTCTTACTCTGCGGGGAGTGAAAGTACCTTAACCATGTTCTTCAACTGAATTTACCTTGTACCTGGTGGACAGAGCAACTATACAACTTGGACAATTCTCATTTGCCCCTGTTTATGATATTACCAGTAATCATCTTTTTGTTTCGCATGCAAATATTTATGAGTGGCAATTAATGTCAAGTGCATATATAAAAAATGAACATTGGACATTCTTTCCAAAACAAAACAGATAAAGGAAAAACAGCTTGGAATTTCTTTGAAAATGAATTGTATTGATTTTGGAGTTTGGCCTGTAAATAGGCGTTTTTGTACAAGAGGCTGACTTCCTAGTAAAAGAACGCCGCCGAACAAACAAAATTTATACAATTTGTGAAAAGAAAACAAAAAAATCTATGTGAATAATCCCACCAGGTTTCAACTCTGCTATTGCCCTTATATCCTCGAGCATCTCATCACTTTGCTGCTTGGTTGAAGTTAGATCAGATTGATTAGTGCCGTCTGAGCTTGATAGTCGATACCGAAGTTTGGATGCATGGTGATCCAATGAGACATAGTGTTACGCTTTAATCCCTAATTTTTGCCTGGACCTCCCTTTCGGGTTTTCAGTCCACCGGGATACCCTTTTTTGCCCAAGCCGCCTTTTCAGGTTTTCGACTTGCCGGGTGTACAGATTTTTTTCATTTCATCCCTTATTTTTGCCCGAAACTTTTTGGTTCGCCGGGAAGCCCTTATTTTTTCCTAGGCCAGTCGACCTAGCGGGTCTTTGATTATGCGTAGTATCTTTTCACTATGTCTGCATTGACAGGGTGAGGGAGGTCGTCACCATCCATGGTGGTTAGAATCATGGCTCCTCATGAGAAAATGTTCTTAACCACAAATGGCCCTTCGTAGGTAGGAGTCCATTTGCCCCTGGGATCACCTTGTGGCAGTATGATGCGCTTGATAACCAGGTCCCCAACTTGATACTCTTGTCGTCTGACTTTCTTATTAAATGCCTTGATCATCCGTTTTTGGTACGTCTGACCATGACAAATAGCAGTGAGTCTCTTTTCGTAGATTAAGTTTAGCTGATCAAGCCAGGTCTGAATCCAGTCATCTTCACCCAAACCTGCATCCTTCATAATCCGAAGAGAGGGTATCTGAACTTCAATGGGCAAGACTGCCTCCATGCCATATACCAAGGAATAGGGGGTTTCCCCTGTTGACGTTCGCGCTGAGGTACGGTACCCATGAAGAGAAAATGGTAACATCTCGTGCCAGTCTTTGTATGTCACTGTCATCTTTTGCACAATCTTCTTAATGTTCTTATTAGCCGCTTCAACATCCCCATTCATCTTCGGCCGGTAAGGAGAAGAGTTGTGATGCTGTATCTTGAACTGCTTGCAGAGCTCAGTGATCATCTTATTGTTGATATTGGTACCATTGTCCGTAATGATCCTCTCTGGTACACCGTATCGATAGATCAGATTGTGCCGAATGAACCGTGCCACGATGTTCTTGGTTACCATAGCAAAGGAAGCTGCTTCAACCCACTTTGTAAAATAATCAATAGCTACCAGGATGAAAAGATGTCCGTTGGATGCCGTAGGTCTGATCTCGCCGATCATATCAATGCCCCACATTGCGAAAGGCCAAGGAGCTGTCAAGACGTTTAGAGGAACTGGAGGTATGTGCACCTTATCAGCATAGACTTGGCACTTGTGACATGTCCAAGAATGCTGATAACAGTCGGCTTCCATAGTGGACCAGTAGTATCATGCCCGTAGGATTTTCTTTGCCATGGTGTGTCCACTGGAATGAGTTCCGAAAGTACCTTCATGTAAATCTGCCATGATCCTTTCTGCTTTGTTCTTATCCACACAATGCAGTAAGGTCGAATCATGGTTACGCTTGTAAAGAATGCCATTGCTGATGAAGAACTTCACCGCGAACCTCCTCAGAAACTTCTTATCATTAACAGATGCACCCTCGGGGTATTCCTGAGCCTCAAGATACCTTTTCACCTCATGAAACCAGGTTTTATCTGCTACGTCTTCAGTCTCAATGTCATAGCAATGTGCAAGTTCGTCCAATCTTTCAATGATAATCCGGGGAGCTTCATTGTCCCAATTGACTTTGAACATAGAAGACATCGTAGCCAGCGCGTCCGCCAACTGATTCTCCTCTCTCAGGAAGTGTTCAAAGGTTATCTCCTCGAAATGGGGAAGCAACGTCAATACATACTCCTTGTAAGGAATAAGATTTGGGTGTTTCGTATCCAACTCGCCTTTGATTTGACTGATCACGAGAGAGGAATCTCCGAAAACACTTAGAAACTTAATCCTTAGGTCAATAGCTGCTCGAAGACCCATGATGCACGCTTCATACTCCGCCATATTGTTGGTGCAGTTGAAACATAGTCGGGCGGTGAACGGAGTATGAGAGCCTTTAGGAGATATGATCATAGCGTCAATGCCATTTCCCAAAGCGTTTGAAGCTCCATCAAAGTACATAGACCATCGGGATCCTTCCTCAGGTCCTTCATCCGGTCCAGGTGTCTCACGGTCTGTCACCATCATGATATTCTCATCCGGAAACTCAAAGTTCATAGACTGGTAATCGTCCACTGCCTGATGTGCCAAGTGATATGCCAACACACTTCCCTTGATTGCCTTTTGGGTCGTATACTGTATGTCATACTCAGTCAAGATCATCTGCCATCTTGCTATTCTTCTGGACAAGGCAGGCTTTTCGAAGATATACTTGATTGGATCCATTTTTGATATCAATAGAGTAGTGTGAGTCAACATATACTGTCTCAGCCAGTGAGCAGCCCATGCCAAAGCGCAACAAGTTTTCTCGAGCAATAAGTATCGGGTCTCGCAGTCGGTAAACTTTTTGCTAAGGTAATAAATAGCATGCTCTTTTCGGTCAGACTCGTCATGTTGACCCAGCACGCACCCCATTGAGTTGTCGAGTACTGTCAAGTATAAGATCAAAGGTCTCCCTTAAACTAGAGGCATCAGAATGGGTGGCTCTTGGAGATACTCTTTGATCCTTTTGAAAGCGGTCTGACATTCACCATTCCATCGTACCACTTGATCTTTCTTCAATAACTTGAAGATTGGCTCACAAGTAGCAGTCATGTGCGAGATGAATCGGGCAATGTAGTTCAGACGTCCCAGAAAGCCTCTGACTTCTTTCTCTGTTTGGGAAACTGGCATTTCCTGTATAGCTTTCACCTTTGCAGGATCCACTTGAATACCCTTATCGCTTACGACGAAACCCAGCAGCTTACCAGATCTCACCACGAAGGTGCACTTGTTCGGGTTTAACCTCAGCTTGTACAACTTCAACCTGTCAAATAGCTTATGCAGATGGTCAAGGTGTTCTTCCTCAGTCTGAGATCTTGCAATCATGTCGTCGACGTATACCTCAATCTCATGATGGATCATATCATGGAACAAAGCAACGATGGCACGCTGATACGTTGCCCCAACATTCTTCAATTTGAAAGGCATGACCTTGTAGCAAAAGGTACCCCATTGAGTAACAAAAGTTGTCCTCTCCATGTCTGCGGGAGCCATTTTAATCTGATTATAACCGGAGAAACCATCCATAAAGGAGAATACCTTATGTTGTGCGGTGTTGTTAACCAGAACATCGATATGAGGCATGGGGAAATCATCCTTGGGGCTTGCCCTATTCAGATCCCTATAGTCCACACACATCCGAACCTTACCATCCTTCTTCGGCACAGGAACCACATTGGCCACCCACTGCGGGTAAGAAGTAACTGCTAGAAAACCGATGTCAAACTGTTTCATAACTTCAGCCTTGATTTTCTCAGACATTTCTAGGCGCATTCGGCGGACCTTCTGTTTTACTAGAGGACAATCTTCCTTGGTAGGCAGGCGGTGAACCACAATATCGATATCCAACCCAGGCATATCTTCATAAGACCAGGAAAAGATCTCAACGTAGTCATGCATAATCTGAATCAACCGTTGCTTCACACTAAGCTCCAGATTTTCCCCGATCTTGACCTCTTTCTTGTCTATCTCTGTACCCAGATTTACTGACTCCACCGGCTCTTCGTGCGGCTGAATGGCCCTCTCTTCTTGAAGTAGTAGTCTAGCAAGTTCAATAGGCACCTCGCAATCATCTTCACCTTTGTCTTCGGCTAAGTTGATCGGACTTTCGAAGTCATAACTGGCAGTAGCAGAGTCGTTACCAGTGAGATCCAGAGTGGATGTAGACCTGTATATGTGAGTGTGTGTAAAATAGCTGTTTTGCAATATAATAAAAGAAAAACAAGGAGCGCAAGATTTGAAATGCAAGAAACGTCCAATGCTTTTATTAATGATATATGAAAATGACACACATAAATCCCTCACAAATGAAGCCATGGTGCCCTGGGTAAGACACCGGGCCATAAAGTTTAAAACACTGTCTGTTACAAATTCAAAACAAAAAGTTTCATTACTGGGTAACAAAAGAAATAGGGATGAAGTCCTTTGCTGTCCAGTTGCTTAGTCCACCGTCGGTCGTAGGATAGATCCAACTGTCGAACTCAGACTCTTCAACATCATTTTTAATGGCATTTACTCCTGAATTGCTGATGAACAAGGGAGGTCTTCTGATCCGTGCATTCCGAACAACCCTTTGAACTTCTACAGTGAAACCCAAACCAAACTTGTTAGTCTTCTGTGCAAAATCAGGGAGTTGGCCCCAATTTGCACACCCACCTTTCTCAACAACAGCCCGAGCATCCTTGAGGGAAGCCATCTTCATAGGAGGATCTTCAACAACAGCCTCAGTTGACGCCAGTGTCTGGGGAACCTCTTCAAAATGTTGGAACGGGGTCTCAATGAACTCCCCATCCATCTCTACATATCGGGAAGAGTTAAGGTGGCTCACCATGTACTCTTCTTCTCCTTGTACTGTCACAATTTTACCTTTCACTGGGTACTTCAGCTTCTGGTGGAGCGTAGAAGTTACTGCCCCAACTTTGTGGATCCATGGACGACCCAGCAAACAAGAATAAGATGGTCGAATGTCCATCACATAGAATGTAGAGGCGAAAACCTGAGAACCAACCTTAATCGAAATATCCACTTCTCCATGCACCATCCTCTTAGACCCATCAAAGGCCCTGACGACAATGTTGCTTGGTTTCAGCTCCAACCTTTCACAGTCCAACCGATCTAGAGCTTTCTTAGGCAAGACATTTAATGAGGAACCAATATCCACCAATACGTGAGCAAGAGTGGTGCCTCTGCATTCAATGGAGACATGCAGGGCATCATTGTGATTCTCCCCCTTAGCAGTCAAGTCGGCGTCAGAGAAACCCAACCCATTATCAGCAGTCAGACTAGCCACGCAATCTTTAAATTGATCAGCTGATGTTTCTTGAGGTACGTCTTCAGGAATGCAATCAAAGCCTTGGCATGGGCTTCTGAGCATAGTAACAGTGACAACATAGAGATTTTGGATGGGGTTTTCCCCAGCTGCTCGACTACATTGTAGTCGCTCTTTTTGATGATCTTCAGAATTTCCTCCATCTCTTGTCTAGAGGCTTCAACAGTAATTGTTTTCGGTGCCTCCGTCCGGGCAGGCTCATCAGTGGTCCCTTTGCCCCGAGCGTCAGATGACTCGGCAACAGGGGTAAGAATTGGAACTTGAACAGGAATAGTAGCAGGTACATTGGCAGGTGTGATAACAACAGGCTTCCGGGCAGTTGGTGGAGAGATGTCAGGGGAGAAAAGCCTTCCGCTGTGGGTGACCTTAGTAGGTCCAACAATGTTGCTGACGTCAGTATCAGCATCCAAATCTTGTTTAACTCCGTGATAATAAACATCAGCCCCGTAATGCCAAGGGACAACTTTATCAGATGTATAGGGGATAGGCCCTGGAACAGTGATGATCAACGGTGCGATTCTTGGAACAGATGTAATTCTAACAGGCTTTCTCGAGGAAGCCTTGGAAGAATTGTCGAAAATGGTGATAATAGCAACTTCTTTAGTAGGGACCAAAGGAACAAGAGTCTTCTCAAACAGAATTTCCTTATTATCCATCAGGCGTTGGACACCTGACTTCAAAAGATGGCAACCGGTAGGTAGGACAGAACACATAAGGCAACCTTCGTCACAGCCCAGAAATAAACCGGCTAAGAAAAGGTTCTTCTTTACAGTCATTAAAGGGGTAACAATGTCATTCACAGAAGCCACAAACGAGTCTTCATCTACAACATTTACTCCATGCCTGGGCATGGGAGCAGTCACAACATTAGGTCTTTCAGGTGCTTCAAACTCAATCTCCTTAGCATTAATTAAGTCATGTATTTTGTTCTTCAAAACCCAACAATCATCTGTATCATGCCCCGGGCTATCAGAGTGAAAAGCACAGCGGGCATTAGGGTTATACTTTGGTGATGTAATGTTGGGATTCTTAGGGGCCTCCCTTGGAATCACTAGATTGGTTTTCAATAACTGTGGAAGAATCTGAGATAAAGTCATGTTGAGCTGAGTGAATTGCCTTCACGGTCTCTCGGCCTTTGGCTGATTGTTGTGCTGAGGAGCACCAGCAGGTCTTGAAATAACAACCGCATTAACAGCTTGGCGACGTTCAGGTCTATTCTGGATTTTCGAGCTGTAAACAGCACTGGACTCCTTCTTAAAAGGCTTCTTCTTAGTGCCTGATGAAGCACCCTTATGTATTTTACCAGACTTAATGCCAGCCTCAATCCTTTCCCCGATCATAATCAGCTCCGTAAATCCGGACGATGAACTCCCAATCAGATGGTTAAAATACGGACCAGATAAGGTCCCCAAAAACATATCAACTAGCTCCCTATCAGCCAAGGGTGGTTGCACTCTTCCAGCGAGGTCCCTCCACTTTTGAGCATAATCTTTGAAACCTTCGCCCATACCCATTGACATACCTTGCAGTTGGGTACGCGTGGGAGCGAGGTCAGCATTGTATTGGTACTGCTTGTAGAAAGCAGCAACTAAATCCTCCCAATTACGGATTCTAGTTCCTTCCAACTGGTAAAACCATTCAAGCTGAGTCCCTGAGAGACTGTCTTGAAAGAAGTGGATCCAGAGATTTTTGTCAGCGGTGTACGGCTGAATCTTCCTAACATACGACCAGAGGTGCAATTTTGGGCAAGAAACTCCATCGTATTTAATAAAGGTTGGTGCTTTGAATTTATGGGGAATCACCACCCCAGATGACAGACCCAGATCACCAAAGTCCAGACCCGACACCTTCTGAACTTCCATCGCATTCAACCGGTCTTCCAGTTGCTTGTATCTATCCTCAACTGGAGGATACTGGTCTTCGTCGAAGTCCGTCTCGTTGTCTGAAACCACAGGGCTAGGAGCCCTCCTTTCTTCTTGACTATCTTTCCCTCCAGATGAGGTGGTCAAATCAACTTCATCTCGTATTCTGTTTCCAAACCTGTGACTCGTGTTAAACAGGACTGTCCTCTTCTTCTTCTTCTTCTTCTTCTTCTTCTTCTTCTCTTTCAGAATAAGGGTCTTCAGATCTTGCTGACCCTTAGCTAGATTCATGAACAATTCTTGGAACTGGGCATTTTGAGCCTGTAGAGCCTTGATTGCTTGTTCAGTTGATGGTTCAGAAGACATGATGCTGAAATAAACAGCGAAGAAGATGAGAGAACCTGTAAGGGTACCTATTATGAGGTGCATGGAATGAAATGCGTATGCTATGATTTCAAAGACATCGAGAGATTCAAATTCGTAAACCAAACATGAAACACACTTTTATTAGATAAACTTGAAATTCAATTGTTCTACAAATTGCCCTTAAGGCGTTACAAGAAAGGAAATACTGAAAAGTAAATAAAAACTGGAAATAATCAAAGGACATCAGCGCTCCCATGGTCGTTTGCCTTTAGTGATGACATAGTCGTTGATGATCTGCTCCCTCTCCAGCTGCCTAGTCAACTTCTGGATCTTCTGCTCTTGCTCGTGATACTTTTCTCGGTAAGTATCCCGCTCTTCTCTCAGCTGCATCCATGACCTCTTCAATGCCCCAATGTCAGTAGGTATGTAAGGGTGGAGAATGATAGGAGGAACCCCTTCCTCATCAGCAACTTCAACAATGATAGGCAAGACGGCTTCATAGGGCATTCCCAACTTTTGGGCACGTATGCGAACCCATCGGAGATATGGTTCCATTGGTAGAGAAGTCTTCGCACCCAACTCGTGTGGATCAGATCTGTGTACTCTATCCCAAGCCCTTATGAATCTGCGGCGTTGCTCGTCACTATCCCCTTGGAAATCAAAGATTATACTAGGCATTAGCAGCTCATGAGGTCCTTCCCTTCTGGATCGCCCAAACTGACGTAAGGCCAAGCATGGATTGTAAGTAATTCCTCCATTGGTCCCTATCAGTGGAACATTGGGGTATTCCCCACAGCGATCAATAATAGCCACCTCGTCCATACCCTTAATAGTCCAAATGATGTCATTGTGAGAGAGAGACATAACCCTATAAGCCCAGCCCATGCCTTCCTTGTTCTTTAAAACTGATTTGGGGAGGTGAGAAATAAACCACCTCGCCAATAACGGAGCACATCACATCAAGGTTCCCCGCCTCCGAGCAGTACGGGCATAAAGCTGCTGAAGAATGTCACCCAAGAGAGTGGGTACATGATTACCAGAGATGAAGATTTTTACCGCATTCACATCAACAAAGGAGTCAGAGGTAGGAAACAATACCAAGCCATATATCAGAAGAGCCAGAATATCTTCGAATGCCTGGAAGTCTAAACTATCCCAGAAATGATTAGCCTTACCAACCAAGAACTTAGTCAGAAAGCCCTTTGCTCCACTACGAGTTTCCCAATTAGCCATTACCTCATCCTTTGTCATATGAAAGGCTGAAGCAATCTCTTCTGGCCTAAGGATCTTCTACCAACCTGTAAACGGGGTCTTCTCAAGAATAGAGATACCGAGCAGATCAGAGAACTCTTCTAAGGTAGGGACCAACTGGTAGTCCTGAAAAGTAAAGCAATGGTACAGTGGATCATAGAACTGGACTAGGACACTCATCATCTGCTCGTCCAATTTGGAGGTGACCAAACTAAGAAGATTCCCATGTCTTCTGATGAAGGAAGTAGTACCAGAGATCTTTGCAACCAATTCTTTAAGAATAGTGGGAACCTGGACAAAGTTGATCCGGATGGTATTCCTACGCATAGGTGCCATGACCTACAAAATAGAACAAAGATGAATCCCTCCTGTCTTTGAAATAGGTTAGTCCAATGCAAGATGTATGCAATGTTATGATGTCATGATGTCATGATAGAAATCACACCACAAGTATCCACGAATAGCAAACATGGTAAAGGCACACAAGTCACAGAGAGAGCCCTTAGATTTCAGGCTGGCAAGGAGCTTAGGTACTACCCTCTTTCAGTTCAGTTGGTTTAAACCTGTCCTAAAAATAGTAACCATGTTCTAGAGGATCTCAATATCACTGACTACCCTTGATCGGTCATAATTCCAGTTTAGCAACCTTTTCTTGCAGCCGGAATCATCGCGAGAGTTTAGTCTCAATGAGTGTAGCATACTGCTACTGTTCTATGGCCAAGTTGGTCAATTTAAAGGTTCTAAGGTCAGTTGGTGCTTAATGACCCCTTAGAAGACCCATATTCTCATCGTTCCAACACAAGGGATATTGGTACAAACTAAAGTGCCACACCAACGTAGCTACTGCTTCAACCGTATCGGTCTACACCGTACAGTTCCCTCACAGTTTATTGCTACTTACCTAAAGGGTATCCCCCCAGATCCGGGTTAGGATCTATAGTAACTACGATATAAGCCCACAAATATAAAGTATACAAAGCAAGCAATTGAAAACATTATGAACCATTCCTATGGTACACCCCACTTACAAGATATCCCCAGCAGAGTCGCCAGTTCTGTCATACGGTGGGAAAGAACTGACTGTTTTTTGGAATGCTGGTTTGCGTTTTGCGTTTGTTTTTGCAAAATGTCGCGGTAAGCAAGAGTCGCCATCGACTTTTATTTTATCCAACAAGGAAAGGAAAAAATCACAGAAAAATTCCTTTTTGAGATATTTCTCGGGTTCGGGGGGTAGATTATAGAAAGGGAAGGTGTTAGCACGCTTTCTATCCGTGGTTATCCACGGGCTCTTAGGTACTTGCTCATTTGTTTTCAAAATTGCTTTTCTCTGTGTTGGTGGGTTTGAAAAAGTTTTTGTTTGAAAACTTCGATCGTATGAAGTGTTTTGAAAACTTTGTTTGAAAAGTGTAAGTGTGAAAAAGATTTTGTTTTTTTTGAAAGAGCAAGTACTTAAGAACCATCTACCTACTCGAAAAAGGAATCGTTCTATTCTATCTTCCTTTAGACAATGCTATCCCACTATTAATGAGTAGGTAGCATCGTCGTTGGAGTTTTAAGGGTCAATTCAAACTTAGGGACTTACGGTCACTAAAGCAATGGTAGGACGCCTTAGCGGTAACCCTAATGTCTTAGATCATTTGTTTTGAGGCAACAATATCTGAGGCAACCGTTTCGAGGAGACTATGATCTTTGGACAAGAGGGCGACCTCTAAAGTGACCTATACTCAATGACCGCGTACGAAGGCAACCGAGTGGGGTGTACCCTAAGAGTGCGCATGTGCGAGTGTGTCGTTTTCAGTTAATTTATCTTTGTACATGTTAATTGTTATCTAAGTTAATTTTAGGTTAAACATTCAGTCTTGTCATGCATTCCTATTATCAAACATCTAACAGTTATAATTTGCGGAAAATAAAAATGAGAAATTTAAATTACAAGGCATCGGGTATTTACATCGTCAAAGACAAACCCTTTAAAATTTAAATGCGGAAAAATAAATAAAGCGATAAAAACAATTAAATGGTCCTAATTATCTATTACATTCCGGGAACAAATACAATATTGAATAAATAGATCGCGTGCGGGAAAGTTAAATCGAGCGTAAGTAGGGTTTTGACCCTTTGTTATAGAAAAAGATTTTTTGTGGTTATTTTAGAATTTTAAGAAATAAACTATCCTAAATTAATTATTAAATTAAATTAATTAAACTAATTAATAAAATAAATATTTTTGGGTTTTTTGTTATTTAAAGAAATAAAATAATGTTAATTAATGTTAGTAAAAATCTAATTAAGTCTAATTGATTTTAAATATTGAAAAATATATTAAAGTTATTCCTAATTAATGGCCTAAATTAATTAAATTAACATTTGTTAATAAAAATAAAAATTTGATTTTTATGAAGAAAATATTATTTTTGTGATTTTTATTTTATAAAAGAAAAAAATGATTGGTTAATTAATATTAGAAATATAATAAAACAATTAAATAAACTAAATGAAAATAGAGAGAGATAGAGGTATATGGGCCTGTTTGGAGGTTAAGAATAGCAATTTGAGGCCCATTTAGCGCTGGCCTGGTTGACCCCCCTGGATTCCATGCGCGCGGGTTGACTTGGTCCATGGTAGACCATCAATTCCTGGCCACCAGATTTGGCCTATGGCCATCTGGCCATCAGATGCTTAAGGGTGTATGGTGTGCTTCGCGTTTGGATTTGCATGAGATAACCTGAAGAAAAAATACATAGAGAAATTTGGAGGACCTGGGATCGAACCCAGGTCCTGTGGATGCTTGGACTGCTCGCTTCGCCACTAGGCCATTGTGCTTTAGTTGTTAATATATTAAACAATAATAATAATAAGAGTAAACATGTTATATGCCAGAAAATAAAAAAACGTGCACGGAAATTTGAAAGGGCCAATCAGAGGGGGACACGTTGTCGTCCCTGTCCTCAGGCCTGTAAAGAAGTTACATGCGGATTTAAATCCGCAGCTAAAAGCGTAGGCCATTCCTAAAACTCATCTTAGGCCATATAAACTCCTCCCAAGACCATGGTTGCGTTTGTCTTTCTCTCCCGGTCATGTCCATGGCCATCATTGGGGCTAATTTTACCTGTAAGAGAAACGCTCAAAAACGAACCACGAAACCCTAGATATGGTACTTGGTTTACAGGTCAGATAAATAAAATTAACTAATGCAAAAAGCTTTAAAATGTCATGAGGATCACGAATATATCAACGATTTGCTCAGAGGATGCATGAATGAAGAGTTAAGATTTCGAATATAGGGCTGAAAAATGTGATGCTTACAGTATTTTTGAGGGCTTCAAGACGCGTGCTTTGGATCCAGGAGGGTTATGTGATCACCCATCAATCGATTGGTATCAAGCTTTGTTTCTGAAAACGCCTTAAAGTATGATTTTGGTTTCACACTTTTTACCACTTTTTTCAAGTTTTGTTTGGTTTGTTCTTGCAGCCTCTAGCCCTGTTTTCGTGCCCTCTAGCTTCCTTATGTATTATAGAATGCATTAGGTTAACAAATGTGGATTGAATCCTTCCACATCAATGCCATGAGATTTGATTTGATTCACCATTACTAAACCTTCCAAAATTGTCAAAACTCAATCTTTTTGCACATGGATTGCTTGATACGAGTTTGATACCCTTGATGATGATGATTCAGTCCTGAAATAGCCAAAAAGATATCAAGTAATCAATATTTGGATTTTATTTAATTTAATTTGATTAAAAATGAAATAATTCAATAAAAAATCAAATAAAATGATAAAAAAGAAATATGATCTCAAGGCTGCAGATAGGACCCGTGTGCCATGTGGCAAACTCAAACCAAGTGGAAAAGAATGGGTCCATTTGACAAAATTTGAAGTTTTGGGGATAGTTGACTTTTGACATTTTTTGCAAAAATGCCCAACTTCAACAATGCATAACTTCTTCAATTTTGAACTTTTGGAAGTGTTCTTAGACTTTTTAGAAATCTTGGGATTTCCTTTAACCAACCCTTTTGGTCTGATCTCATTTTGATTTTCCATGCTCAAGTTATAAGCTTTGAAAAAAAAGGTATTTTTGTTGACTTTCAAAAATGACCTATAATGTCCAAATTTATAACGTCTTGTGAGTACATTTTCTGATCTTGGGGTATGAAATCCTCTTAAAAATGAGATTTTTATGGGTCATTTATCATAAAGTATGAGAAAGTTATGCTTGGTCAAAGTTGAGTTGACTTTTCCTGCAAAACCCTAATTTAGCAACTTTTGAGTCTTGATGAATTTTGAGCAATCCTTGGTGAATCATGATCAACCCTTGATCAAATGATGAAATATCCTTCAAAATGATAATGTTGACAAAAAATCTTGAAGTTTGACTATTTGTAGGTCACAATTGACTTTTTCCCTAACACAGTCGATTTTTGGACCCTTTGAGCAATTGACTGAGCCAACTTCCTCTGCAAGGCTTGAAATTTGACATGGATGGCCTTGAGAACATATTAGGACATTGGGGAGCACTTGATGTCATTTGGACTCAAAGATCTTGATGCAACACAAAAACCCTAATTTGGGGTTGACTGCCTTAGGAGATAGCCTGACTAACCAATTCTTGAGCAATCTTGAGCCACTTGGAGATTTTTCTTGCAATGTCTTGAGAAATATGAGAGGGAAAATTTTGGGGTACAACAATAGGTATAGGATTGCGAGAGAGAAAAACTTTGATGGCGTTAACGTCTATGAATTGGTCTGAATTGGGAAACAGAACCAAACCATAAATAAGAAGAGGCAGGACGTCTTCGAAAGCTTGAAAATCCATGTCGTCCTAGAATGAGCAAGCCTTTTCCAATAGAAACTTAGCTAGAAAGCCTTTAACCCCGCTTCTTGTCTCCCAATTGGTTATGATATCAGCCCTCTTCATATGCAAAGCTTCAGCGATGGCTTCAGGTTTTGGAATCCCTTCTAGACCGGTGAACGGTATTTGATCAAGCACAGGCACCCCTAAGAGTAGAGAGAACTCTTCCAGTGTAGGTACCAATTGATAGTCCGGGAAAGTGAAACAATGATGTACGGGATCAAAGAATTGGAATAGTACACACATCATCTCTTCTTGGAAGTTGGATGTAGCCAAACTGAGGAGTCAATCATATTTCTTGGTAAAAGGAGAATCCCCGGGCACTCTTGAGGCTAGCTCTTGAAGTTGAGGATGTGCTTTTACAAAGCTGATTCGGATGGTGTTTCTTCGAAGGGAATTCATGTCCTACAAAACAAAAACAAAGATAAATTTCTAAATCCTTGAAATGGTTAGTGAGCATGCATATGATGTTCATGATGTTTATGATGTTTATGTACAAGTAAATATATACATACACCACAAACAAGTCCCTATGTTTTAGGCTTGCATGAGTTTTGTAGGTAAGTACCCTCTTGAAGTCTAGTTGGCTCAACCTGTCCTAGCAATAATGATAGGGTTCTAAAGGATCTCAATATCACCGACCTTTCTCTTAGGCATTGTCTCAGCACAACAATATTTTCTTGCAGCCGAGATATCCCAAAAGTCTAGCCTCAATGAGTGTAGTATCGAGTTATCAACCAATTTTCAGCTCTACACTGAAACCGGCTATCTCACTACGTCCTAATGGCCAAGTTTTTTCAATTAGGGTTCTAAAGTCAATTAGTTCTTCATGACGCCACTCAGCGGCCCTGTATTCTCCTCGATTCACCACGAGGGATACCAGTACCCACAAATGCGTCACACTAACATAGCCATTGTTTCAACCATATCGGTCTACGCGTACAATCTCTATAATCTATTGCTATTTACCTAAAAATATGTCCCAGATCCGGGTGGAGGATCAAAGCAAACCCAATACAAAGAACTGAATATAAAGCACACAAATCAAATAATGAAAGCGAGTAAAGGTGATCTAACCCTAAGGTAACCCAACTTTTATATTATTCCTCAGCAGAGTCGTTAGTTCTGTGATACGGTGGGAGAACTGACTTGAAGGTTTTGCGTTTGTGTTCGCAAATGTTTCGGTTTAGCAAGAGTCGCCACCGACTTTTCTTTTATCCAAAAGGAAAGGTGAAAAAGCACAGGAAAGACCTTTAGAGATGTTTTTGAGTTCGGGGGGTAGATTATGAAAAGGGAAGGTATTAGCACCCTTTTCATCCATGGTTTTCCATGGGCTCTTAGTTACTTGCTAGATCAACTTGCTTTTGCTTTGACAATTTGCTTGTGATGTGGTCTTTGAAAGTGTTTTGAAAATATCTTTGTAATGGTTCTCGTTTCTATAAGAACGCGTACAATGTTTTGTTTCGAAAGATAGTTCCAAAGACGTGTTTATGGATTGTGTTTTGGAAAGTGGTTTTCGGAAAGATATTTTGCAATGGTTCTCGTCTCTATAAGAACGTATACAAAATGTTTTATCTTTTTGAAAATGTTTTAGAAATGGAAGTGTTGATGTGTAAAAATGTTTTTGTCGTGAGCAAGCGAGTAACTAGGAGCGAATCTACCTACTCGAAAGGTCTTAAACGTGCTTTTCCTTCTCCTTTAGATAAGGCTATCTTACCATTGATTTGGTAAGAAGCCTCATCGTTGGATGTGAAGGGACGAACTCGGGACGTTTGAATAGTCATAGAAGGCAACTTATGGGACGTTTTAGCAATGACGTTTTAGGGACTAGATCGTTTACCAAAGGCAACATCGAGGGTCAACAAGGGACTACGATCTTTTATCGAGGGTCTTTTGCTAAAGCGTCCCCTATTCAAGGGACATGACTATTTTTCCGATAGGCAACAAAGCGAGATTACCCTAGACGTGCATGTGTGAATGGTGTGTTTGATTGCATGCGTTTAGTCTTTGATTAGGGTGATCTACTTATTAGTTTTATCTTGCCATACACTCTAATTACTACCATTTATGAAAGCAAAAAATGCGGAAAATAAAGGTCCTACACTATTACATGCTTTTTGAGGGATGGGATATACAAGTGTACAAGTGGGGGTTGCAAAAAATAAAATTCCTAATTATTACAACCAAATTGAACGAAAATAAAAGCAAAAAATCAAAAGAAAAATTAAAAGTTATGCTGTCTGGTCTGACACGGGCCGTGTCCTATGACACGGGCACCCGTGTCAGCTTCTGTAATGGTCCATGTGCCTATTTTCCTTTTCTGTACCAGCTAAAATGACACGGGCCATGTCCAGTGACACGGGCACCCGTGTCTGCTCCTGATCTGCATTTTTGTTAGCGTAAAATTCCAGTATGGCTGACACGGCCGTGTCCTGTGACACTGGCACCCGTGTCAGCCCCTGACCTGCATTTTTGTGAGATTTTTTTCAACAAAGGAGCTGACACAGCCGTGTCAGGTGACACGCGCACCCGTGTCAGCCCCTGTCATGCTCTTTTTTATTGAGTTTTCCCTTTTTTTGACTTATCTTTTACATATCTTTTGGATGCAAACAAAAAATGATGTATGGAAAAAGATATTACAGTTTGAAGAAAGATATACCTCTTGAAGTGAAACTTTAGAATATGTATGGATATCTCTGAATGCAAAGTGATGAATGACCGAACTCCTCTTTAGAGCTACTCCAATCCTTGCTCTGTGTGACCAAGTTCCATAACCGCTCCAACCCAGTCAAAGGTGTAAAGTACTGTTTTTGTTTATGCTTGGAAGGTGATGATAGAGGTGTTACAGAAACTGTTCTTATGTTAGAATAATCTCCATGTGATGTATATGAGGTGTTTGGATAGTTGGTTTAGGGGAAAGTTTGCAAGGTTGTACAACAATGGATTGAGGATTTTTCTATTTTTGTGAGTGAAAACAGAGTTGAAGATGAGCAAAGTTTTTATGGATGAACTGAGTTTTATGAACTGAGTTGGGTTTTATGAATGAGCAAAGTTTAACAAAAGTTCTATTTTTCTCTTCTCTCTTTTTTTCTCTCCAAAATCCAACCTCTATGTCTTATGAGATAGTCCCCTTTTGTAGACCTTTTACTGTGATTTAGGGGGGAAATCAAATAATTTCTTTTGAATTATTTTTGCCTACTATTTTGATACTTTCTGCACACAAATTTCCTTTGCCATTTTGGTGCAATTTTGGGACTGTTATGATGCAGGCTTGGGGCAGACTGCATAGAGCAGTTTTTGACTGGTTTTGTGGACATATTTTGGATTGTATAGGACAACAATGCAGGTTTTGTGACAGGTTTATGGTGCAACATGGCACAAGGTTTTGTAAGAAAATAAATGAGCAAGGGTTTGGGGTGTTGTGGCAAAGTATAGAAATAACATATCATTTTTTTGTTCAGCAATAACTTGGGCAACATAGTTTGTAGTATGAAACAAGTTTGGTTTGTGGAGCAATTTATGCATATTGTATCAAGGATAAAGCATTGTGGCAAAGTTTTGAATCAAAGGAAAAAAGTCCAAGCAATACAAATTTTAGGATTTGTAAACTTGCAAAAATGCCACTTTGTAATAACTTGAATTACTTGCATCATTTTGAATTATTTGGAATTGTAGTAAAAAATGTCATGAAGCAAATGAAATTAACCAAGTATAGAAAATACTTAGAAAAATTTCAAAGTCTTGCAAAGTTTGATTTTTTATTCTCTTGATTTTTGATGATCAAATTTCATATTTTGGATGTCTGGATGAAATATGATTTTTGGGACTAAACTTTGGTCAAAAAGTCAAAGTTTGACTTTTTAGTGTACAATTGACTTTTCTCACCAGTTAACTGAATTTGTCTATCAATCCACTGATCTCAGGAGATGAATTAAAATATGCAATTAGGTCAAAATGAAGCGCTCGGATCCTTGAGATCATGCTTCCAACCAATAAGCCAGGTATTAGGTAAAAAAATCAAAGTTCGGTCATTTTTCAGTCAAAACCCTAATTTCGCCCATTTTGCCCCTTTTGGTAATTTGAATGACTTTCTTGGAAAATTGTGATCCCAAACTTGAAACTTGAAAAAAATAATCCTGAGGGTCCATAATGATTCATGAAAGTCATTCGAAACATTAGCAATCCAACTGCCTTTGTACAAATCTAAACCCTAATTTGAGGTATCAGTGTTGGGAAAATTGTTTGACCTAGTCGATACTTGCGCAAACTTGAGGCATTGAAGATATTTATAGGAAATATCTTGAGAAATGAGAGGGTAAATTTTGGGGTACAACACAAGTGTCTTTCTCTCTTCCTTTCTAAAATTACTTACATAATAGTTATAGTTATAACTATTTGCTTAAAGCTTTTACGTTTCTCATTACATTTGTTTCACCAACATTGCCTTACCAGGTACACTTATCAGCTCAAACTTTTATCTTTCGGATTTTTTGTTCTTTTGGTCAAGATGAGTGATATCCTTATTCACATAGTTAGAGATTATGAGTTTGATGATTCTTCTGCTGTGTGATGGGGTTATCGCATGACTCGAATCACTCTCTCCTTGCCCATAATCGCACGGGCCACAAAGTTATATCCTTCACCAATGATTATGATTCATAAAGGGTGTTTGGGAACTCCCTTGACGAGAGATCTTACTCCATATATTCTTTTGCTACCCTTTTGTCCTGTGATGACATTGAGGAGGGTTATACGGTTGTTCCTATGTCCTCTCATGTTTTGCCTGCTGCAAAAATGCAAGTTGCTAAGTTGATGAGAGAATTTTATGGGGATTTCATTTAGGTTTACCAGAGAGCCTACAACTGTGAACCCAATAATGTTGAACTCAAGACCCACATGGAGCATAGGGGTGGAATTAGTAGTGATTGAGAGAAAGTGAGAGGGGTTGTCATATTTTGGGGGGGTCCTAAATAGAAATACATTAGGATTAGGAAGAGGCATTGAACATCATGGGGTTGGTGTTCTTATAAGACTAATTGTACTGATTTGAAATAGTGAATTTCCTTTCTTAGGTAGAGTTTCCTCCAAATGCAGGTGTGGTTTCACTGAACTGTGTAGCGGTAGAAATGTTTAAGACTGAGCCATTGGATTGACTAGACTTATACAAATCAAAATAAAAATGCCACCGCGCTTTATTGTTTCCAAAGGAATGGGAAAAGAGCGAATATCCCAAAAGAGGGGGAAAGATTCTAGGTAAGGGGGTTGGTTATGCAAAGGGAAGGTATTAACACCCTAAACATCTACGGTACTCCGCAGGAACCTCTTTGCAAAATCTGTATATTTTGGCTATAAAATGTTGTATGTAAAATAGATGGTGGAGACGAGAGAAGAAATATATATTTTTATGATTTTTGCACCCGCCGCGGTTGCGAATGTTTAGTGCATATGTACCACCTATCATGCAATAGGGGATCAGGGTACACATGTGTGTTGGTTAATTTTATGAGATAAGACATCATCGTCATTGTCCGTGTAGAAAAACATACTTACTACCCACAATCATGAGAAAGGGGAATTTTCATCATCTTAAAGTGGAGGATATGCCTTGGATTTTAAAATCAACAATGCCTTACTCAACACCCAAGTGGAAAATATCTCACTTTACTACATATCGTAGAAGTATAGTTGTTTGCATCACTACAAGGATTGACAAGAGTAAAATCTTTTGAGAAAAGTTTAAGATGAAAGCCAAGATGGCAAAATGGTTTGAATGAGATTGATTGATTTTTAGTCTTCTCACAAAAAAATGCCAAGGTATTATTAAGTTGATTAGAGTTTATTTATGAAAATGTTTTGAAAATGCATGGACCTAAGTCCAAGTTTATTATGAAAGTGGTTCAAGTTTAAAAACAATAAGAATTTTCAAAAGGAGGGAGAAGATTTTTTAAATTAAAGAAGATGGGAGGAGAAGAAGAGGTTATCCTAAAGCATAAGGTAAAATCTAGGGATAGGAACCATCTAACCAACAAGAAGCTAATTCTTGACATTATGAGTCAAGATAGAATTTCCATTCTTTGGATTGAAACCAAGTAAGAAAAGATACTAGACATCTTGAAGGAACCAAACTTCAAGTGTATTAAGTCTTCACAAAAATTGGACAGAGTAACGGCTGTATATGGGTGAATTATAGACTACCAACAAAGTATGTAATCACAATAACCTGCACACAAAGCAAACAAACAACCCAATGTCTTGAGGTAAACCTCAAGAACTCCAGACAAAATATCAATTAAGGTCACAAGGTTTCCAATATAGGCCAAGGTCTCTAACACTAAGTCCAAAAAGTCCAATACTCCATGATGCCAAGGATAGTAACCAAATAGTCCAAGTATCATTAAAGTTTTTTATGTTTCATATTGATTATTAGGTGTATTAGAAGAGAAAATAAAAGGCTCAAGTGAGCAAAAATAAAAATGACATGAAATGTAATGCTTAAAAAGGAAATGGTACATAAAGCATAAAAATTAAAAAATGTAAAATCAAGCTTCTCAAATGAGCTTTTATTTTGATGAAGACAAACCATGATTGACAAAGAAGGCAAAGATTTATGATCAAGCTCAAAGCATCTAAGGACAAATCTTCAGTTTAAAGCTCTCAACAACTTTCAAGGTATAACAATATTACTTACTTTGATCTTAAGATATAGATGCTCAATAATGAAAAAGAAATGTTTAAAAATAATTACTCAAGTTTTTCAAAGTTAAAATTTCATTTTTCACTTGAGTGCAATCGATTTGCATTTTAGTGCAATCGATTGCATGCTTCAATTTTTCAGATCTTTTGCTTATGTTTCTCTGTGCAATCGATTTACATTGCTTGTGCAATTGATTGCATACTTAAAATTTTCAAAACGTTTGCTTCTGTTTCTCAGTGCAATCGATTTACATTGCTTGTGCAATCAATTGCACTCACTTACTTTTTGCTACTGACTTTACATGCAATTGATTTACATTGCTAGTGCAATCGATTGCACACTTAAAACTTTTTAAAATATAGTTGTTGAAACCTTGTGTAATCGATTTACACAAAGGGTGCAATCGATTGCATGCTGCACGATTTTGAAAAACAACAGCTTTTCACATGCCTGTTCATCATACCTTTTCATTGAAACCTTTCACTCAAACTTTGCATTTGTCCATGATACATTTTCAGAACTTCATGATGTTTCAAAAGAGTGTTATGAACATATAAATATTGATTTTCAAAATCTGTTTCAACAGCTCTTCCATAAATATTTTGTGCATTTTCAAAATACAAACTCAAGCATTCCTTCACTTTCATGCATAAGTTTTCTGCATATTTTCATACATTATTAAACAGAAAACTTTGAGCAATTATATCTTGAGTCATTGTATAATAATATTATTGGAAGGGAAGATCATACATTGTTAAATCACTCTAAGTGATCAATACTACTCAACTCACTCAAACTCAAATATTGATAGTTACTTACTTATTTTTCCAGGATTGTTGGAAATAAGGTTAAGTGTTTTTGAAATCTTGTCTTTCCAAAATTGTTG
Organism: Vicia faba; assembly: GCA_948472305.1. Lineage (NCBI taxonomy): Eukaryota > Viridiplantae > Streptophyta > Magnoliopsida > Fabales > Fabaceae > Vicia > Vicia faba. The sequence continues at coordinate 986,402,075 of OX451740.1, read as the reverse complement.
GATACAAGTGTAGTCACTTTTAGAGGATTGTTCTCATAGTTGACTTAGTGAAAATCCAAGAGGATTTTTCTTGGTCCAAGAGGATTATTCTTGGTTGTTTGGTAGTTCTTGTTTAAGTTTGCCACAATAAGGAAATCTCTTTCATGTTGAAAGGGGACTGGAGTACTCTCGGACTCTAAGGGGAACCAGGATATATCGCCCGTGTCTCTTTACTTTTCTGCATTTTAAGCTTTCCTAAACTCACCATTAACCAGAAAAATAAGATCCCTCATCACTAAAACCATAATTTTTTAAAGTACCTAATTCACCCCCCCCTCTTAGGCGCACTTCGTACTTATAATTGGTATCAGAGCAGGTTATAGGTAACCTGTTCCTAAAAGATCTAGAATGGCTTCCGCAAATCAAAATCCCGTTTTCAGAGATTGTGGTAGTAACAACAAGCCTCCTCTATTTTGTGGTGAATATTTTGACTTCTGGAAAATACGCATGAAGGCACATCAAGAAGCACAAGGAGAAGAAATATGGGATGTCGTCGAAAATGGTCCATTTATCCCTATAACGGTAATCAATGGTGTTGGCTCATCAAAGCCTAAAACTGTATGGGACGATGATGATAAGAAGAAAGTTCACTATGACAAAAAGGAAATAAACCTTCTTCAAGGTGCACTTAACATGGATGAATTCTTCCGTGTCTCGACATGCAAGACAACAAATGAAATATGGGATACCTTGGTACAAACTCATGAAGGAACGGTTGAAGTAAAAATATCAAGACTAAATACCCTAAGTCAAGAATACGAATTATTTCGAATGCAACCCGGAGAAACCATTCTTGACTTACAAAAGAGATTTGTGCACTTGACAAATCATCTAAGTGCTCTTGGTAAAACTTTGATGAATGATGAACTAAATCTGAAAGTACTTAGGTCCTTAACTAGGGAATGATAACCAAAGGTAACGACAATTTCATAAAAGAAAAGTCTCTCCAACATGACATCCGCAACATTGTTTGGAAAACTTCAAGAATATGAAACGGAACTCGGAAGACTTGAAAAGCATGAAAATCAAGAGAAGAAATCCAAGAATATTGCTTTGAAGATAGATTCTAAGGAAGTTGAAAAGGAAGACAATCCGGAAGAAGATGAAAATTTTATGCTTCTTGTTAAAAGGCTTGGTAAGTTCTTTGGTAGAAATGACAAACCATTTTCTCATTCAAAAGGAAAGAAACAATTTAAGAAAAAGGAAGCTTCCACATCAACACAAAAAAAAACATGTTATGAATGTGGTAAGCAAGGTCATATCAAGCCGGATTGTCCAAAACTCTCCAAGAAAGGTGGCTTCAAAAGCAAAAAGGGATTCAAGAACAAAAAGGCTTATGTCGCATGGGAGGATAATGAAATAAGTTCCTCATCCGATTCCAATAGTGATGAAAGTGCAAATCTAGCATTGATGGCCTCACACCATTCCGATGATGAAGACAATGAGGTTAGTAATGCATTTTCTCTTTTTGATAGTGATGCACAAGGTGCTATAGATGAACTATTGAATGAATGCAAAATTCTGTATAAAACTATTTCATCACAAAAGAAACAAATTTCATCCTTAGAAGAAAAATGTGATTCTATGGAAAAAGATTTCAAAGAAGAAAAACAAAAATCAAGTGATGAACAAAAACAAAATTTTGTATGCAAAAATTGTGATTCACTATCTTTCCAAATTGTCCAATTAAAAAGAGTCATTGAAAGATATGAAAAAGGACAAATTGAATTGGAAGGTGTTCTTAGCCAACAAAGATACTCCAATGATAAAAGTGGACTTGGATATTCAAAGTTTTCAAAACCAAGTTCTAACAAAACTATCTTTGTTAAGGCTAGTGATCAATCATCCAAAGAGAAAGTGAGCAAACCTAAAATAGTTCGTCACTATCCTAAAAAGAAAACATTTCCTAAGAAGAAATCTTATCCTTCTAGATATAGAAGTAACTTTGAACCTACTTGTTTTTATTGTGGCATTAAAGGCCATACACCTAATGCTTGCTATGTTAGAAACTTCAGTGTGGCAAGTGGTCATTATGTGTGGGTAAAGAAAGGCACTAATTATGAAGGACCCAAAGCAACTTAGGTACCTAACAAAACCTAATTTGTTTTGCAGGTATGCTTGAAGACCACGTGCAATATTTGGTATCTTGATAGTGGTTGTTCAAAGCATATGACAAGAGACATAAACCAATTTTCAAATCTAGTGCTAAAGGCCAAGAGTTTTGTCACTTATGGAGACAATAATAAGTGAAGAATCCTAGGCAAAGGCAAAGTTGGTGCTACACCTTTCACATCCATTGAAGATGTTCTTTATGTTGAAGGACTAAAGCACAATCTTCTTAGTATTAGCCAACTTTGTGACAAAGGCTTCAAAATCAAGTTCACCAAGGATGAATGCTTGATAGAAGATGAAGTCACTCATGAGGTTATACTTAAAGGTAAAAGAATCAATAATATATTCATGATTTACCTTGATGATCCATCTTTGAAGGTTAAATGTCTTATGGCGAACAACGATGATTCATGGTTGTGGCATAAAAGAATTGCTCATATTCACATGGAACACTTGAATAAATTAATCAAGCATGATCTTGTCATTGGATTGCCTAAGAGAAATTTAATAAAAGATAGACTATGCGATGCTTGTCAAAAGGGGAAACAAACTAAATCAACTTTCAAATCTAAGAATGTGGTGTCCACTACAAGGCCACTACAATTGTTACATATGGACTTATTTGGTCCATCGAGAACAAGGAGTTTCAGAGGTAATGTATATGCTTTGGTTATTGTTGACGATTTCTCTAGATATACTTGGACATTCTTTTTAGTGTAGAAAAGTGATGCATTCAAGGCGTTCAAGAAATATGCTAAACAAATTCAGAATGAGAAGTCTCTAACAATTGCCTCAATAAGGAGTGACCATGGCGGAGAATTTCAAAATGCTTTATTTGAAGAATTATGTGGAGAACATGGAATATCTCACAACTTCTAGGCACCAAGGACTCCTCAACAAAATAGAGTGGTAGAAAGAAAGAATAGGTCTCTTGTGGAACTTGCTAGAACAATTCTTAGCGACTCAAACCTTCCAAAATACTTTTGGACGGATGCGGTGAGCACGGCTTGTTTTGTTAGCAATAGAGTTAACATTAGACCGATCTTAAAGAAAACTCCATATGAACTCTTCAAAGGGAGGAAACCAAACATTGCTTTCTTTCACATCTTCGGATGCAAATGCTTTGTCTTAAACAATGACAAAGATAACCTTGGTAAGTTTGATGAAAAATCCGATGAAGGTATTTTTCTTGGTTACTCTCTTTCTAGTAAAGCATATAGAATATACAACAAAAGAACTTTGACAATTGAAGAATCTATGCATGTTTATTTTGATGAAACTAACCCCTCTAAGGAGGATAATATTGTTTGTGATAATGATGATGATGAAATACTAGAAGATCCTCAAGAAAATTCTTCCAAAGATCAACCCATTCAACACGAAGAATCACCTCAACAAGAATCAAATCTCAATGATCTACCAAAAGAATGGAGAACTCATAAAGATCATCCTATTGATAAAGTAATTGGTTATATCAGTCAAGGTGTGTCAATAAGATTAAATCTCAAGGATGCTTGCCTAAACATGGCGTTTGTCTCTCAAATTGAACCTTCTAAAGTTGATGAAGCCTTAGGCGATGACCAATGGATTATCGCTATGAAAGAAGAATTAAATCAATTTGAAAGGAATCAAGTTTGGGAACTTGTCCCTAGGCCAAGAAACAAACACATTATTGGAACAAGATGGGTGTTCAAAAACAAACTTGACGAGAATGGAATAATTGTTCGCAACTGTTGTACCCCAAAATTTACCCTCCCATATTCTTCAAGATTTATCAAGAATCATCTTCAAATGGTTCAAGATTGCTCAAGGATTGCACAGTCCAAATGCCCCCTAAGCCAGTCAAAATTAGGGTTTTGTTTCTTCCAAGGAATTTGAGGTTTTCAATGGATCAATCAAGTCTCATATGCCTATATACATTGTCAATCCCCTACATGCCAAGTCTCAAGATTCACAATGCCAGTTTGCACAGTCAAAAGTTCCATTTGCTTCACAATCAACTGCAGGGGTAAAATGGTCATTTTGCAGTCAAAAGTCAGAATTTTTGGTCAACATCTTATTTTGAGCTCACAATCATCATTTGATCAAGTCTTGATCATGATTCCTCAAGCATGGCTCAAAAATCATCAAGATGCAAAAGTTACTATTTTTGGACAGTAGAAAAGTCAACTGTATCTTGACCAGGACATAACTTTTTCATGGTTCATCAGAAAAATCCCATCCAATGCTCATTTTGAAGGGGATGACATTTCCTACAACTCATCTTCACATTCCAAGTCCAAGAAATTCTCTCACAAAAAGTTATCAATTTCTACATTATAGGTCAATTTCTAAAGTCAACAAAAATGCACTTTAAGTCAAAGACCATAACTTGAGATTGGTAAATCCAAATGACATGGGACCAAAGGCATTGGTTCGAGGACTTCAAGACCTTTCCAAAATGTCCAAGAACATGTTCATAGGATCAAAATTGAGCAAGATATACATTGGAGAAGTTGGGAAATTTTTGTGAATTTCCAAAAGTCAACTTTGCTCAAAACACTTTGTTTTTGCTAATGGGCCTCAAATTCCTTCTTGAAACTTTGTCCAAGGCTTATGCACGACCCATTGAGATTAAATTGAATTATTTTCTTATTTTTTACTAATTAATTGATTTTTTAATCAATATTAATTCATTTAATTTATTTAATTGTAGGAAAATATCAAGATATGGTTTTTCAATCTTTTCATGAAGCAAATATGACCTACAAGAGCTGGCAAATTCGTGTATCAATCAAGGGGACAAGAATCTCCAAAATTAGTAAGTTTTCTCAATCAAAAAGATTGAAAAATATTTGATTTTCAATCAAATATACAAACCATAATTCCATGGATTTTTGGTCAAAGATTTAACCTAAATTCAGTCCATTATATATACAGAACTCAATCCTAATGCATTGGACGTGAGAATTGCTGCAGAAAGCCATAGCCAATATTGAAAAAAACCAAAGAAAGCTCAAAACTGTTTTCTGTGTTCTAGGGCAAATTAAGGACTTTTGTGGATCCAAATACATTGCTGGAACCCTCAGGGACAGATTGCAATCAAAACTAAGCCTTAAAGCTACAGAAACTGTCAAGAACGAATTCACGGTTTGCTTATTTTTTCCATAATTGAACCTCATGATTTGTGCATCATTAACATGATTTCTTGTGTGTTTTGTGTTGCTTGAATCCACAAGAAGCTTTTGGTATAGGTTAATTGCATTAAAACGCACATAATCAGAATTTGCCATGAACGAATTTTAGGGTTCCTCAGTTCTTGAATTAGGGCTTTCCCATACAGGAAAAATTGGAACCTCTAATGCCTATGGTTGTAATCGTTGCAACCAGACGAATTGAATGCCATACTCGCGCCATATTTATATAGCCTAGGATTCTATTCGCTATTTTTCCTCGTGCCAAATTGTGGGGGTTAAAAACCCCCGCTATCTAACTTTGCTTTTGCAGGAAACGTGAGGAAGATGATGACGTGCTGCTTCATGGTTGGGCCATTCAAAAAATAGCGCGCGTTTTGTTTGTTTTCAGGATGTTACTTGTTTTCCATATATTATTTTCATTGCTCATTATAATAACAAAGCGTGCGTGATGGCTTAACGGTTGGCGTGTTGGCTGTGCATCAATGGGACCTGGGTTCGATTCCCAGGTCCACCCAATATTTGTTTCATATTTTTCCCAACGTGATTGTATGCAGGCTTTAAGCAGCGTTCCACCATGCTCTTCACTCATCCAAATGCCATGTGTCTACATGCACCAATCCAGTGGTCAGAGATGATGAACACCATGCTCCTGGTCAACCCTGCGCCTAGGCAACTACCAAAGTCAAAGAGGCTTGAGCTTAGTGGGCCAGAATTGCTTTCTAACCTCCTAATGGGCCAACACACCCCCCTGGTTTTTCTTTTTATTCTTTTATTCTTTTTCCTTTTTATTTTCTTTTATTAACTACTATTATTATTATTTAACGCACAAATTATTATTTTCCTAATAAATTCAGTAAATATTTATATTATTATTATTATTATTAATCTCACCTTTTAATTATTTTTGTAAATAAATTCTAATTAATTAGTTTAGTTGTTTTAATTAGGTAATTTTGACTTTTTTTTTATAAATAAAATAGATTGGAACTAGGGTTTTGGCAATTTTAATTCCTTTTATTTTATTTTCATTAAAACATAAAAAACACAAAAATACTTTTTTTTTCTTCTTTTAATTAATTAATTAATTAGTTATTAGGTTTAATTTTAATTAATTGCAAAAAGGACCAAAATTCCATTCTTTTCTCAAAAAGGGTCAAAACCCTAAGACTTTACTCGATTCAATTTTTCGCGCGCATATTTATTGTTGATTCAATTTTTTGATTATATTTATGCATCTGCTCCGAGAATGTAATAGATAATTAGGACCTTTATCGCTTTATTTTATTTTCTCGCATTTATTTTCAAGGGTTATGTTTTTGGCGATGTAAATACCCGACGCCTTGTAATAGAGTAGGTTTATCTTTCCGCAATTTATTTCCCGCAAATCATCAATTATTAACTATGCATGACAAGATTTGCCTGACAAATAAAATCAACCCGTAGCTCACCAATAACATGTACAAGATAATTTAACATGAAATAACACACATGCACATGCCACTCCTAGGGTACGCCTCACTTGGTTGCCTCGAGGTGGTCATTAAGTATAGGGTGTTTTAGAGGTCGCCCTCATGTCTAAAGATCCAGTTGCCTCGAAACGGTTGCCTCTGATAAAAAGGATCTAAGACATTAGGGTTACCGCTAAGGCGTCCTACTATTGCTTTGGTGACCACATATGTCCCTATAATCGAATTGACCCGAATAACTCCAACGACGGTGCTACCTACTTCTCAATAGTGGGATAGTACTGTCTAAAGGACTCTTACACAACTTAATTCCTTAGAGTAGGTAGATTTCTCATGGGTACTTGCTCTTTCAAAACAAAAAAACAACTTTTCGCACCTACACTTTCAAAAAGTTTTCAAATAAACACTTCATACACTCTTGAGGACTGATACAAGAGTTACCTAGAAGTTTTCAAAACGAAACTTTTTCAAAACCCACAAACACAAGAAAAGCAAACATTTTTGAAAACATAGTGAGCAAGTACCTAAGAGCCCGTGGATAACCACGGATAGAAAGGGTGCTAACACCTTCCCTTTCTATAATCTACCTCCCGAACCGAGAAACATCTCGAAAAGGAATTTTGCTGTGCTTTTGTCCTTTCCTTATTGGAGAACATAAAAGACGGTGGCGACTCTTGCTTACCGCGACATTTCACGAACCAACATTAAAAAACAGTCAGTTTTATTTCCACCGATCACAGAACTGGCGACTCTGCTGGGGATTCTTAATAAGTGAGGTGTACCTTAGGATTAGACCACTCTTGTTTTCAATTGCTTGCTTTGATTGCTTTAATATTGTGGGCTTGTTTTGGAGTTTCATAGATCCTAACCCGGATCTGGGGATACCCTTTTAGAAGTAGCAACAAACTGTGAGGGAACTGTGCGGGGTATACCGACACAGTTGAAGTAGTTGCTATGTTGATGTGGCACTTTGGTGAGTACCGGTAACCCTTGAGTCAAGTCAAGGAGAGTACGGGGCCGCCGCATGGTGTCGTGAAGCATCAACTGACCTTAGAACCTTACTTAACCATCCTGGCCTCTTTAGGGGTAGTGAGATGACCGACTTTGGTGCAGTCCGAAGTTGGTAGATACTCGATACTACACTCATTGGGGGTTGTTTTCTTGGAATATTTTGATCGCCAGTTCAGTGGCTAAATCAAAACAATGAACATAGAAAACAATCCAATGATATTGAGCTTCTTAGAACCCGGTTACTATTTTCTAGGACAGGTTTTGAGCCAACCAACTTCAAGAGGGTAGTACCTAAACTTCATGCTGGCCTAAACTCTAAGGGCTACATGTGTGACTTGTGTGCCTTCAAACTTGAACTACTTGCATATTCTTGTTATCTGACAACATGGGTTCCTTGCAGGTTTTGTTTACAGTCCTTAATCTGGGCTCATAACAGGGTTTACTTACATCACTCCACGCATAGCATACACATCATAACATCATACCATTGCATACATCCTGCATAAGGACTAACCCATTTCATGGATCTCAAGGGTTTGTGATGCAGGTCATAATGAACCAAATGTCTAGCAAGGGGCAAAGGGGATTTATTTTCCTCTAGCCAAGGTTGTTTGGAGATCAAAACATGACAGCTTAAGTCAGGGGATATGACCCACTCGATATGGTGAGCCTTGACTCTTGAAGAAGGACTCTCAACAATATGAAGTTCCTTCAATCAAGCAACCGGACTTAAATTCTAACAAATTTCTCTGTTTACCCCGCGAGATCCTTGAAAACATTGCATACATATCATACATATCATTGCATTACAGGTACCCTTTCTACAGGTCACTTATCTTCTTCGTTGTTTATTTCAGCAATGGCTCCCCAACAAGACAACCGGGACCTTCATGCTCAAGAGACTCAGTTCAGGGAGATCTTCCTAAGCCTATCCAAGGGGCAGGAAGAGTTGAGAACACTCCTCATGGGGACTTTGGTCAGGAAAAATCCTGAAGACGATAAGGACGAACAACTGAAACGTCTGCAAGCTGAGGTAGATACAATGAGAACCCAGATGCTGGGGCAGATGGCCCTTATCCAAGACTTATCTCAAAAACAAGGAGAGCTCAGGGTTCTCGTCAACCAACTGCTTCGGGACAACCAAATGTGGCAAACATCTAAGGTTGAAGAGCAAGTCATCATTCAACCCCCTTTGAAACAAGAAGACAAAGGGAAAGCTCCTCAGCTTACTTCGGGGTCACAAGCCCAGCATCAACCTCGCCAGCATCAACGGGGTAATCGGCGCCAGCGAAATGCACCTGGAAGACATTTCTCTGAGACTGAGATACCATCATCTTTGATACTGAAACGCCTATTGGAAGTCAACCTGCTTACATTGAAGGATCCTCCCGGAATCCCAACACCTCTGCTCCTACCTATCATCCCTATGAAAGGTGTGCATACCATTCTAACGGTATGGGACATGACACCGATAACTGCTGGAGTCTGAAGAATAAGATCCAAGACTTGATTGACGGGAGGGTGCTGGAGTTCATGCCGGATGGTGAAATGAAAATCTTCTGTTGAGGGTTCTCCACCTGAAATGACTAGCTCAAACTAAGAGACTTTTGTTCATTTGAATGTTCAAGTTGTATTTTTCTTTGCTTATTCAAACATTATTGTCATGGCAAACTTTTTATTTTCATTAATGCATCGCATATGTCTGTTTTGAATCAATCCATTCGTATTCACTATATTCAAATTGCTTTCATTTTTTTGTGATGTTCAACTCTCGAATTTTTTTTTCTAAACCTTTTGAGGGAGGATGACGAAAACGATACCATGATCTTTACAGTATGCTTTTGAACAGACCCCGCTGATGAGGTACAGGCATTGTTTTAAATCCTAAACACTGGAGTTATAAGGAAGATAGTCCCTCGTCAACCCCTCTGAGCCAAAGAAGTTGGAGTTTTTCTTTTCGAAAATTAAAACCCTTAATCATAACCTGGGGCAGGGTAGTTTTCTCAATTGATCCCGGTGCACAATAAACGACATCAAAGAAGTCCTTCCGAGACAAAAGACAGTGATGGTTCCGAATAATCATAAAGACAAGCAGTCATTATCTCTCAAAAAATAAAAGCCCAATAAGTCAAAACCTATGAAGGAGACTTACAAAAATTGGGGCATCCCGCTGACTGTAATCACAAAAGAAACAGTTCAGGCAAAAAAAACAGGGATAACAAAATAAAAAAGAAAGAGGTCCTACAAACCCTCAACAAAAAAAGAAATGTCTTCCTATTCAAAATAAACTGTCAACATCCGAACCATCACCGGAATATCAGAGCAAAGACTCAAACAAGGTCTAATGCACGATTAGCTGAGTTTAGGTTGGAAGAACATCACGAAGAGCGGGTGGGTACAAATATACTTTGAGCCTTTATCCTTTGTTTCTTAAACCGTGAACCAGGCTACGTTATAACCCTTAAAAGTCCTAGCTGAAGCATGGGTTAGTTCGAAAGCATACTGTTACAAAAGGTATCCTGACTCCTGTAAGGCTTGCTGTAAAATCCTGAGTTGACATCACATTTTACAAAAATTCATTTGTTTTATTGAAACTGCATTTTCAAAAAAAAAAAACTTCAAGACAGACAGAAGCTTCGCATTCTTGAAATAATATTGTTTGCATATGACTATTTGTTCAACAGCAGAGAAATTCGCACGACGAATATCTAGTGAACAAAAACCTTCTCAACAAAAAGGATCACATCAAGTGGAAAAACACTTCCAATCCAGGGGCACGACATGAGCATTGTCCATCATCTGGGGCAGTTAAGTCAAGATTCAAGGAATCTCTCATAATGCCAAATAGCCAGGGGCAAATCTCCATCTGAGTCACTTGGGGCATTGGACCTGAATTCCAGCTACGAATCTTGCATGATCAAACATCTTTTGGTAGTTTGGCAACACAACGCTACTGATAGTGACAATTCCCTACATTTTGAGGACGTGGACATAGTCGAAAAATACTACGCGTAGTCAAAGACCCGCTAGGTCGACTGGCCTAGGCAAAAATAAGGGATGAAAATGAAAAATATGTACACCCGGCAAGTCGAAAACCTGAAAAGGCGGCTTGGGAAAAAAAGGGTATCCCGATGGACTGAAAACCCGAAAGGGCGGTCCAGGCAAAAGTTAGGGATCAACAGCGTACGACTATGTCCCGGCATCTCGTCACTGGCCTACCAGAAGAAGATTTGTCAATCGGCAGTCATCAAGCACCTCCACATGTACCTTCTCCCGCAGAAACTGGGGCAATAAGATTTGTCCAAACTGTACAAGCTGCTCTGTCCACCAGGTACAAGGTATGTTCGACTGAAGAATGTAACCAGGATACCGTCACTCCTCGCAGAGTAAGGCAAATCAGCAATACTCTCCCCAAGCAGAGTTGGTCTCCCATCAGCCCTAAAAAGGCACGGTATCCCCAGCAAGTCAGCAATACTCTTCCCCAAGCAGAGTTAGGCTACTGTCAGCCCTAAAAAGGCACAGTATCCCCAGCAAGTCAGCAATACTCTCCCCCGAGCAGAGTTAGTCTACCATCAAGTTGGGTATCCCCAGAAGATCTTAACATTCCCCGGCGGAGTATACAGATATCCCTCAGCAAGCATCCCCGGCAGTCTTAATATTCCTCGACAGAAATATAAGATTGTTCCCCGGTGGAATACAAGAGACATCCAGTGGAGCCATTTCCCCAGTACAGTCCAAAGTTTCCCCAGGAGAGTTGAACCATCTCCCCAGTAGATTCTGGAAGCTTATCCCCAGTAGATTCTGGAAGCTTATCCCCAGTAGAGTCTGGAAGCTGGTCCCCTGCAGAGTACACATATCTCTCCCCGACCATATTCAAAGGTTATTCCCCACCAGAGCCTAACTGGGTTATCCTCAGCAAATTGCAACGGAAAGATCGTCCTCGGCGAAGTTCTTCCTACCCCCAGCGGAGTTCATCAAATCCCTCAACAAGAGCTTATCAACGGTATCCTCAGCGAAGTTATCGTTAAAATCTCAGCGAAGCATCTCTTCCCACAGAGTAATTCCTCGCAGAGTAATCTCTTCAACATGTTTATTCCCCAAAGGAGACATCTTCTCCTACCGGTTTATTCTTGCAATCATCATCCCCAGTGGAAACGAAGAACTCTACTCTTCAAACATCAGCCCAGGATTCAACAAACTCCCGGCATCCGTCAAGGATTTATTTTCCCAGACGAAAATACATTCATAAACATCTCACATTTCGTACTTTCTACTTACATACATGATAAAGTGCATACGACACAATCTCATTTATTTTTGAGAACATCATGACATCATGCATTTCATACATCATGACATTGCATACAACTAATGTTTTGCCTTTTCAGGAAAAGGTCAATCAAAATACGATTACCATCAACTTTCACAGTTCCAGATTCGATACCTATATCTAGCCAGGGCATATCTGTGAGCGATTGATTGTAGATTCGATACCTGTATCTAGCCAGGGCATATCTACATGAAGAGTTTGAAGATCGATACCTGTATCTAGCCAGGAAGTCATCTTTCATTCTCAGGTCAGAGGTCTACACCTGTATCCAGCCAGGAAAGCTATCTCTACCAACCTTTTGAAATTCCAGATTCAATACCTGTATCTAGCCAGGGCATATCTGTAGACGACTAATTCCAGATTCGATACCTGTATCTAGCCAGGGCATATCTGTGGACGACTAATTCCAGATTCGATACCTGTATCTAGCCAGGGCATATGTGTAGACGACTAATTCCAGATTTGATACCTGTATCTAGCCAGGGCATATCTGTAGACCACCAATTCCAGATTCGATACCTGTATCTAGCCAGGGAATATCTGTGGGCGACTAATTCCAGATTCGATACCTGTATCCAGCCAGGGCATATCTGTGAGCGACTGATTAGAGGTCTACGCCTGTATCCAGCCAGGAAAGCTATCTCGATCAACCTTTTGAAGTTCCAGATTTGATACCTGTATCTAGCCAGGGCATATCTGTGGACGACTAATTCCAGATTCGATACCTGTATCCAACCAGGGCATATCTGTGGACGACTAACTCCGGATTCGATACCTGTATCCAGCCAGGGCATATCTGTGAGCGACTGATTAGAGGTCTACGCCTGTATCCAGCCAGGAAAGCTATCTCGATCAACCTTTTGAAGTTCCAGATTCGATACCTGTATCTAGCCAGGGCATATCTGTGGACGACTAATTCCAGATTCGATACCTGTATCCATCCAGGGCATATCTGTGGACGACTAACTCCGGATTCGATACCTGTATCTAGCCAGGGCATATCTGTGAGCGATTGTTTGTAGATTCGATACCTGTATCTAGCCAGGGCATATCTGCATGAAGAGTTTGAAGATCAACACCTGTAACAGGCCAGGAAATTATCTTTCATTCTCAGGGATCTACACCTGTATCCAGCCAGGAAAGCTATCTCTACCAACCTTTTGAAGTTCCGGATTCGATACCTGTATCTAGCCAGGGCATATATGTGAGCGATTGTTTGTAGATTCAATACCTGTATCTAGCCAGGGCATATCTGTGAGCGACTGATTAGAGGTCTACGCCTGTATCCAGCCAGGAAAGCTATCTCGATGAACCTTTTGAAGTTCCAGATTCGATACCTGTATCTAGCCAGGGCATATCTGTGGACGACTAATTCCAGATTCGATACCTGTATCCAGCCAGGGCATATCTGTGGACGACTAACTTCAGATTCGATACCTGTATCTAGCCAGGGCATATTTGTGAGCGATTGTTTGTAGATTTGATACCTGTATCTAGCCAGGGCATATCTGCATGAAGAGTTTGAAGATCAACACCTGTAACAGGCCAGGAAATTATCTTTCATTCTCAGGGATCTACACCTGTATCCATCCAGGAAAGCTATCTCTACCAACCTTTTGAACTTCCGGATTCGATACCTGTATCTAGCCAGGGCATATCTGTGAGCAATTGTTTGTAGATTCGATACCTGTATCTAGCCAGGGCATATCTGTAAGCGACTTATTAGAGGTCTACGCCTGTATCCAGCCAGGAAAGCTATCTCGACCAACCTTTTGAAGTTCCAGATTCGATACCTGTATCTAGCCAGGGCATATCTGGGAGCGATTGAGTATCTGGATGAAGAGTTTGAAGATCAACACCTGTAACAGGCCAGGAAATTATCTTTCTTTCTTAGGTACGCAAGTTATCGCTAAGGAATCTCTTACGCGATCGACACCCCAGATGGCATCTTTAAGCCCATCTCCACAACTATCCATCACATTTCCAAATGGCATCTATAAGCCCATTCCCGACAAGATTCTGTCACATTCCCAGATGGCATCTATAAGCCTATCCTCATATCCATCATTTCTCCAAATGGCATCTGTAAGCCCATTCTCGACATCACATTGCTGATACTCCACTATGCGAGTGCAAATTTCTGGGCACTTTAGTGTTCAATCATCTTCCACCTTTGGATCACGAAAGGCACGCAAGCCAATCTACATCCTCAGGTTTAAGAAGATTGAATAGGGGCAACTGTTGTACCCCAAAATTTTCCCTCCCATATTCTTCAAGATTTATCAAGAATCATCTTCAAATGGTTCAAGATTGCTCAAGGATTGCACAGTCCAAATGCCCCCTAAGCCAGTCAAAATTAGGGTTTTGTTTCTTCCAAGGAATTTGAGGTTTTCAATGGCTCAATCAAGTCTCATATGCCTATATGCATTGTCAAGCCCCTACATGCCAAGTCTCAAGATTCACAATGCCAGTTTGCACAGTCAAAAGTTCCATTTGCTTCACAATCAACTACAGGGGTAAAATGGTCATTTTGCAGTCAAAAGTCAGAATTTTTGGTCAACATCTTATTTTGAGCTCAAAATCATCATTTGATCAAGTATTGATCATGATTCCTCAAGCATGGCTCAAAAATCATCAAGATGCAAAAGTTACTATTTTTGGACAGTAGAAAAGTCAACTGTATCTTGACCAGGGCATAACTTTTTCATGGTTCATCATAAAAATCCCATCAAATGCTCATTTTGAAGGGGATGACATTTCCTACAACTCATCTTCACATTCCAAGTCCAAGAAATGCTCTCACAAAAAGTTATCAATTTCTACATTATAGGTCAATTTCAAAAGTCAACAAAAATGCACTTTAAGTCAAATACCATAACTTGAGATTGGTAAATCCAAATGACATGGGACAAAAGGCATTGGTTAGAGGACTTCAAGACCTTTCCAAAATGTCCAAGAACATGTTCATAGGATCAAAATTGAGCAAGATATGCATTGGAGATGTTGGGAAATTTTTGTGAATTTGCAAAAGTCAACTTTGCTCAAAACACTTTGTTTTTGCTAATGGGCCTCAAATTCCTTCTTGAAACTTTGTCCAAGGCTTATGCACGACCCATTGAGATTAAATTGAATTATTTTCTTATTTTTTATTAATTAATTTATTTTTTAATCAATATTAATTCATTTAATTCATTTAATTGTAGGAAAATATCAAGATATGGTTTTTCAATCTTTTCATGAAGCAAATATGACCTACAAGAGCTGGCAAATTTGTGTATCAATCAAGGGGACAAGAATCTCCAAAATTAGCAAGTTTTCTCAATCAAAAAGATTGAAAAATATTTGATTTTCAATCAAATATACAAACCATAATTCCAAAGATTTTTTGTCAAAGATTTAACCTAAATTCAGTCCATTATATATACAGAACTCAATCCTAATGCATTGGACGTGAGAATTGCTGCAGAAAGCCATAGCCAATATTGAAAAAAACCAAAGAAAGCTCAAAACTGTTTTCTGTGTTCAATGGCAAATTAAGGACTTTTGTGGATCCAAATACATTGCTGGAACCCTCAGGGACAGATTGCAATCAAAACTAAGCCTTAAAGCTACAGAAACTGTCAAGAACGAATTCACGGTTTGCTTATTCTTTCCATAATCGAACCTCATGATTTGTGCATCATTAACATGATTTCTTGTGTGTTTTGTGTTGCTTGAATCCACAGGAAGCTTTTGGTATAGGTTAATTGCATTAAAATGCACAGAATCAGAATTTGCCATGAACGAATTTTAGGGTTCCTCAGTTCTTGAATTAGGGCTTTCCCATATAGGAAAAATTGGAACCTCTAATGCCTATGGTTGTAATCGTTGCAACCAGACAAATTGAAAGCCATACTCGCGCCATATTTATATAGCCTAGGATTCTATTCGCTATTTTTCCTCGTGCCAAATTATGGGGGTTAAAAACCCCCGCTATCTAACTTTGCTTTTGCAGGAAACGTGAGGAAGATGATGACGTGCTGCTTCATGGTTGGGCCATTCAAAAATAGCGCGCGTTTTGTTTGTTTTCAGGATGTTACTTGTTTTCCATATATTATTTTCATTGCTCATTGTTGTACCCCAAAATTTTCCCTCCCATATTCTTCAAGATTGGGCAACATCATGGTTCAAAATCTCTCAAAGGTTGCACAGTCCAATTGCCTCCTAACACAGTCAAAATTAGGGTTTTGGTTCTTGCAAAGAAATTGAGATTTTCAAGGGTCCAATCAAGTCCCATATGCCTATACACATTTCCAAGCATCCATATGTCAAGTTTCAAGACTCACAACATCAAATTGCACGGTAAAAAAACCAAATTGCTCCACAGTCAACTGCAGGGGCAAAATGGTCATTTGACAGTCAAAAGTCAAAACTTTTGGTCAACATATTATTTTTGAAGCCACAATCATCATTTTATCAATTCTTGATCATGATTCCACAAGCATGGCTCAAAAAGTCACAAGATGCAAAAGTTTCTATTTTTGGACAGCTGAAAAGTCAACTGCAAATTGACCAAGGCATAACTTCTTCATGGTTCATCAGAAAAATTCCATCCAAAGCTCATTTTGAAGGGGATGACATTTCCTACAACCCATCTTCATACTCCAAGTCCAAGAAATGCTCTCACAAATAGTTATCAATTTCAACATTATAGGTCATTTTCAAAAGTAAAAAAAAAGGCACTTTAAGTCAAAGACCATAACTTGAGATTGGTAAATCAAAATGACATGGGACCAAAGGAATTGGTTAGAGGACTTCAATACCTTTCCAAAATGTCCAAGAACATGTTCATAGCTTCAAAATTGAGCAAGATATGCATTGGAGAAGTTGGGAAATTTTTGGGAATTTTCAAAAGTCAACTTTGCCTAAAACACTTCAAAATTGCTAATGGGCCTCAAATTCTTCCTTGAATCATTACCCAAAGACTATGCACGACCCATTGAGCTTAAAAGGATTTATTTTCTTATTTTTAATTAATTAATTGAATTTTTATTCTTATTAATTCATTTAATTAGTTTTAATTGTAGAAAAATATCAAATAATGCTTTTTCAAATCTTTTTGTGCAGCAAATACATTCCAAATATGCTAAAGATTTCGTGCATCATCCAAGGGGACAAGATCTTCCATAATTGGCAAAGTTTCATTGAAAAAAAGATTGAAATTTCATGATTAAAAATCAAATATTCAAATCATAAATTCATGGATCCATGGGCTCTTTCTTGACCTAATTTGCTTCACATACAAAGGCTGAGTGAAACCCTATTGATAGAGACACGAAAAGCTGCTCACAAACTCAGAACCAATTTGCAAATTTTCATAAAAAAGCTTGAAACTGATTTCATAGTGGCAGCATAATTCAAAGCTTCTAAAGGATTCCAACACCTTGCTGACATTGCTAGGAAGCTTTTACAATCAAGAACGAGTCAAAACGTGCAAAGAATTGAAAAACACAGGCCATACGGTTTGCCACATGTTCTTGAATTCTATATCATGATTCATGCGCATTTGATACATATTATTGGTTGTTTTATATTCACAGGAACTTTCTGAAGCTAATGATGTGATTCAATTGCATTATAAGGCTCTGTATCGTAATTTGCCATTAACGCGTTTTAGGGTTTCAGAGCTCAAAAATTGGGGCTTTGCATATGCTGTAAAATTGGACTATCAAACCAGTATAGACAAATTCCTTGCAACGAGACGAAGCAAACCAACTACTCGCGCTCAATTTATCTTATCTGTGGGCGTATTCACTATTATTCACTGTTCCACTTCGTGGGGGTTTAAAACCCCCGCTATCTCATTCATGTTTTGCAGATAAACGAAGAAGAAGCCTGGCGTGTCATCACATGGTTGGGCAGTTCAAATCTTGGCGCAGTTTTTTAATGATTCAGCATAATTGAGTTTTTTCATATATATTAATTGTTGTCCATTATGTATACAAAAAAACGCAATAGCTCAGCTGGTTGGCAACGTGTCCCTCAAGCGTTGGGACCTGGGTTCGATTCCCAGGTCCCCCCATATACTCTTCATATTTTTTCCAATGCTTTCAGGTACATCACCCATCAAACGTTCCACCATACACGCTCACTGCAGTCAACCAATGTGCACACAAGCGTGGAAAGTCAAACAAAGGCCTTGTCAATGGGCCTGAATTGCTGCAGTTTTACCTCCATTTGGGCCAGACACCCCCCCTTGTTTGTATATTTAATTTCATTTTCTTTTCTTTTTAATTCTTTTAATTGCTTTAATTATGTTTATTAATTCACTAAAATAATTTTTTTTCCATAATAAGATAAGAAACCAAAAAAAATGTTTTATATTTAATTATTATTAATTTCATCATTAAAATATTTTTGTAAATAAATTTCAATAACTAACAATTAACTCTAGTTTAAATTAGGTTTTAATTCAACATTTTCTTAATAAATAAAATACGTAGAATTAGGTTTTGACATTTTATCTTTTTCTTAATTAATTCTTCCTCATTATTTATTATTATTATTAACTATTATTTTTGTAAATAAACATGTAAATAATTTAGTTAATTAGCCTAATTTAAACCTTTTTCTTTAATAATTTAAAATAATTTAGAACTAGGGTTTTCTTTAATTCTTTTTTCTTATTTTCATTAAATACAAAAAAACACAAAAAAAACACCTTTCTTTAATTAAATAATTAAATAGACTTTAATTTCATTTAATTCCAAGCAAAGGGTCAAAACCCTCTGACGTTCAATATTAATTCTTTCCGCGCATTATTTTTCTTATTGAATATTATGTAACTGCTTTCTGGATGTAATAGTAATTAGGTATTTATTTACTTTCCGCATCTTTTATCAAAAACGGGTCTTTGTACTTTGGCGATGTATAGACCCGCGCCTTGTAATATCGTAGCTTTTATCTTTCTGTATTTTACTTTCTGCACTCTTAAATTCTAAATTGCATGAAAGAATGTATGTTAATTAAAAAACAAGCGTAGCTCACGATGCCCTGATCAAAGATAACCGTTAAACTGAACATAACACACAAATACACACACCACTTCTAGGGTACGCCTCACTTGTTGCCTTCGAAACGTGGTCGTCAAGTATAGGACGTTTTAGCGGTCCTTATGTCCATGATCCAGTTGCCTCGAAACAGTTGCCTCGAAACAGTTGCCTCGAAATAGTTGCCTAGAAACGGTTGCCTCGGATTAAAAAAGGATCAAGGACATAAGGGTAGCTTCTAAGGTGTCCTACTGTTGCTTCGGTGACCACACTGTCCCTACACTCGAATTGACCCGAACACCTCCAACGGTGGTGCTACCTATCTCTCAATGGTGGGATGGCACTACCTTAAGGACATTTACATAGCCTAATTCCTTAGGGTAGGTAGATAACTCATGGATACTTGCTCTCTAAAAAACAATCAAAACTCTTTTCACACTAACACTTTCAAAAAGCTTTCAAAACAATTTTTCAAACACTCTTGAGGACGGATACAAGAGTTATTCAGAAATCTTTCAAAGAAACTTTTTCAAACCCACAAATACTTGAAAAGCAAACATTTTGAAAGCATAAGAGCAAGTATCTAAGAGCCCATGGATAACCATGGATAGAAAGGGTGCTAACACCTTCCCTTTCTATAAATCTACCTCCCGAACCGAGAAACTATCTCATAAGGAATTTTGCTGTGCTTTTGTCCTGTCCATATTGGAGAAAATAAAAGACGGTGGTGACTCTTGCTTCCGCGACATTTCGCGAACCAGCGTTAAACAGTCAGTTCTAAATCCACCGATCACAGAACTGGAGACTCTGCTGGGGATTACTTAAAGTGAGGTGTACCTTAGGATAGCTCATACTTGTGTTTTCAATTGTCTGAATTGTTTGCTTTATTATTGTGGGTACTGTCTTGGGAGTTCTATAGATCCTAACCCGGATCTGGGGGATACCTTCTTAGAAAGTAGCAACAAGACTGTGAGGGAACTATGCGGGGTATACCGACACGGTTGAAGCAGTCTGCTACGTTGATGTGGCACTTTGGTGAGTACCGGTAACCCTTGAGTCAAGTCAAGGAGAGTACGGGGCCGCCGCGTGGTGTCGTGAAGCATCAACTGACCTTAGGAACCTTAATTGAACTATCTTGGCCTCTTTAGGGTAGTGAGATAACTGACTTTGGTGCAGTCCGAGGTTGGTTGATACTCGATACTACACTCAATAGAGGGTTATTTTCTTGGAATATTTCGGTCGCCAGTTCAGTGGCTAAATCGAAACGGTGAACACAGAAAGCAATCCAATGATATTGAGACCCTTAGAACCCGGGTACTTCTGATAGGACAGGTTTTGAACCCACCAACTTCAAGAGGGTAATACCCAGACCCCATGCTGGCCTAAACTCTAAGGGCTCTCTTGTGTGCCTTCAAACTTGACTACTTGCATACTTGTTATCTGACACACAAGTTTCTTGCAGGTTTTGTTTACAGTCCTTAATCTGGGCTCATGACAGGGTCTACTTATATCACTCCATGCATAGCATGCCATCATACCATTGCATACATCCTGCATAAAGACTAATCCATTTCAAGGATCTCAAGGGTTTGTGATGCAGGTCATGATATCTAGCAAGGGGCAATGGGGATTTATTTCCCTCTAGCCAAGGTTGATAACTTGAGTCAGGGGCTATGACCCACTCGATATGGTGAGCCTTTGACCCTTGAAGAAGGACTCTCAACAGCATGAAGTTCCTTTCATCAAGCTACAAATTCAGATTCTAACAATTTTCTTGTTTACTCCGCGAGATCCTTGAAAACATTGCATGCATATCATACATATCATTACAGGTACCACTGTTTACAGGTCACTTACCTTCTTTGCTGTTTGTTTCAGAGTCTCATTATGAATCCTGAATCATCTACTGAGCAATCCATCAAGGCCCTCCAGGCTCAGAACGCCTAATTCCAGGAGTTGATTAAGAGTCTAGCCCAGGTTCAACAGGATTTGAAGACTCTGCTCTCGAAGAAGAAGAAGAAGAGAACGGTGTTGTTCAACCCGAGACGCAAATCTGGGAATGGATCACAAAATGGAGTTGAGCAGACTACCCCATCTGTTGGAAAGGACAGTCCCCATGAGAGAGAGGTTCCTAGTCCAGTGGTCTCCGACAACGAGACAGAGTTCAATGATGAACAGTACCCTCCTGCGGAGGACAGGTACAAATAGCTCGAAGACCGGTTGAGTGTTATGGAGATACAAAAAGTGCCCGGCCTGGACTTCGAAGACTTAGGTCTGTCTTCTGGGGTAGTGATCCCATACAAGTTCAAGGAACCTGCCTTTGCAAAATATGACGGGGCCTCCTGTCCTAAGCTGCATCTCAGGTCATACATAAGGAGAATCCAGCCCTACACGGCTGACAAGAATTTGTGGATTCACTTCTTTCAGGATAGTCTATCAGGAACTCAACTCGACTGGTTCTATCAACTGAATGGAGCCAACATTCGCAGCTGGGAGGACTTGGCCACTGCATTCTACAAGCAGTACCAGTACAATGCCGACCTTGCTCCCACGCGCACTCAGCTTCAGGGGATGTCTATGGGTGCAGGCGAAGGTTTAAAGAATATGCGCAAAAGTGGAGAGACCTTGCTGGAAGGGTGCAACCACCTCTAACTGAACGTGAGCTTGTGGACATGTTCTTGGGGACCCTGTCTGGACCTTTCTTCAACCATCTGATTGGGAATTCTTCCGCTGGGTTTACAGATTTGATCTTGACTGGGGAAAGAATTGAAGCTGGTATCAAGAGTGGGAAGATTCAAGAGGCCGCACCTTCTGATACTCACAAAAAGCCTTACATGGGGAAGAAAGAGTCTAATGCTGCATACAGTCAAAAGAGTCGTCGTGACCAACATGCAGGGGCAGTCACGATCTCTGGTTCTGCACCACGCCGCCAACCACAAAAGGGAAATCAGCGAAGGCCGGACGATCCTAAAAGACAATTCACCAACATCAACATGCCATTGTCACAAGCATTGCAGCACATGTTGAAAATGAATCTGATTGCGGTGATCAACCCTCCTGCAAATCCCAAGACCTCCTCTCCAAACTACAACCCAGAAGCGAGGTGTGCTTATCATTCTGATAGCCCGGGGCACGATACTGAGGATTGTTGGGCGCTAAGATTAAAGATCCAGAATATGATCGATGCTAAGGAGATCAAATTCGAGCCTGCTGAGACTCCCAATGTGACCACTGCTCCCTTGCCAAAACATGGCTAGGATTGGAAATTTTTTGTTCATTCGAATGTTCAAGTTGTAATTTTTCTTTGATTGTTCAAACATTTTATTCATGTCAAACGTTGTTATTTCATTAATGCATTACACATGTCTGTTTTGAAGTAATTATTTCGTATTCACTATATGCAAACTGTTTTCATATTTTTGTGATGATCAACTCTTGATTGAAAATTCTAAGCCTCTTGAGGGAGGATGTCGAAAACGATACCACAATCTACAGTATGCTTTTGAACCGACCCCGCTGATGAGGTACATGCATTGTTTCAATTCCTAAACACTGGAGTTATAAGGAAGATAATCCCTCGTCAACCCCTTCGAGCCAAAGAAGTAGGAGTTTTTTTTTTCTTTTCAAAAATTAAAACCCTTAATCATAACTTGGGGCAGGGTAGTTTTCTTAGTTGATCCAAATGCATAAAATGGCATCAAAAGAGTCCTTCCGAAACAAAGACAATGATGGTTCCAAATAATCATAAAGGACAGGCAGTCATTATCTTTCAAAATAAAAACCCATTAAGTCAAAACCTATGAAGGAGACTTACAAAAACTGGGGCATCCCGCTGACTGTAAACCGGTTAGGCAAAAAACAGGGATAACGAAATCAAAAAGGAAGAGGTTTTACAAACCCTCAACCAAAAAGAAATGACTGTCTATCCACAACAAATTGTCAATATCCGAACCATCACCAGAATATCAGGACAAAGACTCAAACAAGGTCTAACGCACGGTCAACTGAGTTTAGGTTTGAAGAACATCACGAAGAGCGGGTGGGTAGAAATACATCTTGAGCCTTATCCTTTGTTTCTTAAACCGTGAACCAGGCCACGTTACAACCCTTAAAAGTCCTAGCTGAAGCATGGGTTAGTTCGAAAGCATACTGTTAACGAAAGGTATCCTGACTCCTTAAGGCTTGCGGTAAAATAACGAGTTGACATCACAGTTTACAAAAAAAAATTCACTTGTTTTTATGAAAAAATGCATTTTCGAAAACTTCAAGACAGACATAAGCTTTGCATTTTTAACATAACTTTGTTTGCATATGACTTTTTGTTCGAACAACAGAGAAATTTGCACGAAGAATATCTAGTGAACAAAAAACACTCCCAATCAAGGGGCATGGCATGACCATGGTCCATTATCTGGGGCAGTTAAGTCAAGATTCGGAGAATCTCTCAAAAGGCCAACCAACTTGGGGCAAACCTCCATCACTTGGGGGCATTGGACGATCAAACGAAGATCTTCTGGTAGTAAGGCAACGCAACACTACTGACAGTGACAACTCCCTACATCCTGAGGGAATGGACATAGTCGAAAAAATACTACGCATAATCAAAGACCCGCTAGGTTGACACACCTAGGCAAAAATAAGGGCATCCCGGCGAACCAAAAGGGTTCGGGCAAAAATAAAGGATGAAAATGAAAAAATCTGTACACCCGGCAAGTCGAAAACCTGAAAAGGCGGCTTGGGCAAAAGTGGGTATCCCGGTGGACTGAAAACCCAAAAGGGAGGTCCAGGCAAAAGTTAAGGATCAAAAGCGTACGACTATGTCCCGACATCTTGTCACTTGCCTACCAGAAGAAGATTTGTCAATCGGCAGTTATCAAGCACCTCTACAAGGTATCTTCTTCTCCCACATCAGAAACAGGGGCAATAATGAGTTGTCCAAGCGGTCTAGTTGCTCTGTCCACCAAGTTACCAAGGTAAGTTCGACTGAAGAATATAACCCAGATACCTTCACTCCCCGCCGAGTAAGACAAGATTCAACAATTCTCCCCAAGCAGTTGGTCTCCCATCAACCCTAGCAAGTAACCGTATCTCCAGCAAGTCAGCGACACTCTTCCCAAGAAGAGTTAACATACTGTCAGCCTTAAGGAAGTGGGGTATCCCCAGAAGATCTCAATATTCCCCAGTGGAGTATACAAACATTCCTAACAAGCATCCCCGACAGTCTTAATATAAGATTGTTCCCCGGCGGTATACCGTACATCCAGTAGGAAACTTATCCCCAGTAGATTCTGGAAAGCTTACCCCCTGCAGAGCACGAACACGTCTCCCGAACTTTATTCAAAGGGTATTTCCCCACCAGGATATAACTAGGTTATCCTTAGCCAATTGCCACGGAAGTATCGTCCCCGGCGAAGTCTTCCTATCCCCAGCGGAGTTCATCAAATCTTCCAGCATAGCTCAACAATGGTACCCCCAGCGGAGTTATCATCAACCTCAGCAAAGTACCTCCCTTTCCCCATAGAGTTCACTCCCCGGAGCAATCTATTCGCCAAGTTTATTCCCCGACGGAGTCATCTTCTCCTACCGGTATCCTTGCAACCGTCGTCCCCAGCGGAAACAAAAAGCTCTACTCTTCAACGTCAGCCCAGGAGTTAACTTCCCGGCATCCGTCAAGGATTTATTTTCCTAGACGAAAATACAGTCACAAACATCACATCTTCATACATTATAGCATGTACATATGCATCATGGACATACAATCTCATTTATTCTGAGAACATCACGCATGTCATACATCATGACATTGCATACAACTAACGTTTTGTCTTTTCAGGACCAAGATCAATACAAAGATGATTACCATCTACCTTTACAAGTTCCAGATCAACACCGGTAACAAGTCAGGAAAATTCTGTGAACGACTGATCGGGGGTTAATATCCGAAACCAGACAGGACAATCATCCACTTGATCATCATGAGGCAACCCTACACCGGTTCCTTCTCAACTTCAGATGCAGTTTTACACGAACTCATCATCAAGTAACCCCACACCGGTTCCTTCTCTTTCAGAAAAAGTCTTACACGGACTTATCTTAAGATAACCTTACCCCGATTCATCAAGAAGTTTTACACGAACTCATCCTGCAGTAACCTTACCCCGGTTCCTCCATAAGTCTTACACGGACTTATCTCAAGATAACCTTACCCAGGTTCATCAAGAAGTTTTACACGAACTTATCCCGCAGTAACCTTACCCCGGTTCCTCCAGAAGTCTTACACGGACTTATCCCAAAGTAACCTTACCCCGGTTCCTCCAGAAGTTTTACACGAACTTATCTCGAAGAAACCCTACACAGGTTCTCTCTCTCCAGATGCAGTTTTACACGGACTCGTCATCAGAAACCCTACACAGGTTCTCACTTCCCAAAGATGCAGTTTTACACGGACTCGTCATCAAAAACCCTACACAAGTTTCCTTCTCAGCTCTAGACGCAGTTTTACACGGACTCGTCATCAAAGTAACCCTACATAGGTTCCTTCTCCATTTCAGATGCAGTCTTATACAGACTCATTATCAGTAAACCCTACATAGGTTTCCTTCTTCCAAAGATGCAGTTTTACACGAGCTCATCGTCAGGCAACCCTACACAGGTTCCTTCTTTCAACTTACAAGATCACAATTCAACAAACAATCTCCAGATGGCATCTGTAAGCCCATCCTCCTATCCATCATCTCTCTAAATGGCATTTTGTAAGCCCATTTCTGCTAACACTCTACTATGTGAGTGCAAATTTCTGGGCACTCTAGTGTTCAATCATCTTCCACCTTCGGATTACGAAAGGCACGCCAGCCAATCTACATCCTCAGGTCTAAGAAGATTGAACAGGGGCAACTGTTGTACCCCAAAATTTTCCCTCCCATATTCTTCAAGATTGGGCAAGATCATGGTTCAAAATCTCTCAAAGGTTGCACAGTCCAATTGCCTCCTAACACAGTCAAAATTAGGGTTTTGGTTCTTGCAAAGAAATTGAGATTTTCAAGGGTCCAATCAAGTCCCATATGCCTATACACATTGCCAAGAATCCATATGTCAAGTTTCAAGACTCACAACATCAAATTGCACAGTCAAAAAACCTAATTGCTCCACAGTCAACTGCAGGGGCAAAATGGTCATTTGACTGTCAAAAGTCAAAACTTTTGGTCAACATCTTATTTTTGAAGCCACAATCATCATTTGATCAATTCTTGATCATGATTCCACAAGCATGGCTCAAAAAGTCTCAAGATGCAAAAGTTTCTATTTTTGGACAGTTGAAAAGTCAACTGCAAATTGACCAAGGGATAACTTCTTCATGGTTCATAAGAAAAATTCCATCCAAAGCTCATTTTGAAGGGGATGACAATTCCTACAACTCATCTTCATACTCCAAGTCCAAGAAATTCTCTCACAAAAAGTTATCAATTTCAACATTATAGGTCATTTTCAAAAGTCAACAAAAAGGCACTTTAAGTCAAAGACCATAACTTGAGATTGGTAAATCCAAATGACATGGGACCAAAGGCATTGGTTAGAGGACTTCAATACCTTTCCAAAATGTCCAAGAACATGTTCATAGCTTCAAAATTGAGCAAGATATGCATTGGAGAAGTTGGGAAATTTTTGGGAATTTTCAAAAGTCAACTTTGCCTAAAACACTTCAAAATTGCTAATGGGCCTCAAATTCTTCCTTGAATCATTACCCAAAGACTATGCACGACCCATTGAGCTTAAAAGGATTTATTTTCTTATTTTTAATTAATTAATTGAATTTTTATTCTTATTAATTCATTTAATTAGTTTTAATTGTAGAAAAATATCAAATAATGCTTTTTCAAATCTTTTTGTGCAGCAAATACATTCCAAATATGCTAAAGATTTCGTGCATCATCCAAGGGGACAAGATCTTCCATAATTGGCAAAGTTTCATTGAAAAAAAGATTGAAATTTCATGATTAAAAATCAAATATTCAAATCATAAATTCATGGATCCATGGGCTCTTTCTTGACCTAATTTGCTTCACATACAAAGGCTGAGTGAAACCCTATTGATAGAGACACGAAAAGCTGCTCACAAACTCAGAACCAATTTGCAAATTTTCATAAAAAAGCTTGAAACTGATTTCATAGTGGCAGCATAATTCAAAGCTTCTAAAGGATTCCAACACCTTGCTGACATTGCTAGGAAGCTTTTACAATCAAGAACGAGTCAAAACGTGCAAAGAATTGAAAAACACAGGCCATACGGTTTGCCACATGTTCTTGAATTCTATATCATGATTCATGCGCATTTGATACATATTATTGGTTGTTTTATATTCACAGGAACTTTCTGAAGCTAATGATGTGATTCAATTGCATTATAAGGCTCTGTATCGTAATTTGCCATTAACGCGTTTTAGGGTTTCAGAGCTCAAAAATTGGGGCTTTGCATATGCTGTAAAATTGGACTATCAAACCAGTATAGACAAATTCCTTGCAACGAGACGAAGCAAACCAACTACTCGCGCTCAATTTATCTTATCTGTGGGCGTATTCACTATTATTCACTGTTCCACTTCGTGGGGGTTTAAAACCCCCGCTATCTCATTCATGTTTTGCAGATAAACGAAGAAGAAGCCTGGCGTGTCATCACATGGTTGGGCAGTTCAAATCTTGGCGCAGTTTTTTAATGATTCAGCATAATTGAGTTTTTTCATATATATTAATTGTTGTCCATTATGTATACAAAAAAACGCAATAGCTCAGCTGGTTGGCAACGTGTCCCTCAAGCGTTGGGACCTGGGTTCGATTCCCAGGTCCCCCCATATACTCTTCATATTTTTTCCAATGCTTTCAGGTACATCACCCATCAAACGTTCCACCATACACGCTTATGCGCTAGCTTGCCAAGTGGCCAGGAGATCCCATCCAATGGTCAGAAGGTGAATTCCATGGTACACTGCAGTCAACCAATGTGCACACAAGCGTGGAAAGTCAAACAAAGGCCTTGTCAATGGGCCTGAATTGCTGCAGTTTTACCTCCATTTGGGCCAGACACCCCCCCTTGTTTGTATATTTAATTTCATTTTCTTTTCTTTTTAATTCTTTTAATTGCTTTAATTATGTTTATTAATTCACTAAAATAATTTTTTTTCCATAATAAAATCAGAAACCAAAAAAAATGTTTTATATTTAATTATTATTAA
The DNA here is from genome assembly GCA_948472305.1 of Vicia faba. Taxonomy (NCBI): domain Eukaryota; kingdom Viridiplantae; phylum Streptophyta; class Magnoliopsida; order Fabales; family Fabaceae; genus Vicia; species Vicia faba. The sequence continues at coordinate 986,373,686 of OX451740.1, read as the reverse complement.
TTTCATCATTAAAATATTTTTGTAAATAAATTTCAATAACTAACAATTAACTCTAGTTTAAATTAGGTTTTAATTCAACATTTTCTTAATAAATAAAATACGTAGAATTAGGTTTTGACATTTTATCTTTTTCTTAATTAATTCTTCCTCATTATTTATTATTATTATTAACTATTATTTTGTAAATAAACATGTAATAATTTAGTTAATTAGCCTAATTTTAACCTTTTTCTTTAATAATTTAAAATAATTTATAACTAGGGTTTTCTTTAATTCTTTTTTCTTATTTTCATTAAATACAAAAAAACACAAAAAAACACCTTTCTTTAATTAAATAATTAAATAGACTTTAATTTCATTTAATTCCAAGCAAAGGGTCAAAACCCTCTGACGTTCAATATTAATTCTTTCCGCGCATTATTTTTCTTATTGAATATTATGTAACTGCTTTCTGGATGTAATAGTAATTAGGTATTTATTTACTTTCCGCATCTTTTATCAAAAATGGGTCTTTGTACTTTGGCGATGTATAGACCCGCGCCTTGTAATAGCGTAGCTTTTATCTTTCTGTATTTTACTTTCCGCACTCTTAAATTCTAAATTGCATGAAAGAATGTATGTTAATTAAAAAACAAGCGTAGCTCACGATGCCCTGATCAAAGATAACCGTTAAACTGAAAATAACACACAAATACACACACCACTTCTAGGGTACGCCTCACTTGTTGCCTTCGAAACGTGGTCGTCAAGTATAGGACGTTTTAGCGGTCCTTATGTCCATGATCCAGTTGCCTCGAAACAGTTGCCTCGAAATAGTTGCCTCGGATTAAAAAAGGATCAAGGACATAAGGGTAGCTTCTAAGGTGTCCTACTGTTGCTTCGGTGACCACACTGTCCCTACACTCGAATTGACCCGAACACCTCCAACGGTGGTGCTACCTATCTCTCAATGGTGGGATGGCACTACCTTAAGGACATTTACACAGCCTAATTCCTTAGGGTAGGTAGATAACTCATGGATACTTGCTCTCTAAAAAACAATCAAGACTCTTTTCACACTAACACTTTCAAAAAGCTTTCAAAACAATTTTTCAAACACTCTTGAGGACGGATACAAGAGTTATTCAGAAATCTTTCAAAGAAACTTTTTTAAACCCACAAATACTTGAAAAGCAAACATTTTGAAAACATAAGAGCAAGTATCTAAGAGCCCATGGATAACCATGGATAGAAAGGGTGCTAACACCTTCCCTTTCTATAAATCTACCTCCCGAACCGAGAAACTATCTCATAAGGAATTTTGCTGTGCTTTTGTCCTGTCCATATTGGAGAAAATAAAAGACGGTGGCGACTCTTGCTTCCACGACATTTCGCGAACCAGCGTTAAACAGTCAGTTCTAAATCCACCGATCACACTTATTATAATAACAAAGCGTGCGTGATGACTTAGCGGTTGGTGTGTTGGCTGTGCATCATTGGGACCTGGGTTCGATTCCCAGGTCCACCCAATATTTGTTTCATATTTTTCCCAACGTGATTGTATGCAGGCTTTAAGCAGCGTTCCACCATGCTCTTCACTCATCCAAATGCCATGTGTCTACATGCACCAATCCAGTGGTCAAAGATGATGAACACCATGCTCCTGGTCAACCCTGCGCCTAGGCAACTACCAAAGTCAAAGAGGCTTGAGCTTAGTGGGCCAGAATTGCTTTCTAACCTCCTAATGGGCCAACACACCCCCCTGGTTTTTCTTTTTATTCTTTTATTCTTTTTCCTTTTTATTTTATTTTATTAACTACTATTATTATTATTTAACTCACAAATTATTATTTTCCTAATAAATTCAGTAAATATTTATATTATTATTATTATTATTAATCTCACCTTTTAATTATTTTTGTAAATAAATTCTAATTAATTAGTTTAGTTGTTTTAATTAGGTAATTTTGACTTTGTTTTATAAATAAAATAGATTGGAACTAGGGTTTTGACAATTTTAATTCCTTTTATTTTATTTTCATTAAAACATAAAAAACACAAAAATACTTTTTCTTCTTCTTTTAATTAATTAATTAATTAGTTATTAGGTTTAATTTTAATTAATTGCAAAAAGGACCAAAATTCCATTCTTTTCTCAAAAAGGGTCAAAACCCTAAGACTTTACCCGATTCAATTTTTCGCGCGCATATTTATTGTTGATTCAATTTTTTGATTATATTTATGCATCTGCTCCGAGAATGTAATAGATAATTAGGACCTTTATCGCTTTCTTTTATTTTCTCGCATTTATTTTCAAGGGTTATGTTTTTGGCGATGTAAATACCCGACGCCTTGTAATAGCGTAGGTTTATCTTTCCGCAATTTATTTCCCGCAAATCATCAATTATTAACTATGCATGACAAGATTTGCCTGACAAATAAAATTAACCTGTAGCTCACCAATAACATGTACAAGATAATTTAACATGAAACAACACACATGCACATGCCACTCCTAGGGTACGCCTCACTTGGTTGCCTCGAGGTGGTCATTAAGTATAAGGTGTTTTAGAGGTCTCCCTCATGTCTAAAGATCTAGTTGCCTCGAAACGGTTGCCTCGGATAAAAAGGATCTAAGACATTAGGGTTACCGCTAAGGCGTCCTACTATTGCTTTGGTGACCACATATGTCCCTATAATCGAATTGACCCGAATAACTCCAACGACGGTGCTACCTACTTCTCAATAGTGGGAAAGTACTGTCTAAAGGACTCTTACACAGCTTAATTCCTTAGAGTAGGTAGATTTCTCATGGGTACTTGCTCTTTCAAAACAAAAAAACAACTTTTCGCTCCTACACTTTCAAAAAGTTTTCAAATAAACACTTCATACACTCTTGAGGACTGATACAAGAGTTACCTAGAAGTTTTCAAAACGAAACTTTTTCAAAACCCACAAACACAAGAAAAGCAAACATTTTTGAAAACATAGTGAGCAAGTACCTAAGAGCCCGTGGATAACCACGGATAGAAAGGGTGCTAACACCTTCCCTTTCTATAATCTACCTCCCGAACTGAGAAATATCTCGAAAAGGAATTTTGCTGTGCTTTTGTCCTTTCCTTGTTGGAGAACATAAAAGACGGTGGCGACTCTTGCTTACCGCGACATTTCGCGAACCAACATTAAAAAAATGTCAGTTCTATTTTCACCGATCACAGCAACAAAGCAAGATTGGTAGCACAAGGCTACAATCAGGAAGAAGGAATAGACTTTGAAGAAACTTTCGCTCCGGTTGCAAGGTTAGAAGCTATTCGTCTCTTACTTGCCTATGCTTGTTCATTAAATTTTCAGCTTTTCCAAATGGATGTCAAAAACGTATTCTTGAATGGATATATCACTGGAGAAGTCTACGTTAAGCAACCCCCGGGGTTCGAAGATTTCAAGAATCCATCTCATGTATTTAAATTGAGAAAAGCTCTCTATGGATTGAAACAAGCACCAAGGGAATGGTATGATCGTTTAAGCAACTTCTTATGCGAAAAAGGTTTCGAAAAGGGCAAAGTTGACAAGACTCTATTTATCAAG